>CM065811.1:141118000-142368000 GCA_033398695.1 Orobanche coerulescens | reverse complement strand
ATACATATTGTCGTGCATGTATGTCGTTGTTGTATGTCCACCTCGTGTTGGTCCGACGGGATCATCGGGGGATCTATGCTAGCATGCGCTGGATCATCGGACGGGTTTTTCCACCACGGGTTGGTCTGACGGGATCATCGTGGGTTCTAGGCAGTGAACGCTGGATCGTCGGAATTACCATGTGTATGTTGTGATATCATGTTGTGATTATCAGTTATGTATGTCATTTATAAGTTTCTCGTAGGAGAAGACTTGTTGGTATTTTTGTCGTTTACGTTATTCTTCTTCGTGAGATATGAATAATATGTTGTGCTACTTGTACTAGCATCGTTGTGCTAACCCCTTCGGGGGTGAACATTTTGTTTATGTTCAGGATCCAGGAGAGCGGGAAAACAACCACTGCTGCATGACGACGAGGGTGCAGAGTGATGTTCCGGCCGGGTTTATTTGTCTGTTGTTTATTGGTTATTTCAATAAGTACTCGAGTACGAAGTCGGTTATGATGAATTTGAATTTGGCGATGTATTAATAAGTTTCTGTTGAACATTTGTATTTTAAGTATTTGGTCAGGACCGTTGTATCTTAATTCCGTTATTTCCATTCATTAGTACCTCTTAATGTCTGTTCAATTCTCCAGCCTTGTAAATCCTTATGTAAAGGATTTACGGTGCTGTAATATTCCTGAATATATCGGGGGTGTTACACATGTCCCCTCCGATGTTTCACTATATGTGCCTGCTGAGAACGAGCGCACCGACCAACCTCCTGAGGGTATGGTCGTCGTTAACGAGTTGATCATGGGGGCCGGATTGCGGTTCCCATTGCCGTTCGCCGTGTCATATCTGCTGATCGCCTGGAATGTGGCGCCGCTCCAACTGACGCCGAATGCCTGGTTGCAGATCGTCAGCACTTTGACTCTATTTGGCAGTCACCGGTTGTTCGGTCTTTCTTCTGCGCTGGAAATGAACTACCTCTTTAAGCTGACGGCGCAGAAGGGTTCTGTTGGCGGCTACCACATTCAGGGTCGCATGGGCCGGGTGGTCCTTGGGGTGCCGAACAAGGTCCGGGGCTACCTGACAAAATGGTGTTGGGTCGGTGGAGCGTGGAAGTCGGCCGCGAGCGACAAACTAGAGGATGAGTTGGATATCCCCACCAGCTTTCGGGAGAGGAATCCGAGTAAGGGTTTTAACTCTCCCTTCGTTCGGATACCCCTTGAACTAATCTAATTTGTTTTTTTTGCAGACTCCCTTGTTCCAGCAGCCGGCGACCTACCATTATTTTTCGATTGTCTGGGAGCGAATTCGTGGTCTTCCGGACAGTTACATCGATGCTCGCGTGATCAACAACGAAGCTCATCGTTTGGGCGCTCGGTTGTTTCGCTTTCCCCGCCACTTAAAGGTCCCAGGTACAAATGTTTACGATCTCCTTTTTGCTTGGCGGTCGCCTTTGATTGAAGAAGACGTCTAACCTGGTGGATTGTCTTCTTTGACAGAGATCTACTTCCCCCGCTACTCCGAGCCGCCGAGAGAAATTGCTATGTCGAACCTTGGTCTTATGAATCGTCTCCGCCAAGGGAAGAAGGTGGGTCGTGCCCCTGCGGCAACGACCCGTCCTATCCCTGAGGCGAGACCTCTCATGGGGCCGATCGTCGTCGAGCCGGAGACTCGGGAGGAGGAGCATCTCCAACGCAACCGCAAGAGGCGGAGGCCGGAGGAGCCCTCGCCAACTGTTGCTGCTGAGGCGCCCGCAGTGGTGCCGCCGGTCGTCGTGCCTCCAATTTCTACAGTTCCAATGGCGGAGGGTCCTACGCCCTCATCGGCCTTCCTACAACCCATGGCGACCGCTGACGCCCAGACCCCGTGGGTCAAGCCTTTTTTCGGCTGCAACCCCGAGAAGGTCGAAAGGTAAGTTTGGTTGATATGTTGAGTAAAGTCACTTGTGTAGGGGACATACTAACTCCTTTGTTCTTGGTGCAGGGTCCGTCTTGACGACCCGAACTGCTCGCCGATGGTGTTGGACTTCCTCGCGAGCAGATCTCCCCGCGAGCCTAGCGACGTCCCTCATTACGTCTCTCGGGATATCTCCGCCTTGCTGAAGGCTTGGACGACCGATCTGGATGCGATCGTGCGCCAGCGGTTCGGAGACGCAATGCAGGCGACTCTTGCCCTGACCCTCCAAGCAGCAACGATGGCTGCTCAAGCTGTAAAGGATTATGAGGGGCAGCCCTCTACTGCCCGTATCCATTCGGACCTCAAGGCTGCTCGGAGTCGGAACGCTAAGTTAGCCGACAGGATTGCGGCAATGGAGAAGGAGTACGTGGAGACGGCCAAGCGGGCTAAGCAGGATCTCGACCGGATGAGGCAGGATCTCGACCGGGCTCGGGCTGCGACCGACCGGATGCGCGATCAAATGACGGAAACCCGTCGGTTGCATGCGGCCTCGCAGGAGGAGGCAATCGGGCTGAAGGCGGTGGTGGACCGGTTAAATGGCGAGTTGGAGTCGTCGAAGGGGGATCTGGCCACCAAGGTTGCCGAGCTCCAGGGTGCGGATCAAACAATCGCGGGGCTGAAGTAGAAGTTAGAGGCGACCGAGGCGGATCCCTTCCTCAACGTGGAGTATGTCGGCGAGTTTGCCTATTACATGGCTTACGCCGACGCCATCCGCGCTGCCAAGAAGGGAGGGCTCGAGGTCGGCCCTCTGATCGATAACTTCAAAGCCTATGTGCTTGAGCATCCTCTGCAACCGGCCTTCTTTGTGCCGATCCTTGACCTCTCCGACCTCGGAATCGACCTGAGCTGGTATCCGTCGCCGGACAAACTCGTTCATCCAGATGCCGGCGAGGAAGCGCACGCCGATCCAGCAGCTGGTGACGAAGGCCAAGCGGGGGCAGCCTGAGTTAGACCGCTTTCATTTTGTTTTCACTTGCAATTTTTTAGTTTCTTTGTGTTTTGTCTTCGGGCGCGTGTACAAATATTTCGAATGAAATGAAATACATAATTGCATCTGATTCCTTGCTTGTACGATCGTCTGTCTGAATCTTTCGCATTTGACATCACACAAGTGTTTGAGGAGCGGTCGTTGTATGTATAGCTCCGAATGTATTTAAAATTCTTACTTGTAAATTTCTGAACAAAACCGATCGTCATATGTGTATTTGAACAAAGCTGATCATATGTGGTTCCGTCCTCCTGATCGCATGTATTTGCTCCACTCTGCCCCTTGTTTTTGTTTACTTGGTGAAAGTAAGGAAACGAAAATAATTCGTTTAGTGAGCTATCTTTAGTTTGGTTCTTGCGATCTTCGATTTTGTTGATTCCTCGATGGAGGCCGAACGTCCCGGCCTGGAAAGACTTCGCACAGTCGTGAGGTTCGATGGAACCGACCTCTATGACTATGTCTTATGCGCGAGCGACATTCCGTCTGATGGTTAACTTCTCGCGACTCACTTAATCGTGAGGGTCCTCCGTAGGCTATGTTTTGCCTCGCAATGTAGCGATGGGGCGGACGGTCTCTGCCTGGAGGAGTCCTTGCACGGGGCGTCGTTAGATAAATCGACTTCGCTATCGTGGCTTGTTAGCACTTTTCTGCCTAAGAGGGCATACGTTGCGACGGGGGAAGGACGTGTCGCATTGTCCAGGTCCACCATGTTGGATGATGGATCCGAGGACGGGCGAGCGTGTCCGCTAATCTTTTTTGGAGGGTCATTCGGCTACGCCCGCCTCATATTTAAACGGAAGGGTGGGCGATCTCTGCCCGAAGAAACCTTGCATGGACGGGCTATCAGTTCCATCGACCTCTAGAACCACGGATGCACTTTTCTACCTTGGATCGCCATGTTAGATGACGATCCTCGACGGTATACGTTGTGCTAGGGGGGCGATCGCTTGCATAGGTCCATCAGGTTAGATGACGAGCTCTTGGAGGGCGAGCGAGTCGTCCTCTTTTTTATTTGTTTGTTTTGTCGAGGCGAATCATTTAGAGGGGATCGGAATATCTCATTAAGCTCTTTGTACATTGGGTAACTGAATACAGAGTTTTTATTGATAGTATTTCTTCAAATGAACGGCGTTCCAGAGATATTGGTCCGTAGTGCCATCTAGGTGTTGGAGCTCGTAGGCTCCTTTGGTCAGCCATTTGGATATCCTGAAGGGCCCCTCCCAATTCGGGCCAAATACTCCCGTGTGAGTCTGGACCTTTTTGAGGACTAGGTCGCACACTTGGAATCGCCTTTCCTTGACCTTCGAATTGAAGAATTTCTCGGATTTCCTTTTGTGGATCGTGTTCTTCATTTCCGAGGTCAGTCGTCGTTCCTCGAGCATATCCAAGTCGATCTGTCGAGCTACATCATTGTCCGCCGTCATTTGTTGTGCAATTCGATGGCTGAGAACGGCGATCTCCGAAGGGATCACTGCTTCTGTTCTGAAGGCGAGGGCGAATGGGGTTTCGCCGGTTGAATTTCGGGTCGTCATTCGGTAAGACCACAAAACATCCGGGAGCTCGCTCGCCCACCGTCTTTGTTTGGATTCGAGTCTTGCTTTGATCGTGTGTTTGAGAATCTTGTTTACAGCCTCTACTTGCCCATTCGTCTGAGGGTGGTAGGGGCCGAGAACAGCTTTTTAATTCCCCATTTCTCACAAAATTGCATAACTTCCAAACCGTCGAACTGCTTTCCGTTGTCGGAGATGATAGCATGTGGTAGATTGAATCGGCATATGATGTTCTTCCAAATGAACTTGATCACTTGTTCTTGGCCGATCTTGTTGAGTGGCTCGGCCTCTGTCCATTTCGTGAAATAATCGACCCCCACGATGGCGAATTTACATCCCCCTAGCACCGTCAACAAAGGACTAATGAGGTCGATGCCCCATTGGGAGAACGGCCACGGACTGTACATAGAAGTGGGCTGCTCGGGAGAGAGCTTGATGTTCGGGCCCATTACTTGACACCTGTGACAAGATCGGGCGTAGGCGATCGCGTCTTTTTGTAGGGTAGGCCAGAAAAAGCCTTGCCTGGTCGTCTTGTGGATGAGAGCTCGCCCTCCAGTGTGATTCCTGTTGTGCGGCATTTAAACACGCCTCGAAGACGATCGTCATAGCAGTCGGGAGGTCTACCATGAGAGATGTGCTCGGGGTAAACACCCTGAACTCGGCACCCACGGCGATCACCTTACATTGGTAGCGATCGTCTTTTGTTGATTAGCGATCGTCTCGTGCCGTGTTTTACTCCAACATCCGTCAAAAGTCATCAAAGCCCAAATCTCGGGTGGGACCGCATGCGAGATCTCAAAAGGTCTTGACAGACAAGATCGGTGCCTGACTGTCACCTACTTCACCTACCAACAGGGCGGCGACTGCGAAGCGATCTTGTGAGACAAGACACATGCTCACGATCTGTCACCAACTTCACCTACCAACATACCGCCGAAAAGGTGGGTGACAGCGGCTCGGGGCGCATGCGAGTTCCCCGTCAGACCGCACAACCATTATCGGTAACAACCGCGGACTTTAAGGGAAAAGCCCCACGCGACGAGACGATCGGCCGTCTTATTATAATATAAATAACGACGATCGCTGCGATCGCGAGGGCCCTCGAGAACTTGGTCTGCTATAAATAGAAGGTCCATAACACAGAACAAGGATTGCGAAATACACAGAAAACAAGAGAGAGAAAAGAGAAAGACATTCTCACACATAGAACATCCATAGCAAGAATTCACAGAACTCCATATCCGATTCTTAGGCATTCTATACGCTCCACGGCTTAGAAAACTAGAATCCTTTACACTCTTTGTGATAGATTCTAACATAAATATTTGTACTCAACCGTATACTTATTAATAAATTCTCGCGAGAGCATTCAAGCCGGGATTAACAACCCCGGCAAATCTTGTGTCATTTAATTTCTCACGGACGTGCTCCCGCACTTGTTGGTTACTCGATCATTCCAGCAACATTATCTTCGGATAATATTTTGGGTAACAACAATTGGCGCTAGAGGAAGGGGTATACCTTCACTTTTATTCCGATCGTCTCGTAGAACACTCATTGTTCTTCGGACTCACACTTGAAGAAACACTCACTGTTCTTCAAAAGGAACAAACCTCCAGAAAAATGACGTCTGCTACAACTTCCAAGAGAGCCACCCTGAGATCCGCCGGAAATATCATTCCGACACGGACAGAATCCCGGCCGCGGCGAAGGCGGCCGCGGCGACGCTAGATCCTCACTCCCGCCCCCAAGGGGCGGCCTAGTCTCTCACTCGATCGGTTCCGGCCGCGGAGCAGTTGAGGAGGCCATGCCGTCCTCGGGGAGCGGCGGATTACATGCGACTCGCCCACCATCACTCCGTCAACCATCCGCCGATTTGCAAGCGGAAGCTCAAGGATATATGTTGAGAAATCAACAGAAAACCCGAGCCGCGATCAAAGGCTCTCGTCGGCGGGGCGACTCCGTCTTGACCGCCAGGAGTGATCCTCGTGGCGACCGGACGGTCGGGCCAGTCGGGAGGCATCGGAGTCGAATCCTTCACGGGAGTTCGGCATATCCGACTCCCGGAAGATAGGCGGTCGACAGGCCCCACTCGCCCGAGAAATGAGTCTGCGGGCGAGAGAACTCGTCATCCACCATGGGGCGAGATCGGTACATGATCGCCTCGGCTCGCGCTCCGTGTAATCGGCGAGTGTCGAGCCACGCGATGGCCGCAATGCTGGCCTTGACTCGGCGAAATGAAGGCGCTACTAGACAACAGGCGGCGCCGAGACCGATCTCTGGACCAAGTGAACCACTCGCGGTCCAGATCGAGCTCGCCGGTTCAACCAACAATCGCTCCCCACAGACACCTCTATGAGGAAGATCGGACCGGAGACCCACTTGAGCAAATTCGGATCTACATGACCGGATGCGGAGCATCGAGATGCGGCGAAGTGTCGGATGTTCCCGCTAACTCTGGGCGACCTCGCCCAGGTGGTACATCTCGCTGCCTCCTCGCTCAATCAATTGCTTCGAGAAGTTGGCGAACGACTTTACGTCATACTTCGCCGCCAAAGTCGCTCGCCACGAAGGCCCCACCGCATGATGAAAATCAAGCGGGGAAGGGCGAGCAGATGCGATTACATCGGCCAAGGTGGGCGAGATAGTCCTCACCGGTGAACCCATTAGCGACGAGCTCGCCCTCTATTCGATCTGAGGGGATTCTACGGCCACTCACCCATGTTCGGGCATCTCACAAAGGATATCCCCCGACCTACTCGGTCTTCGCGTCGAGCCGCCGATTTCTGGCCGGGCAGAGGATGCTCTCCCTCCGTTTAGATGAGGAACCCAGGAGAGGGAAGATGCCATCCCATGTTCGAAGAAGGCGGTCGCCAAGCCCGGAAAAGGCGGTCGCAAAGCCGCTGGCGAATTCAAAGCTTTCGGTGATGTAGAGGTTCACCTCCTCCACAACCTCAACTTTGTCTCGGCCCACATCTTCAACGCAATTAAGGGGCGGGAGTGGCTTTCCAAACCGAAGCCAATAAGGGACCACGGTCATCTAGGCCGTAGCAAGTTCTGTGCCTATCACAAAAGTCGGCCACAACACCGGCCAATGCCGCGACCTCCTCGGGCAACTCGCGGCTGTTCGAAGAAGGCAAATTAGACAACCTGGTCACCAAGCCGAACCTCGACGAGAGAGGACCGGAGGGCGCGAGCGCCGTCGGATCGAAAGGACGCCTCCCAATCCGGTCGCCAGGATCGAACACGAGCGAGCATTCCGATGAATCGATTCCTCCGATCAACCACGGCGGTCGGATTAATATGCTCCAAGCGGGAGGTGGGAGCCTCGGGGGCCTTTCCGGTTTCCACCGCGTCAAACAGGAAGCGGAAGGCCGGGCGAGGGCATTCGCGGAGTCCATATTGTGGTGCCCCAGAGCCGACCATCGCTAGAAACGCGATCATCACCTTCTCCAATAAAGACAGGAGAAGTACAATGCCCCAAGGAGGATGCATTGGTGATCTCTGCTGTATCACAGGAAGGCGGTCGGCCGCGTCTTTGGTCGACAACGGAGCTCTGCAATATCATATTCAAAGCGACTCTGGATCGGCTCGGAAGCGACCAAATTCATCAAGCCATTTGACACCGTGCTCCAAGGATTCGGCGGCGGCCTTTGTCGAGCCTATGGGAGGATCAAGCTCTCCGTCGAGTGATATGCATTTACGATCCCAAGGTTAGGATCACTAGGAACCTTAATTTTGTAATCATAGATAGACCCAGCATCTATAATGGGTTCCTAGGTCGTCCATTCTTAGAAACCTTTGAGGCGATCGCTTCGTCCTTCTTTTATTGTATCAAATTCCCCACTGTCGATGGGACGGTCGGTCTTGTAAAGGGGGACCGGCTAATGGCAAAAGATGTTTAAATTACTCTGTGTCGCTCTTGTTTTCAATACTTCCCGATATGTGTAACGTTGAAGCGATCGACGATCGACCCATGGAGATCGGCGAACCAAACACATCGTATCAACCCAACTCGAGAGGGCGGCATCTCGGATTAGTTAACGGACGACATCGAGCCAAGGATCGGTTTTGAGCCGAGTCTCGGCGTCGATCCAAGGATCGAGTCGGAAATCGTTCCAAGCAAGAAGCGGCCGTCCCCATCGAAGAGTTGGAGAGTATAGCCATAGATCCGGCTCGTCGAGCGGGAAGTGCGGTCGGCGCAAGCATCGATCTCGCCTTGAAAGGAGATCTGGTAAATTTACTACGTAAGAACATCGGAGTCTTCGCTGGTCGCATCAAGATATGGTCGGCATAAGTCCGAGCACGCTTGCCATTATCGAAGATCGACCGGCGATGAAGCGTGTTCATCAAAAACGTAGGAAATTCGGCCCCGAAAAATACGCGGCGCTCGACATAGAGGTCCAAAAGTTGCTCGACAACAAGTTAATCGGGGTAGCTACGGACGACCCACAATGGGTCGCTAACGCGGTACTCGTCAAGAAGCCGACTGGCTCCTGGAGATTATGCATCGACTTTACCGACCTCAACGCGGCTTGTCGAAAGATCACTTTCCGATGCCTCATATTGACCACTTGGTCGATAAATGCTGCAGTGCGAAATGATGTCGTTTATGGATGCCTTCGCGGATATCATCAAATCCCAATGGCGGAGAAAGACATAAAACACACATCTTTCCACACGGAAAAAGACATATACTTTTGGAGTGCGGATGCCGTTCGGCTTGAAGAATGCGGGGCGACCTACCGGCGCACAGTCAGCGGGATGTTCGCTAATCGGATCGGCAAGACCATGGAGGTCTACATCGGCGACATCGTGGTCAAAGCCTCAAGAAGGAAGATCACCTCAATGATCTCGCCGAGACATTCGCCATCCTCGAAAAGTTCAACATGAAGGTGAACCCAAAGAAATGCAACTTTGGGGTGGGCTCAGGAAATTCTGGGGCACATTGTCGGCGGAGGGGATCGAGGCGAATCCCACCAAGATACGGGCGATCCTCGACATGCGGGAACCTCGGAACATCAAGCGGGTACAACGCCTCACGGGTTGTCGGCCGCCCTCAACCGTTTCATATCTCGGCTCGGCGATAAAAGCAAGCCTTTCTTCGCGACCATCAAAAACAAAAGTTCGCATGGACGAGGAGAGTCGGTGGCGTTCGCCAAAATAAAGGAATATTTATCCAATCCCCGAGATCACGGCAAAGCCGATCCCAGGAGAAATTATTCCTTTACCTAGCGGCCTCGGAGGTCGCGGCGAGTGCGGTCTTGGTGCGGCGGAGGGACTAGTCCATCTGCCGATCTACTATGTCGATCAGCGCTCCACGACGCCTTGAAACACGCTATACACCTTTGGAGAAGATCGCCTACGCTCTAGTCATGAGTGTCCGTAAGCTAAGAGCCTATTTTTCGACCATCAAGTGGAGGTTTTGACAACTCTCCCTCTAAGGCAAGTTCTACATCGGCCAGGACACCAACGGCGACTCCTCAAATGGTCACTAGAGATCGCCCAATACGGCATCACGTACGCTCCTCGCACGGCGATCAAGGGCCAAGCTCGGCGGACTTCGTGGTGGAGTTAACTTTCCCTCACGGTCAGGCCACGTCGGTCGACTGCACGAAAGGCATGCGTTGGCGGATCGGCGACCAACTCGCGATCGAGGCGAGGATCGTCCTCATTAGCCCCAACGGACAAAGCTTCACAAATGCCGTGCGTTTGGTTCGGCGACCAACAATGAAGCCGAATACGAGGCCTTGGTAGGCGGGCTCGACACGGCTCTCGCCACTAGGCGTTCGTCGCCTCCATATCTTCATGGACTCCCTCACGGTGGTGAACCAAGTCAAAGGAGAATATGAGGCACGTGGCGACAGATGATCAAATACCAAGAGGTAGTCGCGAGATGTGCACGAAATTCGAAGAAGTACAAATCGAACAAGTCAGAGAGAGCACAACTCTCGGGCCGATGCCCTATCCAAGCTAGCATCGTCGGATGGGGCGATTTCTCTAATATCCAATTACAAAGTCGAAAAGGCCGGCAATCGAAAGAAACACGGTGGCCACGATTGTCGTTAGAAGAAAATTTGGATGACTCCGTTCATCACATACTTAAAGGGCGGGGCGGTCACGGCGGCCGTATCAAAGCTCGCCAACTCCGGCTCGGCGACCGAGATACACCTCTTTGGACGATCGTCTTTACAAGCGAGCTTTGGCCTTCCCCTCCTCAAGTGTATTACAGGAGGAAGGACAACTCGTTTTAGCCGAGATCCACGGCGGAATCTGTGGAAATCACGCCAGTGGGCGAGCTCTCATCCATAAGACAACCGAGCGAGGTTTTTCGCCGTCACTTGAAGGATGCGATCGCCTATGCCAGTCGTGTCATAGATGCCGAGATAATGGGACCAAGTATTAAAATCTCCCGAGCGGCTCACCTCAATGTACGGCCCATGGCCGTTCGCTCAATGGGGCATCGACCTTATAGGTCCCCTACCGAAGCGACTCCGGGAGGTTGTAAGTTCGCCATCGTCGGGGTCGACTATTTCACAAAATGGCGAGGCCGAACCGCTAAACAAGATCGGCCGGGAGCAAGTGATCAAGTTTATACGGAGAAACATCATATGCAGTTCGGTCTACCCGAGCCATCATCTCCGACAATGGAAAGCGGTTCGGCGGCTTAGAAGTCATGCGGTCTGTGATAAGTGGGGAATCAAAGGTTGTTCTCGGCTCCCTATCACCCTCGGACGAGCAGGCGAGTAGAGGCGGTGAACAAGATCCTCAAACACACAATTAAAGCACGACTCGAATCCAGGCTAGGACGATGGGCGGCGAGCTCCCAGGGCGTTTTGTGGTCTTACCGAACAACGACCCACAATTCAGGCGAAACCCCATTCGCCCTCGCCTTGAACGAAGCGGTGATTCCCTCGGAGATCGCCGTCCTCGGCCATCGAACCGAGCAAGAGATGACGATCGATAATGATGTGGCCGGCGGATCGACCTCGACATGCTCGAAGAACGTCGGTGACCTCGGAGATGAAGAACACTATCCACAAAAGGAGATCCGAAAAGTTCTTCAATTCAAAGGTCGGGAAAGGCGGTTTCAAGTGGGCGATCTCGTCCTCAAAAAGATCCAAACCCACACAGTGTCTTTGGACCAAGTTGGGAAGGCCCCTTGAGAATATCGAAATGGCTAACTAAGGAGCCTACAGTGGAACACCCCGACGGTACTCGGACCGGTATCCACAGAGTATTTGTACATACGAAGAAATACTATCAATGATAACTTTGTATTCATTTTCAACTACCAAATGTACATGGAACATAATGAAATATTTTTGTTCTCTATCCCATCTATTGCAGCGATCGCCCCACAAGCATATTACATACGTCGAGGATCGTCGTTCAAGAATGACAATCCGAGGTAGAAAACAATCTGACCATGGCCTTTGGAGGTCGATGGAACCAACCGGTTCGCCCATGCAAGGTTCCATTGAGCTTAGATCGCCCGCCCTTCGTTTGGATACGAGGCCGGCGTAGCCGATGGACCCTCCAAAACTAATCAGTGGACACGATCGCCCTCCCTCAATGGTCCATCATCTAACTTTTTGAACTCGTACAATGCGGCGTGCCACTACCCCGTCTCAACGTACACCGTCGAGGGTCGCCATCTTCATGGCGAGCCGAGGTGGAAGCAGTGACAAGCCGCGGGCGCGAGTCGAATAAAGCGACGCCCCGCGCAAGGTTTCCTCCAGACCAAGATCGCCCACCTTTCGTTTTAACACAAGGCGGCGTAGTCTAACGGAGGACCCTCACAAAAAGTGAGTCGCGGGATACACAACATCCCTCGCACACAAAGACACGATAAGGAGGTCGATCCATCGAACACCCCAACCATACATAATTCGTCGAACCGACGAAGTGAAGATAGCCCGGACGACCTAGTTTTGTTTCCTTACTTACAATAAGTAAACAAAAACAAGGGGCGAAGATGGGTCGAGCTAATCCCAAACACGATCGAATAAAAGGAACCACACACGATCGGCCTCACTCAAACACATTCGCTCAAATACGCGCGGACGATCGAAGTCGTCCACAAAAATTACAAGTAAGAATTCGATTCAAAACATATCGATACTTTCAACACTCGGACAATCGATCGGATGAGCAAAGCGTCGAAAGCAATCATACACATACTTGTAAAAGTTGCACGCAAACATTCAAAGCGATCGTATGAAAAGAAGAACATTTTATTCACAACGCAAGTTTAGTACATCACGAGGCAGAAGGCATTTCAAAAGGAAAGCGAAAAGTACATAGTCTTTGGAGGAAAACAAAAATGCCTCTCAAGGCTCGCCGCTGTAGTCTTCACCCTCGGTTTGCGGATCGGCTTCGGCCTCGGGATGAATGAGTTTACCCGAGTACCAACTCAAGTCGATCCCGAAGTCGGCCAAGTCAAGGATCGGCGGGGAGAACTCCGGGTGCAAAGGATGCGCAAGGGCGTAAGATTTGAAGCTCTCCATCAAGGGACCGATCTCGATCCTGCCTCTTTGCGGCTCGGACGGCGTCGGCATATGCCAAGTAATAGGCAAACTCGCCGTAGCGCCACACTTTGGTAGGGATCGGTCTCGATCGCCTTGATTAGCCCTTCAACTCGCGGCCGTCTTCTCGGCCTCGCCCATTTCGGCGACCTTGGCGGCATTCTCACCTGAGGACTTCTCGGCTCTTTCCTTGCCGCGTCGGCTCACCGCTAAGCCGATCAACCATCGCCTTGATCCGGTCGCCTCCTCTGCGACGCCGCGAGCTTGGCGAGCTTCGCTCCTCGTCACGGGACCGATCGGCGGCCTCCTTGGGCGGCTCGGCTCTGCATCAATCGATCCACATCTGCTTGGCCCTTTTGGCCGTCTCCTCATACTCCTTCTCCATAGCCGGATCGGTTGGCATCCTCGATATTTACATTAAGGCGGCCTCGAGGTCGCGATGGAGATGAGCGGTGGATGGTCGCCCCTCAAAATCCCTTGCGGCTTGGGCGGCCATCGTCGCCGTCCGAAGAAACGAGCGGCACTTTGCATGGCGTCTCGGATCGCCGACGAGCGATCGCATCGAGGTCGGTCGTCGAGCCTTGGGCAAAGGCGGTGGCACAGCGAACGTAGCGAGGGATATCAAGAGGTTGTTGCGGAGCCTTGCTCGGCAGAAAGTCGGCACCATGGGAGCAACGTCCGGATCGGCGAGACGAACCTGCGGCGCAAACCAAGGAAACCAAAAGTTAGCCTAAGACTTACTCGGAGCGCCTACCTCGGAAAGTTTAAAACATTCTCACTGTTGACCGGCTGGGTCACGGCCGAAAAAGGGCTTTCCCAGGAGTCTCGGCGTCGGCGATCGCCGTCCTTTTCAAGTAGCCGAAGGCGACACAGGCTGAGCCGACGGCACAGGACCCGGCCCCTCCGCCATCGGAGCGGAAGAAGCGGGGAGCGGCGATCGGCGGCTCGGTATAGCTAAATCCGCCTCGGCCAGCGGAAGGACGCCTCGGCCTCCGCCTCTTGCGGTTGCTGGAGTTGTTCCTCACCTTGAGTTTCGGTTCGGCGGCCGGCACCGCAGCAGGCTTCACCACGAGGGCGGGCGAGGCAGCGTCGCGGCAACGCGACCCGTTTTCTTTCCCATATGAAGGCGGCCAGAAAACCGGGGTTAGACATGGCGATCTCTGAGGTAGCTCGGTGATCCGGGAAAATAAGTCTACGCAAAGAAGAAACTAAAACAAGTTAGACACTTACGTAAACGTGGCGACCTCTTGGAGACGATCGCCTCGCGAGAAAGAGCGGATAGAAAGTCATACCGGGTGCCTTAAGGTGGCGAGGGAAGCGAAAGCAGTCGAGCTCCCAACCGATGAGATTCGTGGTGGTGATCGAAACGTCTTTATAGGAAATCGGCAATGCGCGAATCCGCTCCCAGACGATCGAGAAATCAAAGGGGAGATCGTCGGCCGATGGAACAAGGGATCTGCAAAGGGAAACAAAATTAGATCAGTCCAAGGAGTATCCAAACAAAGGGAGAAAGGAAACCCTTACTTGGATTCCTCTCCCGAAAATTGGTAGGGATATCCAACTCCTCCTCCGGTGGTTCGCTCGATGCCGACCTCCATGCACCACCAACCCAGCACCACTTTTTCAGGTCGCCTCGAGTCTTGCTCGGCACCCCGATAACCACCCTACCCTGGCGACCTTGGATATGGTACCCGCCGATCGACCCTTTCTCGCAGTCGGCTTAAAAGATAAGTCATCTCTCCCGAAGGCAAGCGAAACAACTGTGACCGCCAAATAACGTCGCAGTGTCGATAATCTGCAGTCAGCGTTCGGCGTCCCGAAGAGGCGCCAAATTCGAGCGATCGCAGATACGAAACGGCGAGCGGCAAGGGAAACCGCAGACCGGGCGAAGTGGTCATTTCGTTGATGGCGACCATACCCTCGGAGGCCGGGTCGGCACGTTCGTTCTCGGCGGCACGTGCAATGACACATCGGAGGGAATATGATATTTGGCCCTCCAAATGGGTCATGTCCTTCAGTGTCGCCGAACTCCGAATCGACCAAGAGACCATTGAGGCAGTTCGGCGGCCGAAACTCCGTCCGCTTCACATGTACATAGGGATAAGCGGCGGAGTAAGCTTCAATCAAACTCGGACAGGCCCGGCAATCCCCTCCATAAGTCTAGCAAAAGCCCTATAAACCGGGCCAGAGACGCTGTCTTTTCCCAAGACAAACGTATCGATTCGTCTTCCTCCACCGCGACGCATCTCGCTCCTCCGCCGCCGCAGAGCCCGCCACTACGGCCTCATTGAAAAGCTCCTCAAGCTCTGCGGTGTAATCCCGCACGAATAGCCTCTGCGGCCGTTTCCACGGGATTCCCACAGAATTTCCTCCCGTCCGCGGCCGCGGCGGCAGAAGTGCTTCCGACCTCGAAGGCCTTAGATCCTCCCGACATATTCTCAAAAAGTTAAGGGAGAGGGAAAAATTGGGTTTCTTACCTAAAGAAAGGAAGACGGTCGGCACAACAAGCTACGGAAATTTTTGCAGAGCTTCAGCAGGAAGACAAGGACGCGTAAAAGATGAAAATGGAGTAGCCCTAGCCCCTTTTATAGATGGAGGCCGGGGTCTCTGGGCAAATAGGCGAAAGTCCGAGGGCTGGGATGCAACCGACAGCCAGGACGCAGTAAATGCGGCCCTCGAGTCCCGCGTACGCGTCTTTTCGAGGGCACGCCAATCGACAAAGTCTGACGAACCGTCGGACTCCCTCAATAGAAACGCGACGCGTGTCCTTGCATGGTTTCGCGAGCCCGCGTCTCTTTTCCCGCCGCTCCCAGCGCAAAGGGAGATCGTCCAAATTTGAAATCAGATCGACCGTTGCCTAAAACATTAGCGATCGCCAAAGTGCCACCTCACCCCGTGTTTTCAACATCGAGCCGAGTGAGGGCAATTGTTGTGCGGCATTTAAACACGCCTCGAAGACGATCGTCATAGCAATGGAGGTCTACCATGAGAGATGTGCTCGGGTAAACACCTGAACTCGGCACCCACGGCGATCACCTTCGTTGGTAGCGATCGTCTTTTGTTGATTAGCGATCGTCTCGTGCCGTGTTTTACTCCAACATCCGTCAAAGTCATCAAAGCCCAAATCTCGGGCTCGACCCGCATGCAGATCTCAAAAGGTGCCGACAGACAAGATCGGTGCCCACGACTGTCACCTACTTCACCTACCAACAGGGCCGCAGACTGCGAACAAGATCGATGCAGACAAGACTGTGCTCACGATCTGTCACCAACTTCACCTACCAACAAGATCGCCGAAAAGGTGGGTGACGGCCAGTGGCGCATGCGAGTTCCCCGTCAGACTGCATAACCGGCCGCAGAATAACCGCGACTTTAAGGGAAAAGCCCCACGCGACGAGACGATCGGCCGTCTTATTATAATATAAATAACCCATTTATCGCTCGCGATCGCAGGGGGCCCTCAGAACTTGGTCTGCTATAAATAGAAGGTCCATAACACGTAACAAGGACTGCGAAATACACAAAGAAAAACAAGAGAGAGAAAAGAGAAAGACATTCTCACACATAGAACATCCATAGCAAGAATTCACAGAACTCCATATCTCGATTCTTAGGCATTCTATACGCTCCACAGCTTAGAAAACTAGAATCCTTTACACTCTTTGTGATAGATTCTAACATAAATATTTGTACTCAACCGTATACTTATTAATAAATTCTCGCGAGAGCATTCAAGCCCGGGATTAACAACCCCGGCAAATCTTGTGTCATTTAATTTCTCACGGACGTGCTCCCGCACTTGTTGGTTACTCGATCATTCCAGCAACATTATCTTCGGATAATATTTTGGGTAACAACAATTCCCACAGATCCCGTCATGGATTTCGGCTAAAACAAGTCGGCCTTCCTCTGGCATAATGCATTTGAGGAGACGAAGGCTGAAAGCTCGCTTGTAAAGCCGGTCGTCCAATAGGGTGTATCTGGTTGCTCGGAGCTGAAGCTGGCGAGCTTTGATCCGATCTATGGGGACCGTTCCGTCCTTCAAGTACTTAACGAACGGAGTCATCCAGTTCTCTTCGGCGATGGCAACTGTGGTGACCAGGCTTCTGTCGATCGCCAATTTTGCTGACTTTGTGATTTGGATGTTAGAGAAGTCTGCCGCCCCATCTGACGATGCGAGTTTGGATAGGATATCGGCCTGGGAATTGTGCTCTCTCGGGACTTGTTCGATCAGCACTTCTTCAAACTTTGTGCACATTTCGGCGACCAATTCTTGATATTTGATCATTTGTTCGCCGCGCGCCTCATATTCCCCCTTGACTTGGTTCACAACCAAGAGGGAGTCCATGAAGATATGGAGGCGACGAACGTCCATGGCGAGTGCTAGATCGAGCCCGCCTACCAAGGCTTCGTACTCGGCTTCATTGTTGGTCGCACGGAACCCGAAACGCACGGCATTTGTAAAACTCTGGCCGTCGGGGCTGATGAGCACAATCCCTGCACCTACTCGCGAGCTTGTCGCCGAGCCATCTACGTACAATTTCCAGGCAGGATGGCCGACCTGGATCGGACTGGGCGGGAACGTTAATTCCACCACGAAATCCGCCAGAGCTTGGCCCTTGATAGCCGTGCGAGGAGCGTACGTGACACTGTATTGGGCGATCTCCAGTGACCACTTGAGGAGTCGCCCGTTGGTGTCTGGCCGGTGCAGAACTTGTCTTAGAGGGAAAGTCGTCAGAACCTCCACTTGTTGTTCGAAGAAGTAGGCCTTCAGCTTGCGAACACTCATGACTAGTGTGTAGGCGAGCTTCTCCAGAGATGTATAACGCGTTTCCGCGTCATGAAGCGCTTGACTGACGAAGTAGATCGGCAAGTGGGCTTGCCCCTCTGCTCGCACTAATACAGCCAAGGCGACCTCCGAGGCCGCTGTAGAGGAATAGCTTTTCGTCGGGGATTGGTTTCGCCAAATTTGGGGATTAGACAGATACTCCTTGATTTTGGCGAACGCTATTTGGCTTTCCTTCGTCCATGAAAATTTCTTATTCTTTATGGTGGCGAAGAATGGCTTGCTTTTGTCTCCGAGCCGAGAAATGAAATGGTTAAGGGCTGCTAGACAACCCGTGAGGCGTTGCACCTGTTTGACATTCCGTGGCTCCTGCATGTCGAGGATCGCCTGGATCTTGATGGGGTTCGCTTCGATCCCCCTTTGGCTCACGATGTGCCCCAGGAACTTTCCGGAGCTTACCCCGAAGTTGCATTTCTTGGGGTTAAGTTTCATGTTGAATTTCTCGAGGATGGCGAACGTCTCGGCAAGGTCTTTTAGGTGATCTTCTTTTTTGAGGGTCTTGACCACGATGTCGTCAATGTAAACCTGCATGGCCTTGCCGATCTGATCGGCGAACATCCCGTTGACTAGTCGTTGGTAGGTCGCCCCCGCATTTTTCAGACCGAACGGCATTCGGACCCAAAAGTACACGTCTTTTTCCGTGTGGAATGACATGTGTTTCACGTCTTTCTCCGCCATTGGGATCTGATGGTACCCGGCGAAGGCATCCATAAACGACATCATTTCGCAACCTGCCGTGATATCGACCAAGTGGTCAATATGAGGCATTGGAAAGTGGTCTTTCGGACATGTCGCATTGAGGTCGGTGAAATCGATGCATAACCTCCAGGAGTTGCTCGCCTTTTTGACGAGCACCGCATTGGCTACCCACTGTGGCTCGTCGGTAGCTACTCCGATCAGTTTGTTGTCGAGTAGCTTTTTGACTTCTGTGTCGAGCGCAGCGTACTTCTCAGGACCTAATTTCCTACGTTTCTGGTGAACAGGCTTCCTCGCCGGGTCGATCTTTAGATAGTGGCAAGCGTGTTCAGGACTGATGCCGACCATATCTTGATGCGACCAGGTAAATATTCTGATGTTCTTACGTAGTAAACTGATGAGATCGTCTTTTTAACTCGGGACCGACGCTTGAGCCGATCTGCACTTACCGCTCCGGGCAAGCCGGATCGATTGTTATACTTTCCAACTCTTCAATGGGGACGGTCGCTTCTCGTTTGGAACAATTGCCGGACTCGATCCTTGGATCAATGTCGAGGCTTGGCTCGAAACCGATCCTTGGCTCGATGTCATCCGACAATTGATGCGAGATGTCGTCCTCTGAGTCGGGCTGGTATGAGATGCTTGGCTCGTCGATCTCCATTGGTTGAATGTCGATCGCCTAAATGTTATAAATAGTACGGGAAACATTTAAAGGGGAAGTTACGACGCAGGAGTAATTCAAACATTTCTTTGCCATTAGCTGGTCTCCTTTTACAGTACCGACCGTCCCATTGGTAGTGGAGAACTTGATACAGTAAAAGAAAGAAGAGGCGACCGCCTCGAAGGTTTCTAGAAAGGGGCGACCTAGGAACCCATTATAGATGCTGGGCCTATCTGTGATTACAAAATTGAGGTATAGTGATCTTAACCTTGGGATCGTAACAGCATATTAGCTCGACAGAGAGCTTGACCTTCCGTAGGCTTGGACCGTGTTGTCGCCGGACCCTTGAAGCATGGTATCAAATGGCTTGATGAACTTGGTCAGGTTGCCGAGCTGGTCCAAAGCAGATTTGAATATGAGGTTGCAAAAGCTCCCATTGTCAACCAGCATTCGGTCGACCATTTTCCCAAGGATACATGCAGAGATTAACAATGCATCCTCTTTGGGGCACTGCACTCCCTCCCTATCCTTGTTGGAGAAAGAGATGAGCGTGTCTTTGGAGATGGTCGACTCTGGGGGCACCATGACATGGACTCCGGCGAACGCCCTCAGCTCGGCCTTCCGCTTTTTCCATTTGATATGGTGGAAACCGGGGAAAGACCTCCGAGGTTTCCACCTCCCGACTGAAGCATATTGATCCGGCCGCCGGGGTTGATCGGAGGGATCGACTCGTCTGAGTACTGCGGCTCGTTTTGCTCGATCCTGGCGACCGAATTGGGAGGGATTCCGTCGTTCTGTCGGCGATCGCGCCCCCCGGTCCTTTCTGCCCGGGGTTCTGGCTTGGTCACCAAATTGTCCAGCTTGCCTTCCTCAAACAACCTCTAGAGTTGTCTGAGGAGGTCACGGCACTGGCTGGTGTTGTGGCCGGGACTTTTGTGCTAGGCACAAAATTTGTTGCAGTCCAGATGACTGTTGTCCCTCATCGGCTTCGGCTTGCTAAGCCATTCGCGCCCCTTGATGGCGTTGAATATATGGGGCGGAGACAGATTGAGGTTGCGGAGGAGGTGAACTTCCACATCCTCGAAGGCCTTGAACTCACCGGGCGGCTTTGCGACCGCCTTTCTTGGTTTGGCGACTGCCTTCTTCGGGATGTGAGATGGTGCCTTCCCTTCTCCGGTAGATCCCTCGCCTAAGGAAAGGGTGAGCATCCTCTTCCTGGCCAGAAAGTCAGCGGCCTTGACGCGGAAGATCGCGTAGGTTGGGGGGCTGTCCTTCGTGAGGTGCCTGAACATGGGTGAATGGCCATAGAATCCCCGCAGGAACGAGTAGAGGGCGAGCTCATCACAAATGGGCTCGCCGGTGAGGACTATTTCATCCACCCAGTCGATGTAATCTTCATCGGGCTCGTCCTTCCCCTGCCTGATCTTCATCATGCGGTGGGGACCTTCTGGCTGAGCGACTTTGGCGGCGAAATACGATGTGAAGTCGTTCGCCAGCTTCTCAAAACAGTTGATTGAGCGCGGTGGCAATGAGGTGTACCACCTATGGGCAAGATCGCCCCATGTTAATGGGAACATTCGGCACTTCGTCGTGTCCGATGCCCCGCATCCGGTCATGTAGATCCGGAACTTGCTCAAGTGGGTCTCAGGATCCGATCTCCCCTCAAATAGAGGTGTTTGAGGAGGAGCGATCTTCAGATGCACGGGGGCAAGCTCGATCTGGACCGCGAGTGGCTCACTTGGTCCAGCGATCGATCTCTTGGCGCCTGTCCCAGTTTCAATGAGCGCCTTCATTTCGTCGAGCTGGCGCTGCATTGCGGCCATCACTGTAGCTGGACTGCTCGCGGTTTGGCTCTCGGAGCAGGAGCCGAGGCGATCACGTACCGATCTCCTGGGCCCATGGTAGGTGATGAGGTCTCTGCCGCCGAGCTCAATTCTTTGGAGAGCGGGATCCAGACGGCTGGCCTGTCTTCTGGGCGTTGGGTACGCCGAACTCTTGGTGACGGATTCAGACTCTGATGTCTCACCGCTAGGGCCCGAATGCCCGGGTCGCCATGAGGGATCACTCCCTAGGCGGCTGAAGACGGAATCGTCCCGCCTTACGAGCGCCTTTTCCTGCGGCGCGGGGCTTTCTGACGATTTCTCGACATATAGCCCCTTGAGCTTTTGCTTGCCCGCACGGCGGATGGCTGACGGAGTAATGGTGGGCGAGTCGCATGCTCTCCGTCGTTCCCTTAGGATGGCCATGGCCTCCTCGATCTATTCCGCGGTCTGGAACTGATCAAGTGAGAGGCTGGGGCCGTCTCTCGGGGGCGGGAGTGAGAGTCTAGCATCGCCGGGGTCACCTTCCGCCGCAGGTTGGGACTCAGTCTGAGTCGGAATAAGGTGTCCGGCGGATCGTAGCGTGGCTCTTTTCGAGGTCGTGGCAGACGTCATGATTCTGAAGGTTTTTCTTTGAAGAAAAGTGAGTGTTTCTTCAAGTATATGCTCTGGAGAACAGTGAGTGTTCTTCGAAACGGTCGGAAAAGAAAATGAAGGTAGAGCCCTCCTTCTAGCGCCAATTGTTGTTACCCAAAATATTATTCGGAGATGATATGCTGGAATGGACGAGTAACAAACAAAATACGAGAGCACGTCCTGTGGGGAAGTAAATAACACAAGATTTGCCGGGGTTGTTAGTCCCGGGCTTGAATGCTCTCGCGAGATATTATTAATATGAATACTTGTGAGTACAAATATTAATGTTAGAGTACAATTACAATGAGTGTAAAGACCCTAGTTATCTTAGCTCTTGAGTGCTGAAGATTGCCGGAAGAACCAGAGTTGAAGCGCTGTGAGTTCTTGTTACAAAGATGAGGAGTTCTCTGTATTGTTTGCTGTGTGTAATCATGTTAACGTTGTAACTGTCCCTTTGCCAATGCTGGAGGCCTCCTATATATAGGAGAAGAGGTTGTTGGGATGTCTCTGTCTCCCGCGGGCAATCGCCGTTCCTGCATTTAAATAAGGAGGGCGATCGTCCCAGCACGTGGGACTGTTGCCTTAAAGTCCGCAGCTGCTGATGGCAGCCAGATGCGCGAACCAATGAGGAGGCGACAGGTGCCTTTTCTCGTTGCCTTGGGAGGTCCCACCTAGGACCTTTCGGCGGGTCTGTCGGTAGGTGAGGCCGTCCTTATCACTGTTAGCTGCTGATGGGCTAGAGTAGTGCCTGTTCTTGCGGCGTCTTTTGCGGATCTGCACGTGGGCCTTCATCCCGAGATTCGGTCTTCGCAGACTTTGACGGGTGTCAGATTCACACGTGGCATTGGACGGTCGTCCCCAGTAGGACATTATAGGTGATCGCCAGATGCCAATAGGCGATCGCCTTGGACGTCGACCGCTAAGCGATTGCCCAGCATCTATCTTCTTTGGTTGGCTTCCGACCATTATGCCGATCATCGTCGAGGCGTATAAATCTCCGCACAACACTTGCAAAACGTCGCACGGTGCCCTTCCTGTCCGCAATCAAAACATTTAACTGGAGTACGGAAACAATCACGCCAAAGGTGGCCTGGGTGACCACAGTTAAAGCACTTCCTAGATGTATCCGCTGTGGCTGATACTTCTCCAAAGTTCTTTCCGCTCTTGGATGGGTGCGGAGGTTTCTTGAAAGAATGAAAAGATGACTGGGCCTTGCGGGGCCCACCACTCTTGTGCTCCGTGAAACTACCAGAGACTTTTTGTTTCTTGGATTCTGTAAACTTCTCCATTGCTGCTTCCTTGATTTCATATGCCAATGCTTTATCCTGATATTGACGAAGAGTGGTACATTCAAAACCGGACATGTACCTCTGGATTTCTGGTTTCATTCTCATATCAAAATGGATCATCATTTCCGCGTCTGTTCTGACCAAGTGTCGAACGAACGCCATCTGTTGATTAAACGTTTTAATCGTCTGGGATACTGGCTCGTCTGACGGCTGTACAGATAAAAATTCCCGAACTTTGGCTTCCCTCACAGGACGAGGACAGTACTAATCTTCCATCATCAATTTAAATTCTGTCCAGTCAGCATCATGATCTATAGGCCGGATGGCTTTCCACCACTCGGACGCTTCCTCTATCAGAAAGTACTGAGCAATAGAGGCTATCCGGTCGTCTGGGCAATTAATTCCGGCAAAACTTTTCTCCAGTTCTTTTAACCAATGATCCCATGTGGGTATCTCAGAAAAGCCATCGAATTTGGGTGGTTGCATCTTCGCCACCTCTTGCAGCAATCGGGCGCCTCGATTTCTCATGTCGGGGATACCTTGCTGTCGATCTCCCTGTTGTATTCCTACTGTCACCTGCATTCGGTCCATGACCTGGGCAAACTGAGTCATCTGGTTCACCACCTGACGAAGGATTTCGGGCACAGCAGGTTTCGGTTCATTATTAATAGATCTTTGCGGATCGCCTGAGCTGTGGCTGGCCTGATTAGAAGGCGAAGCTTCTCTTTCTACATTCCTTAGTCCGCGACCACGTCCACGTCCACGTCCACCTCTCAACATACTGAAAGCATAAATACTCAATATATAGGAAACAATATCGTTCTAATGTTCAAGTATAAAGAAGTACAATATGTAAAGGACGAGATAGAGTTTAGGAACTTACAACCACCGCTCGCACGAAGACGTAGGCAGTACAGTGATGTTATTTACGACCGGTTACCTCAAAAGACATACATGACCCTTATTTTAACCCAATGGACAAGATATCCATAATCTTAGCTCTGATACCATATTCTGTAACACCCCCGATATATTCAGGAATATTACAGCGCCGTAAATCCTTTACATAAGAATTTACCAGGCTGAAGGAAAGAAAATACAATAACAGATACCAACATATAAAAGTAACTGAATTAAAAATACCACAGTTCTGGGTCAATACCGAAAATACAATATCCGAAAGGGGAATATTAATACATCACCGAAATCAATAATCACAATGACAACGTACTCGAGTACTTAATAAAAATAACGCAAACAACAGACAATTAAACCCGGCCGAAACATCACTCTGCACCCTCTTCGTCATGCAGCTCTAGTGGTTGTTTCCCTGCTCTCCTAGATCCTGAACATAAACAAATGTTCACCCCTGAAGGGGTTAGCACAACGATGCTAGTACAAGTAGGATAATCATACAACAATGATTTAATCAACAATAATCATAACAAGTTTCTCCAACGAGAAATGACAACACATATCACATCATAACAGTCCCAAACATACTCATGGTATTCCAACGATCCAGCGCACACAGCTATAGATTCCCATGATGATCCCGTCAGACCAAAGCATGGTGGAACTACCTGTTTAATGATCCAGCGCACATAGCTATAGATTTCCCATGATGATTCTCGTCGGATCAACGCATGGTGGACAATTAATCACAACATATGTACACAGTACAATCATAACATAACCGACATAATACGGACAATTCTAATTAAAGTACTTGCCTCGATTCGATGACAAGGATAAAACTCCCATGAATATCGAAACGCTCGAAGGTCGCCCCCTTCAACCAATCACGTTGCTAAGCTCGAACCCTAACAACAGAAATAATATAGAATTCATCTCATGTCAAACGAACATCTAACAATCCAAATTACGGTCGAAAGTTCATAAAAACGTAACCTGCCTGACCTGATTAACGTACGTTACGTACCCTCGGTAGCGTACATTAATCTTATTCGTTAGCGTATGTAAGCTACAAAGTCTAGCGTACGCTAACCATGTATCGACAGTTCCTCTCTTATCAGTCGACTTGACTTGTCTGATGATATAACGTACGTTACGTACCAAACATAGCGTACGTTAACTAAGCCCGATAGCGTACGCTAACTATATAGTTTAGCATACGCTAAACATGCATCACAGTTTCTCACTGGGCAGACGACTGTCTTGATTGTGATGAAGCTAACGAAATCCTCAGTGATTAACGTATGTTATCTCTATACATATCATGTTCATACAATTTTTAATGATCTTATGGATTCAAACATCTTCGAATTTCAAGGATACGTATTGTTGTTACCCAAAATATTATCCGGAGATAGATATTGCTGGAATGGATGGATAGCAAACAAAGTGCGAGAGCACGTCCGAGGGAATGGAAATAACACAAGATTTGCCGGGGTAGTTAGTCCCGGGCTTGAATGCTCTCGCGAGATGTTATTAATACAAATATTCGGGGATACAAGTATTAATGTAAGAATACAATTACAATGAGTGTAAAGACCCTTCTTATCTTAGCTAGTGAGCGTGTAGATTGCCGGAAGAACCAGATAGGATGCTCTGTGAGTTCTTGTAACAAAGTTGATGAGCTGTAACGACTGTGAGAAATCGACAGTGTCTCACGGTGTGTAGCTGCTGAATGTTTGAGCTCCTGGGCTTATGAGTCTCTTTGAATCTGCACTGTGGAGACTTCTTGCCTCTGCCGACCGTCTTCTGGTTGAGAGGTGCTGAGAGAGAAATCCTGAGGTAGATTCGGGAGAGGAAGCTGGGAGCTTGGAAGTATGTAAGTATTTGAGTGTATTCTCTGAACTTAGTGGAGAATGTGTGAACTGAATGAAGAATTCGTGAACCTCTTTCCAGTAGATGTAGGTCCTCTATTTATAGCACTTAGACATGTTGGGCGATCGCCTTTGCTGTATTATAATAAGCGGGCGATCGTCTTGTAGCACATGGGTTGGTCCCCTTAAAGTCTACAGGAGTTGTTGGCAGCCGGCTGTGCGGTCTAATGAGAAGCCTGCACGCGTCCGAGTCGCTGTCACGGGCGGTCCCACCTTGTACCTTTCGGCGGGCTTGTCGGTAGGTGGAAAGGTGGTGACAGGCTGTGGTCAACGATTCATGAAACGCGGAGCCTGTCGCGGATCTGCACATGGGCGCTGCTTTGAGATCCAGTCTCCGTGGGCTTTGACGGACGATGGTCTCTGTCTGAGGTATAGGACGGTCGTCCTAAGTCGGGCACCAGAGTCGATCGCTAGGTGCCAAAGGGCGATCGCCTTTGGAGTCGAACACCAGATACCCGTAGGTGATCTGGTATCTCCGCTTTAGGCGAGTTCACCGTAGCTTGATTGGTTGTGGACTCGGTCGCTCGGCCTTGAAGTCGATCGCCTGTCGAGGTGAATAAATCTTGACATAACAATTGCCCCCCAGCTCGCTCCTATGTTGGAAACGTGGGGTGAGGTGGTTCTACTGGCGATCGCTGAGTTATGACGAGTGACTCTGTATTTTACTGAACTGGCGATCGTCTTTGAGCTGATGGATTCTGAATTTGGACGACCTAGTAGGTCGCTGAAATGAGCGGGAAATGGTAGTGGATGCGGAAAAGTCTCCGGGACACGCGTCGGGTTCCTGTTGGGGGAGACCGACGCTCATTTATGACGCCTCGTCTGACACGTCCTTGAAAAGACGCGTACGCGGGTTTCAAGGGGGTCAATAAATGCGACGGTTGCACTTCAACCCCTGAGATTCTCCTTAATTGCATATGGGCCCCTGCCACCTCCTATAAAAAGGCGCAGTGTTGCAGTGCTCATTCTTGCGCGCATTTATCGGAGAAAGAAGGATTAGCTGAAGATTTTTCTGGAGACTTTGCTTCCGATCGTCGATCGATTCAATCTTGGGTAAGAAGAACACTCCTTTTTTCCTCTTCTAAATTCGAGAATGGCAGGAACATCTTCTTCGTCGGGAATGGGCACTTCCTCCGCCGCTGGGACTTCCAATGTCCGGGGAGGATCCTCGGTAGATTTCCATCTGGAGACGGCCGCTGAGGCTATTCGAGCCGGTATCGACCCTGCGGAAGTTGAAGCGTTGTTCAACGAAGCTGACGTGGCTAAGGAGGCGGCCGTTGAGCACAGATGCTCGCAGACAGAGAGAGATCTGGTGGTGAGAGCCTATTGGGAGCGGCATAGTGCCTTTGGCCAGGCCTATGTGACCTTCGCTGAGATTATGGAGAGGTTGGCCGGTCCGTCTCCAGGATTCGATTTCCGGGATTATTCGATCGCTCACCCTTACCAGCTTGCTAAACGGTCGCAGTTTCGGGCTGTGCAGCGATCTCTGTGGTCTCTTGGCCAAATCAGGAGTTCGGCGACCAGGAAAGACCTGGCCGTCTGGAGGACGAAGTACCACGTTCTTTCAGATGTGGATCTATTTGCGCTGGCGGAGAATGAGCGAGCCGACCAACCCCCAATGGGTATGGTTGCCGTGAACGAGGCGATTATGGAGGCCGGACTGTGTTTCCCTCTATCTTTTGCTGTCTCCCATCTGCTGGACGCTTGGAACGTGGAGCCTCTCCAGTTGACGCCGAATGCTTGGCTCCAGATAATTTGTACGCTAACCTTGTTCGGCGGTCACCGCCTGTATCGCCTTCCTTCGCCGTCGGAGATGAACCACCTGTTCAAATTGACGTCTCAGAAAGGGTCGGTCGTAGGCTATCATATTCAAGGCCGATCCGGTCGGGTGATCCTTCGAGTCCCGAATAAGGTGCGGGGCGACCCGGCGAAGTGGTTCTGGGTCACCAGTGCGTGGAGGGCTTCTGCGAGCGATAATCCTACGGGCGAGCTGGAGATCCCCACTAGCATTCGGGAGAGGAATCCCGGTAAGGGTTCAGACTCTCCCTTTGTTCGGATATGTTCTGAACTGATCTAATTTGATTTCGTTTTTTGCAGGTTTCCATATTCCGGCGATCGAGGAGCTGCCTTTTGATTTCCTGGTCGTCTGGGAGCGGGTTCGAAGCTTGTCGGACGACGACTTGGACGCTAGCTGGATCAACAAGGAGAGTCGTTGGTTGTCAGCTTGGCTATTCCGTTTCCCGATACATCTCTCGGTATCAGGTATGAGTTTCTGCGACCTTTAATTTCTTGGCGATCGTCTCGCTTGAGGAAAATGTCTAACTGTTGTTCGACTATTTTTATTGTAGAGGTCCGCTTTCCTCGCTTTTTGGAGCCCCCACCAGAGATCGTCATGTCGAATCCTGGTGTTCTGGGCCGTCTCCGCCACAAGAAGTCATCTCGGGCTCCTCCTGTTGCGTTGCCTATCATTCCGGAGGTGGAGCCTCGCGTGGAGCCGATCGTGGCCGAGGAGGAAGTTCCTGAGGAGGGGCTTCGAACGAACCGCAAACGCCTGTGCCGGAGGAAACTCCGCCGCCCGCGCCGAGGTGCCGATCGCCGCGCCTCCGATCACCGTTCTTCCTCCGGAGAACGAGCCTACTCCCTCCGTGGCTTTCTTATGGGAGATGGCGATCGCCGATGCTGAGACCCCTCGAGGGAAGCCGTACTTCGATTGCGACCCCGAGAGGGTTGAGAGGTAGACAATGCTCATTGAGTTGAAATTTGTCATTCGCGTAGGAGATGTGCTAACTCCTGTTTGTTTTGATGCAGGGTCCGTAGAACTGACCCGACTTGCCCGCCGATGGTGGTAGATTTCTTAGCGAGCCGATCTCTTTGCCAGACCTGCGATATCCCTTAATACGTCAACCGGGCTGTTTCCCCTCTGCCGAAGGCTTGGACGATGGATTTGGATGCGATCGCTCGTCAGCGATCTGGGAGCTCGATGCAGGCTGCTTTTGCTCTTTCTCTCCAGGCGGCGACAATGGCTGCCCAGGCTGTGCAGGAGTTTGAGGGGCGTCCTTCCACTATTCGCCTGCAGGCCGATCTCGAGGCGGCTCGGAAACAGAACGCCGAGTTCGCTGACGAGATAGTGGCAATGGAGAAGGATTCCTTGGCCGCAGCTAATCGGGCGAGCCAAGAGCTTGAGCTGGCGAGAAAGGATGCTGAGCTATCCCGGGTGACGGTCGATCGCTTTCGGGACCGGATGACAAATGCCGTGCGGGCGAAGAAGGCCACTGAAAAGGAGGTCGATCGACTGAAAGTGACTATCGCTCGGCTGACTAGCGAGCTGGCGGAATCGAGGGGGGAGACGGCTGCAAGGGAGGCCGAGCTCCAGGGCGTGCAATAGGCGATGGCGGAGCTGAAGGGAAAACAAGAGGCGACCGAGGCCAGTCCCTTTCGTAATGTGAAGTTTGTCAGTGAGTTCGCCTATTATATAGCGTTCGCTGACTCGCTCCGAGTTGCTAAGAAAGGAGGATTGGAGGTCGGCCCTCTAGCCGAAAATTTCAAAGCATACGCGTTGGAGCACCCTCTTCATCCCGACTTCTCCGTGCCAATCTTGGATCTCACGGACATCGGTGTGGACCTGAGCTGGTACCCGATCCCGGCGAACCTTATTCATCCTGATGCTCCGGAGGATTGGGAGGCTGCTCCGCAGGGTGGCGAAGGGTCGCGGACAGATCCGGGGGCTGAGGGCGAAGGCCAGGCAGGGGCCTGAGGCTCTTCTCTTTTATTGTTTTCTTAGCTTATTTCCTTGTAATTCGTAGCTTTCCTTTTGTAGTACTTAGGCCTTCGGGCGACCATGTATGTACTTCCGAACTTCAAGTAATGAAATGACTGTTTGGTTCTTCGATTTATCACTTGAATGATTGCTATTTTTTAGTCTTTTGCTTGACTTTGTACAAATGTGTGAGGAGAGATTGTTGCAAGTGTAGGTCTAAGTGAATTATTAAACTCATATAGATAACTTTTACAACAAATTCGAGCGCTGCACAAACATCTGACTAATGCCGGTCGTCGTATGTAATTGAATAGGGACGATCGTCGAGTATATATCTCCGCACTCTTTTCCCCCTTGTTTTTGCCCACTTAGTGAAAGTAAGGGGACGAAAATAAATCATTGAGTGAGCGGTCTTCAAGTTTGTTGAATCCTCGAAAGGAGCCGTCCATCTCGGTCTTGAGGAGCCGTGCACGATCGCAGAGTTTGATGGACCGACCTCCACGATCGTGTCTTATGCACGAGCGACATTCCGTCTGATGGCTAAGTTCTCGTGACTCACTTAATTGGTAGGGTCTTCCAAAGGCTGCGCCTCGCCTCGTATTTAAACGAAGGGCGTGCGGTCTCGGTCTGGAAGATTTCTTGTGCGGGGCGTCGTCGGATTAATCAACTCCACTTCCGCGACTTGTTAGCTCTGCTTCCACCTCAGGCCGCCATGAAGATGGCGACCCTCGACGGTGTACGTTGAGACGGGGGTAGGGACGTGTCGCATTGTCCAGGTCCACCAAGTCAGATGATGAACCTTTGAGGGCGGGCGAGCGTGTCCACTGATTAGTTTTGGAGGGCCCTCAGACTACGCCGGCCTCGTATTTAAATGAAAGGCGGGCGATCGTGGCCCAAAGGGACCTTGCATGGCCGAAGCAGTCGGTTCCATCGACTACCAGGACCATGGCTGCACTCTTCTACCTCGGATCGTCATGTAGATGCCGACCTTCGACGGTGTACGTTGTGCGGGGGAGGCGATCTCGTGCCTTAGTCCACCATGTTAGATGAAGAACTGTAGATGGTGAACGAGTCCTCCTGTTTTTCGAAGCGTTTGTCCAGGCAGTCGCCCTTCGTTTGACGAGGTGGGAAATCGGGGAGACACGTCCGAAGTTCCCTTCTCTTGATTAAAGAATACGGTCACCGAGGGTGATTGAGGGGTCGGCTCGTAGGAGCCTTCCAGCCTGTTCGCGTTCGACTCGGGCGACCGTGTTGGGATGTAAGAGGGGCTCCGGCTAAACTAATAAGCTGTCCAACTTGCCTTCCTCGAACAATTTCCAGAGTTGTTTGAGGAGGCCGCGGCATTGGTTGGTGCTGTGGCCGGGACTATTATGGTAGGCACAATATTGATTGTGGTCCAGATGACCGTGGTCCCTTATCGCTTTTGGCTTGTTCAGCGGTTCGCGCCCTTTGACGGCGTAGTAAATGCGAGCCGGAGTTCGGTTGAACGTATGGAGGAGATGGGCTTTCATGTCCTCGAATGTCTTGCGATCTCCGGGTGGCTTGGCGACCGCCTTGCGATCACCGTCTTTCGGACAGGAGGTGGCGTTTCCTCGCCTAGGCGGAGGGTGAGCAGCTTCTGCCTGGCCAGAAAGTCGGCAGCCTTAGCGCGGAAGATCGCGTAAGTTGGGGGGATGTCCTTTGTCAGATGTCTAAACATGGGTGAGTGACCGTAGAATCCCCCCAGGACTAAATAGAGAGCGAGCTCGTCGCTGATGGGCTCGCCGGTGAGGACGATTTCGTCTACTCGGTCGATGTAATCTGCGTCGGATTCATCTTCCCCCTGCCTGATTTTGATCATGCGGTGGGGGCCTTTTGGTCTGGCGACCTTGGCGGCGAAGTACGACGTAAAGTCGTTCGCCAGTTTCTCAAAGGAGATAATCGATCGTGGTGGTAGCGAGACGTACCATCTTTGGGCCATCTCGCCCAATGTTAACGGGAAGATTCGGCATTTAGTTGCATCTGATGCCCCACACCCAGTCATGTAGATCCAGAACTTACTTAGATGGGTTTGGGGTCCGATCTTCCTTCATATAGAGGTGTTTTGGGAGGAGCGATCCTTGGTTGCACGGGGGCGAGCTCGATGTGGGCCGCGAGTGGCTCGGTCGGTCCGATGATCTTTCTGCTGGTGCTTGCCCCAGTGTCCAAGAGTGCTTCCATCTCGTCGAGCTGACGTTGCATAGCGGCCATCGCCGTGGCCTGGCTGCTCGCGGCTAGGCGCTTGGAGCGGGAGCCGAGGCGATCTAGTACTGACCCCTTGGTGGTCGGAATGGGAGCCAAGAGGCTGATCTGCCTTCGGCTGGGAGTTGGGTAGGCCGAACTCCTGGTGACGGACTCGGAATCCGTTATCTCGCGGTTGGGGCCAGAATGCCCCGGTCGCCATGATGGATCGCTCCCCAGGCGACTGAATACGGAACCGTCCGACCTTGCGAGAGCCTTTTCTCACGACTTGGGGCTTTCTGACAATCGCTCGCCTAGTAGCCCCTTGAACTTCCATTTTCCCACGCGGCGGATGGCCGAGGGAGTTATGGCGAACGTCGCGCATGCTCTCCGCCGCTCCTTTAGGATGGCCATAGCCTCCTCGATCTGTTCCGTAGTTTGGATCTGATCGAGTGAGAGGCTGGGGCCACCCCTCAGGTGCGGGATCGAGAGTCTCGCGTCCCTGCGACTTCCCTCTGCCGTCGGCTGGGGCTCGGATTGAGCCGGGATTTGGTGTCCGGTGGTTTGGAGAGTGGCTCTCTTCGATGTAGTGGCGGACGTCATGATTCTGAAGGTTTTCTTTGAAGTGCAGTGAGTGTCACTTCAAGTATATGCCCCGAGAACAGTGAGTGTTCTTCGGGACGGTAGGAATAAAAATGAAGGTTTAGATGCCGTTCTTCTAGCGCCAATTGTTGTTACCCAAAATATTATCCGGAGATAGATATTGCTGGAATGGATGGATAGCAAACAAAGTGCGAGAGCACGTCCGAGGGAATGGAAATAACACAAGATTTGCCGGGGTTGTTTGTCCCGGGCTTGAATGCTCTCGCGAGATGTTATTAATATAAATATTCGGGGATACAAGTATTAATGTAAGAATACAATTACAATGAGTGTAAAGACTCTTGTTATCTTAGCTAGTGAGCGTGTAGATTGCCGGAAGAACCAAATAGGATGCTCTGTGAGTTCTTGTAACAACGTTGATGAGCTGTAACGACTGTGAGAAATCGACAGTGTCTCACGGTGTGTAGCTGCTGAATGTTTGAGCTCCTGGGCTTGTGAGTCTCTTTGAATCTGCACTGTGGAGACTTCTTGCCTCTGTCGACCGTCTTCTGGTTGAGAGGTGCTGAGAGAGAAATCCTGAGGTAGATTCGGGAGAGGAAGCTGGGAGCTTGAAAGTATGTAAGTATTTGAGTGTATTCTTTGAACTTAGTGGAGAATGTGTGAACTGAATGAAGAATTCGTGAACCTCTTTCCAGTAGATGTAGGTCCTCTATTTATAGCACTTGGACATGCTGGGCGATCGCCTTTGCTGTATTATAATAAGCGGGCGATCGTCTTGTAGCACATAGGTTGGTCCCCTTAAAGTCTACAGGAGTTGCTGGCAGCAGGTTGTGCGGTCCAATGAGAAGCCTGCACGCGTCCGAGTCGCTGTCACGGGCGGTCCCACCTTGTACCTTTCGGCGGGCTTGTCGGTAGGTGGAAAGGTGGTGACAGGCTGTGGTCAACGATCCATGAAGCGCGGAGCCTGTCGCGGATCTGCACATGGGCGCTGCTTTGAGATCCAGTCTCCGTGGGCTTTGACGAACGATGGTCTCTGTCTGAGGTATAGGACGGTCGTCCTAAGTCGGGCACCAGAGTCGATCGCTAGGTGCCAAAGGGCGATTGCCTTTGGAGTCGATCGCTAGATACCCGTAGGTGATCTGGTATCTCCGCTTTAGGCTAGTTTTCCGTAGCTTGATTGGTTGTGGACTCGGTCGCTCGGCCTTGAAGTCGATCGCCTGTCGAGGTGAATAAATCTTGACATAACACGTATATCATCACAACACTATATTCAATCTCGATTACAATTCTCATTTGATGTTCGGTGAACTAAGGTTGATGCGCTAGATTCCAATACATTCAAACTTCGTCTTAAAGATGAACTAACAATTCCAACTTTATAAGAAATGATACAACCTTTGATGATTCCTTCTTAAGCCCGATTAACTATGGTGATAACAACTCCAACTCTTCGATCACTATGGCAATGCTTTTCAATAAGGATAATCAATCTCAGAATATTGTTCTCAACATTTGATGTAATAGGATTCCAACTATGATGTTGCAACAATGATATCCCATACATAATCATCCCAACTTCTAGACATGATGTTTGTTTGAATAACTCATCAATGGAAACTAAATATCTTGATAACATGATCATCATATCCTTAATAACATGAATCCAAGGTTGGAGATAGTGTTAACATACCTTAAGATGAAGAAAACACCGAGATAATAGGTAGAATCCAACTCCGGTTGTTTGTGTGCCAATCCAAAATGATTCTCCACTTCAATGACCGGTATAAGTGATCTTCAATCCTCATTGACTAAGTAGAGATGGTTAAAATGTGTTTAAGGAGGTTGGGATAACTCTGGGCACGAAGTATGCTGAAGGCTAGGTGAAATAAACAAGCTGAAATGAAATGGGGTGATGTCTTATTTATAATATTCTATCCTTAATGTACGTTAGCCTTCGAGCATAATGTATGTTAGCCTCTTAGCGTATGCTACCAAGATGCCCTTAGCGTACGCTATCGTTACTGATAGTTAACTGACCTCATTCTGAACTCAATTACGTACGTTACACCATCAAATTACGTACGTAAGCAACACACTTTAGCGTACGCTAGACATGATCCTTAGCGTACGTTAACCATCGTTGACTTCAGAAGTGTCCAGGTTCATCCGTGAGAATCTTATCCGGACCTATGTCCGGCTGGCGTATGTGCTAGCCGCCCAACTCAATTATTGGCTGGTTAACGCACGCTACGCTACATTCGAAGCGTATGCTAACTCCGACTGATAATGTACGTTAAGCTTCCTTGTTAACGTACGTTATCACGTATATGCATGGGAAAATTGACATGTTGCCATACTCATGTACAAGGATACAAATATGAGAAATATCATACTTCGATTATCATTATCATCAATCCGAATAATACAGGGTTGAGCAACAGTGAAATACTCAATAATTAATCTGGATATTACAATATCAATTGGGATGATCTAGAGTTTCTTGCAGCAGCAAATTCAGATGGATTCCACATGAAATTGGTATGTCAACCACCTAATTCCCCAGACACAAACATCAATGATTTAGGATTTTTCAGAGCCATACAAAGTTTGCAATATGAGAAGCCAGCAAAGAATGTGGATGATCTTGTAAGAAATGTGGTGTCTTCATTTGAAGAACTCACACCACGAACTCTGAACTCAGTTTTTTTAACATTACAAGGGTGTTATAATGAGATCTTTAAGGTGAAAGGGGGCAACAACTACAAAATCCCACATATTAATAAGGCAAGACTGTTGAGACTAGGAGAACTGCCAGAGAGTATTGAAGTTGAGGAGGACTTGGTAAGAGAATGTTTTCATTACCTGAGACTGCCTGAAAATGTTGCAGGTTCAAGTTATGATATTTCCCATGCAATGAATTATTTTCGCTACGAGTAAATGGGCAGGCTACGAGTAAAGAGGCAAGAGAATGCAGCAAGTTCATCTTAAAGCTAGGATTACAATATGAGTTCAGTTTAGTTCATTTTGTTATACACAGTCTTTTTGAACTAGGATATGTTGATGAACTCATGCATTCGTATCCTTAATTTGCTATGTAATGACTCTTTTACATCCTTATTTTCCTTGTAATGACTCATTTTAATTTATAAGGTCTCAGCTAGTATATGATCATACGAAGTTTGCATCATAGATCCAGTACATGCAATAGGCGCATGTTGTGCGGCAATTTATATGCCTCGACAGGCGATCGGCATAAGGGCCGAGCGACCAAGCCAGCATCAGATAAACCAAGACAGACCTATCAAACGAAGGTTCCAGATCAAGTACCGAGCGATCGGCATTCTGGGCGATCGTCTCTTGGCACCTAGCGATCGACCCTAGTGCCCGACCAAGGACGACCGTCTTATGCCACGTATAAAGCCAAACATCCGTCAAAGTCTTCGAAGACCGAATCTTGAGATGAAGGCCCACGTGCAGATCCGCAAATGGCGCCGCAGGAAAAGACTTTTTGACTCCAGCCCATCACCAGCTGTTGGAGACACGGACAACCTCTCACCTACCGACAGACTCGCCGAAAGGTCCAAGGTGGGACCTCCCAAGACAGCGACATGAGGCACGTATTGTCTTCTCATTGGTTCGCACATCTGGCTGCCAGCAGCAGCTGTGGACTTGAAGTAAACCGGCCCATGTGTTGAGACGATCGCCTGTTTATTATAATACAGAAAAAACGATCGCCCGTTTGGGATCAAGATATCCCAACTACCTCCTCTTCTATAAATAGAAAACCTCCAGCATTTGGAGCGATACGGTTGATTTCACGCTAGAGATCAGACTTCCATCACAAGAAAAATAGCTAAATTCACACAGTTGAATCCTACAGCTTAAAACACAGCACTTCATCTTTGTTACAAGAACTCACAGAGCATTAACACTAGTTCTTCCGGCAATCATCAACACTCAAGAGATAGATAGCTAGGGTTATTACACTAATTGTAATTGTACTCTTACATTAATATCTGTACTCCCAAGCGGAATTCTTATTAATAATATCTCACGAGAGCATTCAAGCCCGGGACTAACAACCCCGGCAAATCTTGTGTTATTTACACTCCTCGTACGTGCTCTCGCATTTTGTTTGTTACTCACCCGTAGCCATATCCAGCAAACCATTACATATAATATTTTGGTTAACAACAATTGGCGCTAGAAGAAGGGGATTTACCTTTATTTTCTCTCCGACCGTTTCGAAGAACACTCACTGTTCTCCGGAACATATACTTGAAGAAACACTCGCTGTTCTTCAAAAAAAACCTTCAGAATAATGACGTCTGCCACCACTTCGAAGAGAGCCACTTTACGGCTCGCCGGACGCCTTATTCCAGCACAAACCGAGTCCCAACCCACGGCAGAAGGCAGCCGCGGCGACGCCACACTCTCACTCCCGCCTCCGAGGGACGGCCCCAGCCTCTCACTCGATCGATTCCAAACCGTGGAACAGATCGAGGAGGCCATGGCCATCCTAATGGAGCGACGGAGAGCATGCGACGCGTCCACTATTACCCCATCAGTCATCCGCCGTGCGGGCAAATGGAAGCTCAAGGGGTTACTCATCGAGCAATCGTCGGAAAGCCCCGATTCACAAGGGAAGGCACTCGCGAGGCGGGACAGTTCCATCTTCAACCGGCTTGGAAATGACCCTTCATGGCGACCGGGGCATTCTGGCCCCATCCATGAGACGTCGGAACCCGAATCCGTCACCAGGAGCTCGGCGTCCCCGACTCCCAGAAGGCAGGCCAGCCATCTGGCTCCCGCTCGCCGAAAAATTGAGATCGGCGGCAGAGACCTCATCGCCTACCGCGGAGCCAGGAGATCGGTACATGATCGCCTCGTCTCCCGCACCGAGAGCCAAACCGCGAGCAGCCAGGCTATGGCGATGGCCGCAATGCAGTGCCAGCTCGATGATATGAAGGCGCTCCTAGAAACGGGGGCAGGCGCCAAGAGAAAGGTCGCCGGACCGAGTGAGCCGCTCGCGGTCCAGATCGAGCTTGCCCCCGTGCAACCAAAGATCGCTCCTCCTCAAACACCTTTGTATGAGGGGAGATCGGACCCCGAGACTCACTTGAGCAAGTTCCGGATCTACATGACCAGATGCAGGGCATCGGACGCGACCAAGTGCCGAATGTTCCCATTAACACTGGCCAACCTTGCCCATAGGTGGTAAATCTCATTGCCACCGCGCTCAATCAGTTCCTTTGAAAAACTGGCGAGTGACTTCACGTCGTACTTCGCCGCCAAGGTCGCTCGACCAGAAGGCCCCCACCGCCTGATGAGGATCAGGCAGGGGAAAAACGAGTCTGATGAAGATTACATCGACCGGGTGGATGAAATAATCCTCATCGGCGAGCCCATAAGCGACGAGATCGCCCTCTACTCGGTGCTAGGGGGATTCGATGGTCTTTATCCCATGTTCAGGCACCTTACGAAGGACATCCCCCCAAATTATGTGATCTTCCGCGCCAAGGCCGCCGACTTATGGCCAGGCAGAGGTTGCTCACCCTTCGCCTAGGCGAGGGGGCAGAGACGGCGATCGCCAAGTCCAACAAGGCGGTCGCCAAGCCACCTGGTGATTTCAAGGCCTTCGAGGATGTGGAAGCCCATTTCTTCCACAGCCTCAATCTATCTCCGGCCCATATTTATTACGCCATCAAGGGGCGCGAACGGCTAAGCAAGCCAAAAGCAATAAGGGACAACGGTCATCTGGACCACGATAAATTTTGTGCTTTCCACAAGAGTCCTGGCCACAACACCAACCAATGCCGCGACCTCCTCAGACAACTCTAGAGATTGTTCGAGGAGGGCAAGTTGGACAGTTTAGTGATTTAGCCGGAGACCCGGGCAGAAAGGACCAGGGGCCGCGATCGGCGGTAGAACGGCGACCATCAATCTCCCTATCCGATCGCCAGAATCAAACGCAACGAGCCAGAGGATTCGTACGATTCAATCCCCCTAATCAACCTCGGCGGCCGGATCTGTATGCTTCAATCAAGAGGTGGAAACTTCGAAGGTCTTTCCACAGTTTCCACCATGCCAAACTGAAGGCTACTGCCTGAGCAACGCCTCCAAAAAAGATGATGACTCGCTCGCCCTCTAAAGTTCGTCATCTAACATGATGGACCCAGACAAGCGATCGTCTCCCCCAACACAACGTATACCGTCGAGGACCGCCATCTAACATGACGATCCGAGGTAGAAAAGTGCAGACATGGTTCTGGAGGTCGATGGAACCGACAGCCCGTCCATGCAAGGTTCCTTTGGGCAGAGATCACTCGCCCTTCGTTTAAATACGAGGCAAGCGTAGCCGAAGGACCCTTCAAAACAAATCTGAGGACACACTCGCCCGCCTTCGAGGATCCATCATCTAACATGGTAGACCCGGATAATGCGACGCGTCCCGCCCCCGTCACAACGTATGCCCTCCAAGGTCCGTCATCTAACATGTCGGTCCCAGGCAGAAAAGTGCTAACAAGCTACGGTCACGAAGTCGATTCATCCGACGGCGCCCCGTGCAAGGACTCCTCCAAGCTGAGATCGTCCGCTCCATCGCTACATTGCGAGGCAGAACGTAGCCACCGGAGGACCCTCACAATAAAGTGAGTTGCGAGACAGACCTACAGGTGGAATGTCACTCGCGCACAAGACATGGCCACGGAGGTCGGTTCCATCGAACTCCGCAACCGTGCACGGTTCCTCTAGGCCGAGATGGTCGGTCTTCCTCGAGGAATCTGCAAAATTGAAGATCACAAGAACTAAACCGGAGCAACCAAGTAGGTCGTCCAAATTCAAAATCAAGGTCCGCTCGAGAAGACGATCGCCCGAGTAGGTCGTCCATAAAGTGATGAGTCGCTCGTCCAATTCAAACGATCGCCAGTAGAACCACCTCACCCCACGTCTTTGACATCGGAGCGAGCTGGGGAGCAATTGTTGTGCGGCGATTTATACGCCTCGACAGGCGATCGGCATAAGGACCGAGCGACCAAGCCAGCTTCAGATAAACCAAGGCAGACCTATCAAAAGAAGGTTCCAAATCAAGTACCGAGCGATCGGCATTCTGCGCGATCGTCTCTAGGCACCTAGCGATCGACCTTAGTGCCCGACCAAGGACGACCGTCTTATGCCACGTATAATGCCAAACATCCGTCAAAGTCTTCGAAGACCGAATCTCGGGATGAAGGCCCACGTGCAGATCTGCAAATGGCACCGCAGGAAAAGGTTTTTCGACTCCAGCCCATCACCAGCTGTTGGAGACACGGACAGCATCTCACCTACCGACAGACCCGCCGAAAGGTCCAATGTGGGACCTCTCAAGACAGCGACATGAGGCACGTGTTGTCTTCTCATTGGTTCGCACATCTGGCTGCCAGCAGCAGCTGCGGACTTTAAGGAAACCAGCCCATGTGCTGAGACGATCGCCCATTTATTATAATACAGGAAAGGCGATCGCCCGTTTGGGATCAAGACATCTCAACTACCTCCTCTTCTATAAATAGGAGACCTCCATCATTTGGACCGGTACGGTTGATTTCACGCGAGAGATCAGACTTCCATCACAGGAAAAATAGCTAAATTCACACAGTTGAATCCTACAGCTAAAAACACAGCACTTCATCTTTGTTACAAGAACTCACAGAGCATTAACACTAGTTCTTCCGGCAATCATCAACACTCAAGAGATAGATAACTAGGGTTATTACACTCATTGTAATTGTACTCTTACATTAATATCTGTACTCCCAAGCGGAATTCTTATTAATAATATCTCGCGAGAGCATTCAAGCCCGGGACTAACAACCCCGACAAATCTTGTGTTATTTAACTCCTCGTACGAGCTCTCGCATTTTGTTTGTAACTCACCCGTAGCCATATCCAGCAAACTATTACGTATAATATTTTGGGTAACAACAGCGCATACAATAGAACATGCTTACATTAGAGAAGCGCAGACACGGCTGGACACTGAATTGCCAGTAACTCTAGGTACCGTTTTTCCATTTCGAGCGACCATTTTTTTCTAGGCCAATCAAGTGTCGGTGTAGTATCTGTCATCTCCACGTCGTGCATGACATACTCAGGTGTCTCCGGGACCACCATCTCAGAATAACCATTTTCGTCGGACCATTCTTGTTCAGATTCAAGCGTAGTTGGGTAAGGACCATAATAATAAGTTGGGTAAGGATCGAAGATGGGGTTTGTGTAGAACTCAAACCCCCACTCAGACATTTCGGTGGAGATGAAGAAAATAGGGTTCTAGTGTTTCAGTCAAGATGTAGAAGAAGAATATCTATGGGGTTGGTGGAGAAGAAGAGCAGTTATGGCTTGGTGGAGAAGAATAGCGACTAGGGCTTGGTGGAGAAGAATGGCCCAATTTAGTGATTGGGCAAATTTAATTAGTGATGGATTAGTGTTAGTTAATGGGCATCAAGTTATTAGTAATTAGTAATTAAAAAAAATGGGCCATGTATTTTTTTTGTAAATAGGTGTATGAAATGAGGGTTTACTGTATAAACGAATAATTTCGCTAAATGAATATTTTTCTCCAGTCCCGATCATATTCATTTATCGAGGTTTTACTGTATAAAATCTCATTTAGTAATTACCATCCCACCCTCCCTACTTTATCAATCTTAGGGGCCGTTTGTTTAGCTCTTAATGTAACCATTAAGAGCCTACCTCTGAATCGCTCAGAGGCCACGGCTGTTTGGCAAAAAAAAATTTAACTCTTAATGGTTACAAAGAGATCTGAACCATTAAGCATCCATACCCTCTCTCAACCATTCAGAGGCAAACAATTTTCAGATTTACCCCTCCTCTTAAATTAAGAATTATTATTCATAATTATTATTATTTTTTAAATGAATTTAAATAAAAAAAAATTATACATTATTATTATTATTTTCTAAATTAATTAAATTAAAAAATATTATACATAATAATTATTATTATTTTAAATGAATTAAATTAAAAAATATTATACATAATTATTATTATTTTAAATGAATTAAGTATAAAAATATTATACATAATAATAATTATTATTATTTAAATAAATTAAATATAAAAATATTATACATAATAATAATTATTATTATTTTAAATGAATTAAATTTAAAAATATTAGATACAATTATTTATAAAAATTAGGGTTTTTATTTATAAAAATGAGAGGTTTTGGTACGCAAGGGGAGGAAAAAATAAGATTTTTAATCGCTACTTTTATACAGAAGGGTAAAATGGTAATTTGTTACCATTCAGAGTTGTCATTCAGAACAATTACCGAACAACCAAATTTCATTCTGCACTCAACCATACGAAGCCTCTCAACCATTCTGGCCTCTCAACCATTATGCACTAAATCATTCAGTAACTGCCAAACAGCCCCTTACTACCCTTTGTCACTCATGGGCCCACCCTCCACAATAATAACACACCCACTAATTACTTACACTATCTCATTACCTTGTAGCAATCTGCCGCCAAGGAGCCAGTTGAGCTGTCGGATTACACTATCTCATTACCTACTAATGAATTTGGGTCTCCCTTGCCCCGCTGACCGCCTGCCATCTCTTCACCAATCACCACCGCAACCATCACTACCACCGCAACCACTCTTCTCCATCTTTTCCGACAACCACCACCATCGCTCTCCAGATACCACCCACCAACATAAAAGAAACGCGGGCCCGAAGATCTGAGAATTGAGGAAGCGACTGCCTCACCAGCGATTCCACCACCACCTCTGCCGCAACCACTACTAACTCCCACCGTCCGATGTCTCCTCTGCCCCGCCACCATCCGCTGCTTTCCCCGACCCATTTTCTCCAAAAAATCCTTCGCCGACCCGCTAGACCACCACCCCTTCACCACGCACTATTGACAACAATGAGAGAGATAATACAAAAATTGTTGCAAAAATCAAAGAAAGGCTTGGACAATTCAAATCGAAATTTAGAGTATCCATTTGAGGCGATTTTGATATGGCGAGCTGCTCTGCACCCCCTTGGCGGATTTGAAATCCTTCACCCCTTCTATTTTTTTTTAGTTTGGGGGTGCAATGCAATTGCACCCCCTTGTTCCAACACAGATTCTCCGCTGCCTTCACGAGTCCTAATCCTACTCACAAAATGATTACAATGATTACTGTGTACCTTATTTTGCCCTACTAAATTTATACTTTCATATATACTCATAATCTCGATCAATTACGATCGAAATCCAAAACCCACCCATGATAAAGAGTGTTATAATGTTCGAGTGTTTATATAAAATACTTCTACTAGTATGAGAAGAACAAAAAAAATGAGCAAAAATGAACCACGTACGGTCGTATGCGGGGGGTTCTCTTGCTGACATGCGTTTGTATTTATAAATTTTTCAAAAAAAAAAAAAAAAAAAAAACCAAATATATTGAAACATGAATAACATGTAGTCTGACCGCAGCTAACCTGAAAGTATATCCAGCAAAAGTGTATTTGACGGCAGCAACCTTTACCTCACTCACCCATGGCGGCTTCTCTGCAACTCAACTGCGAACCCTTCACTACTTAATTCCAAATCCGCCTCCAAACGCCCCTCTAAATTCTCCTCTGTCCGCTGCTCCGCCGCTGCGTTGTCTAAGAGGTACACCATCACCCTCCTCCCCGGCGACGGCATTGGCCCCGAAGTAATCTCTATTGCTAAGAACGCCCTCCAACTTGTCGCTCCACTCGAAGGTCAAAACCCGATTGCAACCGGTCTTATTTTTAATTGAATTTTTGATACATTTGCTTGTTGACCGCCTCGATTTGTCCATTGGATTGTGGATAGTAGGGCGTGGAAAAGTTAATGCAGACTGACAAGTGTTTTGGGCATATTAGGACATTCGCCATTATCACCTCTCCATTGGCAGGGTTATTACATATATAGAAGAAATGTACAGTGAAAGCAGATCTTTGGATTTCAAGCATTTATAATAGAGAGAGAAAAAAGAGAGAAAAGAAAAAAGAAAATAAGACTTGTAATTAACAAGCATCCAGATAGACCGGCATAAAATATCCTGCTCGGTTCTACTCTATCGAAAAGGTAGTGATCAAACACCTTCCTTTTTGTTATTTTATTTTCTACGTGGCTTCGATTCATTCGTCTTGATCAGCACACGTGACGTTGACCAAACCAGACGTCAACAGATTGGCGCTAGAAGGAGGGGACCTCCGATAAAAAAAATATATACCGCTCACCGGAGATATCTCACGACAGTTCAAAAAACCCTCAGCCCGCGACGGAGGAAGAAAACCTCCTTACGGTGGTTGAGTGCTTTAAACACCCTGCCTTCATCCAGGGCATGGCGGCCCTTATGGCAAGGGTCACAGGAGGCGGGACCCTTCAAAAAATCGAAGACCATGTCGAGGCGGAATCTCAGGCGACCCGCCGCGCCTCGGGGACGAAGCGAAAAGGACGGCCTCTGGGGCCGCCGGAGAAAGGGCGGAGAGCCACGGCGAAAGCTCACACCCCTCATGGAAAAGTCAGCTTTCGCGCCCCCCATCCGTTTTTGATCGCCTTGGGGCGGGAAAGAAAATCGAGAAGCGGCGCCAAGCTCCTTGTCCAGTCGAGCCGTAGGAAGAAAAGGCTCCCGCGTCCACGAATCCAACGCAAGTATTACCTCCAACTCCGGGCGATAATTCAAGCGAAATTGAGTTTCTAAAAAAACGCCTTACGGAGCTCGAAAATAAACAACTCCAGCCATCCCAAAGTTCGGAATGGCTCAACAGCCAGGAGAGTCCCCTGGCCCCCAGCGTTCTGGCGGAACCCCTCCCGGAGAAGTTCAAAATTCCTCAAATTCCGCCGTACAACGGGGAAACAGACCCCAACGCCCATCTTGGGCATTATAATTCCTGGATGGACCTGTACGGGTCTCAGGACGCGTTCCGGTGCCGAATGTTTTCCCTAACCCTGGGGGAGAGGGCCGAGAGATGGTATCGGACGCTGCCCCATCATTCGTGGGCTCAGCTTTCGGCGACGTTCCGATCCCACTTCATGGGGTCCCTGGTGCGAGTCGCCCCACGCTCATCCATTGCTTCCGTGGTCCAGGGGCCGAGCGAGTCCCTTAAAGATTATATATCCCGTTTCAATAAACGGATATTGGAGACGGAACCTATGTCCGACGATGCGCTGGCCATTATTGCCCAGGCCGACCTTCTCAAAAATTCTTTTTTTTTGCTGGACGGTGTGCCAGAATGTCCCACACACCTACCAGGAATTTTTGGAGCGCGCTAGCTCCCACATAGCTGCCGAGGAAGCCATGCCGGCACCAATGTTAGTCATGCCCTCCGATCAGAAAGGATCGTATAAAAAGAAAAAAGAAAAGCGTGACTACAAAGAGGCTCGTCAAGAATCCTGGCAGGAAAATAAAACCCCAGCCTCTTCCTCGACGGTCCCGGCCACTCAAAGTTATCGCCGGCCCGAGCTCATGGCCAATTTCACAGAAATATATTCCATCAGAGCCGCGGCGATATTCGATCAGATAAAGGACAAAAATCTGCTCCCAGTTCCTCGGCCGATCTACAAAGATCAAAAGGACATGGACCAGACCCGCTTTTGTAAATACCATGAGTCAGCAGGTCACAACACTGAACAGTGCCGAGACCTCGTCGCCGCTTTGATCGCGGTATGCGACGAGACAGGCTTGAGGCGATTTACCCGGAATCCGCCCCGGGATCGCCAGGATAGGGCCGACCCGACAAGAGCTAAGAATGATCGGGTACCTCCAGCCCCCAAATCCCCCCGGGAAATTTTAACCATTATGGGGACCACTGAGGTCGATGACCATCGATCAAAGCGCCAGAAAAAGGCCTCCATTCGAGAAGCCACCACCTCCTACCAGCGGACCGAACGCCGAGCAGAGGGGTTCCTATCAATGGCCGAAGAAGCCCCCAAAAACCCCCAGCTGGCAGTTACTTTTGTGGAGTCCGATGCCGACGGCTTGGACCATCCCCATCCAGCGCCCTTGTCATCACCCTGCCTGTAATGGGGATCCCGGTTCATAGAGTATTGGTGGACTCCGGGGCCTATGCCAGCATCATCTACCTTCATACCCTTCGTAGGATGAAGATAGACCAATCTTATGTCCGGCCTTGCAACGAAGATATTCGGGGATTTGCCAACTACCGCACCTCCCCACTGGGGGAAATCGACCTCGCCTTGGAATTTGGTCAGGGGCCGATCAGAAGGACGATGATCACAACCTTCAAGATCATCGATGTGCACAGTGATTATAATGCCATCATAGGCCGACCTGTGATGTCAAGGCTGAGGGCCACTCAGTCTACATATCACATGTGCATGAAATTTCCCACCCCGGACGGCGTCGGGGTGCATAAAGGGGACCAAAGGGCCGCCCGGGAATGCAACCTCAGCATTCGGCACCATTTTTCAATATTGATGCACCTCATAAGACCGGCTCCTCCGGCACTATAAGACCGAGCTCGTCTCGGCACCTCGAATGACCGGTTCCTCCGGCACTATAAGACCGAGCTCGTCTCGGCACCTCATAAGACCGGCTCCTCCGGCACTATAAGACCAAGCTCGTCTCGGCACCTCGAATGACCGGCTCCTCCGGCACTATAAGACCGAGCTCGTCTCGGCACCTCATAAGACCGGCTCCTCCGGCACTACAAGACCGAGCTCATCTCGGCACCTCATAAGGCCGGCTCCTCCGGCACTATAAGACCGAGCTCGTCTCGGCACCTCGAATGACCGGCTCCTCCGGCACTATAAGACCGAGCTCGTCTCGGCACCTCATAAGACCGGCTCCTCCGGCACTATAAGACCGATCTCGTCTCGGCACCTCGAATGACCGGCTCCTCCGGCACTATAAGACCGAGCTCGTCTCGGCACCTCATAAGACCGGCTCCTCCGGCACTAGAAGACCGAGCTCATCTCGGCACCTCATAAGACCGGCTCCTCCGGCACTATAAGACCGAGCTCGTCTCGGCACCTCGAATGACCGGCTCCTCCGACACTATAAGACCAAGCTCGTCTCGGCACCTCATAAGACCGGCTCCTCCGGCACTATAAGACCGAGCTCGTCTTGGCACCTCATAAGACCGGCTCCTCCGGCACTATAAGACCGAGCTCGTCTCGGCACCTCATAAGACCGGCTCCTCCGGCACTATAAGACCGAGCTCGTCTCGGCACCTCATAAGACCGGCTCCTCCGACACTATAAGACCGAGCTCGTCTCGGCACCTCATAAGATCGGCTCCTCCGGCACTATAAGACCGAGCTCGTCTCGGCACCTCATAAGACCGGCTCCTCCGGCACTATAAGACCGAGCTCGTCTCGGCACCTCATAAGACCGGCTCCTCCGGCACTATAAGACCGAGCTCGTCTCGGCACCTCATAAGACCGGCTCCTCCGGCACTATAAGACCGAGCTCGTCTCGGCACCTCATAAGACCGGCTCCTCCGAAACTATAAGACCGAGCTCGTCTCGGCACCTCATAAGACCGGCTCCTCCGGCACTATAAGACCGAGCTCGTCTCGGCACCTCATAAGACCGGCTCCTACGGCACTATAAGACCGAGCTCGTCTCGGCACCTCATAAGACCGGCTCCTCCGGCACTATAAGACCGAGCTTGTCTCGGCACCTCATAAGACCGGCTCCTCCGGCACTATAAGACCGAGCTCGTCTCGCCACCTCGAATGACCGGCTCCTCCGGCACTATAAGACCGAGCTCGTCTCGGCACCTCATAAGACCGGCTCCTCCGGCACTATAAGACCGAGCTTGTCTTGGCACAATCAACCAGGAACAATAAAAAGAGCAACCACAAATACAGCAAAAAGGATTTTATTTAACCCAGTCGTTATTACAAAATTACCAACAATGACAACAAACCAAGGCGGATGGGCACGCAGGCCGAACATGAAACAAAGCAAAAGAAAGACAAAGACCGGCACACAGGCCAAGCAAGAAGCAAAAATCAAGGAAACTACTCGGCCCCACCCTCTTGGCCGGCCGTCTGAAAGGATTGCCCCTCACCTTCGCCATGCGGAGCCTGACCGGCGTCCTCACCCTCAGCAACTTTTGGCTCATCGGCTCCAGTAATATCAACATGTAGATCGGTCGCCTGAGATACAATGTATGCCTCGATCTCCTGAACGGTCTTGCCACCCTTAATGAGATCCAATATCTCGTAACAGGTGGAGACATAATTCAAGTTGATCAGCTCCTCAAACGCAGGCGACTCCTTAAAAGCCTCCGCCCCAGCGGCAAGACCCCGGGCATAGCTCGAGACCTCGCAAGTGTTCATACGCTCGGTCAGGCTTTCCACCTGGGCCTTGGTTTCCTTCAGATAAGCCTCGTGCTCGGCCCGAATATCCAAGCACTGTTTTTGCAACTGTTCGGCCGCATCTTTCATCTCTTCGGCCTTCAGCTTCCATATGTCGGCCCGGAGGGCCCGATTGTCCAGGAGCTCCATCTTGCCCCTCATGGAGGTTATCTCCCCCTCCAGAGACTTGATCAAGGAAGGGCATAGGTGATGCTCCTCCTGCAAAGCATTGAGGTCGGCCTCCGCCTTCTTGTGCTTCTCAGACAAGGCCGAAAACTCATTGGAGGCCTTCACATAGGTGCACATGGCCCGGCCGACCAGGGCATTTCCAAACTGGATCTGCTCAATCGGATCCATATCATTAGTCATCATCTCCAGCTTGGGCGTCCAACCCCTGATCGGAATATGACTGGAGACGGCCACCACAGGAGGGACCCGATTGAGCATCTCAGGAGTCGGGGTAGCGGCCCGGACATAGTCAAGGAACCAGTGCGGCCGTCGCCCCTTCATCTGGTCGCACGGCTCCACCCGCTCCTGGTTAACCGGGAGATAATGGCCCTCTAGGTCAATGACGGGCTCCTCCCGATCCGCCCGGACAGGGGTCGGAGCGGACACGACGACTTCTGGAGCAGACGAACCCTCAGCCTTGTTCGCGCTGTCCTCAGGCCCGGTCTCCACCCTCTTGCGCTTACCAGCCCGCTCCCTCCGCTCGGCGGCCTCAGCTGCCAGCCTCGCCACACGCTGCACAGGCGTCTCTTTCCGCCCGGACGAAGTCTTGGCCTTAGGAGCTGGAAAAGGAAGACATATCAAAAAAAAAAAAATGAGACTTCCTTTGTTCAAGAGGACTACCTGAAGAAGACATTGTACTCGGATCGGTCGATCTAAGTCCGGCCGCCCAGAGATTTTCCTCGGTCACTAAAAGATGAGACTTCCTTTGTTCAAGAGGAAGATCCAAAAGCTGCTCAACCCGGTCGTCGAAGTCGGGAGAGGTCTCTGGCGCCGGGATGCGTCCTGCACACGCAACAAATGATGAGCGTTAGACAAAAAAAGGAACAGGAACAAAAAATACGACACTCACTCATTTTGGCCGTAAAAAGCACAGGGACCCGCAGCTCGGCATCTATCACCCCTGGCTCCCACTCATCCAAAGAGCTCCTCCACGGCCCCCCAATAAAGAACCAGTGTTCCTTCCAGCTGTGGATGGTCTCGGGCGCCCCCACTAACTCCTTGTGCATAGCATGCCGGGCCGTCAGATAAAACCAGCCCGAGCCGGACCTACCAACCGACCTCCATAGAAAGAGGCTGTTGAACTCCTTGGCCAGGCTCGGGCCGTCTTGATTAAAAAGAATAAAAAGGCCCACCACCCGAGCCCGGGGTCGGATGAATCAGGGACAGGAAGGCCCCTTGCCTTAGCCGGGAAAAAGTCAACTAAGCGGAAACCGAAGCCGGCCGGTAGAGAGCGGTAATACACGCCGTGTGCCGAGGCGGGCGATGGGGCCTCTCCTCGGGATTCGAACAAACATCCGCACCTCGCCGGAATCTTAAATCGCAGCCGCCGGGCCGCGGATTGTTCCTCCGTGCAGTACTCGGAATCGAAGTGAATCCCACTCGCCTCCACGAGAGGGACGGACGAGGCGGGTCCGAGCCACCACCGGCTCGACTCTTTCCTCCGTGAGTCTCTCGGCCAGTACATCAGCGGTGCCACCATCTCCACTTCCCCAGATCCCGGCGACTTCGCAACTTCGCCTTCTTCCTCCTCGACGCTCCAGTCAACGGGGGCTTCGCCTATCGATAGATCCGCCACACCTGTGCGGTCCGGCGACACGGTCAAACCGACCTCTATCTCGCCCCTCATCTCCGACATCTTAAATAGAAAAGAAGAAAAAGGAGGAAAAGCAAGCTTACCGGGAAAGTCTATGTGAAATCGGAAAAAGAAAAATCGCCGGAAAAGATCTTTCTCTGCAACAACACGTAAAAATGGCGAAGAGAGCATTAAGGAAGAAGACACGCACTATTTATAGAAGAATAAAGGCATTAAATGCCAGGCGTGTGAGGCGACAATTCCTACTGAACCGTCGCAAAGTTCAAGAGCGCGTGAACACGCCGTCCAATCAGCCTGTGCCACGCGTCCCCCACATAATGACACTTAGAGACCCGGGAATCGATTCGACGCGACTCTCGAAGAGGCGTCTATTCGAAGGATCTTATCTTCCCACAAGCCGGATCGGTCTCTACGTGAAACGACTCCAGCCCCAACCAGCTCGGCACGGCCCTGGACTCGGGGGCCCTTGTTGACAGCCCATCCGACTTGGGATCCACGTGGGCACACCAAGGCAACTAAACCGACCGAGCAGAACCTGAAGTCGGGCCGGGCAAAAAATCCGGGTTCCTCCCCGGCTCACAAAAAACAGGACCGGACGGCGACGCCAAGGCCGACCCGAAATCCGATCCGGGAGGGCCGAGCAGAGAGAGGACAAAAATGCTCGGATTCGAGATTACAACAAGGCCGACCTGAATGGCGGGAGACCCGAGGACCGACCCCAACGGATAAACACCCCCAAGAGTCGGCAAAGCAGGCCCGCATGCCAATTAAAGCATGCAATCACGCCCCTTCCCAAGGCGCTCCTTAGAAGCCGCCATGTGTCCTGGGCGTAAATGCAGACTGACAAGTGTTTTGGGCATATTCCCCAGACATTCGTCAGCTGTCACCTCTCCATTGGCCCAGGTTGTCTATATATAGAAGAAATGTACAGTAAAAACAGATCTTTGGATTTCAAGCATTTATAATAGAGAGAGAAAAAAGAGAGAAAAGAAAAAAGAAAATAAGAATTGTAATTAACAACCATCCAGATAGACCGGCATAAAATATTCTGCTCGGTTCTACTCTATCAAAAAAGTCATTAATAAAATTTAGTGATCAAACACCTTCCTTTTTGTTATTTTATTTTCTACGTGGCTTCGATTCATTCGTCTTGATCAGCATCCGTGACGTTGACTGTCAACATTACTAACGAGTGGAACTTAATAACAGGGCTTGAGTTTAAGTTCAAGGAGGTTCCGGTGGCGGTGCTGCCTTGGATTTGACCGGACTGCCCTTGCCGGAAGAAACCCTTTTGACTGCAAAGGACTCCGATGCTGTGCTTCTTGGAGCTATTGGAGGGTAAATATAACTTTTTTCAAGATTAAGACAAAATACAATTTTTTTTGAAGATTAGATGAGAAACTAAGACAAAATTTGAGCTTTGGATATCTGTTTGCAATAATATTGATTGGTGACCCTTCCGTGGATGTAGATCCTTTAGTGATCGAACCGCGTGAATCCTGTGTGTTTAGATTCAAGTTTCAACTCTACTTTCATCACATATTAGTGTGTGTGTGTTCTTGGTGTGTTTCTGCACTTATTTCCAACAATAATTGTGGATGAACTTGATGTGAAGGTATAAGTGGGATAACAATGAGAAGCATTTGAAGCCGGAGACTGGGCTGCTTCAGCTTAGGGCAGGTCTTAAGGTTTTTGCAAACTTGAGACCAGCTACTGTTTTGCCCCAGGTATGAGCTAAGGTTGATGGTTTTACTGCACTGTTCTCAATCAATTTGAGAGGTTCTGGTAATATATAGATGAATTAATAATTATTGTTTTGTTACGCGGATTAGGTTAGATGGATCGTGGATGTAGGATAAATTTGGTTGAGTTCAAGTATTGGGTCTATTGAATTATGTGGAACAGGAACTCAACCTGGTGATTGGCCTTATTTCTGTGACATGTTTAAGGTTAAGGTTTCGTTGCAGTTTTATTATTGATGAATTTCAATAATCCTAAGTTGTAATTTTCGGCTGACAACATCGTGAGGTAAAATCACCCAAATGTTGTTATTGATGTTCATCTCAGTATGCGCCTTTTCTCTTTAGTTGAAGTAACAGAAAGTGATAGAGCATTGTGTGCATTATCTGCAGATGCCTAGTTAGTTTTGTTGCTTGCTTGTGGGCGCAGCATTCAACTTCCTTAAGTCTTGTGTTTTTCATTAATATCCACCTTCAAAAAAAAAATTCCTATAGAGTAAGTAGTTTCCGTATAATTGGGCATGTATATTTCCCAGAAAAAAAGTTAAAGTAGGGTATTGATCTTGTTATGCTGTTGTTGTGGTAGGCAGTGACTGTTCATACTATGAAATGTTCTTATAGTTTAAAAATTAACTTCAGGTCTGTCTCGCTCTTCAGTTTTTAGATGAAGAAATTATGGTGCACTGTTGTTTCTAAGTTTCTAATGGATAATTTGTGTATTTTTTGTGCCATCGACTGATATTATCCTATGAAAGCTCATTCGTGTTCGTTATTGGTATACTCAACTCAATTGAGCTTTCTGATCACTGCAGTTATGATTGTCCTGCACATTGTTTCAAGAGCATTACTCATGTTTTGGGGATCCCCATGTGTTGAATTTAGAAATGATGTTTTATATTCTGATGATCAGTTCAACTTATTGGCCCATGGCAAAAAATGTAACTCCAGAATTCCTAGACTATTGATTAGACATTTTGTTCGTAGAAGTCTGTGTTATTATTACTACATAAATGTTTCTATGTATCAAGATTCAAGATGCTGTTATATTTATTTTAATGGTCTACTATGTATGCGTATCAGTTAGTGGATGCTTCTACTTTGAAGAGAGATGTTGCTGAGGGCGTGGATTTGATGGTGGTAAGGGAACTCACTGGAGGTTAGTTGTCCACCGATCCGAAACCTACTTGAATTAGGAATATTTTATTTGATAGCATTGTGATGGTGCAGTTATTTTCATGGTATATTAGGCATTTATTTTGGCAAACCAAGGGGATTCAGCACAAATGAAAATGGTGAAGAAATTGGATTTAACACTGAGGTGTATAGTACTTTTGAGGTAGTCTTCTACTATATATACTTTTTTATTGGTCCAAAAATATGTTTGATTTATGAAACTACTACTTGTCTCCTTGAACATTTTAGAATGTTGTGTGATTTACATTTGGTAGTTCTTTTATATTTCAGAATACATAACTATTTATCTTGTTCATGTGAATCTCAATCTCCTTTTCCAGATTGATCGCATTGCTCGCGCTGCATTCGAAACTGCTAAAAAACGTTGTGGAAAACTTTGTTCTGTCGACAAAGCTAATGTTTTGGAGATAATTCACACTTTTCTGATCTATAATACTCCCTCCGTCCATGAATAGTACATATGTCTTAACTTTTCATTTCGGTCCGTCCACAAAGAGTATGTCCTTTCCATTTTAGTACGTGACCCCAGACGCTTTCAACCACCCAAAAACAATCTATCAAACATTTTCTTAAGATCCGTGCCACTCCTCAAGAGGCTAACGAAAATTGATTGACATCCATTAAGAATGATTTCTAAATTTCAGCAGTAACTTTTGTAGATACGCTATTGGGAATTTTTGTAAATGGTGCATAATCATCCACTGATACTACTCAGAGCAAAACTTAACTTTGTTAGTTTGTCGATCTCTCTCTCTCGGTCTATTGACAGCTTAACAAGCTGTGCATTCACGTGCTGTCCCGAAAGCATTCCTGCAGCTCACTAGTGCTGCTAGTTTACATAAAAATCTATAAGCTTTGCTCAATTTAGGAAATTTCCTTTGAAAATAATCATGTATATGTCACTTCATGTATGTTATTGTTTTAATTTTGCTAAATATATATATTTAAGTCGCTTAACTGTATCCTAACATTTTCAATGTGCTTTACTGTGAATTTTGATGGCCAGGCTTCCATGCTATGGAAAAGAAGAGTCACAGCCCTAGCCTCAGAATACCCTGACGTTAAACTCTCACCTATGTATGTTGACAATGCAGCAATGCAGCTTGTTCGAAACCCAAAGCAGGTTTAAATCTTTGGAATTTTCTCTGCTAGATTTATCAGAAGTCGTGAATAAACCTTAAATACAACCCTCCGTTGTTATTGCAGTTTGATACTATTGTGACAAATAACATATTTGGTGATATTTTATCTGATGAAGCATCAATGATTACTGGTAGTATAGGGATGCTTCCATCTGCAAGTCTAGGTGAATCGGTACGAGCAAATTTCTCTGCCTTCCCGTTTTAAATTACTAATTTTAATAGTAAAAGCTAATTCTCTTTCTTTCCTAATGTATTTTTCAACATTTGGAAACGGGATCTGTAGGGACCTGGTTTATTCGAACCAATTCATGGTTCTGCTCCTGATATCGCTGGGCAGGTTCGTTTGTCGCTCTTGTCCTTTAGATATGAGAAAACTCAGTCACTTCACTTGTAGAAAGGAGTACCTTCTTTTACTTTTTATTACTATTATTGTTATTATTATTTGGGTTGACAGTGAAATTTTCAGGACAAAGAAAATCCATTGGCAACAGTGCTCAGTGCAGCCATGCTTTTAAAGTACGGTCTTGGTGAGGAGAAGGCTGCCCGGAGAATTGAGGCTGATGTCTTAGACACGCTAGACAGGGGATATCGAACGGGTGATATATACTCAGGTGGACAGGTACTGCTCTTTCATGAAGTTCAGTTTCTATATTTTACCATTCTGTTTTTGTTCTTTATTGTCTCTGGTATTGCATTCAATTATTCTCCCTCCAACCACGAAAACGGTTCCTACTTTTCCTCTTTGGTCCGCCCACAAAAACCTTTCTTGCTTTTATTCTTTCCATTTTGGGACATCTTCTCCACTCAACCAAGTTAACCTCCATTAAAATAAGATATCATTGTAATTGAGTTACATTGATTGCTACGATGATCACGACTGCTCTATTGATTCCAGAAACTAGTCGGGTGCAAGGAGATGGGCGAACAAGTAATGAAGTCGATAGATAGCAAAGTCGCCACTGCTGTATGAGAAGCTGTCTGGTCGAGCCCTTGAACGAGTATACTTGTTTTCCCACCATTTTCCACCATCATCAAAGCATTGTGCAATTTGATGGGAATATTTTTTTTACACACCAGTCTTTTTTGTAGCCGGGAAAGGGTTTTAAATGCTAATGTTGTATTCTGGGTAAATTTAGGATATATAACAGTTTCACTTCATAATTTATGTTTCTATAATCTTGGTTGGTTGAAATGAAGCAGTAGCAGCAAAAGAATTCGGCAAAACAGCTGATAATTAGTATGTATTCTTGCTTGAATTATGATAAGTAAAGTGGAAGGTGCACAATACGTATCAGGGAAACATGTTAAGATTATTATAAAATTTTGGTGGAGGGATGATGGCTTTTTTAAATTATGAAAATCGAGAAATAGTAATTTTAGTGCTTTACGCACCAATTCACACAAATACGATTATGCAATGATTTACTAGGATTAAACACGGATAAAATACTGCTTCGTGGCTCAAAAGTGTGGTATTCTATCTATTATTCCCTACCTTTTCGAATTTCGTCCTTCATTTTTTTTTAGAAATCGTATTATTGTCTTAAGTAATGATTTACAAAAAAATATTTTATTTTTGTTGTAATTAATGTATTTACTAATGAATGACGTTTATATGGCTACAGATGTGACACGCATAAATAAAGGCGCTTTGAATCGTAAGAATCTGTGCGTTATTAACCTTCTTTCAATTCTCTCTTTTCTCTCATGTTTATAACACGTTATCGACGATCTTATACGTGTAAAAATTTTTCTCTCCGATTTTGAAATCCAAAAAAAAAAAAAAACCAGTCCGGCAAAAACGCGGCGGCTTTTACGCGCTGCGAGATCGCTAAAATCGCGATTCCGGCTTTGTTAACCGTCGGATCATCATGAAATTTTTACGATATCTTCGACAAGCGAGATCTACAAATTCAACGGTGGAGATCGGATTCTAAAACGTATTGCATGCATTAAAAAAGTCCGAGCGAAATAGTCTTTTTTTACGTTGGTGAAAGGTATTAATTATTTACTCCTTCAAAACTTTCTTGCATATGATGATTTTGAGGAAAAATATATTATATTTAGTTATTAAATTTTATATTTTTGTGTGCATCATACATAAATAATATATATGATGACCTCAAAATTTATTATCAAATCATATTCCTCTTTGTTTTGAAAAAACACGATTCACAATACTTAATAATCAGGAAGATTATTAAGATAAAAGATTTGTTGTAGTCCTTGAAGAAGGACAACGTTATCTCGTCATATTCTAGTTGAATATGATGTGTTAAATGAAACATTATGAGATCTAATAATTTGTGCAATTCCTAATGAAAAATACAAAATAATATTCTGAAGAATATTGTAAGTCTTTCTTGAAAAAGCAACTATTTTAGTTTAGTTATTTGAGTTTTGATTAATTCTCGTACTATTATTTTCCCTTTGTATATTCAATTATGGATCTTAAAATTATTAACAAAGTACGATTAATTGTAATATTCTTGAAGAATATTACTATTCTAAATGAATAATTCTTATTTATATATGAATTATGTGATGATACAATATTCCTGAAGAATATTGATTTGTTATTTATAAATATAATAGCATAATTAAATCATTATGCCCTTGATGTAGAATGATATTATCCCTGAAGGAAAATATAACTTATATCTCAAATAAAAAATATTAATATGATTTGAGAATATTCTCTATCGAGATTGTACAAGATATGATATACTCCACAATCATAATCCGACTGTGCTCCAATGATAGCAAGATCAGTAAGTGGTCGAATATTCCTATCAAGTTGTTCCCGGAAGTGAACAATATTAAATTAAAAACTTCAATATTACATGGCTCAAATTTTATCTCCCGAAGTAGATAAAATTTAGAGGTTATCCTTGTAGGAGATAATTATTTATAAATTTTATCTCGTGGAGTTGATATATCAACGGTTAATGATAAGGACACGAAAATGATAATCTTAAAATTATATGTCAATATCTAATCTTATATATTGTGTAGTTCAATATTTTATTATCTCTTATGATATATTGTGAGTTTTTATCAATATAAGATATGATGTCATACCTGAAGTATGATTTGAATTGATCGTTGCTATATAATTAGTGATAAAAGGGTCAAATATCCTGAAGATATTTGTATCATTCAAATTCTTGGCTTATCTTATTTCTTCTTTTGTGAATAGAATGCCAAGTTCTTGGGATTATATAGTGGTCAGGATTTATTGTCTCATCAAAGTGCAAATATGCATGATATCTTTATAATGATACTTTTCGTATGAAAAAAAAAGGTAGTGCTAAATTTATTGACAATTCCTGAAGAACTACTAAATTTCTTCCTACATGATTGGAGATTATGCACTATTATCTTCTAAATATCGATAAATCTATGGATTTCTAAACTATCGCTTGAAATATGTAGATTCCGCGATAACAAGTGAGACAAATGACATATACAATTTCTGAAGAAAAGAAATTGGTATTAGAGAAAATATCAATGTAAATGACGTATAAAATTCACCACTTATTAGACCAGAAGTCTACTAATCCTAATACTTTCAATATTTACATGTTTAAATTTACGTCTTTCGTGTTGAAGTCTATTTATATCATTTTTATATTTTATTTAACTATATATTTATTTATGATATATATCCTGAAGATATATTAATACAAATTCACATATATTGTATGATAAATATCATAAATTACTAGTAAATATCATGAAGTACATTTACACACTTAAAATTATATTATTTTGAGTTGACCAATTTTCATAAACATCTTATAGATGTTGGATTAATTGCATAATAATTATTGCACTTTCTTCTGGAAGAAGAGTAATAACGATAGTTATTACATATTATATTGATGATAATACTTGTATCATTGATATAAAATTATTTGTAATGATTCTTTAAATACATTACATTAATATATTTTCATGGTTTCCCGAAGAAACATGAATTTGTAATTTTAATAATTCAGAAGATTATTAAAAAGAAATTGTTGATGTTCTTGATAAAACACAACGATATATAATCATATTTTTATGATAGTATTTATGATAAACACATCAATTAAAGTCAATATTTCTGAAGAATATTAAACAAAAAAAGGCATTATTTTGACTATTTTCTATATGGCCTTATGTTATCGCTTTTATTATCACTATATTGATATAAATTGTTGCTCATGACGTAGCACAATTCATACTTTTAATTAATATTTACATACTCTTTAGAGTATTTTATCTTTTGGGTGTTATATGCTTATAAATTTTTGCTCCCAAGGTAGCATAATTGATACTTTTGAATAATATCACATACTCTTGATGGGTACTTCATATTTTCGGTAATATATGATTATCTTTGATTTAAATTGTTGCTCCTGAGTTAGCACAATTAATATTTTTGAAGAAAAATACATGCTCCTGGAGAGCAATTTACATTTGAAGTTGCATGTATTTATTTCAAATGAAAAATACATAACTTTATGTCATAATGATTCGTTCAATTTCTACTTGAGGAATGGAAAGACAATCCCCGAAGGATTGGTATAATTTCATATGGCAATATTCTTATTGTCAGCTCTAAAAGGAGCTTTATTCAATGAGTATCGAATTAATTATAAGCGATATATTATTTTATCCAATGATCATGTTGCGATGAATTTCAAATTCAAGTATCCATATCAAATGCACAATATTTGGGTCACCCCCTCTGTTATTAGTGCACCTCCCGAAGAGGATTGATTTTTTAATCCAATTCCAATCTATCTCCGACATTAGGGGGAGATATGAAATATAAATAAGAGAAAGTCGGAGAATTCTCGTTGGGTTGGATATTTAAATTTACGCACTATGAACTCGAAGTTCAACAAATTATTGATTGCCAAAGGTGTAATATCCGTGTTTTCTACTTTTAGTAATTTACAATTTTCGGTATATATTCGTTTCGGACAACTCACTTGGCACTGTTTTAGAATTCTGAATCTATTTTATTCTTGGAGTTTCTCCGTTGGGATGAGTCTCGATGATGTTTTTGCGTAATTTCACCTTGAGTTATATTCTATCACTTGTGTATTCGATTCTCGTTAAACTCGCCCGATTTTATCACTTTTCCTATTTCCATGAGTTCGTATGGTGGAGTAGAGCATGTTGTGAGCTTCGTATTTTTAATCCGACGTTGTATCGTGATTTTCGGATGTTTGGGCCGTTTTTGTAATTTCCTATAAGTTTAGGGAATTTGTTCCTTGTTCGACCGTGGTGGCGTACTTTGGATCGTTTGGGGTTTCCGTACTTCCATTTCGTGTTATTGTTGCCCAAATATCGATTCCTATTGCTTTTATTCTCTTCCCGGTTCATTTTTCATCATTTTGGGACCCAAGGGGGGTGTGGGCCGCGGCACAAGGATTGTGCGCCGCGGCACACACATTGCCCAGTTCATGGCCGAGCAGACTGTACCGTGTGCCGCGGCTCATGCCGGCAGGGCCGCGGCACACTCGTGTTGCACTTATTCGGCCGAACCTACTGTACCGTGTGCCGCGGCACATGCCGGAAGGGCCGCGGCACAATGCCGAGTCACTGCCGCGGCACAATGCCGAGTCACTGCCGCGGCACACTTCGACTGGGCCGTGGCACATCGAGCGGCCTGCCGATCACTGGGCGCAATTTTTGGCCCTGTGCCGCGGCACACTTCAGCTGAGCCGCGGCACACAATGCGGTCAGTGCTATACCTGCGTTTTTATTCAGCGTGAGTCCCTCATTTCCTTCCTTCCTTCCACCGTACGAGAGAGAGAGGTTTGAGAGGGGGATTTTTCTCCATCTACCACTTGATTGTGTGATTTTTTTCATCTCCTTTCGATCGTGTAGCTCGGACTGTGGATCTAACACGTGTTCTTCGGATTATAGCGCTTGAATCTTCAAGAGGTAAGAACTCCTTTGACCCTAGTATGATTTTGGGGAGGGTTTGGTGGTGATCTTGTATTTTATTCCGAATTAACCGATGTTGTAGTTAGATTTTGATAGTATACTCGTGACCCTTGGTTTTCTTGTTATTGGTTGGGATGAAATCCCGTTATTACACCGTTGACCGATTTCATTTCCTTATGCACTCTTGGTGTCCGATGAATTGCCCCAACGGGTAGAATTAGGATTAATTCTTACCTTTCCGCATTATTGAGACTTGTTGTATACCGTTATTGTGTTAGGAGCGGATTTGGGAGGATTGTTCGGACCAAAACCTATTCCTTCGTTGTTTCCTTTGTTTCGTCGTATTCAAGGCAAGTACATGTATTACATTTCGTTATGTATGTTGTGATTTTCGAAATGAATGATGAATTGTGATGTTTGGGTGCGTGAGTTGTGTTCCTTCCACCCGGAGTGTCCGACGGGATGTCTGGGGGTCGATATTAAGGGGTACGGCCGCGGAAGGGAACTTGGGTGCGTGTGTGATTGAACTTCCACCCGGAGTGTCCGACGGGATGTCTGGGGGTCGATACTAAGGGGTACGGCCGCGGAAGTGGTATCCCACCCGGAGCGTTCGACGGGATGTCTGGGGGTCGATACTAAGGGGTACGGCCACGGGATACCAGTTGTGATTTTGTGATATCGTGATGGTTGGAACTGATTTGATTGCCAATGTAGTATTTCAGAATATTTATGGCAAATGATTTCTGATCGAGATGATTGTGTAAAAACCGTATTTGTATATAATGTAGTGTAATTGTGTACTTGCACTAGCTATTCGAATGCTGTAACACCCCCAAGACATTCAGGGCATATTACAGCGCCGTGGACCCCACACTGTGGAATCCACCAGGCTAACATACCAAACAAGACATTCGACAACGACAACAATCATCAATAATACGACAATTCAAATAAGATTACAATCCGACAATAAAATCCAACATTAATCCACTTCCCAAACAGGAACACAACATTAACAATTTTGTAAAAGAAGTACTCGAGTACTTAAACCAGTTTTTATAAAACAAAATCCCCAAAACAAGATATCAAAATATTCGACAGATAGAACACCAATAATCAACTTCTGGACAGTATCATGCTCGCCCATCATCCTCATACGGCTCTAGTGCTCGCTTGTCCCCACGATCAATACGTGAAATACAAAAAGTATTTCCCCCATTTAAGGGATTAGCGACAACTGCTAGTGCAAGTACAATCCATTTGAACTACATTCTAATCAGATGAATATATGCGCCAAAAAGTCATTTTAGAAAACATTTTATATTCCGGAATATTTATGATGTACAAACACAAAACACATTATCTCCAACAAATCATAATTCAAAGTTAACCATTGGCACGAGACTCACGGCCACCGTACCCCGCAGAGTCCCGTTGGACATCCCTGGATGGCTAACCACAGTTCACGAAACGCACACTCACGGCAATACGTATCCCTAGAGGCCCCGTCAGACCGTCCCTAGTTGAACATACACATATCTCCCCACAACAACCACATATAGCCACCATTCAAATACTAGAACATGTAAACAAATGTAAAGTACTTGCCTTTGAGACATTTTTGAAGAAACGGAGATGAAACACGACTACGAACGGTCCGAGTGGAAAACGACGGTTCCTAAACGAAGGATCAATACATTTCAGTCCCAACGGACAACAATACTCTATTGGAATACACCCATAACCCCGGTTACAATATACGACAATAGACGATCAATGGATACGGGCGAGGGTTTACGCAAAATCTCCCCGTATCGATAATTCGCGGATTAAAATCAAGGAAATTGGATTTGGAATCATTCAAAAATCACAATCGGTGAAGAATATCATAACATATTGGAATAATTCGGTTCCAATTAGTAAAACCCGGAAAACCCCCCAAATTTGACGAGTTAGGGTTCTAGACGAAATTACCTTGATTTCGGATGATGGATGACGATTATGCTGATGATAATATGTTAGCACGACTCTACGGTGATGGAATGTGAATAGAACGCCGATCGGGACTGATGGAAATCGCCTCTGAGGTTGCACGTCGAAGAAACGAAGGGAAAAGAATGAAATCGCCGCTCAAAAGCGCATTGGCTTATATAATTGTGAAGTTAGTGCACGCTAACTGCCATATGTAGCGTGCGCTAACGGGGCCGTGACAGTCCAGTGGCTACTGCCACCATTCGTTAGCGTACGCTAACAATAGGGGGTTAGCGTACGCTAAGCGCACTTCGCGCGCAGCGCAACAGGGGTAGCGTGCGCTACCTACCGCAGATTCAAAGACTATCGATGTCACATCGCATGAAGTCATGCCGAGGGTATAAAACACGAAACGTACGATGAGACCAGAATCCAGGAACATAGATGCGAAGCCTACAAGACGACGGAACTAAGCGCTGAAAGAAAATACAATTCCGACCACCGGAGGGTCCGTAATGCGACAACGAAAACTAAGATTCCCTAAACTATTAGGAAATTACAAAAATGGCCCAAGTGCCCGAAAATCACGAAACGACGTCGGATATACAAACCGAAAGTCTCCACATGACCAACTCAACCATACGAACTTGTACAAACCAAGAAACAATGAAAACGAACGAGTTTTACAAGAATCGAACGTTCATACGGCAAAACATGTCATAAAATGAAATTACGTGAAAACATCATCAAAACTCGTCCAAATGGAAAAACTCCAAGAACAAAATAGATTCAAAATGTCGAAACGGTTACAAGCGAGTCGATAAAAATAGACATACACCAAAATGGAAACTGCTAAAAATAGAAATATTACGGATATTACATTCTCCCCCTCTAAAATAAAGTTTCGTCCCGAAACTTAAGAATCAAAAAGCTCGGGGTATCTCGAACGCATATCCTCCTCTAACTCCCACGTCGCTTCTTCTATTCCGTGTCTCGACCATTGCACCTTAACCAAAGGAATGGTTTTGTGCCTTAACTGTTTGTCACGATGCTCCAAAATTCTGACGGGCCTCTCTTCAAACGTAACATCCTTCTCGATCTCCACGTCCCCAAAGTCAATAATGTGGGACGGGTCCGGAACGTACTTCCTCAACTGGGAAACGTGAAATACGCTATGTACATGACTCAGCGATGGAGGTAAAGCCAAACGGTACGCTAACTCACCAACTCTCTCCAATACCTCGAAAGGTCCAATATATCTCGGGCTGAGTTTCCCCTTCTTCCCAAAACGGAAAACTCCCCTCGTCGGAGACACTCTCAACAGAACATGATCTCCCACCTCAAACTCCAAAGGTCTACGCCTAACATCCGCGTAAGACTTTTGTCGACTCTGGCACCCAACATCCTCTTTCTAATCAATTCGACTTTCTCCCTCGTCTCCAACACAAGGTCCGGCTCGGTGCCAACCAAATCGGACGGCTCATCCCAACATATCGGTGATCGGCAACGTCGGCCATAAAGTGCCTCATACGGTGCCATCTTAATCGACGCGTGCGCCTATTATTATAAGCAAACTCAATTAAGGCCAAATGCTCCTCCCAATTACTACTCCACCTAACGCACACGCGCGCAACAAATCCTCGAGCGTCCCGAATTATGCGTCGGACCTTGCTGTCTGGGGATGGAACGAAGTGCTCAAACGTATCGTGTCCCCAATGCTTTATGTACCGCTTGCCAAAAATGCGATACAAATCGGCCATCTCTGTCGAAATAATGGTCCTTGGCGTACCATGAAGCCTCACTATCTGTGCAATAAAAATACGAGCCAACTTTTCTGGACCCCAAGTATCCTTGATGCCCAGAAAATGTGCCGACTTAGTCAGTCGGTCTACAATCACCCATACCACATTCATACCAGTCTTTGTCCTCGGTAAACTCGTGACAAAATCCATAGAGATGTCCTCCCACTTCCATTCCGGAACGGGAAGTGGTTTCAATAATTCGGCTGGCCGCTGATGCTCAATCTTGACTTGTTGACAAGTCAAACACTTAGCTACAAACTGAACTACTTCCTTCTTCATATCGTTCCACCAGAAATTCTTCCTCAGATCTTTATACATTTTACTCGAGCCCGGATGGACTGAGTATGGTGACGCATGAGCCTCTCGCATAATGCTCTATCTCAGTTCCGAGTCGTTCGGAACACACAACCGACCTCGGAATCTCAACACGCTGTCCTCATGAATAACGAATCCCGGGGCTTTCCCTTTTCCTACACTCTCTCGGAGCTGAATAAACATCGGGTCCTCTTACTGTCCCGACTTAATGTCCTCGACGAGAGATGAAGAAATCTCAAGAGTACGCAACTGCCCGGAACTCCCTGGCAGTACAATCTCAATGCTCAACCTCATAAACTCTCGCTGAAGTCCCGACTGGGCCGTGAGTAACTCAAGCGCCCGAAGCGACACCGATTTCCGGCTCAAGGCATCTGCTACCACATTAGCCTTGCCCGGATGATAGAGGATCTCAAGATCGTAATCCTTAATCAATTCCAACCATCTCCTCTGTCTCATATTAAGCTCCTTCTGCGTGAAGATGTACTTCAGGCTCTTGTGATCGGTGAAAATCGACACGAGCCATACAAGTAATGACGCCGATTTTCAACGCAAACACAAGCTGCCAACTCAAGATCGTGCGTAGGGTAATTCAATTCATACGGTTTCAACGACGGAAGCATAGGCAATCGTCCTCCGTCCGCATAAGTACGCATCCGAGCCCTTGGCCCGAAGCATCACTATAAACGGAGAAACCATCATTACCACTCGGTAAAGCCAACACGGGAGCGGTCGTCAACCGCTTCTTCAACTCCTCAAAACTATTCTGCCTCTCATCGGTCCACACAAACTTCTCCGACTTCTGTAACAACTGAGTCAGCGGTCGAGCGAGCTTAGAGAACCCCTCGACGAATCTGCGGTAATACCCGGCTAATCCCATAAAACTGCGGACCTCCTTCACGTTCTTGGGCGGTGCCCAATCCAACACTGCCTCTACCTTATGTGGGTCTACACGAATACCCTCGGCCGAGATCACATGACCGAGAAACATAACCTCCCGTAACCAAAACTCGCACTTTGAGAACTTCGCAAAAAGATGCTGAGTTCTCAAAATATCTAACACAATATGCAAATAACGGGCGTGCTCCTCCTCGCTCCTCGAATAAATCAGGATGTCGTCGATAAAAACGACTACACACTTATCGAGGTACTCGATAAAGACTTTGTTCATAAGCTACATGAACACGGCTGGTGCGTTGGTTAGCCCAAAAGGCATAACCACAAACTCGTAGTGACCGTATCTCGTCTGAAAGGCCGTCTTCGGAATGTCGGTATCCTTCACTCGGAGCTGATAATACCCCGATCTCAAATCAATCTTCGAAAACACGGTTGCCCCTTGCAACTGATCAAACAAGTCATCAATCCTCGGGAGCGGATATTTGTTTTTTATGGTCACTTTGTTCAACTCTCGGTAGTCGATACACAAACGAAGTGACCCATCCCTCTTCTTTACGAATAGGACCGGTGCGCCCCAAGGAGAAGCGCTCGGTCGAATATATCCCATGTCTAGCAACTCTCCCAACTGTTTCTTCATATCAAGCATCTCGGCAGGTGCCATCCGGTATGGCGTCTTAGAGATAGGTGCTGCACCCGGCTCTAAATCGACTGTAAATTCAACCTCTCGGTCCGGCGGCAAACCCGGCAACTCATCTGGAAAAACGTCAGGATACTCACATACTACCGGAATAGACGAGAGCTCGACTCCCCCTTCTTCCGATCTCAAAGCGTAACACCAATAACCCGTGCAACCTCCTCGAAGAAGTCTCACCGCCTTTAAGGCACTGATCGCATAATCTCGGCTACTCCGCTTACGCCCCACAAAGGAATGCTCGGTGCATCAGAGGCTAACATCGAAACCGTCCTCGTTCTATAATTCATGATCGCCCCATGACGGTCCGGTGATCCTCACCCAGAATCAAATCCTCATCTCTAATATCTACCGTGAATCGATTAGAAGGCCAAACCCTCCCGCGATACTCAGTGGAAAATCTCTAACCTCACGATCCCCACGATGCTATCCCCACTAGGAAGTTTAACAACAAAAGGCTCACAAGCAACAAGGCAATCAACATGCGGCGCACACAATCCATAGATATAAAAGAATGCGTAGCACGAATCGAACAATACGGAAACAGGATGATCAAGGATGTGGGCGGTACTGTGGCCACCGTCGCGTCGGGATCTCTGCTCGTCTCATCTCGTACACACGGGGCGGAGCACCCGCACTAGAAGCTCCTCTAGAAGGCCGACCACGACCTCGACCTCTACCAAAACTCTGCTGCGGCCGAGGAACTGCTTGTGTCGATTCACACTCGGCTCTCCCGTGGGCCGATATCCGAGTAATCGGGGCCCGAGCCGCATCCGTACAAAACTTAGCACGATGACCCATACGACCACAAGCAAGACACCGAATCGGAGGCCTATCACACTCACTCATCATGTGGCCGATTTGCCGGTTGAAGCACGTAGGACCACGAACGGAACAGCGGAGGCAGACCTAGAACCGTTTCCTCGACTAACCGATGGCGGCGACTCAAGACTCGCGAACTGCATCGAGTCTTCGGATACCCTCTGACTTGCCTCCCGGCCGGCGGTTTTCTGTTTGTTTACTTCTGTTGGCGTATCAGTAGCAGAAAAAGACATCTCATAAGCCATCGCCTTATTCTGATATTCTTTCAAAGTCGTGCACCCCGGACCAGACATGTAGTGGCGCACTCTCGGTTTCATCCGCATGTCAAAGTGGCGGATCTTATCGAGCTCATCGCGGACTTGGTTTCTTACATAATGTAACTGCTGATTGTAGTCTTTGATGGCTTGAGATATAGGTACATCTTGGGGCTTAGCCTCAAAGAAGGCTCGGATCCTCCCCTCTTTCACTGGCCACGGACAGAATTCGTCTTCCATCAGATCCCGGAACTCTGCCCACGTAGCTGCCCGGTCACGCGGTTTCACCTCTTGCCACCACGTCGCTGCCTCCTTGGCGAGGAAGTACTGAGGAATGAGTACTTTCCTCTCCTCGGGGCAATTAGCAGCCTCAAACACTTTCTCCATCTCGAACAGCCAATTCTCCCAACCAGAAGGGTCGGAAGCACCATCAAACTGCGGAGGACGCATACGAATCACGTCCTGAAGTAGCTTATCATTGCCGGACCCAGTAGGCGGGACCGGGTTGGCATTAGCATGGCCGACGAGCAGGTGAGTCGGTGGCGTCATGCAGTTCGCTACTGTTTGTAAAATGTTAGCCACTCCAACATTCTCATGAGCATTAGGAGCTAGCGGTGGTCGTCTTGACCTCACGGAACTAGGGGAACACTGTTCGACAAGGAAGGCATCGCGAATCGGTTCCGAGTGATTGGACATGGCCGCCCCATTGCGCCACGTCCCCTACCGCGTCGCGGCCGGCGTCGCGTCCTCTACCGGATAGGAATTACGAAGAAGCAACGGGTAAGTACAATTCACGCAAAACGCAAAAGATACTAAGACGAAATAGAACGAGCGGTGAAACGAGTCAAGTTAGGGAAACTTACGAGCACCGCGTCTTGAGATGATGGCATAACGGTGATCTTGTCCCAAAAGCGACACTTAACTAGACCCGAATAACCGACAACCTAGGTATCCATAAACCTAAGCTCGATACCATATTCGTAACACCCCAAGACATTCGGGGCATATTACGTAGCGTGGACCCCACCTTTGTGGAATCCACCAGCTAACATACCAAACAAGACATTCGACAACGACAACAATCATCAATAATACGACAATTCAAATAAGATTACAATCCGACAATAAAATCCAACATTAATCCACTTCCCAAATAGGAACACAACATTAACAATTTTGTAAAAGAAGTACTCGAGTACTTAAACCAGTTTTATAAAACAAAATCCCCAAAACAAGATATCAAAATATTCGACAGATAGAACACCAATAATCAACCACGGACAGTATCATGCTCGCCCATCATCCTCATACGGCTCTAGTGCTCGCTTATCCCCACGATCAATACCTGAAATACAAAAAGTATTTCCCCCATTTAAGGGGTTAGCGACAACTGCTAGTGCAAGTACAATCCATTTGAACTACATTCTAATCAGATGAATATATGCGCCAAAAAGTCATTTCAGAAAACATTTTATATTAGGAATATTTATGATGTACAAACACAAAACACATTATCTCGACAAATCATAATTCAAAGTTAAGTTGTACGAGACTCGCGGCCACCGTACCCCATGAGTCCGTCGGACATCCACAGGTGGCTAACCACGGTTCACGATACGCACACTCACGGCAATACGTATCCTAGAGGCCCGTCGGACCGTCCCTAGGTGAACATACACATATCTCCCCACAACAACCACATATAGCCACAATTCAAATACTAGAACATGTAAACAAATGTAAAGTACTTGCCTTTGAGACATTCTTGAAGAAACGGAGATGAAACACGACTACGAACGGTCAGTGGAAAGCAGCCGGTTCCTAAACGAAGGATCAATACAGTTCAGTCCCAACGGACAACAATACTCTATTGGAATACACCCATAACCCCGGTTACAATATACGACAATAGACGATCAATGGATACGGGCGAGGGTTTACGCAAAATCTCCCCGTATCGATAATTCGCGGATTAAAATCAAGGAAATTGGATTTGGAATCATTCAACAATCACAATCGGTGAAGAATATCATAATATACTGGAATAATTCGGTTCCAATTAGTAAAACCCGGAAAAACCCCCAAATTTGACGAGTTAGGGTTCTAGACGAAATTACCTTGATTTCGGATGATGGATGATGATTATGCTGATGATAATATGTTAGCACGACTCTACGGTGATGGAATGTGAATAGAACGCCGATCGGGACTGATGGAAATCGCCTCTGAGGTTGCACGTCGAAGAAACGAAGGGAAAAGAATGAAAGCTAACGCTCAAAAGCGCCCATTGGGCTTATATAGTGTGAAGTTAGCGCACGCTAATCGCCATATGTTGCGTGCGCTAACGGGGCCGTGGATCCGATGGCTATCGCCACCATTCGTTAGCGTACGCTAACAATAGGGGGTTAGCGTCGCTAAGCGCACTTGATAGCGCCGCAAGGCAACGAGGTAGCGTGCGCTACACACGATTGACCTTCTGCGATGTCACATCGGCGATGAAGCTGTCGAGGGTATAAAACACGAAGCGTCACAGCGAGACCGAATCCGGGAACATAGATGCGAAGCCTACAAGGCAGCGGAACTAAGCGCTGAAAGAAAATACAATTCCGACCACCGGAGGGTCCGTAATGCGACAACGAAAACTAAGATTCCCTAAACTATTAGGAAATTACAAAAATGGCCCAAGTGCCCGAAAATCACGAAACGACGTCGGATATACAAACCGAAAGTCTCCACATGACCAACTCAACCATACGAACTTGTACAAACCAAGAAACAACGAAAACGAACGAGTTTGACAAGAATCGAACGTTCATACGGCAAAACATGTCATAAAATGAAATTACGTGAAAACATCATCAAAACTCGTCCAAATGGAAAAACTCCAAGAACAAAATAGATTCAAAATGTCGAAACGGTTACAAGCGAGTCGATAAAAATAGACATACACCAAAAATGGAAACTGCTAAAAATAGAAATATTACGGATATTACAAATGCTAACCCTTAAATGGGGGAAATGCGTCTTATGCATTTCATGTACCGGGAGGGTTGAGGAGCAGGCACGGGACATGCACGCAAAGGATGGGCTGGCTTGATGATGTGGCTCGAGTCTGCATTTTTATGTTTCGTCAATACATTGTCGAGTAATGAAGTTAGACTGTTTGTATTTGAAACTTGGTTTAAGTCCCCTGCGTGGGCAATGAATTGGTATTTAACTTCTGCTCATGTACACCGTTAAAATGTTTTGGCCGAGGCCACGGCCTTAATTACTTTTGAGTGCATCATTCGGGTTTACATTGTGGTTTATATGTCATGTGTTAGCCTGGTAGACCTCACGAGGGTTCTACGGCGTGTAATGTCCCAGTTGTAAATTGGGGTGTTACAAAAGGAGTGATGAAATCTCATATACCAGCTGTATATGTACCATAAAGAATTAAAGTCGAATGTGGACGAAATATATTTGTTGATACTCCTCGAAGCCAGAAGCGTGAGAGACGTATTCTTTATTGGTATTAAAGATAAAATCTGTGGAATACAAATAGATTAAACTACAACATCACTTCAAAAACCTCCTGAAGAGGATCGTCCCGAAGATGAGAATCTCAATACCTTAATTTGCACGTGCACTAAATAATTACAGTATTGGATTATGGGACGACCAAACCAAATGTTATGGGAAATGTTGAATATTTGATTTTATTGAAGTTGTCATTGACTTTGTGAATATGGGAGAATTGTTTATAAGAATGATAGTTGTCGACAACACTTTGTGTCTCAACAATTGCTAGTGGTGTGCCTGAAGCACTAAATAAAATATAAGCAATTGAGATAAAGCTTAACTCGCAAAATAAAATAAAGTGGTGAAAGATAAGCGAGATTAGTATATCAAGGGTTTAAGCGCATACCCAAAACATATTCACCCGTTGGCACTAAATTTCGTCATTTAATATACATATGACAATTATTATGAATATAGATATTCAATTAGTGATGTCATCACCACATTTGTCTATGGGTCATTGGACGCGAATATCTATATAAAAGTCCCTGTCGGACTTGAGGTTCTTAAAGTAATAGGAACGTGAAATTCGCAACATGTACTATTTTGAGTTATAAATATTTATACATTTTGAAATAGTCTGGTGGATCATCCGACTAAGTGAATTCCTCCTGAAGAGGATATATGTGAATTATTTGAACTCGTGTCTAAATACAAGTTCAAAATGAAAAACTTAGATAAAACTAAGTATTAGTATTGTCTCGACTTGTAGATCGAGCATATATGATGGAAAGTTTTTATCCATTTAGCTACCTAAAGGTTGTCTTACCACTTGAAGTGGATATCGACTCATATAGATCTCAAGAAAATAACAAAGATATAAGAGGACCAGAAGTTCCGTACTTGTATGCTATTGAAGCATTACATCATCAGGTCTGATATACAAATTGAAGTTAACATGCTAGCAAAATTTAATATTTCTCCAAGAAGGAGAATGTGGAATGGTGTTAACCATATTGGTTTATTACATGAAAGAGATCGAGATTCGATATTGGTGGCTATTAGGGATTATGATTTCATATTTGTTCTCATACTGCCTATTTATTATGATGATAAATATTTTCCATTTATGTGTTGCATATAATGTTTGGGCAAGTAAGATGAAACTTATTTCCACACGAGCCTCAGAAGAGCAATAATGATAATCTAGCAGATTTATTCACTAAATCTCTCCATGTCTGAAAATTATATTCATGGTATTGGAGTGCAAGATTGTTATCTTGAGGGGGAGAAGTGATAACTTTTAAATTAGCTTGAAGATTATGTCGACCCTGAAGGTCAAAAGGTCCTGAAGACCAAATGGTTGTACTCTTTCTCCCTTTCTAAGTTTTTTCCCACCGGGTTTTCTTGAATTAAGGTTTTTAACGAGGCAACCAATGCAACACATGAGCAAATTTATATTGTGTACTCTTTTTCTCTATCGGTTTTCCCACGGGGTTTTAGAAGGAATTTTGATGAGGATGAACATCATAATATTCAAGAGGAAGTATTGTATGAAGACGATATCACTTGTATCTCAAAGGTAGATACATCAAATATTCACTTAAGTGATTAATTGGCGAATTTATTCACAAAGGCGTTGCCGACATCAACATTGAAGACTAGTACACAAGATCGGAATCGTTAACTCAAAAATCTTATGTAATCGATTTCGGGGAGTATTGTACTCTTTTTCCTTGATCGGGTTTTTCCCACCAGGTTTTAAAACGAGGTTTTAATGAGGCGACATGTATTAAAGGTCATTCGAGGAGTGTTGTAATTAATGTATTTCTTAATGAATGGCTATACCTGAAACCCTAGATGTGTCACCTATAAATAAAGGCGTTTGGCGCCGTAAGAATCTGTGCATTATTAACCTTCTCTTCCAATTTCTCCCTTTTTCTCTCATGTTTATAACAATTTTACCTTTATTTATAGTTCATATACAAATTTTATATTTTGAATTACTGCCAACCTAAGATAATAACTATAATTATGGGACATTCGAAAATGAGAAAAATCACTAGATTCACGGGACAATGAAGTATTATTTTGAAATGTCCACAATAAATATAATGTTTTTCTTTTATAACGTATGACCCCAATAACTTTTACAGCAATTCAAATTTTCCTTGTCCACAATAAATATAATGTTTAACAAAAAAAATTGTTGCTCAACAATAAGTTACAACCAGTTCCGGTTTAGTTAATTCTAGTCAAGAAGCTTTAGTTATGATGGGTTCTGGTCTGTCGGTTTTGATGGACAGACCGATTTCTGGTTTTGGTTCAGTACAAAAAATTCATAAACTAAACTAGTAATACAACTGTTTTGCCGGTAAATAGCAGTTTAGAATCCTCTAGTCATTATTATCCTTCGTGAATTCACTAAGTTGGTGAAATTTCATCTTGGAAAATCATGTAGAAGATAAATATGCACTGAGTGGTGATATGATGTTGTTTCTTCTTTACTTGATGTAATATGTTTTTTTCACCATATGTATATCGATCGATGCTAATTTATTGCTAAACACCCATTGAAGACCAATGGGATTGGTTTCTAGTATTCACACAAGTAGTGGTGCCCCAGTTAGTGAAATAAATTTCATTTTCTAAACTAGTAATTGATGCTTCAGTAATTGAATTGAAACACCCATTTTATTTCTTCGTTGATTCTTTCTATACATTATACGATATTCAGGCACGTGTCTACCAGGACGAGGGACAAAAGTGCTCAACATTTCTCGCTAATATTGATGAGCATAATTCTGCTACAGTGAGATTTCAGAATCAACTTAAACTTTAGCTACCCAAAATATTATACGTAGTGGTTTACTGGATATGGCTACGGGTGAGTAATAAACAAAATGCGAGACCACATCCGAGGGAATGTAAATAACCTATGTTGCACAGGTGCGGGGGGGCGGGTGCGGGTGCGGGGATACGGTTTTTTGAAAATGTTAGGATGCGATACGACAAGGATACGTCTGTTTATTTTATATTTTATTATATATAACACTTGTTAAATATAAAAAAACAACAATTCAAATATCACCATAAAACCAATTCAAATACATAAAACAAGTCATACAAAAAACAATTCAAAATGGCTTTGAGCATCGGAGCTTTCTGATACTGTTTGTGAATGCTGCTAAAGGTAAAACTGTAAAAAATTTACTTTTTGTAGTTTAGTTTATTTGATTTACTTTTTAAAAATTACAAAAAAATCAAAAAAAAAAATCACCCACGCACTGGATACGCGTATCCGATTTTTTTTTGCACGGATTCGCCACGTGGCGAATCTCACGCGAATCACACCCGCACACGCACCTATGCAGTATCCGATACTGCATACTGGTGAATTTTGAAGAATCCGTGCATACCGCCCATCTTGGTTCTTCGGCGAAGGGGAGTCAAGTGTCCGACCTGCCTTTTGGGAGTTGGGTATGCTGAACTCCTGGTGACGGATTCGGGCTCCGTCGTCTCATGGCTGGGGCCAGAATGCCCCGGTCGCCATGATGGGTCGCTTCCTAGGCGGCTGAAAACGGAACCGTCCCGCCTCGCGAGCGCTTCTTCTCGTGAATCTGGGCTTCCTCAAGATTGCTCGACAAGTAACCCCTTGAGCTTCCGTTTGCCCGCGCGGCAGATGGCTGATGGGGTAATTGCGGGCGTACCGCATGCTTTCCGTCGCTCCTGTAGGATGGCCATGGCCTCCTCGATCTGTTCCGCTGTTTGGAACTGATCGAGCGAGCGGCTAGGGTCGTCCCTCGGGGGCGGGATCGAGAGTCTCGCGCCGCCGCGGCTACCCTCCGCCGTAGGTTGGGGCTCGGATTGAGCCGGAATAAGGCGTCCGACGGATCGGAGAGTGGCTCTCTTCGATGTGGTGGCAGACGTCATGATTCTGAAGGTTTTTCTTTGAAGAACAGTGAGTGTTTCTTTAAGTATATGCTCCGGAGAACAGTGAGTGTTCTTCGAAACGGTCGGAATGAAAATGAAGGTAGATGCCCCCTCCTTCTAGCGCCAATTGTTGTTACCCAAAATATTATACGTAGTGGTTTGTTAGATATGACTACGGGTGAGTAACAAACAAAATGCGAGAGCACGTCCGAGGGAATGTAAATAACACAAGATTTGTCGGGTTTGTTAGGCCCGGGCTTGAATGCTCTCGCGAGATATTATTAATACGAATACTTTGGGAGTACAAATATTAATGTAAGAGTACAATTACAATGAGTGTAAAGACCCTAGTTATCTAGCTCTTGAGTGCTGCTCTGTGAGTTGCTGAACTCTAGGGAGTTCTCGTTTATGCCGACCGTCTTTTGGTTAAGAGGTTCTGAGAGAGAAATCCTAGATAGAGTCAAGAGAAAAGCTGAGAGGTTTCCAAGTGCAGGAAGCCTTCTATTTATAGGAGAGGAGGTAGTTGGGATGTCTTGATCCCGAGCGGGCGATCGCCTTTCTTGCATTATAATAAGCGGGCGATCGTCTCAGGAGGTGGGTTGGTTCCCTTAAAGTCTGCGACTGATACTGACAGCCAGCTGTGCGAACCAGTGAGAAGACGCCATGTGCCTTACGTCGCTGTCTTGGGAGGTCCACTTTGGACCTTTCGGCGGGTCTGTTAGTAGGTGAGGTTTGTCCTTGTCGTTGACAGCTGTTGATGGGCTGGAGTCAAAGGCCTTTTTCTACGGCGCCTTTTGCGGATCTGCACGTGGGCCTTTACTCCGAGATCTGGTCTTGGTAGATACGACGGATGATGGCCTTATACGTGGCATAGGACGGTCGTCCTTGGTCGGGCACCAGCGTCGATTGCTAGGTGTCAAGATGCGGTCGTCCCGGACGTCGATCGCTCGGTACCTGAACTCGGTCTGGACTCTTCGCTTGGCAAGTTGCCTTGGTTCATTTGACGCTGACTCGGTCGCTCGGCCCTTATGACGATCGCCGTCGAGATGTATTAATCGCGACACAACAATTGCCCCCCAGCTCGCTCCGATGTTGAAGGCATTGGGTGAGGTGGTTTTACCGGCGATCGTTTTGAATTACGAACGAGCGACTTATCATTTTATGAAACAGAATCTTCTCTCGAGCGGTCTGATCCTTGGTTCAGCTCTTGTGATCTTCAATTTTGCAGATTCCTCGAGGGAGGCTGACCATCTCGACCTAGAGGAACCATGCACGGTTGCGGAGTTCGATGGACTGACCTCCGCAACCATGTCTTGTGCGCGAGCGACATTCCACCTGTATGTTTGTTTCACGACTCACTTTATTGTGAGGGTCCTCCGTTAGGCTGCGCCCGCCTCGTATTTAAACGAAGGGCGAGCGGTCTTGGTCTGGAGGAGTCCTTGCACGGGGCGTCGTCTGATTAATCGACTCCACGACCGTGGCTTGTTAGCACTTTTCTACTTCGGATCATCATATTAGATGGCGATCCTCGACGGTATACGTTGTGACGGGGGTAGGGACATGTCGCATTATCTGGGTCCACCATGTTAGATGATGAACCTTTGAGGGCGAGCGAGCGTGTCCACAAATTTGTTTGGAGGGTCCTTTGGCTAAGCCCACCTCGTATTTAAACGAAGGGCGTGCGATCACAGCCCAAAGGAACTTTGCATGGACGAAGCTGTCGGTTCCATCGACCTCCAGGACCATGGCTGCACTCTTCTACCTCGGATCGTCATGTTAGATGGTGATCCTCGTCAGTATACGTTGTGCTGAGGGAGGCGATCTCGTGCCTAGCTCCATCATGTTAGATGATGAACTTTAGATGGCGAGCGAATCCTCCATTTTTTAGAGACGTTGCTTTGGGTAGTGTCCTTTTGTCTGACATGGTGGAAACTGGGGATAGACCTCCAAAGTTTCCACCTCTTGATTGAAGCATAAAAATCTGGCCGCCAGGGTTGATCGGGAGGATCGACTCGTATGAATGATCTGGCTCGCCGTGTTTGATTCCGACGATCGGATTGGGAGACTGGTGATCGTCGTTCTGACGCCGATCACAACACTTGATCCTTTTCGCCCGAGGCTCCGGCTAAGTTACTAGACTGTCCAGCTTGCCCTCCTCGAACAATCTGTAATACCCCCAATCCACTCAGGGATATTACACGCCGTAGGCCCTCTCCTCGAGGATCTACCAGGCTGATAACTAAAATCAAACATCTAAACATCGCCTTTAAGGCTAAAATGACTCAGTAGACCGACTTGGTCTTTCAATAATAACATACAACTCAATTCCAAACACATACCCACGCAGGGGTCAAAATACGATAAACTCCCGTACAACGGGAAAAGATCTTGCGGCGGAAAAGAAAATACAACTAGACCAAAACGACATCAACGGATCCTCGTGTGATTAGTATCGTTCATCTTTCATCATCCTTCGTGCCGACCACGTGCTATGCTCCAAAACACGAATGCAAAAATAGACATCCACCCCGAATACTCGGGGTTAGCAAACTCCTTTGTTTTGCTAGTGCAAGTACAAGTGCAAAAATACGAGCCATACAATACAAGTTCCAAGAACAATAATAATCAGGAATCCTCAAAGATTCAAACGTAAAGAAAAGTACTTCCCGAGGCAAGAGTTTGGGTAAACATTTCCAAAATCGAAAGATCGCAAATAAGGGAAACAATTTACAAAACAGTTCAAAATGCCATCGAGAGTTTTAATAGAAAATAATTTAGGATAATAAAATCCTTCTCTTTCCAAAAATCAATAGGGTCACAGCCCAAATGTTTTGTTTTCACAAATAGAAAACCGACAATAATTCACAGGGCCAGAGCCCAACATCACGTGTCCTCGACGGACATAAAATCAACAAAACATAATCGCACACGCGCATCGCCTAGGACCGGGACGAAGCCACAAATCCCACTCGAGGCCTCGAAGGACCCTCCCGAGCTGGCTAGCGAAACAAATAACACACATCTCACGGTTGGATCAATCGCTTGTTGCATCCTGGCCACATGATCGCATGCCATGTGCCACCGTAGATTATCTCAGGCTCTCACGGTTGGATCAATCACTTGTTGCATCCTGACCACATGATCACGTGCCATGTGTCACCGTAGACCTTCAACCGTATCCACACATTCACACAAATAACATATCACATCAAGGATATTCAAACAATTCACCCAGAGCATCAAACACTTAGCAAAACACCACGTCAAACCACAATGCACCGAAATGAAACAATATACGCCCACACGCAAATACCAAGTGCAACATCAACACCAAACATATCCATAGAGTTCACATAGTCATTCTCAAACCACACCATTCACAAAACACACGCGTTTTGAAAGCAAGCCTTTAACAAGGCTAAACCGAATCTTTTGAAAACTCATTTCAAACAATCAAACAACCACATAAAGAGGATCACCAATTATCATATTCACAAAACAAGAATAGTATGGACAAGGTACTTGCCTTGAAATCACGATCGCAATAAGACGACGGATAGGACGCGGTCGAATAGTCCCGAACCCCCGAACAATATCAAGAATGTGATAGCACCACGAGTATTACGAGAATAACACCACACGAATCATCAATCACCAAACGGGATTCAACATCGGAATCCTCGAACACCTATAAACCTCCGGAAGGAACAATAACACATGGTTACGACGAGAATCAAGGCCAAAACAACGGAAATCCCAACAAACTATCAAAGGAAACTCATTCGAACATTTAATCGAACATTAAATGTTCAAGACCCTTCAAGAACAAAGAAATCACCCCTCGGGTCGAACGAACCAAAGATACGAGTATCCAATCCGTAGAACAAGTTCAAAACAACGTTTATACAACAATTAATTGATTAAAAACGGATTAGAATCGAAATCAAAAAGGAAAATCCCCAAATCTACAAAAACAAGGGTTCAAGCCAAAATACCTTGATTTGGATGAATGATTCAAGTAGAGGTCGAAAATCTATAACAAGACTTGAGGTGGATGATCTCTACAAGTTTGGGAGCACTCAAATCGCCCAAAAACGCCCTCAAATCGCCCTAGATGGAAGGAGGAAGAAGAGAGGAGAAAAATGAAGTTTTCTCCTCGAAAATCTGCTAAAAAAACGCAGAAAAAGCCCGTGTGCCGCGGCACAGGATGAGTGTGCCGCGGCCCAGGGCCACGAAAAACGCCCAGGAATCAGCTTAGTGCCACGGCACAGCTGAAGTGTGCCGCGGCACACAGTACAGCCCACTCCAACACGAAAAAGGCACATCGTATAGTCTTAGCTATTTCGACAATAACTCCCTCGTCTGGACTCCGATTGACTCACCGTTTGAACCATTGGAAAGATAACTTGATGCTCTATAATATTGCAAAAATTCAGAAATTTTGGAGTTTCCAAGAATTAATGGTGACTTTACAAAGTCGAACTCCCATGTGAAAAAGTCGATTAAGGACACGGAACTCAACAAAACGACACCGAAACGAACTCGGATGACAAAAAGTGCAGAATTAATCATTCTCGAAATGACGAAACGGTCATGATAGAGTTGTCAAAACTAACTCCGGACGAAAAAAATTTTTTACCGAAAATCGAAAATTGCGGATATTACATTCTACCCTCCTTAAAAGAAGTTTCGTCCCGAAACTTAAAACAAGTAGGGGGAGCAATATACCCGCCAGGAAAACTCGACGAGATACAACAAAATAGAAAACTCGCGCCCAACGGCGAAACGCTGCAAGAAACGCAAAGAGACATACGGCGTGAAAACGCGCTCCACGACGACCAACACAACGCCACTGTAGAGACATAATAAAATCAATAAGTGACAAACGTCATCAAATAGATAGTACAATCAGATCGATTATCCGAACAATCACAAAACACAACGAATGAAAATCAATACGATTGACCAACCTAACGGTTCATCAATCCAAACGCGAGTCAAACGCTGAACAAACACGGAATTCCACCGCCCAAGGGTTGGAAGATCGAAACGAGACTGATTTCCCAAACTTAAGGGAATTACAAAGGAGTTTGAATGTTCAACAATCACGAAACGAGATCAACAAAAACCGAACAATCAAACAATCGAACCACAAAGATCGAGACAACAAAAATTGAACGATCATGTTCGGATCACGAAGGACAAGAAGGTTCAACCGACAACTCCGAGGTTCACATCTCGACTCGAGACAAAACATGATCCGGTGAAAACAACAAGATGCACACTCACATAAGATCCACATGAAAGGGAATAACAATTGAAAAGTCACAACGACGAACGAGTAATTCCGAAATAATACCACCCTCGTTCGATCAACAAAAGCAAGGGACAGGACAAGCTCAGAAAATGTCAACGAACATAAACGAGTCGACAGAGTCGAAAATACAAAAGTTCAAGATCCAGTCCACTTCGAATAAAAGAACTAGTAGAACCAAAAGATGCTACTTCCGAACAAGGTTCACAAGAATCGAACCGAACTCGGAAAGGTCACATCGATAACCAGATCGACCCAAAACAAGGTCACAGCTCATTCGAATGATGAAACCGAAATACAGAACAAGCTCAGACAATATCAACGAACACGGGCGAATCGATAGACTGGAGAAAGAGAAAATATAGAAGCCAAAAATAATACGGGTATTATATTCGACCTCTTCTAAAAGAAAGTCGTCCCCGCAACTCACAATAACGGAAACAAGGTAACAACACAAAAAGCAACCGACAGAAAATCTCCTATGGGCCTCTCAGAGCCGATCTCGATAAGCGTCTTTGAAGCGCAAACTCTGAAAGTCTCGGTAGCCAATTCGCAAAACTGAATTCGGTGACCCTCGAGTCCACACTCGAAATGTGTTACTGACGAGAAGGACAATTTGCACGTACATTCCCCCGGCACATCACGGTTGAAATGCCTCGGCTCGGCATACCGAAAATACAAATGCTAGATACAATGGAACATAACACCGCAAAACAACATACCGGAGATGCCAACTCAGCACAACGAGGAATCATAACACATATCATATATAACGATTACCATCGTAAAGTAATACACACACAAACACTACAACAACGACGGTATCGTTCGGCGACGGCCCGAACGATAACCAGCACATAATTACAAACATCATGAAACAATCACACATGTACACAAACGTACAAACCCAAGCTTTAACAACCCACACTCGTGCGACAACACGCAAATCACCACGAGGTGATAAACAGTAAACACCAGTTCACACCTCTCACAGAGGGCTAGTACAACAAATGCGTGGCAACGCCTCGACATTCATGCCACCAATTCGATCATACTCGGGAGTAACATCATAACGACAAAGCAAACATCATACATACATATCCATCCCTCAAACGGGAATGGATAGGTTTTTAAAATGAAAACATCCTTTTGAAAATAATTTAGAAAAATGCCGGTTGATCTTGAGTATCACCTTTCAAGAAAAAGTACAAACGTGAAACATCGTTATCGAGATTTTGGAGAACCATCTCGCATTTGATAAAAATGAGGACACTTTCTTTTCGTGAAAAACTTTCGGAAATATTCGACCCTCGGGTCTAAGTAAAAGTGTTTATAAAACATTGAAAATATCTCAAAATATTTTTGGGCCCTCGAGGTAGAAGAATTTTGAAACATATTGTGGCACCTTGGATGTACCACGAGAAAATAATTCATTTTAAAAGTACGTCTCGAAATTTATTTTCTAAGGTACTCAAGTTTTTTTTCAAAGATAATTCAATGGGCTAGAATGCCCAAAAATTTCAGGTAATTACACAAAATATTATAGCGCCCTGGGTCCCGCACCGGAACTCACCAGGCTAAAAACCATTTACAAAAACGCCAAAAAGGCCGATGACGGTAATATTTCAAAAACTCACGAAAGCCATTTACAAAATACTAAATACCGTCATAAGAATTTCGCCAAAGCGATCAAGGCCATAATGCCAAAAACTCGGTTAAGGGGAGGTTTTCGAAATAAAACTCGGTCGGTAAAATACCGAAAGTCATTACAAAAGAACTCACGCAATGGGATAAAAGAAATACGGTTCAACATGCACAATCCAAAGAACACTACTCCTCATATGAACGAAATATGAGAGTCAAATAACCACATATCAAGAAATCAAAATCCATAAGAGGATTCCGTCACTAATCAAATAATCATAAAATAGCTCGTGACACACGAGGCACAACACAAAGAAGGGAGACTTACATCCACAGGTCGCACGAAGATGATGATCGCCCACGATACTAATCACGACCAACACACTCGCACGACGCGCGCGACACGATCGGATAAAATCCGACGAGACAAAACTCAATAGACACCACTGACCCGACAGCCTAGGTTTCCACAACCTAATCTCCGATACCATTTATGTAACACCCCCAATCCACTCAGGGATATTACACGCCGTAGGCCCTCTCCTCGAGGATCTACCAGGCTGATAACTAAAATCAAACATCTAAACATCGCCTTTAAGGCTAAAATGACTCAGTAGACCGACTTGGTCTTTCAATAATAACATACAACTCAATTCCAAACACATACCCACGCAGGGGTCAAAATACGATAAACTCCCGCATAACGGGAAAAGATATCATGCGGAAAATAAAATACAACTAGACCAAAACGACATCAACAGATCCTCGTGTGATTAGTATCGTTCATCTTTCATCATCCTTCGTGCCGACCCTGTGCTATGCTCCAAAACCGGAATGTAGAAATAGACATCCACCCCCCGAATACTCGGGGGTTAGCAAAACTCCACTGTTTTGCTAGTGCAAGTACAAGTGCAAAAATACGAGCCATACAATACAAGTTCCAAGAACAATAATAATCAGGAATCCTCAAAGATCCAAACGTAAAGAAAAGTACTTCCCGAGGCAAGAGTTTGGGTAAACATTTCCAAAACCGAAAGATCGCAAATAAGGGAAACAATTTACAAAAGCTTAAAATGCCATCGAGAGTTTTAATAGAAAACAATTTAGGATTATAAAATCCTTCTCTTTCCAAAATCAATAGGTCACAAATTTCAAATGTTTTGTTTTCACAAATAGAAAACCGACAATAATTCACAGGGCGAGCCCAACATCACGTGTCCTCGACGGACATAAAATCAATAAAACATAATCGCACACGCGCATCGCCAGACCGGACGAAGCCACAAATCCCACTCGAGGCCTCGAAGGACCCTCCCGAGTCAAGCTAGCGAAACAAATCACACACATCTCACGGTTGGATCAATCGCTTGTTTCATCTGGCCACATGATCGCATGCCATGTGCCACCGTAGATTATCTCGTGCTCTCACGGTTGGATCAATCACTTGTTGCATCCGACCACATGATCACGTGCCATGTGTCACCGTAGACCTTCAACCGTATCCACACATTCACACAAATAACATATCACATCAAGGATATTCAAACAATTCACCCAGAGCATCAAACACTTAGCAAAACACCACGTCAAACCACAATGCACCGAAATGAAACAATATACGTCCACACGCAAATACCAAGTGCAACATCAACACCAAACATATCCATAGAGTTCACATAGTCATTCTCAAACCACACCATTCACAAAACACACGCGTTTTGAAAGCAAGCCTTTAACAAGGCTAAACCGAATCTTTTGAAAACTCATTTCAAACAATCAAACAACCACATAAAGACGATCACCAATTATCATATTCACAAAACAAGAATAGTATGGACAAGGTACTTGCCTCGAAATCACGATCGCAATAAGACGACGGATAAGACGCGGTCGAATAGCCCCGAACCCCCGAACAATATCAAGAATGTGATAGCACCACGAGTATTACGAGAATAACACCACACGAATCATCAATCACCAAACGGGATTCAACATCGGAATCCTCGAACACCTATAAACCTCCGGAAGGAACAATAACACATGGTTACGACGAGAATCAAGGCCAAAACAACGGAAATCCCAACAAACTATCAAAGGAAACTCATTCGAACATTTAATCGAACATTAAATGTTCAAGACCCTTCAAGAACAAAGAAATCACCCCTCGGGTCGAACGAACCAAAGATACGAGTATCCAATCCGTAGAACAAGTTCAAAACAACGTTTATACAACAATTAATTGATTAAAAACGGATTGGAATCGAAATCAAAAAGGAAAATCCCCAAATCTACAAAAACAAGGGTTCAAGCCAAAATACCTTGATTTGGATGAATGATTCAAGTAGAGGTCGAAAATCTACAACAAGACTTGAGCTGGATGATCTCTACAAGTTTGGGAGCACTCAAATCGCCCAAAAACGCCCTCAAATCGCCCTAGATGGAAGGAGGAAGAAGAGAGGAGAAAAATGAAGTTTTCTCCTCGAAAATCTGCTAAAAAACGCAGAAAAAGCCCGTGTGCCGCGGCACAGGATGAGTGTGCCGCGGCCCAGGGCCACGAAAAACGCCCAGGAATCAGCTTAGTGCCGCGGCACAGCTGAAGTGTGCCGCGGCACACAGTACAGCCCACTCCAACACGAAAAAGGCACATCGTATAGTCTTAGCTATTTCGACATTAACTCCCTCGTATGGACTCCGATTGACTCACCGTTTGAACCATTGGAAAGATAACTTGATGCTCTATAATATTGCAAAAATTCAGAAATTTTGGAGTTTCCAAGAATTAATGGTGACTTTACAAAGTCGAACTCCCATGTGAAAAAGTCGATTAAGGACACGGAACTCAACAAAACGACACCGAAACGAACTCGGATGACAAAAAGTGCAGAATTAATCATTCTCGAAATGACGAAACGGTCATGATAGAGTTGTCAAAACTAACTCCGGCCGAAAAAAGAAATTTACCGAAAATCGAAAATTGCGGATATTACACAATCTCCAGAGTTGTCTGAGGAGTTCGCTGTAACACCCCGAGATATTCGGAATAATTACAGCGCCGTAAACCCTTTAGATAAGGATTTACAAGGCTAATTTTAAAAGAAATGTAGAAATAATCCAATCGAACAACTGAAATTCAAATACAGATTTGATTCAACCGATCAAATGAGTTAACTTATACAACCATATCGAAATGACCTTATTAAAACAGACGTACTCGAGTACTAAACGAACCAAGAAGACAAATCACAATAACAATAACATCAACCACATCACTGAGCCATTTCATCGTCTGTCGGTCCGTGGTTGCCTCCCCGCTCCTCGGCTACCTGAACATCAAAACAATGTCCACCCCCGAAGGGGTTAGCAAAACAATGCTAGTACAAGTATCATCATACAATAAATCATCAATGCATCATAAAACATGCAAAACTGACTTCCGCCACCGGAATCCAACGATGCGAATCCTCACGATTCCATCAACACAATCTGAGGTAATTCGGCGATCCAGCCCTTGGTATAGATCCCCATGATGATCCCGTCGGACCAACGCATGGTGGAAAACCCGTCCAACGATCCAGCGCCCTCAGCATAGATCCCCATGATGATCCCGTCGGACCAACGCATGGTGGACATTCGATCCAGCGCCCTCAGCATAGATCCTCATGATCCCCTCGGATCATTTATACCATAAATCAATCAACTATGCATACACATATGCATTTTAATGTGTTCATCAATACGAACAAATAATAACGAATATCGCGAGAATTTTCAGAAATACATCTCATATTCAACAATATGAACAAAACCACAAGCATGATCAAAGTTTCAATATAAATCGAACTCGACATATGATACTTGCCTCGAAAATGGCAAGGACGAAAACACCTCGATGATCTCAACACACTCGAAGGCCGCCTCCTTCGATCAACGTAACAAGCTCGAACCTTAACAAAAGGAATGATATACAAATCATCTCAAGTCGAACGATGGCCTAACAATTCGTTCTACGGCCCAAAAGTTCAAAATAAACAATGCACTGATCGCTTAGCGTGCGCTACGTATCCTACGTAACGTGCGCTAAGCACCACTATAGCGTACACTATCGTATAAGCCTAGCGACGCTAGCCACGATTGACTGGCTGACATCGTAACGTACGTTACGTACGTATCGTGCGTTAACTTAACCCCGATAGCGCACGTTAATTTACAAGTGTTAGCGTGCGCTAACTTTGCATGGCAGAATACTGCTAACGGAAAAACTGGGTTGAAAGGTGGTGAATTCATGAATTCTACGGTGATAAAACAAGTCATCCTCAAGCATAACATGCTAATAAGGTTTGTGGAAGTTCTTTGTTATGAGATACAAATATACGGATAATCATCTCAACATCATAATTCATCTTCAATCTTCAAGAAAACACTCTAAGTTCCGTTCGTCCTACATTCCAAAACGCATGATTCCAATGTGTAAAACGTAACAATCTAGGTAATATCCGATTTCTGATCATAAATCGATTTGAAAACGCTTAGGAGTCCATATACTAAGATGGTTCAAAGGTTCATACGGTAAATAGTGCCGATACGTCAAAAGTATCCTTCTAACATGTGATGACCGATCATAAACGAAATAACTGGCTACCAAAACATGATCAGACGTCCTTAAGAACATTACTAACATTGGTGAAGAATCACCTACCTCAAAGTAGTGAAGAACACGGAGGAAATCGAAGCAATTCCACACCGAAGGCTTGAACACTAATCTCCAACGATGTACGATCTTCAATCACGAGCTAGGGTGTTGATATGGAGTGTTTAGGATGAAGGAAGTTATGTTCTAAGTGTAAGAATTCGGGTAATGGGAGAAGAAAGAACTGAAATCACGAATAGGATGCTGTCCTATTTATAATAAATGGCTATTAGCGCGCGCTAGACCCTACTCGCGCCAATCTCTCGGGTCCCCACGTATCTTTAATCCCTAGGAAATGAGCCGACTTGGTTAGTCGATAAACTACAACCCAAATCATGTTCATTCCCGTTCTAGTCCTTGGCATACTGGTGATGAAATCCATTGAGATGTCCTCCCACTTCCATTCAGGGATCGGAAGCGGCTTTAACATCCCGGCAGGCCGCTGATGTTCAATCTTAACCTGCTGACAAGTCAAACACTTCGAAACGTACTCCGCTACGTCCTTCTTCATATTCCCCCACCAGAAGTTTTGCTTTAAAGCCTTATACATCTTACTGCTGCCTGGGTGAATAGAATAGGGCGCGCTATGAGCTTCCTTCAAAATTGTCCGTCTCAAATCATCATCCTCGGGAACACAAAGTCGACTCTGAAATCTCAGAACTCCATCGTCTTGTATCACGAATCCTGGGGCTTTTCCCTTCTTTACTTCATCACATAATCGAAGGGTCAGGGAATCGTTCAACTGCTTAGATTTGATCTCTTCGACTAGTGATGAAGTCAGTTCCATCACATACAGTTGCCCTTGGATTCCTGGTGCCCATACTTCAATCCCTTCGCGGATCAGTTCTCGTTGAATGCTGGTTTGGGACGTAAGAGCTTCCAACACTCGAAGAGAAACAGGTTTTCGGCTCAATCCATCGGCTACTACGTTTGCTTTCCCCGGATGATAGAGAATCTCCAAGTCGTAATCCTTGATCAATTCCAGCCACCTTCTCTGCCTCATCTTTAATTCTTTCTGACTGAAAATGTACTTGAGGCTCTTATGGTCTGTAAAGATCTGAAAATGAGTGCCGTACAAATAATGTCGCCAAATTTTCAAGGCAAAGACCACAACTGCTAGCTCCAGATCGTGAGTCGGGTAATTTACCTCACTACCAAAAATCAGACTTTAGCCGACGACTTAAAGTGGTCGGCTAAACCCCAAAGTCGTCGGCTAATCATGCCAGCCGTCGGCTAAAAAACCATCGGCCGATATTCATCGGCCAAGGTTTAGCCGACGACCTTTGTGCAGTCGTCGGCTAAAGTTCAACCATTAGCCGACCACTAGTACAAGGTCGTCGGCTAAACCTGTTGGAAAAAAAAAAAACATTTAGCCGACGACCGTAACAAGACCGTCGGCTAAAACCATTTTTTTTTAAAAAAAAAATACAGTTTAGCCGACGACCGTCTTATATGTCGTCGGCTAAAACTCTTTTTTAAAAAAAAATTATTTTAGCCGACAATAGTCTAAGAGGTCGTCGGCTAAAGTAGTTTATTTTTTAAAAAAATAACTTTTAGCCGACCGTCTTAGAGGTCGTCGGCTAAAACCCTATTTTTTAAAAAAAAATTACTTTAAGCCGACCGTCTTAGACGGTCGTCATTAAAACCCTTTTAATAAAAAAATAAACTACTTTAGCCGACGTAGTCTTATATGTCGTCGGCTAAAACCTATTTTACAAAAAAATAATTGATTTTGGTATCCCAAAACCGTATTTTTGCACTGCAATTTTTATACACCAGCTCTCATTATCAACAACAATCAACGCACAACATATTCAAGAACATTAATTTCATCAACATACTAGTAGCGTCAATAAAATCACTTACACAATTGTAACACACATATAAATATACAAGAGTACTACAACAACACAACTAGAATCCACTGCCAAAATCATCTAAATGTCGAAATGTAGTAGTAGAAGGATTACCACCATCCCTAGATCCTCGTCACGAAATTGTGAAGATGGGGTCTGTCCAGAAGAGAGAAGGCGGTGGAGCGGTGCTGTGATCCGGCTGAGTAATGGTGCAGTCGGCGTCATCATATAGTCCATCATGGCTGCTGCTGTCTCTGGAAACTCTCTAACCGCGACTCGGTCCTCTGCTCGCTCTCATGTAACCGCGTCGAGTCCTCCTTTCATTCTCGGCCGGAGCTCCCTCTCCGCTCTCAACTGCTCCTCGAGATAGGCGGTCCGTGCATCCGTCCGTGAGGGCGCCCAGCCGGGGTATCTTTCAATACATGGTGACCCTCGGCTCCCATCATCTTAGTGCAGTACCGACTACCTCTAGGAGGGTAGACGGTACCCCACACCCTAGCGCGAACATAAGGATCGGCCTGATCGATCTGTCCAATGGCAGAATCGAGGTCAGTCTCCGCTAAGTCCGGATACCGCTCCCGAGCAATCTCAGTAAGCATCCTCTGAGACTCCTCCCGCACACGCTCCTAAGTTAATCTCAAAATAAATATTTGAATATCAATAAAAGTATGATACAAAGGCATTTATTTTATTACTAAAATAAAATAAAAAAGACTTAGATGCTCCTCGGGACGGTTCGGAAATGCTTTATGAGTCACGTAGGCAAATGCATCCAACGAATCAAGAAATGGCCTCGTGCGCAACTCGCTAACAACCGGAACCCAGTGTGATGGTCGATCGGACGGCCACGATTGGTCGTGTTGGTCAAGCTAGTCGCCTTCAAAAAATATTATTTAGAATCGAGTTTATATTTAGAATTAAAAAAATAAAATCGAAATATTATTATTTTTTATTAAATACTAGCAGATTTTTTAATAAATAAAATACAATATTCAGATTTTTATTTTTTTATGGAAAATAATATTCTAGTTTTTATTTTTATTAAAACAATTTATTTCCACTTTTGAATAAAAAATTCCGATTTTTTAATATTAATAATATTCCAGAATTTAAAAAAATACCTGAAGTTCCGATTTTTTCTAATTTAAAAAAATCGGAACTTCAAGTATTTTTTAAATTCTGAAACATTAATTTAAAAAAATCGAGTTTATATTTAGAATTCAAAAAAATAAAATCAAAGAGAAAGAATGAAATGAGGGTATTTTAGTCATACCATGAACTCCGGGTCGCGAAAATGGGCGCGTAGCCACTTCCACTCGTACTCCCGGAACTTGAATTCTTCCGGGGTAGCCTCTCGGGTATCACCCCAGGCTGTCCAGAACATGTGCATCTCATTTTTCCAAGATTTGTACCTACAACACACGTTGCACAACATATATCATTCGTAAGAAAAAAAATTACGCAAACAATGTAGATACAAAATAAATTAAAATGACTTACTTGGTAGATTGCACCTCGTCACACCAAGTACGTAGTAGAGAGTCGGGAATGACAAACCACACCTATGAACAGCATAAATACGCAATAATTTAAAAACATCACATATTGCATTTTCAAGAACTACGTGTTGATTGAAAAACACTTATTAAATATTTATTAACTTACCGACATAGCATTATTCAAAGCATCCTTCACGCACTGCGGCACGTCCCCCCAATCGGGCCACAAAACGGGGACTCTGTCCCGAATGACAAAGCCAACATTACGGCTATATGACGCCGCAGCGTCAGAAGACATCACCGGCCGGCCGTGTCTGTCTAGAGGAATCTCATAACGGCCATTCTTAGTTACGTACGAGTCGAGCGCTGCACTTTCTTTGGGCCACGAGTCTTCTTCTTTTTCTTCTCCTCCTCGACTACATTTTTCCCCTTCTCCTTCTCCCTCTCTATCTCCTCATACAGTTTCGTCTTCGAAACCCGACAACTGCGCCAAAACATGTTGTCTGGCCAAGACTCATACACGTATGCCTCGTCAGGGCTAATCAATCGAACGGGAACTCGGGCTCCCGAGTCATCGACCTCCGGAATAGTCGGAACCATCTGAGGCATGAATAGAGTCGGCGGCGGACCGTGGGGCACCGCGTACAAGGAACTCCGTACATCTCCTGATGTGTGAGGGCTAGACGTGGGTCGGTGGATGGGAGGCATACGAGTCTCCGGCTGCGAGGGGGTCGGCCGTGGTGTCTGAAAGGATAAACGCCGCGCTAGTGCAGCGGGCTCATCTGTCGCCCTATAAAAATCGTCAGCGTTCATGCCGGTAGCTTCTAGTATCTGGCGGGCACGAACGCTGCTCTGAGATATGTATCGTGTACCGGGATCCGCCTTACTAGAGGCTGCGGAACTCCCCCCCGAATCGGGAGTGGTCGACTTTGTCGACTTCTTCCCCAACGCTTTCTTTAGTCTATCCATAATGTAAACAAATCAATCAAATTCACAACTCAACACAACAGTAACTATCAATGCCATACCACGTTAATCTTTCGATTAACGCCGGCTATAAAATTCCTTCCTCCTCAAACAAATTCATCAAATATTTCTAAACAAATTCATCAAATAATCTAAACAAATTCATCAACTAAACAATTCAACACAACAGTAATTATCAATGCCATACCACGTTAATCTTTCGATTAACGCCGGCTATACAATCCCTTCCTCCTCAAACAAATTCATCATATTCGCAACTCATTAAACACAAAATATTGAAAATACTAAATTCCTGAAATATTGCATCACAACTCATTAAACATTTTATCAAATTCACCACATATTCTAAACAAATTCATCAAACAAATACAATAAATTCAACAAAAAAAATAAAAAAAAAAAGGGACAAGGGTTACCGCGGCCGGGCTGGAGGGCGACGGGCGGAGGGCGACGGGCGGAGGGCGACGGGCTGTAGGGCGACGGGCGGAGGGCGTCGGGCGGGCGACGGGACGGGGCCGGCGGGCGGAGGGCTGGCGGGCTGGAGGGCGGGCGGGCGATGGGCTGGAGGGCGGGCGGGCGACGAGACCGGCCGGGCGGCGGGACGATCGGCGGCGATTGTAGTTGGGCCGGGTGACGATCGCGGCGAATGGCTAAGGGCGTAAGAAGAAAATAAGAAAAGGAGGTACGAGAAACGTATAAAGGTGGTTTAGCCGACGACAGATCTACGTCGTCGGCTAAAGTTTTTAAAAAAATTATATTTTAGCCGATTTACATATATGACGGTCGTCGGCAAAACTCAGAGTGACCACCGTGTTAGACAACACGGTCGGTAGTAAACAGCTTGTTTTCAATTCGGGCGGGTGCGACACGGTCGCGTCCGATGGACACGGCCGTGTTTAGCCGACGACCTTCTTATAAGTCGTCGGCTAAAGTTCAATTTTTTTTTAAAAACATTAGTCGATCGTGTCGTGGGACACGAACCGTGTCGCACCAGCCGTAATGGGAAAACAAATCAGATGATCGACCCGACCGTGTTGTCTAACACGGTCGGGTCACTTCCGTGTTTAGCCGACGACCGTCATATATGTCGTCGGCTAAACTATATATTTTTTTTTAAAAAAACTTTAGCCGACGACGTAGATCTTGTCGTCGGCTAAACCCCAAGTTTTTTTTTAATAATATTATTGATATTATATTAATGTTATGATTATGATTATTATTATTACTATTTTTTTAATTATATTTAACAAATAAAAATATACATCTACTAAATTTATGGCTCATAGTTTCAGTCATCACTACAGTCTGTCTCATTATCTGAGTTGATATCCGGCAACATATGCCTCAAGTCGTCCACATTATCGTCATCAGAATTTTCAAGTAATTCGTTTGTATCAACGTCAACGTACCCGCGAGCATCACCACGGAGTCGGATGACTCGTCCTTCAGGAACATTATTCATTGTAATTGTCGTTGATGGTGGAATATTTGCTGTATTTGGCTGGAATTGAATGCAAATACAAGTCGTCCAAATAATACACCGACTTTGCTGATGTAGCAAATACAAAAGGATCACTTTCATACCATGAAGTGGAAGTGTCAACAGATAACAGCCCGTAGTCATCTTGGATATCGGTTCCAAGACTGGTGTCGTACCATCGACACTTAAACAAGTAAATTGTCATGCCTTCCCCGTAAATTAGTTCTACCACTTCCAAAAGAACATCGTAATATCCACCATCTATCATAACCCCAGAATTTTGACATCTTCTTTTTTGGTCTCTCCCAAGGCATACGAATGTGACACTGTTGACTTTGGCCATCGAATAAATTCTTGACATAACCGGCTTCATAGAAAGAAGCATAAGTTCACGCGACCAGTTAGGGTGTCCGTCATCTTGTATGTGTGTCATCTGTCGTAAATAAACTTTTTATGTAAAAAATATCTTAAGTCCAAAATGCAATAGCAATTGAATGTATACGTACCCATTCTCCAAAATAGTCGACAAAAGTGTCATTGTGGAATCTAGTGTCACCTCGCACCATATCGCATGACAAGTAGATGTCTTTCCAATACTGAACTTCTGGACAATTGAGCAATATCCACCAATGTGCAATTCGTGAATCGTACGGGTCTAATTGTCTTCCTGGCAACCTCCCATAGACGTCAACCTCAGTGGATATGATAGAAAGATTGAATTGTATTTTATCTGCTGGAATAGAGCGGGAAGGGGGATCGAAGTTGCCCAAATACAACTTGATATGCGTAATACACTCCGACGCAAGGTAAGATTCTGCAATGCATCCTTCTCGTGCATATTGGCCACGGAGTCTTTGTAATCACCGAGTTGCCTTTCAACCGGGTACATCCACGTGTAGTGCACTGGACCAGTGACCAATAACTGCCTGGGAAGGTGGATCATGAGGTGAGGCATGAGGTCAAAAAAGTTTGGAGGAAATATTCGCTCAAACTTGCACAAGATATAGATGATCTCATCTTGCATTTTACGCAAATCAGATCTCTTGACTTCTCTCGTACATAGTTTCTGGAAAAATCTTGACAATGCAACACACGGCTCGACCAACTGTTTTGGTAAGTACGGTCGAATAAATACCGGAAATAGGCGTTGGAGTAGGATATGACAATCATGACTCTTCAAACCAGTTAACTTGTTCTCCCTGAAATTAACACATCTTCCTATATTTCCAAAGATACCCTAGAGATACCTAGCGCCTTTATCCAACAAAATATCTCGCCTTCTTTCTGGCAGTTGATGGTGTAAGCGCCTTAGGCATTTTTGTTTTCCTTGACGCTTTTCAACCACAAATGTTTTCTTATGCTCATTTCTTCCAAACCTTTGCGTGCTTTTGGCCCGTCTTTGGTCTTTCCATCCCAACCTAAGGTTGTCCCAACCACACTTTCGCAAACATTCTTTTCAATGTGCATGACATCCAAGAAGTTCCTTATCAGTAACTTGGACCAGTAAGGCAATTCCCAGAATATACTTTTGTGCGACCAATACTTATACCTGTCGGGCCTTTCAGGGGTTGCTGCAAGCACATCAGGATGGTTGCTAAGCTGACCAAAATCGTACTCATTAAGAATTGATAGTATTTCATCACCTGTCCACTGTCGTGGTGGCTCGCCCATTTCTACAGTGCCATCAAATGCTGCAGCATCCATACGCCACTCATGTTCCCTGTCAAGCCATATCCGATGACGCATTCGGATAACTTTCCTACAGTGGTACCTAGCACAATCTGCATTCAAACACACTGGACAACCTCTATATCCGCTAATAACAGATCCTGAATGAATTCAATATGCTGGAAAATAACTAATATTGCCGATACACATGGCGTGCAAGTAGAACGTCTCGATTTAATAAGCGTGACGTGGGATGACCTTGCTCCCACAACAATTTCAGCTCCTCTATCAAAGGTCTCATATACACATCGATACACTTTCCCGGATATCCCGGCCCCGGGACTAACAAGGTCAACATATTATACTCCTTCCGCATACACATCCACGGAGGAAGATTGTAAGGAATCACTACAACAGGCCATATGGTATATGAAAGACTCATGTTACCAAAAGGGTTGAAACCATCAGATGCAATCCCGAGCCTCACATTTCGGATATCTAAAGAAAAATTCGGATACTCCCTATCTATATGCTTCTACGCTTCTCCATCTGAAGGGTGTATCATAGTATCCCTGTCATTAGTGCGCGGCTCGGCATGCCATCTCATTGCTTTTGCCGTGTGAGGAGACATAAATAGCCGTTCCAACCTGTCCTTCAGTGGAAAATACCAAAGTACCTTCACCGGTTTCTCTTTTCCAGAAGGAGTGATCCTATATCTCTCTGTATCACATACAGGACATCTCGTGAGGTCTTCATTAGGATGCCCTGCAATAGAACACAATCATACATGCAGACGTGGATCTTAATGTAGGAAAGACCAAGATCTTTCAAAATTCGTCTCATTTTTGAATATGTATTAGAAAGATGATGACCCTGTGGAAGCATATTACTCGTAAGCTCCAAGTAATCATCTACAGACTTGATGGTTGATTTGTTTTCCACCTTTAATCTCATTGTTTCCATGACACAATCAAGAACAGTCATGTTACACCCTGGGTATAGAGGGGTCTGTTGGAGTTGAATTAGCTTATTGTACCTGTCAAGCCCAGCAGTATTGCAAGGCAACGGTCTACGGGGTCGTGGGATTTGCTGAGTTGGTACAAACGTCTCGGAAAAACCAAACACATCATCAATCAACCTCCTCTTCGGATCGGTGAACCCGACGTTACCACTAAATTGTCCGTGATCATACGGAATAACAGAATTCGGTGCTTCACCATGGTATATCCAACATGTATATTTACTCCAAAAACCATTCTTCTTTAGGTGTTCCTGCACCTCATCAAATGGAAAACGAAACATATCAACGCGACATCTACATTTATTACATGGACAGAGTGCAACGTATTACCACCGTCGTGCTCTTTTACAAATCTCATAAACCGCTTCATCCCATCCATTACACTTGATCCCATTTTCGTAACCCAATCCAACTCTTATCCATCCCGAAAATGTATACATTTTCCAATATTAATCCAACTAATTAATTTTGTTCAAATTATAAATGAAATCACAACAAACAATTAATCATAATGATTATCATCATAAAACTTAATCGCTTTACATAAAAGCTATCGAATGTAACATGAATAATACAAAGTTTCAAATCACAATAAAAATACAATAAAATACATACCTTAATCGAAATGGTGATTATAACAACCGATAGAAACCTTCGGCACTCCAAATAGCACAACTCAAAGTAGCAACTCACAAGCTTTTTGGGAATAATTGAAATAATCGAATAGAAATGTGCTCTTTAGCGAGGAGAGGTGCAACATTGGGTTGGTGTTCCCGAACTATAAATACTTTTCACTTTGAGGTTTAGCCGACGACCTAGATCTAGGTCGTCGGCTAAAGTATATTATTTTTTTGTGGAGTTTAGCCGACACCTAGATCTAGGTCGTCGGCTAAACCATTACATTATTATTGTTTTTTCTAGGAGTTTAGCCGCGACCTAGATCTAGGTCGTCACAAAGTAAATTATTTTTTTAAAAATGGGTTTAGCCGACGACCTAGATCTAGGTCGTCGGCTAAACCATTACATTATTATTTTTTTTTCGGAAGGAGTTTAGCCGACGACCTAGATCTAGGTCGTCGGCTAAAGTAAATTATTTTTTTTTTAAAAAAGGTTTAGCCGACGACCTAGATCTAGGTCGTCGGCTAAACCATTACATTATTATTTTTTTTTTCGGAAGGACTTTAGCCGACGACCTAGATCTAGGTCGTCGGCTAAAGTAGATTTTTTTTTTCGGTCGGCTAAACGTTATGACGGTCGTCGGCTAAATATCTCCAATATAGCCGACTATTTCGAGCTTTAGCCGACGACCTCCACCAAGTCGTCGGCTAAAACCCTTTAGCCGACGGTATTTTGAGTCGTCGGCTAAAGTGCGGACTTTAGCCGACGACACTTTATAGTCGTCGGCCATTTTTTTTCGGGTCGTCGGCTAAAGTACTTTTTTTGGTAGTGCCTCATACGGTTTGAATTGCCGAGAAGCATAAGCAATCACTTTATCCTTCTGCATCAACACACAACCCAAACCCTGATTTGAAGCGTCGCTGTATACCATGAATCCATCAGTTCCCTCTGGCAGCGCTAATATAGGTGCTGTCGTCAGTCTCCTCTTAAGTTCGTCAAAACAGCCTGGCACTTCTCATTCCACGTGAACTTTTGAGTCTTCTGTAACAGCTGAGTGAGCGGACGAGCAATTTTGGGAAATCCCTCTACAAAGCGGCGATAATATCCAGCAAGTCCTAAGAAGCTTCGAACTTCTTTCACGTTTTTAGGAGCTTCCCATTCCAAGATTGCTTCGACTTTCTTCGGGTCCACCTGAACTCCGTCGGCTGATATCACATGACCAAGGAAGGTTACTTCCTTAAGCCAGAACTCGCATTTTGAAAGTTTTGCATACAGCTGTTCCTTCCTCAAGGTGCTCAAAACCACACGTAAATGTTCAGCATGTTCCTCTGCGTCCCTCGAATATATCAGGATGTCGTCAATGAAGACGACCACAAATTTATCCAAGTATTCCAAGAATACCCGATTCATCAATTGCATGAATACCGCAGGAGCATTGGTAAGTCCAAATGACATTACTACAAATTCATAATGCCCATACCGGGATCGGAAAGCAGATTTCGGTATATCCGATTTCTTAATTCTCAACTGGTGGTATCCTGATTGCAAGTCAATCTTCGAGAATACCCTTGCCCCTTGCAGTTGATCAAACAAGTCGTCGATCCGAGGTATAGGATACTTATTCCTGATTGTCATCTTATTGAGCTCCCTGTAATCAATACACAGTCGGAGGGATCTGTCTTTCTTCCGGACAAAGAGAATGGGCGCTCCCCAAGGAGAAACGCTCGGTTGAATATAACCCTTCTGTAACAATTCCTCCACTTGTTTCTTGAGTTCATGCATCTCGGTTGGCGCCATGCGGTATGGTGCTCTGGAAATAGGAGCTGCTCCAGGCTCTAATTCGATAGTGAATTCCACTTCTCTCTGCGGAGGTAATCCATGTAGTTCGTCAGGAAATACATCTGAGAACTCATTCACAACTGAAATAGACGAGAGCTATACTCCTTCCTATTTCCTCATGGCATAGCACCAAAGTCCCTGACATCCCTGTTTCAGTAATTTCACGGCTTTCATTGCTTTGATCAATTTTCCCGAGCTTCCTGGTCTCCATCCTCGGAATAAGTGTTCAGATCCGTCATCAGCAATGATAGAAAAGACTCTCTCGGTAATTCAGAATAGCTCCATAACGGTTGAGCCAATCGTCTCCGAGAATTAAATCGTCACCGTAGATGTCAACCACAATGAGATTCGATGGCCAATCTCTTCCTTCTATAGATACTGGGAAATCCCTAGCTTCTAGGGTTCCCACAATTTTCTCTCCGCTCGGTAATCCCACAACATAAGGTTCACAATTATACAAGCACGAGATTTTCAAACGATTAACACGGTTCAAAGATACAAAAGAATGTGTAGCTCCTAATCGAATAAAACACTAATCGGTTGCAAAAGGATCTGAATTGTACACGATGCAACAAAGATTGTTCGATCATCGATTTCCTCATTTCGCATACAGCGCGAGGAACGGACCCAAAGATCGGATGTCTCTCTCTTCCCAACGTTCTGCTGCTGAAATCCACTCTGCTGCGTCTGGTTCATACTCGTCTCCTTCGGAACTGGAGCTGGAGTGCGAGTACCAAAAGATCGTGTCGCATTCCCACAAAATGTTGCGCGATGTCCTTCCTGTCCACACTCGAAATAGGTCACAGCAGGCGCGAAACAATCACGTCGAACATGTCCCGCTTTGCCACAGTTATAACACTTCTTCCCTGCGTCTGAAACAGTTGGTGCTGCCCGGAACTTCTTCCCTCCTCGAGAAGGATGCGGAGGTCTCCTGGATGAATGAAAAGAGGACTGACCCCTGCGAGGCCCGCTACTCTTATCCTCCGTGAAGTTGCCAGACACCTTCTGTTTCTTTGCTTCCGTCGCTTTCTCTACTGCTGCCTCCTTCATATTATAGGCCAACGCCTTGTCCTGATACTGTCGCAAGGTGGTACATTCAAATCCGGACATATACTGCTGAATTTTCGGCTTCATTCGCATGTCAAAATGAAAAATCTTCTCCACCTCGGTCCTGACCAAGTGGCGTACATAAGTCAGCTGGTGATTAAAAGTCTTAATCACGTCCGTCACAGATGCTTCTGAATTCTGTGGTGAGAAAAACTCTCGAACTCGGGCCTCTCTAACTGGGCGAGGACAATACTGCGCTTCCATCATCAATTTGAATTCCGTCCAGTCAACATTGTGCTCCTCCAGTCGAATGGCCTCCCACCAGTCGAAAGCCTCCCCTGTCAGAAGATACTGGGCGACCAGAACCTTCCTATCGTTGGGACAGTTAATTCCCGCAAAAATCTTCTCTAATTCCTTCAGCCAGTGATCCCAAGAAAGCGTCTCAGTCGAACCATCAAATTTCGGAGGATGCAATTTGACCACCTCGGTAAGCCATTTATCTCCCCGATTATCCACGTTATGCTGATGTCCCATCGCCGTCTGCATGCGATCCACAACTTGAGCAAACTGGTTTATCTGGGCAACCACCTGCTGAAGCACTCCCGGCACGTTAGGATATGCATTATTATTTGCCGATCCCTGCTGTCCCCCGGAATGGGAATCCGTTCGACTAGCGGTTATCTCTGGGGTAGATACCGACTCTTCTTGTCTTGCATTTCCACGTCCGCGTCCACGACCGCGTCCGCGTCCACGACCTCCTCTCAACATACTGTAAACATAAATACTCAATATCCAGGGCAAACTTTCTAAAAGTACATCCATCAATGTTCACAAATCATGAATAAAATAAAACGGTAGTATTTGAGATTTAGGAACTTACAACCACGGTCCACACGACGATGCTGGCTCAGTAGTGATGTTACGAACGACCAATAATCAAATAACGTAAACTGACCCAACTAACCCGACTGCCAAGATATCCATGAATCTTAGCTCCGATACCATAATCTGTAACACCCCGAGATATTCGGAATAATTACAGCGCCGTAAACCCTTTAGATAAGGATTTACAAGGCTAATTTTAAAAGAAATGTAGAAATAATCCAATCGAACAACTGAAATTCAAATACAGATTTGATTCAACCGATCAAATGAGTTAACTTATACAACCATATCGAAATGACCTTATTAAAACAGACGTACTCGAGTACTAAACGAACCAAGAAGACAAATCACAATAACAATAACATCAACCACATCACTGAGCCATTTCATCGTCTCCGTTTGCATCGTGGTTGCCTCCCCGCTCCTCGGCTACCTGAACATCAAAACAATGTCCACCCCCGAAGGGGTTAGCAAAACAATGCTAGTACAAGTATCATCATACAATAAATCATCAATGCATCATAAAACATGCAAAACGGACTTCCGCCACCGGAATCCAACGATGTGAATCCTCACGATTCCATCAACACAATACAGGGTAATTCAAATGATCCAGCGCCCTTGGTATAGATCCCCATGATGATCCCGTCGACCAACGCATGGTGGAAAACCCGTCCAACGATCCAGGCCCTCAAGATAGATCCCCATGATGATCCCGTCGGACCAACGCATGGTGGACATTCGATCCAGCGCCCTCAGCATAGATCCTCATGATCCCCTCGGATCATTTATACCATAAATCAATCAACTATGCATACACATATGCATTTCAATGTGTTCATCAATACGAAAAAATAATAACGAATATCGCGAGAATTTTCAGAAATACATCTCATATTCAACAATATGAACAAAACCACAAGCATGATCAAAGTTTCAATATAAATCGAACTCGACATATGATACTTGCCTCGAAAATGGCAAGGACGAAAACACCTCGATGATCTCAACACACTCGAAGGCCGCCTCCTTCGATCAACGTAACAAGCTCGAACCTTAACAAAAGGAATGATATACAAATCATCTCAAGTCGAACGATGGCCTAACAATTCGTTCTACGGCCCAAAAGTTCAAAATAAACAATCTGCCTGGACTGCTTAGCGTGCGCTACGTATCCTACGTAACGTGCGCTAAGCCTGCCTGTTAGCGTACGCTATCGTATAAGCCTAGCATACGCTAGCCATGGACTGACAGTTGACTCGGCTGACATCGTAACGTACGTTACGTACGTATCGTGCGTTAACTTAACCCCGATAGCGCACGTTAATTTACAAGTGTTAGCGTGCGCTAACCTTGCATGGCAGAATACTGCTAACGGAAAAACTGGGTTGAAAGGTGGTGAATTCATGAATTCTACGGTGATAAAACAAGTCATCCTCAAGCATAACATGCTAATAAGGTTTGTGGAAGTTCTTTGATTATGAGATACAAATATACGGATAATCATCTCAACATCATAATTCATCTTCAATCTTCAAGAAAACACTCTAAGTTCCGTTCGTCCTACGTTCCAAAACGCATGATTCCAATGTGTAAAACGTAACAATCTAGGTAATATTCGATTTCTGATCATAAATCGATTTGAAAACGCTTAGGAGTCCATATACTAAGATGGTTCAAAGGTTCATACGGTAAATAGTGCCGATACGTCAAAAGTATCCTTCTAACATGTGATGACCGATCATAAACGAAATAACTGGCTACCAAAACATGATCAGACGTCCTTAAGAACATTACTAACATCGGTGAAGAATCACCTACCTCAAAGTAGTGAAGAACACGGAGGAAATCGAAGCAATTCCACACCGAAGGCTTGAACACCAATCTCCAACGATGTACGATCTTCAATCACGAGCTAGGGTGTTGATATGGAGTGTTTAGGATGAAGGAAGTTATGTTCTAAGTGTAAGAATTCGGGTAATGGGAGAAGAAAGAACTGAAATCACGAATAGGATGCTGTCCTATTTATAATAAATGGCTATTAGCGCGCGCTAGACCCTGCTCGTAGCGTGCGCTAACGGCTCACTGACTTAACTGTATTCGGCACTTAGCGTGCGCTACGCATATACCTGTAGCGTGTGCTAAGGCATTGACTCGGCTTTTCCCGAAAGCCGTCCAGGTACATCCCGACACGATCCGACAGGGTTCCCCCGGCCAGATCTCACCTACCGCACGTCTCAATCAAATTGACCACGCATAGCATGCGCTAATGACCCTCTGTAGCGTGCGCTATGAATCCACGTTAGCGCACGCTACACATAGCCGATAGCGTGCGCTACATGCGCAGAATTATAATTTGTAAATCACATACATGAAATCATACGCTCGACAACATCGGATTATAAAATACGGAGAATAATACTCAGATCAAGTACAACGATTACAATATCACAAGTCAGAAATCTCGGGTATTACATCCGCGGCATTGATCGGTGTTGTGGCCGGGACTCTTGTGGTAGGCACAAAATTTGTTGCGGTCCAGATGACCGTGGTCCCTTACCGCCTTCGGCTTGCTTAGCCGCTCGCGCCCCTGGATGGCGTAGAAAATATGAGCCGGAGATAGATTGAGGTTGTGGTAGAGATGGGCTTCCACATCCTCGAAGGTCCTGAAATCACCGGGTGGCTTGGCGACCGCCTTGTTGGACTTGGCGATCGCTGTCTCTGCCCCCTCGCCTTGGCGAAGGGCGAGCAACATCCGTCTGGCTAAAAAGTCTGCGGCCTTGGCACGGAATATTGCGTAGGTCGGGGGGATGTCCTTCGTAAGGTGCCTGAACATGGGCGAAAGACCATTGAATCCCCCTAGGACCGAGTAGAGGGCGATCTCGTCGCTTACGGGCTCGCCATTGAGGATTATCTCATCCACCCGGTCGATGTAGTCTTCGTCAGACTCGTCTTCCCTCTGCCTGATTTTCATCATGCGGTGGGGGCCTTCTGGTCTGGCGACCTTGGCGGCGAAGTATGACGTGAAGTCGCTCGCCAGTTGTTCAAAGGAAATGATGGATCGCGGCGGCAATGAGATGTACCACCTATGGGCCAGATTGCCCAGTGTTAATGGGAACATTCGGCACCTGGTCGTATCTGATGCCCCACACCCAGTCATGTAGATCCGGAACTTGCTCAAGTGAGTCTCGGGGTCTGACCTCCCCTCGTACAAAGGTGTTTGAGAAGGAGCGATCCTTGGCTGCATGGGGGCAAGTTCGATCTAGACCGCGAGCGGGTCGCTCGGCCCAGCGATCTTTCTCTTGGTGCCTGCCCCAGTTTCTAGGAGTGCCTTCATGCCATCGAGCTGGCGTTGCATTGCGGCCATCGAAGTAGCTTGGTCGCTCGTGGTTTGGCTCTCGGAGTAGGAGCCGAGGCGATCGTGTACCGATCTCCTGGCTCCGCAGTAGGCGATGAGGTCGTCGCCGCCGATCTTGGTTTTTCGGCGAGGGGGAGTCAAGTGGACGACCTGCCTTTTGAGAGTTGGGTATGCCGAACTCCTTGTGATGGATTCAAGCTCCATAATCTCATGGCTGGGGCCAGAATGCCCCGGTCGCCATGATGGGTCGCTTCCTAGGCGGCTGAAAACGGAACCATCCCGCCTCGCGAGCGCTTCTTCTCGTGAATCTGGGCTTCCTGACGATTGCTCGACAAGTAACCCCTTGAGCTTCTGTTTGCCCGCGCGGCGGATGGCTGATGGGGTAATTACGGGCGTACCGCATGCTCTCCGTCGCTCCCGTAGGATGGCCATGACCTCCTCGATCTGTTCCGCTGTTTGGAACTGATCGAGCGAGAGGCTAGGTCCGTCGCTCGGGGACGGAATCTAGAGTCTCGCGCCGCCGCGGCTACCCTCCGCCGTAGATTGGGGCTCGGATTGAGCCGGAATAAGACGTCCGGCGGATCGTAGAGTGGCTCTCTTCGATGTGGTGGCAGACATCATGATTCTGAAGGTTTTTATTTGAAGAACAGTGAGTGTTTCTTCAAGTATATGCTCCGGAGAACAGTGAGTGTTCTTCGAAACGGTCGGAATGAAAATGAAGGTAGATGCCCCCTCCTTCTAGCGCCAATTGTTGTTACCCAAAATATTATACGTAGTGGTTTGCTAGATATGGCTACGGGTGAGTAACAAACAAAGTGCGAGAGCACATCCGAGGGAATGTAAATAACACAAGATTTGCCGGGTTTGTTAGGCCCGGGCTTGAATGTTCTCGCGAGATATTATTAATACGTATACTTTGGGAGTACAGAAATTAATGTAAGAGTACAATTACAATGAGTGTAAAGACCCTACTTATCTAGCTCTTGAGTGCTGTTCTGTGAGTTCTTGAACTGTAGGGAGTTCTAGTTTATACCGACCGTCTTTTGGTAAAGAGGTTCTGAGAGAGAAATCCTAGATAGAGTCAAGAGAAAATCCGAGAGGTTTCCAAGTGCAGGAAGCCTTCTATTTATAGGAGAGGAGGTAGCTGGGATGTCTTGATCCCGAGCGGGCGATCGCCTTTCTTGCATTATAATAAGCGGGCGATCGTCTCAGCACGTGGGTCGGTTCCCTTAAAGTCCGCGGCTACTACTGACAGTCAGCTGTGCGAACCAGTGAGAAGACGCCATGTGCCTTACGTCGCTGTCTTGGGAGGTCCACTTTGGACCTTTCGGCGGGTCTGTCGGTAGGTGAGGTTTGTCCTTGTCGTTGACAGCTGTTGATGGGCTGGAGTCAAAGGCCTTTTCCTATGGCGCCTTTTCCGGATCTGCACGTGGGCCTTTACTTCGAGATCTGGTCTTGGTAGATACGATGGATGATGGCCTTATACGTGGCATAGGACGGTCGTCCTTGGTCGGGCACCAGAGTCGATCACTAGGTGTCAAGAGGCGGTCGTCCCGGACGTCCATCGCTCGGTACCTAAACTCGGTCTGGACTCTTCGCTTGGCGAGTTGCCTTGGTTCATTTGACGCTGACTCGGTCGCTCGGCCCTTATGACGATCGCCGTCGAGATGTGTTAATCGCGACACAACACTTGGCATTTTGCCGGATTGCAGAAATGTTGCCTTCAATACCGCCAAGGTGTCTCATGAGTAGATGATGAGTTATTCAGTATTATGCATATCCATGTTTAGATGATGAGTTATTCAGCTATACAAATATGTTCAACAAATGATCAATTGGTTTGACACAGCATAGACTGAGGCAAGGTTGTCACGACGGCCTGTCAAGTCGCGGCGCGACTAGGCGCCGCCTGGACTCCTAGGCGACTAGGCGCCGCCTAGACGACGTCCAGGCGACGTCCAGACGACCAATTTCATATAAAATTTATATTATTTTATAATATATAATATATGAATTATTCTAAAATCATGATGAGTTAAATAATAAATAACATTCAACCCACTCAACAAAAGTTACAAAACACACCGTAAATAATATAAATATATAATATAAATAACAACTAGAGTTTCATATCGAATTCCTCCGATTTGGCCTTTCGTTTAGGATCTTTGGACGGATCGTAATTTTCGGTAGAATTACTTTCAGCCATAATAATGTTTGGGCCTGTAAATAAATTAAAAAGTAATTAGACCAAAAAAAAGTAATGAAATAGAAAGTCAGAAAGAAAAGAAACAGAAAAAGAAACAGGAAAGAAAAATAAAAATAAAAAACATACAGAAAAAAAAAGCATTTCAAGTCTGGCCAAAAAAAAGAAAAACACAAAAAAAAAGTATAAAAAAAAACATATAAAATAAACAGGAAAGAAAAAAGAAAACATATCAAAGGAACAGGAAAGAAAAAAAAAAGAAAAAAAAAGAAAAAGAAAGCAGCGCGAGAAAAGAAAAGAAAAGAGAGGAAGAAAGTACTTGTTCAGCGACGGGCTGCGATCGGAGGCGGGCGGCGATCGGAGGCGGGCGGCGATCGGCGGCGGACGGCGATCTGCGGCGATGGGCGAGCGACAGGAGGAGACACTTGGAGTTGGCTTAGGGTTGTGGGGGACATAAATGATTTCGACTACACTAGGGTTAAGTACTTAACCTGTTTTCTTTTTTTTTTTTAAAATTCGGGCGGCGGATCCTTGGGCCGGGTAGGCGACCCAGGCGTCGACTATTACGCCTGGGCGATGCCTAGGCGACAACTTACATCACAAGGCAAGGCGAAACTACTAGGCGGTCCACCGAAACCGCTTGGACGCCTAGGCGTCGCCTAGACGACGCCTTAACAACACTGGACTGAGGAGAAACTTTCCCTCGAGAAGTCAAAAGTTAGTAGTTAGTAGCTTAATAACCATGTTTATACAATGACTGAAATTAAGAAATGGGACATAAAGAAAGACATTTCAATATAAAATTTGATGAATTATTTATCACATGCGTTCTCTGGTTATTATAAGCATTAAAGCTTGTAGTTTACTAATCCTTGCAATAGTGTGCACTATTTAAGTCTGATAATTTGAGCAGATTGGTGTACAAAGTTCAATTAAGACTGTTGGAGTTGATTCTGCTGCTTATCCAAATGATCCTTCACCTCTGAATATATTTCAAAAACTGGTGTGTGGAGTGCCAGCAACTTCACATATCAAGGCATTCTGGAGCATTTGAATGTTACAAAAGACCAGTCAGATTACTTATGGTATACTACGAGGTTTGTTATCTAACTGAATTCTTAAAAGGGTGAAGCTTTGCTGAATATAGTGCCAAAACAGTTTTCTTTATAAACCTATCTCAGTCAATTTATTTCGAAAGCATCTGGTTTTGTTCAATTGAGACTCCATCGTCTCAACCTTCTATGCAAAAATTATTGAGGCCCTCTGTTCCTAAAAAAAGAAAAGAGTTGTTAAACTCAGTAGAGTACAAGGGATTAAAGCAGACGGATAGCATTGTAATATGGAGCTGAATATGACAAATGACAAACAAGATAAAGTCGAAAGGATTTCATTCCTGCCCAAGCCTAAGCGTCGAAGCGCACATCTCAAAGTCAAAATGTTGAACAAGTCACCGGGTGTTGGGGTATAAGGGTTTTTATGGAGATTCGGATTTTTCAATGGATCGTGTAAACACTTTTCGAACTGATATTTCTACCCTATGCCCGGGTTACAAGAAATTCAGCCTAGGATAATCCAATGGAACACTTACGAATTTAGGCACAAAAACGTAAGCCAAATTGCTAGAGAATTTTGGGTTTGATAGAAAAACGGAGAGCTGAGAAAAGGCGTATGTAAGACTCAATAAGAGAGTCTTATTTATACATGTCGATTAGGGTTACATTGGGTCGATTTTTAGGTTTTACAAGAGCGGCGCCGTCATTAGTGATCCGAAATTAGGGTTGACGGATGGTTTACCAAAATTGACGAAATTAGTCAATTTTACCATAGTCTCCCTCTAAAATTCGGAAATATCACTAAGTCCCCAGTCTAAATTTCCGACATAATCGTACCGGCTTATAATTCGATCTTATACATGTGTGCACTCCGCACATACCCGAACATATATTAGAATACAAATTATAAAACCTCTTAGCTCACATATTAGTTCCAATTACACAAAATGAATGATGACACTAAAATCACCAACAATCCTCCTCCATTTTAGTGTAACCCATGAACCAACATAACATTTATCCAAACAAACCAAACTAGTACATAAATGAAAATATCGAAACGATTGAATTTCCATCTTAGTATCATGCACTTTCAAATACTCGAGAATTAGGGTGTTCTAAGAATTGAACCCTTCAACCCATTTGAATACCTGAAGGTAAAATACATACTAGTTTATTGAATTTCTCTAACAAAATACAACTTGACACTATTATAAAGCCGAGTGTCCTAATCCTCTCATGAATGTATCAAGGCCAAGTCCTCAACCTCTTGAAATGCGGCTACACTTCACAATCACGTAGGTAATTCCTTTACTTCATGTATCTGCACATACATTTTATCAAAGGAATTATTAAGAAGTTAAACTTCAACCTAGCCAACTGCAGAACCGAACACATACCTGGGATGAATAATTTATGTGTTCCAATCTATAAGTGTGAGCTTTCCTCATTGAATTCAACTCCTAATGTCATATTAGAAGGGAATTGGGTGTCTCACCATTACAGAATTAGATGGACTTTAATCCCATCCCAATTACAGACTTGTGCACTAAGTCTCTTGTGCACCCTTAGTCAAATGATCTCAAATTTTGTTGCGATTTCACAAACTCAACCGAAATAACACCATTCATGATTAGATCTCTAATCATCGTGTCTAACACCTAAGTGTCTAGACTTGCCATTATAAACTTGGCTATATGCCTTAGCCAAGGTTGCTTCATTATCACAAAGGATAGAAATCGGTGCTATCGGCTTAGACCACAACGGAATCTCATAGACTAAATTTCTTAGCCACTCTGCTTCTTTACTAGCAGCAGCTAACGCAACAAACTCAGATTCCATTGTTGAGTGTGTAATACAAGTTTGCTTCTTGGAAGCCCATGAAATGGCACCTCCCCCAAGCAAGAATACCCAACCAGAAGTCGAGGAATGGTCCTCCAAGTTATTTATCCAACTCGCATCCGAATGTCCTTCCAAAACCGAAGGATATCCCAAGTAACTCAAGCCATAATCCATGGTTCCCTTGAGATACTTAAATACTCTATTCAAAACTTGCCAATGTTGAGCACTCACTAGGATTACTAGTGTATCTGCTCAATTTTCCCACAGCAAAAGCAATATCAGGCCTGGTACTTGTCATGGCATACATCAAGCTACCAATGGCCTTAGAGTATTCCAATTGTGAAATGGGAATGCCAGTGTTAGGCATTAATTTTACACTAGAGTCCATAGGAGTGCTGACGGGAGAACAATCACTGAAATTAAACTGTTTGAGAATTTTCTCAATATAATGACTTTGAGTCATTACTAAACCTTTGTTCACCCGCTTAATTCTTATTCCAAGAATTACATATGCCTCTCCCAAATCTTTCATGGAAAATTTAGATGACAACAATTCTTTGGTTTCATCTACTTGATTTTGGTCAGTACCGAAAATCAGCATGTCATCTACGTATAAGCAAATGATCACTCCAGCACTAGTAGTTTCATCAAATCTACTATAAACACATTTGTCACATTAGTTTAACTTAAAACCAGAGGACAAAATAACCTCATCAAACTTTTGATGCCATTGTTTGGGTGCTTGCTTCAGCCCATACAATGATTTCACAAGTTTACATACCATATGCTCTTTACCGGGCATAACAAAACCTTCTGGTTGTTTCATGTAAACTTCTTCATCAAGTTCACCATTCAAGAAGGCTGTTTTAACATCCCTTTGATGGACAATCAGATTGTGAATACTTGCCAAAGCAATTAACAATCTAATAGTAGAAATACGCACAACCGGAGCATACGTATCAAAATAGTCAACACCGGGTTTTTGTCTAAAACCTTGAATGACCAAACGGGCTTTAAACTTGTCAATAGTATCATTAACAGTCATTTTCCTTTTGAAAATCCATTTGCAACCAAGTGGTTTAGAACCCGGAGGCAAATCACATAACACCCAAGTGTCATTTTCAAGAATTGACGACATTTCGTCATCAATAGCTTCCTTCCAAAAGACAACATCTCGAGACTCCATGGCCTCTTGAAAAGTCTTAGGATCATCCTCAATGCTGTAACAATAACAGTATTGAAAACCAATTTCGTCCCTTGTCCCTTCTACCAAATAGAGTTGGAAATCGGAACCGAAATTTTTAGCAATTCGGCCTCTTTTGCTTTTTCGAGGCTCTTGTATTGTTGGTATAGCCATATCATCTGAATTTCCTGGATTTTGCACTTCATTAGTGCCAAAATTCAGATCCTTAGGCCTTTGAATCGACGAAAAACGCATCTCATCAAAAAACCGCATCCCGTGACTCAATAACGGTGTTAATCGATACGAAATCATTAGGTTCTATTACATAAAACCTATATGCCTTGGAATGTTCAGCATATCCAATGAATATACAATCTATTCCACGTTCACCCAAAGTTTTCCTTTTAGGTTCGGTAAGTTTTACAACCGTCCGACATCCCCAAACCCGAAAGTAACTCAAATTCGGCTTTTTCTTGAACCAAAGTTCATATGGGACAGTTTTGTTCTTTCCCTATTCAGCAAATAGCAGGCCGTTAACATGGCCTATCCCCAGAATCCCTCACTCAATCCCGAGTAAGAAAGCATCGAGTTTACCATTTCTTTTAAAACTCGATTTTTGCGTTCGGCGATTCCATTTTGTTGGGGCGAGTAAGGTGCTGTGGTTTCATGAATGATACCCACTGATTGGAAGTATATGGGATCCATATATTCACCTCCCCGATCAGTTCTAAGACATTTAACCGGATTGCCTAATTGCAATTCCACCTCAGTTTTGTATATTTTGAATTTATCTAAGGCTTCATCCTTAGAATGCAACAAATACACATAGCAAAACCGATTACAGTCATCAATAAATGTGACAACATACTTTTTATTACCCAAGGAAGGAGTAGAGTAAAAATCACACAAGTCACTGTGTACAAGTTCCAAAATAGCCGAATTCCTAGTGACACTTGGAAAAGGCTGTTTTGTCACTTTTGTAAGCATGCATGTTTTACATTTTTCAAGATTCATGTCAAAGGCTAGAATCAATCCATCTTTTGACATCTCATGCATCCTTCTAAAATTGACATGACCCAATCTTACATGCCAAAGCATAGAGTCATCAATTTTAGAAGTAGAAGACACAAATGCAGAATTTTGAACAGTTATAGACTTATCAATAACATTCAAACGAAACATTCTATTATTCAAATATCCAAAGCCAATAAATATTCCACCACGAGATAGGATAAACCTATCCGATTCAAAAACTTGTCTAAAGCCATCAGAATTCAAACTACTACCACTAACTAGATTCTTTCGAATCTTAGGAACAAACAAAACATCAAAAAGTCTAATAGTCTTTCCAGAAGTAAATTCAAGACAAACGACACCGACACCACAAATAGGTATAAAGGAATCGTCTTCCATTTTCATCACCGATCCATCTTCAAGGGGTGTTAATGTTTCAAACCACCGTTTATCCTTGCATACATGGTTCGTTGCCCCGGAGTCGATCCACCAAGCAACATCATCATCCTGCACATAGAATGATTCCGGAATGAGTGAGACATAATAGACATAATTCTGTTTAGAATTATCAAGGTTAGTCAAGTACTGACCTCCTTTAACTTGGTCCTTATACCCATGTCCACTTCCATTGGCTCCACTGTTTCCAGTACCATTGTTGCCTAGATTCACACGACAATCAGGCTTGCAATGTCCCACCTTGTTACACCTCCAACAAGTAATTCCCTTATTCCTTTTGTTGGAGTTATTAGGGACAGTTTCTTGCTTACGTTTGCCATGTCCTTTGTTATTCGGGTTCCTTGGTTTGCTTTCAACCATATGAATAGAGGGCTGTCCAGGTTCAACTTTTCCTTTGGTTTTATCAGATTTGTCATTATCCTTAGCACGAAGAGATTCTTCAATGCGAAGATGACTAGCAAGTTGAACCAAAGACAGTTCCTCCTTTTGATGTTTTAGGTTATGTTTGAAATCTTTCCAGGATGGTGGAAGTTTGTCAATCACACTTGACACGGAATAGATTCGTCCATGTTCATGTTGTGCATTTTGAATTGACCCAAAATACGAAGGAGTTCATTGTATTGTTCTATGACAGACCTTGAATCAACCATCTTATAAGCATTAAAATCGCTAACCAGAAACTTCTTACTCGAAGCATCCTCAGCGATGTATTTTGATTCAAGGGTGTCCCACAATTCCTTCGCACTCTTAGCATCACCATGGATATCGAATAAAGAATCAGACATACCGTTCAATATGTGGCCTCTGCAGATGTAGTCATCGTTGTCCCACTTGCTCCTCTTCCTGGTTTCCTCCAATGTCTCGTTTTCAACCACCTCCGATGCAGGAGTACTCAGCACATACGCCGCCTTCAAAGTAGTCAGCATGAAGTGCATCTTCTTCTGCCAGCGCCTGAAATCGTTGCCTTCGAACTTGTCCAATTTGTTGAACTTCGTAGTCATCTCGCGGATTGATTCAGCCATCTCCAGAGGACAGAATATCAGTTCGATTGTTGGGGTATAAGGGTTTTTATGGAGATCCGGATTTTCCAATGGATCGTGTAAACACTTTCCGAACTGATATTTCTACCCTATGCCCGGGTTACAAGAAATTCAGCCTAGGATAATCCAATGGAACACTTACGAATTTAGGCACAAAAACGTAAGCCAAATTGCTAGAGAATTCTGGGTTTGATAGAAAAACAGAGAGTTGAGAAAAGGCGTATGTAAGACTTAATAGGAGAGTCTTATTTATACATGTCGATTAGGGTTTCATTGGGTCGATTTTTAGGTTTTACAAGAGCGGCGCCGTCATTAGTGATCCGAAATTAGGGTTGACGGATGGTTTACCAAAATTGACGAAATTAGTCAATTTTACCATAGTCTCCCTCTAAAATTCGGAAATATCACTAAGTCCCCAGTCTAAATTTCCGACATAATCGTACCGGCTTATAATTCGATCTTATACATGTGTGCACTCCGCACATACCCGAACATATATTAGAATACAAATTATAAAACCCCTTAGCTCACATATTAGTTCCAATTACACAAAATAATTGGTGACACTAAAATCACCAACACCGGGTATCTATTAGGAACTATATCTGACCTTAATACGTCATGCCTATCAAGAAGCCCGAAAACCAAGTTAAGAATGACATAACCAAATCAAATACACAATGAAACTGATAATAAAAAAAGAGAAAAATATAGCTGATCTTGAACATCTAGGTGATCTGCAACAATTCCTCTCTTTTCAAAACAGCCTGACCTCAAGGCAGGAATCAGGATACAGCGAAGAGAAAGCTCATCCATCTAACTCAGGATTCACGTCCATCCAGTTGCAGTGGAGGTGCCTCAATAGAATCATCAGGCTTTTCATCATTATTTTCTCTTACATTAATAACCCGAAGAGTCTTGTCTGAGCATTTGTAAAGTGGTGTGAATAAGGCTTGTTGCAAAGAAAGCTAAGATCCTCCACCTGCATGATCCAAGTATTCTGTATGAGTAACTTGGCAGGGTGAGATGACTTTTTGGCAGGCTGGTATTTGAATTAAAGAATTCTCTTTGCCGCTTGGCAGTATTTTGACAAGAATCCGACATTATCAAAGTGGAGTAAGATCCCTTCTGAGGAACCCATGAGCACACAGATTGACTATTTCCAGAGAGCCGGGGATCTTGAGGGACAAAGGTGCGTACTGGAGCCTAGGATGAACAGGCAGAGGCGGTTGCAAGGGAAGCCTGATATCACCGGAATTCTATCTCATTTTCTGGGTCATGAAGATGCCTGAAACCCAACTATGAGCAACAGAACTAAGTCAAATTTACCAGACTACTAATGATAAAAATTGAGAATATATGATATCTGCAATTAAGTCAAAAGCCCTCTTTGCATTGTAATTAAATGGGGGTGAGAGGCAATACAAATACACAAGGACACTCTTCTGTGTAAACTATACATATCTAATAATTGGTTCCATTGCATATAATGGTCCGGTGCATTTTTTTTTTTTTTTTTTTTTTGTGGTGGTGGGGTGATGGTGGCTGTGTGTGTCTTATGGAATTAATGTATAGGCCCAATATATATGGTCACTTGTGCTTGACTACTCCATAGCAATTTCATTTTTGAACAGCATGAAGACATGATATTTTCCTTTTGAGCTTGGTCCATTCAGGGAATGAGATCAAAACAGTGGTGCACTAAAACTGCTACACTTATTTATGTATCTTGAATAACATGTGTGAGCTTCAGCTGCCTATTTTTAATGTATCTTAAACTTTGTTATTTGAATGCCTTTAAAAGTATATGAAATTTTGATTCCCCAAGTGTTGGGAAAACAAGAACCCTGTATCGAAACAGCCGGGATATCCAATCCCTGTATCGAATGGTATTTGATAAAAAGGTTTTGACATATATGCCAATCCGCATACAGTAAAGGAAACTGTATCGAAGAATTGAGGCATTATCCTGTATCGAAGACCTGCCTCGAATCAGCATATTGTGAAGCCCTTCAGTACAGCAAGAAGTCTTATAAAAGACCAAGTATGGAAACTGTCTCGAAACTCAAATACAGTTATCTTCCATACAGCTCACAATAGGACAAAGAAGGAATCTCCAGAAGTCAAGTCCCGTTGAATAAAGAAGTATTTAAATACTCAAGGATAAAGTATTTAAATATTGTCGATCATGAATCTTCAAATCCCGCTAAATCCGGATCGTGTTATAATCCCGTTGGAACGAAATCTCACTCAAACAGATACATCTCAACGGATATATATTTCAAAGACTATATATATCACATCAAGATGCTGAAGATCAGTTACCCAAGCTATCGAAATTATTATCAGAGCAAAACATATCTCCAAAGCTTACTGCAACTCAGATCAAAAGAGATATACAGTGCTCATCATTCTGAACAACACTTCATCAGCTGAAAGCTCTTAAAGTCAAAGTTGTTGTTCCCCATCTGTTCTATACTTTGAACAAACAATACATGTGGATGAACAATCTATGCTTCTCCGAAACTGTGTGTGAAGGATTTGCATTGAAGAAGACGAAGCTTCAGAACTGTGTGTGAAGAAGCAAGTCAAATCATTAGCTCAAAATCAATCTGTGTGAACGGTTGAAGCTAAGATCTTTATATCAATCTGTGTGAACGATATATTGATTGCGTGTGTTGTTATAATTACGTGGTTGTGTACGTAGTAATTATAATAAACTTTTTACTCCTGTGTGGAGGACCAGTGGACGTAGAGGGGTTTACCTCGAACCACTTTAATTACTGTGTTATTTACATTCAGCTTTTACTGATTTAATTATTGTGATTAATTAAGTATACTCTATACATTTAGTTGCTGTATCCACAGCAACCTACTGTATCCAAGACTTCCGCTACGCACTCAGATTTAAAATCCATACAGTTTGTTGTTTAAACTATTTCCCAAACTGTATCCAGTATGCTTAGTGGCCAACAAGTGGTATCGGAGCGGTTGATTCTAAAAAGAATCAGTCGTATTTTTAACTGAATCAGATCCAAAATCACTTATTTTCAAAACAGTCTCTTTCATTCCTGTATTATCACATGGATACTTCTATGATTAACAAAGTCCCTATGTTCTCTATTAACGAATTTGACGACTGGATAATTAGAATGGAGGCTCATCTTGCAACAATGCACGAAGAGATGATTTTTGTTATACAGGATGGTCCTATCGAGATCATGAAGGTGAACACGGCCGCAAGGATTGAAGGCCAAGCCCATGCTGAGATGCTCGAGAAGGATCGCGAGCAATGGACCACAGATGAAAGAAAGCGAGTAAACCTTGACAACATAGCTAAGAACGCGTTATTTGTCACTCTTGACAAAGGCACGTTCTCGAAGGTAAAGAGCTGCAAAACAGCCAAAGAAATCTGGGATAAACTCAAGTTGATTTGTGAGGGAACTGAGCTCTTAAAAGAAAACAAGATTTCAAAACTGACTCAGCAATTTGAATCTTTCGAAATGAAACCAACTGAGACACTTGAGGAACTTTACCTCAGATTCACTCGTATTGTTGGTGAACTTGAAGCGTTGGGCAAAATTTATACCCAAAAGGAGAAGAACTTACAAAATTTCAGATCTCTCCCAGCCCGATGGGACATTAAGACCACAGCTATGCGTGTATCTTGTAATCTTAATGAAATATCTACTTTTGATCTCTTCTCTGACCTCAAAGCTTTTGAGTATGATATTGACAGAAGAGAGAAAGCTGAAGAATCTCCTTCAAAAGTCACAGCTCTAGCCGCTGTATCGAACCGTCGACACAGCATGCCCAGTTCGTCGAAGCCTAGTCACAAGAATGCTGACAGTGACGACGACATCCTGTCTCAAGATGAAATGGCGCTTCTCATGCATAAATTCAAAAAGTTCATCAAACAGTCTGGAAAGACTCCCTACAGGCCCAAACCTGTCCACAAGGTAAGTACCGAAACATCATCTGGTGATGCTAACCTGTGCTATAATTGCAGGAAACCAGGGCATTATGCAAATAAATATCCTTATCCCAAAGTCCAAAGATTGCCGGAGGCCGAGCAACAAGAGAGAGATAAAAGAAGACGTGCTTGGAAAGACAAGCTCAAGGCCCTGATTGGAGAATCAGAAGCCTCCCCCACACCATCCAAATCAGCAGAATGTCTTCAGGTGGTCACTGAAAGTTATTCATCTGACGATGAGTTCGATGATAAAGCATATATGTGCTTTATGGCCAAAGACATTCCAGAAGGTGAAGACAGCGACGATGAGGTAAGTTCAACCTCAGCTATTCCATCAAATGCATCTCATACTTTTGAAAACATGATGAATGAATTTAAAAACATTCAAAAGGCCCATGAGACACTAAAAACTGAGAATATACAGCTTCAATTAACTAACTTAGAGCTGAAAGATGAAAATGACTTGCTGAAAATAAATTATGAAAATATGTCTCTTGATTGTGAAACCAGCAAGGTCGATTTTGAAAAACTCATGGAGAGCAATCGTCAACTTGCTCATGAACTAAGTGAGGCTAAAACTCACAATGAGAGCAAGACAAATGATTTGGTTCTACTTCAAGCCAAAATCACAACTCTCGAAAAGCGAGAAACTGAACTTGAGATCACTCTGAAATCGTTCGAAAAATCGTCCAAAAGAATGGAAGAAATTCTGAGCACTGGGCAAAATGCTCATGATAAAAGTGGCTTAGGATACAGCTCATGTTCAAACAAAGGGAAAACTAGTACAGTGTTCGTCAAGAGTGTGGAACACATTCCAGAATCGGAAGAAATCCCTAGTCCCGTGAAGGAACCTGCTGTACCAAGAAAACCGAAGGCTGCTATTCCGCCCCCGCAATCCTATTCCAGACAGCGGAATCATAAGCCGTTCCAACCTGTGAGGCGCACTCAACAGCATGCTCCCAGAGCATATCAACAGCGCCAACAGCCGTTCAGAAGGAAGACTGTATCCAACCACCAAAGGCCCGCACGGCAGTACTATCAGTACAGCACGCCGAGGTATTGGATACAGGAGCCCCGTTATCCCTCGAGACACAGATGCCGGTTCGGTATCAACAACGGATTGGGAATCCAATTGGAGACCCAAGGCAAGTCGTTAGGCCTAAGAAAATGGCTCCACCTCCAAGACGGCACTCGTACTGGATTAATAATAATAACCCTGAATTTTTCATGCATAATAATTATCATGGTTATAACAACTACGGATATGCCCCTCGTAGATATCACAACACTGTACCGAGTATGTCCTACAGTAAACCAACTGCTGCTAGGAAAACTTGGGTACCAAGAGGAACTAACAATCATGGACCCAAAAATCAAAGGGGACCTAAATCTACTTAATCTTTTTGTTACAGGATATTCTAGAGGAGGATACCTGGTACTTTGATAGTGGATGCTCTCGACACATGACCGGAGATAGGAGCAAGCTATCAGATTTTGTAGAAGGTCGCGGTCCAAAAGTTTGTTTCGGTGATAAATCTAAAGGAAGAACAAGAGGGAAAGGAAACCTACTTGTCGGGAAATTCAAAGTCACCGATGTTGCATATGTTGAAGGCTTACAGTCAAGAACATCCAAACCAAGGAAGTTGTGCTTACAGGAAGCAGATCAGGTAATATGTATATTGCTGACTGGAAGCCTATGAGCTCTTCAATTCCATGCTTTGTTGCCAAAGGCACTGCAGATCTTAGCTGGTTATGGCACAAGAGGATGTCTCACGTCAACTTCAAGACAATCAACAAGCTCTCAAGACAGGGAATGGTTAGAGGTTTGCCAAATGTGTCATTCAAGAAGGACAACGTCTGCGGACCATGTCAGAAAGGCAAACAAATCAAGTCAACCCTGAAGATCAAATCCTACCTTTCAACCCAAAGAGTGTTGGAAATGCTACACATGGATCTCTACGGTCCTGTAGACCCAGTAAGTTTGGGAGGTAATAAATAATGCATAGTTGTTGTTGATGATTATTCCAGGTATGCTTGGACGATCTTTCTTAGCAAGAAGGAGGAAACAACATCAAAGCTGCCCGAGCTCCTGAGAAAGTTGCAAAATGAAAAGGCATCGAGTATCGTGTGCATTCGTTCCGACAGAGGTACAGAATTTTCTAACTGCTTTATAGAGCCATACTGTTCAGAGAATGGAATACAGCACGAATACTCAGCTGCCCGTACACCTCAACAAAATGGTGTTGCCGAGCGAAAGAATAGGACGTTGAAAGAAGCAACAAGGACAATGATTGCCGCAAGCAAATTGCCACAGCGTTTCTGGGGTGAAGCAACCAATATAGCATGCTACACTCAAAACCACTGTATCGTCAACAAGCACCACAACAAAACAGCATATGAGGTATGGAACAACAAAACTCCGTTAGTTTCGTATTTCCACATTTTTGGATGCAGGTTTTATGTATTGAATAATGGGAAAGACCAACTTAGAACCTTTGATGAGAAATCAGATGAAGGAATATTCATAGGATACTTCTCCATCAGCAAAGCTTTCAGAATCTTTAATAAAAGGAAGCTGACGATCGAGGAATCAGTTCATGTAGTGTTTGACGAACCACACCTTGACCCTACAGGAGTAGATGATATCACTCAGAACATTTACCATCTATCTATCTTGGATCCTCCAACTCCCATAGAACCTGTAGTTGATTTAGAAATCAACCCCGCAGCTGTAAGAATCGATGTGGATGAAGCCGACGTTGTACAAGCTGAAGCTGTATCCATAGAATCTTTCGATACAGTACGGGATCCTGAATTAGAACCCGACCGAAGATGGTTGAGAGATCACCCGCAAGAGCTGATCATTGGAAACATAAATGCTGGTGTTTCTACTCGTAGGAGAATACAGAATACACAAGGAAATGTACTTTGTGCACAAGAAGAATCTGATGCTGAGAAATCACAGTTTTCTGAATGGAAATCTCAATCCGAGCTTAGAAGACTCAATATGTGCACTATTGCTGTATTCTTAGCCCAGTCTGAACCTGTTTCGACCATAGACGCTCTTAATAATTCTCATTGGATAACATCTATAGAAGAAGAGCTTAACGGTTTCGAAAGAAACAATGTATGGTATCTTGTACCCAGACCAACACATCAATCGGTTATAGGAACCAAATGGGTATTTCGAAACAAAAAGGATCGAAATGGACTTATCATAAGGAACAAATCCAGACTAGTCGCACAAGGCTATAGTCAGGAAGAAGGCATTGACTATGATGAAACCTTCGCCCCTGTAGCGAGACTAGAAGCCATCAGCATATTTCTTGCCTTTGCCGCCCATAAGAGTTTTATTGTATACCAAATGGACATCAAAAGTGCTTTCCTGAATGGAGATCTTGCAGAAGAAGTTTATGTTGAACAACCACCCGGGTTTGCCAACACAGACGGTATCGATCTAGTTTACAGGCTAAGGAAAGCGCTGTATGGACTTAAACAAGCCCCTAGAGCCTGGTACGAAACCCTGTCCCAGTATCTAACCAACAACGGATTTGAGAAAGGTGCTGTGGACAAGACCCTGTTCAAGATACAGGAAGGTGATGACCTTCTTATGGTGCAAATCTATGTGGATGATATTATTTTTGGTTCAACTAACCTTGCTCTATGTCAAAGGTTCTCTCATCTCATGCAAAGTAAATTTGAAATGAGTATGATGGGGAAACTTAGTTATTTTCTAGGTTTGCAGGTAAAGCAGATGCCTACAAGTATTTTCATCAACCAAGAAAAATACAGCAAGGAGCTTCTCAACAAATTTGGAATGAACACTTCCAAATCCTCGCCAACCCCCATGAGCACTTCCGTGCAAATTAGTGCTGATGAAGCCGGAAAGCCGTTTGACCAATCACTCTACAGGAAGCTCATTGGTTCGCTCCTGTACCTAACGGCTAGCAGGCCCGATATCCAGTTTGTTGTTGGAGTGTGTGCAAGATATCAAGTTGCACCTAAGGAATCACACTTCAATACATCTAAACGAATCCTGAAGTACATTAAAGGAACAGTCGATGCAGGACTTTGGTATCCTAAGGAAGGCGGATTCGATTTAGTTGGATACAGCGACTCAGATCTCGGAGGCTGCAAGCTAGATAGGAAGAGTACAAGTGGAACTTGTCACTTTTTTAGACCTAAACTCGTTTCTTGGTTCAGTAAGAAGCAATTGGCTAATTCTCTTTCCACGGCTGAATCAGAGTACTATGTCATTGGTAGTTCTTTGTATGCAGATCCTTTGGATGCAGCAACAGTTGTCAGACTATGGAATCGATGCCAGAGAGACTCCAATCATGTGTGATAGCACGAGTGCAATTGCAATCACGCACAATCCTGTCCTGCACTCGTGCACTAAGCATATCAACATGAAGCATCACTTCATAAGGAATCACGTCGAGAACAAGGATGTTCGCCTTGAAAAAGTTCATACAGATGTTCAGCTGGCCGACATCTTCACCAAGCCGCTCGACACAGCAAGATTCAACATGCTCAGACAAGAATTGGGAATGCTACAGCCAGACTCCCTGTAAGTAAATTACTGTTTTTACTCAACAAATTGAGGAGGAACGCTGTAAGACCCAAGAATACAGTATCCAATGTTAATTATTTATACACTCAGAATCGTCAATATAGCACTGTAGCGAGCGAAGACATATGAATCCTACAGCTGACGTGTGCAATAATTAAGGGGGAATACTGTAGGACCCATGAATACAGCATTAGTCCTTAAGTTGCTGTATGGAATTTAAAACCTATATGTACCTTTTTAAGGGGGAACGCTGTATCGACGCGGAAACATCACATACTATAGGATTTCGATTCAGTATATATATAATATCATATTATTTCTTTTTAAAATGATTTTTGTCCACGTGCCCTGTTTTTATGTCAAACGTCATGTACATTAAATGCCTTACACGACATCTGGACAACTGAATCTCAAAAGCCGCGATGTTTTAAATTGTTTATTGTTTTAAAACCGCCGTTTTAGGCATTTAGGGTGACACAAATGTCAGAAATGGGACCCGCTCATTTTTTAAACATTTTAATGGATTAGCGTACCAGTTACACTCAATCTATCTTAACCGTTGATTTCAAAAACTGGTTCCCATCCCTTAAAATCTGACCATTCGTACTCTACAAAACCCTATTTCGCCGCCCAACTATAAAAAGACTGAATCTGCCATTAGAGACTCTTTACGCTTTCTGCAAATTCAAGAGTTCTCAAGCAAAAGCGACTACATACTTTTACGCATTTCTTGCATATTTCGATTATTTTCTTGCACTTTTTCTTAAGTAATCATCAAATGGCTGGACAAACCTCTTCTCCTGCTCTGAAGAAGACTGCTAACATCATTGATGGCCGGATCTTTTCAAGATCTGTTATCATTGAGCGCATTCTGTCTGAAACCAACGACGCAGAACCCATGGAGTACATCATAACTTGACTTCATCAACAAGGCCTTTATCGCTTTGGAAGTCAGACTGCTGATAAGTATGATGCACATCTGGTTGAGGAATTTTACCTCAATGCCGCCGTACGCTTTCTGTCATTGGCCCAAGGAGGTCATGTTGCCGACATCACCGCTACAATCCAGGGAGCTGTATTGATAACGATCTGCTCCAGAACATCTACAGGCTACCCGTTGATGGCCTGACTATGGATCAACTTGAGACATTCGGGTCTCAAGAGCTGATCACTAAATTTTATGGACTGTTCACAGGCTCCAAAGTTGTTGACATGGTTCAGACTACATGTCACAAGAAAAATTTTTGTCTCCCATATGTATATCTTCATGATTTTTGCTGCAGGATAATTGAGAATCGAACTGGTGCGTTCGAAATGTGTACCAACCTGAGGTTCAGGATGATGGTGGCTATTCTGACCTGTGAAAAGGTCAATTGGTGCCAAATAATCCTGAAACGCCTGCAAGAGGAGGTGTGCAACCGGCCACCCAGAAGAGATCTTTTGGTTTGATGTTAAACCATATCCTGACGAAATACGGACTGTCGCAATCCCCCGATGCTAAGAAGAATAACCCCAGGATATACCTAGGAGGCGTCAAGCCTACTGCGTATAATCAAACCACGATGGTCTGCAACCATCCAAAAACTGGAAGTATGCCAATTTCCGCAGATCCACGAGATGAATCCTTGAAGTTCCAGGAAGTGGAATCTTCAAAGAAGAGAAAGAGATCTCACAGCAAGAACCCCACTGCTGGTGAGAAGCCCAAGAAGAGACTTAGGAGGCTTTCGAAAGTCAAAATTGCCAAGCCCTCCGAAGAAGTCTCCCCCGTGGCTCAACCCACTGACGAACAACCCCAGGGCCCAACCCCTATGGAAGAGGTGTCCCCTACTGTATCGACAGTAGATCCTGAGCCTTTGGCGGCTAGGACGGATAATGAGACATCTGCCAACGAACAAGACTTTAGCGAGTCGGCTGCCCATTTGGAGCCAACAGCTACTTCTCCTCTGCGGGATCCCACACCCGTATAGGATCCATCTTCCTTCAGGGCACCATCCCCTGTAAGGAGTCCCACTTCCATACAGGATCCCATACCTGTACAGGAATCCCTCGCGACAGAGTCTCCAGACGTTGTACGTATTCCCTCCCCCGACTCCATCATTCATAAGACCCTTCTTTCTGTTCAAATTGAACAGGCTTACGAAAGATTTCTCACATGGAAAGGCTACAGGCTAGCTCCGTACGAAACATTGTACAACTGGAGCGATTGGAGCCAAGAAGAAAGATTCGTCTCAGAAGTGACGGACTCAATGGAGATTGAAGCCCTGATCCGATGGGAAAATGCCTTCTGCAAGGAGCTGATTCAAAGCCATCTGTTGCAGAAATATGACTCTAGGAGGAAAGGAAAGGACAAGTCAGAGGACTCTCCCGCAAATCCAAAAGACGATGACCATGACTCAGACGACGACGACGATGCTTTTCAAGCTGGTCTGAGGATGAGTCGTGAAGAGGCTGAAGCTAGAGACGCCTCTCCACCCAAAGGCGATGAAGGGCCATCAACCCAGAACAATCCCCCTTCGCCACAGCATGAGAACATTCCCGACAAAGAGGAATCAGTCCCTCCAGTCGAGGAAGTTGAAGCAATTTTAAAACAGGCACCTGAGCCTGCTGCCACCGAAGAAGTTGTACCTGAAAGACAACAGGAGGATTCAGTCCCTCCTGTATCCATGTCTACTGAAGAAAATTCGCAACAGGAAGCCACTCAACCCCCTGTCGCCGCCGAACCAAGTGCTCCGCCGCCTTCAACCGTGGAATCCGAGGACGGTATCGAACCTGAGGATGTCCAACTTACTTCATGCCCAACCGTGAACGTAAGGAGGTTGAACAGCTCTGAAGACTTTGCTCAACTAGATTCTTCAATTTTTGCCGCTAGGAAAGAGCGCCTGCGCGCACTTGGTCTTCAAACTGTATTCATCCAGGATGCAGTGAATGCTCTGTCTTCCATTGAGAAAGCATTAAATTGGATGCATACTTCTGCTGTGGAGGAAATGACCACTCTACAACATGAAGTATCTCGTGTTGTCGAGGCATTCATTCTTCTGCCAGAAGTTTTCAAGCAAGCTTTGAAAATCATGGAAGACAAGCAGGAGCAACTCCTGAAGGAAGAAGCAACAAAAACACGAATAGCTGAAGCCAAGACCGAATGTGCCATGATTGAAAACAGCTCTCAATTGCGCGCCCACGAAAAATGCATTAAGGATATGTCACAAACGCTTTCCTCTCTTGTGGAAAGAATGTCTAACATCGAGACGAAATAGGATGCTGCACTAGAAATCCTAGAACGTCTTGATGAAGCCAAAAAGGGGGAAGAGGCAAGAGAAGCTGCTAGGAGAATCAAAGCTGACAAGAAAGGGAATTCGAGGCCGCTCAAGACAGCATCACTTCCGAGTTAAACAGGCTAGCCCCTTCATCCCAAAGTTTTAAGATTTCAGGCTCCCGACCTGAATTTCATGATCCAAATGTCCCGTGGCAAACTCTTATCCAGAGACCTTCTGAAATTCGTCTGCCGACCAACCGCAACCCTACTGCCGATGAAGTGAAGCAATGGAGGAAAAACGAACTGATGAGATACTTCGCAAAACTCGCCAGGGAATCCGCCATCTTCAAGAGCTATAAGACTTTAGCGGAGGCCTCAGAGAAATTCACGAAGATGCTAGAAGATGGAAAACTCCCTCTCCAGCTTGATATGAAGGGCAAACACAAAAGAGGAGATCGGATCACCCATCCAGAAGACTGGATTCTTGCCTTTGATCAATCCTATGAAGGAAGAGCTATATACCAGGATCGAGGCAACGATTCCCTACAGAACTGGTGGCGTGGTACCGAGAATGATCCAGGGAGAAAGCCGTGGAGACATGCAGATCACTATAGGAGCTGAAATCCTTGTATATTATTTTTGTCTTTGTAATTTTTCCTTCGAAACAGCAAACCATGTACTCAATTTATTTTGAATATCAATAAAAGTGTTTGTTTGTCTTGAAAGATTACAACTCGTAATCTACTGTGTTGATGTATGATTACTTAAATTGTTTGATAAACAAACTCAAGTTAGGTAACTTGATTGAAAATAAAGCTGTACGAACTAGTCTACGAACAGTTCATGATTTCAGTTGTAAGCTTAGAGTACATTGTAAGATTGTGCCTGCGCGCCAATCATAAGCTTAAGTTGTAAAAATCCTTAACTGTATCGAACTTGCCTGCGAGCAGTTCATCATTTAGACTAAGACAGACCTTTTGACGAAAGACCAAGAAATCTGCCAGAAGACATCAAAAGAAGATCGCTTCATGAAGAAGGTTTTGGAATCATCAAGAAGACTTGAAAAGTTAACAAAGTAAGTCTCGGCAAATTGTCAAAAAGGGGGAAATTGTTGGGAAAACAAGAACCCTGTATCGAAACAGCCGGGATATCCAATCCCTGTATCGAATGGTATTTGATAAAAAGGTTTTGACATATATGCCAATCCGCATACAGTAAAGGAAACTGTATCGAAGAATTGAGGCATTATCCTGTATCGAAGACCTGCCTCGAATCAGCATATTGTGAAGCCCTTCAGTACAACAAGAAGTCTTATAAAAGACCAAGTATGGAAACTGTCTCGAAACTCAAATACAGTTATCTTCCATACAGCTCACAACAGGACAAAGAAGGAATCTCCAGAAGTCAAGTCCCGTTGAATAAAGAAGTATTTAAATACTCAAGGATAAAGTATTTAAATACTGTCAGTCAACAGATCTTCAAATCCCGCTAAATCCGGATCGTGTTATAATCCCGTTGGAACAAAATCTCACTCAAACGGATACATCTCAATGGATATATATTTCAAATACTATATATATCACATCAAGATGCTGAAGATCAGTTACCCAAGCTATCGAAATTATTATCAGAGCAAAACATATCTCCAAAGATTACTGCAACTCAGATCAAAAGAGATATACAGTGCTCATCATTCTGAACAACACTTCATCAGCTGAAAGCTCTTAAAGTCAAAGTTGTTGTTCCCCATCTGTTCTATACTTTGAAGAAACAGCCCTGTGTGGACTGAACAATCTGTGCTTCTCCGAAACTGTGTGTGAAGGATTTGCATTGAAGAAGACGAAGCTTCAGAACTGTGTGTGAAGAAGCAAGTCAAAGCATTAGCTCAAAACCAATCTGTGTGAACGGTTGAAGCTAAGATCTTTATATCAATCTGTGTGAACGATATATTGATTGCATGTGTTGCTATAATTACGTAGTTGTGTACGTAGTAATTATAATAAACTTTTTACTCCTGTGTGGAGGACCAGTGGACGTAGAGGGGTTTACCTCGAACCACTTTAATTACTGTGTTATTTACATTCAGCTTTTACTGATTTAATTACTGTGATTAATTAAGTATACTCTATACATTTAGTTGCTGTATCCACAGCAACCTACTGTATCTAAGACTTCCGCTACGCACTCAGATTTAAAATCCATACAGTTTGTTGTTTAAACAATTTCCCAAACTGTATCCAGTATACTTAGTGGCCAACACCAAGTGCTCTTAGCCGGGCCCAACCATTAGAGTTCCAGTAAAAGGAAGTTTTTTACACTTTTTATTGTATGTCTTCTCACCCTTAAATTCTAATTTTTAATTCTAGAATTCTTTTGTGTGCTAATTATTATGTTTGACGATAGTCTTGCTCTTTATGTATGACTTCTTATTTTGACTATAAATCTCATGACATGCAGAATATACGTTTCCAATGAGGATATCGAATTTTGGGAGGAAAATCAACTAAGTTTTGTGCTCAGCATTGATAGCATGGGTGATTTGGTTTATATATTCGTCAATGGCATGCGTGATTTGGTTTATATATTCGTCAATGGCCTATTTACATGTATAATATTTTATTAAACCCTATTTTTCGCTCATCTCTCTCTATGTGTGTGTGTCTCAGGCTGTTAGGGTGGTGGCAGTCGTGGGCGGTATGCCCATCGGCATGTGTATACCGCTGGTATACACCATTGCCACCTTGGAGGTATGGGCTAGAGGCATGGTTCAGCGGCAAACAATGCCTTGGAGGTATGGAGCATTATCAAGTGGAATATGACCGTTGGGCACTAGAAACAAAACAAAAAATAAATAAATTTTGGGAGGTATGAAAAAGGTATGGTTGCCACTAAAAATGGGTTGGGAGGTATGAAAAAAGTATGAATGAGGTGAAATGAGGTGGAATGATATTATTGGTGGATTTGGGAGGTATGGATGATTTCGGAAGCATGACTGCCACCATTCTTAGAAATAGTTTAAGGAAACCAGTAAACCAATCAGACTTTGATTTGTCGCTTAGTGAAGTATCTGTTTCTGATGTGAACTAGATGTCTTCCCGTGCGATGCACGGTGTAAAATATTAAATATTTTATTATATTAGTAATATGTGATTGAATTTCAATAATATTATAAAATTATTATAAAATATACATGAGTCAATATACACATATGCACATAAACTATTATTTGATCTGTTTTAATTTATAAATTCTTATCATATGATCTAAGGGCACATGATAGGAAAACCATAATTTAATTAAGCATAAACATTTATTTTTTCATATAGGACAATATGAGTCTTATATCTAATTTTATAAATAATCAACTAAATTAGATTTAATATTATCAACTTCCATTAAAATTATCCAACCCATATTCTTACTAATATAATTTTTACATATGATTTGGCATATATAACTATTTTATTATTTTACAATTAGAACAAAATAATTCTGAAAAATCAAATAACTGTTAAAATACAAAACTATGAAAATAAACTGAAAATATATATTTTCTTCAATGTTCTTATATTTTTATATGGAAATATTTTAATCATCTAATATAATCATTATTATATTTAAATTACTTTATATATATATTGTATGGATGTCAAATTAAAGAGCACGAAGTAAGAATTAATTTGATATATTTTTTATCAAAAATAAAATTGATACGAAAAAGTTATAATTGTTTAAACTATTAAGTTAAGAATAAAAAGAATAAAATGAGAGAAAATTTTTAATTGGTAGATATTATATATGGAATAACCCTCTAATTTTCCTCCCAAACTAAATATCCATTTTTTTTTTTTAGATTTTTAAAATAAGAAATAATGTGGAGATGACACTTGTCTCTTTGGATTTTTTTGCGACTCTCTTTTAATATTAAGTATAGATGTGCGAGAGGTAGTTATTTAGATACGCCACACTAAATTTTTGGTGTCTTCTAGCACCTTTATTTCTTAAAATGCTAATACTCCATTCAGTGCTCTAGCCAACTATCTTATAATGTGTGTCTGGTTGGGGCTATCATATCTAATTATGGTGCAGGGCATTGCATGATGTCAGTTACGTTTTTTGGTAATAAATTTACTTCATATTATGTATTGCTGGATATGCTCCTCCTAGTTTCATGAAAAACATCAGTTGTTCCTAATTGATGCCACATATTTTTATCTTTTTCTGCAGTTTCCTTCAGTGGTTATATTTTTTTCTCAAACAGCAACATCAATTCTTGCTTGTCGTTGCTGAAGGTAGTGCTAGAGGGAAATGGATAAAGGTAACTCAGCCTGTTGACCTGAAAGAAGGATATAATGACATCCTGCTGTTATCTCAAACAGTGGGCTTGCAGGTAAACAATGTTGTCCGTCTAATCTTAGGCTAGCATAACACTTTAATATGAGATGGAAACTACACACCTCTGTTTGTTATGTTTTTGAGTCTCTAATCCATCTTTATATTTACACAAATATATGTATACATGGATAAACTCTGGGTGTCTTCTTGACATTCATTGCCGGTCTCAAGGCCGGATAAAAGAGGAGGGTTGTGGTAAGTTAGTGGCAGCCAGCATAAAACTCGTCACGTTTCATGGACATGAATCAAACTTTGAAAATCATTGGGGCGTCTCCTCAGAAGCGATGCATTGCATTTCATAGGCCCGGGTGCAGTGATAAGTATGCGAGGGTTGCTAGGTCGTCGCCCAGAAGCGGCGCGCCACCTTTACATCTGAGGGTGGTGTCAAATGAGTAAGGATGCGCTACACTTCATATGCCCGGGTGTAGTGGAAAATATGCAAAGGTTGCTAGGTCATCGCCCGGAAGCGGCGCGCCACCTCGAAGTATGGGTGTGGTGTCAAATTTGCAAGGATCCTTGCAGCGTGGACGGGAACAGACAGAGAAGTTATTTCATGCGGCTAGTAAGGGTAGTAAGGTGCGGTTTGGAACTTGGAACGTTGGCTCTTTGACGGGGAGATCAGCAGAAGTGGGGGAGGTTATGAAAAGGAGGAGGATTCACATAATGTGTCTACAAGAGACTAAGTGGGTTGGCGAGAAGGCAAGAGTGTTAGCTCCTTGGGGTTACAAGCTTTGGTACTCTGGAAAGGATAGAAGTAGAAATAGAGTGGGTATCGTCATTAATAAAGAAATCATTGATGATGTGGTGGAAGTGTCAAGAAAGAGCGATAGATTAATGAGTATTAAGCTTGTGATAGGGAATGAGTTCTAACTATCATAAGTGCTTATGCACCACAAGTAGGATTGGATGCATCGATCAAACAAGATTTTTGGGAAGATTTGGAAGAGGTTGTCGAACGAATTCCTATGGGTGAGAAATTGATCATTGGTGGTGACCTCAATGGGCATGTCGGTGTTAGCAGAGATGACTTTGAGAGCATTCATGGTGGCTTTGGTTTTGGGGATAAGAATGAAGCAGGAAATGGTATATTGGATTTCGCATTAGCTCATGACTTGGGTATTATGAACACTTGGTTCGAGAAAAGGGACTCTCATTTGGTGACATATAGAAATGGAGGTAATGCAAGTTGATTTCTTTTTAGTAAGGAATGTTTGGAGGAAAAGTTTTACTAATTGCAAGATGATACCCGGTGAGAGTGCTGCAACGTAGCATAGGGTTGTGGTGCTTCACTTTCGAGGTAAGAGGCACTTAAGAAATAGAAGACCACAAGTTGACCCTCGAATTAAGTGGTGGAAGCTCCAAGGGGAGAGTCGACATACTTTTGTGTCTAAGACTGCTGATAGTGGTATTTGGTCTGATTGCACTGAGATGGATATAGATTCGATGTGGAACTTGTTGGAGCATAACATAAAGGAAGTTGCAAAAGAAGTCCTAGGAGAATCTAAAGGAAACAGACCATCAAGTAAGGACACATCTTGGTGGAATGATGAAGTTAAGCAAGCGATAAAGACCAAACGTGAATGTTATAAGGTACTGGGTAAATGCTCGAGCGATGAGAATTATGAGAAGTACAAGAAAGCTCGAACAGAAGCTAAAAAGGCAGTGCGAAATGCCCGATCAAAGGTCAATCAAGAATTATATGCAAGATTAGATACAAAAGAAGGGAAAAAGATATCTATAAACTAGCTCGAATGAGAGAGAAGAAGACGCGAGATATTGAAAAAGTTAAATGTGTAAAAGATACTGACCAAAAAGTTTTGGTTCAAGATAAAGAGATAAAACAGAGATGGAGGTCATACTTTGATACCCTATTCAATGGACATCAAGAACAAGATATTGGGAATTTAAACATCCCCTCAAGTATGGTTAATCGAGAGCTATGTTGCACAGGTGCAGGGAGGCGGGTGCGGGTGCGAGGATACGGTTTTTTGAAAATGTTAGGGTGCGATACGGCAAAGATACGTCTGTTTATTTTATATTTTATTATATATAACACTTGTTAAATATAAAAAACAACAATTCAAATATCACCATAAAATCAATTCAAATACATAAAACAAGTCATACAAAAAACAATTCAAAATGGCGTTGAGTAGCGGAGCTTTATAATGTTGTCCGTGAATACCGCTAAAGGTAAAAGTAATTACTTATTAAATGATTTACTTTTTGTATTTTAATTTATTTGATTTACTTTTTAAAAATTACAAAAAAATCTAAAAAAAAACGGACTCTCGTATCCTGTGCCAGGATACGCGAGTCCGATTTTTTTTTTTTTTGCACGGATTCGCCACGTGGCGAATCCCATGCGAATCTGTTGTGGGAAAATCCCTCATAATATGCCGCAAGTGCACTCAATAAGTAATAAAGTGATAAGTAAAGTATCGTTCCCTCGAGGACTGATTTCACTAAGTACCAAAATATAGTCAACTCACAATTTTATTTGAAGAACAATTAAATAGAGTTTATATCTAAACTAATTGCAGAAAGTAAATAATAGTACTAATAATAATAATAATAATAATAATACTAATAAGGGGTAGGATATTGATTTTCACCTCAAACAATCGGGAATGATATTTATTCGATTCAATTCACTGTTATTCAATTGATTGTAAGCCAGGAATTCCTAAATTATTCTAAAGCCTTTCCCAAGGTCGATAGAAAATACTACGAATTATTAACTCGATATATCCCTATTCGAATTAGATAATTAATAGCTAAAACAGTTCAAGAATTCCCACAATAAATAGGCTTCACAATTCGCATGAGTATATCCCCATCTCACGAAAATTATGATTCGTCTAACAAGAACTATGCCTAAATTTCATCTCCTGAATCCATAAAGACATTCAAAATAAATTAACTGTTGGCCAGACAATTAAAAAGCATTAAGAACAGTAAGAAGAATCCAATTCAATAGAATAACGAGTAAATCGAAATAATAATAAATAATCAAACCGTCATGAAATTGGCTACAATCAAAATCCTACTCGAATAAATCTAAAAATTAAGATGCAGAAAAACCGTAGGGATCCGTGGTCCTGTCGTCCCCCAGAAATCTACAACTTGTGTTCGCCCTTTTTTTTCTTCTGCCGAAAACCTCCTGCTTCGGTTCCCCCCTCTTGTCAATTGCTGTGCCCTCTTTTTTATATTGTTTCTTTTCTTTCAATCCCCCGAGTAGATGACTTTTCCCCATCAAAGAAAAATCCTTCCTCTCGGCCCACCAAATAAAGAAATCTCCTGCGGCCCAAAGCAATTCAGCACTTACAGCCGCTTCCTTTTTGCGCCTTCTGTGCCGCGGCTCACTTGGTGTGTGCCGCGGCACACAGTACAGTGTGCATATTATTCGCTGGTTGTCTTCGTGTACCGCGGTTCACTTGGTGTGTGCCGCGGCTCATGACCAAAAAATGCTATTTTCGCCCGTTTTTCATCGTTTTGGCTTCCGGACTCCGATTTCCTGCAAAACATATAAAAATAATGCATTAAAAGCTCATTTAGGCTGATTTAGGCTCAAGATGGATATAAAATAATGATATAAAAACGCATAAAAATACGCCTAACAAATACCCCCAAACTTGAGCCTTTGCTTGTCCTCAAGCAAAAATTATAATTTTAAACAAAATGTATCGTGAATAATCATGCACATCCATAGTGCTCAATTTAATCAATACTACCCTGAAAATCTCAAAGAATAATACAAGTATCGTAATAGTGAGTCACATCCAGGACACTGATTCCACTAAGTAACCAATTTCATCTAATCAATCGCTCATGGAGAAAATCAAGCTCAAAGATTAACAAGCGTGAATTTAACCGAGTCAATATGAAGGGTTAGATTAAACAAGCCAATTCGCCCAATCCCACGATCTAGAGGCAAAATTCAAGAGTTTCATTATTAAACTTACTCCTCGGAATGACATTCCCTATGTATGATCAATAATATGATTCGAGTTAACCACTAGGTTTCGGCTCTCGGGATATTTCATCGGGATGATCCTAGGGTGGATTTCCATTCTCATGTATCGGGAACCGTTTGACGTAAAAGACACTCATGGGGCACATGGATGCTTCTAGTTACTAAGCCCCCTCTACGGAGAAAACTCGAATAGCAAGTCCCGCATGTCAAGGTTGCCGCTTTACGCGAAAGTAGACAACGGGTCACGTGAATACCCGGTTACTAGGCTTCCCATCATCGGTAATGCGATATTTCTAAATTATTAATCTATTCGGGGTCGTCGTTTTACGCGAGAGTAAACAACGGTCACGTGAATACCCCGGTTACTAAACTTCCCATCATAGAACAATTAATATCTCGACTTTTTCTTGGGAAAAGCGTCCAGACTCTAAACTCAATTTAAATGCCAACAAGACTCATGGTACTGGACGACGAGCTACGCAAAAAGTTTAACCAAACGTATAAACGGTGATTTGAAAACACGTATGTCTCCTTTCTTATCTGCTAAAATTTCTACAAAAATGATAAAATTTCGGACCTAATTGAATATTCAATAGAAACAGAAATCACTGACTGCAACTCGACCAAAAGTCAACTGTTTCTTCAAAGAGAAATCAGTATCGTAACATCAGTTTTACACATGGAAGCACGAAAAATTCACGAAAAATTCAAGCTTGCAAAAACCATCAACAACATGCAAAATAAAGTCCACTACACATAACATTATCAATAATAAAACTCATGTGAAAATAAAAGAGATAAGGAAAAGTGAAACTTATTCCAAATGTCTTCTTGAACACCCGCACATATCTGAGTGGAAATGTTGGTCAATCCATACTTCAAATAACGCCCAACATCACGAGGGACCCCCAAACTTAGTCTCTAGTCATGAGATAACAATAGACATTAAATCCAGAAAGACTAGAATATGAAGAATAATAACTCATAGGGGTCATAAAGAAATATCAGAGAAATAAGGGCCAACAAGAATACACGAATCCAAATGAAATAACAAAAACAAAGAAAAAATTAATAACGAAAAATCAAATAAAAAAACAACTAACTAGAAAGCAAGTAAAAATGATGGGTTGCCTCCCATCCAGCGCTCTATTTTACGTCTTGAGCACGACGTGGCGAAAAAATTTAACATGGCTTCTTTCTTGGGAGATTGCCAAATGCCCCCTTCTTGCAATCTATAAGCCTCTTATTCCATAGGGGAGGCTTTGGCTCATGCCCGGTTGCCAAAAATAATGAATAAGAATAATTATGTTGACAACCAAAAAATGATGGAAGAATATAATAATGATAAGGCATGAAAAAATAAGCAGAGTTCGAATGAGCAAATAATAAAGAATTATCATGCACAACCTCATTAGAACTCGAAGAATCAGCCTCAACAAAATCATGAGTAATGGGGTCAATCTCTCCCATTATGGATTTGGGAAAAATTATGCGTGGCACCGTTAATAAAATTTTTGGCACAAAAGTATTCACCTTATTAGTCGAAGTTTGATGACAATTTAATGGAATTTCTTTGGAAACATCATCAATGATAACTTCTTCTCTAGGCTCATCAAACTTTATGAAATCATTGGGTGGTGGGGGATCGATCCTAAAACTCAACATGTCGTTCTTCTCGACCTCCCCCTCAACTTCACTACTAAATAAATGAGCTGGAAAATAACCGTAGAGAACCTCAAGACCACGATGTGCACATGCTAGCTCAAAAATGCTACTATCATGATTTTTAAGAACGTCTACCATTTGTTCAAGCATGGTCTTTTGTTTTGGGGGAGGGGGCTGACTGACCCTATTTGGCGAATTATTAAGAACATTGGGATTTATGAAATGCCAAGGGTCACGATACTCATAGGAAAACATAATGAAAAAAAAATAAAAATATAGAAACTAAAGAAGAAACTTCAAATTAAAATTAGAGTCGCTTGGTATTGATATTAGCGAAAAATCAATCCCCGGCAACGGCGCCAAAAACTTGTTGTGGGAAAATTCCTCACAATATGCCACAAGTGCACGGTGTCAACAAGTAATAAAGTGATAAGTAAAGTATCGTTCCCTCGAGGACTGATTTCACTAAGTACCAAAATATAGTCAACTCACAATTTTATTTAAAGAACAATTAAATAGAGTTTATATCTAAACTAATTGCAGAAAGTAAATAATAGTACTAATAATAATAATAATAATACTAATATGGGGTAGGATATTGATTTTCACCTCAAACAATCGGAAATGATATTTATTCGATTCAATTCACTGTTATTCAATTGATTGTAAGCCAGGAATTCCTAAATTATTCTAAAGCCTTTCCCAAGGTCGATAGAAAATACTACGAATTATTAACTCGATATATCTCTATTCGAATTAGATAATTAATAGCTAAAACAGTTCAAGAATTCCCACAATAAATAGGCTTCACAATTCGCATGAGTATATCCCTATCTCACGAAAATTATGATTCGTCTAACAAGAACTATGCCTAAATTTCATCTCCCGAATCCATAAAGACATTCAAAACAAATTAACTGTTGGCCAGACAATTAAAAAGCATTAAGAACAGTAAGAAGAATCCAATTCAATAGAATAACGAGTAAATCGAAATAATAATAAATAATCAAACCATCATGAAATTGGCTACAATCAAAATCCTACTCGAATAAATCTAAAAATTAAGATGCAGAAAAACCGTAGGGATCCGTGGTCCTGTCGTCCCCCAGAAATCTACAACTTGTGTTCGCCCTTTTTTTTTCTTCCGCCGAAAACCTCCTGCTTCGGTTCCCCCCTCTTGTCAATTGCTGTGCCCTCTTTTTTATATTGTTTCTTTTCTTTCAATCCCCCCAGTAGATGACTTTTCCCCATCAAAGAAAAATCCTTCCTCTCGGCCCACCAAATAAAGAAATCTCCTGCGGCCCAAAGCAATTCAGCACTTACAGCCGCTTCCTTTTTGCGCCTTCTGTGCCGCGGCTCACTTGGTGTGTGCCGCGGCAAGCAATCTGATGTGCATATTATTATTGGTTGTCTTCGTGTGCCGCGGTTCACTTGGTGTGTCGCGGCTCATGACCAAAAATCTTATTTTCGCCCGTTTTCATCGTTTTGGCTTAGGACTCGATTTCTGCCAAAACATATAAAAATAATGCATTAAAAGCTCATTTAGGCTGATTTAGGCTCAAGATGGATATAAAATAATGATATAAAAACGCATAAAAATACGCCTAACAGAATCCCACGCGAATCGCACCCGCACCCGCACCCATGCAGTATCCGATACTGCATACTGCCCAATTTTGAAGAATCCGTGCATCATAGATCGAGAGTTTAAGAGGAGAATTCGAAAGGGTGAAGTGACAATGGCATTGAAGAAGATGGGGTCAAATAAAGCAGAAGCACCAGATGGTATACCTATTGAAGTTTGGAGGTGTTTGGGGGAGAAAGGGATCGAATGGGTAACTATGCTTTTCAATAACATTTGGAGAAGTAATAAGATGCCATCAGCATGGAGGAAAAGTATTCTCGTCCCTTTGTTTAAGAACAAAGGTGATGTTCAGGATTATTCTAATTATCGCGGAATTAAACTAATGAGTCATACCATGAAGTTGTGGGAACGAGTGATTGAACAAAGGATCAGGAAATGTGTGAAGATAACAGAAAATCAGTTTGGATTTATGCCTGGAAGATCGACCATGGAAGCAATTTATCTTATCCGGCAGTTGATGGAACATTATCGAGATAAAAAGAAAGATGTAAATATGGTTTTTATTGATTTAGATAAGGCATATGATAAAGTACCAAGGGAAGTACTTTGGTGGGCCTTAGCAAGAAGGGTGTATCACGGAAATATATTGACATTATAAAGGACATGTATGAGGGAGTTAGTACAAGTGTACATACTAATGTTGGGAGGATAGAAGAATTCCCTATTACGATTGGGGTGCATCAAGGATCTGCTCTTAGTCCTTTTATCTTTGCCATAGTCATGGACGAATTGACAAGAGAAATTCAAAATGACGTTCCGTGGTGCATGATGTTCGCAGATGATATTGTGTTGATTGATGAAACGAAGGTTGGAGTGCAACAGAAATTTGAACTTTAGAGGGATACTTTGGAAGCTCGAGGTTTTAGGCTGAGCAGAAGTAAGAGTGAATATATGGAGTGTAGGTTTAGCGAAAACCGTGATAGAGAGACGGGGATGATCACATTTGATGGAAAAGTTGTTCATGGATCCACTTTCTTTCGGTATCTTGGATCGATTATACAAAAGGATGGAGAGCTAGATGGCGATGTGGTTCACAGAATAAAGGCAGGGTGGTTGAAGTGGAAGAGTGTCACAGGGGTTTTATGTGATCATAACATGCCTCATAGATTAAAGGGTAAATATTACAGCACCGCAATTAGGCCTGCACTGTTATATGGCACCGAGTGTTGGGATGTAAAACAGTGTCACATTCAAAAGATGAATGTGGCGGAGATGCGTATGCTACGATAAATGTGTGGTCATACAAAAAAGGATCGGCTCAGAAATGAGGTGATTAGAGGAAATGTAAGAGTTGCGTCTATAGAAGACAAGATGATGGAGAATCGATTACGATGGTTTGGTCATGTGAGAAGAAGACCTGTTGATGCCCCAATGAGGAGGCTAGAAAGTTGGGGAGCAAGTAATATTGTGAAAGATAGAGGAAGACCCAAGAAAACTTGGATAAAGATGATTGAAAATGATATGCGGTTTCTTGGAATTGGAGAAAGTATGGCGATGGAGAGGCAAATGTTGCGGGAAGGAATACGGATGGTGGATGGAATCTGATTCTTTTTTTATCTCTATTTTGTTCGTATTTTCTTTTATTTCATGTTATATTTTAATTTATTTTTTAGGATTTTTTATTTTTTTTAATTTTTTTTAACATTCATTCTCTTTTTTTATTTGTTTTTTCTCTACTTTTTTCCCTCTTTTTTTCTTTTTATGTTATTTATGTAACTATCATTGACGGTTTTAAAGTTTGATTCATGTTAGCCGACCCCAAATCATTTTGGGACTAAGGCTTAGATGTTGTTGTTATATGTATACATGGATACACGTAGCATATTATAGAAAAATGATTTTCTGGAATAAAATGGACTTTAAAATGTATACTCATAACGTTTTGATTTATATTTAATCAACAAAATTCAATTTCTGGCCTCTCTAACAATTTGAATTTTTAGACGAGATGGAATTCTATCACTTGGATTATATTCTATTGTTTTACATTATATGGTTCTGTTGAGATATCAAAGGATCATTATAGTGAATTTCTAATGATTTGAGAGAAAAATATTTGTTCTATTATCACTCAAGAATAGATACAAACTCACAAAATAGAAAAACTCTCAAAACTCACTCAATGTCAACTTGGATTGTTATTCACTCTTTCAACCCACTCTTGGAGATGGGATGGTTATAAATGCTACAAACATGCCTTATTTATAGGTAGTAAACATGGTGTGAAACCATGGTGTGAAAGGATCAACCATGTGAAGTTTCTCATCCCTTTCTTGTCAAACTTGTCAACTAATTGTTCAAAGGTAGATGCCTTCACATGTTGAAATACTTAGCCTCCATTCTAGAAGGGTTTGAATTCTAACACTCCACCTCAAACTCGACTTTGCATTCCGAGTAATTTTCAAAACTCATAAATCTTTGTTGCGGAAAAGCTCTTTGTAAATATGTCTGCAACTTGATCTTCTGTATTGACTGGTTTCATGTCAATATCTCCTTGGAGTACCTTCTCTCGTAAGAAATGATAATGCACTTCGACATGCTTGGTCCGATCATGAAATACTGGATTCTCAGCCAAACGAACTGCTGACAGATTGTCACAGTGTAATGCAACTACATCTTCTATTGGTTGGTTTAAATCCTTCATGAGTTGAGTCAACCAAGCATACTCTTGTGCTGCCATCGCCCCTGCTCTATATTCCGCTTCAATAGTTGAAAGAGAAACGGTAGGTTGTCTCTTACTGCACGATGATATAGCTCCTGAACCAAGATTGAATATATATCCTGTAGTCGATCTCCGGGTGTCATGGTCTCCGGCATAGTCAGCATCACAATAGCCGCTGACCTTACTTTGTACTCCCTTCTTGTAGAAAAGTCCCCAATCAATTGTGCCTTTAACATATCTGAGGATTCTTTTAACTGTTTCAAGATGTGACTTCTTCGGTTTCTGCATGAACCTGCTAACAACACCTACAACGAATGCTATGTCAGGTCTGGAAAGAGTTAGATAGATAAGACTACCTACTATCTGTCGGTACATTCTTGTGTCCTCCAAGTCTTTCCCATCGTAGGCACACAACTTCAAGTTTGGCTCCATTGGGGTAGATATTGGCTTGCAGTCAGTTAGCCCAAACTTCTCGATTAAATCTCTTGCATATTTCTGCTGACCAATAAATATACCATCATCTGTTCTTTCGACTTCCAATCCTAGGAAGTGTTTCAGTTCACCATGTTCCTTCATTTGAAATCGGACTGACAAGTTTGCCCTTGTTCGTTGAATCTCGTTTTCGTCATCGCCAGTGATGATTAGATCATCCACATATACAAGGACTACTGCTAGCTTGCCTCCTTGAGTTTTCACGAACAAGCTTGAATCTGCTGGGGCAACATGATAACCACTTTGGACTAGAAACTCAGCAATTTTCCCGTACCATGCTCGGGGTGCCTGCTTCAAGCCATACAATGCCTTCTTCAACTTGCACACGTACTCAGGCTTTTCATGATTCACAAATCCTTTGGGTTGATCAATATAGATATCACGATCAAGTTCCCCATGTAAAAACACATTATTCACATCCATTTGCCATAATTTCCAAGACTTACTTGCTGCTAAGGCTAGTAAGACACGAACTGTAGTAATCTTTGCAACTGGACTAAACGTCTCGTCATAGTCTATGCCATACTCTTGAGAGAATCCACGAACAACTAATCGATCCTTATACCTCTCGATTTTACCATTTGGACGAATCTTCAACTTGTAAACCCATTTGCAGGATATGGGTTTAACACCTTGAGGTTTTGGCACTAAATTCCAAGTTTGATTTTGTTTTAATGCCAAAATCTCTTCTTCCATGGCCTTTCTCCACTCTGGACTATTTTATGCTTCTTCAAATGTACTTGGCTCTTTGACTTCAGCATAAGCAGCATCTACATACTTTGGATTTGGACGTCTTTCTCTGGTGGACCTTCGCACTTGAGGTTGTGAAGGTTCCTGCTCTCCCGGTTGACTAGTCTGTACTTCATCTGGTGTTTCATGTACACCTGTTCTCCAAGGACTTCTTGATTTGGACCATACCTCAACTTCCGACGGGGATCTTGGTTCTTCTATGTCATTGTTGTCTTGAGAGGAATATAGCTGCAACTTGGTTTGTAGCTTTTCTTGCAGCTCATGTGTATTTGGTAATGCCACCTTGTTTGCCCACCATGAAGATGCCTCATCGAATACAACATTTTGTGAGATATAGATCTCGTTTTTATTTGGATTGCAGCATCTCCAACCTCTCTTTTGTTCATCATATCCAACGAATATGCAGCAGACAGCTTTCTTGTCGAACTTGCTGCGAACTTCATCTGCAATAAACACATAACATACACAACCAAACACTCGAAAAATAATTCACTGTTGGTTTTACATTATATAATTTTTGAAATGGTGAAATAAATTCCAGCCTCGGTTGTGGTAGCCTGTTGGTGATATAGACTACTGTGTTCATGCATTCTGCCCAAAATCTTGTATCAACATTCTTTGCATGTAGAAGACTTCTACATGTCTCTGCTAGGTGGTGGTTCTTCCTCTCCGCTACTCCATTTTGCTGTGGAGTTTTTGCACAAGTCAGTTGCCTTCAGATGTTGCACTCCTTGAGGTAGTTGTTAAATTCATTTGAAGTGTATTATCCTCCATTATCAGTACGGAGGCACTTGATCTTCCTCCCAAACTCACGTTCTACCGTATCCTTGAATTTCCTGAATTTTTCAAAAGCTTCATCTTTATGCTTCAAGAAATATACTCATACATACCTTGAGAAATCATCAATAAAGGTTATCAAATATTGATAACCGCTTGTTGACTTTTGTTTAAACTTCCCAAGCACATCTGAGTGGACCAATTCCAACGGCTCTCTTGCTCCGAACTTTGACTCTTTGTAAGGCAGTTGATGTGCCTTACCATATTGACATCCAGCACACACAGTGTCATGTTGGATCTCGAGTTGAGGAAGTCCCCTCAGCATGGACTTCTGCATCATAATCTTCAGTTTGCCATAATTGACATGTCCAAGTCGTGCATGCCATAGGTCTCCAGTGTCACTTCTCCTATCCTTCTCAACGTAGGCTTCTTCAGCTGACATCACATAGATAGCCTTCATTTTTGGTCCTTCCACGAACGGTGTACCTATGACTTTCAATTCACGATACACTTTCACATCGTTCGGGCCAAACAACACATAATTACCTGAAGCAGTTAATTGTGGTACTGACAACAGGTTCTTCTTCATCCCTAGGACATGATATACATTGTCGAGTTGTACTTCTTCATGTCCGTACCTTTGTGGCAGTTGTGTCTTGCCAACACGGGCTATTGGTAATTGTGTGTTATCAGCTGTCACAATAACTCGATCTCCGTTGTACTTGGTCATACTTACAAGTTTCAACTCATCTCCGGTCATATGATTGGAACAACCAGAGTCGACGATCCAATCATTATTGTAATCGACTAACTGCTCACATACCGCAGTAAGTGCGAATTCCTCTCTTGGGCCTTTCCCTCGTGTATCAGCAGTATCTACCTCCTCAGCATAGAAGGAAGTCTCGAAATCCCAATCTTCTTCTCCTGGAGCCTCGTCCTTAGATGTTGTTGCTGCATTTCCTTCAACTCTCTTGGACCAGCATTTTTTTGCATAATGTCCTTTCTTGCCGCAATTGAAACATTCGTCACTTTGACGATCCTTTTGTTGCCACCGGTTCTGACCATTTCGATTATGTTGAGCTCCTCGAGCTCCCTCTGACTAGAAACCTCTATCTTGGTTTCCTCGAACATCTCTTTCTTGACTATTGAATCTCCCGAAACCACGTCCTCGTCCTCGACCATGACCGTGTTCTCGTCCACGTCCTTGATTGTCTCTTCTATTAGTGAAAAGGGCTGTCTCTTCACCATGGGTTGGTCGACTAGACATGGGTTTGTCTAGATCCTCTTCATTAATTAGCAAATTCTCCAGATCTGCTAAAGGTGGCTCGATGGCCCAACCCCGAGTTGCCGTGATAATACTCTTATACTCCAGCTTCAATCCGTAGATGATAATTCTTCTCATCTTGGTTTGTGTAATGCCATTTTCAGGATCTAGTTTAGAAATCTCGTCACAAAGAGATTTCACCTTTGAGAAATATTGACTCACGGACATATTTCTCTGGGAGATCGACAAAAGATCATTTTCAATCCTTTGCAATTTTGCATCATTTTTCTTCGCGAAAATAGCCGCCAATGTATCCCAAGCTTCCTTCGATGTTCGGGCATCTTTGATCCGCTGGAGAAATTTATCTTCTACAACTACAGTTAAGGCATACATTTTTTTTAAATAAAAAAAAACCACATAGATTAGACCGAAAAAGAGATGTGGGGGGACGAAGTCCCACTACACGCCCAAAAATTTGAGGGAGGACGAGTCCCTCTACACGCCCATAATTAGATCAAAAAACGATGTCCACGACGGAGCCATCTAAGAAATGAAAACTTTTTTATATTTTAAATACGGATAGCACATTTTGTCTAATCTAATAAGACCAAGGATCCTCCCCTTGAGATCATGGCCATCCGAACAAAAATAATCTCGATGGTGGCACCCTTGGTTCGCCAAAAAATCGGCCACCGAGTTCCCTTCCCTATAGATGTGGGAGAAGCAAACATTAACACAAGAAGAGAGTTTGTGAATCTTGCTAATTAAACTTTGAACATGCCAAGGAGAGGGAGTATTCTCCTGAATTAACTTGATGGAGATAGAGGAGTCAACTTCAATCCAAATATTTTGGAGGCTTTTCTCGAAGCATAAATGAAGGCCTCTCCAAATGCCATGCAACTCCGCGAAAGTGTTTGTTTGCGACCCAACAAATTCCCAAAAATAAGAAATAGGAGATCCGAGATGATCCCTCACGATACCGCCGGCGGCCGCTGGCCCCGGGTTCCCTTTGGCCGCCCCGTCAGTGTTAAGCTTTACCCACCCGGTGTAATACCCGGTCGAAAGTCATGTCACTTCAAACCTTTTCATATTCTTCGAATCGTGATTTGTTGAGCGAACCCTTGTAATCGTTGCTTGGAACCACCGTTTTGGGGTTTCCGTACTTCTATTTTCGTGTTATTGCTACCCAGACATTGAATCCTATTACTTTTATTCTCTTTCCGTGTCATTTTCCATCATTTTAGGACCCGAAGGGGGTGTGAGCCGCGGCACAAGGAGTGTGCGCCGCGGCACACACATTTCCTAAATTTGGCCGAGCGAGCTGTACCGGGTGCCGCGGCACACTCCGGCAGTGCCGCGGCACAGTGCCGAGTCATTGCCGCGGCACGCCTACGCTGAGCCGCGGCACACTGGTGTGGCATTCTCACCAAAACCGCTGTGCCGGTGCCGCGGCACACAGCTGAGCCGCGGCACCTGCGCGAAACTCGAGAACAATTTTAGGCTGTGCGGCACACCTATCTTGAGCGCGGCACACAATGCGGTCAACTGCATAATTCGGCTTTTTAAGCGAGATTTCAGCCATTTTCCTCCATTTCCTTCTTCCATCGCGAGAGAGAGAGTTTGAGGGAGGAGTTCTTTTCATATCTATCACTTGTGTGTTGAAGATTTACCACTTTCGCTCGGTTGGGAAGCTCGGATAGTCGATCTATCGCGTATTCCTTGGATCATAGCACTTGAATATTCAAGAGGTAATTTCTTCGACATCTTGACTTCTCGATTTTGTGTGGGTTTCGACGTTTTGGATGATAAAATCATGTTGTATGATGTGATATATGCGTGATTATGGACATGATTGGGTATTCATCGGATTATTGAAAGATTATTCAAGAACACTTTGATTTTGTGTTGGTTTTTGGGGGTTTTCGTAGATTCGTCCGTTTTATCCGATTGAAGCTTGAGAACCTTGAGATTTTGATATATCTATACCGTATGAGTGTTTTCTTCCGATTTTACGGGTTGGATTGTGCCGTTTTCGGACTTGTGGGGAGTTTGGGCGATTTCCCAACCTTTAGTTATCCACCCGTATATTTTCTTGAATCGTAGACGAGTTTCGGGAGTCTCTTCGTATAATTTGAGTATGGATAATTAATTGTAATATTCCTTGCGAATCGTTTAGGTGCCTAAGCGCGTTCTCGGACCTACCGAACTCATACCTTTCCTCCGTTCGATTTCTCGATGTCTCAAAGGCAAGTATACATTTATGATTAGACGTTCTCGACTTTGAAAGTAAGAAATATTGATGGCATATCATGAACGAACCATTTTTACGGCATTCATAGATATATTGTTGGCATGTAATGAATGAACCGCTTTGTGGCATTCCTACATGTATCGGCGTATGAGGTGAACGAACCGTTTTTACGGCATTCACATACGTAACGGCGTATGAGGTGAACGAACCGTTTCTACGGCATTCACATACGTCTTATGAGATTTTAGTTATTCCGTAATACTAGTCTTGAATTGATGAATTGACGGTTACATTTACTTTATTGTCGAGGAGTATTGTGTTTCATATTGATATACTTGCACTAGCTATTCGACGGCTAACCCCTTTATGGGGGAAATACGTTTCATGTATTTCAGGTTCCAGGAGGTCGGACAGGCAGGTATCGGGTCGGCACGAAGATGGTGGACAAGTGTGATACTGTGTCTTTCTTCCAGTTTTCTTTGGAGTTCCCGTTCAGTGTTGTTGTAATGGATTAGCTTTTGAATACTCGAGTATTGTTTTCCCTTTTCCTTGATGTTCCTACTGTGTTTGCCAAGTATTGATTCGAGTTGTGATGTTTATGAATACATTGGTTATGTAAACAATACCTTTGTATTGTTTTTCATTCTATTGTGTGCAGACCTTATCGGTCAAATTTTATGGTTCCACGTATGTTAGCCTTGTGGGTCCCACGGCGGGGCTTACAGCGCTGTAATATCCCTGAATAACTTGGGGGTGTTACAGAATATGGTATCAGAGCTTAGGTCTATGGATACCTAGGCTGTCGGTCTTTGGGTCGATCGAGTCGTTAATTGTCCACAGTATCACTACTCGCCATCATCACGGTGCGACTTGCACTGTAAGACCTCTCACTCTTCCGGTGTTTCCTTATTCGTTTTGCTTCCTTTTATCGGTATTCTTGAGAACCGGACACTTTGTTTATGCGTGATTGAATTGTGCTTACGTGACTTGTGTGTTCTTGAAGATGTCACCGGTAGGGGCCGTGGCCGTGGTCGTGGCCGTGGACGAGGAAGGGTCGTGGCGCGGCCGTTTCCATCGATTGATTCTTGGGTCGACCAACCCGGTTTGTCGAACTCGGTGCATCCCGACACCGAGTCGGCCACGATCGATCAGGGACGGTCGGGAACAACGCAGACGTTGGAGTGGCGAATGCACTTCAACAATTGGCTACTCAGATGACCATTTTAGCCCAAACTGTTCAACTGAATAACCCGAACCCAAACACGGATGCCTTGCTTCAGAATGTAATCCGTATGCACCCTCCACAATTTGGCGGTGCCACAGACCTGTTAAGTGGGAAGGCGGCTAGCGGAATTAGAGAAGATTTTCGAGGCGGTTGATTGCCCCGAGGTGAGGAAAGTACCCATTGCTCAGTATTTCCTCACTAAGGAGGCCGCTACTTGGTGGAAGGTCATCAAACCACAGGATCGTATTGCCTCGTGGGATGAATTTAAGGAGCTCTTGGAGGCCGAGTTTTGTCCTTGGCCGGTACGATAGAGCCGAATCCGAGCCTTCTTCGAGGCTAAACCACAAGATATTCCCGTTTCACAGGCGATCGTGGAGTATAACCAACAATTGATCCATGTGAAGGATCAAGTACGTAACGAGCGTGATAAGATTCGTTATTTTGATATGCGGATGAATTTGGACTTACGGCGGTACATGGCCGGATTTGCTTGTACCACACTGAAAGAGTATCAGGACAGAGCTTTAGCCCATGATATGTTGAGCCCCGACAATGATACCGTTGAAGAGCCGAAAAGCGAAAGTCGGGGAAATTTTTACGCTCTAAGGGTGGCAACTTTCGAAGTCACAGACGACTAACCGTTTTGCGGTGATCGTCACGTTCTAATAAAGGGAAGAGGGGTTACCGTCCCACTCCGGGTACCTCAAATCGTACAGTGACTTGCTATAATTGTGGTCGTCCAGGCCACTTTAGTTCGGAATGCTACTTCCCACTATTAAAGTGTCACACGTGTGGTCAGATGGGGCATAGAGCGGTTTATTGTTCCGAGCCGAACCAGACTTTGGACACTCGGGCTTCTGCCCCAACACCCCTTGATCAAGGTGTTAATCAGCGGCAATCTTTCGGTCAACCTCAGCAGAATTTTGGCAGGGGTCGGGGTCGGGGTCAGAATGCTGGAGGGGGGAACTCTAGCGTCGGTTCGGTGCAACCACGGGTTTACGAGATGCGTCGAACAGACGAACCCGATGCGGCGGTGGCTTCAGGTACCGTCCATATTCTATCCTATCCAGTCCGTGTACTTTTTGATTCGGGTGCTACACATTCTTTTATTTCTTTGGAGTGTGTACGCCGTTTGAATATAACTTGTTTAACTGCTTGCGATTCCTTTATCGTGAGACTGCCTAGTGGGGATAGGATTGTGGGGAATCGGGATATTAGAGAATTTCCGGTGGTTATATCCGGTATGGAATGGTTATCAAATTTAATTGTAGTTGATATGGAAGGCGAGGACGTAATCCTCGGCGAGGATTGGCTTAATAATCACCAGGCGATTATGAATTACCGTACCAAAGTTATCACTATGATGACTAAGGACGGATCTGAGTACTCATTTTTGGGACGTAAGTCGGGCCAATCCAAGTTACTTGTCAGTGCCATGAAGGCCGTAAGACTTTTAAATAAAGGTTGTACGGGCTATTGGTGCTATGCTTTGAAAACGGAAGGAAGCGAAGTCGATTTCTCTTCAATTCTGGTTGTTAATGAGTATCCCGATGTTTTTCCGGACGATCTTCCGGGATTACCGCCAGATCGAGAGATAGAATTTACCGTAGACTTAGAGCCAGATGCGGCTCCGATCTCTAAAGTACCTTACCGGATGGCACCTTCCGAGATGCAGGAATTGAAGACTCAGTTAGGAGAGCTTTTGGAAAAAGGGTACATCAGACCGAGCGCTTCGCCTTGGGGCGCGCCTGTTCTCTTTGTGAGGAAGAAAGATGGTTCACTACGTTTATGCATCGACTATCGTGAACTGAATAAAGTAACCATCAAAAACAAGTATCCTTTGCCACGTATAGACGACTTATTTGATCAATTGCAAGGGGCTGCAGTTTTCTCGAAAATTGATTTAAGATCCGGGTATTATCAACTCAGGGTGAGGGAGTCCGACGTTCCGAAGACGGCGTTCCGGACGAGATATGGGCATTATGAATTTGTAGTTATGCCTTTTGGGTTGACGAATGCGCCGGCAGTATTCATGCAGTTAATGAATAAAATATTCATCGAGTACCTCGACAGGTGTGTAGTCGTCTTTATTGACGACATCTTGATCTATTCTCGAGATAAGGAGGAACATGCCCGGCACTTGCGTTTGGTCTTAGACATTTTGAGAACCGAGCACCTCTATGCAAAGTTCTCGAAATGTGAGTTTTGGTTGGAAGAAGTTATGTTTCTCGGCCATGTGATTTCGGCCGAAGGGGTTCGTGTAGACCCGCAGAAGATCGAGGCAGTGCTAGATTGGGCACCGCCTAAAAATGTTAAAGAGGTTCGTAGCTTTTTGGGCCTTCTTTGGGTATTACGTCGGTTTGTCGAGGGTTCTCGAAACTCGCTCGACCGCTACGAAATTACTCGAGAAGACCGAAAAGTTTGTTTGGACGGATGAGAGGCAATGAGCTTGATCAACTAAAGAAACGATTGACTTCAGCGCCGATTCTAACTTTACCACATGGTAGCGAAGGCTTTGCGGTTCTGATGACGCTTCGGGTCAAGGCACAGGTTGTGTGCTTATGCGGCATGATAAGACGATAGCTTTTGCGTCTCGACAATTAAAGCCTTATGAGATGAATTATCCTACTCACGATTTAGAATTGGCCGCAATTGTCTTCGCACTCAAGATTTGGCGGCATTATTTGTATGGTTCACCGTGCCGGATTTATACCGATCACAAGAGCACAAGTATATTTTCATGAAGGAGCTGAATATGAGACAGCGGCGTTGGTTAGAGTTGATAAAGGATTATGATCTGGAAATTCTTTACCACCCCGGGAAAGCCAATGTCGTTGCGGATGCTCTGAGCCGCAAATCAGCATCTCTTCAAATGCTCGAAGTTCTTACGTCCCAGACGAAAATTCGTCAAGATCTAATTGAGCAAGGGATAGAATTTTGGTTTCAACGAGTACAGGGACAATTGTGTACTCTCGAAATTACTTCGTCCTTAGTTGACGACATCAAAGGGAAGCAGTGGAGTGATCCGATGATTTCTCAACTGAAGGAAGATGTGATTAAAAGAAAAGCTCCTGGCTTTATGGTACACGAGGATAGTATTCTGAGATTTCAGGGCAGACTTTGCGTTCCGAACAATTTAGAGTTGAGACAGAGAATCCTCCGAGAAGCCCATGCTACGCCTTACTCAATCCACCCCGGGACGAGTAAGATGTACAAGGACTTGAAGCGAAATTTTTGGTGGAATAACATGAAGAAGGATGTTACGGAGTTTGTATTACGGTGCTTGACGTGTCAACAAGTCAAGATCGAACATCAACGGCCGTGGGGTTGTTGAAACCACTTCCCATTCCCGAGTGGAAGTGGGAAGATATCTCAATGGATTTTATCAGCATGCGAGAACTCGGAATGAATGAATATGATTTGGGTAATTGTCGATCGATTGACCAAGTCTCGCACACTTTTGGGTATTAAGAATACTTGGGGACCGGATAGATTGGCTCGAACCTTTATCGCCGAGATCGTGAGGTTACACGGTACCCCCAAGACCATTGTTTCGATCGAGACGGCCGTTTCGTATCGCATTTTGGCGAGCCGTTCATCGGGCTCTGGTGCGAGTTGAGATTGAGCACCTCCTTTCATCCTCGGTCGACGGTCGACGAGAGAGGACGATTCAGACGTTGGAGGATATGTTGCGGGCTTGTGCCTTAGACTGGAGTAATGATTGGGAGCTTCACTTGCCGTTGATCGAGTTTGCTTACAATAATAGTTGGCATGCGTCGATCAAAATGGCACCCTTCGAGGCTCTCTATGGTAGGCGATGTAGGTCGCCATTATGTTGGGACGAGGCTTCTGAGCTAGTTGGGACGGAACCAGATGTGTTGTTGGAGACCAAGGAAAAGATTTCTATCATCCGAGATCGATTACTGACTGCCCAGAGTCGTCAGAAATCTTACGCCGATACTCGTCGTCGACCCTTGGAGTTTGAAGTGGGGGATCACGTCTTGCTCAAAGTATCGCCGACCAGAGGAGTTTTCCGCTTCGGTAAAAAGGGAAAACTCAGTCCAAGGTATATCGGACCTTTCGAGATTTTGGACAGAGTTGGAGACTTAGTTTATCGCTTGGCGTTGCCTCCAACTTTGAGTCACATCCATAGTGTATTTCATGTGTCCCAGTTGAGGAAGTACGTACCGGATCCGAGCCACATTATCGACTACAGTGAGATTGATGTAGCCGAGGATATTACCTTTCCGGAGAGACCGTGAAGATCCTCGAGCGTCGCGAGAAACAGCTTCGGCATAAGACCATTCCACTGGTTAAAGTACAATGGTCGAGGCATGGAGTCGAAGAGGCGACTTGGGATACGGAAGAGAAGATGCGAGTGGAATACCCCGAACTATTTATTTCTTAAGTTTCGGGACGAAACTTCTTTTTAGAGGGGGAGAATGTAATACCCGGTCGAAAGTCATGTCACTTCAAACCTTTTCATATTATTCGAATCGTGATTTGTTGAGCGAACCCTTGTAATCGTTGCTTGGAACCACCGTTTTGGGGTTTCCGTACTTCTATTTTCGTGTTATTGCTGCCCGGACATTGAATCCTATTACTTTTATTCTCTTTCCGAGTTATTTTCCATCATTTTAGGACCCGAAGGGGGTGTGAGCCGCGGCACAAGGAGTGTGCGCCGCGGCACACACATTTCCTAAATTTGGCCGAGCGAGCTGTACCGGGTGCCGCGGCACACTCCGGCGATGCGCGGCACACTGCTGAAGTCATTGCCGCGGCACGCCTCGCCGAGCCGCGGCACCGGTGTGGCATTCTCGGCCAAACTCCGCTTTGTACCCGGTGCCGCGGCACACCCGAGTGAGCCGAGGCACACCGCCGAAACACAGGAACAATTTTAGGCTGTGCCGCGGCACACCTATCTTGAGCCGCGGCACACAATGCGGTCAATCGCATAATTCGGCTTTTAAGCGAGATTTCACCATTTTCCTCCATTTCCTTCTTCCATCGCGAGAGAGAGTTTGAGGAGGAGTTCTTTTCATATCTATCACTTGTGTGTTGAAGATTTACCACTTTCGCTCGGTTGGGAAGCCCGGATAGTCGATCTATCGCGTATTCCTTGGATCATAGCACTTGAATATTCAAGAGGTAATTTCTTCGACATCTTGACTTCTCGATTTTGTGTGGGTTTTGACGTTTTGGATGATAAAATCATGTTGTATGATGTGATATATGCGTGATTATGGACATGATTGGGTATTCATCGGATTATTGAAAGATTATTCAAGAACACTTTGATTTTGTGTTGGTTTTTGGGGGTTTTCGTAGATTCGTCCGTTTTATCCGATTGAAGCTTGAGAACCTTGAGATTTTGATATATCTATACCGTATGAGTGTTTTCTTCCGATTTTACGGGTTGGATTGTGCCGTTTTCGGACTTGTGGGGAGTTTGGGCGATTTCCCAACCTTTAGTTATCCACCCGTATATTTTCTTGAATCGTAGACGAGTTTCGGGAGTCTCTTCGTATAATTTGAGTATGGATAATTAATTGTAATATTCCTTGCGAATCGTTTAGGTGCCGGAAGCGCGTTCTCGGACCTACCGAACTCATACCTTTCCTCCGTTCGATTTCTCGATGTCTCAAAGGCAAGTATACATTTATGATTGTACGTTCTCGACTTTGAAAGTAAGAAATATTGATGGCATATCATGAACGAACCATTTTTACGGCATTCATAGATATATTGTTGGCATGTAATGAATGAACCGTTTTGACGGCATTCCTACATGTATCGGCGTATGAGGTGAACGAACCGTTTTTACGGCATTCACATACGTAACGGCGTATGAGGTGAACGAACCGTTTCTACGGCATTCACATACGTCTTATGAGATTTTAGTTATTCCGGAATACTAGTCTTGAATTGATGAATTGACGGTTACATTTACTTTATTGTCGAGGAGTATTGTGTTTCATATTGATATACTTGCACTAGCTATTCGACGGCTAACTTCTTTATGGGGGAAAATACGTTTCATGTATTTCAGGTTCCAGGAGGTCGGACAGGCAGGTATCGGGTCGGCACGAAGATGGTGGACAAGTGTGATACTGTGTCTTTCTTCCAGTTTTCTTTGGAGTTCCCGTTCAGTGTTGTTGTACTGGATTAGCTTTTGAATACTCGAGTATTGTTTTCCCTTTTCCTTGATGTTCCGGCCTGTGTTTGCCGAAGTATTGATTCGAGTTGTGATGTTTATGAATACATTGGTTATGTAAACAATACCTTTGTATTGTTTTTCATTCTATTGTGTGCAGACCTTATCGGTCAAATTTTATGGTTCCACGTATGTTAGCCTTGTGGGTCCCACGGCAGGGCTTACGGCGCTGTAATATCCCTGAATAACTTGGGGGTGTTACACCCGGGGGGCGGTTTCATCCAGCGGACACTAACCACTTTCTGCGAAAAATTGTGGTTAGCATTGAAACCGAGAATATCCGCCAAAATATCGGAGGAACATACACACACACATACACATACACACACACACGTACACATACATACACACACACACGCGCGCACACGCACACACACATACACACACACACACACACACACACACATATATATATATATATATATATACACACACATTGTTTTCTTAAAAAATGATACTATCAAAAGGCATTAAGATCAATTATTGAAAAAAAGGGACATAAGATCCCTTAAAAAAGAAGTTATATAATCCAACTAAAGAGTAACTTTGGAAAGAAAAAACTGTTTGAAGATCAATGAAATGCAACAATATTCCCCATCATAATAATTTGAAATGCAACAATATTCCCCATCATATTTGAATCACTAATCACTATCATGTCCAGGAACAGTTTCATCATCAGACATCAAATAATTATCACAGATATCATCATCAATACACTACTACAAAAAAGACATTCAACATCGATCGTTTAACATCGGTTTTGTAAAAACCGATGTTAAAAAAGATGCGGTGGCGTAATTGAAAATTTTAAAACAAATTAACATCGGTTCTGCTAAAAACCGATGTTAAATTAACAATTAACATCGGTTTTTAAAAAAACCGATGTTAAATTAATCCATTTCACATCGGTTTAGAAAAACCGATGTTAATTTTTAATTTAACATCGGTTTTTAGAAAAACCGATGGTAATTTTTAAATAAAGTTTCGATTTTTTTTAAAAAAAATCCAAATTTTTTAAAAAAATTTGACATCGGTTATACTAAAATCGATGTTAAATTAAAAATTAACATCGGTTTTTCTAAACCGATGTGAAATGGATTAATTTAACATTAGTTTTTTTAAAAACCGATGGTAATTGTTAATTTAACATCGGTTTTTCTATAACCGATGTTAAATTTTTAAAAAATCTAGATTTTTTAAAAAAATAGAAACTTTATTGTTTTAAAAAAAATTCAGAATATTAATATTAAAAATTGGATGTTTATATTTATTGTTCAAAAATAAAAGGTAAAAATTGGAAGTTTTTATTTAAAGTTCGAAAATAAAAAATAAACATTAGTTCAAAAATAAAAAATAAAAATCGGATGTTTTTATTTAAAGTTCGAAAATAGAAAATAAAAATTGGATGTTTTTATTTAAAGTTTTAAAAAAAAGTGGAATATTATTTTCCATAAATAAATAAAAACTAAATTATTATATATATTTTAAAAACCTGCTTGTTTTTGTTTTTGTAATTTTTTACTTTTCATAAAAAACTATTTTATATTTTTACAAAAAATCTAAAAATAAAAAAAAACAGATTAAATATTAATTATAAATCAGATCCAGATTTTTTAATTTTTTATTTTTTTATTTTAGAGCTTTAAATAAAAACATCCGACTTTTAATATTAATATTCTAGATTTTTTTTAAAAAATAAATTTTCGATTTTTTAATATATATATATATTAAATTATCTTATATTTATATAAATTTATAAATGTATATAGTATATAAATATAACACATATCAAAAAAATATCTGAGAAGTTAAATACAGCGAGTGGTAATATCACACTTCCAAAAGCAAGAGGTGGTGAGTTCGAAACCCACCAACAACGAAATTTAATGGTATTTGTTGTAGGTTGGTAGGCCTTGGTGCGAAATTTGGTGCGGGTGGTTGGGGCGAGTGTCAGGTTGGGCTAATTTGGGTTAGCCGCAGTCCGATAAAATTTTAAAATCGCGAAATTTAATATCGGTTGTCCCAGAACCGATGTTAGATATCGCGATATTAAAATTAACATCGGTTGTTATAACAACCGATGTTAAAATCGAAGTTTAACATCGGTTATTAGAAACCGATGTTAATTTTAACATCGCGACATTTAACATCGGTTTTGGAACCGATGTTAAATGTCCAAAAAAACCGATGTTAAATGTCTGTTTTGTAGTAGTGATAATATTCTCGTCTGCAAGAGCTTCCATTTCCAAAAATAGATCCGATTCTTCCCCTCGATTTTGATGGATTTTAAGTACGTCCAGATCCGGGAGCAAACTCGATCAATCGTGAAAGGAATTTGTTTCACTCTTTTATCATTCCTGCAACACCATAAAAACCAACAAATAAGTACGGGAATGATATGAAAGATATGCGTCTTACCAAAAGTCTTGTTAAACCAAGATGGGAAAATGAGATTAAGATCCTTGGTGTTGAGTTTTGGCCATCCCACTAAGGAATGGAAATAGTCCCAAACTTTGTTAGCCACGGGGCCATCCCAAAGTAAGTGGATGAGGGATTCGTCGCCGTTACAACAAAAACAATGAGGATCGGCCACCATCCCTCTACGGATCAAACAATCGGGCGGGGGGATCCATTTGTTAAGCACCCGGACCATAAAAACCGAGATAGTTGGAGTGATAGCAAAATTCCAACACTTCTTAAGAATAGCATGGGTGGGCTTTCTTTGGCGGACTTTATCCCAAGCACTTTTAAACGAGAAATCAAAGGGACTTTCAAATGTATACTCATAGCGTTTTGATTTATATTTAATCAACAAAATTCAATTTCTGGCCTCTCTAACAGTTTGAACTTTTAGACGAGATGGAATTCTATCACTTGGATTATATTCTATTGTTTTACATTATATGGTTCTGTTGAGATATCAAAGGATCATTATAGTGAATTTCTAATGATTTGAGAGAAAAATATTTGTTCTATTATCACTCAAGAATAGATACAAACTCACAAAATAGAAAAACTCTCAAAACTCACTCAATCTAAACTCGGATTGTTATTCACTCTTTGAACCCACTCTTGGAGATGGGATGGTTACAAATCCTACAAATATGCCTTATTTATATGTAGTAAACATGGTGTGAAACCATGGTGTGAAAGGATCAACCATGTGAAGTTTCTCATCCCTTTCTTGTCAAACTTGTCAACTAATTGTTCAAAGGTAGATGCCTTCACATGTTGAAATACTTAGCCTCCATTTTAGAAGGGTTTGAATTCTAACAGGTTCTTCAACTTTTGTTTTTGCTGCATTGGGTCATTGGATTAGCCTTTTAAACAAATTCTAAGTTCAATGAATTTAGTATGATTTTGTATCACCGTTTAAACCTTCAGCTTTTTTTTTTTTTTTTTTTATATTTGCAATATTAATTTTTTTAAAAACTGTGCCACCCTGTGGTCTTGAAACTGAGGCCAAAACCTTTGGCCCCAGATATTTAACAACACTACCTTATTTCTCTTGAATTAAACATCACTGGTGCATGACTTAATATCTCTTTTAGCAAGATTGTTTCTGAAAAATGTTTAAAGTACTCCAAAATTGGCAAATTAAGAGAGAAGTTCAAGGGCACTAAAGTGGAGGGGGTCAAAAAATGCATTTTATCATGATTTGATTATACAACATGGTTGGTAGGGGTGGACTCGGTTCCATTCGGTTCGGTTTTTGACCGAAATCGAGAATCGAACCAAATATTCAGTTTCGGTTTGGTTCGGTTCTTTTTGAAGTTCGGTTCGGTTAAGTTCGGTTTTATAAATATTCGGTTCGGTTTCGATTTGGTTTGATATTTTTTCGGTTCTTCACAATATAAATTCAAATATTATATGCAATAAAATAAGTTATATATAACAACAAGCCAACAAGAGTTATATATATGTTCAAGATAAAAGCTAGAGTTGCACAGCAATTTCCAAATATCTCAAAACATATAACAATCGTAAATCACAGTAGCTCATTCTCTCAATCTAAATTAATTGAATCAGAAATAGCATGAGCATATTATGGGTCCTCCTTGGACCCATGAGGGTCTTACAAAAGAAAAACAAATTATACAAAAATTCAAAACACATCAAAATCACAAAAACAAGGTCATTTTAATATGTTGAAATTTGACTTCAGTCCATTTCGGTTCGGTTCGGTTCTGCCCGACCCCGAACCGAGAACCGAACCAAATTAGTTCGGTTCGGTTCTGTTTTTTTTTTGTTTTTCGGTTCGGTCTTCTTCGGTTTCGGTTTTTCAGTTCTTTTTTCGGGGTTTTCCGATTCGGTTTTTGATTTTCGATTCCGAAATGCCACCCCTAATGGTTGGCATATCATACGAAGGCAAGTACCTACTTTTTTACCATGAAACCTGCACCATCCTTCTCAACAAATGATTAAATCTTTGATCCAATTGTGGTATCTACTTTTTTTTGGGGTGGCTAAATAAACACCCCCTTTTGCTAAAAAAACACCCATTGTCACACCTTTCCACGGTACCACGGGAGCTTCCAGTCATGACCATGATGGTGCAAGTACGTTACAGTATCCAACCACGCCACAAATATCTGTTTGATTTGACAGATAAAATACGAGTTTGACAATAAAGTACTCCTCCGTCCATTTTTTAAAGTCCCATTTGCTCTTAAATATTTGTCCACAATTTAAAGTCCCACTCTGCTTTTTGTACCATATTACCCTCTCTTCTTTATTTAATTACTATCTTTTTCACTAATGGACCCACTACTTTTTCTTCAAACCACTACCTTTTTCTTTAAACTACTACCTTTTTCTTCCAAACCACTACATTTTTCTCCAAACCACTACCTTTTTCTTCCACTCATTTTACCTTTAACAATTTTTCTTAACCTCCGTGCCCAACATCAAATGAGACTTTAAAAAGTGGACGGAGGGAGTAACACTTACGCCACTATATATAAGTAATTTTTATAATTAACTTAAATATCATTTTTTATTTTGAGATTTTTACTATACATTTGTCATCACTAATTATATCAATTAATATTTAAAACACATCTAAGTATAGGGTTGTAGGCCACTTGCTCACCCCTTTATTCCATTAATAAAGTAATGAATACTAATTTATTTTTAATCAATAAATATTAATTAATTAATACATGTATTTCTATATTATTTAATGATTAAATATTTAGGTAAATGATTACTTATTTATTTTAAATTAATAAATACTAGGGGTGTTCATAACCGGGTACCCGGTTTTTTGGGTACCCGAATTTACGGGTACCTGGTTATGCGGGTATTGAAAAATTCGGCCCGTGACCCGACCCGAAAAGTCGGGTACCCGAAAAAGCGGGTACTCTATTTTTTCGGGTCGGGTCATAGGGTACCCGGCCCAAAATTTAATACCATTAATTTATAAATTTTATAAATAATTTGTAATTTTAATATAAATTTATTATATAAATTAATTTCTTGAGTACTAAATACATTATAAATATTTTCCATACAACAAGTAAATCTCAAAACTGACTAAGTTTTTTTATATATATCATTTTTTATTATATAATTATGCTTAATTCAATATTAAATTATATATATGAAAGAATATATTATTTTTTTATTTAAATATTTTATCTTCTTGTAAATTTCCAAACTAGTGAGAATAAATACCATTACTGAAAATATAATTAACATGAATTCTCATATCAAATATAATTCATATTATTTGAAAGATAGAGTTTCATATAATTACAAATTAACTAATTAAATTTATAAAAAAAATAACTATTAAAAAATAATCGAGTTTTTGGGTACCCGAATTTACGCAACAAGTCGGCCCATGACCCGGCCCGATTATATGACTTATTTCCGAGTCGGTACTGTTAGGCGTATTTTTATACGCTTATTTATCATTATTTTGTAGTGTTTTGGTAAGTGAAATCATCTAAATGAGCTTTTAATGCCTTGATTTTGTATGATTGACAGGAAATTGAAGTCCGGGAGCTAAAACGAGGCAAAGCGGTAGCACGGCAAAGCGGACGATGAGCCGCGGCGCAAGGAATCGAGCCGCGGCACAGAAGACACCAGAAGGGCGAGTAGTTGTGATCTATGCCGCACGGCCAGTGTGAGCCGCACGAAGAATTTATTTACGCCTGTATTGACTTTTGGCGATGTGCGCGGCACGAGTTGATGAGCCGCGGCACACTTAGCGGGTTTGGTACGTCTGCTTGGATTACAGGCGTTTGAAGCCGATTTTCAACCGATTAATACGGACGCGATTTGTGGAGGTCTTGAGCTATAAATAGGGCTTAAGACCCTAATTTAATTATCTTGGAATCATTGAATCTAAACCTAGGAGAGCTTAAGCTTGGAGACAGAGAGAAGGAGGAAAGCGAGGAAGAATTCAAGGGCGTATGAGTCAAGAACGGAGGAATCGAGCTTCATGCGTTTGAATTTTATGCTTTCGTTTATTTATTACGTATTTTCGCTTTTAGTATGTCGTAAAGCCCTAATCTAGGGTTTTGATGAAACCTTTGTTTTGACGAATTGATTGAGATTATCCAATTTATTACCTTTTTATTGAGTTTTCCCAATTATGTTTAATGCTTGCAATTATCTGGCCAATAGTTGTATTGATTTAATCATTCACTTCGAATCGGGAGAGGAGATTTAGTGAGGAACTATTGGTGAGGACCGTTTTATTCTGTGAGATAGGAATATACTCATAAGAACTACGTGGCCTTTAGGAGATTTCATGCTTTTTGCCTAGCGACGAGATAATTCACCTAGGGATAGAGTGCGTTAGTCGCCGTTAGATAAATCTATTGACCTCGGGAGAGGCGGTAGAATATATTAGCAATCTCCGCCTTCAATAAATTGGGAAAATTATTTATTACGGATAATCAAGATTAAATTCGGATAAATTAAGGTGGATTCAGAACTCTAGACTTATTTATCATTTGATTCCTTTTATTCAAGCTATCGTTTTCTGTTTAGTCTTTTATTAATTCTTTTAGTTATTAATCCAAAAACCCAACTTCGATTGTTCAAATAAAATTGGAATACGAAAACGTCGGTAGTTAGAGATTCAATCCTCGTGGGAACGATACTCTACTTATCACTTTATTACTTGTAAACGATGACGTGCACTTGCGTGTAGGAAATATCGCAACAAGTTTTTGGCGCCGTTGCCGGGGATTGAAATTTTTCTAATATCGATTTAAGTATTTCCAGTCTTAATTTGAACGTTTTATTTTTATTTTTGCGTATTTAATTTTGTTTATTCGTTTTTCCTTTCAGGACCTTTCGTTAGTGCATGAGAAGACTCGGTAACGAAGGCCTACTACCTTTGGACACCGAGCTCGAGCGCACTCTAAGAAGGAACAAAAAGGAGAAAAGAGAGTTGCAGACGACGGTCAACATGGCCGAGAATATTGAAATCCAAGGAGGAGACAACCAAGTGCGGCAAGTTCAACAGGAACTAGCTCTTCGGGATTATGCCATGCCGCAAGTCAACGCAAATTTTTCGAATTCGGCGTCCCACCATCCAAGCTAATAACTTTGAGATCAAGCCCGCCATTATTCGGATGGTGCGGGCGAGCCCATTCATTTCTTAGAAGGATGACCCGAATGCCCACATTGCTTCATTCCTTGATATATGCGATACTTTCAAAAATAATTGTGTCACCGACGATGCCATCCGATTGAGGCTTTTCCCTTTCTCTTTGAGGGATAAAGCAAAGTTTTGGTTAAATTCCTTCTGGGGTCGATTACAACATGGGAGAGGTTAGCGCAAGCCTTCCTTGCCAAATTTTTCCCACTACCTAAGACGGCAAGGTTGAGAAATGAAATAACCACTTTTGCCCGATTCGATATGGAATCGCTCCACGAGGCGTGGGAGCGATATAAAGAATTACTACGAAGATGCCCTCATCACGGTATTCTGATTGGCTTGACTTCATACGTTTTATGGTGGTTTGAGTGCTTCTACACGCACTTTAGTGGATGCGGCCTCGGTGGGACATTCATGGCAAAATCTATGGCCGAGGCACACGTGCTTTTGGAAGATATGGCTGAAAACGCATACCAATGGCCAGCAGAAAGATTGACACCGAAAAGAGTAATGGAAGTTTCAAGCAATGACCCGATCTCCACCTTGTCAGCTCAAGTCGCCGCTTTGACACAACAGCTCCAGACATTTTCGCACGCACCAGCCCCCGTTACCATAGAGACATGTAATTGGTGTAACGGATCACACCCGAGTGCGGAATGTCAATTTGGAAATCCGTTCGAGCAAAATCAGATGGAGCAAGCTCAATTCGTAGCCAATGGAAATCGACAAAGCCATTTTTACCCCAGCACTTATACTCAAGGGTGGAGGAATCAACAAAATTTTCCATGGAGAAATGGGCAAGCTATGAAGGCTCCACAACCTCACTTCGTGCAACCCCCACAGCAGCCCCCTCAATCACCAAAGGTTTCTTTGGAGGATGCTCTTGCTCAATTGGCGGCTAACACAAGCCAATTCATGATCCGCACCGAGACGACTCTCCAAAATCATTCGACCTCCATCCGAAATCTAGAAACACAAATGGGGCAGATTGCTAATTTATTGTCTTCTCGGTCCCAAGGTGCAGCCCAACGCACTAAGTGAAATCCAGGAAAATGTGCAAGCGATCGAATTACGAAGCGGAAAGGAGTTGAAAGGGCGGCTATTAGTGACAAAGAGCGGTGATCGAGCGAGCGAGAAGGAAAAGGATGAGACGCCTAAGCCAAAGGAATTATCGACTACTCACCACTCCTCAAATTCCATTTCCACAAAGATTTTCAAAAGCAAAAGCTGGACAAGCGGTTTTCAAAATTCCTCGACGTCTTCAAGAAATTGCAAATAAACATTCCGTTCTCCGACGCATTGGAACAGATGCCGAGTTACGTCAAGTTCATGAAGGAGATCTTGTCCAATAAACGAAAGCTCGAGGAATATGAGACGGTCGCTTTAACGGAAGAGTGCAGCGCTATTTTGCAAAAGAAACTCCCACCTAAATTGAGAGATCCGGGAAGTTTCACCATTCCTTGCATCATCGGAAATTCATCTTTTGAAAGAGCCCTATGCGATCTCGGGGCCAGTATAAATCTTATGCCCCTTTCGATTTTTAAAAAGCTGGAGATTGGGGAAGCCAAGCCGACGATCTCTCTACAATTGGCCGATAGATCCATCAAATATCCGAGGGGTGTGATAGAGGACGTTTTAGTCAAAGTGGATAAGTTCATCTTTCCGGCCGATTTCATCGTACTTGATATGGAAGAAGACCAAGATATCCCAATTATTTTGGGAAGACCATTTTTGGCAACAGGCCGAACGTTGATTGATGTGGAAAAAGGAAAGCTGACTTTGCGCGTTCAAGAGGAGCAAGTAACCTTCAATATTTTTCGATCCGTAAAATATCCAAGTGATTGAAAATTGTTTCCAAGTTGACGTCATTGACTCGTGCGTGAGTAAAACTTTTCGAGAAAATTATCCACCCGATCCATTGGAATCCGTTTTGATTGAAATGTTTAGAACCAAATGGAGAGCATGCCGCCTACGTCGACACATGGATGCTTCTCCGCCAATTTTTATTCGTAAACCATTCGAGGAGCTAGGAAGTTCACTAACTCGACCGACCCCATCGATTGAAAAACCTCCAAAATTGGAACTCAAAAAGCCGCCACCTCATTTGAAGTATGCATTCACAGGACCCGACGACTCCCTTCCGGTTATTCTTTCGGCCACTTTATCGAGATCAAGAGGCAAAATTATTAAGAGTTTTGAGGAGTACAAATCGCTCTTGGATGGTCTATTGCGGATATCAAGGGGATCACCCATCGATTTGCATGCACAAGATTTTGATGGAGGAAGACTACAAACCATCCGTGGAGCATCAACGCCGGCTGAATCCTAACATGAAGGAGGTGGTAAAAGTCGAGGTTTTAAAACTCCTCGACGCATGTATGATCTTTCCAATTTCTGATAGTAAGTGGGTAAGTCCGGTTCAAGTTGTGTCGAAAAAGGGTGGGATAACAGTTGTTCAAAACGATAATAATGAATTAATTCCCACCAGGATTGTTACGGGGTGGCGTATGTGCATAGATTATAGGAAACTAAATAAGGCCACTAGAAAAGATCATTTTCCCTTGCCTTTTATTGATCAGATGTTAGATAGATTAGCCGGACACGATTTCTATTGCTTTCTCGATGGCTATTCGGGGTATAATCAGATTTACATAGCCCCCGAAGACCAAGAGAAAACGACGTTTACATGTCCTTACGACATTTTCGCTTATAGGCGCATGCCGTTTGGATTGTGTAATGCGCCGACGACTTTTCAACGGTGTATGATGGCTATTTTTTCTGACATGGTAGAGCAGTGTATTGAGATTTTCATGGATGATTTTTCTGTTTTTGGAGATTCTTTTGACATTTGTTTGGAAAATTTGCAGAAGGTCTTGCGAAGATGTGAAGAGACCAATTTAGTCTTGAATTGGGAGAAGTGTCATTTTATGGTGCAGGAGGGCATTGTGCTTGGCCATCGAATATCCTCACATGGAATTGAAGTCGACCAGCGAAAATTGAGACAATTGAGAAGATGCCTCCACCCACTTCGGTCAAGGGGATTAGGAGTTTTCGGGACACGCCGGTTTCTATCGCCGATTTATTAAGGATTTTTCAAAGATCACGAAGGCCATTTGTGCAACTTACTCATGAAAGATGTCCCATTTACTTTGACGAGTCTTGTAAAGAAAGTTTTGAGTTGCTGAAGAAAGCTCTAAGCACGGCACCGGTGATAGTCGCTCGGATTGGGACCTTCCATTCGAACTAATGTGCGATGCTAGCGATTTTGCCATTGGGGCTGTTTTGGGGCGAGACGAGGGAAGGTGTTTCATGTCATATACTATGCGAGCGAACGCTCGATGACGCCTTAAAGAAATTATGCCACAACGGAGAAGGAATTGTTGGCGGTGATATTTGCATTTGATAAATTTCGGGCTTATCTACTAGGAACAAAGGTGATAGTGTGGACCGATCATTCGGCGATAAAGTACCTTTTGGAGAAGAAGGATGCCAAACCAAGGTTGATTCGGTGGGTGCTACTCCTTCAAGAATTCAACTTGGAGATTCGGGACAAGAAAGGGACAGAAAATGTTATAGCCGATCACCTTTCACGGTTAGAGAGTTCCTTCTAGAAGGAAGAAAGTCACCACAAATTATAGAAACCTTCCCGACGAGCAGCTCTACAAGTTGGATTCAACACATGCGCCTTGGTATGCTGATCTATTGAACTACTTAGCAAGTAAAACAATTAGAACGATCTCTCACGTCATCAAAAGAAGAATCTAATCTAGGAAGCTAAGTACTATTTGTGGGACGATCCTTTTCTTTTAAGCGATGCCCCACCAAATTATCCGTAGATGCATCCCGGATGAGGAAATCCACAGGTGTGCTGAACCATTGCCATGCATCGCCCTACGGTGGACACTTTAGTGGAAATAGAACAAAGTAAGGTCTTACAGTCGGGATTTTATTGGCCGTCCTTATTCAAAGATGCTCACTCCTTTGTGTCTACATGTGATCGGTGTCAACGGACAGGAAACATCTCAAGACGACACGAAATGCCGCTGAACACCATACTTGAAGTCGAATTATTTGATGTATGGGGGATCGACTTCATGGGTCCATTTCCCCCATCAAACAAGAATCTCTACATTTTGGTGGCCGTGGATTACGTCTCCAAATGGGTTGAAGCGGTGGCACTACCTACGAATGGGTCCAATGTCGTAATCAAGTTTATCAAACAACATATCTTCTCACGCTTTGGGACTCCACGTGCTATTATAAGTGATGGTGGGTCACACTTCGACAACAAATTTCTTGATGCGGTTTTGAGAAAATACGGAGTCACTCATCGTGTTGCCACAGCATACCATCCGCAAACGAGTGGTCAAGTCGAGATATCAAATCGAGAGCTGAAGTGGATTCTAGAAAAGACGGTCAGCTCGTCTCGAAAAGATTGGGCATTTAAACTCGATGATGCACTTTGGGCGTACCGGACTGCGTATAAGACACCTATCGGAATGTCGCCCTACAGATTGGTCTATGGAAAAGGTTGCCATCTGCCCGTAGAGATGGAGCACCGGGCTTATTGGGCGATAAAGAAGCTAAACTTTGATCTAAAATCCGCGGGGGAAAAGCGTTGTTTGCAGCTGAACGAGTTGGAAGAAATTCGCCACAACTCATACGAAAATGCAAAACTTTATAAGGAGCGGACAAAAATTTGGCATGATAAGCACATCACGCAGAGAGAATTTGTCCCGGGTCAAGAGGTGTTGCTATTCAACTCACGCTTAAAGTTATTTCCCGGGAAATTGCGTTCACGATGGTCGGGACCGTTCACCGTAGTTCAAGTGTTTCCACATGGTGCAGTAGAAGTTCAAAGAGATGGTCGAAAATTCAAAGTTAATGGACAACGGTTGAAAGCATACTTGGGAAATCCAATAGACACGCAGAAAACGAGCGTCACCTTATCCACCGCCGGATGAATGCGAGAGAAGTCCGGCTGAAGACTATAAACTTAGCGCTCCTCGGGAGGCAACCCGAGTATTAGTTGTAGATTCTTTGTTGTTTGCTTGCATTTTTAGAGTCTCTTTTTGTCTTCTTTCTTCTTTGATCCATCCTTCCCTCTCATCTTAATGTATTTGTGTAAAATTTCTGTGCAGGAATCAGCAAAAGGGGATAAATTCAATGATGGGCCGCGGCACAGTCCAGGTGAGCCGCGGCACACACCAGCTGAGGAAAAATGGCCGATCAAACTGTACCCTGTGCCGCGGCATGATCTTACTAAGCCGCGGCACACCAGGTCGCTGAGCCGCGGCACCCGATAACTGAGCCGCGGCACACTAAATGGTCAAGAAACACCCAGGGCGCCTGTACTTTGTGCCGCGGCACACTAAAACACTGAGCCGCGGCATACGAAATCTGAGCCGCGGCACCCGACGACATATCAAAACGTCCAAGTCCGACTGTACTTTGGGCCGCGGCTCACTTTTATTGTGCCGCGGCCCCCGTCGCAAAATAAGAGCAGCCAGGTAAGGCTATTTCAGTCGATCGGCCTGCATAGTATACTTCTTCCCTCCATTCCTTCCTTCCTGCACACGATGAGGTTAGTTGGGTCCAGTCTATCAGTCTCCTTCTCAAATTCTCCAGGTAATTTTTGATTTCTAAATCATAGGTGATTATTGATGTGAAAAGATTTGGAGTTTTATATTGCTAGTTGTTCTTCATTGTTGTTTCTGAAATGGAGTGGAATATGGGGAATTTGTTATTATGATGGAATTGATATTTATGAACGAATTGTTGATGATGGTTTTCGTAATTCAGGGTTATAATCTGTATTATTATTTTTGGGATTTGGAATTAACCATGAAAATTCTTGTTCTTCATTTTAACTTGTGCACACAAGGTGTTTGATAAATTGCAGCAATGAAAAATGGGTAAGCTAGGCATTTTCCAACTTATATGCAATGAATCATGTTGTCACATTATCCCCAACCTCTACATCATGTTCAACTTGAGAGCTATACTTAACTTCCTTTTGATGATGCAAGCTTGTTTATTCACATTCCGCATGTAGTCAAGAAGCATGCAAGCTCACGGACGATGCGGCACGGCTCCCGAGCAGACTGGAGGGAGTACTTGACCTTTTACTTTTCTTGCATTCCATTTTTGTCCATTGAGGTCAATGTACGTCCTAAGTTTGGGGGATTTACATTCAGTCTACATTCATTCTTGTACTCTATTTTCTTCAGTACATTATATTTTGTTGCACTTTTCTTTTCTTTGCGAAATTTTTTTAGATAGCCTTGCTTGCCGTAGTTTTTCTTTATTCGTGAATTTTCGTGCTTCTATTTTGTGTGATACGATGTTACGACCTTTGTCTTTCTCTACGAAGAAGCGGGCGAGTTCTAGTCGAGTTGTAGTCGATTATTTCATTCGCTTAGTATTCAATTAGGTCAAAATTTTTCGTGATTGTAGAGGTCTTGGCAGATAAGAGACGATACATACTTGTTTTTAAATCCCCTTCAATACGTTTGGCTACATTTTCCGGATAGTGAGTCGTACTGTTCCTTTAGTCGTGTTGGCACTTAGATGAAGTTTAGAGTCGGTCAGTTTTTCCCTAAAAGTCGAGATAATGTGTTCTATGAAGGGAAGTCTAGTAACCGGGGGTATTCGCGTGACCCGTTGTCTACTCTCGCGTAAAACGACGACCCCGATTAGACTAGTAATTTAGTGATTTCACATGTGCCAATGATAGGAAGCCTAGTAACCGGGGGTATTCGCGTGACCCGCTGTTTACTCTCGCGTAAAACGGCAACCTTGATTCGGACATGCAGAAATTATGTATTCGAGTTGTTTCTCCGCTGTAAACGGGAACTTAGTAACTAGAAGCATCCATGTGCCCCATGAGTGTCTTTTACGTCAAACGGTTTCCGAATACATGAGAATGGAAGTTCCACCCTAGGATTATCCCGATGAAACATCCCGAGATCCTAACCTAGTGGTCGACTCGAATCAAATTTTTGAGCATATATATAAGGGGATACTGTCCGAGGTTTATTTGTTATGAGACTCGTGAAAATTTGTGCCTTTCAACTGTGGAACGGGACGAACTAGTTTGGCTGTGTTAGCCTTTCATATTGACGGTCGATTTGACTCATGTTTTGTTAATCTTTGAGCTGAAATTTTCTTCATGAACGAATGATTAGGACTGAACTTGATTACTTTGCGGAATCATTATTCTGAGTGCAGCTCGCTTTTATGACACTCGCATTATTTAGAGAGAATGGCAGGATAGTATTGATTAGGTTGAACACTATGAGTTGCACGATGATTCACGACATTCTTTTATTGACTTTAATTCTTTTTGCTTGAGGACAAGCAAAGGCTTAAGTTTGGGGGTATTTGTTAGGCGTATTTTTATACGCTTATTTATCATTATTTTGTAGTGTTTTGGTAAGTGAAATCATCTAAATGAGCTTTTAATGCCTTGATTTTGTATGATTGACAGGAAATTGAAGTCCGGGAGCTAAAACGAGGCAAAACAGTAGCGGCAAAATCGGGCGATGAGCCGCGGCGCAAGGAATCGAGCCGCGGCACAGAAGACACCACCGAAGGGCAAAGTAGTGTACTTTCGTGCCGCACGGCCAGTGAGCCGCGGCACGTAAGAATTTATTTACGCCTGTATTGACTTTTGGCGATGTGCCGCGGCACGAGTTGATGAGCCGCGGCACACTTAGCGGGTTTGGTACGTCTGCGGATTACGGGCGTTTGAAGCCGATTTTCAACCGATTAATACGGACGCGATTTGTGGAGGTCTTGAGCTATAAATAGGGCTTAAGACCCTAATTTAATTATCTTGGAATCATTGAATCTAAACCTAGGAGAGCTTAAGCTTGGAGACAGAGAAGAGGAGGAAGCGTAAGAATTCAAGGCGGAATGAGTCAAGAACGGAGGAATCCGAGCTTCATCCGTTTGAATTTTATGCTTTCGTTTATTTATTCTGTATTTTCGCTTTTAGTATGTCGCTAAAGCCCTAATCTAGGGTTTTGATGAAACCTTTGTTTTTGAATTGATTGAGATTATCCAATTTATTACCTTTTTATTGAGTTTTCCCAATTATGTTTAATGCTTGCAATTATCGGCCAATAGTTGTATTGATTTAATCATTCACTTGAATCGGGAGAGGAGATTTGGTGAGAACTATTGGTGAGGACCGTTTTATTCGTGAGATAGGAATATACTCATAGGAACTACGTGGCCTTTAGGAGATTTCATGCTTTTTGCCTAGCGACGAGATAATTCACCTAGGGATAGAGTGCGTTAGTCGCCGTTAGATAAATCTATTGACCTCGGGAGAGGCGGTAGAATATATTAGCAATCTCCGCCTTCAATAAATTGGGAAAATTATTTATTACGGATAATCAAGATTAAATTCGGATAAATTAAGGTGGATTCAGAACTCTAGACTTATTTATCATTTGATTCCTTTTATTCAAGCTATCGTTTTCTGTTTAGTCTTTTATTAATTCTTTTAGTTATTAATCCAAAAACCCAACTTCGATTGTTCAAATAAAATTGGAATACGAAAACGTCGGTAGTTAGAGATTCAATCCTCGTGGGAACGATACTCTACTTATCACTTATTACTTGTAAACGATGACGTGCACTTGCGTGTAGGAAATATCGCAACAGGTACCCCGCCCGAAAAAAATTTAATTTTTTTAAAAATACCCGGAATATTTGTTTCGGGTCATCGGGTAGTTGGGCCGGGTAGTTCGGGTCGGGTATTTTTGAACACCCCTAATAAATACTAATACCATATAGATTTTTTATATGTTATTATAAAAACATAAATGAATACATAAAAATAAAAATATGAGCCCAAAAATAATATCATTTAACATTCTTTCATGAATACATAAACACAAGAACTAGAGACCCAAAATAATACCCATTAACAATCCTCTGTAGTTATAAAAGGTGCTTCGGGATTACAAGATTTCAGTTGTCTATAAAGTTCCAGACGTGACATGAACATAATTTCCCATCCAGCTGCACATAGGGCTTTGTGGCGGATCCAGTAAGCCGAAATGATAGGCATCGGACAAATAAGTGTCACATAAGATACCACACCATTTTCCTTTGCCTTTGATCTTCTCGTCACGATGACATAACCAAGAGAGAATGTCGTGTTTTGCACCCATTCCATCAACTCATTAAGAGAATCGAACACCTAAAATTCAAATAAAAAATATTAGTAAATATTACGATGACAAAAAAAAAATTAGTATCACGATAAGTATTTATACCTGATCGGTAAAAAATGGTGATATTCCCATAGAGAACTCATTGCCTTCATCTGAGTTTTTTCTGTATAAACTCGACATCTTCTCTCTCTCTCTCTCCCGATCTCTCTCAAAGATTTACCTTATTTGTATTGTTTTGTTTGATTAATGTAAGTCATCTATTTATAATAAAATACAAGTGGTTAGTAGTTAGATTAGAATTAATGTTAAAATTTAAATAATAATAAAATATAAGTGGTTAGTAATTAGATTAGAATTAATGTTAAAATTTAAAAAATAATAAAATACAAGTTATTAGTAGTTAGATTAGAATTAATGTTAAAATTTAAAAATAATAAAATACAAGTGGTTAGTAGTTAGATTAGAATTAATGTTAAAATTTAAAAAATAATAAAATATAAGTGGTTAGTAATTAAATTAGAATTAATGTTAAAATTTAAAAAATAATAAAATACAAGTTGTTAGTAGTTAGATTAGAATTAATGTTAAAATTTAAAAAATAATAAAATACAAGTGGTTAGTAGTTAAATTAGAATTAATGTTAAAATTTAAAAAATAATAAAATACAAGTGGTTAGTAGTTAGATTAGAATTAATGTTAAAATTTAAAAAATACTCAATTTACAGATATCGGTTTTTTGTACATTTTCCTAGGTTTGAATGCTGAAATGAGTTTGTTTAAAAAAAGAAGCACTTATAAACAAAAAAGAAAGTGACAGTATTTATGGGGGTGTTGACATTATTATTGTTAAAAGAAAGTGATGAGATGGGCGGTGGGGTCAGGGTGTTTATGAGGGGTGTTTATTTAGGGCAGGGATCCCCTACAGTGCACAGCACCATGCTGTGCACTCCCTGCCCTCCGATCACACACACCCGCACGGGTGTGTGTGTGTGCCCCATCTGACGGACGGCAGTGCACAGCATGGTGCTGTGCACTGCAGGGGATCCCACCCCGTTTATTTAGCACCACCTTTTTTTTTTATCATTTTTTTAACGCAAGTACCTTTAGTTAGATAGAGTAGCATTAGTTAATGGCTTTGATGTGATAGTGATTTATCATCATCAACTGCACCTTAATTCCAATTATGTTGGGATTGGTGACATGAAAATTATAGTGCCAATTAATTATCGAAAATTAGTTAACACTACAATTCATGCAAAAGACAAAGTGACAAAGTTTTACGCCGGATGCCCTTCCTGTTGCAACCTTCATATGAAGAGAAATGAGATGAAATTTCAAAACCATCAAAATTATAGGCTTTTTCAATTACATGGAAAATATGATGAGATAGTGATGAGTCGAGATAATTGCTATAGTCATGTCATTATAACGTGATTTGAATAGTAAAATGAAGTCGTAACTCAGTTTAAAATAATTGAATACTATAGGTAAGTCAAATATGTCAGACTATATCCTTTTTTCCATGTCTATCATGAGCTGTCAACTTTAACCAACAATGTTCTTAATTACGAGAAACTATGCGATCCTATCCTTGGAAAAAATTCAGATGTATTAAATTTGAGTAGTATGGTCAGAACAGTGATCAAATGTATGCATCTTGCTCAATCGTAAGTGCCAATTGTTTGCTCATAAGCCCCAAATCTTCTCAAATCCCACTTATCTTTATCAATTCAGAATTGTGGCGCATTTCTTGAGAAGGATGGTGCAGGTTTCCAGGGACAAATAAAGCTTACTGGATTTAAAAATGGAGATCTTGTTATAACTGAATATGATTGTACTTATCAGGTATCTATCTGGTTATACTTGTCTCATGCATGCTGCATAAGTTGTAATTTGTTAAAGTTGAAAAAACTAAGTCTGTGCACAATTTTTATTTTCATTTTGATTTTCATTTCTTACAATCATTTTCTATCCTTGAAAGGCGAGTACCTTTATTTAATTCCTTAAATAGAAGATGCATGAAAACACATGGTCAGGATTCAAGGCATTCCAATAGAAATTGTAGAAAATAAACTGTTTTTTGATTGTGCATATGTTAGTTTATCTTATCATATGAGGAGAGCTAGGGGAATGGTTCCTACCAGACAGTTAGTAATGATTTAAGCTTATTCTGTGCAAATGGTCTAGTGTCTTAACCATTTTGATGAATGCATATGTGGTCTCCTTCGACTTAATTATCGGGTTCGGATCTGGTGCGACAGTGTGTCTACGTCTGTGAATCCGCCGTCGGATCACACGCTGTGGACACACCCGTGCGGGTGTGTGTGATCCGACGGTGGGGTGCAGCACAGCATGGTGCTGTACTGCACCAGATCCCCTTCCTTAATTATCATTCAACTTAGCACTTTAGCCTTTCGTCTTTTCTTAATCCGTGATGTTGCTTTTCCCAGCACGTGTAACTAACATATATGTTTGAGTCTGGGGACAAGTGAAAGTGGGACCCAAAGTTTAATGTTCTAATCTTGGAAATTTAATCAAATAAAACCTTGTCCATTTAAAAAGAGAGAGCAACCCCACCCCTCGTCTTTTCTTTTCTTTTTTCGCCCCATGTCGGGGGCGACATGGGGACGTAACAAAAACAAAGGGGATCCTATTAACTTGTTCCGACCTAGGATAATAAGCTCATGAGCTTGGTCTTACTTCACCGTCGAGAAACAAAAGAAAACTTCCATCTTCAAGTTTAACTCAGACGTAGCTCCTATTTTGGTGTTTTGGGTGTGAAGCCGAATCCAAGAATGAGATGATAGAGATGCCCCAATTAGCAGGGGCTTCGCGCCGGAACAGGCCTGGGTGGGAACCCTTACGGATGTGAAGCCTTTCCTCACTTTCAGCAAGGGAATCGACTCATCCACTGACCGGCGCTGCGAGACAGTTCTTGCCTCGTAATTGGCACCAGTTAAGCCATTCCCTGCCCAACTAACTCACATACATTTATGATCAAAAGTCGTTGATTTTGTCATTCGGTCTCGAGATTTTTTTTGGGTGTCATATATCATAGATAAACTGAGGACCTGATCAATTATAGCAGTCCTACGTATTCACAGCATAGAGTTCCCATCATGGAAGGTCGGTCACTTAGAAGCCTGACCTTGAACTTAATAATGAAACCAAAAGAATAAAAATCATGGTAGTCATTACATGTAGAGTGTACCCTCCTTTGCTACAAGCAAAAAACTAGTGACGTCGAACGTAATAATTTGACTGCAGGTTGGGCTGAAGGAGAGTACTTAAAGATATACACCATTGATGAAAATGGAACTCTTGAATGGTCTGAATTGCCACGTGATGCGACTGCAACCAGATTTTCCTGGTACAAGGTATTAAGCTCTATTCAAATTTCATAGGGTCAGAATTTATGTTATTGGGTTATCGGCTTTATAGCTGGGCAGGCTTTACTTGAGGACCTCTTTTAAATTCCATTCTTCAGTTAATCTTTTTGTGATTTCCTTGAACGGTTTCAATGTACCAAAAATCCTGTTTGTTATAGTGTTTCTTCTGTGGAGCATTCTCTATCTATTTCTCTAATACAAGTTGTACAACCGATTTTAATGTCCTCTCATTGTTTTCTGTTCCTTTTTTTTTTATACATATTTTGATGCCCCTGGTGGAGTAGATCCCATTGCCATTGATTTGAGTACTATGGGAAAGGGTCAGGTATGGGTTAACGGCCACCACATAGGAAGGTATTGGACGTTATACGCCCCAAAGGATGGGTGTCAAACTTGCGATTATCGTGGAGCTTATGATTCCACCAAGTGTGTAACAAACTGTGGGGAACCTACTCAATCATGGTACTGTTCAAACCTAAAACTTTGTGACGGCTATTTATCCAGATCGTCACTATTTGGTGGATTTTCTTGTAACCCGTTGATACGGATTCACTCGGGAAGATGAATATGTATTGGTCGGAGTGTGTATAAGAATATCGTAGCGGAAGTCTTTTATGAGTAGTGTATTTCGGATGTAGTTTTATGGATGTAATATCGGATAAAGTGATAGTATCGATCAAGAAAACTTGAACGATCAAGAACAAAGGTTTGTCGAATTAGATGATTTCTTCTCAAGACCTATTGAGAATCGATCGAATTAATACTCGAAAACGCGTCGAATAAAAATCAAAGTTTGATGAAAATCATTCACCAAGGATGAAAACACAAAGTGTAATCTTTTTACTTCAACATTCAATTATCTTACAATGCTTATACAAGACTATATATAGGAAACCCAAGTCTTCCTACTAATTAAAGAAAACAATTCAAAGATTACAAAATCTTTGAATAATCAAAACAAATCTAAATAAAATACAAAGGGAACACAAAAACACAATTTACGGGAAACACAATCCCTAAAATGAGTAAGGAAAGAAAGAAAAGACAAACAATACACAAAAGTGTATAAAATAAAGGAGCTGCCGACACGGCCGCGGCGCGCGCATCATGGTCGACAGGACTCAACCGTGTCCTAGAACACGGTCGGGTTGTCTGGGCAGGTGTTCCGGCATTTCTGGGCGAGTAGGACTCAACCGTGTCACCTGGCACGGTCTGGTTCGGCCGACAGCCGTTCCGGCATTTCTGGGCGAGTAGGACTCGACCGTGTCGCCTGACACGGTCGGGTTCGGCCGACGGTGACTTTGCTTGTCCGGGACAGTACGGCACGGGCCGTGTCGGATGACACGGCCGAGTTCGGTCGGCAGTCCTTCGGCATTTTCCGGCACAGCATGACACGGTCCGTGTCATATGACATGGCCGAGACCGGGCACCTTGGCCCTTCCCGTTTTGTGTCCGTTTTCTCGCCAAAAATGTAGTCGTACGTGCATGGCGTATTGTAAGGCCGTTTATATCGATCCTTGCTTCGTCTTATTTATTTAGAATACTCGTTTTCGCATCATTCCCTCCCCCTTTAAAAGGAATTGACCTCAATTCCGTAATCCCGTCGTTTCCAGATGAAATAATTAATGCCTCCAAATACTTGACCTCGAAAATGTCTGCAGTGCGTATACGGTTCAAAATCTTGAGGCGGTAGGTAGTAGGGGGGTTTTAGAGAATCACCAACAAAATAACTATCATTATTAATAAAATAATAATAATTATTGTGCGAGGTAATACCGATATCACGACATGGCTCATCATGTAACTGGACATCGTCGTCGGGCACAACATCAAAAATAGGAAGCACTGATAATTTCACGTCGGGTTTGTAACACCCCCAAGACATTCAGGGCATATTACAGCGCCGTGGACCCCACACTGTGGAATCCACCAGGCTAACGTACCAAACAAGACATTCGACAACGACAAACCACCATAAATAAAACGACAAGCTAAATAAAGGATTATAACCGACAAATAAAATTCTGACATCAAATCCATTTCCCCAAAACGGGAACACAACATTAACAAATTCAAACCGGAAGTACTCGAGTACTTAAAGAAATTTTATAATACAGAATCCCAAAATCAGACATCAATAATAATTGACAGACAGCACACCAATAATCAACTTCTGGACAATATCATGCTTGCCCATCATCCTCATATGGCTCGGGTGCTCGCTTGTCCCCACGATCAATACCTGAAATACAAAAAGTATTTCCCCCATTTAAGGGGTTAGCTATAACTGCTAGTGCAAGTACAATCCATTTGAACTACATTCTAATCAGATGAATAATGCACCAAAAATCATTTTAGAGAACATTTTATATTCCGGAATATTTACGATGCACAAGCAGAAAACACATTTTCTCCAACCAAAACAATTCAAAGTTAATCTTGGTACGTGACTCACGGCCACCGTACCCCGCAGAGCCCCGTCGGACATCCCTGGGTGGTTAACCACAGTTCGCGATACGAAACTCACGGCAACGTATCCCTAGAGGCCCCGTCGGACCGTCCCTAGGTGAACATACACATATCCATCCACAACAACCACAATACAGCCATAATTCAAATACTAGAACATGTAAACAAATGTAAAGTACTTGCCTTTGTGACATCTTCGAAGAATCGGAAGTGAAAAACGACTACGGATGATCCGAGTGGAAGACGACGGTTCCTAACGAAGAATTAACATAACTCAGTCCCAACGGACATCAATAAACGAAAGGAATACTCCCATAACCCCGATTACAATTCACAACAATAGACGTTCAATCGATACGGGCGAGGGTTTACGCAAAATCTCCCCGTATTGATAATTCACGGATTAAAATCAAGGAAATTGGATTTAGAATCACTCAATAACCATAATCGGTAAAGAATATCGTAACATAGTTGAACAATTCGGAACTAAACCCTAGAATCCCGAAAAACCCCCAAATTCTTCAAAGTTAGGGTTCCTGAGGAAATACCTTGGATTTGACGGATGGATGATGATAATGTTGTAGATTAATCTCCCTTGGTACACAATAGTCAATCTTTAGAGGAAATCCACGGATTGCTCTGGACAAATCGCTCCAAAGGTGCTCAAGAACGCTCACGTCGCGAAAAGGGGTGAAGAAGGATGAAAAGAAACTGACTGAGGTTAAGTCAGTTTTAAAAATGCTAACAGTGCGTTACATACGTTAACACAAGCTGTTAACGTACGTTATGATGGTTACGTACGTAACCAAATACTGGTTAACGTACGTAACCAAATGTCTGTACTGAATTGTGAAGGGTCATAACGTACGTTATGGATCATGCATAATGTACGTTATGCACGTAACAGACCCCAGTTCTGAACACCGATTCTGCACAGTCGATTCAACGACGAACTACAACACGAGGATAGAATAAAAAGTGTAAATACGAGGTATTCATAACAACGAAGCTGAGTGCTCGAAAGTAAATGCACTTCCAACTACCGAGGAATCCAAAATACGACAAGGAGATGAATTTCTCTAAATTTATAGGAAATTACAAAAATGGCCCAAGTGCCCGAAAATCACGAAACGACGTCGGACTTACAAACCGAAAGTTTCAAATTGACCAACTCAACCATACGAACTTGTACAATCCAAGAAACAACGAAAACGAATGAGTTTTACGAGAATCAAACGTTCATACGGCAAAACATGTCATAAAATGAAATTACGTGAAAACATAATCAAAACTCGTCCAAATGGAAAAACTCCAAGAACAAAGTAGATTCGAAATGTCGAAACGGTTACAAGCGAGTCGATAAAAATAGACATACACCAAAAATGGAAACTGCTAAAAATGGAAAATTACGGATATTACATTCTCCCCCTCTAAAATAAAGTTTCGTCCCGAAACTTAAGAATCAAAAAGTTCGGGATGACTCGAACGCATATCCTCCTCTAACTCCCACGTCGCTTCTTCTACTCCGTGCCTCGACCATTGCACCTTAACCAAAGAAATGGTTTTGTGCCTTAACTGTTTGTCTCGACGCTCCAAAATATTAACGGGCCTCTCCTCAAACGTAACATCCTTCTCAATCTCCACGTCTCCAAAATCAATAATGTGGGACGGGTCCGGAACATACTTCCTCAGCTGGGAGACGTGAAATACGCTATGAACATGACTCAACGACGGAGGCAAAGCCAACCGGTACGCTAACTCGCCCACTCTCTCCAATATCTCGAAAGGTCCAATATATCTCGGGCTGAGTTTCCCTTTCTTCCCAAAACGGAAAACTCCCTTCGTCGGAGACACTCTCAATAGAACATGATCTCCCACCTCAAACTCCAAGGGTCGACGCCTAACATCCGCATAAGACCTTTGTCGACTCTGAGCAACCAACATTCTCTTTCTAATCAATTCAACCTTCTCCCTCGTCTCTAACACAAGGTCTGGCTCGGTACCAACTAGATCGGACGGCTCATCCCAACATATCGGCGATCGGCAACGTCGTCCATAAAGTGCCTCATACGGTGCCATATTAATCGACGCGTGCCAGCTATTATTATAAGTAAACTCAATTAAGGCCAAATGCTCCTCCCAGTCACTACTCCAATCTAACGCGCACGCGCGCAACAAATCCTCGAACGTATGAATGGTACGTTCGGACTGCCCATCGGTCTGGGGATGGAACGAAGTGCTCAAACGTAACTGTGTCCCCAATGCCTTATGCACCGCCTGCCAAAAATGCGATACAAATCGGCCATCTCTGTCTGAAATAATGGTCCTCGGCGTACCATGAAGCCTCACTATCTGAGCGATAAAAATACGAGCCAACCTTTCTGGACCCCAAGTATTCTTGATGCCCAGAAAATGTGCCGACTTAGTCAGTCGGTCTACAATCACCCACACCATATTCATACCAGTCTTCGTCCTCGGCAAACCCGTGACAAAATCCATAGAGATATCCTCCCACTTCCACTCTGGGACGGGAAGAGGTTTCAATAACCCGGCTGGCCGCTCATGCTCAATCTTGACTTGCTGACAAGTCAAACACTTAGCCACAAACTGAACTACCTCCTTCTTCATATCGTTCCACCAGAAATTTTTCCTCAGATCTTTATACATTTTACTCGAGCCCGAATGGACTGAGTAAGGTGACGCATGAGCCTCTCGCATAATACTCTGTCTCAATTCCGAGTCGTTCGGAACACACAACCGACCTCGGAATCTCAACACTCCGTCCTCATGAATAACAAATCCCGGGGCTTTCCCCTTCCCTACACTCTCTCGAAGCTGAATAAACATCGGGTCCTCCAACTGTCCCGATTTAATGCCATCGACCAGAGATGAAGAAATCTCAAGAGTACGCAACTGCCCAGAACTCTCTGGCAGTAAAACCTCAATGCTCAACCTCGTAAACTCTCGCTGAAGTCCCGACTGGGCCGTAAGTAGCTAAAGCGCCCGAAGCGATACCGATTTCCGGCTCAAGGCATCTGCCACCACATTTGCCTTACCCGGATGATATAGCTACTCGAGGTCGTAGTCCTTAATCAACTCCAACCATCTCCTCTGTCTCATATTAAGCTCTTTCTGCGTAAAAATGTACTTCAGGCTCTTGTGATCGGTGAAAATCTGACACGACGAGCCATACAAGTAATGACGCCAAATCTTCAACGCAAATACAACTGCGGCCAACTCAAGATCGTGCGTAGGGTAGTTCAACTCGTACGGTTTCAACTGACGGGAAGCATAGACAATCGTCCTCCCGTGCTGCATAAGTACACATCCGAGCCCTTGGCCCGAAGCATCACTGAAAACCGAGAAACCCTCATTACCACTCGGTAAAGCCAAAACAGGAGCGGTCGTCAACCGCTTCTTCAACTCCTCAAAATTATTCTGCCTCTCATCAGTCCACACAAACTTCTCTGACTTCTGTAACAACTAAGTCAGTGGTCGAGCGAGCTTAGAGAACCCCTCGACGAATCTACGGTAATACCCGGCTAATCCCAGAAAACTGCGGACCTCCTTCACGTTCTTGGGCGGCGCCCAATCCAACACTGCCTCTACTTTATGTGGGTCCACACGAACACCCTCGGTCGAGATCACATGACCGAGAAACATAACCTCCCGTAACCAAAACTTGCACTTTGAGAACTTCGCAAAAAGATGCTGAGTTCTCAAAATATCTAATACGATATGCAAATGACGGGCGTGCTCCTCCTCGCTCCTCGAGTAAATCAGGATGTCGTCGATAAAAACGACTACACACTTATCGAGGTACTCGATAAAGACTTTGTTCATAAGCTGCATGAACACGGCTGGGGCATTGGTTAGCCCAAAAGGCATAACCACAAACTCGTAGTGACCATATCTCATCCAAAAGGCCGTCTTCGGAATATCGGTATCCTTCACTCGGAGCTGATAATACCCCGATCTCAAATCAATCTTCGAAAACACGGTTTCCCCTTGCAACTGATCAAACAAGTCATCAATCCTCGGGAGCGGATACTTGTTTTTGATGGTCACTTTGTTCAACTCTCGGTAGTCGATACACAAACGAAGTGACCCGTCCTTCTTCTTCACAAACAGGACCGGTGCGCCCCAAGGTGAAGCGCTCGATCGAATATACCCCATGTCTAGCAACTCTCCCAACTGTTTCTTCAGCTCCAGCATCTCGGCCGGCGCCTTACGGTATGGTGTCTTAGAGATAGGTGCTGCACCCGGCTCTAAATCGACGGTAAACTCAACTTCTCGGTCCGGCGGCAAACCCGGCAACTCGTCTGGAAAAACATCAGGATACTCACACACTACCGGAATAGACGAGAGCTCGACTCCCCCTTCTTCCGATCTCAAAGCGTAACACCAATAGCCCGTACAACCTCCTCGAAGAAGTCTCACCGCCTTCAAGGCGCTGATCAAGAGTCTCTGGCCACTCCGCTTACGCCCCACGAAAGAATGCTCTGCGTCGGAGGCTAACATCGAAGCGATCCTCGTTCTATAATTCATGATCGCCCCATGACGTTCCGGCCAATCCTCACCCGAATCAAATCCTCATCTCTAATATCTACATGATCAGTTGGAAGGCCAAACCCTCCCCGCGATACTCACTGGAAAATCTCTAACCTCACGATCCCCCACGATGCTATCCCCACTAGGAAGTTTAACAACAAAAAGCTCACAAGCAACAAGGCAATCAACATGCAGACGACGCACACAATCCATAGATATAAAAGAATGCGTACCACCAGAATCGAACAATACGGAAACAGGATGATCAAGGATGTGGACGGTACCTGTAGCCACCGTCGCGTCAGGATCCCCTGCTCGTATCATCTCATACACTCGGGGTGGAACAGACCCCGCACTAGAAGCTCCCCCTCTAGAAGGCTGCCCACGTCCTCGACCTCTACCAAAACTCTGCTGCGGCTGAGGAACTGTCGGTGCCTGATTCACACTCGACTCTCCCGCAGCTGGGGCTGATATCTGAGTAACTGGAGTTCGAGCCGCATCCGTACAAAACTTAGCACGATGACCCATCCGACCACAAGCAAGACACTGAATCGGAGGCCTATCACACTCACTCATTATGTGGCCCGGGCGACTACAGTTGAAGCACGTAGGACCACGGACGGAACCAGCAGGAGCAGACCTAGAACCGTTTCCTCGCCCAACTGATGGCGACTGACTCCCAAAGACTCGCGAACCAGACTGAGCCTTCGGGTACCCTCCTGACTTGCCTCCCGAAAACTGACCGGAGGTCTTCTGCTTCTTTCCTTCGGTTGCCGTCTCCGTCGCAGAAAACGACATCTCATAAGCCATCGCTTTATTCTGATACTCTTTCAAAGTCGTGCACCCCAGACCAGACATGTAGTGGCGCACCCTCGGTTTCATCCGCATATCAAAGTGGCGGATCTTATCAAGCTCATCTCGGACTTGGTTCTTCACATAATGCAGCTGTTGATTGTAGTCTTTGATAGCTTGAGAAATAGGAACATCTTGGGGTGTAGCCCCAAAGAAGGCTCGGATCCTCCCCTCTTTCACTGGCCATGGACAAAATTCATCTTTCATCAAATCCCGAAACTCTGCCCACATAGCTGCCCGGTCACGCGGCTTCACCGCTTGCCACCAAGTTTCTGCCTCTTTGGTGAGGAAGTACTGAGCAATGGGCACTTTCCTCTCCTCGGAACAATTAGGAGCCTCAAATACTTTGTCCATCTCGAATAGCCAATTCTCCCAACCGGAAGGGTCGGAAGCACCATCAAACTGTGGAGGACGCATACGAATCACGTTCTGGAGTAACTTATCATTGCCGGATCCAGTAGGCGGAACCGGGTTGGCATTAGCTTGGCCGACTAGAACGGCCTGAGTCAGTAGCGTCATCTGGTTCGCTACTTGCTGTAAAATGTTGGCCACTCCAACATTCTCATGTGCATTACCGGAACTAGCAGACTGGTCCTGCTGACCTCCAGAACTAGGGGGAACACTGTTCGACAAAGAGGGCATCGCCGAATCAGTTCCCGAGTGATCGGACATGGCCGCCCCACCGGCTGCGCCACGTCCCCTACCGCGTCCGGGACCGCGTCCGCGTCCTCTACCAGCAGGAATTCTGAAGAAGTAATGGGTAAGTACAATTCAAACGCAAAACGCAACAAGATACTAAGACAGGAATAGAACAGAACGGTGAAACGAGTCAAGTTAGGAAAAACTTACGAGCACCGCCGTACTGAGATGATGGCATAGCACTGGTACTGTCCCAAAAACGACACTTAACTAGACCCAAATAACCGACAGCCTAGGTATCCACACGGCCGAGTTCGGTCGGCAGTCCTTCGGCATTTTCCGGCACAGCATGACACGGGCCTTGTCATATGACACGGCCGAGACCGGGCACCTTGGCCCTTTCCATTTTGTGTCCGTCTTCTCGCCAAAAATGTAGTCGTACGTGCATGGCGTATTGTAAGGTCGTTTACATCGATCCTTGCTTCGTCTTCTTTATTTGGAATACTCGTTTTCGCATCACCCGTTTATCCATGAAACACAATGTTCTGGAGACTTATAAATCAACTCATTTGAACTTTGAAATTTCCATCAATTGATATGCCGACTTGTTTATACTGATCTACATACAGGTATCACATACCGAGATCATGGGTACAGGCTTCAGATAATATACTTGTCATCTTTGAGGAGACAAAAAAGATCCCATTCGAGATTTCCATCAATTTACATTTCACAGAAACTATATGCGGAAAAGTTTCAGAGGATCATTTTCCTCCCCTACATGCCTGGTCATTCAGAGACCATGAATGGAACTGTTTTATTGAATGATGTGGCACCTGAAATGTACTTGCACTGCGATGCTGGAAACACAATCTCCTAAGTTCGCGAGCTATGGCTCTCCACAAGGCAGCTGCCAAAAGTTTTCTAGAGGGGATTGTCATGCACCCGATTATATTCATTTGTCTCTCAGGTACGCATGACAAGTATTTTGCTCCACTCACTGCTTCATTTCATGCCAATTAGCCAATAGTTACGTATCTGTGTGTACTCGAGTAACATAATTATAATGATGCATTGCCAAGAACTTTTATGATTTCTCAGTTTTAGACATTCACATGTTCTCCATTTAGACTCTGTTCTTTTGGACTGAATGAATCTTAACTGAACTGAACTGAATGGACCTAACATGAACTGAATGGACCAGATATATATATTAAGGTAAACAATAATAATAATATAATAACAATTGTTGACGTCTGATTTGGTCAACGTCACGTGTACTGACCGGGACAAATGGGTCGAAGACACGTAGAAAATAACAAATAAAGTGGAAGATAGTTGATCACTAAATTTTTATTAATGACCTTTCGATAGCATAGAACCGAACGTAATAATGTGCGCCGGTCTATCCAATTTGCTTGTTAATTACAAGTCTTTTTTATTCTTTTTCGATCTCTCTTTTATCTCTTCTTTTTTCTCTCTCTTATTAATGCCTAGAATTCCAAAAGGTCCTTTTTTACTGTACATTTCTCCTATATATGTAGTGCAGGCGGTGGGAGATGACAGTGGCGCATGTTTGGGAATACGCCCATAACACTTGTCGATCTGCATTTACATCGGGGACACGTGGCGGCCTATAAGGAGTGTCTTGGGAAGGGCGTGGCGCATGCGTTAATTGGCATGCGGAGTGCATTTGCCGACTTAGGAGATGTCTATCCGACAGGGTCGGCCCTCGGGTTCCCCGCCGCTCAGGTCGGCTTCGGGTCTGCCGCCGTTCGGGCCGGCCCCGCCGAAATCTTGAACCGGGACATTTTCGTCCTTCCTCTGCTCGGCCTTCCGGGATCGGATACCGGGTCGGCCCGGGAGTCACCGTCCGTACCGGTTTTTAGCGAGTCCGGTTGGAAATCGGGTTTTTGTTCGGCCGGTTCAGCTGCCTGGTGTGCCCACGTGGATGCTGAGTAGGATGGGTTACCAACAAGGGCCCCCGAGTCCAGGGCCGTGCCGAGCTGGCCGGGGCTGGAGTCGGTCGATGTTGAGGCCGATCCGGTTTGTCTTGTTGGGAGGATAAGATCTTTCGAACAGACGTCTCTTTGGGAGTCGTGTCGCACCGCCTCCCTGGTCTTTAGGTGTCATCATGTGGGAGGACGCGTGGCGCAAGAATATTGGGCGGCGCGCTCACGCGTTCTCGAATCCTGCGACGGTTCAGTAGTATTTCTCGTCTCACGCGCCTGGCATTTAATGCCTACGTTTCCCTATAAATAGAGGTTGTCTTCTTCTTCACTGTTTCTTCCGCCATTTTTACATAGTGTTGCAGAGAGAGAAACTTTTTTCGGCGACTTTTTTCCCGATTTCATCGACTTCCCCGGTAAGCTTGCTTTTCTTTCTTATTTATTTAAGATGTCGGAGACAAGGGACGAGACGGAGGTGGTTTTGACCGTGTCGCCGGACCGCACGGGTGTGGCGGATCTATCGATTGGCGAAGCTCCGTCGATTGGAGTGTTGAGGAAGAGGGTGAGCTAGTGGAGTCGCGGGATTTGGAGAAGTGGAAATGGCGGCGCCTTTGTGATTGTCGGAGAGACTCCGGCGGAGAGAGTCGAGCCGGCGGTGGCCCGGCTCGCCTCGCCGGTCCCTTTGGTGGCGGCGAGTTGGGACTCGGCTTAGTTCGGAATGCGTTACGGAGGAGCAATTGGCGGCCTGGCGGCTGCGTTTTAAAATTCCGGCGAGGGTGCGGATGTTCGCTCCGAATCCCGAGGAGAGGCCTCACTGTCCGCCTTATGGTTGCACGGCGGTGTACTACCGCTCTTTACGGGCCGGGCTTCGGTTTCCGCTCCCGTTGACCCTTTCCCGGTGGTTAAGGCAGTGAGGCCTTCTTGTCCCTCAGATTCATCCGAATTCCTGGGCTCGGGTGGTGGGCCTCCTTATTCTTTTTAATCAGCACGGCTGGCCCGAGCCCAGCTTTGAGGAGTTCAACAGCCTCTGTCTATGGAGGTCGGTTGGTAGGTCCGGCTCGGGCTGGTTTTATCTGACGGCCCGGCATGCCATGCACAAGGAGCTGGAAAAGGAAGACATGTCAAAAAAAAAAAAGGGGGGGGTACGTGTAGAAGACATCGTGTTCGGATCGGTTTCTCTAAGTCCGGCCGCCCACAGGTTCTCCTCAGACACTAAAAGGTGAGACTTCCTTTGCTCCAGAGGAAGGCCCAAAAGCTCCTCGACCCGGTCGTCGAACTCACCAGAAGTCTCTGACGCCGGGATGCGTTCTGCACAAACAACAAACGATGAGCGTTAGACAAAAGAGGAACGAAAACAAAAATACCACACTTACTCATTTTGGCCGTAAAAAGCTCAGGAATCCGCAGCTCGGCATCTATCACCCCCGGCTCCCACTCATCCAAGGAACTCCTCCACGGCCCCCCAACAAAAAACCACTGTTCTTTCCAGCTACGAATAGTCTCGGGCACCCCCACCAGCTCCTTGTGCATGGCATGCCGGGCCGTCAGATAAAACCCGGCCGTAGGACCTACCAACCGACCTCCATAGATAGAGGCTGTTGAACTCCTCAAAGCTGGGCTCGGGCCAGCCGTGCTGATTAAAAAGAATAAGGAGGCCCACCACCCGAGCCCAGGAATTCGGATGAATCTGAGGGACAGGAAGGCCCCACTGCCTTAACCACCGGGAAAGGGTCAACGGGAGCGGAAACCGAAGCCCGGCCCGTAAAGAGCGGTAGTACACCGCCGTGCAACCATAAGGCGGACAGTGAGGCCTCTCCTCGGGATTCGGAGGGTAAATGCAGACTGACAAGTGTTATGGGCGTATTCCCCAAACATGCGCCAGCTGTCATCTCCCCACTGGCCCAGACTGTCTATATATAGGAGAAATGTACAGTAAAAAAGGACCTTTTGGAATTCTAGGCATTAATAAGAGAGAGAAAAAAGAAGAGATAAAAGAGAGATCGAAAAAGAATAAAAAAGACTTGTAATTAACAAGCAAATTGGATAGACCGGCGCACATTATTACGTTCGGTTCTATGCTATCGAAAGGTCATTAATAAAAATTTAGTGATCAACTATCTTCCACTTTATTTGTTATTTTCTACGTGTCTTCGACCCATTTGTCCCGGTCAGTACACGTGACGTTGACCAAATCAGACGTCAACAGATTGGCGCTAGAAGGAGGGTCTTGGGAAGGGGCGTGACTGCATGCGTTAATTGGCATGCGGGTCTGTTTTGCCGACTTCCGGAGATGTCTATCCGACAGGGTCGGCCCTCGGGTTCCCCGCCGCTCAGGTCGGCTTCGGGTCTGCCGCCGTTCGGGCCGGCCCCGCCGAAATCTTGAACCGGGACATTTTCGTCCTTCCTCTGCTCGGCCTACCGGGTCGGCCCGGGAGTCACCGTCCGTACCGGTTTTTAGCGAGTCCGGTTGGAAATCGGGTTTTTGTTCGGCCGGTTCAGCTGCCTGGTGTGCCCACGTGGATGCTGAGTAGGATGGGTTACCAACAACAATAAAATAAAAATAATAAAAATAATAAAATCATAATAAAAATAATAATATAATAAAATATAAATAATCAATTGAGATCTATTTGATAAGAATAAATTAGAAAAAAATATAAATTATAGCTCAAATAGCAAATAAATTGCCAGATTTTTTTTATTGAATATGTAATAACACATTACAATAAGATGACAGGCAAACGGGCAACAAGTTGCGCCGCAACCCCCTTTTGAATGGCAAAACCAATCCTACTAAAAATGAAGTTTTGTTTCTTGAGGACCGAAAAATTACTCTTGCCAGATTCAAACTTTTGTTTTTAAGAAAATATTATTACTATTCATGCACATGCATATTAATAACAAGAGTAATTTTTTTTATACTAAAAGTTTTTTACACAACTTTTTTTTTTATCCGACACCAAAATCTTTCAAAAATTTTGAAATCACACAAATGTTGTGGATGGCGTTAAGAATTTCCGTCAGAAAATAAAAAAGCAAAAAAATAATTCTGAAAATTCTGAAAAATCGAAAAAATCTGAAAAAAAATAAAAAAAATTCTGAAAATTCAGAAATTTTTTGCAAAATTTAAAAAATCTGAAAAAAAATCGGCACTTTTATTTTTTAACAAAAAAATATCTGGAATAAATCTTAAAAGTCGGATCTTTTATTTAATATTCAAAAACAAAAACTAAAAAATAAAAAAGAATCTGAAAATTCTGCAAAATTTAAAAAATCTGACATAAAAATCGGAACTTTTATTTTTCAAGAAAAAAAATATATGGACTAATATTAAAAATCAGAATTTTTTTATTTAAAATTCAAAAATAAAAAGTAAAAAATAAAAAAATTCTGGAAAATTTAAAAAATCTGAAAAATAATTGGAACTTTTATTTTTTAAGAAAAAATTATATGGAATAATAATATTAAAAATCAGATCTTTTATTTAAAATTCAAAAATAAAAAGTAAAAGTTCTGATTTTTAATATTATTATTTTCAGAATTTTCAGAATTTTATTTTAAATTTTCTATAATCGGAACTTTTATTTTAAATTTTTCGGATTTTTTTTTTATTTTTTACTTTTTATTTTTGAATTTTAAATAATAGATATGATTTTTAATATTATTATTCAAGATATTTTTTCTTAAAAAATAAGAGTTCCGATTTTTTATTTCAGATTTCTTAAATTTTGAATTTTCCAGAATATTCAGAATTTTTTTATTTTTTTCAGAATTTTTAGATTTTCTAGAATTGTCAGATTTTTTTTTTTACTTTTTATTTTTCTGATGGAAATTCTTAACTCCATCCATAACATTTATGTGATTTCAAAATTCTTGAAAGGTTTTGGTGTCGGATGAAAAAAAAAAGGTTGTGGTGTAACTTCAGACTAACCCAAAAGATTTTAGTGTAAATTTTTTTTTTCTCTAATAACAATAGCGATAATAACTATAATAATAATGATAATAACAATGATAATAATGATAAATAATAATAATAATAATAATAGTAATCAACAACAACAACGATAATAATAAATATTATTATTAATAATAGTAAATATTATTTAGTTATAATAACAATAATAGTAATAACCAAGATTATTATTATTAATAATAATAATTAAAAATAATAATAATAATAATAATAATAATCAAATGAATCGAATTGAATCAATCGAATCGAATCGAATGGACCGACTTGAATCGAATCAACTAAAAACTAAATGTTCGAAAAGAACATGGCATTAGTGATCTTTTTTTCTTAGTTATTCTGCATCGTCATAAACTAATTTTCGCTGGAAATTGAATAACTATTTAAACACATCCAGGCTTGTTTGGGAAGACAGAACTGTTCGCTAAGTGTGTCCAACAATGCATTTGGAGGAGACCCCTGCCATGGTGTTGGCGGACCTAGCCATAATCTAGTGGTGCACGTGCACCACTAGATTTTTTCAGAATAAGACCCCCTTTCCCGATAATATCTAGTATTATCTTTCCCGTTATTTTATTTTGGCAATAGTTGAATTATCGAGGAGTTTAATTATTTTTTACTCTCGAAGTTTAATAGGTAAAGTCATATATATCTATTAAATATATTTTTTGATTTGGCGTAATCTATTTTGATCAAGACGATATTAATTAAAGTGTTTAAAATTGTTTATTCAACCTTGAAGTATTTCGCAAACACTTGCTTCTTTTGATGAAAAAAATTAAGATGCACCCTTAATACAAAACTAGCTCAAGAGTTTCAGTTAATCAAATATTAGAAATTACTTTTGAAAGAAATGTTGATTTTCCCGTAAAGAATCGCAAGTGTTGAGCAGTCTTACCGGTATGAAGTATGTAAAGAGTGAGTTATGTAGTAAGATGGGTGATCAATGGTTAAATAATCGTCTTGTAACATTTATAGAAAAATATGTACTTAAAACTATTAGTAATGATGTTATTTTAGCACATTTTCAGGAAATGGACAGTAAATATAAGCGATTTTCTTTGTAAATGTACGGATCATTTGTTTTTTTTTTGTTTTTTTCCCCACACGCACATGAGGGGGATCGTCCCCTGTCCTGAGTACCCCCAAGAGTCTCGACCTGACCCCGATCTAGAGGTAAATTTTAGCGTGGCGTATTCGCGCCATTGTCACATTGTATTACTGACTTTCTTTATGTATTATTTGTTATCTTTAATGTAATTTTAATATATATTTTATCGTTCGACATTGTTTTCGTGGGACAGTCGGTGCACCAGTGGTTTTTCGTTCCTGGATCCGCCTATGGTTGTCAAGACTATCCGTTGAAATGAAATGTTTGCCACCATCATCCATCAACACGTCCCTGATTTAATGACGACCATCTCAAGCTTGTTCCCTCTTGAATGAGAGGCATATTCATCTTCGCTTAAACTACTCAAGTGCCTTTACTAATGTTCGGGGGTGTTTTCTCAGTTTTTTTTATGAGCTTCATGACGAATAAATAATGAATGCTATGTTGTTTTCTTTTCTTTCTCTCGGTTTTTTTTTCCATATTATGAATAAGACATTACCTCATGTTCCATGATGTACGTGATAATTTTATAATATCAATCACATAATGTGACATGACTATAGCAATTATCTCGACTCATCACCATCTTATGATATTTTCCATGTAACTGGAAAAGCCTATGATTTTGATGGTTTTGGAATTTCATCTTATTCCTCCTTCATATGAAGGTTGCGATAAGAAGGGCATCCGGCGTAAAACTTTGCTACTTTGTCTTTTGCATGAATTGTAGTGTTAACTAATTTTCGACAATTAATAAACACTATAATTTTCATGCCACAAACCTAGGGCTGTAAACGAACCAAGCCGAGCCGAGCTTTGATCGAACCGAGCCGAGTTTTAAATTTTTTTCTGACGAGCCGAGCCGAGCCGAGCTTTCTTACCGAACAAAAATCGTGTTCGAGCTCGAGCTCGTTAATAAATCGAGCCGCACACGAGCTGTTCGCGAACAACTCGAGCCGAGTCGAGCTCGAGCCGAGCTCGAGCTATTCGCGAATAATTATATATTTTTAAATTATTTAAATAATATATTTGAATTATTTAAAATAAATATTTTAAAATAATCATTAAAAATTATATATTTTCAAATATATATATAAAAATTAATATTTTAATATATGAAAATTATTTAAAAAATTATTAATCTATAATATAATATATAAATATTATAAAAAAAATTTAAAAATATATTTATTAATCGAGCTTAACGAGCCGAACCGAGCCGAACCAAGCTCGAGCCGCACATGCCCAAACTCGGCTCGAGCTCGTTTTCTTAACGCACAGATTTTCGAGCTCGAGCTCAAGCTCGAGTTCTTAACGAACCGAGTCGAACCGAGCCCTTAACGAGCCGAGCCGAGTTTTGTTCGCGAACAGCTCGGTTCGTTTACAGTCCTACACAAACCCCAACATAGTGGGGATTAAAGTGTAGTTGATGAAGATGATTATGAATAAGACATTTGTGTCATTTTGATCTTAACAATTTTTGGTCATTGTGCAGCAAAATTGACTTAGCGTAGTAAAATTTAACCCTTCTCTTTACGACTAACAAACTAGGCTGTCTGCCGGCGTTGTCCCAACTACTCTGGCCGAATCGCCAAAGGGTCCGTCAATCCTGTTCAAAAACCGTAGCCAGCTGCCTCCGCCTTTGAGCCAAAATTACATCACTGGCCATGGCCCTTAAGACAAAATTATGGCAATTGACGAGCAGCTCAAACCCAGTGCTTCAAATCGCTGAATCCAATTAAGATTCACTGTTTTTATTTATACTGAAATCTTGACTCGTCTTCGCACCCAAACTTGCATAGGCCCTCGCTCCTCCAATTAGAGGTATAGTTGGAAAATTCAAGTAAATAGTCTTGTAAAAGGCATGCTTATGTATGCTGTTAAATTGGGGAGATGGCAAGTGCTGCTTGGTTTCTGGTTTCACACAAAATTAACAGCACGAAGAAACTGATTATTAAATGAGCAGAAAACTGATTTAAATTTAGGTCGATTTGCTTGGAAATAATTAAGAGCATCCAGAACGGGAGGTTGCGGGCAGCAGGGTTGCTGCCTGGCCTCCTGTGGGCTCCGAGTTTGGCGATCCAGGGTCGCAAATGCAATCCTGCATCGTGTTGTGGGAAAATCCCTCACAATATGCCGCAAGTGCACGGTGTCAACAAGTAATAAAGTGATAAGTAGAGTATTGTTCCCACGAGGACTGATTTCACTAAGTACCAAAATATAGTCAACTCACAATTTTATTTGAAGAACAATTATACGGAGTTTATACCTAAACTAATTGCAGAAAATAAATAATAGTGCTAATTATAATAATAATACTAATAAGCGCGTAGGATTATGATTTTCACCTCAAACAATCGGGAATGATATTTATTCGATTCAATTCACTTTTATTCAATTGATTGTAAGCCAGAAATTTCTAAATTATTCTAAAGCCTTTCCCAAGGTCGATAGAAAATACTACGAATTATTAACTCGATATATCCCTATTCGAATTAGATAATTAATTGCTAAAACAGTTCATGAATTCCCACAATAATTAGGCTTCACAATTTCCAAGAGTATATTCCTATCTCACGAAAATTATGATTCGTCTCACAAGAACTATGCTTAAATTTCATCTCCCGAATCCATAAAGACATTCAAAACAATTTAACTGTTTGCCAGACAATTAAAAAGCATTAAGAATAATAAGAAGAATCCAATTCAATAGAATAACGAGTAAATCGAAATAATAATAAATAAATCAAACCGTCATGAAATCGGCTACAATCACAATCCTACTCGAATAAATCTAGAAACTAAGATGCAAAAAAACCGTAGGGACCCGTGGTCTTGTCGTCGCCCACAAATCTCCTCCTTGTGTTCTTCGCCCTTGCTCTAATACACCTCCGAATTCCTTCTGATCGATCCCCCTCTTCTTCAGCCCTATGATGCTTATTTATAGTCGTCCTCAGCCTCCAAAACGCGTCCGTGTGATTAGGTCGAGAACATGCTCCAAAACGGCCCAAACCCGCGCGGAGTACACCAAAACCGCCCCGTGTGCCGCGGCTCACTTAATCTGTGCCGCGGCACACGGCACTCAGCGGGATGCCTGGGCGCTGTTTATTTCTTCTGTGCCGCGGCTCACTAAATCTGTGCCGCGGCAGTCTGATTTACTCGGCACTCTGCTAGTCTCCTGCGTGTCTGCGGCTCATGACCAAAAGCGCTATTTTACTTTGTTTTTCGTCGTTTCGGCTTCCGAACTCCGATTTCCTGCAAAACATATAAAAATAATGCATTAAAAGCTCATTTGTGCTGATTTAGGCTCAAGATGGATATAAATTAATGATATAAAAGCACATAAAAATACGCCTAACAAATACCCCCAAAACTTGAGCCTTTGCTTGTCCTCAAGCAAAAATTATCAATTTTAGACAAAATGTATCGTGACTAATCATGCAAGTCCATAGTGCTCAACTTAATCAATAATACCCTGAAAATCTCGAAGAATAGTACAAGTATCGTAATAGCGAGTCACATCCAGGACACTGATTCCACTAAGTAACCAATTTCAGTCCTAATCAATCGTTCATGAAGAAAATCAAGTTCAAAGATTAACAAGCGTGAATTTAATCAACCGCCAATACGAAGGGTTAAAAATAAACAAGCTAATACGCCCAATTCCACAGTCTAGTGGCAAAAATTTCAAGAGTTTCATAAAAAATAACCTTCGGACAGTATTCCCTTATATATGCTCAATAAGATGATTCGAGTTGACCACTAGGTTCGGATCTCGGAATGTTTCATCGGGATAATCCTAGGGTGGAATTTCCATTCTCGTGTATTGGGGGAACCGTTTGACGTAAAAGACACTCATGGGGCACATGGATGCTTCTAGTTACTAAGTTCCCTTTCACATCGGAGAAACAACTCGAATAGCTATTTCTGCATGTCCTATTCAAGGTTGCTGTTTTATGCGAGAGTAGACAACGGGTCACGTGAATACCCCCGGTTACTAGGCTCCCCATCATCGGCACATGCGAAATCTCTAAACCACTAGTCTAATCCGAGTTGTCGTTTTTCGCGAGAGTAAACAACGGGTCACGTTAATACCCCCGGTTACTAGACTTCCCATCATAGAACAACTAATATCTCGACTTTTTGGAAAAACTGTCAGACTCTAAACTCAATTTAAGTGCCAACACGACTCATGTTACTGGACGACTAGCTAACCGAAAAGTATAACCAAACGTATAGACGGTGATTTGAAAACACGTATGTCTCCTTTCTTATCTGCTAAAATTTCTACAAAAACGATAAAATTTCGGACCTAAATGAATACTCAACAGAAACAGATATCGCTGACTACAACTCGACCAAGAGTCAACCGTTTCTTCCAAGAGACATCAGTATCGTAACATCAATTTTACACACAAGGAAGCACGAAAAATTAACGAAAAGTAACGCACTAATGAAATCACAATTTATAACCAAGAAAAATTAAGAAATTAACGCATGCTTCAATCTATTCCACTACACATACATTCATCAACAGTAAAACTCATGTGAAAATAAAAGAGATAAGGAAAAGTGAAACTTATTCCAATTGTCTTCTTGAAAGCCAACACATGTCTGAGTGGAATCGTCCGCCCAACATCACAAGGGACCCCCAAACTTAGTCTCTAGTCATGAATTAACAATAGACATTAAATCCAAGAAAGACTAGAATATGAAGAATAATAACTCATTGGGGTTATAAAGAAATATTAGAGAAATAAGGGCCAACAAGAATACACGAATCCAAACGAAATAACAAAACAAAGAAAAATTAAAAACGAATAATCAAATAAAAACAACTAACTAGAAAGCAAGTAAAAATGATGGGTTGCCTCCCATCAAGCGCTCTATTTTACGTCTTGAGCGCGACGTGGCAAAAAGAGTTTAACGTGGCTTCTTTCTAGGGAGATTGCCAAATGCCCCCTTCTGGCAATCTATAAGCCTCTTATTCCATAGGGGAGGCTTTGGTTCATGCCCGGTTGCCAAAAATAATGAGTAAGAATAAATATGCGGGCAACTAAAAAATGATGGAAGAATGTAATAATCATAAGGCACGAAAAAATAAGCAGAGTTCGAATGGGTAAATAATAAAGGCTTATCATGAACAACCTCATTAGAAGTCGAAGAATCAGCCTCAACAAAATCAGAAGTGATGGGGTCAATCTCTCCCATTATGGATTTAGGAAAAATTATGCGTGGCACCGTTAATAAAATTTTAGGCACATAAGTGTTCACCTTATTAGTCGAAGTTTGATGACAATTTAATGAAATTTCTTGGGAAACATCATCAATGGTAACTTCTTCTACAGGCTCATCACACTTTATGTAATTATCGGGTGCTGGGGAATCGACCCTAAGACTTAGTATGTCTTTCTTCTCAACCTCCCCCTCAACTTCACTACTAAATATATGAGCTGGAATACAACCATAGTGAACCTCAAGACCACGACGTGCACATTCTAGCTCAAAAAGGGTACTATCAGGATTTTTGAGAACGTCTACACATTGTTCAAGCATGGTCTTTTGTTTTGGGGGAGGGGGCTGACTGACCCTATTTGGCAAATTATTAAGAACATTGGGATTTATGAAATGCCAAGGGCCACGATACTCAAAGGAAAACATAATAAAAATAAAAAGACTAAAGAAAACTTCAAACTAAAATTAGAGTCTCTTGGTATTGATATTAGCAAAAAATTAGTCCCCGGCAACGGCGCCAAAAACTTATTGTGGGAAAATCCCTCACAATATGCCGCAAGTGCATGGTGTCAACAAGTAATAAAGTGATAAGTAGAGTATCGTTCCCACGAGGACTGATTTCACTAAGTACCAAAATATAGTCAACTCACAATTTTATTTGAAGAACAATTATACGGAGTTTATACCTAAACTAATTGCAGAAAATAAATAATAGTGCTAATTATAATAATAATACTAATAAGCGCGTAGCATTATGATTTTCACCTCAAACAATCGGGAATGATATTTATTCGATTCAATTCACTTTTATTCAATTGATTGTAAGCCAGGAATTCCTAAATTATTCTAAAGCCTTTCCCAAGGTCGATAGAAAATACTACGAATTATTAATTCGATATATTCCTATTCGAATTAGATAATTAATAGCTAAAACAGTTCATGAATTCCCACAAAAATTAGGCTTCACAATTCCCAAGAGTATATTCCTATCTCACGAAAATTATGATTCGTCTCACAAGAACTATGCCTAAATTTCATCTCCCGAATCCATAAAGACATTCAAAACAATTTAACTGTTGGCCAGGCAATTAAAAAGCATTAAGAATAATAAGAAGAATCTAATTCAATAGAATAACGAGTAAATCGAAATAATAATAAATAAGTCAAACCGTCATGAAATCGGCTACAATCACAATCCTACTCGAATAAATCTAGAAACTAAGATGCAAAAAAACCGTAGGGACCCGTGGTCTTGTCGTCGCCCACAAATATCCTCCTTGTGTTCTTCGCCCTTGCTCTAATCCACCTTCGAATTCCTTCTGATCGATCCCCCTCTTCTTCAGCCCTATGATGCTTATTTATAGTCGTCCTCAGCCTCCAAAACGCGTCCGTGTGATTAGGTCGAGAACAGGCTCCAAAACGGCCCAAACCCGCGCGGAGTACACCAAAACCGCCCCGTGTGCCGCGGCTCACTTAATCTGTGCCACGGCACACGGCACTCAGCGGGATTCATGGGCGCTGTTTATTTCTTCTGTGCCGCGGCACAGAGTACAGTTTACTCGGCACTCTGCTAGTCTCCTGCGTGTGCCGCGGCTCAGCACATGGGTGTCGCGGCTCATGACCAAAAACTATTTGTTTTTGCCGTTTTTAAATCGTTTCGGCTTCCGGACTCCGATTTCCTGCAAAACATATAAAAATAATGCATTAAAAGCTCATTTATGCTGATTTAGGCTCAAGATGGATATAAATTAATGATATAAAAGCGCATAAAAATACGCCTAACACATCGCTGTATTTAATCCGATTTTTCTTTTTTTCTTTTATTTTTTGTCCTTCATTTTGCGATGGAGAGAGATGAAGAGAAAGAGAGCAGTGGACTGCACTTCCATTTTTCCTTTCTCTATTTTTTTTGGAAGAGATAGAGAGAGGGATGAAAGTTGAAGAGATACATAGAGAGAGTGTTGGGGTATTAGGGTTTATTAAGGAGATCCGGATTCCCGATGGATCGTGTAATCACTTTCTGAACTGATATTTCTATCTTATGCCCGGGTTACAAGAAATTCAGCCTAGGATAATCCAAAGGGACACTTACGAATCTAGGCACAGAAGCGTAAGCCAAATTGCTAGAGAGATTCTGAGTTTTTCAGAAGAAGGAGAGAGCTCATAAAAGGTTGTGTCGACTCAAGGCCAAGAGCCTTATTTATACATGTCGATTTTAGGGTTGCATAGGGACGGTTTAGGGTTTCTTGAGGCGGGGCCGTCAGATGGATTAAGTTAGTGATCCGAAATTAGGGTTAGACCGATGGATTTGCCCCATGGACCCCGCTAGGGGCGCTGCCCCTAGACCCGTCACCGGGGGCGCTGCCCTCGGACCCCCGATATTTGGTCTTACCGGCTTATAATTCGATCTTATACATGTGTGCACTCCGCACATACCCGAACATATATTAGAATACAAATTATAAAACCCCTTAGCTCACATATTAGTTCCAATTACACAAAATGCCTGGTGACACTAAAATCACCAACAATCCTCCCCCATTTTAGTGTAACCCATGAACCAACATAACATTAATCCAAGCAAACCAAACCGGTACATAGTGAAAATATCGAAACGATTGAATTTTCATCTTAGTATCATACACTTTCAAATACTCGAGAATTAGGGTGTTATAAGAATTGAACCCTTCAACCCATTTGAATACCTGAAGATAAAATACATACTAATTTATTGAATTTCTCTAACAAAATACGACTTGACACTATTATTTAAGCCGTGTGTCCTAATCCTCTCATGACTGTATCAAGGCCAAGTCCCCAACCTCTTGAAATGCGGCCACACTTCACAATCACGTAGGTAATTCCTTTACTTCATGTGTCTGCACATACATTTTATCAAAGGAATTATTAAGAAGTTAAACTTCAACCTAGTCAACTGCAGAACCGAACACATACCTGGGATGACTAGTTTGTTTGAGCTTTCCTCATTGAATTCAACTCCTAATGTCATATTAGAAGGGAATTGAGTATCTCACCATTACAGAATTAGATGGACTTTAATCCCATCCCAATTACAGACTTGTGCACTAAGTCTCTTGACAGACCCTTAGTCAAATGATCTGCCAAATTTTGTTGCGATTTCACAAACTCAACCGAAATCACACAATTCATGATTAGATCTCTAATCATACTGTGTCTAACACCTAAGTGTCTAGACTTGCCATTATAAACTTGGCTATATGCCTTATCCAAGGCTACTTCATTATCACAAAGGATAGAAATCGGTGCTATCGGCTTAGACCACAAAGGAATCTCATAGACTAAATTTCTTAGCCACTCTGCTTCTTTATCAGCAGCAGGTAACGCAACAAACTCAGATTCCATTGTCGAGTGTGTAATGCAAGTTTTCTTCTTGAAAGCCCATGAAATGGCACCTCCCCCAAGCAAGAATACCCAACCAGAAGTCGAGGAATGGTCCTCCAAGTTGTTTATCCAACTTGCATCCGAATGTCCTTCCAAAACCGAAGGATATCCCAAGTAACTCAAGCCATAATCCATGGTTCCCTTGAGATACTTGAACACTCTATTCAACGCTTGCCAATGTTGAGCACTAGGATTACTAGTGTATCTGCTCAATTTTCCCACAGCAAAAGCAATATCAGGCCTGGTACTTGTCATGGCATACATCAAGCTATCAATGGCCTTAGAGTATTCCAATTGTGAAATGGGAATGCCAGTGTTTGGCATTAATTTCACACTAGAGTCCATAGGAGTGCTGACGGGAGAACAATCACTGAAATTAAACCGCTTGAGAATTTTCTCAATATAATGACTTTGAGTCATTACTAAACCTTTGTTCACCCTCTTAATTATTATTCCAAGAATTACATCAGCCTCTCCCAAGTCTTTCATAGAAAATTTAGATGACAACAATTTCTTAGTTTCATCTACTTGATTTTGGTCAGTACCGAAAATCAGCATGTCATCTACATATAAGCAAATGATCACTCCAACACTAGTAGTTTCATCAAATCTACTATAAACACATTTGTCACATTGGTTTAACTTAAAACCAGAATACAAAATCACCTCATCAAACTTTTGATGCCATTGTTTGGGTGCTTGTTTCAGCCCATACAATGATTTCACAAGTTTACATATCATATGCTCTTTACCGGGCATAACGAAACCTTCTGGTTGTTTCATGTAAACTTCTTCATCAATTTCACCATTCAAGAAGGCTGTCTTAACATCCATTTGATGGACAATCAGATTGTGAATACTTGCCAAGACAATTAACAATCTAATAGTAGAAATACGCGCCACCGGAGCATACGTATCAAAATAGTCAACACCGGGTTTTTGTCTAAAACCTTGAATGACCAACCGGGCTTTAAACTTGTCAATAGTATCATTAACAATCATTTTCCTTTTGAAAATCCATTTGCAACCAACTGGTTTAGAACCCGGAGGCAAATCACATAACACCCAAGTGTCATTTTCAAGAATTGACGACATTTCGTCATCAATAGCTTCCTTTCAAAAGACAACATCTCGAGACTCCATGGCCTCTCAAAAAGTCTTAGGATCATTCTCAATGCTGTAACAATAACAGTATTGATAACCAATTTCGTCCCTTGTCCCTTCTACCAAATAGAGTTGGAAGTCGGAACCGAAATTTTTCGCAATTCGGCCTCTTTTACTTTTCGGGGGCTCTTATGTTGTTGGTACAGCAACACCATCTGAATTTCCTGGATTTTGCACTTCATTAGTGCCAAAAGTCAGATCCTTAGGCCTTTGAATCGACGAAAAACGCATCTCATCATAAATTGCATCCCGTGATTCGATAACGGTATTAATCGATACCGAATCATTCGGTTCTATTACATAAAACCTATATGCCTTGGAATGTTCAGCATATCCAATGAATATACAATCTATTCCACGTTCACCCAAAGTTTTCCTTTTGGGTTCGGTAAGTTTTACAACTGCCCGACATCCCCAAACCCGAAAGTAACTAAAATTCGGCTTTTTCTTGAACCAAAGTTCATATGGGACCGTTTTGTTCTTTTTATTTGGAACCCTATTCAGCAAATAGCAGGCCGTTAACATGGCCTCTCCCCAGAATCCCTCACTCAATCCCGAGTAAGAAAGCATTGAGTTTACCATTTCTTTTAAAACTCGATTTTTGTGTTCGGCAATTCCATTATGTTGGGGCGAGTAAGGTGCTGTGGTTTCATGAATGATACCCACTGATTGGAAGTATATAGGATCCATATATTCACCTCCCCGATCAGTTCTAAGATATTTAACCGGATTGCCTAATTGCATATTCCACCTCAGTTTTGTATATTTTGAATTTATCTAAGGCTTCATCCTTAGAATGCAACAAATATACATAGCAAAACCGAGTACAGTCATCAATAAACGTGACAACATACTTTTTATTACCCAAAGAAGGAGTAGAGTAAAAATCACACAGGTTACTATGTACAAGTTCCAAAATAGCCGAATTCCTAGTGACACTCGGAAAAGGCTATTTTGTCACTTTTGTAAGCATGCATGTTTTACATTTTTCTGGATTCATGTCAAAGGCTGGAAGCAATCCACCTTTTTACATCTCATGCATCCTTCTAAAATTGACATGACCCAATCTAGCATGCCAAAGCATAGAGTCATCAATCTTAGAAGTAGAAGGCACAAATGCAGAATTTTGAACAATTATAGACTTATCAATAACATTCAAACGAAACATTCTATTATTCAAATATCCAAAACCAATAAACATTCTACCTCGAGATAGGATGAACCTATCCGATTTAAAAACTTGTCTAAAAACATCAGAATTCAAACTACTACCACTAACTAGATTCTTTCGAATCTTAGGAACAAACAAAACATCAAAAAGTCTAATAGTCTTTCCAGAAGTAAATTCAAGACAAACAACACCGACACCACAAATAGGCATAAAAGAATCGTCTCCCATTTTCAGCACCGATCCATCTTCAAGGGGTGTTAATGTTTCAAACCACTGTTTATACTTGCATACATGGTTTGTTGCCCCGGAGTCGATCCACCAAGCAACATCACCATCCTCTACATAGAATGATTCTGGAATAAGTGAAACATAATAAACATAATTTTGTTTAGAATTATCAAGGTTGATCAAGTACTGACCTCCTTTAATTTGGTCCTTAGACCCATGTCCACTTCCATTGGCTCCACTGTTTCCAGTACCATTGTTGCCTAGATTCACACGACAATCACGCTTGCAATGTCCCACCTTCTTGCACCTCCAACAAGACAGTGCCTTATTCTTCTTATTGGAGTTATTTGGGACATACTCTTGCTTACGTTTGCCATGTCCATTGTTATTCGGGTTCCTTGGTTTGCTTTCAACCATATGAACAGAGGGCTGTCCAGGTTCAACTTTTCCTTTGGTTTTATCAGATTTGTCATTATCCTTTGCACAAAGAGATTCTTCAATGCGAAGATGACTAGCAAGTTGAACCAAAAACAGTTCCTCCTTTTGATGTTTTAGGTTATGTTTGAAATCTTTCCAGGATGGTGGAAGTTTTTCAATCACACTTGACACAGCAATGGATTCGTCCATGTTCATGTTGTGCAATTGAATTGACCCAAAATACGAAGGAGTTCACTGTATTGTTCTATGACAGACCTTGAATCAACCATCTTATAAGAATTAAAATCGCTAACCAGAAACTTCTTACTTGAAGCATCCTCGGCGATGTATTTTGATTCAAGGGTGTCCCACAATTCCTTCGCACTTTTAGCATCACCATGGATATCAAATAAAGAATTAGACATACCGTTCAATATGTGACCTCTGCAGATGTAGTCATCGTTGTCCCACTTGCTCCTCTTCCTGGTATCCTCCAATGTCTCGTTCTCAACCACCTCTGGTCTGGGAGTAATCAGCACATACGCTGCCTTCAGAGTAGTCAGCATGAAGTGCATCTTCTTTTGCCAGCGCCTGAAATCATTGCCTTCGTACTTGTCCATTTTTTTGAACTTTGTAGTCATCTCGCGGATTTATTGAGCCATCTCCAGAAGACAGAAAATATCAGTTCGATTGTTGGGGTATTAGGGTTTATTAAGGAGATCCGGATTCCCGATGGATTGTGTAATCACTTTCCGAACTGATATTTCTACCCTATGCCCAGGTTACAAGAAATTCAGCCTAGGATAATCCAAATGGACACTTACGAATCTAGGCACAGAAACGTAAGCCAAATTGCTAGAGAGATTCTGAGTTTTTCAGAAGAAGGAGAGAGCTCAGAAAAGGTTGTGTCGACTCAAGGCCAAGAGCCTTATTTATACACGTTGATTTTAGGGTTGCATAGGGACGGTTTAGGGTTTCTTGAGGCGGCGCCGTCAGATGGATTAAGTTAGTGATCCGAAATTAGGGTTAGACCGATGGCTTTCCAAAATTGACGAAAATTAGTCAATTTTACCATAATCTCCTTCTAAAATTCGGAATTTTCACTAAGTTACTAGCGGGACCACCGCCAGGGGCTCTGCCGCATGGACCCCGCTAGGGGCGCTGCCCTCGGACCCCCGACATTTGGTCGTACCGGCTTATAATTCGATCTTATACATGTGTGCACTCCGCACATACCCGAACATATATTAGAATACAAATTATAAAACCCCTTAGCTCACATATTAGTTCCAATTACACAAAATGCATGGTGATACTAAAATCACCAACAGAGAGAGACAGAGTGCAGCCGTAGTGGAGAAGATGATGTAGAAATTTGTAGTTTTTTTTTTAGTTTAGAAATTTAGTGTTGTTTCAGGAGAAAGTAAAAGACTGTAAATATGAATCAATCAATTGTATTCATAACACTGATAGAGGGGCCTTTATATAGGCATTACAATAAGAGTCCTTCCATACATAGGATTCCTAGATAAAGTAAGACATCTAATAGGATCCTACTACCTATAGAAGGATCTAGAACCTTCCATCTATGTATCTACAACCAGTATTAGGTAAGACACATCACGGGAATAATAATTCCCAGAACACTCCCCCTGTGTCGAGCACTAATACAACAATAGTGCAGAAGATGTTGCCTTCGTAAAAACCTATTCCAAGCCAAAATAAAACCCCATGGGAAAAATAAAGGCTTGATGAGGAAAAGATTGCAACGCACCAACATAACATGTCATGTATACTCCCCCTGATGTATACATAACGACTCCCCCTAATGAGTACCTCAAATCATAGGAGTCGGATGCCAAGTTGCCTTCACAACTATACTAAGGAAAAGTCCATTGGGAAAAATACCTCTTGGTCTAAGTTGAACAGAAGTACAATGCATCATTGTATGGATGTTCTCATAGGTCGTCTCATTAAAAACCTTACCAAGTGAAAACCCAATGGGAAAAAACAAACTTTGGTTTAAGGACAAAAAGAGCGCGACGCATCCAAAGTGCAGAGTCGCTAAAGACTTATCAAGTTTTCTAAAGTCTTGACTTTCATGTACTAAATCAGTCATAACTTCTTCGATTCAATAGGTATCAACGAAACTGTAAGAACTTATGAAAACTAGACACACATAGCTTTTCATCCACATACAGTACGTAACTTAGATCGACCTGAGCAGATCACAAAAACTTACCGTACATATTATGTCCTACTTTGCAACAATAGTCATATGTCACTCAACATGATGGATGTGATCAAATGGTTGGTTTCCTTGGAAAGTAGACACAAACCTTTCCAATGGTATCAATTTCACCATTTTCCAGCAAGTGAGCTACCCTGTAGGTCATATGAGAGATAGGCCAATACATTCAGGGCAAATTCGGATATCGATATTCAAGTGTCCTTTTATCGAGATAGAGCGAGCTTCAAGCTTCTTATCAATCACAGACATTGCGTGAGCGCATCCTAGACCATCATCACAAGAAGACGAAGCTTCAGAACTGTGTGTGAAGAAGCAAGTCAAAGCATTAGCTCAAAACCAATCTGTGTGAACGGTTGAAGCTAAGATATTTATATCAATCTGTGTGAACAATATATTGATTGTGTGTGTTGTTATAATTACGTAGTTGTGTACATAGTAATTATAATAAACTTTTTACTCCTGTGTGGAGGACCAGTGGACGTAGAGGGGTTTACCTCGAACCACTTTAATTACTGTGTTATTTACATTCAGCTTTTACTGTTTTAATTACTGTGATTAATTAAGTATACTCTATACATTTAGTTGCTGTATCCACAGCAACCTACTGTATCCAAGACTTCCGCTACGCACTCATATTTAAAATCCATACAGTTTGTTGTTTAAACTATTTCCCAAACTATATCCAGTATACTTAGTGGCCAACAGTTTCCCTAAGAGAGGATAAAGTAATGCCTATTAGATTCCCAAGGACTAGTCGAAGTCATAATAAGACTTGGCTCAATTAAGTGATGATGCAGTCTTAAGAGACAAGTACGGTATTATGTACTCAGATTTGACTCGATGTACTCATTCGTAATAATTCGGTAAAGATCCTTCACACACAGTTCCGGAGAAGCACAGATTGTTCAGTCCACACAGGGCTGTTTGTTCAAAGTATAGAACAGATGGGGAACAACAACTTTGACTTTAAGAGCTTTCAGCTGATGAAGTGTTGTTCAGAATGATGAGCACTGTATATCTCTTTTGATCTAAGTTGCAGTAAGCTTTGGAGATATGTTTTGCTCTGATAATAATTTCGATAGCTTGGGTAACTGATCTTCAGCACCTTGATGTGATATATATAGTCTTTGAAATATATATCCGTTGAGATGTATCTGTTTGAGTGAGATTTCGTTCCAACGGGATTATAAAACGATCCGGATTTAGCGGGATTTGAAGATCTGTTGACTGACAGTATTTAAATACTTTATCCTTGAGTATTTAAATACTTCTTTATTCAACGGGACTTGACTTATGGAGATTCCTTCTTTGTCCTGTTGTGAGCTGTATGGAAGATAACTGTATTTGAGTTTCGAGACAGTTTCCATACTTGGTCTTTTATAAGACTTCTTGCTGTACTGAAGGGCTTCACAATATGCTGATTCGAGGCAGGTCTTCGATACAGGATAATGCCTCAATGCTTCGATACAGTTTCCTTACTGTATGCGGATTGGCATATATGTCAAAACCTCTTTATCAAATCATTACGTCTGAGGATTGGATATCCATTTGTTTCGATCTGAGGGTTCTTGTTTTCCCAACAATTTCCCCCGTTTTGACAATTTGCCAAGACTTACTTTCTTTAACTTTTCAATTCTTCTTGATGATGCCAAAACCTTCTTCATGAAGTGATCTTCTTTTGATGTCTTCTGGCAGATTTCTTGGTCTTTCGCCAAAAGGTCTGTCTTAGTCTAAATGATGAACTGCTCGCAGGCAAGTTCGATACAGTTTAGGATTTTTACAACTTAAGCTTATGATTGGCGCGCAGGCACAATCTTACAATGTACTCTAAGCTTACAACTGAAATCATGAACTGTTCGTAGACTAGTTCGTACACCTTTATTTTCAATCAAGTTACCTAACTTGAGTTTGTTTATCAAACAATTTAAGTAATCATACATGTAACACCCCGAGATATTCGGAATAATTACAGCGCCGTAAACCCTTTAGATAAGGATTTACAAGGCTAATTTTAAAAGAAGTGTAAAAATAAACCACTCGAACACTGGAATTCACATACATATTTGAATCAAACGATCAAATGTGCTGACTTATACAACCATATCGAAAAGACTTTATTTATACAGACATACTCGATTACTAAACGAACCAAGAAGACAAATCACAATAATAAGAACATCAACCACATCACTGAGCCATCTCATCGTCCTGTCGGTACTGTGGCTGCCTCCCCGCTCCTCGACTACCTGAACATCAAAACAATGTCCACCCCTGAAGGGGTTAGCAAAACAATGCTAGTACAAGTATCGTCATACAATAAATCATTAATGCATCATAAAACATGCAAACGGACTTCCGCCACCGGAATCCAACGATGCGAATCCTCACGATTCCATCTACACAATACATGGTAATCCAGCGATCCCGCGCCCTCGGCATAGATCACCATGATGATCCCGTCGGACCAACGCATGGTGGAAAACCCGTCCGGCGATCCGGCGCCCTCGGATAGATCCCTATGATGATCCCGTCGGACCAACGCATGGTGGACATTCGATCCAGCGCCCTCAGCATAGATCCTCATGACCCCCTCAGATCATTTATACCATAATCAATCAATTATGCATACACATATGCATTTCAATATGTTCATCAATACGAACAAACAACAACGAATATCACGCGAATTTCCAGAAATACATCTCATATACAAAAATATGAACAAAACCATAAGCATGATAAATCAAACTCGACATATGATACTTGCCTTGGAAATGGCAAGGACGAAACACTTCAAAGATCTCGACACACTCGAAGGCCGCCTCCTTCGATCAACGTAACAAGCTCGAACCTTAACAAAAGGAACGATATACAAATCATCTCAAGTCGAACGATGGCCTAACAATTCGGTCTATGGCCGAAAAGCTCAAAATAACCAATCTGCTGGGTGCTTAGCGTGCGCTACGTACTCGTAACGCGTGCGCTAAGCGGCTATTGCGTACGCTATCGTGTAAGACTAGCGTGCGCTAGTTATGAACTGACAGTTTGAACCGGCCGATACATAACGTACGCTACGTACGTTTAATACGTTAACTGAACCCCGATAGCGCACGTTAACTCACATATGTTAGCGTGCGCTAACGCTGCATGGCAGAATACTGCTAACGGAAAAACTGGGTTGAACAGTGGTGAATTTATGAATTCTATCTTGATACAACAAATCACCCTCAAGTCTGACATGCTAATAAGGTTGTGGAAGTTCCATGATCATGAGGCACAAATATACGGATAATCCTCTCATCAACATATCTTTTCTAAGATCTTCAGGAAATATACCAAGTTCCGATTATTCCAAGTCCCAAAACATATGATTCCTTACATAAAACATACGAACTAGGTAATCTCCGATTACTAACCATAAATCGATTTGAAAACGCTTAGGAGTTCATACTACTAAGATGGTTCAAAGGTTCATACGATGAATAAGTGTCGAAACGTCGAAAATATCCTTCTAACATGTGATGACCGATTATAAACGAAATACCAGCTATCCAAACATGATTCAAACTTCCTTAGGAACATTACTGACATTGGTGAAGAATCACCTACCTCAAGTAGTGAAGAACACGGAGGAAAATGAAGCAATCAGGCCGAAAGCTTGAACACCAATCTCCAATGATATACGATCTTAAATCACGAATCGGGATGTTGATATGAAGTGTTTGGGGTGAAGGAAGTTATGTTCTAAGTGTAGGAATTCGGGTAATGAGAGTAGAGAAAGCGAAATCTCGAATAGGATCTTGTCCTATTTATAATAATTGGCTATTAGCGCGCGCTAGACCTGTTCGTAGCGTGCGCTAACGGCTCACGATCTAAGCGTACTCGGCACTTAGCGTGCGCTACGCATATACCGTAGCGTGCGCTAAGGCGTTGACTCGGCTTTTCGAAGCCGTCAGTACATCCGACACAATCCGACAAGGGTCCCCGGCCAGATCTCACCTACCGCACGTCTCAATCGATTTGACCATGCATAGCGTGCGCTAATGACCCTACATGGCGTGCGCTATGAATCCCCGTTAGCGTACGCTACACTCGGCTGTAGCGTGCGCTACATGTACAGAATTTCAATCTCTAAAACACATACACGAAATTATACACTCGACAACATCGGATTATGAAATACGGAGAATAGTACTCAGACAAAAGTACAATCATTACAATATCACAAGTTCTAATTACATAACGTAAATCTCGGGTATTACATCCTTCCTCCCTAAAAGAAGTTTCGTCCGAAACTTAGGATGAAAACAACTCCGGATATTTAGCCTTCATACCGTCCTCCGTTTCCCAAGTGGCCTCTTCGACTCCATGTCGTGACCATTGTACTTTAACCAAATGTATTGGTTTATTCCTCAATTGTTTGATCCGGCTCTCAAGTATCTTGATTGGTCTCTCTTCGAAGGTGCCATCATTAGCTATCTCGATCTCGTCGAAATCAATAACGTGACTGGGGTTCGGTACATACTTCCGCAGTTGGGATACGTGAAACACATTGTGAACATGACTCAGCGATGGCGGTAAGGCCAACCGGTATGCTAAATCCCCAACTCTCTCTAGGATCTCAAATGGTCCGATATATCTCGGACTAAGCTTGCCTCTTCTCCCAAAACGGAAAATCCCTCGTGTAGGAGACACCTTTAATAGTACGTGGTCCCCAGCGTCGAACTCTAGAGGCGGCAGCGTACATCGGCATAAGACTTACGACTGCGGGCCGATCAGCAGTCTCTCTCGAATCAAGGCTATCTTCTCTTGAGTCTGAATAATCAATTCCGGTTCCGTCCCGATCAAATCCGAAGAATCATCTCAGCACAGGGGCGATCGGCATCTTCTCCCGTATAAAGCTTCAAATGGGGCCATCTTAATAGAAGCATGCCAACTGTTATTATAGGTGAACTCGATCAAGGGCAAGTGAACTTCCCAATCGATCGACCAATCTAATGCACAAGCTCTAAGCATGTCTTCTCTATGCGTATAGTTCTTTCAGGTGACCATCCGTTTGGGGGTGATAAGGCATGCTAAAGTTGAGCTCGATCCTCAAAGCCACGTGTTGCTTTCCGGAAGTGTGACACGAAGCGACCATCTCGATCCGAAATAATGGTCTTCGGCGTCCGTGCAATCGACTATCTCCGCAATAAATATTTGTGCCAATCTCTCGGGTCCCCATGTATCTTTAATTCCCGGAAATGAGCCGACTTGGTTAGTCGATCAACTACAACCCAAATCATGTTCATTCCCGTTCTAGTCCTTGGCATACTAGTAATGAAGTCCATCGAGATATCCTCCCACTTCCACTCGGGGATCGGAAGCGGTCTTAACATTACGGTAGGTCGTTGATGTTCAATCTTAACTGTCGACAAGTCAAACACTTTGAAACGTACTCGCTCGTCCTTCTTCATATTCCCCACCGGAAGTTTTGCTTTAAATCTTTATACATCTTACTCTTGCACAGGTGAATAGAATAGGGCGCTATGAGCTTCCTTCAAAATTGTCCGTCTCAAATCATCGTCCTCGGGAACGCAAAGTCGACTCGAAATCTCGAGAATTCCATCGTCTTGTACCACGAATCACAGGGCTTTTCCTTTCTTGACTTCGTCATATAATCGAAGAATCGAGAGAATCGTTCGATTGTTTAGACTTGATCTCCTCGACTAGTGATGAAGTCGGTTCCATCACATAAAGTTGGCCTTGGATTCTGGTGCCCATACTTCAATCCTCGCGGATCGGTTCCGTTGAATCCGGTTTGGGATGTAAGTGCTTCCAACACCCGAAGAGAAACGGGTTTTCGGCTCAAAGCATCGGCTACTACATTTGCTTTCCCGGATGATAGAGAATCTCCAAGTCGTAATCCTTGATCAATTCCACCACCTTCTCTGCCTCATGTTTAATTCTTTACATTGAAAATGTATTTGAGGCTCTTATGATCTGTAAAGATCGACAATGAGTGCCGTACAAATAATGTCGCGATTTTCAAGGCAAAGACCACATTTGCTAGCTCCGGATCATGAGTCGGATAATTAACCCGCGGTTTCAATTGCCGAGAAGCATAAGCAATCACTTTATCCTACGCATCAACACACAACCCAAACCACGATTTGAAGCATCGCTGTATACCATGAATCCATCGGTTCCCTCGCGGTGCTAATATAGGTGCTTGTCGTCGTCTCCTCTTAAGTTCGTCAAAACCGGCTGACATTTCTCATTCCACGTGAACTTTTGAGTTTTACATGGTGAGTGAGCGGACGAGCAATTTTGGAAAATCCCTCTACAAAGCGGCGATAATATCCGGCAAGTCCTAAGAAGCTTGGACTTCTTTCACGTTTAGGAGCTTCCCACTCCAAGATTGCTTCGACTTTCTTGGGTCCACTGAACTCCGTCGGATGATATCACATGCCCTAGGAAGGTTACTTCCTTAAGCCAAAATTCGCATTTAGAAAGCTTAGCATACAATTGTTCCTTTCTCAAGATGCTCAAAACCACACGTAAATGTTCGGCATGTTCCTCTGCGTCCCTCGAATATATCAAGATGTCGTCAATGAAAAGCGACCACAAATTTATCCAAGTACTCCAAGAATACCCGATTCATCAATTGCATGAATACCGCAGAGCATTGGTAAGTCCAAATGGCATCACTACAAATTCATAATGCCGTCAGGGATACGAAGCGATTTGGTATATCCGATTCCTTAATTCTCAAGCGATGGTATCACGATCGCAAGTCAATCTTCGAGAATACCCTTGCCCCTTGCAGTTGATCAAACAAGTCGTCGATCCGGTATAGGATACTTATTCTTGATCGTCATCTTGTTAAGCTCCTGTAATCAATACGGTCGGAGGGATCCGTCTTTCTTAGGACAAAGAGAACGGGTGCTCCCCAAGGAGAAACGCTAGGTTGAATATAGCCCTTCGCAACAATTCCTCCGTTGTTTCTTGAGTTCATACATCTCGGTTGGCGCCATGCGGTATGGTGCTCTGGAAATAGGAGGCTGCTCCAGGGCTCTAACTCGATGGTGAATTCCACTTCTCTTTGCGGAGGTAACCACAGTAGCTCGTCGGGAAATACATCGAGAACTCATTCACAATTGAAATAGACGAGAGCTCTACTCCTTCCTCTTTCCTCATGGCATAACACCAAAGTCCATGACATCCACTGTTCGACAATTTCACGGCTCTCATTGCCTTGATCAATTTTCCCGAGCTTCGGTCTCCATCCTCGGAATAAGTGTTCGAGATCCGTCATCGCAATGATGGAAATGACTCTCTCTCGGTAATTCAGACATGACTCCATAACGGTTGAGCCAATCATCTCCGAGAATTAAATCGTCACCGTGGATGTCAACTACAATGAGATGCGATGGCCACTCTCTTCCTTCTATAGATCTTTGGGAAATCCCTAGCTTCTAGTGTTCCCACAATTTTCTCTTCGCTCGGTAATCCCACAACATAAGGTTCACAATTATACAAGCACGAGATGTTCAAACGATTAACACAGTTCAAAGATATAAAAGAATGCGTAGCTCCCGAATCGAACAAGACACTAACTGGTTGCAAAAGTATCTGAATCGCACGATGCAACAGCTGTGTTCTGATCATCAGATTTCCTCATTTCATACAGGCGTGGAGGAACGGACCCAGCACTGGATGCCTCTCTCTTCCCAACGTTCTGCTGCTGCAATCCACTCTGCTGCGTCTGGTTCACACTTGTTTCCTTCGGAACTGGCGCTGGAGTGCGAGTACCAAAAGATCGGGTCGCATTCCCACAAAATGTTGCGCGATGTCCTTCCTGTCCACACTCGAAACAGGTCACAGCAGGCGCGAAACAATCCGTCGAACATGTCCCGCCTTGCCACGTTGTAACACTTCTTCCTGTGTCGAAGGATCGGTCTTTGCCAGGAACTTCTTTCCTCCTCGACTAGGATGCGGAGGTCTCTGGATGAGTGAAAAGAGGACCGGCCCGGCGGCCCGCTATTCTTATTCTCCGCATAAAGTTGCCCGACACCTTGTTTCTTTGCTTCCGTCGATTTCTCTCTGCTGCTTCCTTCATATCGTAGGCCAACGCCTTGTCACGAAATCTTGCCTCAAGGTGGTACAATCAAATCCGGACATATATTCTTGAATTCTGGCTTCATTCGCATGTAAAAATGGAAAATCCTTTCGCCTCGGTCTGACCAGTGGCGCACATAAGTCATTTGGTGATTAAAAGTCTTAATCACTTCCGTCACGGATGCTTCCGAATTTTGTGGTGAGAAAAACTCCCGAACTCGGGCCTCTCTAATCAGGCGAGGACAATCATGCCTCCATCATCAACTTGAATTGTCCCGATCGGCATTATGCTCCTCGGGTCGAATGGCCTCCCACCGATCGAAAGCCTCCCGGTCAAAAGATCTTGGGCGGCCAGAAACCTTCCTATCGTTGGGACGTTAATCCTGCAAAAATCTTCTCTAATTCCTTGACCAATGATCCCACGAAAGCGTCTCGGTGGACCGTCAAATTTCGGAGGATGCAATTTGACCACCTCGGTAAGCCATTTATCTCCCGATTATCCACGTTATTCTGCTTTGTCCCATCGCCGTCTGCATGCGATCCACAACTTGAGCAAGCTGGTTTATCTGGGCAACCACTGTGAAGCACTCCGGCACATTAGGATCTGCATTATTATTTGCGATCCTGCTGTCCCCGGAATGTGAATCCGTTTGACTAGCGGCTATCTGCGGGGTAGATCTGACTCTTCTTGCCTCGCATTACCACGTCGCGTCCACGACCAGCGTCGCGTCCACGACCTCCTCTCAACATCGTAAACATAAATACTCAATATCCAGGACAAACTTTCTCAAAGTACATTCATTAATGTTTACAAGACGTGAATTAAATAAAACAGTAGCATTCGAGATTAGGAAACTTACAACCACAGTCCACACGACGATGCTGGCTCAGCAGTGATGTTACGAACGACCAATAATCAATAACGTAAACAGACCCAACTAACCCGATTGCCAAGATATCCATAAATCTTAGCTCCGATACCATATTCTGTAACACCCCGAGATATTCGGAATAATTACAGCGCCGTAAACCCTTTAGATAAGGATTTACAAGGCTAATTTTAAAAGAAGTGTAAAAATAAACCACTCGAACACTGGAATTCACATACAGATTTGAATCAAACGATCAAATGTGCTGACTTATACAACCATATCGAAAAGACTTTATTAATACAGACATACTCGATTACTAAACGAACCAAGAAGACAAATCACAATAATAAGAACATCAACCACATCACTGAGCCATCTCATCGTCCTGTCGGTACTGTGGCTGCCTCCCCGCTCCTCGACTACCTGAACATCAAAACAATGTCCACCCCCGAAGGGGTTAGCAAAACAATGCTAGTACAAGTATCGTCATACAATAAATCATTAATGCATCATAAAACATGCAAACGGACTTCCGCCACCGGAATCCAACGATGCGAATCCTCACGATTCCATCTACACAATACATGGTAATCCAGCGATCCAGCGCCCTCAGCATAGATCCCCATGATGATCCCGTCGGACCAACGCATGGTGGAAAACCCGTCCAGCGATCCAGCGCCCTCAGCATAGATCCCCATGATGATCCCGTCGGACCAACGCATGGTGGACATTCGATCCAGCGCCCTCAGCATAGATCCTCATGACCCCCTCGGATCATTTATACCATAATCAATCAATTATGCATACACATATGCATTTCAATATGTTCATCAATACGAACAAACAACAACGAATATCACGCGAATTTCCAGAAATACATCTCATATACAAAAATATGAACAAAACCATAAGCATGATAAATCAAACTCGACATATGATACTTGCCTCGGAAATGGCAAGGACGAAACACTTCAAAGATCTCGACACACTCGAAGGCCGCCTCCTTCGATCAACGTAACAAGCTCGAACCTTAACAAAAGGAACGATATACAAATCATCTCAAGTCGAACGATGGCCTAACAATTCGGTCTATGGCCGAAAATCTCAAAATAACCAATGCTCGGGTGCTTAGCGTGCGCTACGCTCTACGTAACGCGTGCGCTAAGCGGCTTAGCGACGCTATCGTGTAAGACTAGCGTGCGCTAGTTATGAATCGACAGTTTGAACCGGCCGATACATAACGTCGCTACGTACGTTTAATACGTTAATGAACCCCGATAGCGCACGTTAACTCACATATGTTAGCGTGCGCTAACGCATGTGAATCGCTAACGGAAAAGCTGGGTTGAGCGTGGTGAATTTATGAATTCTATGTTGATACAACAAATCACCCTCAAGTCGACATGCTAATAAGGTTGTGGAAGTTCCATGATCATGAGGCACAAATATACGGATAATCCTCTCATCAACATATCTTTTCTAAGATCTTCAGAAATATACCAAGTTAGATTATTCCAAGTCCCAAAACATATGATTCCTTACATAAAACATACGAACTAGGTAATCTCCGATTACTAACCATAAATCGATTTGAAAACGCTTAGGAGTTCATACTACTAAGATGGTTCAAAGGTTCATACGATGAATAAGTGTCGAAGCGTCGAAAATATCCTTCTAACATGTGATGACCGATTATAAGCGAAATACCGGCTATCCAAACATGATTCAAACTTCCTTAGGAACATTCGACATTGGTGAAGAATCACCTACCTCAAGTAGTGAAGAACACGGAGGAAAATGAAGCAATCCGACACCGAAAGCTTGAACACCAATCTCGATGATATACGATCTTAAATCACGAATCGGGATGTTGATATGAAGTGTTTGGGGTGAAGGAAGTTATGTTCTAAGTGTAGGAATTCGGGTAATGAGAGTAGAGAAAAGCGAAATCTCGAATAGGATCTTGTCTATTTATAATAATTGGCTATTAGCGCGCTAGACCACTGTTCGTAGCGTGCGCTAACGGCTCACGATCTAAGCGTACTCGGCACTTAGCGTGCGCTACGCATATACCTGTAGCGTGCGCTAAGGCGTTGACTCGGCTTTTCCCGAAAGCCGTCCAGGTACATCCGACACAATCCGACAAGGGTCCCCCGGCCAGATCTCACCTACCGCACGTCTCAATCGATTTGACCATGCATAGCGTGCGCTAATGACCCTCTGTAGCGTGGGCTATGAATCCTCGTTAGCGTACGCTACACTCAGCCTGTAGCGTGCGCTACATGTACAGAATTTCAATCTCTAAAAGACATACACGAAATTATACACTCGACAACATCAGATTATGAAATACGGAGAATAGTACTCAGACAAAAGTACAATCATTACAATATCACAAGTTCTAATTACATAACAGAAATCTCGGGTATTACAATACATCAACACAGTAGATTACGAGTTGTAATCTTTCAAGACAAACAAACACTTTTATTGATATTCAAAATAAATTGAGTACATGGTTTGCTGTTTCGAAGGAAAAATTACAAAGACAAAAATAGTATACAAGGATTTCAGCTCCTATAGTGATCTGCATGTCTTCACGGCTTTCTCCCTGGATCATTCTCGGTACCACGCCACCAGTTCTGTAGGGAATCGTTGCCTCGATCCTGGTATATAGCTCTTCCTTCATAGGATCGATCAAAGGCAAGAATCCAATCTTCTGGATGGGTGATCCGGTCTCCTCTTCTGTGTTTGCTCTTCATATCAAGCTGGAGAGGGAGTTTTCCGTCTTCTAGCATCTTCGTGAATTTCTCTGCGGCCTCCGCTAAAGTCTTATAGCTCTTGAAGATGGCGGATTCCCTGACGAGTTTCGCAAAGTATCTCATCAGTTCGTTTTTCCTCCATTGCTTCACTTCATCGGCAGTAGGGTTGTGGTTGGTCGGCAGACGAATTTCATAAGGTCTCTGGATAAGAGTTTGCCACGGGACATTTGGATCATGAAATTCAGGTCGGGAGCCTGAAATCCTAAAACTTTGGGATGAAGGGGCTAGCCTGTTTAACTCAGCAGTGATGCTGTCTTGAGCGGCCTCGAATTCCCTTTCTTGCTGTTGCCTAATTCTCCTAGCAGCTTCTCTTGCCTCTTCCCCCTTTTTGGCTTCATCAAGACGTTCTAGGATTTCTAGTGCAGCATCCTGTTTCGTCTCGATGTTAGACATTCTTTCCACAAGGGAGGAAAGCGTTTGCGACATATCCTTGATGCATTTATCGTGGGCGCGCAATTGAGAGCTGTTTTCAATCATGGCACATGCGGTCTTGGCTTTAGCTATTCGTGTTTTGGTTGCTTCTTCCTTCAGGAGTTGCTCCTGCTTGTCTTCCATGATTTTCAAAGCTTGCTTGAAAACTTATGGCAGAAGAATAAATGCCTCGACAACACGATATACTTCATGTTGTAGCGTGGTCATTTCCTCCACAGCAGAAGTATGCATCCAATTTAATGCTTTCTCAACGGAAGACAGAGCATTTACTGCATCCTGGATGAATACAGTTTGAAGACCAAGTGCGCGCAGGCGCTCTTTCCTAGCGGCAGAAATTGGAGAATCTGGTTGAGCAAAGTCTTCAGAGCTGTTCAACCTCCTTACGTTCACGGTTGGGGATGAAGTAAGTTGGACATCCTCAGGTTCGATACCGTCCTCGGATTCCACGGTTGAAGGGGCGGGAGCAGCTGGTTCTGGTTCGGAGACAGGGGGTTGAGTGGCTTCCTGTTGCGAATTTTCTTCAGTAGACATGGATACAGGAGGGACTGAATCCTCCTGTTGTCTTTCAGGTACAACTTCTTCGGTGGCAGCAGGCTCAGGTGCCTGTTCCAAAATTGCTTCAACTTCCTCATTTGGAGGTGATTCCTCTTCGTCGGGAATGTTCTCATCTTTGTGGCGAAGGGGGATTGTTCAGGTTGATGGCCCTTCGTCGCCTTTGGGTGGAGAGGCGTCTCTAGCTTGACCTCTTCACGACTCATCCTCGAGACCAACTTGAAAAGCATCGTCGTCGTTATGCGAGTCATGGTCATCGTCTTTTGGATTTGCGGGAGAGTCCTCGACTTGTCCTTTCCTTTCCTTCTAGCGTCGATTACGCAGCAGATGGCTTTCAATCAGCTCCTTGCAGAAGGCATTTTCCCATCGGATCAGGGCTTCAATCTCCATTGAGTCCGTCACTTCTGAGACGAATCTTTCTTCTTGGCTCCAATCGCTCCAGTTGTACAATGTTTCGTACGGAGCTAGCCTGTAGCCTTTCCATGTGAGAAATCTTTCGTAAGCGTGTTCAATTTGAACAGAAATAAGGGTCTTATGAATGATGGAGTCGGGGGAGGGACTACGTACAACATCTGGAGACGCTGTCGCGAGGGATTCCTGTACAGGTATGGGATCCTGTTGTTAGGAATACTTGTTAGATTTTGATGATGTCGTTAATATAAAATCAAATGTTTATTACTTGGCAAAAATGTAAGGAAGAACCAAATGAGTATCTTCCATAGGCCAAATATGTTAAGTATAAAACTTGGCAAAATGTAAAGAAGAACCAAATGAGTATCTTCTGTAGGCCAAAAATTAGTTAGGCTAAAATCAGCTAAGTCTTGATCTGACTAAGTCCATCAGAGAGGATCGGTCGAGTCGAGTCAGAGTAGTTCTGGTCAACACAATTTATCAGAGAAGTTTGACCAGACTGCAGCCAAGGTACCTCAAACAAGTCACCTGATCAGATAAGTCACAAACAGTGAACATCAGAGAGGTCCAGACTGCAGAGATGTTAGCTGCTCATCAGCCTAGTCGAAGTCAGCCAAGTACTCCAAGTCCACGTCAGCATGCGTTGAAAAGTCAAGTATTACGGAAAGTCACATGCAGCGTAAAGAGATAAATTGGAGTGATTCCCGCAAGAGACATGAATTAAAAAAGCTATCCAGACCCACCTTGAAGACCTTAATCGTTTTATAATCAAAAGATTCAGCGCATCACATGCAGAGTCTTCACAACGGTCGAAAGATAGAATAAAATAATGGGAATCCAGCCTTGCAACGTTCAGAAAGATTAAACAAAGAAGTCTCCCTCCAACGGACGGATTTGTTCAAAAGATTTGCAACGGCTACAAGGAAAAAGCTCAGAGATCGTGACCTATATACATCCGAAGATTTGAAACTGAGCAATCACCGGTGCGAACATACTTTCAAGCGATCAAAGCATTCAAGTAATCAAAAAGCAATCTATAGCATCGTGAAAAGAGCAGTTCTAAAAGTTCATACTTAAAGAAACTCTTAGTTGGAGAAGACAAAAACTCTTGTCTATAATCCTGAGTTCGGGGTACTTCACTGGTTGAAGTTAGAGACTGTAAAGGCATCCGAGGATCGAGGATCAAGAGGTGCAAGCGATCGAGTGTGGTACAACGGCACGGATTTCCCTTTGGTTGGAAGCTGTTGTAGTTTTGTTTGAATCACTGTAATATTTATCACCGATTGAGAATTATAGTGAATTCATCTCCAAGTGGTTTGGAGAAAAGTGGATTAGTAGAGGATTACCCCACCTCCGAGACCACTATAATCGCTGCGTTCTTTCTGCTTTTATAGCATCATACTTTAACTGCTGCATTCATTGTTAAGTGTTTCATTAGTTGCTTTCTATTCGTCATCAGCTGACTTCCGCATATATTAAAGAACAAACGACTCCAAGTCATTTGTTTACCTATCAGCTGAAGAAACTCACTCTTCGTGAAAAAGAGTTTAAGAGTTTCTACAAGTCTATTCACCCCCCCTCTAGACTTGTACCTGGACGACTTGTGACCTACAAGTGGTATCGGAGAGGTTGGTTTATTTATTTCACGAACCAGATCTATATCAGATATATATCTTCACTCTCATTTTATAATGGAACACATGAATTCTAGACTCCCTGTGTTTTCAGTTGACGAGTATGATCTGTGGAAGATAAGGATGCAGGCACACTTATATTCGATTCATGACGACATGTGGTGCATCATAGAGGATGGTCCATTCATCTTCGAGAAGGACAACACAGCAGAGGAGATCGCAGCAGGTGTAATATCCGGATTTATTACGGTGTATTTCATCTGTATTCAAACCCTGTATTATTCGGATTTATGGTTTTGATTATGGGAGTATGATATTTCTTGCATTGATATCATTGTACATAAGTATAGAATCATGCAAAATTTCTCATGCAAACTCGTGATAGCGCACGCTAAGCTATATAGATTAACGTGCGCTATCGAGCACGAGTTAGCGTATGCTACGTTTGGTACGTAACGTACGCTAGGCCATCGAGCAAGTCGATCGGTGATCGGTAAATCTTGACCATGCATAGTTAGCGTACGCTAGGCTTTGTTGTTTGCGTGCGCTATCGAGCAGACTTAACGCACGCTACACAGAGTACTTAGCGTGCGCTAAGCAGTTCAGGCAGATTACATTTTATGAACTTTTGGCCGTTGATAAGTGGTAATTTTACCACTTATTTCTAGGATTTTATACTGGGTTTTTATCTCGTTTCGTGATTAATGTGCTCGTATTTGGCTTATTTATGATTAGTCGAGCCGTATTACGCGTTTGGGTTGGTTTTAGTGTGTTTGCAGGTTTTTAGAGCCAAAAGGACCCAAAACGAGACAAAGGACCAAGAGTCGAGTCACGGACGGAAAAGACGGAATTTTGCGAGAGACAGACCACCCTATCGGCCCAGCCTATCGGCCGATAGGTGTGCCCGAAAGGAATCCACCTCGCCGAGTGAAGAGAATGACGAAGCAACTATCGGCCAGCCTATCGGCCGATAGGCCAGGCCGAAAGGCTTCCCAGCGGACTCTCGTTTTTGGACGGATTTTGACTCTTTTAGATAGATTTTATTTCCTAGATTAGGGCTAATCGGGAATGTAACCCCCTTAGGCTATAAAAACACCCTTCTAGACCTAGTTTCACCAGCTTTGATCATATTGGATCATTCTTTATCATTCTTTTTCATCTTTTACAATTTTTAGATCTTCTTAGCAAGATTAATTTCTTTGATGCAAGAACTTTTTGGAGGAGAATTATTATTGTTTTTGGGAGATTGAAGACTCGGAGTTCATCCATAAGGGTTGTAATCTCTCTTTTCATATTAATAATATGCATTCTTCATCAATTTCTTGTTTAATTTCAATCATGTCTGGCTAATTCATTGATTGATTCTAGGGTTAGTAAATTTAATTGATGATCACATGATATTCCTTTGATTACCTTTTGACCTTTCATCCTAGGCTTGTGTTCAAGTTGTGTTAAATCTCATGTTAGATTAAAGGGCCCTTAATCGATGCATGTTAGCTAATTGATTTCATCCGGAAGGAGTAATTGATTAGTGGAAATACTTGACACACAATATGATTTTATCTTGAGACCTAGCGGAGAAAGATAAATCATAGATAAATAAGTTGGTGCTTTTAAGTGATTTTAATTCTTTGAGCCAAGGCGAAAAGGGTTTTAATTAACTATCTTTCTAGGTTGCCTTGACAGAATTCTAGATCGACGAGTGATTATTTCTAGGATTGAATTAAATTTTGGGGAGAAGGAATCAAGTGAATGGATTGTGTGAACTCAATTAGATGATACTACCCTAGGATCAATTACCTTGCGACTTGTGATTTTATCTTGTTAATTTGCTTTATTTGCTTAATTTAGATTATTCATCTTTTATTCAATTTTTGTTCTTCGATTTTTTAAGTTAGATAATTAGAATCAAAACAATTTTGAGACTCCTAAATAGCGATCAAATTTTGAGTAGAGTTAATTCCTTTATTTTCGACACATCAATTCCCTTGGGTTCGACACCTTGGAAATACTCCGAGGTTTTACAAATTTTAAAATTGATCGGATTTGAAAACCATACTACGCGAATCCTAGCGATCAATTTTTGGCACCGTTGCCGGGGAATTGATAGAAAATTTAAGGGAATAATTCGAAAAAGAAGAGATTGTTACTTTAGGTAGTTTACTTTTATTATTAATATTCGATCTCGTTTCCTCACATCTTGTTTTCTTTTCCTTGTAGGCGGTGCATGATCACGAGATCCCAAGGAAAGGACTTATTTCCTTTGGATCCGGAAATCGAGAAGTCTTTGAGGAGGAAGAAGCAAGAAGCGAGAACCGAGACTAGTTCTATACCTTTCGTTGATACCATGGCCGACATTGTTGACCAACCACGAGAACTCGCTCGTCCCGAGAAGATCCCTTTGAATGCCCGCTTTCGACCTAAGCTGGACGATTATCAAGAAGGAGGTTGGGGAAAGATTGATGCCAACAACTTCGAGCTTAAGCCGTCCCTCATTGCTACAGTGAAGTCTCAAACATACGGAGGGGGAGTGAATGAAGATCCAAACGCTCATCTTGAGTCGTTTTTGGACATATGTGCCACCATCAAGTAAAACAGAGTGCCTCCGGATGTCATTAAGCTCCGCCTATTCCGATTCTCCTTAGAAGACGATGCGCTAGATTGGTACAAGAGCCTAGATCGGAAGGAAATTGGTACTTGGAGAGAGATGACTCGGTTGTTCTTAGCACAGTTCTATCCTCCCTCGAAGGTGCAAAAACAAATCAACGATATCTTGCAATTCGAGCAATATGAGGATGAATACTTATACGAGGCATGGATCCGATTTAAGAAGCTACTTCGCAAATGCCTGACATGGAATTGACAAAGAGGAGATCTATATTCGGTTTTATCGGGGTTTGACGAGGAAGGCTAGAAGAGAGTTGGACTACTCATCGAAAGGGGGATTTCTGGCTAACGATTATGAAGAGGCCAAGAATCTCATTGAGCTAGCGGTCAACAATGATTACGAGGAGGTGACCGATAGGAAGATGACGAGAAGAAAGGTTCCATCCGGTGACGAGGACGCCTACGGTGATTTGAAGGCAAAATTTGAAAAACAGCAAAAAGAACTTGAGATGCTAAAAAAGAATACTTTGGGAGTCAATTCAGTTTATGAGGAGCTAAACGAGCCTATTGCAGTTAAGGAGGATGTGAACTACATGCAAGGAGGAAACTTAGGCAAGGTTGAAATAGGGGGAACTCTTATCAGAACAATCGAAACCACCCTAATTTCTCCTATGCCAACCCGAACAATGCTCTCCAGCCACCACCGGGATTTAACGTGAAAAATGGGGTTATTCAAGAGCCGATTGCTAAGACACCTATGGAAGAGATGTTGGAACGATTGGAGGCGAGCCAAAAAGATTTTATTTATAAAGTAGACAAGAGGTTCGGAGCTCTCGAGCATAGTGTGACATCTATTGGAAACTCGGTGATAGCCTTGACAAAGTAGATGACGATGGTGGAGACCCAAATGAGTCAAATGGCGAACGCCCAAGCCGGATTTCATAAGCCGGGCCATTTTCCGAGCAGCACCGAGACCAACCCGAAGACGCAACAATGCAACGCAATCGAGCTTCGGAGTGGGACAAGGTACAGTAATCATGGGGCTGGAGTTAAGGAATCTGGAAACGAGGATGTATTAGAAACGGGAGCCGAGAACGGGAAAGAAGATGAAATGCAGCAGGCCCATCGGCCAAGCCTATCGGCCGACAGGCCCAACCGATACCCAGACATGAGGCCGGCAGTGGATCCTATCGACCCCCCTATCGGCCGAAAGGTCCCTGGAGATGCGAATGTGAAGAATTTTGAGGAAAAAGCTCCATTTCCACAGCGTTTGGCCAAGTCGAGATATGATGAAAAGCTTCAACAATTTATCGACATGTTTCAAAAGGTGAATATCAACATTCCACTTCTAGACGCTTTGAGAGACATGCCGGGGTACGTGAAATTCTTGAAAGACGCTGTGGCAAGCAAGAGGAAATTGAGGAAGTTTGAAACAATAAATATGACAGAGGAGTGTAGCGCTATCATTCAAAACAAACTCCCACTCAAGCAGAAGGATCCAGGACGTTTTACTTTGACATGCATGATTGGCGACCAAACGTTCCGTAATGGGTTGTGTGATCTCGGGGCAAGCATCAATCTTATGCCTCTATCCATCTTTAAGAGGTTGAAGATTGGGGAGATGAAGCCGACTACCATTTCTCTACTCATGGCGGACCGGTCGATCACTTATCCGAGGGGAATTGTGGAGGATGTGCTCGTTAGAGTCCAACACTTAGTCTTCCCGGCCGATTTCGTAGTTCTTGATATGCCCGAGGACGAGAATCAACCACTGATCTTTGGGAGACCATTTCTAGCGACGGGGAGAGCACTTATCGACGTCCAGGAGGGTGATCTTACTTTTCGGGTTAATGATCAAAATCTGAAAATTTCCATCTATGAAGCGATGAAGAAGCCCGACGATGCGCCCGAGGAATGTTTTGAAATTGAGTCTATTATGCCGCCCCCGACCGACTTGTTGGAGCATTGCATTTCACACTCCATTTACTCACATTCCGATGTTGATGAAATTTCCGAGGATTTGCCAGAGTATGTTCGAATGTTGGAGGCGAACGAGTCTCGACTTAATGAGAGGAGCGTATGCTATCTTGATATCAACAAACCCGTTCAAGGGGGAGTTGTCACTGAAGACCCGGGTTGAATGAGGTATCGTCTAGCTAAAGACGTTAAATGTAGCACTTGTTGGGAGGTAACCCAACGTATGTTTATTAGTTCGTTTTATTCGTTTATTTTCGATTTTTCGTTTGCGTGATTTTTGTAGTTTCTAGTTTCGTAGTAGCTTTGCTAGTTTTTGTTAAGTTCTAATCCATGCACGCCGAGTTTTGAATACTTACAGGTCTTTAATCGCCATATCCTAGCAAAAACGGGACCAATTATGCGAAAGAGAAAAAGCTGGAAATTTTTTTTGAGACAGAAGATCCTATCGGGCGAGCATATCGGCCGATAGGCCCGGCCGATAGGCTGAGGAAAATTAGAAATTTTTTTTTGTTACAAGCAGTGGTCGACAGGAATTCCACATCGACCGATATCCCGCCCGATATGAGGTATGTAAGAGACAGAAGTTCCTATCGGTCCAGCCTATCGGCCGATAGGCCTGGCCGATAGGACATACCCGGCCCAGTATACACTACGAGCTCGCCGACAAACCCGCCATTTCCGCCACAGTGATCAGGTACTCCGTTAACAAAACCACTCCTTTCTCTTTTCAAACTTATTTCTCCTTTGGGATGAGAAATAAGTTTGGGGGGAGGGAGAAGTGCGGCTTTGTTAATTTCTTTACGTGTGAGTACCTTGTTTGCCTTGTATCATTATATGCTTGTGTTGGTGCCCGTTGTTTTTATTTGTGCTTATCTTATTGGTGTTGCGTGGATTTAGCTTTTGTTGCTTAGTTTTTCGATTTTTATATTCATTTTATTTGGGTGTGTTTGCTAGTTTCTATTTTCTATTTTTTTAGGTAGTAGTGGTTTTTTTTTTAGATTTCGTGTTTGCTTTTATTTGCTTTTCGTTGTTTGCTTTAGATAACCTTGCTTGTCTTTAGTTTTTCCTTATTAGTGAATTTTTCGTGCTTCTATTTGTGTGATACCGATGTTACGACACTGTTTTTCTCTCTGCAGAAACGGTCGAGTTTTAGTCGAGTTGTAGTCAGTAATTTCTGTTTTGCATAGTATTCATTTAGGTCCAAAATTTTTCGTGATTGTAGAGGTCTTGGCAGATAAGAGACGATACATACTTGTTTTAAAATCACCGTCAATACGTTTGGTTACATCTTCAGGATAGTGAGTCGTACTGTTTCGTCAGTCGTGTTGGCACTTAGATTGAGTTTAGAGTCGGTCAGTTTTTCCCAAAAGTTGAGATAATGTTGTTCTATGAAGGGAAGTCTAGTAACCGGGGGCATTCGCGTGACCCGTTGTTTACCCTCGCGTAAAACGACAACTCTGATTAGACTAGTGATTTAGATATTTCACATGTGCCAAGGATAGGGAACCTAGTAACCGGGGGTATTCGCGTGACCCGCTGTTTACTCTCGCGTAAAACGGCGACCTTGATTCGGACATGCGGAAATTATATATTCGAGTTGTTTCTCCGCTGTAGGCGGGAACTTAGTAACTAGAAGCATCCATGTGCCCCATGAGTGTCTTTTACGTCAAACGGTTTCCTAATACATGAGAATGGAAGTTCCACCCTAGGATTACCCCGATGAAACATCCCGAGATCCTAACCTAGTGGTCAACTCGAATCAAATTCTTGAACATATATATAAGGGACTACTGACCGAGGTTTATTTGTTATGTAACTTGTTAAAATTGTGCCACTAGACTGTGTAACGGGACGAACTAGCTTGTTTATTTTAGCCTTTCATATTGACGGTCGATTTGACTCACGTTTTGTTAATCTTTGAGCTGGATTTTCTTCATGAACGAATGATTAGGACTGAACTTGACTACTTTGCGGAATCATTATTCTGAGTGCAGCTCGCTTTTACGACATATTTAGAGAAAATTACAGGATAGTATTGATTAGGTTGAACACTATGAGTTGCACGATGATTCACGACTTTCTTTTTCTTTTCTTTTTGTTGTTCGGGACGAACAAGGCTTAAGTTTGGGGGGGGTTTGATAAGTGGTAATTTTACCACTTATTTCTAGGATTTTATACTGGGTTTTTATCTCGTTTCGTGATTAATATGCTCGTATTTGGCTTATTTATGATTAGTCGAGCCGTATTACGCGTTTGGGTTGGTTTTAGTGTGTTTGCAGGTTTTTAGAGCCAAAAGGACCCAAAACGAGACAAAGGACCAAGAGTCGAGTCACGGACGGAAAAGACGGAATTTTGCGAGAGACAGACCACTATCGGCCCGGCTTATCGGCCGATAGGTGTGCCCGAAAGGAATCCCCGCCTGCCGAGTGAAGAGAATGACGAAGCAACTATCGGCCACTTATCGGCCGATAGGCCAGCCGAAAGGCTTCTAGCGGACTCGCTTTTGGACGGATTTTGACTCTTTTAGATAGATTTTATTTCCTAGATTAGGGCTAATCGAATGTAACCCCTTAGGCTATAAAAACACCCTTCTAGACCTAGTTTCACCAAATTGATCATATTGGATCATTCTTTATCATTCTTTTTCATCTTTTACAATTTTTAGATCTTCTTAGCAAGATTAATTTCTTTGATGCAAGAACTTTTTGGAGGAGAATTATTATTGTTTTTGGGAGATTGAAGACTCGGAGTTCATCCACAAGGGTTGTAATCTCTCTTTTCATATTAATAATATGCATTCTTCATCAATTTCTTGTTTAATTTCAATCATGTCTGGCTACTTCATTGATTGATTCTAGGGTTAGTAAATTTAATTGATGATCACATGATATTCCTTTGATTACCTTTTGACCTTTCATCCTAGGCTTGTGTTCAAGTTGTGTTAAATCTCATGTTAGATTAAAGGGCCCTTAATCGATGCATGTTAGCTAATTGATTTCATCCTAAGGAGTAATTGATTAGTGGAAATACTTGACACACAATATGATTTTATCTTGAGACCTAGCGAGAAAGATAAATCATAGATAAATAAGTTGGTGCTTTTTAAGTGATTTTAATTCTTTGAGCCTGGCGGGGAAAAGGGTTTTAATTAACTATCTTTCTAGGTTGCCTTGACAGAATTCTAGATCGACCGAGTGATTATTTCTAGGATTGAATTAAATTTTGGGGAGAAGGAATCAAGTGAATGGATTGTGTGAACTCAATTAGATGATACTACCCTAGGATCAATTACCTTGCGACTTGTGATTTTATCTTGTTAATTTGCTTTATTTGCTTAATTTAGATTATTCATCTTTTATTCAATTTTTGTTCTTCGATTTTTTAAGTTAGATAATTAGAATCAAAACAATTTTTCGGACTCCTAAATAGCAGTCAAATTTTGAGTAGAGTTAATTCCTTTATTTTCGACACATCAATTCCCTTGGGTTCGACACCTTGGAAATACTCCGAGGTTTTACAAATTTTAAAATTGATCGGATTTGAAAACCATACTACGCGAATCCTAGCGATCAGCCGTAAATCGAATTGTTAGACATTTACGACATGAGATAAATCCTATATCATTTCTTTTGTTAAGGTTTGGTCCTGTTACGTGATTAATTGAGGAGGACGACCTTCGAGTGTTCGTTTTCGTAGAAGTATTGTTCTTGTCTTCAAATCGAGGCAAGTACCTTATTTGTTTTACGTATTGATGTTATACATATTGTCATGCATGTATGTCGTTGTTGTATGTCCACCTCGTGTTGGTCCGACGGGATCATCGGGGGATCTATGCTAGCGTGCGCTGGATCATCGGACGGGTTTTTCCACCACGGGTTGGTCTGACGGGATCATCGTGGGTTCTAGGCAGTGAACGCTGGATCGACGGAATTACCATGTGTATGTTATGATATCATGTTGTGATTATCAGTTGTGTATGTTATATTTGAGTTTCTCGTAGGAGAAGACTCGTTGGACATTTTTTCATTTACGTTATTATTATTCTGCGTGTGATGTTGAAATAATATATTGTGGTACTTGTACTAGCATCGTTGTGCTAACCCCTTCGGGGGTGAACATTTTGTTTATGTTCAGGATCCAGGAGAGCGGGAAAACAACCACTGGAGCTGCATGACGACGAGGGTGCATAGTGATGTTTCGGCCGGGTTCATTTGTCTGTTGTTTATTGGTTATTTCAATAAGTACTCGAGTACGAAGTCATTTATGCTGAATTTGAATTTGGTGATGTATTATTAAGTTCCTGCTGAACAACTGTACTTTCAGTATTTGGTCAGAACCGTTGTATCTTAATTCCGTTATTTCCATTCGTTAGTACCTTTTAAATGTCTGTTCAATTCTTCAGCCTTGTAAATCCTTATGTAAAGGATTTACGGCGCTGTAATATTCCTGAATATATCGGGGGTGTTACAGAATATGGTATCGGAGCTAAGATTATGGATATATTGGCCGTTGGGTTAAAATAGGGGTCATTTATGTCTTTTGAGGTAATCGGCCGTGAATGACATCACTGCACTGCCTACGTCTTCATGCGAACGGTGGTTGTAAGTTCCTAAACTCTATCTCGTTCTTTACATGTTGTGTCTCTTCATACTCGAATATTAGAGCGATGTTGTTTCCTGTATATTGAGTATTTATGCTTACAGTATGTTGAGAGGTGGACGTAGACGTGGTCGCGGTCGTGGACGCGGACGAAGAAATGCTGAAAGGGAAGCGTCGCCTCCTAACCAGGCCAGTCATAGCTCAGGCGAGCCGCAACAATCTATTAATAACGAACCAAATCCTGCTGTACCAGAGATCCTTCGTCAAGTGGTGAACCAGATGACTCAATTCGCCCAAGTCGTGGACCGAATGCAAGTGGCGGTGGGACTACAGCAGGGAGAGAGACAGCAAGGGATCCCAGACATGGGAAATCGAGGTGACCGGTGGCTGCAAGAGGTGGAGAAGATGCAACCACCTAAATTCGACGGTATTTCTGAGACTCCCACCTGGGACCATTGGTTGAAGGAACTGGAGAAAATCTTTGCCTAATTAATCGCCTGCAACGACCGGAGAGCCTCTATCGCTCAATATTTTCTGATAGGGGAAGCGTACGAATGGTGGGAAGCCATCCGGCCTGTAGACCATGACGCTGATTGGACAGATTTTAGATTGATGATGGAAGCTCAGTATTTCCCTCGTCCTGTGAGGGAAGCCAAAGTTCGGGAGTTTTTCTCCGCTCAGCCTTCTGATGTGCGGTATCCTGTGCGATTAAGACGTTTAACCAACGGTGGCATTTGTTCGACATCCGGTCGTAATGGATGCGTAAATGATGATCCATTTCGATATGAGAATGAAACCAGAAATCCAGAGGTACATGTCCGGATTTGAATGTACCACACTCCGTCAATACCAGGATAAGGCGTTGGCATATGAGATCAAGGAAGCAGCCATAGAGAAATTTTCGGAATCCAAGAAACAGAAAGTCTCTGGTACATTTACAGAGCACAAGAACAGCGGGGCCCATAAGGCCCAGTCATCCTTTCACTCTTTCAAGAAACCTCCGCACCCAGTTAGGAGCGGAAAGAACTTTGGAGCGACATCGACTATTACTGATGTTACCAGGAAATGCTTTAACTGCGCCCAGACGGGGCACTATCGACGGAATTGCCCCCTTCGTGCAGTGACTTGTTTTGATTGTGGACGAGAGGGACATCGGGCAGTGTTTTGTGAAGAGGCTGCAAAGTCTTTTAGAGCCCGTACACCACAACTAGTCCAGAAGGAAGCCGGTATCCAACATACGCAGCAAAGTGTTCAGATGTCTCAGAATTTTGGCCGCGGACGAGGTAGAGCACAATGGGACCGAAAGGGGACATCGAGTGCCGGATCTGCTCCCCCACGTCTGTACGAGATGAGGAGGATAGACGATCGTGATCTTTGTCGCGTCAGTCTTATCGCCCGATCCTTTCCCGGCCAGTTAGCGTTTTATTCGATACAGGAGCTACGCATTCTTTTATATCTTTGTCTTGTGTAAATCGTTTGAATATTTCCGGTTTTCATACTTGTGAACCTTATGTTGTTAGTTTACCGAGTGGAGAAAGGATTGTCGGAAACTTAGAAACTAGAAATTCCCCTGTATCATTTGGAGGCAGATAGTGGCTCTCAAATCTGATCGTGATAGAAATGCAAGGAGACGACCTGATACTCGGAGACGATTAGCTTAATCGATATGGAGCAATTGTAAACTACCGAAGGAGGAATATCTCTCTAATCGCTGACGATGGTTCCGAAATTCTGTTTGAGGGGTGGAAACTGGGAAGCTCGGGAAAATTGATCAAGGCGATGAAAGCTGTTAAATTGTTGAAACAGGGCTGTACCGGATATTGGTGCTATGCAATGAAGAAAGAAGACGAAATTGTGGAACTTTCATCCATTCCTATTGTGAACGAATTTCCAGATGTATTTCCTGACGAGTTACCTGGACTACCTCCATGAAGGGATGTAGAATTTACCATTGGTGGAACCGGAGCTACACCAATTTCTAAGGCGCCGTATCGTATGGCACCTACCGAGATGTTCGAATCGAAGAAACAACTGGAGGAGTTCTTGGACAAAGGCTATATTCACCAAGCGTTTCACCCTGGGGAGCGCCAGTTCTTTTGTCCGAAAGAAGGATGGATCGCCGATCGTGTATTGACTATCGAGAGCTGAACAAGATGACGATTAAGAACAAGTATCCGTTGCCACGGATTGATGATCTGTTTGACCAGTTGCAAGGGGCAACAGTATTTTCTAAAATCGATCTGAGATCAGGGTATCATCAGCTGAGGATTAAGGAATCTAATGTTCTGAAATCAGCGTTCAGAACTCGCTACGGACATTATGAGTTTGTAGTAATGCTGTTTGGTCTCACTAACGCACCTGCTGTATTTATGCAATTGATGAACAGAGTGTTCATTGAATTTTTGGATAAATTTGTGGTCGTGTTCATTGATGACATTCTAGTGTATTCTATGAGTCCGGAAGAACATGCGCAACATTTGCGGATTGTATTGGAACTTCTGAGAAACGAGCAATTGTACGCCAAACTTTCTAAGTGTGAATTCTGGCTAAAAGAAGTAATGTTCCTCGGCCATGTGGTGTCAGCTGAAGGAGTCCGAGTAGATCCTCAGAAGATCGAAGCAATTATGGATTGGAAGACTCCAAAGAATGTGAAAGAAGTCCGAAGCTTCTTAGGACTTTCTGGATATTATCGTCGATTCGTGGAAGGGTTTTCTAAAATCTCCCGCCCACTTACTCGACTCCTGCAGAAAACTCAAAAGTTTGAGTGGAATGAGTTGTGTCAGATTAGCTTTGATGAATTGAAGAAGAGATTGACGACGGCACCGATTCTATCACTTCCACAGGGAACTGGAGGATTTATAGTTTATAGTGATGCTTCGAACCAAGGACTTGGGTGCGTATTGATGCAGAATGATAAGGTGATCGCTTATGCCGCGACACCAAAACCTTATGAAGTGAATTACCCAACACATGATTTGGAGCTAGTAGCAGTAGTTTTTGCTTTGAAGATCTGGAGGCATTATCTGTACGGGACTCACTGTCAGATCTTTACGGATCATAGGAGTCTCAAGTACATATTCAGTCAGAAAGAGTTGAACATGCGGCAAAGAAGATGGTTAGAGCTGATCAAGGACTATGACTTGGAGATTTTGTATCATCCAGGCAAAGCAAATGTAGTGGCCGATGCACTTAGCCGCAAGCCTGTTTCTATTCAGATGCTTGAGACGCTGACCTCCCAACTTAGCCTTCAACGAGAGATGATTCGTGAAGGAATTGAAGTGTGGTTACAAAGAGTCCAAGGACAACTGTGCGTGATGGAGATAACTTCATCATTAACCGAAGGAATCAAATCTAGACAGGCAAATGATCCTCTGATGATTCGGTTACGTAATGAAGTGATCAAAGGAAAGGCCCCCAGATTCATAATTCATGATGATGGAGTTTTGAGATTTCAGAACCGACTCTGCGTTCCCGATGATGAGGTTCTGAAACAGACGATTATGAAGGAAGCTCACAGTTCGCCCTATTCTATCCACCCGGGCACCAGTAAAATGTGTAAGGACTTGAAGCAGAATTTCTGGTGGGGCAACATGAAGAAAGATATAGCGGACTATGTTTCAAAATGCTTGACTTGTCAGCAGGTTAAGATCGAGCATCAATGGCCTGCCGGAATGTTGAAGCCGCTCCCAATTCCTGAATGGAAGTGGGAGGACATATCGATGGACTTTATCACTAATATGCCGAGAACCAGGACAGGAATGAACATGATTTGGGTGATAGTTGATCGTTTAACCAAATCAGCTCATTTTCTGGGCATTAAGGACACATGGGGACCAGAGAGGTTAGCACGGGTATTTATTTCGGAGATAGTTCGATTGCATGGTACGCCGAAGACCATTGTTTCTGATCGAGACGGTCATTTTGTGTCTCACTTTTGGAAAGCAGTTCATAAGGCCTTGGGGACCGAATTGAACTTCAGTACAGCTTATCACCCGCAGACTGACGGATAATCCGAGAGGACTATACAAACAGTGGAAGACATGCTAAGGGCCTGTGCCTTAGATTGGTCAAACAATTGGGAAGTTCATCTACCATTGATTGAATTTACCTACAACAATAGTTGGCATGCTTCTATTAAGATGGCACCATTTGAGGCATTATACGGGAGGATATGCAGATCGCCCCTATGCTGGGACGATTCATCGGACTTGATCGGAACAGAACCAGAGTTGATCGTGCAGACTTGAGAGAAGATAGCCTTGATTCGTGAAAGGCTGTTGACCGCCCAAAGTCGCCAGAAATCTTACGTGGACGTACGCCGTCGCCCATTGGAGTTCAATACTGGAGACCATGTACTTTTGAAGGTTTCTTCTACTCGGGGAATCTTTCGTTTCGGAAGGAAAGGAAAGCTGAGTCCGAGATATATCGGACCATTTGAGATCCTCGAGAGAGTTGGGGAGTTGGCATACAGATTGGCATTGCCGCCGTCATTGTGCCATGTTCATAACGTGTTCTACGTATCCCAGTTATGGAGGTATATACCAGATCCCAGTCATATCATTGATTTCGGCGAGATCGAAGTCGTGCAGGATGGGACGTTTGAAGAAAGACCGGTCAAGATACTCGAGAGTCGAGTTAAGCAGCTGAGAAACAAACCAATCATTTTGGTCAAAGTTCAATGGTCACGTCACGACATGGAAGAAGCCACCTGGGAAACGGAAGCTGATATGAAGTCTAGATATCCCGAGTTATTTTCGTCTTGAGTTTCGGGACGAAACTCTTTCTTAGTAGGAGAGTATGTAATATCCGGATTTATTACGGTGTATTTCATCTGTATTCAAACCCTGTATTATTCGGATTTATGGTTTTGATTATGGGAGTATGATATTTCTTGCATTGATATCATTGTACATAAGTATAGAATCATGCAAAATTTCTCATGCAAACTCGTGATAGCGCACGCTAAGAATGTAGCTTAACGCGCGCTATCGGGCTACTACTAGCGCACGCTATGCATGTAGGAGTTGCGTGCGCTAAGAACTCAATTATTGAACTGGACGGCTAGCACATGCGCCACCGACATGGGTCCGGATAAGATTCCCGCGGACGAACACGGACAGTTCAAGTCAACTCTTATTAGCGCACGCTAAGGAAAGCTTAGTAGCGTGCGCTAACCTGTTAAAATGCAGAATATTATAAATGGGACAACAACCCGTTTTGGCTTACATTTCATTCGTCCATTCTTCATTCTTGAGAGGCCAGAGAGCTGTAATAATCCTCCTACACACTTAGAACACATCTTGTTGGTCTTTGTATATTGGTTATCACTTGGGAGTAATCAACGAAGTGGAATAGCACCTTGGAGTGGCATACAACCAACCGGAGTCGGATTCTACCTTACGGTTCAGTGATTTTCGTCATATTAAGGTATGTTCAACCTATATCCAGACTTAGAGTTGGATTCTAAAGAATTGGATGATCATATTAACGAGATATTGATTTTCATTAGTGAATTATCCAAAGTACATCATGTTTGGAATATTGAGATGAATAAGCCTCAAGTACCTTGATTATGAACATCATGATTCGAATCTTATTACATTGAACAAGTAGAGGAAGCTTCTATCATTGGTAATCCGAATCTAGTAGATGACTTCATAACAATCATGGACTTGACTTTAACATCATTATTGTTAGATGAATATAAGGGATTGATCATGGAAGGATTTATCTAGTATAGATGGAAGGTTAAACATCTACAGCATAATAATGTTAATGGATATAAAGGTGTTGATATCAACCGTTAAGCCTTTCGAATCGTCGTATGAAGATTTGTAGTCGAAATGGAAGATGGTTTCATAATAGTATACATACCCTTAAACCCGAAGTTGTTGTTATCCGTTAAACCATTCATAATCGTATGAACACGATATTCATGGAGGTAACATGAATTATCACGGAAGATTTCATTGTTTTGATCATGATGAGAATAGTTTACTGCCCAGCAGTAAACTGCCATGCAGAGTTAGCACACGCTAAGCTATATAGATTAACGTGCGCTATCGAGCACGAGTTAGCGTACACTATGTTTGGTACGTAACGTACGCTAGGCCATCAGACGAGTCAGTCGACTGATCAGTGAAGTACTGACCATGCATAGTTAGCATACACTAGGCTTTGTTGTTTGTGTGCGCTATCGAGCAGACTTAACGCACGCTACACAGAGTACTTAGCGTGCGCTAAGCAGTTCAGGCAGATTACATTTTATGAACTTTTGGCCGTAAATCGAATTGTTAGACAATCGTACGACATGAGATAAATCCTATATCATTTATTTTGTTAAGGTTTGGTCCTGTTACGTGATTAATTGAGGAGGACGACCTTCGAGTGTTCGTTTTCGTGAAAGTATTGTTCTTGTCTTCAAATCGAGAAAAGTACCTTATTTGTTTTACGTATTGATGTTATACATATTGTCATGCATGTATGTCGTTGTTGTATGTCCACCTCGTGTTGGTCCGACGGGATCATCGGGGGATCTATGCTAGCGTGCGCTGGATCATCTGACGAGTTTTTCCACCACGGGTTGGTCTGACGGGATCATTGTGGGTTCTAGGCAGTGAACGCTGGATCGACGGAATTACCATGTGTATGTTATGATATCATGTTGTGATTATCAGTTGTGTATGTTATATTTGAGTTTCTCGTAGGAGAAGACTCGTTGGACATTTTTTCATTTACGTTATTATTATTCTGCGTGTGAGGTTGAAATAATATATTGTGGTACTTGTACTAGCATCGTTGTGCTAACCCCTTCGGGGGTGAACATTTTGTTTATGTTCAGGATCCAGGAGAGCGGGAAAACAACCACTAGAGCTGCATGACGACGAGGGTGCAGAGTGATGTTTCGGCCGGGTTCATTTGTCTGTTGTTTATTGGTTATTTCAATAAGTACTCGAGTACGAAGTCATTTATGCTGAATTTGAATTTGGTGATGTATTATTAAGTTCCTGCTGAACAACTGTACTTTCAGTATTTGGTCAGAAACGTTGTATCTTAATTCCGTTATTTCCATTCGTTAGTACCTTTTAAATGTCTGTTCAATTCTTCAGCCTTGTAAATCCTTATGTAAAGGATTTACGGCGCTGTAATATTCCTGAATATATCGGGGGTGTTGCAGCAGGGAAGCCAGAGAAGATTCCTAAGAAGAGGACAGAGCTGATTCCCGAAGAGAGAAAGCTGGCCAATCTTGATAACCGGGCCAGAGATGTATTATATCAGACTCTTGACAAATCCACCATGGTCAAGATCAAGAACTGCAAAAATGTCAAGGAAATCTGGGACACATTATCTTTAATGTGTGAGGGAACGGAGCTAATCAAAGAAAATAAATTGTCAATCGCTATTCAAAAGTTTGACAATTTCAAAATGAAGAACGGCGAATCCATAGATCAAGTGGACACAAGGTTCACTGAGATTATTAATGAGATCAATTCCCTCGGCAAAACCTATGGAAATAGGGAAATGGCACTGAAGGTTCTCAGATGTCTCAACCCTGAATGGAGCATGAAGACTGTGGCCATGAGAGAGTCCAAGGACCTGAATAAGATAAAGATCCAAGAGCTGTTCTCTGATCTGAAGGCTTATGAGTTCGAGCTTCCAAGTTCATCCTCAACTGAGCCTGCAGAGAAGGGAATAGCATTTGCAGCCGAGTCCCCTGCCAAGAGCCTATCTGATGTAAAGCCTCCAAATCCATTAGATTTTGAGGAAGAAATGGCGTTTATAATGCAAAGGTTCAGCAACTTTAGAAAGAACTACTCCAAATACAAGAAAAATTATAAGGAGAATCCAAGAAGGAACCAGAAGGCTGGAAGCTGGAAAGTAGAGTGCAACAACTGTCACAAGACCGGACACATCCAAATGGACTGTCCTGAGCTCAAGAAGGACGAAACCAAGAAGGAGGTGGGCAGAAAAGAAGATAGCAGAAAGGCCCTCATCGGAGAAGACCAGGAGCATGTCGAATCAAGCAGCGGATTCTTTTCTGATGAAGATGAAGAGTATGACTGCCTGATGGCAAACCTAGCTGATGAAGAGGTAACTTCTAAACCCACCGGTTCAAATAATAGCTCAGCCATGTCACAAGATATGGATCTGCACGAATCGGTAAATCAGTTATTCAAAGATTTTGAAACACTCAAATCTGCACACCAAACTGTATCAGCAGAGAAGACTCAGCTGCAAGATGAGAATGGGCAGCTGAAAAATGATTTCGAAAAACTCAGCCTAGATCTAAATAAGGTTGATATAATCAAAATGACTTTAAAAACCAGTGATGTTAATACATGAGATAAACAGACTAACCATTTTACTTAAAGAAAAATCACCGCACTTGCTCATGCCAAAGCCGAGTTTACTAAGTCATCACGAGTAAATAAGACTCAGCGCAGAAATAACCTCCCGAAGGCGTCTTCAACCTGGAAGAATTGTGTACCAATAAAAGGCCACTATATTCCAAATCGGGCCTTGATATGATCCTCACACTCCCTCTAGTTCTAAAAGAAAATTTATCAAGGGAGAAACAATTGTCTCATGTTGAGCCTACATATAAACCGATATTTAAAAACAGTAATACCAAGTCACATGTCTAGCCGCAATCGGGTTACACAAGGCACCACCTAGACAGTGACTAGGCAATGGCCTGTGCAAAAGCAAAGACTGCACAACATGCCCACTATTACCAACAACTCCCTAAAAATAGATTTCAAAATGGGAGGGGCAGATGGAAACCACAAGGTTATTCCAATTTACAAAATGAACAAGTGTGGAGACCTCAAAGATTCAATAAATGGTCTCAGCCAAGATTTAGACATGGCCCACACTATCAAAATTTTAAGGAATATCCAGTATACAATCCCAACAGGAGATTCAGACCTCGACCTTACACACCTTATGAGGGTTATAACAATAATAACTACTTTCACAATCCAAGGAGAAATTAATTCTCCAGGAAACCAGCTAACCTCAAAGGACCCACACAGATTTGGGTACCTAAATATCTGCTTGTCTGATTGCAGAAAAGGTGGAAGGACTACAACCACATCTCCACAAGCTCAAATTTTTGAGGTGAAGAATGGTTCGTAGATTCTGGATGCTCGAGGCATATGACCGGGAACAAGAAGATGCTGTACAAATACATCAAAGAAAGAGGTCCCGATGTAACCTTTGGAGATAGCTCTAGAGGACAAACAAAAGGCTTTGGAGAGCTGCACCGAGGAAATATTGTGATATCCAAAGTTCATTATGTCAAAGGGCTCAAGTACAACCTCCTGAGCATAAGCCGTTACGTGACGAGAAGAACCTAGTAGTCTTCACCATCTGGAAATGTATGGTGATAGACATCTTATCTGGAGAAGTAAAGCTACAAGGTTTCAGAAGGAGAGATGTATATATGATTGATTGGAACACAGGAACACCTAACTCCTGTTTTCTATCCAAGACAGTAGCTGAGAACGGATGGCTGTGGCACAAAAGACTATGTCACCTGAACTTCAAAGCCATCAACAAGATTAGTTCTCAGAAGCTGGTCAGAGGACTTCCAAATGAAACATTCAAGAAGGAAGCGCTTTGTGATGCATGTCAGAAAGGAAAGCAGACCAGAGCATCGTTCAAGCCAGTCCAGCCTACAACTCTCACAACAAGGATCTTAGATCTACTCCATATGGATCTATTTGGTCCTATCAAGCGAAGGACACTGAGCGGCCGAAAGCATGCGCTTGTAATAGTAGATGATTATTCAAGGTACACTTGGATTATCTTTCTATATAAGAAAAGTGAAACCTTGACCAATCTACCTGAGCTGCTGAGAAGGATCCAGAATGAGAAATCCCTATCCATCATCAAGATCAGATCAGACAGAGGAGGAGAGTTTCTCAACAAGGCGATAGCGACTGATGCCGATCGAATGGGATCCAAAGATGAGCTCTGCGCCAGTGATGCCCAGCAGAATGGTGTTGCCGAAAGAAGAAACAGAACCACGAAGGAAGCAAAGAAGGTCCATGATTGCGAAGCGGACTGCCGCCTAAAAGGTTTTGGGTGAAGTCATCAACACACTGTCACACCTGCAACGAGTATGATAGTAGGAAGACATGGCAAAACTCCATATGAGGTTTGGAATAATAGAACTCCTACTGTTGCTTACTTTCACATTTTTGGTTGTAAGTGTTTCATCCACAACAACGGTAAAACACAACTAAATGCCTTTGATGCTAAAACTGATGACGATCACTTTATGAGATATTCTCAAAGAAGCAAGGCATATAGAGTTTTTAATAAAAGAACCTTAGTTGTGGAGGAAACACCCCATGTTGTTTTTGATGAATCTACCGTTGAGTACAGGAAGCAAGTTGAGCTAATTGAGAACAAGATCAAATCAGCAACCCTTGAAGAAGTCATTATACATGAAACTGGAATGGTGGACTCACCCGCAGACCAGCCTGATGACCCAATCAGCCTGCCAAGACCCAATGCAGATCGATAGGATCACCAAACCTATCTCGATCCAGCTTGCAGCCGATGAAGACCCACCAGTATGGCGATAAAGACTCACCAGCAGATCAGATCCAACCTGCAGATGACAAGACGGTAGCTGATCCAGTTGCAGACCAGAACCCAGCTGATGCAGAAATCCACCAGAGCAATCCAACAAGGGGAACAAACCCAGAAGAGGACGACATCCCCAAATGGCTCAAGGATCACCCAATTCAGCAAATCATCGGAAAGTTGACTGATGGAGTTAAGACAAGACAGTCAACACTACCAGCAGGAATGGCTATGTTCTCATGTTTTATGTCACAAATAGAACCTAAAACTACAAAACAAGCCCTAGAAGATTACTCTTGGATAAATGCCATGCAAGAGGAATTGGAGCAGATGGAGAGAAACAAAGTTTGGGAACTAACAGACAGACCTGATCACAAGAAAGTTATTGGCACCAAATGGGTGTACAAAAATAAAAGTGATGAAGACGGAGCTGTTGTTAGGAATAAGGCCAGACTCTTAGCAAAAGGGTATGCACAGTGTGAAGGAATAGATTTTGATGAAACCTATGCACCCGTTGCAAGATTAGAGGCCATCAGACTATTCCTCGCATATGCTGTATTCATGGATTTTGAAGTATATCAGATGGATGTAAAAAGTGCTTTTCTAAATAGAATCCTAGAAGAAGAAGTCTATGTAGAGCAACCTCCAGGTTTTGTCAAAGGAGACAAAGTCTATAAGCTGTTAAAGGCTCTCTATGGACTTAAGCAAGCACCTAGAGCGTGGTATGAAACATTGTCTGTGTTTCTTGAGAAAAATGGTTTTTGCAAAGGGAAAGTGGATAAAACCCTATTCAAAGTGGAGCACGAAGGCCACATATTAATAGTCCAGATATATGTGGATGACATCATATTCGGATCAACCAATCCAGAGCTATGCAAAAAATTCTCCAACCTCATGCAAGGAGAATTTGAGATGAGTATGATGGGAAAGCTTAACTTCTTTCTTGGGCTACAAGTTAAGCAGATGGAAAAAGGAATTTTCATCAATCAAGCTAAGTATACCAAAGATCTGATCAAGAGATATGGAATGGAATCAGCCAAGCCAGCAAGAATTCCTATGAGCACAAGTACTCATCTGGATGCAGACGAGGCAGGCATAATAGTGGACTCAACCCACTACAGAGGACTCATTGGATCTCTTCTGTACCTCATTGCAAGCAGGCCAGACATATCATATGCTGTTGGAGTTTGTGCACGATTCCAGTCCAAGCCGAAGCAATCACACCTAGATGCAGCCAAGAGGATAATAAAATACCTTAAGTCTACAATCAATGTTGGACTATGGTATCCCAAGGATGATAATTTCGAGCTGTCAGGATACTCAGATGCAGATTTCGCAGGATGCAAAATCAACAGGAAGAGCACTAGTGGAACGTGTCAATTCCTAGGAACCAGACTGATATCCTGGTTTAGCAAGAAGCAGGTTTCTAACTCTATCTCCACTACAGAGTCAGAATACCTAGCTGCAGGTAGCTGTTGTGCACAGATTTTGTGGATTAGACAGCAGCTAAGGGACTATAATATTATTGCCAATGAAGTTCCTATCTGGTGTGACAATAATAGTGCTATTGCAATAACCAACAATCCAGTTTTGCACTCAAGGACGAAGCACATTGATGTTAAGCACCACTTCATCAGAGACCATGTGCTTAACAAAAGGGTTAGAGTTGAGAGAGTCAGCACAGACTATCAGATAGCTGGCATCTTTACCAAACCCTTGCCAGAAGAAAGATTTTTGGAGCTGAGCAGAGATCTTGGATTACTAGATTGGGAATCTAGTACTGAAGCAAGCTAAAGCATTTCAGAGGAAGGACGGACCCCAGCTGAAGAATCAGATCCTAGCTGATGCAGGCAAGAAGATGAAGGACGGACAAAGCAACCTAGCTGATCAGAATATCAGGCGAGAAGTTAACTCACCTGATACAGAGCGGTCAACAGTCAACAAATCAGACCAGCTACGTTTTCTAAACTGACCTCTGAATATTTAATTATTATCTGCCATATTTATAATATTATTATATTAATTTTGGTTAACAAATGGCATTTAAATATACATTTTTCTAAGCCAAGTGGCAATTTTAATACACGCGTCAATCGCTTATTAAATCGACCTCCACGGTTGCCAATCAAAATGAACCGTCAAATTTTAAAATGGACCACCGATTCAAATTGGAAATTCAAAACAATATCAAAAGGCGTACCACCGTTTCAAATATATTATAAATTAATCCATACGTCTTTTCATCTTCTTTATAAGGAAAGAAAACCAGTTACTTTACTTTTTACGCTTACCAGAAACCCTAGATTTTTCAGAGCAAAAATTCCTTGAACACCAAATACACTAAAATCTTTTGTTTGCAGAAATGGCATCCTATTTCGAAGGCGTCAACCTGAAGGCGGTCAAGGACCAGATTATTTTCTCGTTGGTCGTTGATTTTGAAGGTTTATTGGAAGCTAATCTGGAGGATTACGATGTGTATAACCTAATCCGCGCGATGAAGCTCAATGGGATCTACCCATTCCTTGACATCAACCCTCAACATCTGTACAAGGAGGATGTTATCGCGTTCTATCGCGAAGCCTGTATAATTCAAGATGGAATTCGGAGCACAGTCGGAGGAAATCAGGTCGACATATCTCGAGAGTCGATCCATACTGTTTTTGGTATGAAGCACCGCGGCATAGCCATCGAAGCGCTCAAACAGTCTTCTGCCGAAATCTGGAAGGCGATTAAGGACAGATATGTGCCCGAAAAGCTGAAACTAACTGCCAAGAGGAGTGAGCTTAAGAAAGTTTATCGTTTTGCGTTGGACATAACCAACAAAATAATCATGGGGATGGCCGGCAGTTATTATCAACTGTCGTCGGCAAAATTTATGGTGCTGGGAGCACTAATTCAGGAAGAAGAAATTGACTGGGTAGATTACATATTCAGGCAACTCGTGCGAGAGGTCAACAAAGCCGAATGGCTTGATGATGAGAAGAGATTTAAGACAAAGCTGACGTTTGGAACGCAGCTGAGTTGGATGCTGGAGAAGACAGGCATGACGAAGGGAAGCACTGACCCCTTTCATCCCAACAAAAGACTTGGTCATATGGACCACGAGAAGCTGAGAAAATTGGGAGGCGCAAAGAGAGCAGCCCAGATGCTGAAGGACCTACCTGACACAAGGCCATATCCGAGATATTATTCGTCAGGATAGTCGGACCGACTTGCAGCCGACATCCCAACTGCAGTCGAGTCAGACACCGAGTCCGACGACACTCCCATAGCAGTCAGATTTAAGAGAAGGGGACCAGCCCCTGAAGGACCTTCTATCATGCAGTCGTCACCAGAACCCTCTCCCAAGAGGCCAAGGAAACTGCAATTTAGTGAGGAAGAGCAGTCTGAACATCTTGCCAGCCCCTCAGCCAGATCACCAACTCATCTGGAAGACCAGCCTGCCCCAGGCACCCACGAGACTCGGATTGTGGCTGTACTCACCCCCCCAGCCTACATCTCCGAGGAAGAAGAAGCAGGTCTAATAATTTCTATCCCTGAAGCCAACTATATTTTTAACCTCTTAGAAAATAATACCTTCAATCTCTCCATCGAACAACTACAACTTGTTAAACCTCTAGCTTTAAAACAATCGTTCTTTGAAATTTTTGAAGAATGGAAATTTTTGAAATCCTTATCCTTTGTCAAACTTCAATCTTTTATTGACACTTGTGGTTGGGACTATCCCCAAGCCACGGAGGATGTGCTGATAGACTTTTGTAAAACATCAGACACAATTTTGATCCTCCAAGAGGACTGGTTCATGTCCAATTTTAAAACCAACATGGACCAGTTCATCCACTGCATTATGCTTAGTATTTTTGACGGATCTTATCAGAAGGTTGTTGAGGAGGTAGTTGAAAAGGAAATTAGAATTGAGGAGGTAGATGGAGAAGAAAATAAAGAAGTTGTTGTTTTGGATGATGAAGAAGAAGAGCAGGAGGAGAGCAGAGAGGAAGAAAAGATCTTAGTTGAAAATCAACCTGATGAAGTAGAGAAGACAGAAGAGTTGAATGAAGAAGAAGAAGAAGAAGGAGAAGAAGTAGAACAAGATGAAGGTGAGAAGGAGGATGATGATGATGATGAAAAGGAGAATGATGATGAAGGAGAAAAGGATGGGAAGGATGATGACAAGGATGATGACAATGATGATAATGATGATGATGATGGAGGAGATGAAGGAGCTGAAAAAGAAAAGGATGAGGAAAAAGAAAAGGAGAAGGTAGAAGAAGAAAAGGAGGAGGAACAGGAGAAAGAGGAAGAGAAGGCAGAAGAAGAAAAGGAGCCTGAGCCAGAGCCAGAGCCGTCTCAAGAAGCTGCAGATAGGTCTGTGGTACCTGCCCGGTACACCAGCCTAGACGCGGAGTTAGCTGAAGACTCCAGATCAGGGACCCCAGAGAAGACCCCCTCTGGAGTACCAAATGCATGTGCTTGCACCCAAAGAGTTCGATTGCAGAAGGCTCAGGAGAGCACTCTCCATCAGCTCAGATATCTCCTGCCATGACTGAGCTGATCAGGCAGATAGTGAAAGATACAATTGGAGAGCTACTGGCAACTCAGGTCACTCCTGACCTTCAATCCATTAATGTAAAGATCGACACTCTATTGCAGAGAGATGTTCCTCAGCCCCCTCCCCTTACCAACAACAGAATGCCATTTGGCATGTCTGATTGGATGAGCAGAATGGAGCAGCAATTAACTACCCTAGTTGATGCTGGCAAAAAGGGGAAGAGAGAATGCAGGGGGGAGGAAGTAATCAAGGAGAGATAAGGGCAGAGCTAAGAACCAAAAACAAGCTAGATATCCTTCAAATTGAAGGACCATCAAGCCTGAAAAGGAAGGGAGGATCAGATCCAGAACAGGCTGACCAGCCTGAAGGCAAGAAAAGGAGGACTAGAGGAGGTCTTGAGCCTCCCCTAGAGTGGGAAGGAAAGGAGTTGTGGTTTGTGGAGGATTTTGTTCCATATGAAGCTCTGGAAATGTGGGGATCTGCAAGAAAGAGGTTTATCAGAGACTACTACATCTGGGAAATACTCCAGGATGATAATCTCTCCCCACAGCAAATCTTCATAAATTTCATGGAGGCAGCCCATCCACAACTATGGGCTATTCTGAAGAAACATGCTGGGAGACAAAATGCTTATCCCAGGATCACTCCATTCACTGCCAAATATCCTCCTACTATGGAAAGAGGAGGTGCGTTGGATGAACTTACGCTACAAAGGAAAATCAAGAAAGTATGTCTTGAGAATAAATTTTCATCCCAACAAGAACAAGACTTCGCAGCCCTTGTCGTGAAAAGGAAGTATGGTCTTGCCCTACCAAAACAAGACCAATTGAGCTAAACCCTTCAGACACGCCAAATTCTATTCAAGAGGCAGAGGAATAGGCAGATGACTCTTATCTATTTTTTTACTTGTAATGATTTATGTACTTAAAATTTTCGTGTAAAATTCAGACATGTACTTGTAAAATTAAATTTATAACAGTCTTTTTGAATGACAATTCCCAGTTGTCTCAAAAACTAGACTGACTTTAGTTTGTGGCTTGCACTTAAGTGCAGACTTGATCATTTGATTACTTGCTTAAAGTTTTGCCATCATCAAAATAGGGGGAATTTGTTAGGAATATTTGTTAGATTTTGATGATGTCATTAATATAAAATCAAATGTTTATTACTTGGAAAAAATGTAAGGAAGAACCAAATGAGTATCTTCCATAGGCCAAATATGTTAAGTATAAAACTTGGCAAAATGTAAAGAAGAACCAAATGAGTATCTTCTGTAGGCCAAAAATTAGTTAGGATAAAATCGGCTAAGTACTGAGTACAGCTAAGTCCATCAGAGAGGATCAGTCGAGTCGAGTCAAAGTAGTTCTGGTCAACACAATTTATCAGAGAAGTTTGACCAGACTGCAGCCAAGGTACCTCAGACAAGTCACCTGATCAGATAAGTCACAAACAGTGAACATCAGAGAGGTCCAGACTGCAGAGATGTTAGCTTCTCATCAGCCTAGTCGAAGTCAGCCAAGTACTCCAAGTCCACGTCAGCATGCATTGAAAAGTCAAGTATTACGGAAAGTCACATGCAGCGTAAAGAGACAAATTGGAGTGATTCCCGCAAGAGATATGAATTAAAAAAGCTATCCAGACCCACCTTGAAGACCTTAATCGTTTTATAATCAAAAGATTCGGCGCATCACATGCAGAGTCTTCACAACGGTCGGAAGATAGAATAAAATAATGGGAATCCAGCCTTGCAACGTTCAGAAAGATTAAACAAAGAAGTCTCCCTCCAATGGATGGATTTGTTCAAAAGATTTGCAACGGCTACAAGGAAAAAGCTCAGAGATCGTGACCTATATATATCCGAAGATTTGAAACTGAGCAATCACCGGTGCGAACATACTTTCAAGCGATCAAAGCATTCAAGCAATCAAAAAGCAATCTATAGCATCGTGAAAAGAGCAGTTCTAAAAGTTCATACTTAAAGAAGCTCTTAGTTGGAGAAGACAAAAACTCTTGTCTATAATCCTGAGTTCGGGGTACTTCACTGGTTGAAGTTAGAGACTGTAAAGGCATCCGAGGATCGAGGATCAAGAGGTGCAAGGCAGTCAAGTGTGGTACAACGGCACGGATTTCCACTAGTTGGAAGCTGTTGTAGTTTTGTTTGAATCACTGTAATATTTATCACTGGTTGAGAATTATAGTGAATTCATCTACAACTGGTTTGGAGAAAAGTGGATTAGTAGAGGATTACCCCACCTCTGAGACCACTATAATCGTCTGCATTCTTTACTGTTTTATTGCATCATACTTTAACTGCTGCATTCATTGTTAAGTGTTTCATTAGTTGCTTTCTATTCGTCATCAGCTGACTTCCGCATATATTAAAGAACAAACGACTCCAAGTCATTTGTTTACCTATCAGCTGAAGAAACTCACTCTTCGTGAAAAAGAGTTTAATAGTTTCTACAAGTCTATTCACCTCCCCTCTAGACTTGTACCTGGACGACTTGTGACCTACACCTGTATGGAAGTGGGACTCCTTATAGGGGATGGTGCCCTGAAGGAAGATGGATCCTGTATGGGTGTGGGATCCCGCAGAGGAGAAGTAGCTGTTGGATCCAAATGGGAAGCCGACTTGCTAAAGTCTTGTTCGTTGGCAGATGTCTCATTATCCGTCCTAGCCGCCAAAGGCTCAGGATCTACTGTCGATACAGTAGGAGACACCTCTTCCACAGGGGTTGGGCCCTGGGGTTCTTCGTCAGTGGGTTGAGCCACGGGGGAGACTTCTTCGGAGGGCTTGGCAGTTTTGACTTTCGAAAGCCTCCTAAGTCTCTTCTTGGGCTTCTCACCAGCAGTGGGTTTCTTGCTGTGAGATCTCTTTCTCTTCTTTGAAGATTTCACTTCCTGGAACTTCAAGGATTCATCTCGTGGATCTGCAGAAATTGGCATACTTCCAGTTTTTGGATGGTTGCAGACCATCGTGGTTTGATTATACGCAGTAGGCTTGACGCCTCCTAGGTATATCCTGGGGTTATTCTTCTTAGTATCGGCGGATTGCGACAGTCCGCATTTCGTCAGGATATGGTTTAACATCAAACCAAAAGATCTCTTCTGGGTGGCCGGTTTGCACACCTCCTCTTGCAGGCGTTTCAGGATTATTTGGCACCGATTGACCTTTTCACAGGTCAGAATAGCCACCATCATCCTGAACCTCAGGTTGGTACACATTTCGAACGCACCGGTTCGATTCTCAATTATCCTGCAGCAAAAATCATGAAGATATACATATGGGAGACAAAAATTTTTCTTGTGACATGTAGTCTGAACCATGTCAACAACTTTGGATCCTGTGAATAGTCCATAAAATTTAGTGATCAGCTCTTGAGACCCGAATGTCTCAAGTTGATCCATAGTCAGGCCAACAGCGGGTAGCCTGTAGATGTTCTGGAGCAGATCGTTATTAATACAGATCTCAACTCCCTGGATTGTAGCGGTGATGTCGGCAACATGACCTCCTTGGGCTAATGACAGAAAGCGTACGGCGGCGTTGAGGTAAAATTCCTCAACCAGATGTGTATCGTACTTATCAGCAGTCTGACTTCCAAAGCGATAAAGGCCTTGTTGACGAAGTCGAGTTATGATGCACTCCATGGGTTCTGCGTCGTTGGTTTCAGACAGAATGCGTTCAATGACAACATATCTTGAAAAGATCCAGCCATCAATGATGTTAGCAGTCTTCTTCAGAGCAGGAGAAGAGGTTTGTCCAGCCATTTGATGATTACTTAAGAGAAAGTGCAAGAAAATAATCGAAATATGCAGTAAAATGCAGAAAAGTATGTAGGCTGTTTTTGCTTGAGAACTCTTGAATTTGCAGAAAGCGTAAAGAGTCTCTAATGGCAGATTCAGTCCTTTTATAGTTGGGCGGCGAAATAGGGTTTTGCAGAGTACGAATGGTCAGATTTTAAGGGATGGGAACCGGTTTTTGAAATCAACGGTTAAGATGGACTGAGTGTAACTGGCACGCTAATCCATTAAAATGTTTAAAAAATGAGCGGGTCCCATTTCTGACATTTGTGTCACCCTAAATGCCAAAAACGGCGGTTTTAAAACAATAAACAATTTAAAACATCGCGGCTTTTGAGATTCAGTTGTCCAGATGTCGTGTAAGGCATTTAATGTACATGACGTTTGACATAAAAATAGGGCACATGGACAAAAATCATTTTAAAAAGAAATAATATGATATTATATATATACTGAATCGAAATCCTATAGTATGTGCTGTTTCCGCGTCGATACAGCGTTCCCCCTTAAAAAGGTACATATAGGTTTTAAATTCCATACAGCAACTTAAGGATTAATACTGTGTTCATGGGTCCTACAGTATTCCCCCTTAATTATTGCACACGTCAGCTGTAGGATTCATATGTCTTCGCTCGCTACAGTGCTATATTGATAATTCTGAGTGTACAAATAATTAACGTTGGATACTGTATTCTTGGGTCTTACAGCGTTCCCCCTCAATTTGTTGAGTAAAAACAGTAATTTACTTACAGGGAGTCTGGCTGTAGCATTCCCAATTCTTGTCTGAGCATGTTGAATATTGCTGTGTAGAGCGGCTTGGTGAAGATGTCGGCCAACTGAACGTCTGTATGAACCTTTTCAAGGCGAACATCCTTGTTCTCGACGTGATTCCTTATGAAGTGATGCTTCATGTTGATATGCTTAGTACGCGAGTGCAGGATAGGATTGTGCGTGATTGCAATTGAACTTGTGCTATCACACATGATTGGAGTCTCTCTTGCATCGATTCCATAGTCTGACAACTGTTGCTCCATCCAAAGGATCTGCATACAGCAACTACCAGCAGCATAGTACTCTGATTCAGCCGTGGAAAGAGAATTAGCCAATTGCTTCTTACTGAACCAAGAAACGAGTCTAGGTCCAAGAAAGTGACAAGTTCCACTTGTACTCTTCTTATCTAGCTTGCAGCCTCCGAGATCCGAGTCGCTGTATCCAACTAAATCGAATCCGCCTTCTTTAGGATACCAAAGTCCTGCATCGACTGTTCCTTTAATGTACTTCAGGATTCGTTTAGCTGTATTGAAGTGTGATTCCTTAGGTGCAACTTGATATCTTGCACACACTCCAACAGCAAACTGGATATCGGGCCTGCTAGCCGTTAGGTACAGGAGCGAACCAATGAGCTTCCTGTAGAGTGATTGGTCAAACGGCTTTCTGGCTTCATCAGCACTAATTTGCACGGAAGTGCTCATGGGGGTTGGCGAGGATTTGGAAGTGTTCATTCCAAATTTGTTGAGAAGCTCCTTGCTGTATTTTTCTTGGTTGATGAAAATACCTGTAGGCATCTGCTTTACCTGCAATCCTAGAAAATAACTAAGTTCCCCCATCATACTCATTTCAAATTTACTTTGCATGAGATGAGAGAACCTTTGACATAGAGCAAGGTTAGTTGAACCAAAAATAATATCATCCACATAGATTTTTACCATAAGAAGGTCATCACCTTCCTGTATCTTGAACAGGGTCTTGTCCGCAGAACCTTTCTCAAATCCGTTGATGGTTAGATACTGGGACAGGGTTTCGTACCAGGCTCTAGGGGCTTGTTTAAGTCCATACAGCGCTTTCCTTAGCCTGTAAACTAGGTCAATACTGTCTGTGTTGGCAAACCCTGGTGGTTGTTCAGCATAAACTTCTTCTGCAAGATCTCCATTCAGGAAAGCACTTTTGACGTCCATTTGGTATACAATAAAACTTTTATGGGCGGCAAAGCAAGAAATATCCTGATGGCTTCTAGTCTCGCTACAGGGGCGAATGTTTCATCATAGTCTATGCCTTCTTCCTGACTATAGCCTTGTGCGACTAGTCTGGATTTGTTCCTTATGATAAGTCCATTTCGATCCTTTTTGTTTCGAAATACCCATTTGGTTCCTATAACCGATTGATGTGTTGGTCTGGGTACAAGATACCATACATTGTTTCTTTCGAAACCATTAAGCTCTTCTTCCATAGATGTTATCCAATGAGAATTATTAAGAGCGTCTATGGTTGAAACAGGTTCGGACTGGGCTAAGAATACAGCAATAGTGCACATATTGAGTCATCTAAGCTCGGATTGAGATTTCCATTCAGGAAACTGTGATATCTCAGCATCAGATTCTTCTTGTGCACAAAGTACATTTCCTTGTGTACTTTGTATTCTCCTACGAGTAGAAACACCAGCATTTATGTTTCCAATGATCAGCTCTTGTGGGTGATCTCTCAACCATTTTCGGTCGGGTTCTAATTCAGGATCCCGTATTGTATCGAAAGATTCTGTGGATACAGCTTCAGCTTGTACAGCGTCATACACATCGATTCTTACAGCTGCGGGGTTGATTTCTAAATCAACTACAGGTTCTATGGGAGTTGGAGAATCCAAGATTGATAGATGGTGAATGTTCTGAGTGATATCATCTACTTCTGTAGGGTCAAGGTGTGGTTCGTCAAATACTACATGAACTGATTCCTCGATCGTCAGCTTCCTTTTATTAAAGATTCTGAAAGCTTTGCTGATGGAGGAGTATCCTACGAATATTCCTTCATCTGATTTCTCATCAAAGGTTCTAAGTTGGTCTTTCCCATTATTCAATACATAACACTTGCCTCCAAAAATGTGGAAATACGAAACTAACGGAGTTTTGTTGTTCCATACCTCATATGCTGTTTTGTTGTGGTGCTTGTTGACGATACAACGGTTTTGAGTGTAGCATGCTGTATTGGTTGCTTCACCCCAGAAACGCTGTGGCAATCTACTTGCGGCAATCATTGTCCTTGTTTCTTCTTTCAACGTCCTATTCTTTCGCTCGGCAACACCATTTTGTTGAGGTGTACGGGCAGCTGAGTATTCGTGCTGTATTCCATTCTCCGAACAGTATTGCTCTATAAAGCGGTTAGTAAATTCTCGTACTGTTTAACGAATGCACACGATACTCGATGCCTTTTCATTTTGCAACTTTCTCAGGAGCTCGGGCAGCTTTGATGTTGTTTCCGTCTTCTTTCTAAGAAAGATCGTCCAAGCATACCTGGAATAATCATCAACAACAACCATGCAGTATTTCTTACCTCCCAAACTTACTGGGTCTACAGGACCGTAGAGATCCATGTGTAGCATTTCCAACACTCTTTGGGTTGAAAGGTAGGATTTGCTCTTCAGGGTTGACTTGATTTGCTTGCCTTTCTGACATGGTCCGCAGACGCTGTCCTTCTTGAATGACACATTTGGCAAACCTCTAACCATTCCCTATCTGGAGAGCTTGTTGATTGTCTTGAAGTTGACGTGAGACATCCTCTTGTGCCATAACCAGCTAAGATCTGCAGTGCCTTTGGCAACAAAGCATGGAATTGAGGAGCTTATAGGCTTCCAGTCAGCAATATACATATTACCTGATCTGCTTCCTGTAAGCACAACTTCCTTGGTTTGGATGTTCTTGACTCTACAGCGATCTATATAGAACTTCACCGAGAATTGTTTATCACAGAACTGGCTAATACTAAGTAGATTATACTGTAAGCCTTCAACATATGCAACATCGGTGACTTTGAATTTCCCGAAAAATAGGTTTCCTTTTCCTCTTGTTCTTCCTTTAGATTTATCACCGAAACGAACTTTTGGACCGCGACCTTCTACAAAATATGATAGCTTGCTCCTATCTCCGGTCATGTGTCAAGAGCATCCACTATCAAAGTACCAGGTATCCTCCTCGAGAATGTCCTGTAACAAAAAGATTAAGTAGATTTAGGTCCCCTTTGATTTTTGGGTCCATGATTGTTAGTTCCTCTTGGTACCCAAGTTTTCCTGGCAGCAATTGGTTTACTGTAGGACATACTCGGTACAGTGTTGTGATATCTACGGGGGGCATATCCGTAGTTGTTATAACCATGATAATTATTATGCATGAAAAATTCAGGATTATTATTATTAATCCAGTACGAGTGCCGTCTTGGAGGTGGAGCCATTTTCTTAGGCCTAACAGCTTGCCTTCTGGGTCTCTAGTTGGATTCCCAATGCTGTTGTTGATACTGAACCGGCATCTGCTGTCTCTAGGGATAACGAGGCTCCTGTATCCAATACCTCGGCGTGATGTGCTGATAGTACTGCCGTGCGGGCCTTTGGTAGTTGGATACAGCCTTCCTTCTGAACGACTGTTGGCGCTGTTGATATGCTCTGGGAGCATGCTGCTGAGTGCGCCTCACAGGTTGGAACGGATTATGATTCCGCTGTCTGGAATAGGATTGCGGGGGCGGAATAGCAGCCTTCGGTTTTCTTTGCATGACAGAGTTCCTTCACGGGACTAGGGATTTCTTCCGATTCTGGAATGTGTTCCACACTCTTGACGAACACTGTACTAGTTTTCCCTTTGTTTGAACATGAGTTGTATCCTAAGCCACTTTTATCATGAGCATTTTGCCCAGTGCTCAGAATTTCTTCCATTCTTTTGGATGATTTTTCGAACGATTTCAGAGTGGTCTCAAGTTCAGTTTCTCGCTTTTCGAGAGTTGTGATTTTAGCTTGTAGTCGAACCAAATCATTTGTCTTGCTCTCGTTGTGAGTTTTAGCCTCACTTAGTTCATGAGCAAGTTGATGATTGCTCTCCATGAGTTTTTCAAAATCGACCTTGCTGGTTTCACAATCAAGAGACATATTTTCATAATTTATTTTCAGCAAGTCATTTTCATCTTTCAGCTCTAAATTAGTTAATTGAAGCTGTATATTCTCAGTTTTTAGTGTCTCATGGGCCTTTTGAATGTTATTAATTTCATTCATCATGTTTTCAAAAGTATGAGATGCATTTGACGGAATAGCTGAGGTTGAACTTACCTCATCGTCGCTGTCTTCACCTTCTGGAATGTCTTTGGCCATAAAGCACATATATGCTTTATCATCGAACTCATCGTTAGATGAATCACTTTCAGTGACCACCTGAAGACATTCTGCTGATTTGGATGGTGTGGGGGAGGCTTCTGATTCTCCAATCAGGGCCTTGAGCTTGTCTTTCCAAGCACGTATTCTTTCATCTCTCTCTTGTTGCTCGGCTTCCGGCAACCTTTGGACTTTGGGATGAGGACATTTATTTGCATAATGCCCTGGTTTCCTGCAATTATAGCACAGTTTAGCATCACCAAATGATGTTTCGGTACTTACCTTGTGGACAGGTTTGGGCCTGTAGGGAGTCTTTCCAGACTGTTTGATGAACTTTTTGAATTTATGCATGAGAAGCGCCATTTCATCTTGAGACAGGATGTCGTCGTCACTGTCAGCATTCTTGTGACTAGGCTTCGACGAACTGGGCATGCTGTGTCGACGGTTCGATACAGCGGCTAGAGCTGTGACCTTTGAAGGAGATTCTTCAGCTTTCTCTCTTCTGTCAATATCATACTCAAAAGCTTTGAGGTCAGAGAAGAGATCAAAAGTAGATATTTCATTAAGATTACAAGATACACGCATAGATGTGGTCTTAATGTCCCATCGGGCTGGGAGAGATCTGAAAATTTTTAAATTCTTCTCCTTTTGGATATAAATTTTGCCCAACGCTTCAAGTTCACCAACAATACCAGTGAATCTGAGGTCAAGTTCCTCAAGTATCTCAGTTGGTTTCATTTCAAAAGATTCAAATTGCTGAGTCAGTTTTGAAATCTTGTTTTCTTTTGAGAGCTCAGTTCCCTCACAAATTAACTTGAGTTTATCCCAGATTTCTTTGGCTGTTTTGCAGCTCTTTACCTTCGAGAACGTGCCTTTGTCAAGAGTGACAAATAACGCGTTCTTAGCTACGTTGTCAAGGTTTGCTCGCTTTCTTTCATCTGTGGTCCATTGCTCGCGATCCTTCTCGAGCATCTCAGCATGGGCTTGGCCTTCAATCCTTGCGGCCTTGTTCACCTTCATGATCTTGATAGGACCATCCTGTATAACAAAAATCATCTCTTCGTGCATTGCTGCAAGATGAGCCTCCATTCTAATTCTCCAGTCGTCAAATTCATTAATAGAGAACATAGGGACTTTGTTAATCATAGAAGTATCCATGTGATAATACAGGAATGAAAGAGACTGTTTTGAAAATAAGTGATTTTGGATCTGATTCGGTTTAAAATACGACTGATTCTTTTTAGAATCAACCGCTCTGATACCACTTGTTGGCCACTAAGTATACTAGATACAGTTTGGGAAATAGTTTAAACAACAAACTGTATGGATTTTAAATCTGAGTGCGTAGCGGAAATCTTGGATACAGTAGGTTGCTGTGGATACAACAACTAAATGTATAGAGTATACTTAATTAATCATAGTAATTAAAACAGTAAAAGCTGAATGTAAATAACACAGTAATTAAAGTGGTTCGAGGTAAACCCCTCTACGTCCACTGGTCCTCCACACAGGAGTAAAAAGTTTATTATAATTACTACGTACACAACTACGTAATTATAACAACACACACAATCAATATATCGTTCACACAAATTGATATAAAGATCTTAGCTTCAACCGTTCACACAGATTGGTTTTGAGCTAATGCTTTGACTTGCTTCTTCACACACAGTTCTGAAGCTTCGTCTTCTTCAATGCAAATCTTTCACACACAGTTCCGGAGAAGCACAAATTGTTCAGTCGACACAGGGCTGTTTGTTTAAAGTATTGAACAGATGGGGAACAACAACTTTGACTTTAAGAGCTTTCAGCTGATGAAGTGTTGTTCAGAATGATGAGCACTGTATATCTCTTTTGATCTGAGTTGCAGTAAGCTTTGGAGATATGTTTTGCTCTGAATAATTTCGATAGCTTGGGTAACTGATCTTCAGCACCTTCATGTGATATATATAGTCTTTGAAATATATATCCATTGAGATGTATCCGTTTGAGTGAGATTTCGTTCCAACGGGATTATAACACGATCCGGATTTAGCGGGATTTGAAGATCTGTTGACTGACAGTATTTAAATACTTTATCCTTGAGTATTTAAATACTTCTTTATTCAACGGGACTTGACTTATGGAGATTCCTTCTTTGTCCTGTGGTGAGCTATATGGAAGATAACTGTATTTGAGTTTCGAGACAGTTTCCATAGTTGGTCTTTTATAAGACTTCTTGCTGTACTGAAGGGCTTCACAATATGCTGATTCGAGGCAGGTCTTCGATACAGGATAATGCCTCAATGCTTCGATACAGTTTCCTTACTGTATGCGGATTGACATATATGTCAAAACCTCTTTATCAAATACCGTTCGATACAGGGATTGGATATCCCGGCTGTTTCGATACAGGGTTCTTGTTTTCCCAACAGAAACCGTCCCTTAGATTGCCTTAAACCAATTGATGAATACGCATCATCAAGTGTCCCCAAAATCCTTTCATTCTTAACTTTGGATTTAGCGGAATCTCTTAGTCTCACAAGAGTACATCACTATAAACCCTTAGTTTTACACGCAAAAGCTTCATATCTCTTCTAAATCAAGTATATACTTAGTATGCGTTCCCGAAAATCACTTGTAGACGCGCTCCGTGGTCAGGAGCCACTTAATTTGAGTATGATCCACCACGAGATCCTTTTTATCACTTAACTTAGTTCCCCACTAAGATAAGATTTAACCACAAGCTGCACGTCAGTTTTTCGGAGACTATCCAACTGAAAAGATAGTGGATGCTATAACATCTACTATGATAGCACAACAAAGTTTCACGTCATCGTAGTCGATTCCAGTGCGTTCATGAGAAACCTCGCGCCATGAGGTGAGTTTAACTCCTTCTCTCACTCGCTTTAATAAAGTATACGGATATATCTTATCTTTGGAGTGTCGGCACCTCTTCAACAAAGGGCTATCACTTGGTTTATACTGGAGTCGCATATGTTTCCATTTTAGGCCAAGGCTACAACGTTGTATATTTTCAACGAAGTATGGTTCGATTAAACTGACATTCCACGTTCTCATGAACCAGCTTTAGTCATAGAGTACTCTTTATGGATTAGCATTCATTGAGGCGTCCCCCAATGATGACTATAATCCAGAATCACATGAGACGGATGAGTTCATTTGATCATATGATCAAGTTTCATGTACCAAACTCGCATACATTCTTAGCGAGAGTATTTATCGAACCACGTGGCATCCCAATACTCGATGAGATCCACGGCCTAGTAAGACCGTCTACCACAATTTGTGGTGTTACCATATCACCATTTATAGGCGACGAACGTCCATGACCGGACACAATCCTTGCAGATATGTTTGCAGCATGTGTTTAATCTCGTCACTTTAGGGAACTTGGTGAGGCACAGTAGGGACAAACTACGACAATTCCAAGTCGTTTTACTCGAACATGATCGTTCGCATCTCCCCCTAACGACGGGAAGACTGGCTCATCAAAGTGACTTACGAGATCGTCTGCCAAGGTATATTTTAAATGGACTATGAGTGAAATCGCATGTCATATTCATAATTTATAACCAATCATAATGCGTTGTGGTGACGCACTTTGGCACATGAACATGTGGACGATAAAGGTTTTCATTGTTAACACAATCCAGTTAACAAAATGCATATGGTTACACTTGTAACTAAGCATTTGAATGATGATAGGTATAGGTGAATATGACATGTTGACCTATGCTACATTTGTAGCTACTGGTCCTGAGAATCCAACAAAACTGCCACCATGCACCACCGGGATCGAACATAAAGAAACGATTGAACTGATGATAGGCCGTTGGTTTTATCGAACCTATAGTGCTTTTTTTGAAGAGTTCACTCCCTTCACCAGACCCGAACACCTCAAAATTTCGTGATCATGTATAACCGGGTGTTTTGGATTCCAAAACCATCAACCTTGTGGTCAGAAACCGGTCGAAATGACATCGAACTGGTTGATAGGACAGCTGGTGGTATGTGAAAACTTCATTTAAATGGTTCACCTCCTTCCAAGTCTCCAAATGGCACCAAAATTTGGGAGAATGTAGCCTTGGATGTTAGGAAGTACTCGCTAAAATTTCACTTTAAGACTTGGTCTAAAAGTGGGTGAACCGACCTTTACAATGACTAGTCCACAAGTTGGACAACCATAAACTCAGGTTTCATCAACTTATCAATCATTGTCAAAGGAACCACATAACATATAAATGTTATCACTTGAGTACGACCATTTGTGAACACCATCATAGCATCATTAAGCCACCCAGGCTAATACTTATGATCATGTATGTATAGGGACTCGGTGAAAAGGGAGGACTCAACACCATGCTTATGCGAGTCGCTACATTATTTTTTTTAGCATAGGAGGGTGTCATCTCCTAATTGTGCCAAAGAATAGGCTTAAATCAATGAACATGGCTAAGAAGGATCATTGGGGGTCTTTGGCGTCACACATGTTTATGAAAACAAGACGCGGATGACATAAATATCATCATCGTTCATGAGCCCTGCTCATGACCCCACCAACGTACTTTGGTGTATTTGATCCAACTAGTTTCTTTGTTCAAAGAAAATGATGTCCATGACAATACCGTGGTATATGGATCATCAAACTGTCCAAACTCCAAATTATTAAAGCCTAAATGTGTCAATGTCCCAATACATCTTCTGGTTACAAAAACTGATGCAAGCCGGACCATATTGACTCATGAATATTTTTCTTTTTACATATCCAATACAAGTGATGCATAAGATTTTATTTCTCACAAATCAAAATGAGATGCTATGAGTGACACATTTTGGCATATATGTCATCGAGTCATAACATGGTTCAATTGTTACGGAACATATGCGACTAGGAAACGTCATTCGACATTCAACAACTTGAGCATTATACCACTCATTGATTATGATGACCTACTCATCATAGTCACAATGGATTTATAATACGAAATCCAAAAATATTGCATTCCTTGGAAATAGCTTAATATGTACTCAATTTCGCTTGCAAAATCTTACAAACATGAGCATGGCGAACACTCTAACAACATAGAGATTTTATACCAGATACGATCAAAATGATCTAGCATATTGAGTGCATAACATGGCAAGATTATATGCCTAAGGGACAAAATTACAACACATGCATGGTGTAAAACTACCATGCATACGCTCGACCTTCTTATAAGGGTGCCTATTTTGGGTTTCCCCAAGGAAACTGTTTTTCAACATTTGAAAGATGATATTTTAGCGTACAATGCATACCAAAAATTGCATCATCTATGGCAAATTCGTCCAAAAAAAGGTTGAAAACCATGTGTCATAAGACCACTTGCAAATTCAAGATGGTAACCAAGTTGGTTGGGATAAAAGTTAGCACAATCGCTGGAAATAAAATTCCGCGCAGCTTGACATTTGTTTACTAAAACAGCGGTAACTCCCTTGTTAGGAAGTCTATGGACGAACAGTCAGGTGTTCTGGAAACTAGACTTTCATATCTTTCTATCCATAGGTTGTGCACCACACGGATCATTAAACTCAGATCACAGTGAATGTTTTAATTGGATGCTTTAGTATTTCCCAAGTTTAGTGAGAAAACAAGGTTGAGACCATATTCAATGGCATAAGTGTTGATGCAAAAATATGGCAATGACAGCCATAGGTGCATTTAAACGCAGCATGGTGTTCGATTTTTTATCTCAACTAATGATCCTTTCGGTAACTCCAATTTGATAGACTTGCAGAGAAAGTAGGAATATCGGTACAGCTAAGGCTGTTTAAAAACCACTAATTCCGTTTGAACTTTCAAAGCATAAACAAATACCAAGGAGGATGCGCCTAGTCATGATCAAAGTGTAGACAAAATCCACCAAAGTGCATTAAATCAATCAAGTATTTTAATTCTCAATTTGCAAGTATACGTCATAATAGCCATATTATATGGATGCAACGCGGTGCATCAATATTAAGCATTTTGAACCATGAGACATAATGAATATACCATAACCAACTTCTCTTGACTATCCAATAAGATCGACTAAACATAGTCAAGTGTAGACAAAATCCACCAAAGTGCATTAAATCAATCAAGTATTTTAATTCTCAATTTGCAAGTATACGTCATAATAGCCATATTATATGGATGCAACGCGGTGCATCAATATTAAGCATTTTGAACCATGAGACATAATGAATATACCATAACCAACTTCTCTTGACTATCCAATAAGATCGACTAAACATAGTCAAATGTATAAGGCACATGCCTTTACAAATACTTGGAAAAGTATTCGGACCTATAGTCACACGAACTATAATCGAGGTCAACGAATTCATGTACTTAACGCAATATGCCATTGCTTTACATGTTAAAATTCATGAGAATTACTCTTACAAACCAAACCAAACCAAACCAAACATACCCAGTATATACCGCTCAGAGCAGGGTCTGGGGAGGGTAAGATGTATGCAGACCATGCCCCAACCTATTATGGTAGGGAGGCTGTTTCCATGAAGACCCTCAGCTTAGTGCACAACAACATATTGAGTGAAAAATACAAAGGGAAGCATATGATATGAAAAAACTCAATACCATACCTGAGCCCATGGCTTAATCCACATGGGACTTACCTAAGAGGAATTTGGCTACATCACTCCCGATGAACGCTGCTCAAACAGAAGAGAGGTTGACTCCGCGCACAGCTCCCTGTCAAAAATACACCACACGCAAAAGGCAATAGGATAAAATAAACAATAAATGTAAAAATGCAATGCTCTAGTTCAAAGCTAACCGAGACAACCCAACCATGAGGCTCTCAACTACAGCACCACTCCCAACTAAAGAATCCACAACTCTGATCTGGCGCCTCCAAGCGCACCTATCAACAGTCATGGTCTCGGAAAGGTTTAAGGCCTTCAAATCTAATCTCAGCTGCTCCTCCCACATCCTCCTCGGTCTGCCTCTCCTCCTCTCCCCGACAACTACTAAACTCTCGACCCTCCTCACCGTAGCAGATGTCTGCCTCCTGCGGACGTGGCCAAACTATCTCAATCTCCCTTCCCTAACTTTCGCTGAAATGGGCGCCACTTCTAGCGCGTTCCTGAAGACCCCAATCGAGATTCTATCTAACATTGTGCGACCACACGACCAGCATAACATTCTCATTTCAGCCGCTTCCAACTTGCTCTCAAGCGACTTCTTCATCGCCCAACATTCAGAGCCATACAACATTGCAGGTCGGATTGCCACTCTATAGAATTTACCCTTCAACTTTAGAGGGACTTTCTTGTCGCACAGGACCCCTGTCACTGCTCTCCACCTTAGACACCCCGCCTTGATGCGATGAGTGACATCATCTTCACACTCACCTTCCTTCTGAATGATTGAACCCAAATACTTGAACTTATCCGTACGGGGAATGATCTGACCCGCAATCATTACCTCTACATCTTCCTCGTTGGCCTCACCACTAAAGTTACACCAGAGATACTCTGTCTTAAACCGGCTCAAACGCAAGCCCTGGGATTCTAACTTAGACCTCCATAGCTCCAACTTCGAGTTCACCTCCCTCTTCGACTCTGTCACTAACACAATGTCGTCAGCAAAAAGCATGACTACACCCACATGCAATATTTTATTTTAATAGGATGAAAGATGGAGTTTTCCAAGTATGGGATTGGGTCAAGACCAACGTGGTGGTCGCTCAATTCAACGTGACAAATCCGTCACAAATCGATTTTAACCATGACATATCCGTCGCAATCGATGTTTGTCCTATTTGTACGTCACAAATTCGTGACTAATCATGAACAAGTCATAACTTTACTGTTACCGACAATGTTCATTTTATTCAATTGTTGGTTTAAAACTGACAAAACGACGACGTCAAATCGCACCCAAACCGTGGTGTATGCAACAACCACAAATATCGACGTTCAATAATTATCCGTTACTCTCCCAGGACCGTCACACAGTTTACTTCGACATATGAGAGTGATACCACCTCTCATAGTCTCATCCAATGCAAAGTAGCGTGGGAGATAAAGAACCCAAATACCCAATTCCCCAAAAAAAAAAATTCCCAAAAGAGAGGAATTAGAAAACGGGAACTTTAATAAAATCTTAGGTGGGTACTTGGTTCCGTATTTGCTTTGATCCTTGAACCGGATAATAAATATGGTTTCTCTTCATATGAGCAACATATTTCCATGGATACTCCGTTCTATATTTACTTTGATCCTTGAACGGGATAATAAATATGGCTTTTCTCCATAGCGTGCACATCATCATGAGCAACATATTTTCCTATTTGCACGTAAAATATAAATATGGTAAGATTCATAAGTGTACAAATTAATGAACAAATAAATCATTAATTAGGAAAAGATGGAGAGTTGAGAAACGCCCGGAAAAGGGCTATTGGGCTCGATAATCGGCCGAAAAGGACTCGGGCGTGGCGGTGCAGTAGCTCGGTATTGGATGAGGCCGGATCTCCAAATTTCCTTCTAAAAATATGCTTCTGTTCGGCAGCAGATTCAGTAAGCAATACTACTCAGAATTTGATCTCCACCGTTGAATATAAAGATATTTGTGTTGGGAAGTTGCTGTCAAACTTTCACACCGATCCTACGGTTAACGAATTGTAAAACCTGATTTTCGTACGACTGCGTTGTGCAGAAAATTTACGCGCGGAAATTCTCGTTTCTCGTTTTTGTGTGTGTGTGTACATAAACCAATGGCAGCGACAAAATTCGATTTCTGCTTTTGGGTCGCGAACGGGTCGCAACCGGTTTGGGCTCGGGTTTGCTGGATGAGCCGAGGTCGGGGGGGTCGATCGATGCGAGTTCAGACAATGATCCGTCTCGGGGGTGCACAGTCCGACATGAACGCTGGTGATTTGGACAGAGGTCGGGGGTCGCGGCGACGGGGGCGAGCTACAAACGATGGGTCGCGTGTTTGCAGCTTCGGACGGATCTTCGCGCGGGGGAAAGAAAAACGAGCAGGAGCAGGACGAGCAGGCTCCTGGGGAAGACGACGGGTGACCAGCAGGATCCGGGGGTTCTGTGCGAGGGAAAACGACGGGCGACGAGCAGGTGGATCTGCGCTGGAGCGGGGTTTGCGCGGGAGCGGGGTTGCAGTGGAAGATGACCCATTCTAGTAGGATTTCTGGTCGGAGGCGGCGACGGATCTGCTGCTAGGGTTTTTTGATTTTTTTCCCGGAATTTTTTAATTTTTTGGATGATTTTTCTTGGTCTCAGTGGTAGATTACGTGCTGATAACGTGTTTCAGGAGAAAGTAAAAGACTGTAAATACGAGTCAATCAATTGTATTCATAACACTGATAGAGGGGCCTTTATATAGGCATTACAATGAGAGTCCTTTCATACATAGGATTCCTAGATAAGGTAAGACATCTAATAGGATCCTACTACCTCTAGAAGGATCTAGAACCTTCCATCTATGTATCTACAACCAGTATTAGGTAAGACACATCATGGGAATAATAATTCTCGGAACAAGTGTGAATTTTTGTTCTAATTTTTGGTATTATTGAATTAAATAATGAAAAAAGTGGATGTAGAGATCCCCACTTTGCAACCCTCATTGTAGGTATTTTGAAATGGGAATCTACAAATGGTGGTTCCACCAAAAATATTACTCCCTCCGTCTATGAAAACATGGGCCATTTTTACCTATAGGGGTTTTAAGAAAACTTGGGAAGAATTTTATTTAGTTGAGATGGGATCCCATAATTTGTGTATTATAGTTGTAACACCCCCAATCCACTCGGGAATATTACAGCGGCGGATTACCAGGCTAGACACCAAAACAAGACATCGCATCACATGCCAACATGGCTAAATACGAATCCAGTAGATCGATTTGGTCTCTCATCAATTACATACAACTTGAACTTCGTATGCATCTCTATTTCAAAACTAATACCCGCACAGATGTCAAAATACAACAACACTCTCATAAGAAGGGAGAACATTACAACGAAAAGAATAATACAATTCGACCAGCGAATCCCAATACTGGCCCTCATGTGATTAGTATAATTTGTCTTCCACATCCTTCATACCGATCCCGTGGTTTGCTCCCCAAAACCTGCACGTACCTAAATGTAATAACAAGCATCCACCCCCCGATTACTTGAGGGTTAGCAAACTGAAATTTTGCTAGTGCAAGTATAAAGTGCAATTACGAGCCATACACATCATATTCCAAGAATATAATAATCTTTAATTATCAACGAATTAATACAATGAAAGACTTCCCGAGAATTTTCATTGGAGCAAAATAATCTAAAACCATGAAAAACAGCAATAGAGCAAGTAAACAGTTTGTAAAGCATTTTACCGATCTCGGGGGTTTTTAGAGAAAAACATTTAGGAATAAAGAATCATTATCTTTTCGAAAATACCTTAGGGTCATAGGTAATCAATGGTAAATAAATGTAATCATACATCCTCATGACAATATTCACGCACATAATTTAGAGACTCAGAATCTGCAACATACATGTAACATGCACTCATAGTTATCCTGGCATCGTGCTAGCAAGCAACAAATCTCATTCACCGAGATATTAAATCTCATATCATTCTCATATTACCAACCTTAAGATTAATATTCCGAAATAACTAAATCTCATACCATGCCTCATGATTAACCCTGGATTCTCACTATAAGTTACGATCCCTCAGAGGACTCGAAGTCCCATCCCGGAGTGAACATATAAATATACCAACTGTTAGGCGTATTTTTATATGCTTATTTATCATTATTTTGTATTCTTTTCATAATTAAATCTGCATAAATGAGCTTTTAATGCCCTATTCTTTTATGTTTTGCAGGAAATTGAAGTCAGGAAGCTAAAACGATGAAAACGGGCGAACACGGCAAATTTTGGCCTGGGGCCGCGGCACAAGGCAAGCGGGCCGCGGCACACGCAGGTGACCAGCGAGCCCCGAGTGAACTGTACCCTGAGCCGCGGCACAGGTATAGTGAGCCGCGGCCTAGGAGGAAAAATCAGCATCAGGTATTAGGCGCTGAAGACCGTGAGCCGTGGCACAGATTAAGTGAGACGCGGCCCACGAGGTGGTTTTGGTGTGTTCTGCGCGGGTTCTCGACCTAATCACACGGACGCGTTTTGGAGGCTGCAGGGAGTTATAAATAAGGGTTTAAGGTCAAAATTGAGGGGATTATCGGGAACATCGCGGAAGAGAGGAATCGATCATCATCCAGGAGAAGAAGCAGAAGACACCAAGAGCAGAGAGCGGACGCCAGAAGAACGGAGGAATCCGAATTCTTCATCTGCGTTTGATTTCGATGCTTCCTTTCATTATTTCTGTATTTTTATCCTTTAGCATGTCAGGCTAAAACCCTATTCTAGGATTTTGATGAAACCAAAGTTTTGACAATTTGGTTTTGATTATCTATATAATTCCCTTTTCTGTTGAGTTTTTCCAATCGTTTTTAATGCTTTCAATTGTGTGGCTTATAATTGGATTGTTTTAATTACGCAACTCGAATCGGGAGAGGAGAGTTGGTGAGGAACTATTGGTGAGAACCGTTTTATCTTGTGAGATAGGAATATACTCATAGGAACTACGTGGCCTTTTGAAGATTTTGTGCTTTTTGCCTATTGTCGAATTAATTCACCTAGGGATAGAGTGTGTTATTCGCCTTTAGAAAAATCTACTGACCTCGGGAGAGGCGGTAGAGTATTTTAGCAATCTTCGCCTTCAATAAATTGGGGAAATCATTAACTTAAGATAATCGAGAGTAAATTCGGATAAACCGAGGTGGATTCACAATCCTAGACTTATTCATCATTTGATTTTCTTTCTTCGAGCGATCGTTTTTACTGTTTGTTCTTTTATTGGTTTTCTTTAGTTATTAATTTGCATCCCAAATTTCGACAGTTCAAATAAAATTAGAATACATATAAATCGGTACTTAGTGATTCAGTCCTCGTGGGAACGATAACTCACTCTTCACTTTATTACTTGTCTACGATAACGTGCACTTACGTTAAACGAAAATATCGCAACAAGTTTTTGGCGCCGTTACCGGGGACTGATTTTTTTTACTAATATCGATTTCAGTATTTCTAGTCTTAGTTTGAACATTTTTTATTGTTTTTGTGTAATTTTATTTATTTATTTATTTTTCCTTTCAGGAGTTTCCGGTTAGTGCATGAGAAAATTCGGTAACGAAGGCCTACTACCTTTGGATACCGAACTCGAGCGCACTCTTCGGAGAAGCAAGAAGGAGAAACGAGAGCTACCAGCAAAAGTCACTATGGCCGATAAGACGGGAAATCACGAAGCAGACAATCCCGTTCAGCAAGTTCAACCGGCATTAGCACTCCGCGATTATGCTATGCCGCAAATCAATGCGAACTTTTCTGGGATCCGGCGTCCAACCATCCAGGCGAACAATTTCGAAATCAAGCCTGCGATTATTCAGATGGTGCAAGCTAGCCAGTTTTGTGGATTGCCGAACGATGACCCAAATGAACACATTGCGTCTTTTCTCGAGATTTGTGACACCTTCAAGAACAACGGTGTCACCGATGATGCCATCCGTCTAAGTCTTTTCCCTTTCTCCTTGAGGGACAAAGCCAAATTTTGGTTAAATTCTTTACCACTGGGCTCGATCACGACTTGGGCAGAATTAGCGCAAGCCTTTCTGGCTAAATTCTTCCCACATTCGAAGACGGCGAGACTGAGGAACGAGATCACTACCTTTGGGCAATTTGATATGGAGTCGCTTCACGAAGCATGGGAGCGATACAAAGATTTATTACAGAGATGCCCACACCACGGCCTACCGAACTGGCTACAAATTCAGAAGTTCTATAATGGATCGAGTGCTTCTACACGCACTCTTGTTGATGCAGCCGCTGGAGGTGCCTTAATGGGAAAAACAATGGCCGAAGCCCACTCTCTATTAGAAGCTATGGCTGCGAATGCTTATCAATGGCCGGCCGAACGAGTACACCCGAAACGAGTAATGGAAATCTCCAATAATGATCTGATCTCCACATTATCAGCTCAAGTCGCCGCCTTGACGCAACAACTTCAAGCCTTTTCACATGCTCCTTCCCCCGTTACCATTGAATCGTGCAATTAGTGTAATGGATCTCATCCTAGCGCAGAATGCCAAGTCGGAAACCCTTTCGAGCAACCGTCGATGGAACAAGCTCAGTTCGTGGGGAACGGGAATCGGCAAAATAATCCTTACTCCAACACTTATAATCCGGGATGGCGAAACCATCCCAACTTCTCATGGAGAAATGGAAAAAACTCGAACTAGCCCCCGTTTGCTCAGCACCAACATCAACCTCCTCCCGCTCCAAAAATCTCTCTAGAGGAAGCGATGGCGAAATTGGCAGCAAACATGAGTCAGTTCATGGCCCGCACGGAGGCGACCTTGCAGAACCATTCCGCTTCTATCCGCAACTTGGAAGTCCAACTGGGGCAGATTGTTATTGTATTAATAGCTCGCCCGGAGGGTACCTTACCAAGTACGACTGAAACGAATCCCAGAGAGAGTGTCAATGCCATTGGTTTGAGAAGTGGGAAAGAATTGGGTGAGCTGCCCGGGCAGAACAAAAAGAGAAGTAAGGATGAGGAGAAGAAAAATTCAGCGACTGAGGAATCATAATTGTATAGACCCTCGATACTGTTTCCGGATAATCCGAAGGCATATGTGCCACCCGTCCCGTTTCCGCAGCGATTACAACAGAAAAAGGTGTACAAGCAATTCTCTAAGTTTCTCGACGTCTTCAAGAAACTGCATATCAACATTCCATTTGCCGATGCCTTGGAACAAATGCCGAGCTATGTCAAGTTCATGAAGGAAATCATATCGAACAAAAGAAAGCTCGAGGAGTATGAGACAGTCGCATTGACGGAGGAGTGCAGCGCTATTGTTCAGAAAAAGCTTCCGCCAAAATTGAAGGATCCGGGAAGCTTCAATATACCGTGCACCATAGGAAACCTCTCTTTTGATAAGGCGTTGTGCGATCTCGGGGCCAGCCTTAATCTGATGCCACTTTCTATATTTAAGAAGCTAAACATTGGGGAAGCAAAGCCGACGACAATCTCGCTGCAATTAGCCGATAGATCGATTAAATATCCGAGGGGAGTAGTAGAAGACGTTTTAGTCAAGGTAGATAAGTTCATCTTTCCGGTTGATTTCATTTTGCTCGATATGGAGGAGGATCAAGACATTCCAATTATTTTGGGAAGACCATTCTTAGCTACCGGCCGAACTCTCATAGATGTGGAAAAAGGGAGACTAACTCTACGGGTTCAGGATGAGCATGTTACTTTCTAAGTGTTTCAACCCATTCCGTGTCCAAGTAGTGTCGAGAAGAGTTCGCAGATTGAAAGTGTAGATACCTTTGCGAAGGACACACACCGGAAGAATTATCGGTCGAAAAATTCAGAATCCGTTCCAGCTGCCCCGATGCCTACTAAGAATGAAGAGCAAGTCGCATATATTAGGCATTTGAATATGTCGTCTGCTACATCCGTTCATCCACAATCGAAAAATTCTCCTTCTGTCCTAAATTCGCCCGTGGAGTTAAAAATTAAGCCGGATGTCAAACGGGCACCAAGTCATCTGCAAAATGGGTGCTTCAGAAAGTTGTTTTTGTTAAAATCTTTTCGCAAAGAACATTTGGTGTCCAAACCGAAAATTGGATCGTTAAAAACCAATGGCCAAAATTTTAAAACACATATTAACGGTTCGATGAACGGGGCGGAGTTCAAATGGTGTTTGCGAAAAGCGAACTGATTTTCAATAGGTCCGGCGGAAGACTATAAACATAGCGCTTCTCGGGAGGCAAGCCGAGTTTTAGTTGTAGATTTTTTCGTTTCAGTATTTTCTTGCATTTTTTGGATCTTTATTTTTCGTCATTTTAGCTTGGTTATACTTGTCTCTCAGGCTCTTGACGTTTTCTGTTGAAAATTTTGTGCAGAAATCACCCCAGGGAAGAATTCACGCCTGAGCCGCGGCACAAGGATAGCGAGCCGTGGCACACACAAGTGAAGAAAAAAGGGCCAAACCAAACTGTACTCTGTGCCGCGGCACGACCTTACTGAGCCGTGGCACACCAGATCCCTGAGTCGTGGCACGTTGCTGCTAAGCCGCGGCACGCCAATTGCCAAAAATCTACCCGGGAGGCTGTACTCTGTGTCGCGGCACATATGTGCTGAGCCGCGACACACTAACAATCTGAGCCGCGGCACCCGTATGCTGAGCCGCGGCACATGGCGATGGAACAAAGAAGCCCAGGTGGACTGTACTCTGGGCCGCGGCTCACTTAAGTTGTGCCGCGGCCCCCTTTCGGAATTTAGACAGCCCAGGTACCTTTATAACACGAACTCGGCCGACACCCAGGTAACTTCTCCTCCTCTTCCTCTGCACAAGCGATCGGCCGAGAATTTTTTTTATCTTCTTCTTCCTCTTGCATACTACAATCCAAGCCAGGTAATCCTAAATTTCTTGATCCTTATTGACACATATTTTGAAAAGTAAGTTATTGTTCTTCATTCAATATTGATTATGTTAGCTTTTCAAAGTTCTATCAAAGGTTGAGTGGGGAATATGAAGTTTTTTTGATTGATTATTGATGTTATCTGTCGATTATGAATGATTTGTTTATGTTATATGTCGTTTGTCATGATGATCGATTTGTGTTGTTGTTTTTGAGATTGAATGAAGCTATGGTCATGTTTGTTCCTAAATTAAAATTATGCACACAAGGTGTTTGATGAAATGCTTGAATGAAAATTTTTCTTTGTTAAGACAATGTTTTGAAACTAGTTGCAACGACTTCGTTTCTGGGAATTACAGCGTACCTCAACCAACGTCAAGTTTAAACGTTAAAGCTCAATTTTATTTTTCTCTCACGGCGGTGCTAGCTCGTTAAATTCTTGATTCACGTTTTGCATATCCCTAGCCGAGAAGTGTTGTTCTTCTTATTGCGTAAGTAAGTAAACTCCGGTGCTTATCGTTTCAGGACTCGCTATGGCTAGAAAGAGAAAGGTTAGCACAAGGGCCAGGACTCAATCGTCCCCCACACGAGGGGAAACGTCTCAGAGCCGAGCCGAGTTAGAGGCACACCAATTCTCCGACTCGAAGATTTATAAAATCTTCAATGAAAAGATCCGCCCTCGACCTCTGATCCTGGAGAGGGGATTCACCCCAGCCCCCCAGGACGGGGAGCTTCTGACGATGATAGACGAGATGGGGTGGGCCCATTTTGCTGCACCTCCCGAGCCGGCGGTGATCTCCATTGTACAGGAGTTTTATGCGAGCACTCTGCTGAAGCACATTCGGGCAGGGCAGATGATACCGCAGTCAGATACTCGGACTTAGGTCGTTGTCCGGGGCATTACTGTAGATTTCTCTGTGGCTGCCATTCGGAGATTATTCGAGCTGCCTGTGGTTGACGATACGGCATATACGCGAGCTATGAGTGGCATCACGAGGGAGGCCCTGCTCGAGACACTCACACAGCCCGACTCCATTTGGGAGATGCGCGCCCCGGGTTCGTCGGCCTTCTACTTTAAGAGCTCGTGCCACAGTCGGCTTGGGCGAGCCTGGTTGTACTTCATCTGCGCACGTATTGATTCTACCTCGCAGATCCGTACTGTTCTACTCTCTCGTGCCCGTACATTATATGCTATCACTTCCGGGGTCAGATTCGATATGGCCCCTCTCCTGGTCCGATCTATCTTCCAGTGTATTTAGGGAGGGGCGAAGACGGGGCTGAAGCACCCCTCTCTTATTTGCGCTCTTTGCTGCCAGTCAGACATGACTTGGTCGGATGACGAGCCGATGTTAGCACCCCGGGGCTCGATCGACCATCGCATCATTTCGCACTTCGATCAGTGGGGAGGAGCGCCAGCACACGCTCGGGGGCAAGGATTTCTACTTGATGAGGCACACGAGCAGTCCCCCGAGCCTCTTCTTCTGACGCAGGGGCAGATGGAGTCCAGCCCGCCGCCCGACAGAGAGCACTTGCAGGCGATGTTCGACGGGTTGAGAGAGGAGATGAGGAGAGAGAGAGGAGATAAGGAGAGAGAGCCTTTTGGCTGCCCTGAGAGAGGAGAGGCGGACGGAGAGAGAGAGAGAGAGCATCATCGCTGCCGTCCGAGATGAGATGAGAGAGCAGGCCCGCCGGGCCAACCGACGTGAGACGAGGCGCCTGGCAGCGAGAGATGCTTACCACCAGGAGCACCTTGCTGCATGGATGGCCCACATTATGCACCCGGACGGGCCATTTATTCCACCCGTTCGCCCATCCACGCCACCCTCCTCGCCGGACGATGCCGACACCAGTTCGTGAGCAGACTGTAGGGGAGTACTTGACCTTTTTCTTTTATTGCATATTATTCTTTTGTCCATTGAGGTCAATGTACATCCTAAGTTTGGGGGGGTTTACTTTCTGTTGCTATACTTATTGCTGTACTTACTCGTTTGCACTTTCGTTATTTTTTTCGTATCTTTTTGTTGCTAGCCTTGCTTGCCGTGTTTTTAATTGCATTCGTGATTTTTTTGTGCTTCTTTTTGTGTAAAACTGATGTTATGATACTGATTTCTCTCTGAAGAAACGGTTGAGTTTTAGTTGAGTTGTAGTCAGCGATAACTGTTTCTGGTGAGTATTCATCTAGGTCCGAAATTTTTTCGTTTTTGTAGAAATCTTAGTAGATAAGAAAGGAGACATGCGTGTTTTCAAATCGCCGCTTATACGTTTGGTTACATTTTTTATTTCGGTTAGCTAGTCGTCCAGTAACATAAGTCGTGTTGGCACTTGCTTTGAGTTTAGAGTCGGACAGTTTTTCCCAAAAAGTCGAGATATTATTTGTTCTATGATGGGAAGTCTAGTAACCGGGGGTATTCACGTGACCCGTTGTTTACTCTCGCGTAAAACGACAACCCTGATTAGACTAGTGGTTTTGAGATTTCGCATGTGCCGATGATGGGGAGCCTAGTAACCGGGGGTATTCGCGTGACCCGTTGTTTACTCTCGTGTAAAACAGCAACCTTGAATCGGACATGCGGGAATAGCTATTCGAGTTGTTTCTCCGCTGTGGAGGGGAACTTAGTAACTAGAAGCATCCATGTACCCCATGAGTGTCTTTTACGTCAAATAGTTCCCCAATACATGAGAATGGAATTCCATCCTAGGATTATCCCAATGAAACAACCCGAGATCCGAACCTAGTGGTCAACTCGAATCAATTTATTGATCATATATAAGGGAACACTGTCCGAAGGTTTTATTTGATGATGAAACTCTTGAAATTTTTGCCATTAGACTGTGGGACTGGGCGAGTTGGCTTGTTTATTTTAACCCTTCATATTGGCGGTCGATTAAATTCACGCTTGTTAATCTTTGAGCTTGATTTTCTTCATGAACGATTGATTAGGACTGAAATTGGTTACTTCGTGGAATCAATGTCCTGAGCGTGGCATCGCTATTACGATACTTGTATTATTCTTTGAGATTTTCAGGATAGTATTGATTAGGTTGAGCACTATGAGTTGCACGATCATTCACGATATTCTTTTGTTTGAAATCAATTCTTTTTGCTTGAGGACAAGCAAAGGCTCAAGTTTGGGGGTATTTGTTAGGCGTATTTTTATACGCTTATTTATCATTATTTTGTATTCTTTTCATAATTAAATCTGAATAAATGAGCTTTTAATGGCCTATTATTTTATGTTTTGCAGGAAATTGAAGTCCGGAAGCTAAAACGATGAAAACGGGCGAAAACGGCAAATTTTGGCCTGGGGGCAAGCGGGCCGCGGCACACGCAGGTGACCAGCGAGCCCCGAGTGAACTGTACCCTGAGCCGCGGCACAGGTATAGTGAGCCGCGGCCCAGGAGGAAAAATCAGCATCAGGTATTAGGCACTGAAGACTGTGAGCCGCGGCACAGATTAAGTGAGCCGCGGCCCACGGGGCGGTTTTGGTGTGTTCTGCGCGGGTTTGGGCCGTTTTGAAGCCGGTTCTCGACCTAATCACACGGACGCATTTTGGAGGCTGCAGGGAGTTATAAATAAGGGTTTAAGGTCATAATTGAGGGGATTATCGGGAACATCGCGAAAGAGAAGAATCGATAACCATCCAGGAGAAGAAGCAGAAGACACCAAGACTAGAGAGCGGAAGCCAGAAGAACGGAGGGATCCGAATTCTTCATCTGCATTTGATTTTGATGCTTCCTTTCATTATTTCTGTATTTTTATCCTTTAGCATGTCAGGCTATAACCCTGTTCTAGGATTTTGATGAAACCAATGTTTTGACGAATTTTCTTTTGATTATCTATATAATTCCATTTTCTGTTGAGTTTTCCCAATCGTTTTTAATGCTTTCAATTGTGTGGCCTATAATTGGATTGTTTTAATTAAGCAACTCGAATCGGGAGAGGAGAGTTGGTGAGGAACTATTGGTGAGAACCGTTTTATCTTGTGAGATAAGAATATACTCATAGGAACTACGTGGCCTTTTGAAGATTTTGTGTTTTTTGCCTATTGTCGAATTAATTCACCTAGGGATAGAGTGCGTTATTCGCCTTTAGAAAAATCTACTGACCTCGGGAGAGGCGGTAGAGTATTTTAGCAATCTTCACCTTCAATAAATTGGGGAAATCATTAACTTAAGATAATCGAGAGTAAATTCGGATAAACCAAGGTGGATTCACAATCCTAGACTTATTCATCATTTGATTATCTTTCTTCCAGCGATCGTTTTTACTGTTTGTTCTTTTATTGGTTTTCTTTAGTTATTAATTTGCATCCCAAATTTCGACAGTTCAAATAAAATTAGAATACATATAAATCGGTACTTAGTGATTCAGTCCTCGTGGGAATGATAACTCACTCATCACATTATTACTTGTCTACGATAACGTGCACTTGCGTTAAACGAAAATATCGCAACACCAACACAATGTTCAATAGATCGCACTAAAAGCAACGGACCCTCAGAGGACTCAGAGTCCCATACCGGAGGGAACACGTGGTTATACCCATAAGATTGTTCAATGGATCGCACTATAAGCGACGACCCCTCATAGGAGTCGAAGTCCCATCCCGGAGTGAACATCTTATCAAATACATATACCATACCTCATGATTAACCGTGGATTCGCACTATAAGCTACGATCCCTCAGAGGTCTCGGAGTCCCATCCCGGATTGGTTAACCCAAAAATGTTCAATGAGCCGCACTATAATCAACGACCCCTCAGAGGACTCGAGGTCCCATCCCGAAGTGAACATATACAATCACACATCACGATGAGGTATATACTTCTCGAACAACACCAAATAGCACCACCTTCTTACAAAGGGACCAACAAAGCAATACAACACAACATTAAGCAATCACCAAACAAATACACATTCCAACATACCAATTTTAATGAGGAAAAGGAGCTTTCATAACCACATAATAGAAGACGGTATATTTCAATTTGCAACCGCAATACACGTATCCGTAAAATTCATATTTTCACAAATTACTCAAGCATTTTGAAAGAAAGTCGTCAATGAGATTATATCAATCCTTTGAAAGTTCATTATAAATACTCAAATAGCACACATGGTCAATTACCCATTATCATATCTACGAAACACGAAGTGTAGGGGCAAGATACTTGCCTCGATTAGAACGATAGGAAAAACAGTAGACGGAAGGACTTGCGGTCCAAACCCTTCAACGATTCGTTCCTAGCACAAAACAATACTAAATAAAGCACAATACTAGGGAAACGGAAGGAATCACCTTAAGCTCTACCCTTATGGACAACCGATCGAACACTACGAAGATGAAGTTGCTCATACACAATTACCGGGTGAAAACTCAGAATTTAATCCGTAAACTTCAAGGAAAAATAAGGAATTATTATTACAACATCATAATCTAGCACAAATCAAAGCTAAAACGGACTTAAATGATGAAATCTCAACAAAGCCCCAATATTCCAAAAAACTAGGGTTCTAGCAATATTACCTCGATCCGGATGGTAAAAGATGATTAGATGATGTTAAATCCACACAAGGACCTCAAAAATATTGATGGAAGATGCTATCAGGCCAAAATCCACGCTTACACACCCTCAAGATCGCCCAAATCGCCGGAAGGAAAAAAGGAGAGGAAGAAATGACGAAAGCTGACCTCTGCAGTCCTATATATACTGTCAACAATTAGCTCGTGCTACAAGCATGTGTAGCGTGCGCTATTGGCTGAAAAATACAGTCCCGAACCTTCTGCCAGTCTCCGTTAGCGCATGCCAATTAATGCATTGGCGTGCGCAAATGAGGCAGTCCAGTAAAGGATAGAACGCTCTGTCCCTAACAGTTAGCCCGCGCTAATAGATGCGTTAGCGTCCGCTAATTATACACTATATGGTGATAGTGTAGTCTTTGCTATTTCGACCATAACTCCTTCGTCCAGACTCCGATTGACTCACCGTTTGAGCTAACTTGATGCTCCATCACACTGTAAAGTTTCAGAATTTTGTTTGACTTTATAAGTGCCAGTGGTGATCTTACAAACTCGATCCAAATGCACAACAACGATACTCCAAGACAAAACAACGATCATTCAATGTAGCGCAACACTAGCGGACACCACCAACGATCCTCGAAAACAAACAAATAACAAGGAACGACATACGATTACATAAATACAGGCACCACATATCCGTTAAACCGCAGAAAAGAATTCAACGCAACCGGAACGAAAATCTCTGGTATTACACTCTACCCCATAAAAAATAAGTTTCGTCCCGAAACTTAAAACATGGAATAATCAAGGCAGGGCAACTCTAAATAACACCGTTATCGGCCGCTGACAGCACACAACAAACCTCATGCAGTACAGCGCTGCTACAATCCGATTCGCTATGCCAGAGTGTTAACGAAATACAACGAATGAAACTACGGTTGATTAAGCTGAACAGCACAACAACCAAAACCCGAGTCTAACACTGAACAAGTATGAAATTCCGATAGCCCAAAGGTTTGGAAGATCAACTTACAAAGACAATCAGTTGAAACTCTAGAAAATTACAAAGTGACCCAAACGCTCAAAAATCACGATACAGGATCGAACAATAACAATTGGACAATAACGACTGAACCACAATGATTGAACAACTACGATCAAACAATTCCGAAGTTCCCAACTCAACTCGAGACATTAAATGAACTTGTACGAACTACAAGACGTTCATTCGCATATGGCTCACGAGAGTCGAACCAAACTTGGAAAGGTCATAACGGTAAACGGATAAATCCGAAACAATATCACAACTCGTTCGAACGACAAAAACCAAAGAATAGAACAAGTTCAGAAAGTATCAACGAACACAAGCGAGTCGATAGCATGCAACTGGCAGACTGCACCTTTCAAGGACTTCTAAGAATCGATCCTGATATCGGTGCTGTAGTCCATGTCTCGAAAGACTCAGTAACCAACTCGCAAAAATGAATTCTCTGTCCCTATGCATAGTAATAAGTAACCACCTAGCGCAACAAAAATCACAATACATAATCACACACAACAATTTCCATCACAAGACAGCACACATAAAACACAGTCACGGGTGATCGGTTTCGGGCAAAACTCGGCTTCCAAAAGTTCCTGGAATTCAGCCCACGTGACGACGCGATCCCGAGGTTTAACACCTTCCCACCAATTAACGGCATCTCTATGAAGAAGGTACTGAGCGATAGGCACCTTCCGCTCTTCGGGACCAACTGCCTCGAATATCTTTCCCAGCCGACAAAGCCAATTATCCCAGCCCAACGCATCCGCAGCACTAGCGAATCGATGGGGATTCATACAAACCACTTCTCGAAGCCATTGGTTTGCACCAACATTCCTAGTTGCATCAGTATTATATTGAACCGCGTGGGTCAAATGAGTCATCTGTGTCGCTACTTGTTGCAATATAGTAGCCACACCAAATACTAATATTGTTCCCGGAAATATTCTCTTGGTCCCGCGTCTGATCCCTGTGGCCATCTGTAGAACGGTTGCTATCACGACCTCTGCCCCTCGGCATACTGAGTAGATACCCACTCAACACGATGAAACACATCATCGCAAAATAGTATACCAAAGTGCCAACTCAGCACAATATATCAACATAAGGCAACAAATACCAACACGATAAAAATACCCACTCCGGATAATTACACGAATACAAAAATTACAATTGCAACAGATGAAAATTAACAGATCACATAACCATATCAACAGAAAATTAACGACCATTATCGTTAGAATACTACACATGATAGCCAATCATTTTTAACATTCTTTTAAAACTCCACAAGGTATCCATTTAAACAATATCATTTGAAAATCTTTGAATTTATATGTTTATTCGAAATAAAATTTTAAAAGTACTTTTGGTACCTCAGGCTGTTTTATCAAGACTAGAACCACAGTTCATGGAACCTTTGCAAAAACAGTAACTCGAAACAACATGTCTTCTTGAAATCGAGATCATCAAGATGACCATGTCATCACTTATCATGATCTAAAATAACAACACATAAGGTATCGCATGGCCATGCCCTCTTAGCATCGGCCCTCGAAGGTTTCACCGAATTGTTCCAAATTGGACAAACCATTCATATTAGCACTATTCACTTCCACAACCAACAATCTCATCCGGCTAACATCATACGAGCTACAAAGCAGGTCCAACTCATGCAAAACAATCGAATACTCAACCAGAATTCCTTAACAAGAAAGGCAACACGACAATAAATCAAATCACTCAGCCTCACAAGCAATCCGAGTTTAAAGTTTAAGGCGAGTAAGATTTTTCATCTTTCACTATTTATTTTTTAAAGTAAAAATCACATTTTTATTTTGGAATATAGGAATTTTATGGTGCGAAAGATTTTTCAAATCCTGCACTCGAATTATTTGAAAATAAAAATAATACATTTAAATTCATTTCTGAAAATCCTCTCAACACGAAAAAAATATCAACGACGGTAACATTTTATAAAATACCCAAAGTACTTTAAAACACCTCTTTCAAATAACGTCGTTGGGTTTCATTTGATGATACAAGGCCGGCTCGCCAATTTCAAACAATTTTCAAAATCCACATGAAACCGCCGCTTAACCGCCGTCAAAACATTTTCGAAAATTGGTTTTCCACAAACTTACTCAAGTCTATGAAATTTTCAGGAAACCATTTCCAAACATGCACGCAGCACACATAATTTTCAATGGAAACACGTTTGTAACATATAACAACAATCAGCCAAAACAATCAATTTTTAAACACGTGCATGTAGGGCATTCAAGATCACCAATTCATCAAATATAACTCATTACTACCAAATTCAAACACATGTTAAAACCATGTATCTGAGTTTCTTAACAAACTCTACCGTCGATACATTTCTTGGAACACATCAATGTTCAAGGTTTCATATCGTACTACACCACTCCGTGTCAAATCCATCAATACATCCAGCTCATTACACACGTAATATACCACAAGTATCAAATAAGAATTCCATATCCATGATATGCATGTAAATAGAATCATGTAACACAGATAATACACATAAAAGAGGAGACTTACATCCACAGGTCGCACGAAGATGATGGCTGCACCACGATACTAATCACGACCGACACCTCAAACAACGCGACGCGACATGACTTAGTCAGACACAATCCAACAAGACAAGACTCGACAATATACGACTTGACCCGACAACCTAGGTTTCCACAACCAAGGCTCTGATACCATATTATGTAACACCCCCAATCCACTCGGGAATATTACAGTGCCGCAGACCCTCTCCATGAGGACCTACCAGGCTATACACCAAAACAAGACATCGCATCACATGCCAACATGGCTAAATACTAATCCAGTAGACTGATTTGGCCTCTCATCAGTTACATACAACTTGAACTTCGTACACATCTCTATTTCAAAACTCATACCCGCACAGGGATCAAAATACGACAATGCTCCCATAGGACGGGAGAACATTACAATGAAAAGAATAATACAATTCGACCAACGAATCCCAATATTGACCCTCATGTAATTAGTATCATTTGTCTTCCATCATCCTTCATACCGATCCCGTGGTTTACTCCCCAAAACCTGTACGTACCTGAATGCAATAACAGGTATCCACCCTCTGATTACTCGATGGTTAGCAAACTGGAATTTTGCTGGGGCAAGTATAAAGTGAAATTACCAGCCATACGCATCATATTCCAAGAATATAATAATCTTGAATAATCAACGAATTAATACAACGAATGACTTCCCGAGAATTTTTATTGGAGCAAAATAATCCGAAACCATGAAAAACGGTAATAGAGCAAGTAAACGGTTTGTAAAGCATTTTACAGATCTCGTGGGTTTTTAGAGAAAAATATTTAGGATTAAAGAATCCTTATCTTTTCAAAAATCCCATAGGGTCACAGGTAATAGATGGTAAATAAATGTAATCATACATCCTCATGACAATATTCACGCACATAAGTTAGAGACTCGGAATATGCAACGTACATGTAACATGCACTCATAGTTATCCTGGCATCGTGCTAGGAAGCAACAAATCTCATTCATCGAGATATTAAATCTCATATCATTCTCATATTATCAACCTTAAGATTAATATTCCGAAATAACTAAATCTCATACCATGCCTCATGATTAACCGTGGATTCGATCCCTCGGAGGACTCGAAGTCCCATTCCGGAGTGGTTAACCCAAAAATGTTCAATGGGTCGAACTATAAGTCACGACCCCTCAGAGGACTCGAAGTCCCATCCCAGAGTGAACACGTGGTTATACCCATAAGATTGTTCAATGGATCGCACTATAAGCAACGACCCCTCAGAGGAGTCGAAGTCCCATCCCGGATTGAACTTCTTATCAAATATATATACCATACCTCATGATTAACCATGGATTTGCACTAAAAGCAACGACCCCTCACAGAACTTGGAGTCCCATCCTGGAGTGAACACGTGGTTATACCCATAAGATTGTTCAATGGATCGCACTATAAGCAACGACCCCTCAGAGGAGTCAAAGTCCTATCCCGGAATGAACTTCTTATCAAATACATATACCATACTTCATGATTAACCATGGATTCGCACTATAAGATATGATACCTCAGAGGACTCGGAGTCCCATCCCGGAGTGGTAACCCAAAAATATTCAATAAGACGCACTATAAGCAACGACCCCTCAGAGGACTCGAGGTCCCATCCCAGAGTGAACATATACAATCACACATCACGTGGAGGAATATACTTCTCGAACAACACCAAATAGCACCACCTTCTTACAAAGGGACCAACAAAGCATATTAAGAAATCACCAAACAAATACACATTCCAACATACCACCTTTAACGAGACGATATATTTCAGTTCGCAACCGCAATATACGTATCGGTAAAACTTCTCTTTTCACAAAGTACTCAAGCATTTTGAATGAAAGTCGTCAATGAGATTATATCAATCCTTTGAAAGTTCATTATAAGTACTCAAATAGCACACATGGTCGATTACCCATTATCATATCTACGAAACACGAAGTGTAGGTGCAAGATAGTTGCCTCGATTAGAACGATAGGAAAAACAGTAGACGGAAGGACTTGCTGTAATATCCGGAATTTCTACTACTGTTGTTTGATATTATTTTATCCGAGTTATATTGTACAGCGTGGAATATGTACAGTATGGATAAAATAAATAAAGGACTGAGATGTCAGTATCGGTATAATTGTCGTATCTGGTCGACAGTTGCAATTGAGGATATCGTGTATCCGGTTATCGTACTTTCGATATAGAGTATATCATATAAGAATGTTATTGGATCCAGTATATGTATTCAGTATGTGTGTATGTATTTTCGGTATGTCGAGACAGGCAGGAACAGTTGGATTTTGGCTAAGTATAGAGCCCTTAACGTACGCTAAGTTTAAGGACTTACGTATGCTAAATTATACGCTCTACGTACGTTATGCATAAGGCATTACGTACGTAACAAGCGGAATCAGACAGGACCGAGTTGTGATCGGATAGTGGGGCCCGGTGTCGGCAACTTTCAGCACAGATGTGGACAGGTGAGTCAAGGGATGGAGTTACGTACGTTATACAGGGTGTATTACATACGTAATACGAGTATAATACTGTAGCAAGTCAACGTACGTATTACGTACGCAACGGAATAAGTGTTACGTACGTTACGGGGCGGTTGGCCGAGTCGTGGCCGAGAGGACCTGCAGTGGCCGAGCATGGTCGGAAGTGACTTGCAGGGGTGGACGATCACGATCGGCAGTGACTCGCTGGGCGTAAGGACTGGCCGATAACGTACGTAAGGTCAGGCCGCCACGGCCAGAGTGCCTGCTACGCACGTAAGCGGCCGCTACGCACGTAAGGTCGCCGCCAAAATGGACAGAAGGGTAGGCCACAGCCGGCTACGTACGTAAGGACCCGCCAGTTACGTACGTAAGGTACCGGTAGGTCTCGGCTTATATAAGGCCTGGACCGAGTCACATCCGACATTTTTCATTTTTCTTCGTTCCTTCCGCGATTTTTCACCATAGATGGATGGATTTGAGTAAGATCAACATAGAACAACATGTTTTGGAAGTTGGAATCATGGATTAACAGCATCTTCCACCCGGATCGAAGGTAAGAACACCTAAACTTTTGGTTTTTGGATGTTCTTGAGGTTTCTTGGTGTTTTTTGGCCGATTTGCTTCGTTTTGATTCAGATTGTTGATTTAACTTGATTGTATACTCGTAATCATTCATTATTCTTGAAGTTTTGTGCAACAAATTTGAGTATTTCTTCGTTAAAATGATTGAATTGGATTATACCTTCAAAGTGTTCGATGAAATGCCTCAATGAGTAGAACTTGGGAAATTCTACACGTTTTCGTATGAATGATGGTTGAATTGATATTGTTGTGATGATTCTTAGTATTTTCGGGAATTTTGTTAAGGGAAGATAATGAATTGATGATCAAAGGTATTGATTATGTTGTTATGATTATGGAATCGTAGTATTCTCGATGTTCTTGATAGTTTGTTGCGATCCATGATGTTATGAGAAGTATATATGTTGAAGAACATGATTACATACACCTTGAATTGTGAATAAGGATTGTTTAGATGTTAGAACACATCGGATTATGCCGTTTGGGGACTTTGAATGTGATTTCAGAATAAGTTGTGGAACTCTTGGAATATGATTATCTATAATTAATCGGATTGTCCGGATTGATGATGATAATCGGTAATTGGTTTTATTATGAATATACAAGGAGGAAACTTGTAAGTGTATTTAAGATTGAATGTGGAATCGTATCGTTGTTTTGAATCCGTGTTTGATTGGTTTGAGTTGTATTGTTCGGTTTTGTGTATGATCGAGGTATTGTTGAGCCGTTGAGTTTGATTGGTTGGCAATGTCGGTTATTGATTATTATCGGATTGTATGTTAATCGATTATTTCAATAGGTTGAGATTATTGATCGGTGAGTATAACCGTATGTTGCGGTCGTGTTCGTGTGCGTTCGTGAATTGCTTTGAGCCAGGAGCCGAGGAGCTTGTACTCGACGACGAGGAATTGGTAACGGATTCATCGGTATCGAGGCAAGTTATTACTTGCTCAGTTATAATGTTTAATGAATGGTTTCAGTTTCATTTCGTTTATAATGCATATAGCAATGATTATTACTGCAAATTCTGGAGATCTGGATTATGTGTTGTCTTTCCGATTCTCGGAGTTAAATCATAAGTTTTATGATTCATTTCGGTTATTTGAATTTTGGGTATCGAGGATACATTATGATAAAGACGAGGATATGAGTATCTGCAGTCCATGGTACGTTTGGGTTGCCGAGCATTGCGGATAATCGTCGGTGATGGTTTGATATCGAGATTTCTCCCGAAGGACTCGGGGCAAGTATCTTATATCTATTCAGTTAGTGTTAGTGATTTGATCATGCATATTGTCATTCATGTTGTCGAACATGAGGTCGTCTTAGTTGATTTGTCATATTGTCGTTCATGTTGTGTTGTTCATGTCGATGAACATGTTGATTTGCATATGTGTATGCATAATTGTATTGTTTATGTTGTGTTGATCCGTTGGGATCGTGTGATCTATGCTGAGGGCGCTGGATCAGATGTCCACCTCGTGTTGGTCCGACGGGATCATCTTGGGATCTATGCTGAGGGCGCTGGATCGTTGGATTACCCAGTATTGTGTTGATGGAATCATGTGGATTCACATCGTTGGTTTTATATGTGTTTTTGGTGTATATGTATATTGTTGGTTATCCACCTCGTGTTGATCTAGTAAGATCATCTTGGGACCTATGCTGAGGGCACTGGGTCATGGGATTTCCATTGAGTATACACTGTTGTTATTATTTTGAGTATATTGACGTGGTCATATGAGTATGCATTATAGGTCTTGTGTTAGGACCATGTCCGTGTATGTTCCGCATTTTCATTTGGTAATTGTCTTTTGATGGACAATCGGTTATCGTCTTGGGATTTGATGATGCTATCCGATGGATCGTATTGGTCAGAACTGGTATGTTTCCGTATCGTGAGTTGGTGATGATAGTTTGAGAATCTTGAGTATTGTTTGAGGTGCAATACAGATATTATGTTCGAGTTTATTGGTTAATCGAGTACGGGATGTGAAATGTGATAATGGTTATTCTGATGAGAATTACTTGAGTAAGCAAAGTTATGGCGGTAAGATTACATTAGTCGTATTCATATGTTGTACTCTCATTGGTATGTATTTATTAATGTGATGTGACGGTTATCATTGTTGGATATTATGGCTGACCCCGTCGTGGGATTTCTTTTTAGGTTCTTGGAGTATCGAGCTTGTAGCGGTCGTGAAGAGATGAGTTTCCCGGAGGATACTGGCTAGGACATGTTTTGTGCATTGAGTTTGTTGATTGGTTCTTTTATTCCGCTGCTAGAGTATATTTATGGTTGGTTTTTTCCGCTGTGTGAGTATTTTGAAATGCTCTTTTGGTATCTGGTAACTGAGGTTACTTTGGAAATTGTTTTCTAAACTTTTGAGTGTCGGCTGTTTGGCCTTGTGATTTCAAATGAGTTTTTACGATGGTTTTTGATAAATGGATTTTATAAGTATTTGTGCATTTTTAAAGATAGTACCGTCATTGGCCTCTTGCGCATTTGTAAATGTTTGCGAAAATTTCTTTTAGCCTTGTGGGTTCCATCTCGGGGCCCACAACGCTGTAATATTTCCGGTTAAATCTGGGGGTGTTACACTTGCGGTCCGAACTCCCTTCAACAATTCGTTCCTAGCACAACACAATACTAAGTAAAGCACAATACTACGGGAACGGAAGAAATCACCCTGAGTTCTACCCTTATAGACAACCGATCGAACATTACGTAGGTGAAGTTGCTCATACACAATTACCGAGTGAAAACTCGGAATTTATTATGTAAACTTCAATGAAAAACAATGGATTATGATTACAACATCATAATCTAGCACAAATCAAAGCTAAAACGGACTTAAAGGATGAAATCTAAACAAAGCCCCAATATTCCCCAAAACCAGGGTTCTAGCTATATTACCTCAATCCGGACGGTAAAAGATGATTAGAAGATGTTAAATCCACACAAGGAACTCAAAAATATTGATGGATGATGCTATTAGGCCAAAATCCACGCTTACACACCCTCAAGATCGCTCAAATCGCCGGAAGGAATAAAGGAGAGGAAGAAATGACGAAAGTTGACCTCTGTAGTCCTATATATACTGTCAACAATTAGCGCGCGCCATCGGCTGAAAAATGCAGTCCGGAACCTTTTGCCAGTCTCCGTTAGCGCGCGCTTAGCGAGCGCAAATGAGGCAGTCTAGTAAAGGACAGAACGCTCTAACCCTAACAGTTAGCGTGCACTAATAGACCCGTTAGCGTGCGCTAATTCTACACTATATGTTGACAGTGTAGTCTTCGCTATTTCGACCATAACTCCTTCGTACGGACTTCGATTGACTCAACGTTTAAACCATTGGAAAGCTAACTTGATGCTCCATCACACTGTAAAGTTTCAGAATTTTTTGACTTTATAAGTGCCGGTGGTGATCTTACAAAATCAACTCAAATGCACAACAACGATAATCCTCGACAAAACAACGATCATTCAATGCAGTGCAACACTAACGGACACCACCAACGATTCAAATCGAAAACAAATCAATAACAAAGAACGACATACGATTACATAAACACAGGCACCTCATATCCGCTAAACTGCAGAAAAGAATTCAACGCAATCAGAATGAAAATCTTGGGTATTATAATAGTAAAGAAACTTTCCTTAAATGGAAAAAGTAAAAATGGCTCAAGTTTTTGTGGACGGCCGAATAAGGAAAATAGCGCATGTTTTCATGGACGGAGGGGGTAATATTTTACGCTAGAGATCTTCATTTTGCAACTCTCCATTGTGGATGGTCTAATGTGCTATTTGGGCAATTTTTGTATGATATTCATCAAATTTCGAATTAAATATCGAAACGGTTCAAAATTATTTGACGGAGCACTAAGCATGTGTTATGGTATAGGAAGGAAGAGCCGTAGCAACACCACCCTCTTAACAATATAACAATTCTTATTCATTTGTTTCGCGTGATACAAATTATGGGAATATGTACGCATATCAATATTAATATGGTTCTTTGCCATTACTATTCTCATAATAATGGAAACAAAGTGACTTATGGAAAATATTAGGCCAATAATGTTTTTCTTGGTTATTTTCTTGCTCGTCCCATCTCGTCACATTTTCCACTTCTTTACTGAATATACTTATTATCATTTCATTAGTAGAGATGTTAACGGCCATTTTAATGGCTTGCGGTTTAATTCTAACGTGCTTTGGGCTAAACGACTGGCCAAAAAAAGCCTGATTTAAACGGCCACGAATATCATTTCTAACCCTAACCCTAACGGGCAGGTAGCAATTGACGAACGGGCTAAATATTTAAAAAATCTATTTTTTAGTTTTTTATAAGTCACAAACCAAAAAAAAAACAGTAACAATATATTTTATATATATAGTAACAAATATACTATAATAAATATAATAAAAAAATACACTTTTATGTATATGTATGTATATATATATATACACACACTATATTAACAAATAAAACAATAATATATATTTTATATAATATTAATATATATAGCATATATAATATTAATATATTATATATATATATTATTAATATATGTTATATAAATATATTATTACTATAAATTGAAGTTAACAATATATATATATATATATATAGGGCTTCGGGCTAGCCCTAACAGGCTTCGGGTTAAACGGTCCGGACCAAAAAAGCCCGGATTTAAATGAGCTAGGAAATATTGGCCCTAACCCAATTTTTTTGGCGGGTTAAACGGGCCAGCCGCCGGGCCCGAGCCCATTTAACATCTCTATTCATTACTAATGCGAGAATTATATTACTACTTTATACCAAATTCATGCATACATATATGTTAATTCACTTGGTATCTTACTGTTGGGAAAAATACCGACAAACGTCACGTCACAACGAATAAAGCGGAACCTCGTTTGACAAATTCCCACTCTTCAATCGTAACTTTGTGGTTACCGACGAGTAGAGCAACAATTAGAACTCGATAAAAAATTAATACAAATGATATTCGAAAGCAATAAATAACGAGACACAATTTTAGCGTGGAAAACCCCTCAAGACGAGAGTAAAAACCACGGGACCGAAGCCGCTTAAATCCACTATCACCAATACACACAAATACACAATCGTTCCTAATACAAACTAGGGGTATACACCAATCGTTAAATACTTGGTAATAAATGTTCTTCAAGTATTTGGAATCAACAACAACAACAAGATCGGGAAAAGAAACAACCGTAAATAGCTTACACAAAGATCTAACGAAATACCCGTACTTCCGGAATCAAAAACTCGATCTACACCGATGAAAAGATTTGCCCAATAGCTACCAAGCTCTTGTCAAAAGATCACGACGATCCGACCGATAAATCTCCGAGAAAATGAAGAAATGTATTTCTCTCTCTTATTTCTCTCTCTCTATCTCTCTCTCTTGTTCTTCAAAGTGTGGAAGTGATAATCATGAAGTCCGGATCCAAAAAACAGCATAAAAGGTACCCATTTGCTGGTTTGACCCGTGTGCCGAGGCCCGGGCCAAGTGTGCCGCGGCACACAGCGCAAAATTGCGCCTAGGACTCGGCAGGGGGCCGCGGTCCAGAGTACAGACGCGCCAGGCAAATAACGGGGGCCGCGGCTCGGCAGGGATGTGCCGCGGCCCCAAGTGATCGGCAGCGCTCGGCCGGGAGGTGCTCGGCAGGGGCCGACAGGGGTGTGCTCGGCAGGGGCCGACAGGGGTGTGCTCGGCAGGGGCCGCGGCCCAGAGTATAGTCTCGGCCGATGCTGAGTGATTTCGACGGGGGCCGCGTCTCGGCAGCTGTGTGCCGCGGCCCAGCAGTGCTGGTGAGGAAAAACGTCTTTTCAAGCGTAGTGCCACGGCCCAGAGGGTTTGTGCTGTGGCCCGGAGTCCGGTCGACTCCGAAAATGCCTATATTTCGGAAATTACTCCTACAAATATCCCCCTTTCCGGAATATAGGAAGAGTTCGCCATCCCGGCGATCGAACAACACACTTTCACCTTATCTCTACTTAACGCCTTGGTTAACATATCAGAACCATTACCATCGGTATGAACTTTATCAAGTTCTATCAAACCATCCTCCAAAGCATCTCGGATCCAATGATACCTCACATCGATATGTTTCGTTCTCTTGTGAAAAGTCTCATTCTTAGCCAAATGAATCGCACTGTGACTATCACAAAGAACTACGTAACGTCGTTGTCGGAAGCCTAGCTCTCGTAAAAACATTTTCAACCATAAGAGCTCTTTGCTCGCTTCCACCGCCGCAATATACTCGGCCTCCGTTGTAGACAAGGCAACGCACTTTTGCAATCTTGATTGCCATGACACGGCTCCCCCTGCAAACGTCATCAAATAATCGGAAGTAGATTTTCGGTTATCTTCATTACCGTCCATATCCGAATCGGAATATCCAACAAGCATTGCTTTCCCATTTCCAAACGTAATCCCTAATTTGAAAGTACCCCACAAATATCTAAATATCCATTTTACGGCTTCCGAATGCTTCTTTCCCGGATTAGATAGAAACCGGCTCACCACTCCCACGGCATGAGCAATGTCGGGCCTAGTACAAACCATAACATACATTAAACTCCCGACCGCCGAGGCATATGGAATTTTATCCATATCCTCAATCTCCTCCTTCGTCTTAGGGCAATCTTGGCTCGTCAATTTAAAATTGTTAGTAATAGGCGAACTAACTACTTTAGCTTTGTCCATGTTGAAACGTTTAAGCACCTTCTCGATGTATTGCTCTTGCGACATGTGCAATTTCCGGGCTGCTCTATCCCGAGTAATTCTTATCCCAAGAATTTGTTTGGCTACCCCCAAGTCCTTCATGGCAAAGGACTTACTCAATTCTTTCATCAAGTTGGCAATCCTCTCGGCATTCTTGCCAGCGATCAACATGTCGTCCACATAAAGCAATAAGATGATAAAATCATCATCTCCGAATTTCTTGAAAAATACGTAATGGTCGAGAGTCGTCTTCCAGTAGCCTTGCTCCCCCATAACCGACTCAAACTTCTTGCACCATTGCCTTGGTGCTTGTTTCAACCCGTATAAACTTTTCTGAAGTTTACACACATAATCCTCTTTTCCTTCGACCTCAAATCCTTCTGGTTGCTTCATATAAATTTCTTTGTCAAGGTCTCCGTGAAGAAAGCCGTCTTGACATCCATTTGCTCGACCTCAAGATCAAGGCTAGCCGCAATACCAAGGACCAATCGAATTGATCTTATGTTCACAACTGGAGAAAAAATCTCGTCAAAATCAATACCCTTCTTTTGACTAAATCCTTTCACTATGAGTCTAGCTTTGTATCGGGGCAACGAGGTATGTTCCTCCGACTTCACCCGATACACCCATTTGTTTCTCAAAGCCCTCTTGCCTTTCGGCAACTTCACCAACTCGTAAGTGGTATTCTCATGCAAGGAACTCATCTCGTCTTGCATGGAATCCATCCATTCCTTCTTCTTTTCATCCTCCATGGCCTCCGCAACATATTCGGGCTCTCCCTCGTCGGTGAGTAAAACGTACTCATCAGCCGAATAACGAGAGGAGGGATGACGGTCCCTTGTCGACCTCCTATGTGGAACAAAAGATGGCATGTTCGTCACGGGTAGCTCGGGATGAGCTCCATCAGTGTCATCTTGTCTCAACTCATCGTTGTTACCGGCATCTTGTTGTTCATCATTTTGGATGTCATCTCCAATGGGTGTCTCAACATTTTGTGGAGGAACGGGGTCCAAATCAATAAGATCATAGTCGTGTTGCGGAGCCGACTCTCCAATCTCAACATCCTTCATTGTTTGATCTTCTATGAAAACAACATCTCTCGACCGAACAAGCCTCTTTGTCACCGGGTCATATAATCTATACCCGAACTCATCAAGCCCGTAGCCAATAAAAATACACGGCTTCGTCTTGGAATCAAGCTTTGATCTCTCATCATTCGGAATGTGAACAAAGGCTTTACATCCGAAGACCCTCAAGTGGCGGTACGAGATCTCTTTACCGCTCCACACCTTATCTGGCACATCAAACTCCAAAGGAACACACGGCATCAAATTGATGACATGAACCGCCATATTCAAAGCTTCTCCCCAAAACGACTTTGGCAATCCGGCATGTGAGAGCAAACAACGAGCTCTCTCGACCAAAGTTCAGTTCATTCTCTCTGCCAAGCCATTGACTTGCGGAGTCTTCGGGGGCGTCTTTTGATGTCGAATCCCTTGCTCTCGGCAATATTCATCAAAGGGTCCGGTGTACTCTCCACCATTGTCCATCCGGATACACTTTAGCTTCTTCCCGGTCTCTCTTTACACTGAGGCATGAAATTGTTTGAAAGTGTCTAACACTTGATCTTTGGTCTTCAAGGTGTATGCCCACACCTTCCTAGAGTGATCGTCGATGAATGTGACAAAATATCGGCAACCACCGAGCGTCCTCGTCTTCATAGGACCACAAACATCAGAATGAACAAGATCAAGCACATTTTCCTTCCGTGAAGGAGTATGACTCTTAAAGGTAACTCTTCATTATTTCCCGGCAAGACAATGAGAGCATCTTTTAAGGTGTACCTTGTGAACCCAGGACAACGCCTCCTTCTTCGACAATAACGCCATTCATTTTTCACTCATATGACCGAGCCTCTTATGCCATAGCTCGGCCATGTCATCATTGTCGATTGTGTTCACGAAATTAGTCGTGACCTTCGGAAGTGTCACGTATAATTCTCCTTCCTTTTGTCCTCTCACGACAATCAAGGAACCTCTAGTGAGTTTCCACAACCCCTTGCCAAAACCGCTATGATAACCGTCATCATTGAGTAAACCAACGGACATTACATCAAGCCTCATGTCTGTAACATGTTTTACATTCCGTAAAACAAGTTCCATTCCGGTGTCGAATCTCAAATGCACATCTCCCACTCCAACAATCTTGGATAACCCATCGTTACCCATCTTGACTATACCAAAGTCGCCCGTAGTATAAGAGGAATAAAAATCTCTAAGTGATGTAACATGACACGTAGCTCCACTATCGACCACCCAACTTGAATCATCTCTCGCAAGATTGACAATATCATAATCACAACAAACAAAGAATCCTTCGGTAGTAGTATTAACTTCGGCTTTATCATTACTACCACTTTTCTTCTTTTATGAATTTTCTCGGCCTTGGCGATTCTCCTTCTTCAATTGTCGGTAAAATTTCTTAGTATGCCCTTTCTTACCACAGTGGTAACATTCGATGTTGGCATACTTCCCCCGAGAACTACTCCTTTGTGGCCCTCTATTACTCGGACCTCTACTTTGACCTCTCCCCCATCTTTCGGTAACTAGAACATCCGACTGTAAAGAAGATCCTTGTGCTTTTCTTCGGACCTTCTCATTCAACATGTTCCCTTTGGCTAATTCCATCGAAATGACTCCATCGGGGGCGGAGTTAGACAACGACGTTCGAAACGTCTCCCAAGAATCCGGCAATGTGCCTAACAACCACAAAGCTTTCACCTCCTCTTCGAATTTAATTACCATTCCGGCAAGTTGATTAATTATGCCTTGGAATGTATTTAAATGATCCGATAGAGGAGTCCCGTCTCAAAACTTCAAATTCATCATTTGTTTAATGAGGAATAACTTATTATTCCCCGTTTTTTGAGCATACAATTGCTCGAGCTTGTGCCATAACTCTCGAGCATCCTTCTCTCCACTAATATGGTTCAAAACGTTGTCATCCACCCATTGTCGAATATATCCGCAAACTTGGCGATGCAAAATAGTCCACTCCGCGTCGGACTTCCCTTCCGGTTTATCTTTGCTAAAAACCGGCATATAATAATCCTTCACGTATAGAAGGTCTTCCATCTTCCCCTTCCATACGTGGTAATTTGAACTGTTCAAGTTAACCATTCTACTCGTGTTGGCTTCCATCTTACGATTGAGATACTTAACAACCACGAAACAACAAATCCTGTGGCTCTGATACCACTTTGTTGGGAAAAATACCGACAAACATCACGTCACAACGAATAAAGCGGAACCTCGTTTGACAAATTCCCACTCTTCAATCGTAACTTTGTGGTTACCGATGAGTAGAGCAACAATCACAACTCGATAAGAAATTAATACAAATGATATTCGAAAGCAATAAGTAACGAGATACAATTTTAGCGTGGAAAACCCCTCAAGACGAGAGTAAAAACCATGGGACCGAAGCCGCTTAAATCCACTATCACCAATACACACAAATACACAATCGTCCCTAATACAAACGAGGGGTATACACCAATCGTCAAATACTTGGTAATAAATGTTCTTCAAGTATTTGGAATCAACAACAACAAGATCGAGAAAAGAAACAACCGTAAATAGCTTACACAAAGAGCTAACGAAATACCCGTACTTCTGGACTCAAAAACTCGATCTACACTGGTGAAAAGATTTGCCCAATAGCTACCAAGCTCTTGTCAAAAGATCACGACGATCCGACTGATAAATATCCAGGAAAATGAAGAAATATATTTCTCTCTCTTGTTTCTCTCTCTCTCTATCTCTCTCTCTTGTTCTTCAAAGTGTGGAAGTGATAATCATGAAGTCCCGATCCAAAAACCAGCATAAAAGGTACCCATTTGCTGGTTTGACCCATGTGCCGCGGCCCGGGCCAAGTGTTCCGCGGCACACAACGCAAAATTGCGCCCAGGACTCGACAGGTGCTGCGGCCCAGAGTACAGACGCGCCAGGCAAATAACGGGGGCCACGGCTCAGTAGGGATGTGCCGCGGCCCCAAGTGATCGACAGCGCTCGGCCGGGAGGTGCTCGGCAGGGGCCGGCAGGGGTGTGCTCGGCAGGGGTGTGCTCGGCAGGAGCCACGGCCCAGAGTACAGTATCGGCCGATGCTGAGTGATTTTGACGGGGGCCGCGGCTCGGCAGCTGTGTGCCGTGGCCCAACAATGCTGGTGAGGAAAAACGTATTTTCAAGCATAGTGCCACGGCCCGGAGGGTTTGTGCCATGGCTCGGACTCCGGTCGACTCCGAAAATGCCTATATTTCGGAAATTACTCCTACACTTACAAGTCGAGGCATTAATAACGTTTTCTTTTATGATTTTTTTTACATAATATGAATGGTAGGAATGGGAAAGCAAGCAACTATGGAAGCAAATTCGTGTTCCAATATTAATGCCAAACGTATATGCAAAGAGTGCAATGACAATAGAGAGAGTGTCAAGCACCGTTGCGGTTCCAGCTGTTTCAAACTCAAGTTATGTCGATTTGGAATTTGTTTGTGGTAATACTATCAAATATTTATGTATACTTATACAGAAAGTGTCTTATTTACAAAATTTAATTAATAATGTTGGTTCCTCTGTGAATTTCCAACAATGTAATTACAATAAAAATTACAAAGAAAGCCAACCTATTACAATCTTAATAAATTAAAAAGCTGAATTAAAATTACAACTTTAGCAGAGGCGAGATAACTCTTTCCGTAAGACAATTTTGCTCCGTATAAGAGCAGACGACTCAGGCAATATGTCCCCAATATACAACTGCTATATGTTTCTGAGTTAGGTGCTCTCCAAAACTCAAAACTCTGGCGAACATTCAAGTACTGGAAACTGAGCACGAAACAAGAGGGAAATATGCTGCAATATATGGTATGCTTGTATATTTTCTATGTTCTGATTGTATGAAATGAAATGCATAAGACCCTCTTTTATAGGGTCCAATTCCACTCCATCAGGTGGTGAGTTACAACAAATTAAAGTGCCATTAATTCTCTTTAATCCTCCAGCTCAAGAGTTACAACAAATTAAATCTCCATAAGTTGGGGAGTTACAATAAATTAAAGCTCCATAAATATTCTCATTTAATTCGGACGTTACATTATGGAATGTGAAGAGTCATATTTCAGAAGCTAAGTTCTCAACCTGCTTCATTTTAGACGAGACCAAATATCGGATCAGATGGGTTCTGCCCCAAATATCAGATCAGATAGGTTTAGCCCCAAATATCAAATCAGATGGGTTCAGCCCCAAATATCAGATCAGACAGCTTTCAGCCCAACTATCAAATCAGACATCTTTTAGATAAGACAGCTTCTAGATGAGACAGCTTCCAGATCTGACAGCTTCTAGATCAGACAGCTTCCAGATCAGACAGGTTCCAGATCCGACAGGTCCCAGATCAGACAGGTTCCAGATCAGATAGGTTCCAGATCAGACAGGTTCCAGATTAGACAGGTTCGAGACATCAGATGGGTTTTCAAACCTCGTTAACTCTTCACTTTTCAATTAAATGGCCAACTTTAATCATTTATTTTCACTCACCGGAAATCGGTTTTGAGAAATATAAAATCCTAAGTTCATCTTCTCGAAGCGTAGATTCACAATTTATTATTTAATTCTCAAAATTAAATATTTTATTATTATTAAATTGGTTTTAAATTGAGTTAAAACTCATTTTTCTAAAACCAATTTCCAACAATCCCCCACATGAGTGGAAATAAATGCATGCATGAATGCAAACTCACATACCCAGTTTTCGTATAACATTGTTGCATGGGGAAAGGTAGTTTGTGGCTTTGAACCTTCCTTAGTAAAATATCGTCGGATATACCGGCGGCTTAGTGGACATTGTGCCTTGAACTAATCCTCCTTGGTGTATACCTAGTCAACGACACTTACACAACAATATCTCAACACCTTCCGTTCTCATAGTTCTGTCCGTTTTGGTCATGGACAACATCTTGGTTTCCTAAGTATTTATTCGAGGCGGCCCATCCTCACAATTAGATAGGTGGTCTCCTTTTATAAATTACCCTACAATACTTCTCCTTTCCAAGGACAAGGAACCATTAAAAGTCCAGAGACTCAACCTCACCACAATCACAGGACTTAGCACTTATTTTGCTCTATAGGGATGGATTTATTATAAGCGCTTTTCAATAGAACTTTCATAATTTTGTTTTCCCATTAAACCAAGTTTCTGGGATCTCCAGTCTTCAAGGTTAGGTTACCACTATGATTGTTCTTTCAAGATGTGAATTTTAATCCCATTCCCTCTAGCAGTTTATGAAACTGATCTCTATTCAGACCTTTTGTGAGTGGATCCGCCAAATTAATATTTGACCTCACATAGTCAATAGATATAACTCTATTTTTGATCAATTATCACACGGTATTATGTCTCCGACGAATGTGTCGAGACTTACCATTATACATAAGGCTTTGTGCTCTTCCAATTGCAGCTTGGCTATCGCAATGGATCATAACACTAGGCACAGGCTTTTTCCAGCATGAAATATCCTCAAAAAAATTACAGAGCCATTCAGCTTCTTCTCGAGCTTTATCTAGAGCTATAAATTCCGATTCCATGGTGGATCGGGCTATACAAGTCTGCTTGCTTGATTTCCAAGATATAGCTCCACCCCCAATAGTAAATACATACCTACTTGTAGAGTGAGAGTCTTTCGAGTCTGAAATCCAATTAGCATCTGTATATCCTTCCAAAACTGCAGGATAATTACTATAAAATATCCCATAACTTAGGGTGTACTTTAAGTATCTTAAAACCCTAGTCAGTGCATTCCAGTGCTCTTTACTCGGATTACTCATGAACCTGCTCAACTTGTTTACAACAAATGCCAAGTCTTGTCATGTACAATTTGTAATGTACATCAGGCTTCCGATTACTCTTGAATATTCGACTTGAGCCACTGGATCACCTCTGTTCTTACTTAAGTGAATACTGGTATCAACGGGTGTTTTAACAGGTGGGCTGTCAAAAACGTTAATCTTCTTGAGCACTTTCTCAACATAATGAGATTGTGATAAGAAGATACCTTCTGACTTTCTAATAATTTTAATTTCAAGAATTAAATCAGCTAAACCCAAATCCTTCATGTCGAAGTTTCTACTTAACATCCTTTTTGTATTCACAATTACTTCATTGCTACTACCCATGATTAACATATCGTCTACATATAGACAAACTATGACAAATGACTCCGGTGTGCCTTTAATATACACACATTTGTCACATTCGTTGATCTTGAATCCATTTTCCAACATAATTGTGTCAAACTTCATATGCCATTGTTTAAGAGCTTGTTTTAGTCCATATAATGACTTCGTCAGTTTACAAACTTTCTTTTCCTGACCAGACGTAATGAAACCTTCAAGTTGTTCCATATAAATTTCTTCTTCTAGTTCACCATTCAAGGATGCAGTTTTCACATCCATTTGATGAATTTCAAGATTGTGCAATGCAGCAATAGCAATAAGCACTCGAATGGAAGTTATTATGGTTACTGGTGAATATGTATCATAGAAATCATAACCTTCTTTCTGTTTAAACCCTCACTGCCAAAAATCAGACTTTAGCCGACGACTTAAAGTGGTCGGCTAAACCCCAAAGTCGTCGGCTAATCATGCCAGCCGTCGGCTAAAAAACCGTCGGCCGATATTCGTCGGCCAAGGTTTAGCCGACGACTTTTGGGCAGTCGTCGACTAAAGTTCAACGTTTAGCCGACCACTACTACACGGTCGTCGGCTAAACCTGTTGGAAAAAAAAAATTTAGCCGACGACCTTCACGAGCCGGTCGGCTAAAACTGGTTTTTTAAAACAAAAAAAAATAGAGTTTAGCCGACGACCGTCTTATATGTCGTCGGCTAAAACCATTTTTAAAAAAAAAATTAAATTATTTTAGCCGACGACCGTCTTATAGGTCGTCGGCTAAAACCCTTTTTTAAAAAAAAATAAATTACTTTAGCCGACGACCTTCTTATATGTCGTCGGCTAAAACCCTTTTTTTTTAAAAAAATAAATAAATTACTTTAGCCGAAGACCGTCTTATATGTCGTCGGCTAAAACCCTTTTTTTTAAAAAAAAAAAATTTAATTCAGATTTTAGGATCCCAAAACCTGTATTTTTTGCACCTGCAATTTTTATACACCAGCTCTCATTATCAACAACAATCAACGCGCAACACATTCAACTAATACCATTAATAATATGCCCAACATTATATGCATCACAACGCACAACACATTCAAGAACATTAATTTCATCAACATACTAGTAGCGTCAATAACATCACTTACACAATTGTAACACAAATATAAATATACAAGAGTACTACAACAACACAACTACAATCCACTGCCAAAATCATCTAAATGTCGAAATGTAATAGTAGAAGGATTACCACCATCCCCTAGATCCTCGTCACGAGGCTGTGAAGATGGGGTCTCATCAAGAGAGAAGGCGGTGGAGCAGTGCCTCGGAGTCCACTGAGTAATGGTCTCGAGTCGGCCACATCATATAGTCCATCATGGCTCGCCGGTGTCTCTCGGAAACTCTCTAACCGCGACTCGCCTCTCGCTCGCTCTCATGTAACCGCGTCGAGTCCTCCTTTCATTCTCGGCTGAGCTCCCTCTCCGCCCTCAATCGCTCCTCGAGATAGGCAGCCCGTGCATCCGTCCGCGATGGCGCCGAAGCCGGGGTATCTTTCAATACATGGTGACCTCGGCTCCCATCATCTTAGTGCGGTACCGACTACCTCTAGGAGGGTAGACGGTACCCCACACCCTAGCGCGAACATAAGGATCGGCCCGATCGACCGTCCAATGGCGTAATCGAGGTCGGGTCCGCTAAGTCCTGGAGCATCGCTCCCGAGCAATTTCAGCAAGCATCCTCTGAGACTCCTCCCACATACGCTCCTAAGTTATTATGAAAATAAATATTAGAATATCAATAAAAGTATGATATAAAGGCATTTATTTTATTACTAAAATAAAATAAAAAAAGACTTACATCCTCCTCGGGACGGTTCGGAAATACTTTCTGAGTCACGTAGGCAAATGCGTCCAACGAATCAGAAGAAATGACCTCGTGCGCAACTCGCTAACGATCGAACCTGCATCGTGATGGTCACTGCATCAAAGACGATTGGTCGTGTTGGTAAAGCTAGTCGCCTACATAAAAATATTATTTAGAATCGAGTTTATATTTAGAATTCAAAAAAAATAAAGACTAAAATATTATTATTTTTTATTAAATACTAGCATTTTTTTTAAAAAATAAAATACAATATTCAGATTTTTATTTTTTTTATGGAAAATAATATTCTAGTTTTTATTTTTATTAAAACAATTTATTTTCCACTTTTGAATAAAAAAATTCCGATTTTTTAATATTAATAATAATCCAGAATTTTAAAATACATGAAGTTCCGATTTTTCTAATTTAAAAACTGTAACTTCAAGTATTTTTTATATTCTGAAACATTAATTTAAAAAAATGGAGTTTATATTTAGAATTCAAAAAAATAAAATCGCAAAGAGGAAGAATGAAATGAGGGTATTTTAGTCATACCATGAACTCTGGGTCGCGAAAATAGGCGCGTAGCCACTTCCACTCGTACTCCCGGAACTTGAATTCTTCCGGGGTAGCCTCTCGGGTATCACCACAGCCGTCTAACATGTGCATCTCATTTTTCCAAGATTTGTACCTACAACACACGTTGCACAACATATATCATTCGTAAGAAAAAAAATTGCGCAAACAATGTAGATACAAAATAAATTAAAATGACTTACTTGGTAGACTGCACCTCGTCACACCAAGTACGTAGTAGAGAGTCGGGAATGACAAACCACACCTATGAACAAAGATAAATACGCAATAATTTAAAAACATCACATATTGCATTTTCAAGAACTACGTGTTGATTGAAAAACACTTATTAAATATTTATTAACTTACCGACATAGCATTATTCAAAGCATCCTTCACGCATCATGCACGCCCCCAATCGGGCCACAAACGGTACTCATTCCGAATGACAAAGCCAACATTACGGCTATATGACGCCGCAGTGTCAAGACATCACCGCCGGCCGTGTCTGTCTAGAGGAATCTCATAACGGCCATCCTTACTTACGATTTAGTCGAGCGCTGCACTTTGCCGGGCCACGAGTCTTCTTCTTTTTCTTCTCCTCCTCGACTACATTTTTCCCCTTCTCCTTCTCCCTCTCTATCTCCTCGTACAGTTTCGTCTTCGAAACCCGACAACTCCGCCAAAACATGTTGTCTGGCCAAGACTCGTAGACGTACGCCTCGTCAGGGCAAATCAATCGAACGGGAACTCGGGCTCCCGTCTCATCGACCTCTGGAATAGTCGGAACCATCGGAGGCATGAATAGAGTCGGCGGCGGACCGTGGGGCACTGCGGACGAGGAACTCCATACATCTCCTGATGTGTGAGGGTTAGACGTGGGTCGGTGGATGGGAGGCATACGAGTCTCCGGATGTGAGGGGGTCGGCCGTGGTGTCTGAAAGGATAAACGCCGCGCTAGTGCAGCGGGCTCATCTGTCGCCCTATAAAAATCGTCAGCATTCATGCCGGTAGCTTCTAGTATCTGGCGGGCACGAACGCTGCTCTGAGATATGTATGGTGTACCGGGATCCGCCTTACTAGAGGCTTCAGAACTCCCCCCCGAATCGGGAGTGGTCGACTTTGTCGACTTCTTCCCCAACGCTTTCTTTATTCTATCCATAATCTAAACAAATAAATCAAATTCACAACTCAACACAACAGTAATTATCAATGCCATACCACGTTAATCTTTCGATTAACGCTGGCTATAAAATTCCTTCCTCCTCAAACAAATTCATCAAATATTTCTAAACAAATTCATCAAATAATCTAAACAAATTCATCAAATTCACAATTCAACACAATAGTAATTATCAATGCCATACCACGTTAATCTTTCGATTAACGCCGGCTATACAATCCCTTCCTCCTCAAACAAATTCATCAAATTCACAACTCATTAAACACAAAATATTGAAAATACTAAATTCATCAAATATTGCATCACAACTCATTAAACAATTTATCTAATTCATCACATAATCTAAACAAATTCATCAAACAAATACAAAAAATTCAATAAAAAAAAATAAAAAAATAAATAAGGACAAGGGTTACTGCTCGGCCGGGCAAGCGACGGTGGAGGGCGCTGGGCGGGCGCGATGGGACCGGGCCGGGCGGGCGGAGGGTCAAGGGCGACGATCGGTTAAACCAGAAGACGGGGCGACGGGACGATCGGCTAGGTGACGATCGGCGGGATGGGGGCTAGGTGACGGGCGGTTGGGGCTCGGCGACGGGCGACGGGCGACGACTAAACCAGAAGAAGAAAATAACAAAAGGGAGGTACGAGAAACGTATAAAAGGTGTGGGTTTAGCCGACGACAAGATCTACGTCGTCGGCTAAAGTTTTTTTAAAAAAAATTATACTTTAGCCGACGACATATAAGACGGTCGTCGGCCAATCAAGAATGACCCGACCGTGTTAGACAACACGGCCGGGCAGCAAACAAAGGTGTTTTCAATTTCTGGGTGAGTGCGACACGGGCCGTGTCGATGGACACGGTCGGGTGTTTAGCCGACGACCTTCTTATAAGTCGTCGGCTAAAGTTTAATTTTTTTTTTAAAAAACATTAGTCGATCGTGTCAGGGGACACGGACCGTGTCTCACCTGCCCAGAATGGGAAAACACATTGTATGACTGACCCGACCGTGTTGTCTAACATGGTCGGGTCATTGCTGGGGTTTAGCCGATGACCGTCTTATATGTCGTCGATTAAAGTATAATTTTTTTTTTTAAAAAAACTTTAGCCGACGACTTATAACATGGTCGTCGGCTAAACCCCTCGGTTTTTTTTAATAATATTATTATTATTATATTAATGTTATGATTATAATTATTATTATTACTATTTCTTTTAATTATATTTAACAAATGAAAATATACATCTACTAAATTTATGGCTCATAGTTTGAGTCATCACTACAGTCTGTCTCATTATCTGAGTTGATATCCGACAACATATGCCTCAAGTCGTCCACATTATCGTCATCAGAATTTTCAAGTAATTCGTTTGTATCAACGTCAACGTACCCGCGAGCATCACCACGGAGTCGGACGACTCGTCCAACAGGAACATTATTCATTGTAATTGTCGTTGGTGGTGGAATATTTGCTGTATTTGGCTCTTGATAAGCATCATCATCATCAGTACCTGTTGTTTCTCCCAGTGTAGCAGCACTAAAAATATTCCTCGTTGTCACAACGTTCACTACCTTCCATGTGCCTTTCTTCACGAAGTCGTCCAAATAATACACCGACTTTGCTGATGTAGCAAATACAAAAGGATCACTTTCATACCATGAAGTGGAAGTGTCAACAGATAACAACCCGTAGTTGTCTTGTATATCGGTTCCAAGACTGGTGTCGTACCATCGACACTTAAACAAATAAATTGTCATGCCTTCCCCGTAAATTAGTTCTACCACTTCCAAAAGAACACCGTAATATCCACCATCTATCATAACCACAGAATTTTGACATCTTCCTTTTTAGTCTCTCTCAAGGCATACGAATGTGACACCGTTGACTTTGGCCATCGAATAAATTCTTGACATAACTGGCTTCATAGAAAGAAGCAAAAGTTCACGCGACCAGTTAGGGTGTCCGTCATCTTGTATGTGTGTCATCTGTCGTAAATAAACTTTTTATGTAAAAAATATCTTAAGTGCAAAATGCAATAGCAACTGAATGTATATGTACCCATTCTCCAAAATAGTCGGCAAAAGTGTCATTGTGGAATCTAGTGTCACCTCGCACCATATCGCATGACAAGTGGATGTCTTTCGATCAACTCCGGACAATTGAGCAATATCCACCAATGTGCAATTCGTGACTCGTACGGGTCTAATTGTCTTCCTGGCAACCTCCCATAGACGTCAACCTCAGTGGATATGATAAAAAGATTGAATTGTATTTTATCTGCTGGAATAGAGCGGGAAGGGGGCTCGAAGGTGCCCAAATACAACTTGATATGCATAATACACTCCGACGCAAGGTAAGATTCTGCAATGCATCCTTCTGGTGCAGACTTATTGGCCACGGAGTCTTTGTAATCACCGAGTTGCCTGTAATATTGTCATTGTGTTAAAAACCATACTTAATTTGACAATATATATATATATATATATATATATATATATATATATATATATATACAAAAAATTATGTTACCTTTCAACCGGGTACATCCACGTGTAGTGCACTTGACCAGTGACCAATAACTGCCTGGGAAGGTGGATCATGAGGTGAGGCATGAGGTCAAAAAAGTTTGGAGGAAATATTCACTCAAACTTGCACAAGATATAGATGATCTCATCTTGCATTTTACGCAAATAAGTTCTCTTGACTTCTCTCGTACATAATTTCTAGAAAAATCTTGACAATGCAACACACGGCTCGACCACCTGTTATGGTAAGTACGGTCGAATAAATACCGGAAATAGGCGTTGGAGTAGGATATGACAATCATGACTCTTCAAACCAGTTAACTTGTTCTCCATGAAATTAACACATCTTCCTATATTTCCAGCATACCCAGTAGGATACCTAGCAGTCTTTATCCAAAGAAAATATCTCCTTCTCCGCTTTCAGTTGATGGTGTAAGCTGCCTTAGGCATTTTTTGTTTTCCCTTGACAGTTTTCAACCACAAATGTTTTCTTATGCTCATTTATTCCAAACCTTTGCGTGCTTTTGGCCCGTCTTTGGTCTTTCCATCCCAACCTAAGGTTGTCCCAACCACACTTTCGCAAACATTCTTTTCAATGTGCATGACTTCCAAGAAGTTCCTTATCAGTAACTTGGACCAGTAAGGCAATTCCCAGAATATACTTTTGTGCGACCAATACTTATACCTGTCGGGCCTTTCAGGGGTTGCTGCAATCACATAAGGATGGTTGCTAAGCTGACCAAAATCGTACTCATTAAGAATTGATAGTATTTCATCACCTGTCCACTGTCGTGGTTGCTCGCCTATTTCTACAGTGCCATCAAATGCTGCAGCATCCATACGCCACTCATATTCCCTCTCAAGCCATATCCGATGATGCATTCAGATAACTTTCCTACAGTGGTACCTAGCACAATCTGCATTCAAACACACTGGACAACCTCTATATCCCCTAATAACAGATCCAGACAGCATTCCATATGCAGGAAAATCACTAATAGTGCCGATACACATGGCGTGCAAGTAGAACGTCTTGGACGAATAACTGTCGTACGTGGGATGACCTTGCTCCCACAACAATTTCATCTCCTCTATCAAAGGTCTCATATACACATCGATACACTTTCCAGGATATCCTGGCCCCGGGACTAACAAGGTCAACATATTATACTCCTTCCGCATACACATCCACGGAGGAAGACTGTAAGGAATCACTACAACAGGCCATATGGTATATGAAAGACTCATGTTACCAAAAGGGTTGAAACCATCAGATGCAATCCCGAGCCTCACATTTCGGATATCTGAAGAAAAATTCGGATACTCCCTATCTATATGCTTCCACGCTTCTCCATCTGAAGGGTGTATCATAGTATCCCTGTCATTAGTGTGCGGCTCGGCATGCCATCTCATTGCTTTTGCCGTGTGAGGAGACATAAAAAGCCGTTCCAACCTGTCCTTCAGTGGAAAATACCAAAGTACCTTCACCGGTTTCTCTTTTCCAGAAGGAGTGATCCTATATCTCTCTGTATCACATACAGGACATCTCGTGAGGTCTTCATTAGGATGCCCCCAGAATAGAACACAATCATACATGCAGACGTGGATCTTAATGTAGGAAAGACCAAGATCTTTCAAAATTCGTCTCATTTTTGAATATGTATTAGGAATATGATGACCCTGTGGAAGCATATTACTCGTAAGCTCCAAGTAATCATCTACAGACTTGATGGATGATTTGTTTTCCACCTTTAATCTCATCGTTTCTATGACACAATCAAGAACAATAAAATACGTACCTTAATCGAAATGGTGATTTTAACAACCGGTAGAAACCTTCGTCACTCCAGCTAGCACAACTCAAAGTAGCAACTCACAAGCTTTTTTCGGGAATAACTGACAGGATCGGGAATAGAAATGTGCTCTTTAGCGGGGAGAGGGGCAAGATTGGGTTGGTGTTCCCTGAACTATAAATAATTTTCACTTGGAGGTTTAGCCGACGACCTAGATCGAGGTCGTCGGCTAAAGTATATTATTATTTTTTTTTGAAAAAGGGTATAGCCGAAGACCTCGATCTAGGTCGTCGGCTAAACTATTACAATATTATTTTTTTTTTCGGAAGGAGTTTAGCCGACGACCTAGATCGAGCTCGTCGGCTAAAGTATATTATTTTTTTTTTGAAAAAGTGTTTAGCCGACGACCTAGATCTAGGTCGTCGGTTAAACCATCACAATATTATTTTTTTCGGAGGAGTTTAGCCGACGACCTAGATCGAGGTCGTCGGCTAAAGTATATTATTTTTTTTTCTTTCCAAAAAGTGTTTAGCCGCCGACCTCGATCTAGGTCGTCGGCTAAACCATAACAATATTATTTTTTTCTTGGAAGGAGTTTAGCCGACGACCTAGATCGAGGTCGTCGGCTATAGTATCTTAGTTTTTTCTTTTGAAAAGTGTTTAGCCGCCGACCTCGATCTAGGTCTTCGGCTAAACCATTACAATATTATTTTTTTTCGGAAGGAGTTTAGCGGACGACCTAGATCTAGGTCGTCGGCTAAAGTATATATTTTTTTAAAAAAAGTGTTTAGCCGCCGACCTCGATCTAGGTCGTCGGCTAAACCATTACAATATTATTTTTTTTCGGAAAGAGTTTATCCGACGACCTAGATCGAGGTCGTAGGCTAAAGTATTTTAGTTTTTTTTTAAAAAGTGTTTAGCCGACGACCTAGATCAAGTCGTCGGCTAAATTTTTTTTTTCGGTCGGCTAAACGTTATCTCGGTCGTCGGCTAAACCTCTTTAATATAGCCGACGACTATTTCGAACTTTAGCCGACGACCTCCGCCAAGTCGTCAGCTAAAACCCTTTAGCCGACGGTAAAATGAGTCTTCGGCTAAAGTGCGAAGTTTAGCCAACGACACTTTATAGTCGTCGGCCATTTTTTTTCGGGTCGTCGGCTAAAGTACTTTTTTTGGTAGTGCCTTTGGCAACAAGCCGGGCCTTAAACTTGTCTATCGACTAGTCATCTTTGTATTTTCTCTCTAGGATCCATTTACATCCTAAAGGCTTACATCCTGGCGGAAGTTCAACCAGTTCCCATGTAGAATTTTGCATGATGGAATCCATTTCACTATAAATAGCTTCCTTCCAAAACGGAGCATCAGGACTAGCATAAGCTTCCTGTATAGTCTTTGGATCATCGTCAACTGCAAAAGTCTCAAAGTCAGGACCAAATGACTTAGCCTTTCAAGCTCTCTTACTCTTTCTTGGCTCTTCATTTATATGATTTGAACTACTTGCAGTTCAAGAGTTCTTTTCTTTGAGTTTGTCACAATTCTCTCTTTACAAGGATAAACATTTTCAAAAAAAATGGCATTTCTTGATTCAATGAAAGTTCCTTCATGCATATCAGGAATTTTAGATTTATGAATCAGAAATCGATATGCACTATTGTTGTATGCATAACCTATGAATATGCAATCAACTGTCTTTGGACCGATTCTTACGTGTTTTGGTTCAGGTACTTCAACCTTTGCCAAACGCCCCCACATTTTAAGATATTTGAAAGAAGGCTTGTGCCCTTTCCATAACTCATACGGAGTTTTATCTTTCCCTTTGTGTGGCACTTTATTCAGAATGTGGTTAGCTGTAAGAATATCTTCCCCCACATATTCTGCGGCAATCCTGAGCTTATTAATAAAGCATTCATCATTTCTTTCAGGGTTCGATTTTTCCTTTCGGTAACTCCATTTGACTGAGGAGCATAAGGAGCAGTCGTTTGATGAATTATGCCTGAATCGGCACATAATTGTTCAAACGGTGCTACATGCTCACCTTCTCTGTCACTTCAGACTGCTTTTATTTTACAGTTAAGTCGATTTTAAACTTCATTTTTATACATCTTAAATGCCTCGATTGCTTCATCTTTGCTTCTCAAAAGAAGCACATAGCAATATCTTGTGCAATCATCTATAAAAGTGCCGAAGTATTTTTTATCTCCTCTAGTTTGCACATATTTTCAGTCACACACATCAGTGTGAATTAATTCTAGAGGAGTAGTATTCCTTTCTACTGAATGAAAAGGCAATTTAGCCATTTTTACTTCAACACATACTTCACATTTCTTATTAAGTTCAACATGGGTTTTTGGAATTAATTCTAGATTAATTAGTCTTTTAATTGATTTTAGACCAACATGTCCCAATCTAGAATGCCATATATCTGAACACTCGAGCAAGTAAATAGAAGAAGGAGCATTATTATTATTTTTGTTCTTGCCTTCACGGCTTACAGGCATCACAATTATTTTGAATAATTCCCTGTCAAGATAACCTCAACCAAGGAACATTCCAAACTTGCTCATAATAAATTTTTCAGACTCAAAAACTAGTTTAAACCCATGACTAACTAGTAAAGAGCCTGAAACTAAATTTCTTTGGACGTCTGGGACATGCAGCACATCCTTAAGAAGGAGCTCCTTTCCATAGGTCAGCTTTAAGACCACGTTCCCCACACTTGCAATCTCAGAAGAAGCAGAGTTTGCCATATGCAATTTCCTAGCATCAGTAACAGTGTAGGAAGAGAACATGTCTTTTTTCAGAACAAACATGACGAGTAGCCCCAGTATTAACGTACCAGGCATGGTGATTCTCCACCATATTGGTTTCAATCACCATGGCTGAGACCTCCTTGTCCAGCTCCTCAACCATAGCTAACAGCTCTAGATCTGGCATGTCAACATCGCCATGTTCAACCACATTGGAAACTCATTTGCCTTTGTTTCGCTGACCAGTTGAATTTATTGGCAAGCGACAGTCCTTTGCCTTATGGTTTGGTTTACCACAGTTGTGGCAATTTCCATTGAATTTCTTTGCCTTAGACGACTTTTTCCCTTTATCCTGAACATGGTTTAGTTTCCTCTTTTTTCTAGAGGACCCATGTTCAAGCAAATTTACTTTGGCCTCCATAGGGACTCGCTTGAACTTAGAATCAGATTATCGGTTGTCTTCCTCAATTCTGAGTCGAACAACCAAATCCTCTAAGATCATTTCCTTTCGTTTGTGTTTTAGGTAATTTTTGAAGTCCTTCCAACTAGGAGGCAACTTCTCAATTACCGTTCCCACAACAAACAATTCATGAAGGATCATTCCTTCAGCATTAATTTCATGCACAATCAATTGAAATTGTTGGACTTGTTCGATAATGTTTTGTAGTCCGTCATCTGAAAATCCAGGTAGCGTCCGATCACAAATTTCTTGGCACCAGCATCATCAGTTTTATACTTTTTCTCCAAAGAACTCCAGAGCTATTTGGAAGTCTTGATTTGACTGTACACGTTGTACAACGAATCAATCAACCCATTCAATATTGTATTACGGCACATAAAGTCGCCGTTAAACCACTGATCATAAGCAAAATGCTTCCCACGATCAGTTTCCATCTCACTGACCACAGGAGGATCATCCTTGAGGTAAACAGCAAGCCCCAGGGTAGTGAGATAAAACAGCATCTTTTGCCGACATCTCTTAAAATCAACACCCGAAAATTTCTCGGGTTTCTCATCCTAAACTGCAATGGTAGGTGCAGTAGCTTTGGCAGCGGCAGCGGCACCATCTGTTGGGAATAGTGTCCTAGGACATTCGATGTGCCTAGATTTGTAATTGTCACATTTAAATAAAGTTATTTGATATCATTTATTTCTCATTGATTATTATAATGTGTGCATGTTTTAATATTATAATAATCGAATAATAGTTATTCAAGAATAATAAGATTATTCAAATGTCCCTGGTACAATCATGTTGAGTAGAGACTCAAGTGATTAATATACTAGTATAATTTTGATTATTAATCATCGGATGATTATGCGTATGGTACGGATCAATCTTATGGGTATTGGTTGGAGAGCTAATACTGGACAGACCCGCATTGAGATCACTGCATGGAAATGTCATACTGAATCTCAATATAACAGTATGTCAATAAATCCTTGAACCTGAGATTATCATAGAGTCCAACATGATAACTGCTATGCCTTGACGTAATCCAACGTCATCTGAAACATGGTGATCATAAAGGTTAGTGATCAGGATTAGTGGGAGTCATATAGAGGGCAATGAATAATCAAGATGAGAATTTGTCCCTCTCTTTAGTGAGAGAGATATCTGCTGGGCCCCTCGATAAGTAGGACTGAAGGAAATTCATGGCCATGCTCAAATGAAGAGTCATTTGATTCAATCAGTCTACTTAAGATCGAGAAAGCATTTGAACATAAATAAGTATGACAGACTCCATGACTTAGTTCAAATATGATATCGCGTGACAAAGGAATTTGACACGTTAAAAGGTTTAATGGACTATTACCTTATATTATGTGGGTAATCATAATGTCTTGCTAGATGCCGCTTATGATTTATTATTTAATAAGGTATTAAATAATTGCTAACATAAAAGAAGCCTTTTGGGTCGCACATGTAACACCCTCAAATCCTAATGGGGTTATTACAGTGCCGTGGACCCCACGCCAGGAGATCCACCATGCAAACATGACGAAAATACATCAAATTAACCAACAAGGGAGATCACAATCCCTACTATGATATCCGAAACAATATTCCGATAAGGAATTTTAACGACGACGATGGTCCTACATGGCCAAAATAAAAATACAACAACATCCACGAGCATCTGCTCGGGTAATACATAATGACAATGACTGACAAACTGGAGAACACTCCAACTGACTGACCAACATAAACATCTCAGACTAGTATCGCTCGAATGCCTCATCCCCTTCATCATGCCCCTGTGTCTCAACTCTCTCCTCGCAAGCACCTAAAACATGAAAACATGTACCGCCCCCACAGGGTCAGTCATCCAGATAATGAACATCAAATATATGTATAACATGATATGCATCCAAAGGCAGAATGAAGCGGTACAATGATAATAATAAAACGAGATGCTCACAAACCAAGGTAAGAACCGACCATTCGTGAAACACTATGCCCACGGTATACTATTAATACCTGTTCAACAGATTAGAACATAAGTGCCCAACGGCGAATCATAATTACAGAACACCGCAATGAATTACCTGACATGAACCAAACCAGAACTGAATTAATTATAAATCACAATGCCCGAAGGCTCCAATGAAATTACCAAGGCATTACAAAGGCCTGAAAGCCACTCAGCCGAAGCTGTCAATCAACACAATCACTTGAAGCCAAAACAGCCCGAAGCTATATCAATAAGGGCTGAAGCCACGGCACGAAGCCGCATCACAATGAAACCATCTAATGGCCGTTGACCTACTGAGCTGTAGGTGTTGGGAAGCCAACCGCAAAGGTTCAAACTCCCCAAACTTACCCATAATGAAATCACCTGACTGCTTGACTCATCAATCAGAGGTGTTGGGAAGTCAACCGCGAAGGTTTCAAACTCCCCAAACTTACCCATAATGAAATCACCCAGTGACCGTTGACCTACTGAACTGTAGGTGTTGGGAAGTCAACCGCGAAGGTTTCAAACTCCCCAAACTTACCCATCGAGCCCTAGACGAGACTAGCCTCCAAAACACAATTAATCATAAACGGCAACGATCCCCAAGATTACCGAATTCACGAGAATTATAGTGTGCTGCCTTGAGTCGGCCAACACGACAACAATGACTCACGGATGGGCACCGTCCTTGGCTGTCCCAATTCAATACCTCGATTACCTTAGAATGGTCAATCGATAACAACGACACAACGGATCAGAACTATCCTCGACAGTCCCAATTCAATACCTCGATTTCCTTATAATGGTCAATCGATAACAATGATACACCCGATGATTCAATACCTCGATTACCTTAGAATGGCCAATCGATAACAATGATCCCATGAATGATTGAACACTTCGATTGCCTTAGAACGGACAATCGATAACAATGATACGAAGAATGATTGATCACCTCGATTGCCTTATAACGGCTAATCGATAATAATGGTACAATGAATGCCTCAGCACCTTTAATCGGTTACCGACGACGAAAATGAGAACGAATACGCCAATGCCTTCAATCGGCCGATATAACATGAATGACAAGACGCCAACATTAATAACAATGATTACCACAATGTCTTAGATCGACATCAATATTAACAACAACAATCGATACATCGATACTGCGAACTGGTTATCGACAATAACATTAACAACGAGTATCCCAATGCCTTGAACCGGCCATTAATGAACCATAATAAACATTTGGCACAATTGCCGAAGAGTATCGTATCGAACGATCCCCTAATATCAATGAATTCACGAAGAGACTAAGTCTCGGAATGATACAACATATTCATACACATATATGATAACATTAATCTCATTGACTAGTACAAGTATAAAACTTGTCTCAAACCGAAGGCGAGAAAGTCCTTCCACGATCAACGTCCTTAATGGAAATACCGGCCGCTAGAACAACCTTGAATAACACAAGTACCAACAATTCGCTTAATATCTGAATCAAGCATGATCACAACCAACTCAAAAGTCGATACAACACTACCCAAAACTCATTGGGGCATTTTAACAAACACGTTGTAAACAATCTTCAATTGTTTACAACTAATCTCAATTATACCAGAAACCGACTTCCAATGAATGATTTAATCCAACAAAATCTCATTAATACTATTAATAATCCAATAGGAATACTTCATTCGAGATTACGGCAACATCTAGTCGAAACCCCCAAACTTCCAAAGTCAACACCCAAGATGTTCTTGAACAAATCCCCAAATGTTCAAAAATTCCGAAAATTACATCAATGAATCCGTAGAAATACATATATCCAAGGTAGATAATCCATATCCAACATATTCCAACATAATATCAAGCTAACTTGAAGAGATCGGAAGTAGAACACTCAAATTCCAAAATTCTAGATCCAAGAGATGTTTACGTTGATTTGGTGTGTTGGAAAGGATTGAATGATGATTAATTCGACTAAGAAGCTTGAAAATGATGATAGGTGGTTCCAAATCGAAGAACCCTTCACCAAAAGTCCAAAATCGCCCAAAACCGACGGAAGGAGGAAGAGAGAAATGAAAATGACGAAACTGGTTTGAACTGTCCAATTTATACTGATCTCAGTTTAGCGTGCGCTATGACCAGATCTAGCTTGCGCTAGCGGGTTACTGGGCAGTCCAGTGAGATCTGACTGATTCGTTAGCATGTGCTACGAACATGGCAGCGTACGCTAACGCCTTCCAATAACGTGCGTTAACACAACATGTTAGCGTGCACTAACTGATGTTCGATACCCAGCACCTGGAGTCCAGAACCTACTGTCCTATGCCTTGCTCGCGTTAGCGTGCGCTACTCTTATGCCTTAGCGTGCGTTGCCAGCACAATTAACATACACTACTTACCACTCGTAGCGGGCGCTACAACTTTCCCAAATCAGCCCAGTACCTTCTGGACTGTCAGCCTCACTTGCGCTAGCGTGCACTAATACTGAGCTATAGCATGCGCTACGTGTACTCCATTAGCGCGCGCTAACAAGAGTATGTAGCGTGCGCTACCTCACACACATACCACCAAAATATGATGACAATGATGAAAATTTTCTCATCTCGATCTCAAATAGTGATGAATGACGAATAACAACTGACACACGATTCTAAAATACGCCGAATGGTGAACACAATGGAATGAATATGACTGATGAATGATTATTACTGAGCGAAAAATTTCTGAGTGAAAATTACTGATTGATAATCAATGAATTCACAACTAGGTATTACATACTCCCTCCCTTAAAAAGAGTTTCGCCCTCGAAACTGAGGGTAAACAACTTGGGATGTGAACTATCCATTACGATCTGAAAACAACATCCCCATGAATACTTCTTAATGCCAACCACTTCGCCTGCACAACTGGGCCAATCCCACGACTCATAACACCGGCGCACACCCCACCCATTGGCAACGGATGCCCAAATAAACACTGATTCACGCCTCAAAAGAAAAACAACAATGCACATATGGCCCTCGGGACCATATCAATTGCACGCCCAAGTCCTCCTGACTAGGCGTCTCGAATTCACAATGAACAATTACTCAGATTATCACGAAATCTCGGGTACAACACCAAAGGGAAGAAATCCCAACTAATGACCTAAATATAAAGATTCTCAATTACCATGGTTAACAACCACAATACTATGATGCAGAATAAGTTAAACAGTGATCCCGAACGCAAGACTACATCTCAAATGTACCCAAAATCGATATCCTTCAGATCATCGATCCCCCCGATCTCATCGATTCAAGGAAAACCCAAACTGAACTCACCGCTTAATACAATCCTAGAAGGTCACAAACACGAGAGTGACTATGATGAATGATAAATGACTAGAAATCCGACAAGGATCAAGAATGACTCATCGAAGTGGATCCGGATAACTTGGCTTCACGAAGTGGATCCGGATAATACCTCTCTAACATGAGAGTCTTGAACTCACTCCAAACACAATCACGACCGGTGGGTTTCGCAGAAAGCCACCACGAATAAGCACCCTTACTCAAGTAGTAAGCCGCTACTGCCACCTTATTCTCTTCCAGACACTGAACCATGTTGAAGATTATCAAAATTCTCAAGTCAATGAACAATATTAGCTGGTTCCGACGAACCCTCAAAAGTAGGCGGCCTCTGACGAGAGATATTGCTAATAATCTGACTCACTCCTCCAGTCTGTCCATGAAATGGCACCTGGAATCCCTGCTGCGGTGGACCATGAACCACCGAGGTCTTCATGTTCTCCACCATCCGCATCATCTGATCCATCTGGGCCATCATGCCCTGCATAAAGATGACTGGGTCAACCCGAACACCTTCCGAGTGAGCTGTATCTCGGGTACGACTCCCTGACAATGACTGATTATCTGACAGTGAATGTGTAGCATCGCTAACTATTGAACCAATGTTATCCCTCACGTTCGCGTGGGTATTCACACGAGGTCCCGAGTTCCGGCCCGCACTGCGGCCTCTTCCCTTGCATCCTCTGATAGCTCTATCCATACTGAAGTAGGAAAGTCACATGATGATTATAGATCCCGCATGAATATCGCATCATGGTCACGTTACTGAATGATAATAATGAGCACACACGCTCTAACACAATGAATGCACTATTAATGCAATAAAATGATCGTCAATATGACGTTGGGATATGATAAGATCGCATGAAAGATCAAGTGAGGTGACCTGATTATCCAATGAAATTCCTGAAATGATTACCTTGAACAAGTTAACATGATTGATAATTCGATCCACAAGATCACAACTGAGCCATGAGATTGACTGAGCGATTAATGAATTAACATGATCGACAAGATCAAAATGACGATTGAGGATTATTGACTGATGAATGAGTTGATCCTTATCGCTTACACAGATCACATGTGCTCCAAAACAATTAGTCATGAATCAATCGTAACACTAATATAACATATAGGTTTCAGCAAAGCATGTATAATTAATGACTTGATGAATGTATGAACAGAAACAGAATCGCGTCCTTACACAGGTCATATGAAGCTTTGAGGTCTCGCGATACTAGTCTTTACTGACGACGACTCGACGAATGAATGAATTATGCAGTCGTACAAATTTCACGACTCACAAAACCCGACTGTCCCGATTGTCATAACCTGACAGTCCCATTACTACCGCGCCGGTAGAGACATATAACTCATATATCAGGGTATCTCACAACCTGTCTCTGATACCATCTTTTGTAACACCATCAAATCCTAATGGGGTTATTACAGTGCCGTGGACCCCACGCCAGGAGATCCACCATGCAAACATGACGAAAATACATCAAATTAACCAACAAGGGAGATCACAATCCCTACTATGATATCCGGCACAATATTCCGATAAGGAATTTTAACGACGATGATGGGCCTACATGGCCAAAATAAAAATACAACAACATACACGAGCATCTGCTCGGGTAATACATAATGACAATGACTGACAAACTGGAGAACACTCCAACTGACTGACCAACATGAACATCTCAGACTAGTATCGCTCGAATGCCTCGTCCCCTTCATCATGCCCCTGTGTCTCAACTCTCTCCTCGCAAGCACCTAAAACATGAAAATATGTTCCGCCCCCATGGGGTCAGTCATCCAGATAATGAACTTCAAATACATGTATAACATGATATGCATCCAAAGGCAGAATGAAGCGGTACAATGATAATAATAATATGAGATGCTTACAAACCAAGGCAAGAACCGAGCATTCGTGAAACACTATGCCCACGTCATACTATTAATACCTGTTCAACAGATTAGAACATAAGTGCCTAATGGCGAATCATAATTACAGAACACCGCAATGAATTACCCGACATGAACCAAACCAGAACTGAATTAATTATAAATCACAATGCCCGAAGGCTCTAATGAAATTACCAAGGCATTACAAAGGCCTAAAAGCCACTCAGCCGAGGCTGTCTATCAATACAATCACCTGAAGCCAAAACAGTGATGAATGACGAAAGGAGGAAGGAGGAAGAGAGAAGTGAAAATGACGGAAAGAGGAAGAGAGAAGTGAAAATGACGAAACTGGTCTGAACTGTCCAATTTATACTGATCTCAGTTTAGCGTGCGCTATGACCTGATCTAGATTGTGCTAGCGGGTTACTGGCAGTCCAGTGAGATCTGACTGCTTCGTTAGCGTGTGCTACGAACTTGGTAGCGTACGCTAATGCCTTCCGATAACGTTCATTAACACAACATGTTAGCGTGCGCTAACTGATGTTCGATACCCAGCACCTGGAGTCCAGAACATACTGTCCTCTGCCTTGCTTGCGTTAGCGTGCGCTACTCTTATGCCTTAGCATGCATTGCCAGCACAATTAGCGTACGCTACTTACCACTCGTAGCGTGCGCTACGAATTTCCTAAATCAGCCCAGTACCTTCTGGACTGTCAGCCTCACTTGCGCTAGAGTGCGCTAATACTGAGCTATAGCGTGCGCTACCTATACTCCATTAGCGCGCGCTAACAAGAGTATGTAGCGTACGCTACCTCACACACATACCACCAAAATATGATGACAACGATGAAAATATTCTCATCTTGATCTCAAACGGTGATGAATGATGAATAAAAACTGACACACGATTCTAAAATACGCCGAATGGTGAACATAATGGAATGAATATGACTGATGAATGATTATTACTGAGCAAAAAATTTCTGAGTGAAAATTACTGAATGATAATCAATGAATTCACAATCGGGTATTACAGCACGTACGACAATTATATACAAGTAGGAATAAATATCAATTGGAAATAATAAATATAATATTAGATATTATATTTATAAGGAGATTAAATAATAAGTAATATATATAATATTTGATATTATATATATTGTATTATTTAATAAGTTGAGGGGCAACTAAGCAAATACTAGAGTTTGACTCTAGGGTTTACTTAGTATAAATATAAGGTCTTGGACAAGGAGTTGTCATAAGACAAAAACCTAAAAAATCGCCCCCCTTCAAGATCAAGAGAAAGTCGTCCATCTAATTCCTACTGTAGGAGAACGAAGTCGGTCGTCTAATCCTCTTCCCTTAGTTGATCTTGATCAATAGTACAATCCTTCTAGTAAAGAATTTGTGTTGTACTATTTATCAATATTATTCGTAAGGATCTAGCAATCCGGCTTGTGGAATTATTCGTGTGTGGATCACCAAAAGCGGAAGGAGATATTCATCTGCTTCTAGTCTGGATCTAGAATTGTTCAATCGGATTAAGGTAATTTGATTAACCCTCTAATCAAACAATTAAACTACCGAATGAGATCCTAAATCGGGTTTTCATATTTATTATTCCGCTGCGTTTTTACTCCAATTATTTTGTATTCGATGCATAGAAAATCCCAACAGTGGTATCGGAGCCAACTTGCAAGTAATTTAATTGTTTATGTAGAACATGTTTATGTGTAAATTATGTTCTTGATTATGTTTATAAAATATAGATTTTATAAATATAATTTATATGGTTTAATCTGATTAAATCAAATCGTCAAAAAATAATTTTCTGGACTGTTTTTCGCATAAACTGCTGTCCAGAACTGTTCTGGAACAATACAGCGATTCAGGTAGGTTCGGGCAGGTCGGGCAGATTCGGGTCGGGTCCGGGTTGGACCTGGACCCGCGGGCCTTTCTTTAATTTGTTTGCATTCAAACCCAGGTCATCCGCCCGTGCCTTCCGCCGACTTACCAAGTGAGCTGCAGTTCTCTTTTGGAAATTATCTCACGGATGTTTTATAAAAGGAAGTAAATCTATTTTAATATTGCAAAATAAATACCGCAGCCAAGTGTACTCGAACCCGCATTGGCTCAAGCCGAAGGCTGCGCCCGGACCATCGTGGCTGGGGCACCTTTTTGTAAATCTTGTTCACTGATTTTCTACTTGACCCTGTTTTGAAAAATCAAAATTAATGTTTGAAAATACATTTTTGCGGCCGGCGGGATTTGAACCCGCGCGTCTGTGAGGGGAGATGTGCACTCGGCCATATGGGCTAGGAATCCAGATTGTTAGTTTTTGACACAGTTTTAATTTATTGTCTGATTGTCAGACAAATTGATTATTTAGTATATTACATGCTTTATTAATTATTTGATAATTATTCATGGTATGTGTATGGTGTATGGCATGACCATAAATTGACCAATGTGATTGGATAATTTATTTTCTTATGGGTTGGTTTTACGGCCTGCATGTCATTTAATTGTAATTGGTTTTACGGCCTGCGAGTCGTCTATTTAAATAGTTTATTATTTTACGGCTCGCGTGTCGTTTGCACTTCTTGTAAGTTAATCTACTAGTGTAGTATTAAATTTCATTAATGTAATGAAGACAAGAAGGACGAGAAGGACGGACTCGAGAAGCAAATTGATCGCGTATGATGTTCCAAGGAGTTGGGAAGATCAATGAAGACCATATTTAACGCTTTAGATTGACCTTTGTGATTTTCTTGTTGGCTCATTAAAATTACGTTAGGGTTATGGTCATGATATACACGGTCCTATGCTTTTATTGTCGTGTGATGCGATGTATGTTTAAATTTATACATGTATGTGATACTATGTATGTTTAGATGTATGTTAGCAAACATAGACATTAACATAGAATAAAAATCCCTTGTTAAAATTATAAAATGCCGTTCATTTGAAAAACACCTATCAAGACTTCGATCATCATGAGTGGGTCATGCCAAAGCTGGGTGCTCGGATTATCTTAGTAAGGTAGGATAAGTAATGGTGATACCTATACGTTTAATTAATTTGGAAATCAAAATAGTTTTGAACCTTAAGGCATTAGATGAGATTATAACATGCTTGGGCATACGATGCCAAATCCCATGATATAATATAAGAGTTACATATGATGTAATCGATAAAGAGTTATCCACCTAAAGTAGATCAATTCTAGGCGTCATGCCAAAGCTGAGTTTAGGATTGTGCGAAATGGGATCTAAGACCACTAAAATTACAAATGTTTTAAATTGAGGGTACTTTGTTTTAGTTGGAGTATTTTTAGAGAAATAAAATAATGTGACTAAATATTTTGCATATTTAATTTTGTAGAACAACATCAAACAACACATCCACCATTTCACTGCGATCCGTCCTTGAGAAGGACAGGCTCAAAGAAAACGGCAGCAACTATCTGGATTGGATCCGGAGCTTGAGAATAGTTCTCAAGCAAGAAAGAAAGCTCTATGTTCTTGAGGAAGAAACTCCCGATGAGCCAGCCGACAATGAAAACAAAGCAACAAAAGACAAATGGAAGAAACATTGTGATAATTCCATTGATGTCAGTTGTCTTATGTTGGCCACCATTTGTCCAGAACTTCAGAAGAATCTGGAGGAAATGGAAGCTTATGAGCTAAATGCTCACCTCAAGGAAACTTTCTCGAAGCATGCTAGGCAAGAGAGGTATGAGACCTTTCAAGCCTTGTATGCTTGCAAGATGGTTGAGGGGACATCTGTCAGCACTCATGTGCTCAAGTTGAAAGGATATATTGATCATCTTGAAAGGCTTGATTTTCCACTTTCTAAGGAGCACTCCACGGATGTGATCCTAAACTCATTGTCCGAAAGTTTCGGTCAGTTCATTATGAACTATAATATGAATGAGATGGAGAAGTCCATTGCTAAGCTGCATGGGATGCTTAAAACGGCTGAACAGAACATTAAGAAGAAACCAAGCCATGTGCGGATGGTCAGCAAAGGGAAGTCCTTTAAGAACAAAGGCAAGGGCAAGGTTAAGGCAAAAGTTTCCAAATCTAAAGACCCTACTAGGCCGGCTTTCAAGGCTAAAGCTCCCAAAGATGGAAATTGCCATCATTACAATAAACGAGGACACTGGAAAAGAAATTGCAAGATTTACTTGGAGGAGCTAAAGCGTACCAAGGGTAGTGAGACTGCCAAAGGTATATTTTTTATAGAAGTTAACTTATCTACTTCTAACTCCTGGGTATTGGATACTGGATGTGGATCTCACATTTGTACAAATGTGCTGTAATATCCAACGGTAATTTTTTTTTTGTATTACTGTTGAGGTGTACGTATTCATTTGGAATTATAAAAGTGTTGTTGTTTCGGACTGATACAATGTATATTGTATTGGGATATTTCGAGATCGAAATATTTTTACTTATCATCGGTTTGGTTTCGTCATTTGGATGTTGCTTGGTGAGTTTGGAATTTTGGCTAAGTTTATAGAATAGCGTACGCTACATGTGTAGCATTACGCATGCTAACATGTTGCGCTTATGTATGTTAAGCCTGGAGGTTTACGTACGTAATGGGTGGTCGGTTGTAGGAACCTTCCTCGGAGTCAACTTTCTGCTAGTGGGACCGGGAATCTTTCGATCGGATCTCACTATTGCAGTCAACGGATCTTTACGTACGCTAGGGTGTGCTCCTTACGTACGTTATCCATGCAGCTTGTTAACATGCGTAAAGCGTGGTTCTTTACGTATGTTAAGGTCTTTGTGTTGTTGGTCAGGCGGTTCTGGACTAGCGTTACGTACGCTAAGTATTGGATATAGCATACTTAATTTCCCTTACGTACGTTATGCGTGTTGTATAGCGTACGTAACGTGTTTGTCAGTCTATTTATGTTGGTTTCGTATTTCATTTCCTCGCGAACCAAAATCGAGTTTCTCTCCCTAGGACCGTCCCTCTGGACTTGTTCTTGATATTTAGCCCATTCCATCTTGTTTTTGATCATCATAACTTGATTTAGAGCTTGGAGTTGGAAGCTTGTTGGTGCTCCTTTGGTGTTTGGAGAGTTCTTCTTGTTCTTCATTGTTAAGTTCCCTTAATCTCTCGTTCTACAAGTGATTTCCGAGTATGATGATGATGATGTTGTTGTTTTCCTCGTATAGTTGGTGATTGTTGGAGTATATCATGATTCTTGATGAGTTTTCATAACTTGTAATGAAGAACATGATGATTTTGTCTTGAGAAGGAGTTGTTCTTGATGTTTTAGAATGTTTGGAGGTTATAATCATGTCTAGGAAGGATTATGTTAAGATTGCTATATGGTTAACATAGTCTTGATATGATTGTTGTTGTTGTTTGTGTTTTTGGAGGGATTATAACCATTTTAGTTAGGGAATATGATGAATTATGTAATGATTATCATAATCTTACAATGGTTGATTTAATCTTGTGGTTTAATCCGAATTCTTGATGAATTGGTGATGGATTATTGTTTAGACATCATGTTTGTTGAGATGATGTTCTTGGGGTATTAATGATGATATTAGTGATATTATCATTTTGAGATGTTTGTTTTGATGATTGTTCTTAAGTGATTCTTGTTGAATTGATTTCACAAGTGTTAAGAACGTAATGATCATGTTAATCGATCATTGAGGTTTTGGAGGATGTTAGAATTCATAGTTGAGAACTATGGTATTTGTTTGTGGAGTTTAATCGATTCGTGATCGAATCAGTTTGTCCTTGGTGTTGTTTTCCATTGATTTTGTGTTATTGAATGAATTGTATTTCATTCAAGGTGGTTCGAGTGCTTGTGATCATCGTAAGATGCTGTTCGTCATTTCGTGGGAGGACGTTGATCGTGGAAGGACTTTCTCACCTTCGGTTTGAGGCAAGTTTTATACTTGTACTAGTCAATGAGATTAATGTTATCATGTATTTGTATGAATGTGTGTATCATTTCGAGACTTGGTCTCTTTATGATTTTGTTGATATCAGGGGATTGTTTGATACGACACCCTTCGGTAATATTGTTGTCGATAGCTGGTTCGCGGTATCGATGTATCTATTGTTGTTGTTGATATTGATGTCGATTTAAGACATTGTTGTGATCATTGTTATTGATATTGGTGCTTCGTTATTGATGTTGTATTGGCCGATTTAAGGCACTGATGTATTCGAATATCATCTTAGTTATCGGTAACCGATTAAAGGTGCCGAGACATCAGTGGTATTGTTGTTATCGATTGACCGTTCTAAGGTAATCGATGTATTGAATTGGGACTGTCGAAGACATTTCCCATCCGTTGTATTGTTGTTATCGATTGACCGTTCTAAGGTAATCGATGTATTGAATTGGGACTATCGAAGACATTGACCATCTGTTGTGTCATTGTTATCGATTGGGCATTCTAAGGCAGTCGAGGTATTTGAATTGGGATCATCGAGGACGGTGCCCATCCGTGAATTATTGTTGTCGTGTTGGCTGACTCAAGGAAGCACACTATCATTCTTGTGAACTAGGTATTTTTGTGATCGTTGATGGTTGAGGATTCCAGGGTTATTGTGTTGTGATTATTTGATCGTGTAAATTGGTCCTTAGGTATTGTGATCCCATGATGGTTGTTTTGGATATTGTTGGTCGTGTCGATCTTTCATTATCCGTGTGTCATCGTTCACTTTGGTGAGTCTTTTGACCCGTATTGGATGTGTTATCCTTTGAATTTCATTGTCATGTTGCATCGTGACATATCTAGAATCATATCTGTGTGCCGATTGGTTATGTGTATGATTTTTATCCAGGCACACGATGGTCATGTGTGGATGTTTCCGCATTGGACCATGCACGAGACATAGTTCGTGAGGCTAATTAGGTACATTGTCCCACGTATATTCTGGATTCCGTATACGGGGTGGACATGTGCAAGGACATATTTCCGGATCGGGCGTATTGTGATGTCCCTCTTGAGCCTTATGGTTTTGGTCGTTCATAGTCCGTGTTGTATTGGATATATCTGACGATTTACGACTGGTTGTTCATACGCCGAGGGGTATGTTCGACAGTCAGGTTTGTTTCTTTGAGATCCGTATTGTGATGATATACAGCTTCAGGTTGTTCGGCTTTCAGGCCATCGTTATATTGTGGCAGCTTCGGCTGAGGGGCTTTCAAGCCATTGTGATGCATTGGTATTTCCGTTGGAGCCTTCGGGCATTGTGATTCGCATTTGTTTCAGTTCTGATTTGGTTTACCTTCGGGTAGTTTATTATTGTGTTCTATATTGATGATTCGCCATTGGGCACTTGTGTTCTAACCTGTTGAGCAGGTACCGATCGTATGCCGCGGGCATAGTGTTTCACGTATGCTCGATTCTTACTTTGGTTTGTGAGCATCTCGTATTACCATTGTTGTACCATTTTATTCTGCTTTTGGATGTATATCATGTTGTACATGTATTTGATATGCATTATCTGTATGACTGACCCCGTGGGGGCGGAACATGTTTACATGTTTTAGGTGCTTGCGAGGAGAGAGTTGAGACACAGGGGCATTGCGATGGCGCCGAGGCATTCGAATGATACTAGTCCGAGATGTTTTGGTGTTCATGTCGGTCAGACAGTTTGGAGTACTCCAGTTTTGTTCAGTTGTTGTCATCTTATATTGTCCGAGCGAGGCTCGTGAGTGTTATTGTATTTTTATTTTGGCCAAGTAGGCCCACTTTTGTCGTTGAAATTCCATATCGGAATATTATGTCGGATGTCGTAGTAGGGACTGAGATTCCCCTTTTGGTCAGTTGTTGTATTTTTGGTCGTGTTCGCCTGGTGGATCTCCTGGTGTGGGGTCCACGGCACTGTAATGACCCAATGGGATTTGGGGGTGTTACAGAAGATGGTTAGTATTGGGTTGTGAGATACCCTGATATGTGAGTTATGTGGCTCTACCGACGCGGTAGTAGTGGGGCTGTCAGGTTATGACAATCTGGACAGTCGGGTTTTGTGAGTCGTGATAGTTGGGCGACTGTATGAGTCTTTCTTTCATCGAGTTGTCGTCAGTGAAGACTAGTATCGTAAGACCTCGAAGCTTCGTATGACCTGTGTAAGGAATCGATTCTCTTTTATGTTCATACATTCATTATGTCATTGATTGTACATGTTTTGTTGAAACCTATATGTAATCTTTGTGTTACAATTGATTCACGATTATTTTGGAGTGTGTGGACTCCGTATTGGTTATAATCAGCATGTTTGATGTGATTATTTATCTGTTGAGTATGTATACTCGTGTTTGGCTATTGACTTAGCATTCTGATTTGGCTGTTGAGACATATTTGAGCTTTGATCATAATCGAACGCTATTCTTTCAGTAACGGAAAGAGGAATCCGAGGACGTGGCAGAGGGGGTAGAGGTTATAGAGCTGGTCGAAACTCAGAACCTCTTGTTTATGTGTATGCGGATGCCGAGATGGATCAGAGTTCGGTCGGTAGTGCTACCTACGCGACTGATTCTCCTTCGGGACGTCATACTCGAGAGGTCGATCAGACTGAGAGTGGACACGTCGACTCTTTCTTGCTTATGAGGGGCATGATGGCCCAGATGACTCAAATGACGCAAATAGTGGAGACCATGCAGGCCTCGATGGTTCGTGGTACATCGCAGCTGGGATTCCAGGTGCCGTTTCATGGGCAGACTGGGGGAGTGAGTCAGATTGTTGGAGATATCTCTCATCAGAGGCCGCCTATTATTGAGGGTTCGTCGGAACCAGCTGACTTTGTTCATTGTCTTGAACATTTCGATAAACTCTTCGACGTGGTTCAGTGTCCGTAGGAGAGTAAGGTGGCAATCGCGACTTACTATCTCAGTAAGGGAGCTTATTCTTGGTGGCTTTTTGTGAAACCCACCGCTCGTGATTGTGTTTGGAGCGAGTTCAAGACTCTCATGTTAGAGAGGTATTACCCGGTTTCACTTCGTGAAGCCAAGCTGTCAGAGGTTTTGAACCCCGAATCTGTCAAAGACGAGGGTGTTATTGTTATTGTTGATAAGTTTCAAGGACTTCTTCAGTTTGCTTCTTCTGTTATCCGTACTGAGGCAGATAAGTTCAAGTATTTTAACAAGAGGCTAAACCCGCAGTTGAGGATGCAGTTGTTCAATCATAATTGTAACTCACTTGGTGAATTCATAGAGAAGGCTCTCGGAGCAGAGCTTTTGATCAAGGAGTTTACTCGGTAGAACCCTTCAGTTCCTTCCGGTGAGAGGACTACGATGTCGGTTCGTTCAGAGGAACATCGGGCTCCAACGTCCAAGAGGTCGATTTCTAGTCGTCTTCGTGCTGGGAAAGCATATTCTTCTCAGACGATGAGTTCAACCATTGTTTGCTTTAACTGTGATACAATAGGACATTGTAGTACCCGGTGCTCGATGCAGGCCGTTGTTTGTTTTCTGTGCGGGAGGCAGGGACACCTTCAGAAATACTACAGGAGTTCTAGTTCCAGTAGATCTCGAGAGAGCTCATGGGCCTCGAGAGATTTTGTTACTCTAGTCTGTAATTCATCCAAAGAGGTCCTATCAGGCTTCAGGAGCCGGAGGTAAGGACAACCGAGGAGGAGCAGTGAGTTTAGATTTGGGTCTTCCTTGAATCGATGAGATCGACGAGATCAATGATCTGGAGGATATCGGTGTTGGGTACATTTGAGATATAGCCTTGATTTGTATTTTCCTTTCCTTGTTTTTCGGATTAATGTTCAACTTAGTCTGTAATAATGTGTTGTGGTTGTGAACCATTTGTTCTTTATCTATCTTTTAATTATAGTAATTGAGAATTTTGAGACCTGGGGTCGTTTGATGTGTTTTTCTTTTCTTGTGGTATTGTACCTGAGATTTTTGTGATAATCTGGGTAATTGTTCATTGTGACTCGAGACATCAAGTCGTGAGGACTTGGGCGTGCAATTGATATGGTCCCGAGGACTATGTCTGTGTTGTTATTATCTTTGCGTGGCGTGAGTCAGTGTTTGGATAGGCGCCCGATGTCGACGAGAATGGGGAAGTGTACACCAATGATTGTAGACATGTTCAACGGGCGGCTCCCGCGGGGTGTGTACGCTGGTGTTACGAGTCATGCGGGTGGTACGACTTTCTGGCTGGCCTCTAGCGGAGGATCCATGATTCGACTGATCCCGCACTTGGTTGAGTGTTTTTATCACTTGACTTTCGCCATGTTCAGGCAGAGGAGACGCAGGGACCCATGGATTTGACCCGATTGCTCAGGAAAAGTAGTTCGCAATGAGGAGTATTCCTGTAGATGTTGTTTTCAGGTCCTAATGGATAGTTCGTACCCCGTGTTGTGCACCCTGAGTTTCAGAGACAAAACTCTTTTTAAGGGGGGGAGTATGTAATATCCGGGGGTAATTTTTTTTTTGTATTACTGTTGAGTTGTACGTATTCATTTGGAATTGTACAAGTGTTGTTGTTTGGAACTGATACAATGTATATTGTATTGGGATATTTCGAGATTGAAATATTTTTACTTATCGTCGGTTTGGTTTCGTCATTTGGATGTTGCTTGGTGAGTTTGGAGTTTTGGCCATGTTTATAGCCATAGCATATGCTACTTGTGTAGCATTACGCACGCGCGCTTACGTACGTTAAGCCTGGAGGTTTACGTACGTAATGGGTGGTCGGTTGTAGGAACCTTCCTCGGACTTTCGGTTGGTGGGACCGGGAATCTTTCGATCGGATCTCACTGTTGCAGTTAACGGATCTTTACATACGCTAGGGTGTGCTCCTTACATACGTTATCCATACAGCTTGTTAACGTATGTAAAGCGTGGTTCTTTACGTACGTTAAGGTCTTTTTGTTATTGGTCAGGCGGTTCTGGACTAGCGTTATGTACGCTAAGTATAGGATATAGCGTACGTAATTTCCCTTACGTACGTTATGCGTGTTGTATAGCGTACGTAACATGTTTGTCAGTCTATTTATGTTGGTTTCGTATTTCATTTCCTCACAAACCAAAATTGAGTTTCTCACCCTAGGACCGTCCCTCTGGACTTGTTCTTGATATTTAGCCCCTTTCATCTTGTTTTTGATCATCATAACTTGATTTAGATCTTGCAGTTGGAAGCTTGTTGGTGCTCCTTTGGTGTTTGGAGAGTTCTTCTTGTTCTTCATTGGTAAGTTCCCTTAATCTCATGTTCTACAAGTGATTTCCGAGTATGATGATGTTGTTGTTGTTGTTTTCCTCGTATAATTGGTGATTGTTGTAGTATATCATGATTCTTGTTGAGTTTTCATAGCTTTTAATGCAGAACATGATGATTTTGTCTTGAGAAGGAGTTGTTCTTGATGTTTTAGAATGTTTGGAGGTTATAATCATGTCTAGGAAGGATTATGTTAAGATTGCTATATGATTAACATAGTCTTGATATGATTGTTGTTGTTGTTTGTGTTTTTGGAGGGATTATAACCATTTTACTTAGGGATTATGATGAATTATGTAATGATTATCATAATCTTACAATGGTTGATTTAATCTTGTGGTTTAATCCGAATTCTTGATGAATTGGTGATGGATTATTGTTTAGACATCATGTTTGTTGAGATAATGATGTTCTTGGGGTATTGATGATGATATTAGTGATATTATCATTTTGAGACGTTTGTTTTGATGATCGTTCTTAAGTGATTCTTGTTGAATTGATTTCACAAGTGTTAAGAACGTAATGATCATGTTAATCGATCATTGAGGTGTTGGTGGATGTTAGAATTCATAGCTGAGAACTATGGTATTCGTTTGTGGAGTTTAATCGATTTGTGATCGAATCGGTTTGTCCTTGGTGTTTTTTTCTATTGATCTTGTGTTATTGAATGAATTATATTTCATTCAAGGTTGTTCGATTGCTTGTGATCATCGTAAGACGCCATTCATTGTTTCGTGGGAGGACGTTGATCGTGGAAGGACTTTCTCACCTTTGGTTTGAGGCAAGTTTTATACTTGTACTAGTCAATGAGATTAATGTTATCATGTACTTGTAGGAATGTGTGTATCATTTCGAGACTTGGTCTCTTTATGATTTTGTTGATATTAGGGTATTGTTTGATACGACATCCTTTGGCAAATTATGCCAAATGTTATTGTTGTTCGTAAATGGCCAGTTCAAGACATTGCAATACTTGTTGGTAATATTGTTGTCGATAGCCGGTTCGCGGTATCGATGTATCGATTGTTGTTGTTGATATTGATGTCGATTTAAGATATTGTTGTGATCATTGTTATTGATATTGGTGCTTCGTTATTGATGTTGTATTGTCCGATTGAAGGCATTGACGTATTCGATTATCATCTTGGTTATCGGTAACCGATTAAAGGTGCCGAGACATCAATGGTATTGTTGTTATCGATTGACCGTTCTAAGGTAATCGATGTATTGAATTGGGACTGTCGAAGACATTTCCCATTCGTTGTATTGTTGTTATCGATTGACCGTTCTAAGGTAATCGATGTATTGAATTGGGACTATCGAAGACATTGCCCATCCGTTGTGTCGTTGTTATCGTGGCCATTCTAAGCCCGTCGAGGTATTTGAATTGGGATCGCCGAGGACAATGCCCATCCGTGAATTATTGTAGTCCTATTGGCCGACTCAAGGTAGCACACTATCATTCTTGTGAATTCGGTATTCTTGTGATCGTTGATGGTTGAGGATTCCAGGATTATTGTGTTGTGATTATTTGATCGTATAAATCGGTCCTTAGGTATTGTGATCCCAGGATGGTTGTTTTGGATATTGTTGGTCGTGTCGATCTTTCATTATCCGTGTGTCATCGTTCACTTTGGTGAGTCTTTTGACCCGTATTGGATGTGTTTCCTTTGAGTTTCGTTATCATGTTGCATCGTGACATATCTGGAATCATATCTGCGTGCCGATTGGTTATGTGTAGGATTTTTATCCAGGCACACGATGGTCATGCGTGTATGTTTCCGCATTGGACCGTGCACACGAGACGTAGTTCGTGAGGCTAATTAGGTACATTGCCCCACATATATTCTGGATTCCGTATACGGGGTGGACATGTGCACGGACATATTTCCAGATCGGGCGTACTGTGATGTCCCTCTTGAGCCTTCTGGTTTTGGTCGTTCATAGTCCATGTTGTATTGTATATGTCCGACGATTTGCGACTGGTTGTTCATACTCTGAGGGGTATGTTCGACAGGTGGGTTTGTTTATTTGAAATCCTTATTGTGATGATATACAGCTTCGGGCTGTTCGGCTTTCAGGCCATCGTGATATTGTGGCAGCTTCGGCTGAGGGGATTTCAGGCCATTGTGATGTATTGGTATTTCCGTTGCAGCCTCCGGGCATTGTGATTCGCATTTGTTTCAGTTCTGATTTGGTTTACCTTCGGGTAGTTCATTGTTGTGTTCTATATTGATGATTCGCTGTTGGGCACTTGTGTTCTAACCTATTGAGCAGGTACCGATCGTATGCCGCAGGCATAGTGTTTCACAAATGCTCGATTCCTACTTTGGTTTGTGAGCATCTCGTATTACCATTATTGTACCATTTTATTCTGCTTTTGGATGCATATCATGTTGTACATGTATTTGGTATTCATTATCTGGATGACTGACCCCGTGGGGGCGGAACATGTTTACCTGTTTAGGTGCTTGCGAGGAGAGAGTTGAGACACAGGGGTATGACGATGGCGACGAGGCATTCGAATGATACTAGTTCGAGATGTTTTGGTGTTCATGTCAGTCAGACAGTTTGGAGTACTCCAGTTTTTTCAGTTGTTGTCATCTTAATCATCCGAGCGAGGATCGTGAGTGTTGTTGTATTTTTATTTTGGCCATGTAGGCCCACTTTTGTCGGTGAAATTCCATATCGGAGTATTATGTCGGATGTCATAGTAGGGACTGAGATTTCCCTTTTGGTCAGTTGTTGTATTTTTGGTCGTGTTCGCCTGGTGGATCTTCTGGTGTGGGGTCCACGGCACTGTAATGACCCAATGGGATTTGGGGGTGTTACATGTGCAGGGGTTGAGAAGCAGTAGAGAACTGAAGAAAGGGAAAGTGGATCTAAGAGTCGGCAATGGAGCAAGAGTTGCTGCACTAGCCGTAGGAACTTATGATCTAGTTTTACCGAATGGGCTTTTATTAGTTTTGAACAATTGCTATTATGTTCCTGCTATGAATAGGAATATTATTTCAGTTTCTACATCAGATTGTGAAGGTTACAGTTTTGTTATTAAGAATTAGATTATTCGTATTTTCTTTGATGACTTGCTTTATGGTACTGCAAAGTTATATACTGGCCTTTACAATATTGATCTAGATGAGTCCGACACTTTGGAAGTCTATAACATTGCATCCAAGAAATCTAAGCTCAATGATTTTAATCCAACTTACTTATGGCATTGTTGACTTGGTCACAAAATCGAGAAACACATTTCTAAACTCCATAATGATGGACTTTTAGACTCTTTTGACTATGAATCATATGGGACATGCGAATCTTGTTTATCAGGCAAGATGATGAAGAATCCTTTCACCGGTCATGGATAAAGTGCTAGTGATCTATTAGGCCCAATACAGACTGATGTATGCGAACCTCTTAGCACTCATGCCAAGTGGATACCAATACTTCATTACATTTACCGATGATTATAGCCGATATGGATATGTTTATCTTATGAAGCATAAACATGAATCTTTTGAAATGTTCAAAATATTCCAGAATGAAGTACAGAATCAACTTGGCAAGACAATTAAAGCCCTTTGATCGGATCTAGGTGGCGAATACTTGAGCCAAGAGTTCAATGATCATCTTAGGAGTTGTGGAATTATTTCACAACTTACTCCTCCCGGAACACCTCAGCATAACAGAGTGTCCGAGAGGAGGAATCGAACTATATTAGATATGGTTCGATCCATGATGAGTCGAACAGAGCTTCCATTATCATTTTGGGGCCACACCTTAGAAACAGCAGCATTCACCCTTAACCGTGTTCCATCTAAAGCAGTTGAAAAGACACCATTTGAGAAATGGACTGGTAAGAGACCAAACTTGTCTTTTCTAAAGATCTGGGGTTGCGAAGCATTCGTAAGGCGCCAAGTGTTTGACAAACTGGCAGCCAGGTCTGAAAGGTGTTTATTTGTGGGGTATTCTAAGGAAACTAAAGGATATCACTATTATAAGCATGCAGAGAACAAAGTGTTTGTTGCTCGAAATGCTGTATTCTTAGAAAGAGAATTTATTTCCAAAAGAGACAGTGGGAGAAGAGTAATTCTCGAGGAAACTCGAGAACCAAAAGAAGACATCGCTTCACCGATGGAAACCGAACAAGCTCAACAATCAGTTGAAGAGCCCGTTCAAAGTACACAAGTCCCACGCAGATCTGATAGGATGCGACATGAACCTGATAGATTTGGTTATCTCGTAACAGAGGATGATGACGCATCGCTCATAGATGATGAGCCTAGCACCTACACAGAAGCTACTTTAGGACCAGAGTCCGAGGAATGGCTAGAAGCCATGAAGTCAGAGATGTAGTCAAGATGATCTCGATGATTGAGATATTAGAAGCTCTTGCTTTTCAGATGCAGGCATCTCTTCACACTGGCCTTATCCTGCAGACACTTCCTGAATCATTTTCCCAATATGTCATGAACTTCAACTTCAATGGGATTGCATGTAACTTAGTTGGGGTAATAAACAAACTGACGACTGTCCAGTCTCAGATGAAAATGGAAAAGAAACTACACTTAATATTTCTTCTGAGACTTGGAAGTCCAAGAATAAGAAGAAAAAGAACAAAAAGCAATTAGGTCCAAAAGCCAAGATCGATAAGTGTAAGGGCAAAGCCCCAATGGTTCAAAAGAGCAAGGGGGCCAAGAAAACGGACGCATGCCTTAACTATGGTGAGCTAGGCCACTGGAAGAGGAATTGTCCAAAACATGACTGAAACGCGCATTCAAGTACGGAACTACTTGTTTTGGAAACAAATTCTTCTGTATCAGTATATTCTACTTCTTGGATACTTGATTCTGGTGCGAGTTCTCACATTTGTACAATGAATCAGGATCTGGAATGAAGTAGGAAGCTGGATTTGGGGGAGGTAATGATCACTGTTGGAAGTGGACACAGTGTCGAGGGTTCTGATATTGGATCTCTTATGTTGAATTTAGAATCTGGTTTTATTCTTACTTTAGATGATGTACTTGTATTCCCAAGGGGCATAAAAATATTGTATCAATTCCGATCATGGAACGAAAGAGATTTCACTTCTTTATAGGAGATGGGTCCTGTCGAATTTATTTCAGAAATAAAATGGTTGGTACTGCTACATTATTAAATGGTTTATACCATTTGAATCTCAAGAATAAAACAACCGTGAACATTATAACTAGGAAGCGTGGTAGGGATGAAATAAAGCAAGCACTTAAGTGGCATCTTAGACTTGGTCATATTGGTCAGAACAAGATTCATATAATAGAGAAATATGGACTTACGGGTCCATTAGGATCGGATCCTATCCAACTTGTGAATCTTGCCTTCAAAGCAAAATAACTAAGTTACCCTTCACAGGGACTTTTGAAAGAGCTGCTGAAAAACTTGGATTGATCCATACCAATGTTTGTGGCCCTTTTGAAGTGGCACGAGATGGCTTTCAATATTTCATTACATTCACTGATGACCATACTAGGTATGGGTTCATATACTTAATGAAATATAAATATGAAGCTTTCGATAAATTCAAGGAACTTGAAGCCCTAGTTGAAAACCAAACAGGTAACCGTGTTGAGACTCTTCAGTCAGACCGAGGTGGCGAGTACATGAGTATCGAGTTTGATAGTTCTTAAAAGAACTAAGAATAGTGTCACAATTTACTCATCCAGCTACTCTACAATTAAATGGTGTATCAGAAATAAGGAACCGAACCTTGTTGGACATGGTTCGCTCCATGCTTAACTATACTGATCTACCGATTTATCTTTGGGGTCACGTGCTCCTTACTCCTGCATATAACTTGAACATATGTCCTTTCAAATCCATTCCTAAGACTCCACATAAGATGTGGAGAGGTACGAAACAAATTCATAATCACATTAGAATTTGGGGATGTCCTGCTTATGTCAAGAAGACTAAAGTAGAGAAATTTGAAGCTAGGTCTGTGAAAGGTCATTTTATAGAATATCCATGGGATTCAATGGAATATGTATTCTACATACACGAAGATAGGATCATTGTTGCTTTACAAGCACACTTCCTGGAAGATGAGTTCATTCAGTAAGGAGGCACACGTAGAAATATTTCTTTGGAAGAAATAAAAGAAACACCAATTGAGACACCTGTACAAGATATTGGAACCAAACCTTTTGAAATACAAACACAACCTCGTGGGTCTAGTAAAACTTCTCAATTACCTGAGAGGTATGGCTATTTGCATCAAGAGGAACTGGGTGTCCATGAGATGACATAAAATAGATGTTGACTCTGTGAAGTGGCGATAGGCTGTAGAAGTTGAGATAGAGTCAATGTATGCTAATAACGTTTGGACTTTAGTGGATCGTCCTAAGGGCATGGTGTCTATTGGAAATAAATGGATCAACAAAAGAAAGACTGATTTAGATGGCAAGGTTGATACCTATAAGGCCAGGCTTGTGGCAAAGGGTTATTCCCAAAGAGAGAGAATCAATTACTTCGAGACCTTTACGCCTATAGGCATGATTATGTCTATTCGCATGATGCTTACCATAGCAGCCCACTTAGATTATGAAATGTGGCAAATGGATGTGAAAAACGGCATTCGTAAATAGATTCCTCGAGGAGGAAATTTACATGGAACAGCCTAAGCTATTCATATCTGAAATCGATATTCATAAAGTATGCAAACTTCAGCGTGCCATTTATGGACTGAAGCAAGCTTCGCGAAGTTGGAATCTTTATTTTAACGAGACAGTCAAAGAGTTTGATTTTGTCTAAAACGAAGAAGAGCCCTGTATTCAAAATAAGCTTAGTGGGAGAAAAATTGCGTTCTTAATACTATATGTGGATGACATTCTACTTATAGGAAATGACGTAGGAATGCTCAGTTCTGTAAAATCTTGGCTTTGTGAAAAGTTCTCAATGAAAGACTTGGGAGGAGCTACCTATATTCTGGGTATTCGTCTCTACTGGGATTGAGTGCAAAGAATGTTAGGTCTTTCCCAAGCCCTCTATATAAAAAAGATCCTGAAGTGATTTAGAATGGAAGATTCTAAGAGAGGGTTCCTACCTATGCGACATGGCATAAAACTTTCCTTAAAAATGTGTCCTCAAATTGAGGAAGACATAAAGGAAGTGAGTAAGGTGCCCAATGCTTCGTCAATGGGTAGCCTCATTTATGATATGATTTGCACTAGACCGGACATAGCCTATGCTGTGAGTGTAGTGAGTCGGTTTCAGTAAAATCAAGGGCAGGAACATTGGAATGATGTAAAGAGCATTCTTAAGTACCTGAAGAGGACTAAAGAATTGTTTCTTACGTACGGCGGTGGAGAACTCAGAATGATCGGTTACACAGATTCAGATTTTTCGGCAAACATGGATGCAAAGATGATCACACCAGGGTATATCTTTACTCTGAATGGTGGAGCAGCATCTTGTAGAAGTGCCAAGCAAAGCGTAACTGCTATTTCCACATGTCAAGCCGAATATCAGGCAGCCATGGAGGCTGCTAAAGAAACTTTTTGGATTAATAAGTTCCCTGAGGAACTTCAAGTGTTCCCTGACGCAGAGAAGCTTGTGGCGCTGTTTTGTGACAACGATAGAGCTGTTGCACAGGCTAAGGAGCCTAGGGCTCACCACAACACCAAACATATTGAGAGAAAATATGATTTCATTCGAGAAATGGTTCAGAAGAGGAATGTTACACTGCAGAGAGTAGACACGACAAATAACATTGCTGATCCACTAATCAAGCCACTATCTCAGATGGTCTTAGAGCGACATCTGGAGAGTATGGGTATTAGATACCATAGTTTGTGGTATTGAGTGCAAGTGAGAGATTGTTAGGGATATGCCCTCGAATGCCACTCAGAGGATGCAACTTAGTGGGTAAGTAGCAGTCTCTAGTGAATACCAAGATAGGATTCTTTCTCCTGTAAGTGAGAAGGTAAGTGTCCCATCCCACTTGTAACGATCATGGTGAACTTAGAACTTGGTTAAGATCAGTTTATTTGCAGAAGAACGAGAATCATAAGTGGGACTAACTTAGAATTCAGTTGAACGTACTTACCTTGTTATGAATTCATTTAGATAACCGAAACGTCTTTTAGAATTGATGGGCAGAATTGGAATGTGGTTTGTGACATTTTGAATATGCTGAAATCCGTAGACATCAATGTGTTATCCCCGTTACGATCCTTCGTTTCGCATGTAGTATGGTATTCTTTTGATGTAGTTTGCTTTAAGTAATTAACCGGGAATCGGCCGTATGATAATAAATAGTTCGGTCGCTTGTCAGAATGTTTACCATGTTCGTGCGACAGCCTTGTTACGTAAGTTGAGTTTATCATTATTTCCTTTTGTGTAAGGTTCGAGGTTTGTGAACGGTTGATCGAATGAGTGGCCTTCGAGTTTGTGGAAGTCGTTGAAGTAATTATTTCTTGCCATCTTTATAAGTCAAGTACTTTAATTATGTTTATCTGTGTTGATGTCGATTATGTTGTTATATGTCGTACATAGGTATTGTGATTGTTTAGTCCACCATGCGTTGGTCCGACGGGATCATCATGGGAATCTATAGCTGTGTGCGCTGGATAGTTGGACAGGTGCTTCCACCATGTGTTGGTCCGACGCGATCATCATGGGAATCTATGATGTGTGCGCTGGATCGTTGGAATACCACGTGTATATTGAGATTGATACGTTGTGTTGTGCATTGTATTGTTATCGTTTCTCGTTGGGGAAACTTGTTCTTATCATTGTTGATATTATTATTCAGGGGTCGCTGAATAAATCACTGTTGTGTAATTATCGTACTTGTACTAGCATCGTTGTGCTAACCCCTTCGGGGTTGAACATTTGTTTTATATTCAGGATCCAGGAGGGCGGGGAAACAACCACTAGTGCTGCATGATGACGAGGGTGCAGAGTGATGTTTGTGGCCAAGAGAGTTTGTCTTTGTGTTTCGTTTTAATAAAGTACTCGAGTACGTTGTTGTTGTTGGTTGTATTTGATGTTTATTATCGAGAGTTGTCCGATTTACATTCTCCAGACCTGTAATATATCAATAAACTTTGCTCTGGACATTTATTAATGTTGTTTTAAATTTATTAGCCTAGTAAATCCTTACATCAAGGATTTACAGCGCTGTAATAATCCTGAATATCTCGGGGTGTTACATATATGTGAACCTTTGACTTGAGGATTCATTAGGAGATGTACTTGTGACATTAAGTTAGTCATTAGAGTAGTTCGATCTAATCACCATTTGGTGGGGTCAACCTCGAAATACAACTTAGTGGGCAAGTCGCAGTCTCTACTGAATACCAAGATAGGATTCTTTCTCCTGCAAGTGAGCAGGTAAATGTACTATGCGGTTGATGGAGAATGAGATCATAAGTCTTTGGCTGAAGCATTTAGAGCTAGTTGTATTTGATACACGAGAGCTCGGTGGTCTCGGTTTGCATTAACAAATGCATAGAGTCAAGTTATAATAGGATTTAACATTACCGTGACCCTAATACTTGATCGGTATATTTGATTTAAGGGTTTATACGTATACGGTATTCACGACATAATGATTTTCGAATTGATCCTATCATTCGTTCTAAGTTAGGTTACGGTGTGGGCCACGAGACTGGCTAAGTGGTGCTAACACTAATTGGATCCTCCCAATGCTAACTAAGACGAACCTACAGAGTCGCGGCATAGGAATTGATGATGGATTATATTTAGCTTATTCTCTCTTGGTTAATATTGGACATTGGATGTCTAATTGAATTTATTAGATATATTACTGGGTAACTAACTTTATTCGAAATATTTCTTAGAGAATTTATTTAAATATAATTAATTAATTTGATTAATTAATTGTATTGATTTTGAAACGTACCCAAGTTTATCTATCAGACTAGATACACGAGGATTCTTTTCACGGATCGAAATGAACCAACTCCATAATTATTCTTCATGGCCGCCCTCACCTTTCACCATATGTTGGTGATTGATCTTTTTGGTCTTCATGCATTTTTGATATTTTGTGGAGTTTATATGATATTAGATGTATTATTTTATGGTCTTGATGAATAATTGAGATGTGTGATGTGTATTAAAATGGACACCATCTTTCATTCCTTAGTGGTGAGAGTTCAGCCGTGAGTTGTTTTGTGAGACAGAGTTTTTCTTTTCAAAGTTTTACATTTAAGTTTTAAGTGTATCTTAGAGAGAATATAATTTTTATAAAATAATTAGAGTATTTATAAAATTAAAACCAAGTTGATTTTATCCACTTCTAGCCGTATTCTTCGAGAATAAGAAGATAAAAATAGTTTTCCGTCATCTTCTGACGTGTGATACGTAGAGGCACGGTGCTTTCGGTGCTCGGGAATTTCCAAAAGCTCGTTCGATTGGATTCGTGTTCATATGCGGGATCAAGAAGATATTATAAAAGGTCTACGAGGGTATGACTTCTTAATTTTATCTTCATCCTTTTATTCATTTATACGATGCTTGATCGATCCGTTTTAGGGGTTCGGTTTTTATCCGGTTAGATCAGTTAATTTTTCCACTGCATAACTCATTTTTAATCACCGAATCCCTATAGTTGTATCGAAGAGAGGTCTATGCAATCGTATATTCGATATTAGCATTTGGAATGCTTGATTAAATGATTTTATGATTTAGAATCATAATTGTTTTATCATTAATTTTTAACTATTAATCTTAAAATTTTTATTCATGATTTTATGTTACAATATAAATCTAATTTTCTTGTGAAAAACTGATTTAAATGTGTAATATAAAAATCAGAAAAATATTTTTTTTAGATTTGGGACGAAAAGACGAGCCTGAAAGAGGCCGGACCCGGCATCTCGGGGCTACCGGGAGGTTCTTTGGATCGCCGTGACAAGCCGCCTACCGAGAGCGATGGCGGTGCCGAGTAGCATCTTTGGGATGCTCGAGACAATTTGGATAGCCTCGATGCCGCGGGCTTGAGCTCGAGTTTTGTGTTTTTCGACTTTGTTTTTATATTTTATTCGGTAAATTAGTTTTCCGCAAATTAAATTGAATTTAATTTGACTAAAATAAAATTATGGCTATTCTTTAAGGGAATTAATTTAATGAAATATTCATTTTCATCTGGAACAAGTTAAAATTAATTATTGTGTGAATTAATTGGATTAAATCTTATGAATGGATCAATATTATATTGTTTGGATCAATATTTAGATTAATATTTTTTGTCATTAATTTTAACGTAATTGTTGAATTATTATCTGAATGGTGATGTAGTTCATGGACTTAATTTATTGAATCTTTATTCGATAGGGTTGTAAAGGCCGTTTTGAGCGAAATTATTTTTTTAGTAAATTTTGTATAGGATGTAATTTTTATTGATGTAATAAATTAGCTATAACGAAGAGCCGGGCACGTACCACCAAGAAGACGAAGATTCGAGATATGTAATTAGATTAGTTATATTTTTATCGGGTCGATGATGACTTGGTACTAAGGAACGATCCATGAACTGCATGTTGGTAGATTTAGGTTGTGGATGTTTTCATATTGTATGACAAATAAACAAACCGATAAACTGACAAATCGCGATTATAAAATGATTAATATGCAAAGTATAACATATAATCGCGTAATACTCCCACTTACAAAACTTAGTTAGAAAGGTTACGAGGTTTCCTAGCCTCCGTCAAACTCATGGAAAATTGAAATCTAAACTGAAATATTATTTTTTTCGAGTATGTCGGGGTAATATTTTGGGGAAGGTTGAATTCCTAGAGTGCAGTAGATGCCTTTGGTTCTGACAAATCAAACCCTGGAAACCATATGGGTTTCCGGGAGAGATTTAATTATAAGACTAATAGGACTTGACGGTTTAAACTTAGATAGTTCAGCGAGCCATAGAAACCGTATGGGTTTAGGGCAAGTGAACTTGGGGTAAAACAAGATCGAATCATCCATTAAATGGCTTGATGTTAGACATCACTTTATAAAGAGTGATGGAATAGAAACAGAATGGGTTGACCTCTATTAAACTTTGTAAAGAAATCGATCACCACTATGAAGTCAACCATTAGTTCCGGATTTCACATGGGAGTGTGTAAAAGCTGATAAAATAGTGGGAGGCCGAGTTATGAATAAAGAAAGTCCTTAAATTCTTTACTCGAATCATAATTAAACAATCACTAAAGAATCTTAAATTATTCTCTGCAGTTAACAAACATCTCTCAAAATGACAATGAACCCACTCGCAATATTACTCTAAAAGAACACCCTGACTAGTCCAAACTATGTGGACTGGCTTCGGAACTTGAGGATTGTCCTCGTGATGGAGATACTGGGATACGTCTTAGGGGCGGACATCCCAGCAGCTCCTGCAAGAACCCGAGCCAATTAGGAATAAGTCGATGCCCATGAGAAATGGGTAAAAGAAGATGTAAGAGTGCGCAGGTACATGTTATGCTCAATGACTAATGAGCTTCAACGTGCCCATGAAAAGATGACGTCTTGGAGAGCTATCTTAGCACACCTGGCTGAGCTCTATGGAGAGCATAGTCGAACTGCTAGATATGAGATATCGAAATAATTATCTGGCGCGAGGATGAAGGAAGGAGAGAGAGTTGGGGACCATGTCCTCAAGATAATCTCGATGATTGAGAGATTAGAAGCTCTTGCTTTTCAGATGCATGCATCTCTTCACACTGACCTTATCCTGCAGACACTTCTTGACTCATTTTCCCAATTTGTCATGAACTTCAACTTCAATGGGATCGCATGTAACTTAGTTGGGTTAATAAACAAACTGACGACTGTCCAGTCTCAGATGAAAATGGAAAAGAAACTAAACTTATTATTTCCTCTGGGACTTGGAAGTCCAAGAATAAGAAGAAAAAGAATAAAAAGCAATTAGGTCCAAAATCCAAGATCGATAAGGGTAAGGGCAAAGCCCCAATGGTTCAAAAGAGCAAGGGGGCCAAGAAAACGGACGCATGCCTTAACTATGGTGAGCTAGGCCACTGGAAGAGGTATTATCCAAAATATGACCGAAATGCGCATTCAGGTACGGAACTACTGGTTTTGGAAACAAATTGTTCTGTATCTGTTGGCAGCCGACTCGCCAGAGTCTTGTATGTTAGCAGATGTCTGAGCATCCGTCATAGCCGCCAAAGCCTCGAGATATACTGTATCGACAGTAGCAGGCATCTCTTCCATAGGGGTTGGGCCCTGGGGGAGTTGTTCAGTGGGTTGTGCCATGGAAGAAGCGTCCTTGGAGATTTCTGTGGCCTTAACTTTTGAAAGCCTCCTTAGCTTCCTTTTCGGCTTCTCAACAGCAACTGGAGTTTTGCTGTGAGATCTTTTTCTCTTCCTTGAAGTCTCCTCGCTATGAGACTTCGAAGATACGTCTCTTGGATCGACAGAAAGCGGCAAATTGCGAACGTAGGGCCTCTTAGCAATGAGGGGTCCTTTCTTGAAGATGGTGGGATGGATACTTCCCATATAAATGCGAGAAGTGATCTTCTTGGCTTTATCATCTTGCGGAACACCGCATTTGGTCAGAATATAGTTCAACAGCAGACCAAATGATTTCTTCTGCGAAGCAGGCTTAGAAACTTCTTCCTGCAACCGTTTGAGGATGATTTGACACGAGTTCACCTTCTCACATGTCATTATTGCAACCATCATTCTAAACGTAAGATTTGTGCACATCTCAAAAGCACCTGTTCTGTTCTCAATGATACGACAACAGAAATCATGTAAGTAGACAAAAGGTAAACAGAAGTTTTTCTTATGTCTAGAGATGTGAACCATTTCAACTGAGGATGAACCGGTGAACAAGCCACAGTAGGCGGTTAACAGTTCCTGGGACCCAAAGGACTCGAGATCTTCCATTGACAGGCCATCAGAAGGTAGCCTGTAGATATTCTGGAGTAGCTCTTGGTCAACGCGGATCTCAACTCCGCGAACGATGGCTGTTATGTCAGCGACATGTCCTCCCTGGGCTTGTGAAATGAAACGAACGACAACATTGAGGTAGAACTCCTCAACCAGATGAACATCAAATCGCTCAGCAGAGTGGCTGCCAAGGCGATAGAGGCCTTCTTGGCGAATCCTAGTGATGATGTATTCCATCGATTCGACGTCATCCAGTTCGGCATGAACACGTTCAAGCAAGATAGATCTGGAGAAGATCCGTCCGTTGATGATGTTGGATGTTTTCTTGAGAGAGATGGAAGAGGTTTGAAAAGATGCCATTGTTGATACTTGAATAAAAGGTAAAAGGTTTCAATCAAAAATGCAGTAAACACAGAAAACTTTTAGGCTGTATGCTTAAGAACTCTTAAAATATGCAGAAAGCATAAAGAGACTCAAATGGCATTTTCAGTCCTTTTATAGTGGGCGGCGAAGAAGGGTTTTCAGAGACTGAGCGGTCAGATTTAAGGGATGGGAACCGTTTTTTTAAAATGGACGATCACGAGTGGACTGAGTGTAACCGGTATAACTTATCCAATTAATTTCAAATAGGAGCGGGTCCTACTTCTGACTTTTCGAATTACCCTTATTGCCTGAAACGGTGGTGTACACTTAATAAAAAATTTGAAAACATCGCGGCTTGAAGTTACCAATGTTCAGATGTCGTGTAAAGCATTTAATGCAAACGGCTTGTAATGATAACAGGGCACATGGACATAAAATATTTAAAATAAATAACATGTTAATTGATTTCCCATTGTATGTGTTGTATCCGCGAAAATACAGTGTTCCCCCTTAAAAGGTATATACGGGTTTCAATTCGATACAGCAGCTTTCGAATTAATGATGTATTCTTGGGTCGTACGGTATTCCCTCTTAATTATTGCACACGCTAGCTGTAGGAAAATTCATATCACTTGGTTCCTACAGTGCTGTTCTGATGGACTGAGTGTACAGATAACTAACGGTGGATACTGTATTCTTGGGTCTTACAGCATTCCCCCTCAATTTGTTGAGTATAAACATTAAAAACTTACAGGGAATCAAGCTGTAGCAATCCCAATTCATGTCGAAGCATGCAGAATCTTGCTGTGTCAAGAGGCTTGGTGAAGATGTCAGCTAACTGGATATCTGTATGAACTTTTTCCAGACGAACATCCCTGTTCTCAACATGATTCCTAATGAAGTGATGCTTCATGTGAATATGCTTGGTGCGAGAGTGCAATACAGGGTTGTGAGTGATAGCAATTGCACTCGTGCTATCGCACATAATCGGCGTTTCTTTGGCTTCAATTCCATAATCTGACAGCTGTTGTTGCATCCAAAGGATCTGCATACAACAACTTCCAGCAACATAGTATTCTGATTCAGCTGTTGAAAGCGAGTTAGCCAATTGTTTCTTGCTAAAACAAGATACAAGTCTAGGTCCAAGAAAGTGACAAGTTTCACTTGTACTCTTCCTATCTAGCTTGAAACCTCCAAGATCTGAGTCGCTGTACCCAACTAAATCGAATCTGCCTTCTTTAGGATACCACAGTCCTACATCGACTGTTCCTTTGACGTATTTCAGGATTCATTTAGCTGTTGCGAAGTGTGATTCTTTAGGTGATACTTGATATCGCGCACACACTCCCACAGCAAACTAGATATCGGGCCTGCTAGCCGTTACGTATAGGAGAGAGCCAATAAGCTTCCTGTAGAGTGATTGATCAACCGACTTTCCAGCTTCATCAGCACTAATTTGCATGGAAGTGCTCATGGGGGTTGACGATGATTTGGAAGTATTCATTCCAAATTTGTTGAGAAGCTCCTTACCGTATTTTTTCTTGTTGATGAAAATCCCTGTAGGCAACTGCTTACCTGCAAACCTAGGAAATAACTAAGTTCTCCCATCATACTCATTTCAAATTTACTTTGCATGAGATGATAGAACCTTTGACATAAATCAAGGTTAGTTGAACCAAATATTATATCATCTACATAGATTTGAACCATCAAGAGGTCATCACCTTCCTGTATTTTGAACAAGGTCTTGTCCACAGCACCTTTCTCGAATCCATTATTGGTTAGATACTGGGACATGGTCTCATACCATGCTCTAGGGGCTTGCTTAAGTCCATACAGTGCTTTCCTTAGCCTGTATACTAGGTCTTCGCCTTCTGGATTGACAAACCCTGGTGGTTGTTCAACATATACTTCTTCAGCGAGGTCTCCCTTTAGGAATGCACTTTTGATGTCCATTTGATATACAATGAAGCTCTTATGGGCGGCAAAGGCTAAAAATATCCTAATGGCTTCTAGTCTGGCTACAGGGGCAAATGTCTCATCATAGTCTATGCCTTCTTCCTGTCTGTAGCCTTGGGCGACTAGTCGGGATTTATTCCTGATAATGAGTCCATTTCTATCCTTCTTGTTTCTAAATACCCATTTGGTTCCAATTACTGATTGGTGCGAAGGTCTGGGTACAAGATACCATACATTGTTTCTTTCGAAACCGTTAGGCTCTTCTTCCATAGATGTGATCCAATGAGAATTATTGGGAGCTTCTTTGGTTGAAACAGGTTCGGATTGTGCTAATAATACAACAATAGTGCACATATTAAGTCTTCTAAGTTCGGATTGAGATTTCCATTCAGAAAATGGTGATATCTCAGTATTGGGTTCTTCTTGTGCACATAGTACATTCCCTTGTGTACTCTGTATTCTCATACGGGTAGAAACACCAGCATTAATGTTTCCAATGATCAGCTCTTGCGGGTGATCTCTCAACCATCTTCTGTCGGGTTCTAATTCAGGGTCCCGTACTGTATCTTGAGTTGTTGTAGTTTCGGATTCAGCTTGTATAGCATCGACTTCATCTATGTCAGTTCTTCCATCCGCGGGGTTGATTTCTAGGTCAACAATAGGTTTGATAGGAGTTGGTGGATCTATGATGGAAAGTTGTTGGATGTTCTGAGAAAGGTCTTCTACTCCTGTAGGATCATGGTGAGGTTCATCGAACACTTCATGAACTGATTCCTCAATTGTTAGCTTTCTTTTATTGAAGATCCTGTAAGCTTTGCTAACAGAGGAATATCCTACAAATATCCCTTCATCCGATTTCTCATCGAAGGTTCTAAGTTGATCCTTACCGTTGTTCAAAACGTAAAATCTGCATCCAAATATGTGAAAGTACAAAACTAACAGAATTTTGTTGTTCCATACCTCGTATGCTGTTTGTTGTGATGCTTGTTGACAATACGGTTTTATGTGTAGCACGCTGTATTGGTGGCTTCGCCCCAGAAATGCTGTGGCAACTTGCTTGGGGCAATCATTGTCCTTGTTTCTTCCTTCAGCGTCCTGTTCTTTCGCTCGGCAACACCATTTTGTTGAGGTGTACGGGCAGCTGAGTATTCGTGTTGTATACCATTTTCCGAACAGTATTTCTCTATAAAGCGGTTAGTGAATTCTATACCTCTTTCGGAACGAATGGATACGATACTCGACCCTTTTTCATTTTAAAGCTTTCTGAGGTGCTCGGGGAGCTTTGATGTTGTTTCCTTCTTCTTGCTTAGGAAAATTGTCCAAGCATGCCTGGAATAATCATCAACAATAATAAGACAGTATTTCTTACCTCCCAAACTTACCGGGTCTACGGGACCATAGAGATCAATATGTAGCATTTCCAACACTATGTGGGTTGAAAGGTAGGATTTGCTTTTCAGAGTGGTCTTGATTTGCTTGCCTTTCTGACAGGGTCCACAAACGCTGTCTTTCTGGAATGAAACATTTGGCAATCCTCTAACCATTCCCTGTCTGGAGAGTTTGTTGATAGTCTTGAAGTTGATGTGTGACATCCTTTTATGCCATAACCAGCTTAGATCTGCAGTGCTTTTGGCTACAAAACAAGGAATTGTGGAGCTCGTAGGCATCCAGTCAGCAATATACATAATACCTGATCTGCTTCCTGTGAGCACAACTTCTTTGATCAGGATGTTCTTGACTCTACAGTGATCTATATAGAATTTCACCGAGAACTATTTGTCACAGAACTGGCTAATACTAAGTAGATTGTACTGTAAGACTTCAACATAAGCTACATCGGTGACTTTGAATTTTCCGACAAGTAGGGTTCCCTTCCCTCTAGTTCTTCCTTTAGATTTATCACCAAAGCGCACTTTTGGACCGCGACCTTCTACGAAATCTGATAGCTTGCTTTTATCTCCTATCATGTGCAGGGAACATCCGCTGTCGAAGTACCAGATGTCCTTCTCCAGAATGTCCTGTAGCAAACAAATTAGGTAGATTTAGGTCCCCTATGATTGTTGGGTCCGTGGATGTTAGTGCCTTTAGGTACCCAGATTTTCCTGACAGCAATAGGTTTACTGTATGATGGTTTAGGTCCGTAATTGCGATTTCTACGTGGTGCATATACATAGTTGCTATAACCATTATAATTATTATGCATGTAAAATTCAGGGTTATTATTAGTCCAGTACAAATGCCGTCTTGGAGGTGGAGCCATTTTCTTCGGCCTAACAGCTTGCCTTCTGGTTCTCCAGTAGGATTCCCAACGCTTTTGTTGATACTGTGCGGAAAATTTCTATCGCTATGAGTGACGAGGCTCCTGTATCCAATACCTAGGCATGCTGTACTGAAAGTACTGCCGTGCGGGCCTTTGGTATTTGGATACAGTCTTCTTTCTGAATGGCTGTTGGCGCTGCTGATATGCTCGGGGAGCATGCTGTTGGATACGCCTCACAGGTCTGAATGGCTGGTGATTCCGCTGTCTGGAATAGGACTGAGGTGGCGGAATGGCATCTTTTGCTATTCGCGGTGCAACGGGTTCCTTCACATGATTCGGAACTTCTTCCGGTACAGGAATGGGTTCCACACCCCCGACGAACATAGTACTAGAAGTTTTCCCTTTATTGGAAAATGAGATGTATCTTAAGCCACTTTTATCGTGAGCATGTTTCCCAGTGCTTAGAATTTCTTCCATTCTTTTGGATGATTTCTCGAAAGATTTCAGAATGGTCTCAAGTTCTCCTTCTCGTTTTTCGAGAGTTTTTACTTTGGCTTGAAGCAGAACAAAATCATTTGCATTGCTTTCACTATGAGATTTAGTCTCACTTAGTTCATGAGCAAGTTGATGATTGCTCTCCATGAGTTTTTCAGACTCGACTTTGCTGTTTTCACAATCAATAGACATATTTTCGTAATTTACTTTCAGCAAGTTGTTTTCTTCTTTCAGCTCTAAGTTAGAAAGTTGGAGCTGTATGTTTTCATTTTTCAATGTCTCATGGGCCATTTGAATGGTCTTAAACTCATTCATCATGTTTGCAAAAGTATGAGATGCATTGGAGGGAATAGCTGAAGTTGAGCTTACCTCATCATCGCTATCTTCATCTTCCGAAATGTCCTTAGCCATAAAGCACATATAGGCTTTATCTTCGAAATCATCATCAGATGAATCACTGTCAGTGACTACCTGAAGACATTCTTCGGATTTAGATGGAGCGGGGGCGGCTTCTGATTCACCAATCAGGGCTTTGATCTTGTTTTTCCAAGTACGTCTTCTTTCATCCTTTTCTTGTTGCTCGGCTTCCAGCAACCTTTGAACTTTGGGATGAGGACATTTGTTTACATAATGTCCAGGTTTCCTGCAATTATAGTACAAGTTAGCATCACCAGAGGAAGTTTCAGTACTTACCTTGTTTACAGGCTTGGGCATGTATGGAGTTTTTCCCAATTGCTTGATGAACTTCTTGAACTTATGCATAAGGAGCGCCATTTCGTCTTGCGACAGGATGTCATCGTCGCTGTCAGTATTCTTATGAGTAGGCTTTGATGAACTCGGCATGCTGTGTCTTCGATTGGATACAGCGGCTAAGGCTGTAGTCCTGGCGGGAGATTCTTCAGCTTTCTCTCTCCTGTCTATATCATACTCAAATGCTTTAAGGTCAGAAAAGAGATCAAAAGTAGATATTTCACTAAGATTGCACGAGACACGCATAGCTGTGGTCTTAATGTCCCATCGGGCAGGGAGTGATCTGAAAATTTTTAGGTTTTTCTCCCTTTGAGTATAAATTTTGCCTAATGCTTCAAGTTCACCAATGATGCCAGTGAATCTGAGGTCAAGTTCCTCAAGTGTTTCAGTTGGTTTCATTTCAAAAGATTCGAATTGCTGAGTTAATTTTGAAATCTTGTTTTCTTTTGAGAGCTCAGTTCCCTCACAAATTAACTTGAGTTTATCCTAGATATCCTTGGCTGATTTACAGTTCTTTACCTTAGAGAATGTGCCTTTGTCAAGGGTGACAAATAGCGCATTCTTTGCAAAATTGTCGAGGTTGGCGCGCTTTCTTTCGTCAGAAGTCCATTGTTTGCAACTTTTTCAAGCCTCTACATAAGCCTGACCTTCAATCCTTGGGGCTGGATTTACCTTCATAATCTTTATGGGGCCATCCTGTATGACAAAAATCATCTCTTCGTGCATTGCTGCAAGATGAGCCTCCATCTTAATTCTCCAATCATCAAATTCGTTAATAGAAAACATAGGAACTTTATTGATCAATGATGAATCCATATGAAAGTATAAGGACGAAAACGACTATTTTATAAAAATAAGTGATTTGAGGATCTAATTTAATCAAAAATACGACTGATTTTTTTATAATCAACCGCTCCGATACCACTTGTTGGCCACTAAGTATACAGGATACAACTTGGAGAGTGTTTTAAATAACAAGCTGTACGGTTTTCAAATCTGAGTGCGTAGCAGAAGTCTTGACAAAGTAAGTTGCTGTAAATACAACAACTAGATATGAAATGTATACTTAAAGACAATCACAAATATTAAAACAGTAAATGCAGAAGGTAATTAAAGTGGTTTGAGGTAAACCACTCTACGTCCACTGGTCCTCCGCACAGGAGTAAAAATGTTTATTATAAATACTACGTACACAACTACGTATTTATAATCAAACCTAATCAGTATATCGTTCACACAGATTGATATAATGATCTTAGCCTTCAACCGTTCACACAGATTGGTTTGAGCTTTCACTTGACTGGCTTCTTCACACACAGTTCTGAAGCTTCGTCTCTTCAATGTAGGTCCATCACACACAGTTCGGGAAAAGCAAGGTCTCGCAGTCCACACAGGGCTGATGGGTTTGTTCAAGGGTTAGAACAATATTTGAACAACAGCTTTGACTTTCTAAGCTTTTAGCTGGTGATGTGTTGTTCACGGTTTTGAGCACTGTATATCTCTTCTTTCAGAATAGCAGAATGCCTTGGGAGATATGTTTGCTCTGAATATTCGTTCGTTCGTTTGTTTGCGTGTATGTCTCTCTTTAGATGTTCAAAGGCTGGGGATATATATAGCTTTATGAAATATATCCGTTGATATAAATCCGTTGAGCAAGATCCCGTTCCAACGGGATGATGTGTTTGAATAAAACACGATCCGAATTTTATGCTAGATTGAAGATCTCTGACGGCTTGATATTTAAATACTTTATCCTTTAGTATTTAAATATATCTTCTCAAACGGGACTTTGACTTGGTGAATAGCAAAGATTCCTTCTTGTCCTGTTTGAATGCTATATGGAATGATAGCTATATTGTCGATTCGAGACATCTTCCATACTTAGTCTTTATAAGACTCCTTTGCTGTATGATTTGATTTTGTATGCTGGGGATACGAGAAGTCTTCGATACAGGTTGATACCTTTTGATCAGCTTTTCGATACAGATGCTTGCTGTATTCTGGATTGGCATATTTGTCAAAACATTCAGTCTTGACCTTTCCAATACAGGGATTGTTATCCCAACAGTTAATCATGTAATTTCCAGCTTTTTGCGTCTTCGAATTCTTCGATGCTTTGCTTCGCTTCTTTGTTGATTTGCTTTCTTTAGCAACTTTAATCATCAAAACTCAATTAATGCTTGTGAATCTGAACTGTGGAGACTACTTGCCTCTGCCGACCGTCTTCTAGTTGAGAGGTACTAAGAGAGAAATCCTGAAGTAGATTCGGGTGAGGAAGCCGGGAGCCTGAAAATATGTAGGTTTGTATGTATTTTTCCGTGAATGAATCTGGAACGAATTGTGAACTCAGAGTTCTTTCTGAGCAGAATGGGGAACATTTTTCCAGTTGCTGAATGTTCTCTATTTATAGGAATGGGACATAACAGACGATCGCCTTTGCTGTATTATAATAAGCGGGCGATCGTCTTTTAGCACATGGGCTGGTCCCCTTAAAGTCCGCAGGAGTCGCTGGCAGCCAGCTGTGCGGTCCAATGAGAAGCCTGCACGCGTCTGAGTCGCTGTCATGGGCGGTCCCACCTTGTACCTTTCGACGGGTTTGTCGGTAGGTGAGTAGGTGATGACAGGCTGTGGTCAACGATCCATGAAACGCGGCGCCTGTCACGGATCTGCACATGGGAGCTGCTTTGAGATCCAGTCCTCGTGGACTTTGATGAACGAAGGTCTTGTTCTCGGTGTAGGACGATCGTCTTAGGTCGGACATCAGAGACGTTCGTTGGACGCCAAAGGCAATCGCCCAGAGAGTCGATCGCTAGATGCTCGAAGGTGGACTGTTATCTCCGCTTAGGCGCGTTCGCCGTAGCATGATGTTGGGATTCGGTGCCTAAAACGAAGGCCCAGCGGAAGCGGTAAAAGCAAAATTAATTCGATCCGAATCCCTACGAGGATCGATCGAGCTACGTATATACGAATATATAAACGAAAATCAAGAGTCGTAAGAAACTAACCCTCGAAGTCCGTTGATTAAATGGTAACCTTCTCTTGAGCTATTCCCCAAGCTCTTGAACGATCCAACGCCGAAAGCACCGCGTATCTACTTGCCATGCACCGGAAAAACAACCGGAACGACGATCACCTTGCTATCCTCCGAGGATACGGCTAGAGCTAAGTGATGAAGCTATATATGTAAATATTACTACACTCTAAGTGTTTTAATCTTACTCTCTCTATATGATTTTCTCTCAATTTTTCTCCAAGAAAAATGAAGAAGAAATGAATGAAGAAGAACACCAAAAATTTTTCTCTTCCCTCTCACTTTAATGTTGCTGCCGTGAGTTCCCAAAAATGAGAATGGAATGAGGCTTTATTTTGGTCTTCAAATCATTCACAAGATAAGATTCCCCCCAACAAAATCACCTTTAACCTTATAATAAGAGATATGAAATCTCATATGTCAAAAGTCTTCCAACAAGAAAACAAGACAATGATCAAGGTAAGAAATCAAGGTGGGGGCCAGCCTCTAGAAGAAATCGGATGAGTTCGGTTCGTTTCGGACTCCCGAGAGTCCAAACAGATAAACTCCAATTCCGTTCCGATGTATTTATATTGTTTAATTAATCCAATTAATTAAACATATCAAATACAAAATAACATAATTAATTTCTCCAAGAAATAATTATATTCATGAATTAAATTAATCACCCAGTGATTTATTTAATCCATTAGGCCGTAAATCAATTTATCCAATAAATTGATTTAGACATCCAATGTCTCAAATTAGATATCCAATATCTAATATTCATAATGAGAGATTAAGCTCGATTCATTCCGTCGTCAATCCTAATGCGCGACTCGGTAGGTCCGTCTCAGTCAGCAATGGGAGGAACCAAAGAGTAGTAGCACCACCTAGCCAGCCTGGTGGCCTACACTGCACTCGATCGAGAACGAATGATTGGGATCATTCAAGAACCATTCTGTCGTGAATACCAGTATACATATAAACCCTTCTTTCAAATGTCCCGATCAAGTTATAGGGTCACGGTCAGTCAAACCCTATCTGTACTTGACACTATGCATGCGTTAATGCAAATCGAGTTCATCGAGATCTCGTGTATCTAATACAGCTAGCTCCAATGCTTTGGCCAAAGACTTATGATCTCATTTGCCAATAACCGCATAGGACATATAACCCGTTCACTAACAGGAGAAAGAATTCTATCTTGGTATTCAGTATGACCTGCTACTTGCCCGTCAAGATGCACGTCGAGATTGACCCCGCCTTAGGTTTACAGGTCGAACTACTCTAATGAAAATCTTGACGTCACAAGCACATCCCTACTAAATCCTCAAGTCGAAGGTTCACGAATACCTATCACAACCTTTCGATTCCGTCATTGGTATCCGGAGTGAAATCCGTGTGACGAATCGAGGGTGAGTCGGTTGAGTATACTAATCTAATTAGCATACCTATAACGTGTGCTCCCACTAACCATTAGTGTTCGATGTGCACTCTCCATGTCAAAGAACACGTCATACAAGTTTTCTCATAAACTTAACGCCCGATCAAGTTTCATCGACTTGCGAGCGATTAAGTATTTGAGCTATAAACCTTTCGATGCCGACCCCCTTATCCAATAAGGAGTGGAACGCGTTTTGCTCTCAAATACACGGACTAGTTTCTATATGTTTATTTACGAGTTAGGAATGCCAAGTAACTACCGGTAAATAAAGAAACATTCATTTGCCTTATATAAATGGTTTACATAATTACAAGTACAATGCCCTCACTCAACAACCTCCGAGTGGCATTCGAGGGCATACTCCTAACAAGCTCCCCCTTGCACTCAATGCCACACACTATGGTATCTACTACCCATGTTCTCCGGATGACGCTCCAAGCTAGTGAGAAAGTGGCATGGTCGGTGGATCGGCGACGTTGTCGGCCGAGTCTACTCTGTGCGGCCTGATGTATCCCTTGCGAACAAATTCTCTTATGAGATGATACTTCCTCTCAATATGTTTGGTTACATTGTGAAACCTCGGCTCCTTGGCTGCGCTACTGACTCGTCGTTGTCGCGATTACAACGGAACAGCAATTTCGGACATGGTATCATTTGAAGTTCTCCCAAAAACTTCTTAATCAGAACCCTTCCTTGGAAGCCTCCGAGGTGCTTGATACTCGGCTGACAGTGGAATCGGCGATCGCGCTTTGCTTGGCACTACGCCAAGATCTGCTCCTCCATTAAGAGTAAATATGTAGCCAGAAGTGGACATCGAGTCGTCCTTCAGTCCTTGGAAGTCCGAATCAGTGAATCCCACCACATCCAAATCTCCACCGCCATACATAAGAACCATATCTCTCGTTCTTCTCAAGTACTTGAGAACGTTCTTTCTGCTGACCCAATGTTCCCTACAGGTTTGCACGAAACCTACTCACCACGCTTACAGCATGCGCGATGTCAGGTCTTGTACACAACATAGCATACATAAGGCTACCCACGGCCGAAGCATATGGTATATTACTCATTTCCTTGCGTTGTTCCTCACTTTGAGGTCACATCTTCAAGGTGAGTGTTATTCCATGTTGCATCGGTAGGAACCCTCTTTTAGAATCATCCATCTTAAATCGCTTTAAGATCTTATCTATATAGAGGGCTTGGGAAAGGCCTATTGTTCTCTTCGCTCTATCCCGGTAGAGCCGAATACAAAGAATATAGGTTGCTTCTCCCAAGTCTTTCATGGAGAAATTACTCGAAAGCCAAGCTTTCACAGAACTGAGCATTCCCACATCATTTCCTATTAGTAGAATGTCATCTACATATAGTACTAAGAATGCGATCTTGCTCCCACTAACCTTCTTGTATACACAAGGTTCCTCTTCATTTTGCACGAAGTCAAACTCTTTGACCGCCTCGTCAAAACGAAGGTTCCAACTACACGACGCTTGCTTCAGTCCATAAATGGAACGCTGAAGCTTGCACATTTTCTGAATATCGACTTCGGACACAAAGCCTTTAGGCTGCTCCATATAGATTTCCTCCTCGAGGAATCCATTAAGGAAAGCCGTCTTTACGTCCATTTGCCATATCTCATAATCGTGGTAGGCAGCTATAGCAAGCATCATGCAAATAGACTTGATCATGGCTACGGGCGAGAAGGTATCGTGGTAATCGATCCCTTCCTTTTGGGTATAACCCTTTGCCACAAGCCTGGCCTTATAGGCGTCAACCTTGCCATCACCATCAGTCTTTCTCTTGTAGATCCACTTATTCCCAATGGGCACTATGCCCTTGGGGCGGTCTACTAGAGTCCAAACCTGATTTACATGCATTGAGTCTATCTCAGCTTCCATAGCTTCACGCCATTTCGCGGAGTCTACATCCACCATCGCTTGGTCATAGGTCGTCGGGTCGGTCTCTTGGCTATCACTTGGAACCTCATGGAGACCCAGCTCCTCCAAGTGCACAAGCCCATACCTCTCAGGTAAATGAGACACCCTACTAGACCTACGAGGTGGTTGTACTTGTGTTTCAGAAAGTTCGGTTCCAGTTTCTTGCACAGGTGTCTCTCTAGGAGTTTCATTGTATTCTTCTAAAGAAATACTTCTACCTGCTCCGCCTTCCTGAATGAACTCATCTTCCAGGAAGTGTGCTTGTAAAGCAACAACGATCCTTCGATCTTCGGGCATGTAGAATAGATATCCCATCATCCCAGACGGGAATCCAATGAAACGTCCCTTCGCAGACCTAGCTTCCAACTTTTCCACCTTAGTCTTCTTGACATAAGCGGGACATCCCCAAATCCTAATATGATTAAGACTTGGTTTCCTTCCTTCCCACATCTCATGTGGAGTTTTAGGAACGGATTTGGAAGGACATCTGTTCAAGATATACGCGGCAGTCAGGAGTGCATACCCCCACAGGTAAATCGGCAAGTCAGTATAGCCCAGCATGGAACGGACCATGTTCAACAGGGTCCGGTTTCTTCTTTCTGACACACCATTTAACTGAGGAGTACCTGGAGGTGTTAGTTGTGAAACTATTCCATGTTCTTTAAGGAACTTGTCAAACTCCGTACTCATATACTCGCCACCTCGGTCCGACCGAAGTGCTTTGATATGATTACCAGTTTGTTTCTCGACTAGGGCCTTGAATTCCTGGAATTTCTCAAAGGCCTCGGATTTATGTTTCATTAGGTATACATAACCATACCTAGTATGATCATCTGTAAACGTAATGAATTATTGATATTAAATCACGTCCGCTTCCAAAGCACCACAAACGTCGGTATGGATTAATCCCGGTTTATCGGCTCTTTCAAAAGTCCCTGTGAAGGGGGACTTAGTCATTTTGCCTTTAAGGTAAGATTCACAAGTAGGAAAGGGATCCGATCCCAATGGACCCATAAGTCCATCTTTTTCCATCTTGTAAACCTTGGTCTGACCAACATGACCAAGTTTAAGATACCATTTCAAAACTTGGTTGGTTTCATCCCTACCACGTTTTCTAGTCATAGTATTCACAACTACTTTGTTGCTGAGATTTAGATGATACAATCCATTCAACAATGTAGCAGTACCCACTAGTTTATTTCTAAAATAAATTTTGCAGGAACCATCACCAATGAAAAATGAAAAGCCTTTTCGGTCCATGACCGGAATGGATACAATGTTTTTGTGCCCCTTGGGCAAAACAAGTACATCTTCTAAAGTCAAAACAAAGCCGGATTCTAAACCCAAAAGAAGTGATCCTATGTCGGTCGCCTCGACACTATGCCCGCTTCCGACTGTGATCATAACTTCTCTAGCTCCAAGCTTCCTACTTTGTTCCAGATCCTGATTCACGGTACAAATATGAGAACTAGCACCAGAATCCAGTATCTAGGAAGTAGAAAATACAGTAGCAGAACAATTTGTTTCCAAAACTAAAAGTTCTGTACCTGAAGTGCCATGAAGAATCGGACAATCTCTAGACCAGTGGCCCAGCTCACCGCACTTGAGACAAGCATCCTTCTTCTTCTTGTTCTTTGGAACCATCGGGGCCTTGCCCTTTCCCTTAAGGTCCTTAGATTGTGGTCCAGTCCGCTTCTTGGTCTTTTTCTTCTTATTCTTAGACTTAGAAGTCGAAGAAATCACAAGTGCGAGACTCCTTCATCCGCGGTCTTCATCCGAGACGAGCGGTCACCGCTTGTTCATTAGCCCGGCTAAGTTACATGCAATCTCATTGCAGTTGAAGTTCATAACAAACTGTGAGAAGGAATCAGGGAGAGACTGTAGGATAAGGTCGGTTTGGAGAGAAGTATCCATTTTAAAATCAAGAGCCTCCAATCTCTCGATCATGGATATCATTTTGAGGATGTGTTCCCCAACCTTCTCACCTTCCTTCATCCTTGCACCAAACAGTTGCTTGGATATCTCATATCTAGCAGTTCTGCTGTGCTCACCATAAAGCTCGGTTAAGTGAGATAGAATCTGCCTAGCAGAAGTCATTTTCTCATGAGCTCTTTGAAGCTCATTAGACATGGAAGCCATCATATAAGCACGGACTTTCACATCATCCTTAACCCACTTTTCGTGGTTTTCAATCTCTTCCTGATTGGCTCGGGTCCGCACAGGAGGCGCCGGAATGTCCGTCTCCAAGACGTATCCCAGTGCCTCTATACTGAGTACAATCATCAGGTTGCAGAGCCAATCCACAAAGTAAGGTCCCATGAAGGTGTTCTTTTCGAGTAGAATTGCGAGTGGATTCATTGTCATATTGAGATTTTTCTGCATTAAGTATAACAGATTAATTAGTGACTTGTTATATTATGTTCTGAGTATAGAATTAAGGTCTTTTCTATTCTTGTTACCCAGCTCCCACTATTTTTATCGGAATAACACACTCCCATGTGAAATCCGGAAGTATCGTCGCTCTACTTCATAGTGGTGATCGAGTTCTTTATAAATCTTAATAGAGGGCAACCGAACAGGTTTCTAGTCTATTAATTTTCATAAAGTGGTGTCCAACACCAACCCATCTAATGGATGATTCGATCTTCTTTTTCCCCTTGATCATTCCCCTCAACCTATACGGTTTCTATGGTTCGTGAACAAGTTAAGTTTATACCATCGACGCAAATCAGTTTCACAATTGAATCTTATCCGCAACCTATCGTGTTTCTAGGGATAAAATTTGCTCCAACCGAAGGCATCCAATGCGCTCCGGTAATTTATCCGTCCTCCCGAACGACTACCCCGATAACTCGGAAGCATAGCACATCCGGTTTGGATTTCAATTTCCCGAAAACTTGATGGAGGGAAGGAAAACCTTGAAACCTTATAAACTTAATTATTTGTTGTGGGAGAATTATCGCGATTAATGTTACACTTTGCACATTAATTCATTTAAGCGCGTTTGTGGCATTCATACAATATGAAACAACCATTCACAACCTAGTTGCTACCAACATGTGGTTCATGGACCGTTCCTAGAAAACAAAAACTCCGTAATCTAATTACAAGTCTTCGTCTTGAATCTTCGTCTTCTCAAAATGGATCTTCCTCCGGTCTTCGTCATTACATATAAATTTTACATTGAAAATTGCATCCTAGATACAAATTTTTCTAGTAAAATAAATAGGCTCAAAACGGCCTTTACAACCCAATCGAATAAAACGAACGATTCAAAAACTAAGTCCACGAACCACATCCCCATTCAAAAGCATTCATTCAATAAATACTAAATAAATGGAAAGCGTAGAGATACATTGATCCAATCAACAATACGAACCGATCAAATCGATTCACACAATCGGTAATATGATAACATTCAAAATAATTCGGTCGACCATAAATATTCCAATTAATCAAATTTCCCTTATAAAATGAAATACCATAAATCATTTTAATCATATTAAATCCAATTTAACATGCGGGAGATTAATTTTTAAGAATACACGGAAAAATCGAGCCGGGACGAAATTGGCCTGCCATGGCCGAGTCACTGCCGGCATCTTCCGTGAGGCCCGGCTGGCATGGCCGAGTCACGCTCGGCGGCACGGTCGAGGCACGGCCCGTGTCTCGACACGGTCGGGTCTCGCTGGCAATGGCTGGGGTCGCTGACACGGCCCGTGTCACGGACACGGCCGAGTCACCTGGCGACTTCACGCCCTTTGTCCGAAAAGTCGTCCGACGACGATTCGGAGCTCGATTTTCGACCGGATATCCAATATAAATATTTTTCAACATTCATATCTTCAATATAAATCATATTTCCAAGAAATTAAGATTTATATTTAGACATAAACTTACGAAAAATATAACTACAACGAACGTAAAAATATATACCACGATTATGACTAAAATGATTCCAAATCATTCACCATCTAATCAAGCATTCCAAATGCCAATATCGTATATACGATCGCAAGACCTACGCTCCGATACCACTGTTGGGATTCGGTGCCTAAAACGAAGGCCCAGCGGAAGCGGTAAAACGAAAATTAATTCGATCCGAATCCCTACGAGGATCGATCGAGCTACGTATATACGAATATATAAACGAAAATCAAGAGTCGTAAGAAACTAACCCTCGAAGTCCGTTGATTAAATGGTAACCTTCTCTTGAGCTATTCCCCAAGCTCTTGAACGATCCAACGCCGAAAGCACCGCGTCTCTACTTGCCACGCGCCGGAAAAACAACCGGAATGACGATCACCTTGCTATCCTCCGAGGATACGGCTAGAGCTAAGTGATGAAGCTATATATGTAAAGATTACTACACTCTAAGTGTTTTAATCTTACTCTCTCTATATGATTTTCTCTCAATTTTTCTCCAAGAAAAATGAAGAAGAAATGAATGAAGAAGAACACCAAAAATTTTTCTCTTCCCTCTCACTTTAATGTTGCTGCCGTGAGTTCCCAAAAATGAGAATGGAATGAGGCTTTATTTTGGTCTTCAAATCATTCACAAGATAAGATTCCCCCCACAAAATCACCATTAACCTTATAATAAGAGATATGAAATCTCATATGTCAAAAGTCTTCCAACAAGAAAACAAGACAATGATCAAGGTAGGAAATCAAGGTGGGGGCCGGCCTCTAGAAGAAATCGGATGAGTTCGGTTCGTTTCGGACTCCCGAGAGTCCAAACAGATAAACTCCAATTCCATTCCGATGTATTTATATTGTTTAATTAATCGAATTAATTAAACATATCAAATACAAAATAACATAATTAATTTCTCCAAGAAATAATTATATTCATGAATTAAATTAATCACCCAGTAATTTATTTAATCCATTAGGCCCTAAATCAATTTATCCAATAAATTGATTTAGACATCCAATGTCTCAAATTAGATATCCAATATCTAATATTCATAATAAGAGATTAAGCTCGATTCATTCCGTCGTCAATCCTAATGCGCGACTCGATAGGTCCGTCTCAGTCAGCAATGGGAGGAACCAAAGAGTAGTAGCACCACCTAGCCAGCCTGGTGGCCTACACTGTACCCCGACTGAGAACGAATGATTGGGATCATTCAAGAACCATTCTGTCGTGAATACCAGTATACGTATAAACCCTTCTTTCAAATGTCCCGATCAAGTTATAGGGTCACGGTCAGTCAAACCCTATCTGTACTTGACGCTATGCATGCGTTAATGCAAATCGAGTTCATCGAGATCTCGTGTATCTAATACAGCTAGCTCCAATGCTTTGGCCAAAGACTTATGATCTCATTTGCCAATAACCGCATAGGACATATAACCCGTTCACTAACAGGAGAAAGAATTCTATCTTGGTATTCAGTATGACCTGCTACTTGCCCGTCAAGATGCACATCGAGGTTGACCCCCGCCTTCCGGTTTACAGGGTCGAACTACTCTAATGAAAATCTTGACGTCACAAGCACATCCCTACTAAATCCTCAAGTCGAAGGTTCACGAATACCTATCACAACCTTTCGATTCCGTCATTGACTGTCCCGTAGTGAAATCCGTGTGACGAATCGAGGGTGAGTCGGTTCGAGTATACTAATCTAATTAGCATACCTATAACGTGTGCTCCCACTAACCATTAGTGTTCGACAGGCACTCTCCATGTCAAAGAACACGTCATACAAGTTTTCTCATAAACTTAACGCCCAGTCAAGTTTCATCGACTTGCGAACGATTAAGTATTTGAGCTATAAACCTTTCCACTGCCGACCCCCTTATCGAATAAGGAGTGGAACGTTTTGCTCTCAAATACACGGACTAGTTTCTATATGTTTATTTACGAGTTAGGAATGCCAGTAACTACCAGTAAATAAAGAAACATTCATTTGCCTTATATAAATGGTTTACATAGTTACAAGTACAATGCCCTCACTCAACAACCTCTGAGTGGCATTCGAGGGCATACTCCTAACACATGATTGGTTGTGGATTCGGTAGCTCGGCTTTGTAGTCGATCGCCTGACGAGTTGAATAAATCTCCGCACAACAATTGCCCCCCATCTCGCTCCGATGTTGGAAACGTGGGGTGAGGTGGTTCTGTTGGCGATCGCTGAATTATGACGAGTGATTCTGCCTTTTACTGAACTGACGATCATCATTGAGCGGTTTGATTCTGAATTTGGACGACCTGTCCGGTCGCTGAAATGAGCGGGAAATGATAATAGATGCGGAAAAGTCTCTGCGCACGTGTCGGGTTCCTATTGGAGGATACCGATGGTTAGCTGTGACTCCCCGTCTGGCGTGTCCTTGAAAACACACATCGCGGGTTTCAAGGGAGCATTAATTGCGATGTTTGCACTTCCGACCCCTGAGATTCTCCTTAATTGCACAGGAGTCCCTTCCACCTCCTATAAAAGGGCGCAGGGATGTAGCGTTAAAACCCTTATGCGTTTTTTACTGGAGAAAGAAGGATTTTGCTGAAGAATATTTCTGAGAGATCCGACTGCCGATCGTCGATCGATTCCATCCTTGGGTAATAAACTACTTTTCTCCTCTTTTCTTCGAGAACGACTGGAACATCTTCTTCACACGGAGTGGGCACCAGCTCCGACGCCGGGGCATCAACTGCATGGGGAGAATCTTCCGTGGATTCCCATCTGGAGACGGCCGCCAAGGCTATCTATCCGGGCCAGAATTGACCCTGCGGAAATCGAGGCGTTGTTTAATGAAGTCGACGTCACCAAGGAGGCAGAGGTCGAGCGGAGACGCTCGCAGATGGAGAGAGATCTGGCGGTTAGGGCCCACTGGGAGCAGCACAGTGCTTTCGGCCGGTCCTATCTGGCTTTTGCTGAAATTATGGAGAGGTTGGCCGGTCCGTCTCCTAAGTTCAATTATCGGGAGTACTCGATCGCTAATCCTTATCAACCTCCTAAGCGATCGCTATTTCGGGCTGCGCAGCGATCTCTATTATCTCTTGGCCAAATCAGGAGTTCGGAGACCAGGAAGGACCTGGCTGTCTGGAGGACGAGGTTTCATGTCCCTTCAGACGTGGATCTGTTTGTGCCGGCTGAGAATGAACGGGCCGATCAGCCTCCGGAGGGCATGGTCGCCGTGAACGAAACGATCATGGAGGCAGGGTTGCGACTTCCTTTGTCGTTCTCCATATCCCATCTACTGGCTGCTTGGAATGTGGCGCCACTCCAGTTGACGCCGAATGCTTGGCTCCAGATAATTTGCACTCTCACCTTGTTCGGCGGTCACCGACTGTACCGCCTTCTTTCGCCGTCGAAGATGAACCACCTGTTCAAGCTGACGGCTTAGAAAGGGTCGGTCGGAGGCTATCATATTCAAGGCCGATCCAGTCGGGTGATCCTCGGAGTCCCGAACAAGGCGCGGGGCGACCCGGCGAAGTGGTTCTGGGCCGCCGGTGTAATATCCGTAACTTTCCATTTTTAGCGGTTTCCATTTTTTGTGTATGTCTATTTTTATCGAATCGCTTTTAACCGTTTCGACATTTTGAATCTACTTTATTCTTTGAGTTTTTCCATTTGGACGAGTTTTGGAGATGTTTTCACGTAATTTCATTTTATGACATGTTTTGCCGTATGAACATTCGATTCTCGTAAAACTCGTTCGTTTTCGTTGTTTCTTGGTTTGTACAAGTTCGTATGATTGAGTTGGTCGTGTGGAGACTTTCGGTTCGTTGATCCGACGTCGTTTCGTGATTTTCGGTCACTTGGGCCATTTTTGTAATTTCCTAATAGTTTAGGGAATCCCATTTTCGTTGTCGCATTTCGGACCCTCCGGTGATCGGAATTATATTTTCTTTCAGCGCTTAGCTCCATAGTCTTGTATTCTTCGTGTTTATGTTCCTGGATTCTGGCCTTGTCATGCGTTTCGTGTATTGTACTTTCGACAGCAGCGTACTGCTGATGTGAGCAGCAGTACTGAACTGATGCGTAGGTAGTGCACGCTACTCCTGTTACCTTGCGTGCGCTACTGATGTGCAGTTAGCGTATGCTAACTCGCTATTGTTACCATGCGCTAGCGAGAGGTAGCAGTAGCTACTGGGCCGGTTACAACCCCGTTAGCGCGCGCTATATATGATAGTTAGCGTGCGCTAACTTCACATTTTATATATATCAGCGGGCAGTCTAGAATGTCAGTTTTTCATTCCTTTTCTCTCGTTTCTTCTTCGGGCGACGCAAAGGGGGGAATTCCTTCAACTTCCATCCGGGAATCTTTCTTATTCTTCCACGGTAGAATCGAGATATCATATCATAATCAGCATAATCATCCTTCATCAGCCGAATTCAAGGTATTCCTCAGGAACCCTAACTTTGTCGAATTTGGGGGTTTTTCGGGATTCTAGAGATTAGTTCCGAATTGATCGATTATGTTTCGATATTCCTTACCGATTGTGATTATTGGGTTATTTCAAATCCATTTTCCTTGATTTTAATCCGTGAATTATCAATACGGGGAGATTTTACGTAAACCCTCGCCCGTATCGATTGATCGTTCATTATCATAGTTTATAATCGGGGTTATGGGTGTATTCCAATAGAGTATTGTTGTCCGTTGGGACTGAACTATGTTGATCTTTTGTTTAGGAACCGTCGTTATCCACCCGGACCGTTCGTAGTCGTGTTTCACTTCCACTTCTTCAAGAATGTCTCAAAGGCAAGTACTTTACATTTGTTTACATGTTCTAGTATTTGAATTATGGCTGTATCGTGGTTGTTGTGGATGGATATGTGTATGTTCACCTAGGGACGGTCCGACGGGGCCTCTAGGGATACGTATTGCCGTGAGTGTGCGTATCGCGAACTGTGGTTAGCCACCCAGGGATGTCCGACGGGGCTCTGCGGGGTACGGTGGCCGTGAGTCTCGTACCAACGGTTAACTTTGAATTGTGATTTGTTGGAGATAATGTGTTTTGTGATTGTACATTGTAAATATTCCGGAATATAAAATGTTTTCTAAAATGACTTTTTGGCGCATATATTCATCTTATTAGAATGTAGTTCAAATGGATTATACTTGCACTAGCAGTTTTTGCTAACCCCTTAAATGGGGGAAATACTTTTTGTATTTCAGGTATCGATCGTGGGGACAAGCGAGAACTTGAGCCGTATGAGGATGATGGGCAAGCATGATACTGTTCAGTAGTCATTTGTTGGTGTTCAGTTTTGTCATTTATTATTGATGTCTTGTTTTGATATTTCTGTATTATAAAATTGGTTTAAGTACTCGAGTACTTCCTTTTCAAAATTGTTAATGTTGTGTTCCCGTTTTGGGAAATGAATTGATGTTGGATTCTAGTTGTCGGATCGTAGTCTTTTATTTGAATTGTCATTTTATTGATAATTGTATGTCGTCGTCGAATGTCTTGTTGGTATGTTAGCCTGGTGGATTCCACAGTGTGGGGTCCACGGCGCTGTAATATGCCCCGATCGTCTTGGGGGTGTTACAGAATATGGTATCAGAGCTTAGGTTTATGGATACCTAGGCTGTTGGTTATTTGGGTCTAGTCGAGTGTCATTTTTGAACAGTATCACTGTCATGCCATCATCTCAGTACGCCGGTGCTCGTAAGTTTTTCCTAACTTGACTCGTTTCACCGTTCTGTTCTATTCCTGTCTTAGTATCTTGTTGCGTTTTGCATTTGAATTGTACTTACCCGTTACTTCTTCAGAATTCCTGCTGGTAGAGGACGCGGACGCGGTCGCGGACGCGGTAGGGGACGTGGCGCAGCCGGTGGGGCAGCCATGTCCGATCACTCGGGAACTGACTCGGCGATGCCTTCTTTGTCGAACAGTGTTCCCCCTAGTTCCGGAGGTCAGCAGGACCAATCTGCTAGCTCCGGTAATGCTAATGAGAATGTTGGAGTGGCTAATATTTTGCAACAAGTAGCGAACCAGATGACGCTACTGACTCAGGCCGTTCTGGTCGGCCAAGCTAATGCCAACCCGGTTCCGCCTACTGGATCCGGCAATGACAAGTTACTTCAGGACGTGATTCATATGCGTCCTCCGTAGTTTGATGGTGCTTCCGACCCTTACGGATGGGAGAGTTGGATTTTTGAGATGGAAAAAGTATTTGAGGCTGCTAATTGTTCTGAGGAGAGGAAAGTACCCATTGCTCAGTACTTCCTCGCCAAGGAGGCAGCAACGTGGTGGGAAGCGGTGAAACCGCCTGACCGGGCAGCCACGTGGGCAGAGTTTCGGGATCTGATGGAAGATGAATTTTGTCCATGGCCAGTGAAAGAGGGGAGGATCCGAGCCTTCTTTGAGGCTAAGCCCCAAGATGTTCCTATTTCTCAAGCTATCAAAGACTATAATCAACAGCTGCATTATGTGAGAAACCAAGTCCGAGATGAGCTTGATAAGATCCGCCACTTTGATATGTGGATGAAACCGAGGGTGCGCCACTACATGTCTGGTCTGGGGTGCACGACTTTGAAAGATTATCAGAATAAAGCGATGACTTATGAGATGTCGTTTTATGCGACATAGATGGCGACCGAAGGAAAAAAGCAGAAGACCTCAGGTCAGTTTTCGGGAGGCAAGTCAGGAGGGTATCCGAAGGCTCAGTCTGGTTCGCGAGTCTTCGGGAGTGAGTCGCCATCAGTTGGGCGAGGAAACGGTTCTAGGTCTGCTCCTACCGGTTCCGTTCGTGGTCCTACGTCCTTCAACTGTAGTCGTCCGGGCCACATGATGAGTGAGTGTGATAGGCCTCCAATTCAGTGTCTTACTTGTGGTCGGATGGGTCATCGTGCCAAGTTTTGTACGGATGCAGCTCGGGCTCCAGTTACTCAAATATCAGCCCCAGCTGCGGGAGAGCCGAGTGTGAATCATGCACCGACAGTTCCTCAGCCGCAGCAGAGTTTTGGTAGAGGTCGAGGATGTGGGCAGCCTTCTAGAGGGGGAGCTTCTAGTGCGGGGTCTGTTCCGCCCCGAGTGTATGAGATGAGACGAGCAGGAGATCCTGACGCGACGGTGGCTACAGGTACCGTCCACATCCTTGATCATCCCGTTTCCGTATTGTTCGATTCTGGTGCTACGCATTCTTTTATATCTATGGATTGTGTGCATCGTCTGCATGTTGATTGCCTAGTTGCTTGTGAGCCTTTTATTGTTAAACTTCCTAGTGGGGATAGCATCGTGGGGGATCGTGAGATTAGAGATTTTTCTGTGAGTATCGTGGGGAGGGATTGGCCTTCTAATCTGATTGCGGTAGATATTGGAGATGAAGATTTGATTCTGGGTGAGGATTGGCTGGACCGTCATGGGGCGATCATGAATTATAGAACGAGAACCGTTTCGATGTTAGCCTCTGACAGTACCGAGCATTCTTTTGTGGGGCGTAAGCGGAGTAGCCAGAGATTACTGATCAGCTCCTTGAGGGCGGTGAGACTTCTTCGGGGAGGTTGCACGAGGTATTGGTGTTACGCTTTGATATCGGGAGAAGGGGGAGTCGAGCTCTCGTCTATTCCAGTAGTGTGTGAGTATCCTGACGTCTTTCCAAATGAGTTGTCGGGTTTGCTGCCGGACCGAGAAGTTGAGTTTACCGTCGATTTAGAGCCGGGTACAACACCGATTTCTAAGACGCCATACCGTATGGCGCCTGCTGAAATGCTGGAGTTGAAGAAACAGTTGGGGGAGTTGCTGGAAATGGGGTATATTCGACCGAGCGCTTCACCTTGGGGCGCACCGGTCCTGTTTGTGAAGAAGAAGGATGGGTCACTTCGTTAGTGTATCGACTACCGAGAATTAAACAAAGTGACCATCAAAAACAAGTATCTGCTCCCGAGAATTGATGACTTGTTTGATCAGTTGCAAAGGGCAACCGTGTTCTCGAAGATTGATTTGAGATCGGGGTATTATCAGCTCCGAGTGAAGGATACCGATATTCCGAAGACGGCCTTTCGGACGGGATATGGTCACTACGAGTTCATGGTTATGCCTTTTGGGCTAACCAACGCCCCAACCGTGTTCATGCAGCTTATGAACAAAGTCTTTATCGAGTACTTCGATAAGTGTGTAGTTGTTTTTATCGATGACATCCTGATTTACTCGAGGAATGAGGAGGAGAACGCCCATGATTTGCATATCGTGTTAGATATTTTAAGAACTCAGCATCTTTTTGCGAAGTTCTCAAAGTGTGAGTTTTGGTTACGGGAGGTTATGTTTCTCCGTCATGTGATCTCGGCTGAGGGTGTTCTTGTGGACCCACATAAGGTAGAGGCAGTGTTGGATTGGGCGCCGCCCAAGAACGTGAAGGAGGTCCGTAGTTTTTTGGGTTTGGCCCGGTATTACCGTAGATTCGTCGAGGGGTTCTCTAAGCTCGCTCGACCGCTGACTCAGTTGTTACAGAAGTCATAGAAGTTTGTGTGGACCGATGAGAGACAGAATAGTTTTGCAGAGTTGAAGAAGCGGTTGACGACCGCTCCTGTTTTGGCTTTACCGAGTGGTAATGAGGGTTTCTCAGTTTTCAGTGATGCTTCGGGCCAAAGGCTCGGATGTGTACTTATGCAGCACGGAAGGACGATTGCCTATGCTTCCAATCAGCTGAAACCGTACGAGTTGAATTACCCTACGCACGATCTTGAGTTGGCCGCAGTTGTATTTGCGTTGAAGATCTGGTGTCATTACTTGTATGGCTCGTCATGTCAGATTTTCACCGATCACAAGAGCCTGAAGTACATTTTTACGCAGAAAGAGCTTAATATGAGATAGAGGAGATGGTTGGAGTTTATTAAGGACTACGACCTCGAGATTCTATATCATCCGGGTAAGGCAAATGTGGTGGCAGATGCCTTGAGCCAGAAATCGGTAGTGCTTCGGGTGCTTGAGTTGCTTACGGACCAGTCGGGACTTCAGCGAGAGTTTATGAGGTTGAGCATTGAGGTTGTACTACCAGAGAGTTCCGGGCAGTTGCGTACTCTTGAGATTTCTTCATCTCTGGTCGATGACCTTAAATCGGGACAGTTGGAGGACCCGATGTTTATTCAGCTTCGAGAGAGTGTAGGGAAGGGGAATGCCCCGGGATTCGTTATTCATGAGGACGGTGTGTTGAGATTCCGAGGTCGGTTGTGTGTTCCAGACGACTCGGGATTGAGATAGAGTATTATGCGAGAGGCTCATGCGTCACCTTACTCAGTCCATCCGGTCTGGAGTAAAATGTATAAAGATTTGAGGAAAAATTTCTGGAGGAACGACATGAAGAATGAGGTAGTTCAGTTTGTGGCTAAGTGTTTGACTTGTCAGCAAGTCAAGATTGAGCATCAGCGGCCAGCCGGGCTGTTGAAACCACTTCCCGTCCCGGAGTGGAAGTGGGAGGATATCTCTATGGATTTTGTCACTGGTTTACCGAGGACGAAGACTGGTATGAATATGGTGTGGATGATTGTAGACCGACTGACTAAGTCGGTGCATTTTCTGGGCATCAAGGATACTTGGGGTCCAGAAAAATTGGCTCTTATTTTTATCACGCAGATAGTGAGACTTCATGGTACGCCGAAGACCATTATTTCGGACAGAGATGGCCGATTTGTATCGCATTTTTGGCAGGCGGTACATAAAGCATTGGGGACACAGTTACGTTTGAGCACTTCGTTCCATCCCCAGACCGATGGGCAGTCCGAGCGTACTATTCAGACATTCGAGGATATATTGCGCGCGTGTGCGTTAGATTGGAGTAGTGACTGGGAGGAACATCTGGCCTTGATTGAGTTTACTTATAATAATAGCTGGCACGCGTCGATTAAGATGGAACCGTATGAGGCACTATATGGCCGACGTTGCCGATCGCCGATATGTTGGGATGAGCCGTCCGATCTAGTTAGCACCGAGCCAGACCTCGTGTTAGAGACGAGGGAGAAAGTTGAGTTGATTAGAAAGAGAATGTTGGCTGCTCAGAGTCGACAAAAGTCTTATGCGGATGTTAGGCGTCGACCTTTGGAGTTTGCGGTGGGAGATCATGTTCTGTTGAGAGTGTCTCCGTCGAAGGGAGTTTTTCGTTTCGGGAAAAAAGGGAAGCTCAGCCCGAGGTATATTGGGCCTTTCGAGATATTGGTGAGAGTCGGTGAGTTGGCATACCGTTTGGCTTTACCTGTAACACCCCCAATCCGCTCAGGGATATTACACGCCGTAGAACCTTTCCTCAAGGATCTACCTGTAATATCCGTAATTTTCCATTTTTAGCAGTTTCCATTTTTGGTGTATATCTATTTTTATCGACTCGCTTGTAACCGTTTCGACATTTCGAACCTACTTTGTTCTTGGAGTTTTTCCATTTGGACGAGTTTTGATGATGTTTTCACGTAATTTCATTTTATGATATGTTTTGCCGTATGAACGTTCGATTCTCGTAAAACTCGTTCGTTGTCGTTGTTTCTTGGTTTGTACAAGTTCGTATGATTGATTTGGTCGTGTGGAGACTTTTGGTTTGCAAATCCGACGTCGTATCGTGATTTTCGGACGCTTGGGTCATTTTCGTAATTTCCTATAAGTTTAGGGAATTTCATATTCGTTGTCGTATTTCGGATTCCCGGGTAGTCGGATTGATGTTTTCTTGTGATGGTTAGACTCGTCATCGAATATTCTTCATAGTCGTATTTTTGGTTCGATAGCAGGTCCGGGTTTCGGGGTCGTCCGGAATCGTTTGGACAGCAGCTGCCAGTACTGCTGTCCAGTAGGGTGTTACTACCGTAACACCCAGAAGTTACGGCCGTAAGTTGGCGATGTTACGGCCGTAAGTGTCCCCTGTTACGGCCGTAATAGCCCGCTGTTTTAAAACAGCGGGCAGAGGTCCAATACCTCATTTCCTATCCTTTCTCTCGTTTTTCTTCACGGTGCGACTCCAGAGGCGATTCCTTCAGTTTTGATTGAAGAATTTTTCGTGTTCCATCACCGTAGAATCGTAGTAACATATCACCATCAGCGTAATCATCCTCCATCGTCCGAATCCGAGGTATCTTCTTCAGGAACCCTAACTTGTATAAATTGGGGGTTTTTCGGGTTTTTCGTGATTGACTACGAATTGTTCATGTATGTTGCGAGACTTCTTATCGATTGTTGTTATTGGGTGATTCCCAATCCGTTTTTCCTCGAATTATTCCATGTATTGTTGATACGGGGAGATTTTGCATAAACCCTCGCCCGTATCGATTGAACGTCTATTGTCGTGATTTGTAGTCGGGGTTTTGGGAGTATTCCTTTCGATTATTGATGTCCGTCGGGACTGAGTTATGCTAATTCTTCGTTTAGGAACCGTCGTTTTCCATTCGGATCACCCGTAGTCGTTTTCACTTCCGATTCTTCGAAGATGTCACAAAGGCAAGTACTTTACATTTGTTTACGTGTTCTAGTATTTGAATTATGACTGTATCGTGGTTGTTGTGGATGGATATGTGTATGGTCACCTAGGGACGGTCCGACGGGGCCTCTAGGGATACGTATTGCCGTGTGTGTGCGTATCATGAACTGTGGTTAACCACCCAGGGATGTCCGACGGGGCTCTGCGGGGTACAGTGGCCGTGAGTCTCGTACCAAGGTTAACTTTGAATTATGATTGTTGGAGATAATGTGTTTTGTGATTGTACATTGTAAATATTCCGGAATATAAAACGTTTTCAAAAATGATTTTTGGCGCATTATTCATCTGATTAGAATGTAGTTCAAATGGATTGTACTTGCACTAGCAGTTGTCGCTAACCCCTTAAATGGGGGAAATACTTTTTGAATTTCAGGTATTGATCGTGGGGACAAGTGAGCACCCGAGCCGTATGAAGATGATGGGCAAGCATGATATTGTCCAGTGGTTGATTATTGATGTCTGATTTTGGGATTTCTGTATTATAAATTGGTTTAAGTACTCGAGTATTTCCGGTTTGAATTTGTTAATGTCGTGTTCCCATTTTGGGGAAATGGATTTGACGTCAGAATTTTATTTGTCGGTTTGTAGTCTTTTATTTGAATTGTCGTTTTATTAATGATTGTTTGCCGTTGTCGAATGTCTTGTTTGGTACGTTAGCCTGGTGGATTCCACAGTTTGGGGTCCACGGCGCTGTAGTATGCCCTGAACGTCTTGGGGGTGTTACAGAATATGGTATCAGAGCTTAGGTTTATGGATACCTAGGCTGTCGGTTATTTGGGTCTAGTTAAGTGTCGTTTTTGGGACAAGATATCGCTATGCCATCATCTCGATGACGCGGTGCTCGTAAGTTTTTCCTAACTTGACTCGTTTCACCGTTCTGTTCTATTCCTGTCTTAGTATCTTCTTGCGTTTTGCGTTTGAATTGTACTTACCCGTTGCTTCTTCAGAATTCCTGCTGGTAGAGGACGCGGACGCGGTCGCGGACGTGGTAGGGGACGTGGCGCAGCCGGTGGGGCGGCCATGTCCGATCACTCGGGAACTGACTCGGCGATGCCCTCTTTGTCGAACAGTGTTCCCCTTAGTTCCGGAGGTCAGCAGGACCAGTCTGCTAGCTCCGGTAATGCACATGAGAATGTTGGAGTGACCAACATTTTGCAACAAGTAGCGAACCAGATGACGCCATCGACTCAGCCGTTACAGTCCGGCCAAGCTAATGCCAACCCGGTTCCGCCTACTGGATCCGGCAATGATAAGTGCTTCAGGACGTGATTCGTATGCGTCCTCCGCAGTTTGATGGTGCTTCTGACCCTTCCGGTTGGGAGAATTGGCTATTCGAGATGGAGAAAGTGTTTGAGGCTGCTAATTGTCCTGAGGAGAGGAAAGTACCCATTGCTCAGTACTTTCTCGCCAAGGAAGCAGCAACGTGGTGGCAAGCGGTGAAACCGCGTGACCGGGCAGCTACGTGGGCAGAGTTTCGAGATCTGATGGAAGATGAATTTTGTCCTTGGCCACTGAAAGAGGGGAGGATCCGAGCCTTCTTTGAGGCTAAGCCCCAAGATGTTCCTATTTCTCAAGCTATCAAGGACTACAATCAACAACTGTATTATGTGAGGAACCAAGTCCGAGATGAGCTTGATAAGATCCGCCACTTTGATATGCGGATGAAACCGAGGGTGCGCCACTACATGTCTGGTCTGGAGTGCACGACTTTGAAAGAATATCAGAATAAGGCGATGGCTTATGAGATGTCGTTTTCTGCGACAGAGACGACAACCGAAGGAAAGAAACAGAAAACCGCTGGTCAGTTTTCGGGAGGCAAGTCAGGAGGGTATCCGAAGACTCAGTCTGGTTCGCGAGTCTTCGGGAGTCAGTCGCCATCAGTTGGTCGAGGGAACGGTTCTAGGTCTGCTCCTGTTGGTTCCATTCGTGGTCCTACGTGCTTCAACTATAGTCGTCCGGGCCACATGATGAGTGAGTGTGATAGGCCTCCGATTCAGTGTCTTGCTTGTGGTCGGATGGGTCATCGTGCTAAGTTTTGTACGGATGCAGCTCGGGCTCTAGTTACTCAGATATCAGCCCCAGCTGCGGGAGAGCCAAGTGTGAATCAGGCACCGACAGTTCCTCAGCCGCAACAGAGTTTTGGGAGAGGTCGAGGACGTGGTCAGCCTTCTAGAGGGGGAGCTTTTAGTGCGGGGTCTGTTCCGCCCTGAGTGTACGAGATGAGATGAGCAGGAGATCCTGACGCGACGGTGGCTACAGGTACCGTCCACATCCTTGATCATCCTGTTTCCGTATTGTTCGATTCCGGTGCTACGCATTCTTTTATATCTATGGATTGTGTGCGTCGTCTGCATGTTGATTGCCTAGTTGCCTGTGAGCCTTTTGTTGTTAAACTTCCTAGTGGGGATAGCATCGTGGGGGACCGTGAGATTAGAGATTTTGCTATGAGTATCGCGGGAAGGGATTGGCCTTCTAATCTGATTGCGGTAGATATTAGGGACGAGGATTTGATTCTTGGTGAGGATTGGCTGGACCGTCATGGGGCGATCATGAATTATAGAACGAGAACCGTTTCGATGTTAGCCTCTGACGATACCGAGCATTCTTTTGTGGGGCGTAAGCGGAGCAGCCAGAGATTACTGATCAGCGCCTTGAGGGCGGTGAGACTTCTTCGGGGAGGTTACACGGGTTATTGGTGTTACGCTTTGAGATCGGAAGAAGGGGGAGTCGAACTCTCGTCTATTCCGGTAGTGTGTGAGTATCCTGATGTCTTTCTAAACGAGTTGCCGAGTTTGCCGCCGGACCGAGAAGTTGAGTTTACCGTCGATTTAGAGCCGGGTGCAGCACCGATTTCTAAGACGCCATACCGTATGGCGCCTGCCAAGATGCTTGAGTTGAAAAAACAGTTAGGAGAGTTGCTAGACATGGGGTATATCCGACCGAGCGCTTCACCTTGGGGCGCACCAGTCCTGTTTGTGAAGAAGAAGGATGAGTCACTTCGTTTGTGTATCAACTACCGGGAGTTGAACAAAGTGACCATCAAAAACAAGTATTCGCTCCCGAGGATTGATGATTTGTTTGATCAGTTGCAAGGGGCAACTGTGTCTTCGAAGATTGTTTTGAGATCGGGGTATTATCAGCTCCGAGTGAAGGATACCGACATTCCGAAGACGTCCTTCCGGACGAGATACGGTCACTACGAGTTTGTGGTTATACCTTTTGGGCTAACCAACGCACCAGCCGTGTTCATGCAGCTTATGAACAAAGTCTTTATCGAGTACCTCGATAAGTGTGTAGTCATTTTTATCGATGACATCCTGATTTACTCGAGGAGCGAGGGGGAGCACGCCCGTCATTTGCATATCGTGCTAGATATTTTGAGAACTCTGCAACTTTTTGCGAAGTTCTCAAAGTGCGAGTTTTGGTTACGGGAGGTTATGTTTCTCGGTCATGTGATCTCGTCCGAGGGTGTTCGTGTGGACCCACATAAGGTAGAGGCAGTGTTGGATTGGGCGCCGCCCAAGAACGTGAAGGAGGTCCGCAGTTTTCTGGGATTAGCCGGGTATTACCGTAGATTCGTCGAGGGGTTCTCTAAGCTCGCTCGACCGCTGACTCAGTTGTTACAGAAGTCGGAGAAGTTTGCGTGGACCGATGAGAGGCAGAATAGTTTTGAGGAGTTGAAGAAGCGGTTGACGACCGCTCCCGTTTTGGATTTACTGAGTGGTAATGATGGTTTCTCAGTTTATAGTGATGCTTCGTTCCAAGGGCTCGGATGCGTACTTATGCAGCACGGGAGGACGATTGCCTATGCTTCCCGTCAGTTGAAACCGTACGAATTGAATTACCCTACGCACGATCTTGAGTTGGCCACAGTCGTATTTGCATTGAAGATCTGGCGTCATTACTTGTATGGTTCGTCGTGTCAGATTTTCACCGATCACAAGAGCCTGAAGTACATTTTCACCCAGAAAGAGCTTAATATGAGACAGATGAGGTGGTTGGAATTGATTAAGGATTACGATCTCGAGATCCTTTATCATACGGGCAAGGCTAATGTGGTAGCAGATGCCTTGAGCCGGAAATCGGTATCGCTTCAGGCGCTTGAGTTACTCACGGCCCAGTCGGGACTTCAGCGAGAGTTTATGAGGTTGAGCATTGAGATTGTACTGCCAGAGAGTTCCGGGCAGTTGCGTACTCTTGAGATTTCTTCATCTCTCGTCGAGGACATTAAATCGGGACAGTTGGAGGACCCGATGTTTATTCAGCTTCGGGAGAGTGTACGGAAAGGGAAAGCCCCGGGATTCGTTATTCATGAGGACGGAGTGTTGAGATTCCGTGGTCGGTTGTGTGTTCCGAATGAGTTGGAATTGAGACAGAGTATTATGCGAGAGGCTCATGCGTCACCTTACTCAGTCCATCCAGGCTCGAGTAAAATGTATAAGGATTTAAGAAAGAATTTCTGGTGGAACGACATGAAGAAGGAGGTAGTTCAGTTTGTGGCTAAGTGTTTGACTTGTCAACAAGTCAAGATTGAGCATCGTGACCCAGGGTTGTTGAAACCACTTCGTCCGGAGTGGAAGTGGGAGGATATCTCTATGGATTTTGTCACGGGTTTGCCGAGGACGAAGACTGGTATGAATATGGTGTGGGTGATTGTAGACCGACTGACTAAGTCGGCACATTTTCTGGGCATCAAGGATACTTGGGGTCCAGAAAAGTTGGCTCGTATTTTTCTCGCACAGATAGTGAGGCTTCATGGTACGCCGATGACCATTATTTCAGATAGAGATGGCCGGTTTGTATCGCACTTTTGGCAGGCGGTACATAAGGCATTGGGGACACGGTTGCGTTTGAGTACATCTTTCCACCCTCATACTGACGGACAGTCCGAACGTACCATTCAGATGTTCGAGGATTTGTTGCGCGCGTGCGCGTTAGATTGGAGTAGTGACTGGGAGGAGCATTTGGCCTTAATTGAGTTTACTTATAATAATATCTGGCACGCGTCGATTAAGATGGCACCGTATGAGGCACTTTATGGCCGACGTTGCCGATCACCGATATGTTGGGATGAACCGTTCGATTTGGTTGGCACCGAGCCGGACCTTGTGTTGGAGACGAGGGAGAAAGTTGAATTGATTAGGAAGAGAATGTTGGCTGCTCAGAGTCGACAAAAGTCTTATGCGGATGTTAGGCGTAGACCTTTAGAGTTTGAGGTAGGAGATCATGTTCTGTTGAGAGTGTCTCCGACGAAAGGAGTTTTCCGTTTTGGGAAGAAGGGGAAACTCAGCCCGAGATATATTGGACCTTTTGAAGTATTGGAGAGAGTCGGTGAGTTGGCATACCGTTTAGCTTTACCTCCGTCGCTGAGTCATGTGCATAGCGTATTTCACGTTTCCGAGTTGAGGAAGTACGTTTCGGACCCGTCCCACATTATTGATTTTGGGGACGTGGAGATCGAGAAGGATGTTACGTTTGGGGAGAGACCCGTTAAGATTTTGGAGCGTCGAGACAAACAGTTAAGGCACAAAACCATCCCTTTGATTAAGGTGCAATGGTCGAGACACGGAGTAGAAGAAGCGACTTGGGAGTCAGAGGAGGATATGCGTTCGAGACACCCCAAGCTTTTGATTCTTAAGTTTCGGGACGAAACTTTATTTTAGAAGGGGAGAATGTAATATCCGTAATTTTCCATTTTTAGCAGTTTCCATTTTTGGTGTATGTCTATTTTTATCGAGTCGCTTGTAACCGTTTCGACATTTCGAACCTACTTTGTTCTTGGAGTTTTTCCATTTGGACGAGTTTTGATGATGTTTTCACGTAATTTCATTTTATGATATGTTTTGCTGTATGAACATTCGATTCTCGTAAAACTCGTTCGTTGTCGTTGTTTCTTGATTTGTACAAGTTCGTATGATTGAGTTGGTCATGTGGAGACTTTCGGTTTGCAAATCCGACGTCGTATCGTGATTTTCGGACGCTTGGGTCATTTTCGTAATTTCCTATAAGTTTAGGGAATTTCATATTAGTTGTCGTATTTCGGATTCCCGGGTAGTCGGATTGATGTTTTCTTGTGATGGTTAGACTCGTCATCGAATATTCTTCGTAGTCGTATTTTTGGTTCGATAGTAGGTCCGGCTTTTGGGGTCGTCCGGAATCGTTTGGACAGCAGCTGCCAGTACTGCTGTCCAGTAGGGTGTTACGGCCGTAACACCCAGAAGTTACGGCCGTAAGTTGGCCATGTTACGGTCGTAAGTGTCCCCTGTTACGGCCATAACAGCCCGCTGTTTTGAAACAGCGGGCAGAGGTCCAATACCTCATTTCCTATCCTTTCTCTCGTTTTTCTTCACGGTGCGACTCCAAAGGCGATTCCTTCAGTTTTGATTGAAGAATTTTTCGTGTTCCATCACCGTAGAATCGTAGTAACATATCACCATCAGCGTAATCATCCTCCATCGTCCGAATCCGAGGTATCTTCTTCAGGAACCCTAACTTGTATAAATTGGGGGTTTTTCGGGTTTTTCGTGATTGACTCCGAATTGTTCATGTATGTTGCGAAACTTCTTATCGATTGTTGTTATTGGGTGATTCCCAATCCGTTTTTCCTCGAATTAGTCCATGTATTGTTCATACGGGGAGATTTTCAATAAACCCTCGCCCGTATCGATTGAACGTCTATTGTCGTGATTTGTAGTCGGGGTTTTGGGAGTATTCCTTTCGATTATTGATGTCCGTCGGGACTGAGTTATGCTAATTCTTCGTTTAGGAACCATCGTTTTCCATTCGGATCACCCGTAGTCATTTTCACTTCCGATTCTTCGAAGATGTCACAAAGGCCAGTACTTTACATTTGTTTACGTGTTCTAGTATTTGAATTATGGCTGTAGCGTGGTTGTTGTGGATGGATATGTGTATGTTCACCTAGGGACGGTCCGACGGGGCCTCTAGGGATACGTATTGCCGTGTGTGTGCGTATCATGAACTGTGGTTAACCACCCAGGGATGTCCGACGGGGCTCTGCGGGGTACGGTGGCCGTGAGTCTCGTACCAAGGTTAACTTTGAATTATGATTGTTGGAGATAATGTGTTTTGTGATTGTACATTGTAAATATTCCGGAATATAAAACGTTTTCAAAATTGATTTTTGGCGCATTATTCATCTGATTATAATGTAGTTCAAATGGATTGTACTTGCACTAGCAGTTGTCGCTAACCCCTTAAATGGGGGAAATACTTTTTGTATTTCAGGTATTGATCGTGGGGACAAGAGAGCACGCGAGCCGTATGAAGATGATGGGCAAGCATGATATTGTCCAGTGGTTGATTATTGGTGTTCTGTCTGTCAATTATTATTGATGTCTGATTTTGGGATTTCTGTATTAAAAATTGGTTTAAGTACTCGAGTACTTCCGGTTTGAATTTGTTAATGTCGTGTTCCCGTTTTGGGGAAATGAATTTGACGTCAGAATTTTATTTGTCGGTTTATAGTCTTTTATTTGAATTGTCGTTTTATTAATGATTGTTTGCCGTTGTCGAATATCTTGTTTGGTACGTTAGCCTGGTGGATTCCACAGTGTGGGGTCCACGGCGCTGTAATATGCCCTGAACGTCTTGAGGGTGTTACACTACCAGGCTGGTAACGACATATAACAACTCAATCATGCCTTTAAGGCTAAAATGACTCAGTAGACCGATTTGGTCTTTCAATAAATACATACAACTCAAATACAACTCATGCCCACGCAGGGGTCAAACACAACCACGCCCGTACAAAGGGAAAAATATAGCAGCGGAAAATAAAGTACAACTGAACCAATACACGATGTACGGTTCCTCATGTGATTAGTATCGATCATCTTTCATCATCCTTCGTGCCGATCCTGTGTTATGCTCCAAAACCTGAATGCAAAAACAGACATCAACCCCCCGAATACTCGGGGGTTAGCAAAACTCCACTGTTTTTCTAGTGCAAGAACAAAGTGCAAATACGAGCCATACAATTCACATTCCACGAATAACAATAACCAAGGATCCTCAAAGATCCAAACGAAACGAAAATCAGTTCCCGAGGCAAGAATTTGAGAAAACGTTCCAAAATTGAAAGATCACAAATCAATGGAAAAATTTATAAAAACAGTTTAGAATGCCATCGAGAGTTTTAATAGAAAACAATTTAGGATTATCAAATCCTACTTTTCAAAATCCAAAAGACAAAAGGGGTCACCGCCCCAATGGTTTACTTTCCGTAAAATAACCTTTACCAAACCGTTGGGATTTTAGCCCCAAATCTCATCAACTCACAGTATACAAGAACGACCACAAGGTTCGTCTCCCAACATCAAAATCCACAAATAAAGGATTCAAAACAAACAACAAAATACTCTAGTGCCATCCTAGCCGAGTAAGCCAAACGAACACTTACCTCTTACACACTTAGTCGATGCATGCAATCATGAAAACCGTTCAAAATACTCGTTTCCGGAAACGCCAATAATCCAAATCGCATTTGTAAAATGCACCACAATTAACCGCGGACCCACGCCTCTGTGGACCCCTACCGAGACCCCGTCGGATCTAACCCGTAGTGGTTAAAAGAAAGCTCGCGGACCCACGCCTATGTGGACCCCTACCGAGACCCCGTCGGATCTAACCCGTAGTGAGCATACACACACACACCCGATACTCATGCAATACTAACATGCTAAGAATGTAAGTTCATCAAGAATACTTACTAGGGATGGCCACTTATCCGACATCATTATCAAACTCTTCAAAACACAATAACAAGATTAAACACGGAATACACGATTCCATAACTTTAAACAATAGGGATATCGTCAAAGGCTTCAACGTTCAAAATAATCAATTCTCAAAACACAATGTTCACAAAACACACACGCGTTTTGAAAGAGAGCCTTTAACGAGGCCAAACCGAAATCTTTTGAAACTTCATTTCAAACAACCAAATAAACACACCAAGACGATCACGATCATCATATCCATAAAATAAGAAAAGTATGGGCAAGGTACTTGCCTCGAATAACCACAACGCGGAGAATCGGCCGAAGTAGGTTGGCACGAACCGACTACGAACTTGCCGACTCCACCGAACGACAATCCGCAACAATGAACTATGAACGAAAACAATAACAACGAAAATGAATTCCATAATACGACTCAAAGCCGTTGAATTCAAAGAACGAATGACGAAAGTTTAAGGATTTCCCCCAAAAGGGCCAAGAACACGATTCGTCCCGACAAAACACGAAAACGAATCGGACAAAAACGCAAAAACCCCCAAATTCACAAAATTAGGGTTCTAAGGAAGATTACCTTGATTTGCTGGATCAAAGGACGATATAGGATGATTGATTGATGATATAACCTCAATAACTTCGAGGATTTGTTGTCAAACAACATGTCTCCATGATGAGCATACCCTCAACCGCGGAAGAGAAGGAGAAGGAGGAGAAAAATGGCCAAAAACCCGTCTGCAGGGCCATAAATAGGCTGCACAGTGTGCCGCGGCCCATCGGGAGTGTGCCGCGGCACAGGCCCAAAAATGGCTCCCAGTGGTCGGAAGTGTGCCGTGGTTCGGCCGGGCAGCCGCGCACCCGACACTGGTTTGGCCGAAAAATGCCACAGAGTGTGCCGCGGCCCTGCCGGCATGTGCCGCGGCCCCACGGTGCGGCCTGCACGGCCAGAAGCTGCCGAGCACTACCGGCCGTGACTCGTCCAGAAGATGCCTAGCACTACCGGCCGTGACTCGGCCAGTGCCGGCCTGGGCCCAGATTGCCCGGCCATGACTCGGCCGGGGCCAACTCCGACGGCCCGAACGACCCCAAAACCCGAACCTGAATATGAATCGATGATACAGTTACGACGTACTTGCAAAGACGAATCTAAGAGCTAAGAGAACAGACAATTCCGACCACCCGAAGGCTCGGAATTCGACAACGGAAGTAATTACCCAAAACTTTGGGAAATTATGAAAACGGCCCAAATCGTCCGAAAATCACGATACGCGATCGAAACACCAAACCAAAGCTCGCAACATGAATGATAACATTAAATGAACTTACTAGAAACTCGAAACAACAGTTTCGGACGAGATTCGCAAGAATCGAACTCAAGTGCGGAAAAGTCGCTAAAAAGCTCGGAACTGAACAAAGCGATACCGAAACGAACTCGGATGACAAAAAGTGCAGAATTAATCATTCTCGTAATGAAGAAACGGTCATGAGCGATTCGTCAAAACGAACTTCCGCCGAAAAAAGAAAATTACCGAAATTCGAAATTGCGGATATTACATTCTACCCTCCTTAAAAGAAGTTTCGTCCCGAAACTTAAAACAAGTAGGGGGGAGCAATATACCCGCCAGGAAAAATCGACGAGATACACAAAAACAGAAAACTCGCGCCCAACGGCGAAACGCTGCAAGAAACGCAAAGAGACATACGGCGTGAAAACACGCTCCACGACGACCAACACAACGTCACCGTTAGGGATATAATAAAACCAACAAATGACAAGCGTCATCAAACGGATAATAGAGCCAAGTCAATTATCCGACAATCACAAAACACAACGAACGAAAGTCAGTATGATTGACCAACCCAACGGTACATCAATCGAAACGCGAGCCAATCGCTGAACCAATACGGAATTCCACCGCCCAAGGGTTGGAAGATCGAAAACGAGACTAATTTCCCGAACTTAAGGGAATTACGAAGGAGTCTGAACGTTCAACAATCATGAAACGAGATTAACAAAAACCAAACAATCAATGATCAAACCACAACGATCGAGTCAACAAAAAAAAATCGAATAATCATGTTCGGATCACGAAGAACAATAAGGTTCAACCGACAACTCCGAAGTTCACATCTCGACTCGAGACGAAACATGATCCGGTGAAAACAACAAAATGTGCACTCACATAAGATCCACAGGAAAGGGAATAGCAATCGAAAAAATATCACAACGACAAACGAGTTATTCCGAAACAATACCGCACTCATTCGACCAACAAAAGCAAGGGGCAGGACAAGCTCATAAATGTTAACGAACATAAACGAGTCGACAGAGTCCAAAACACAAGAGTTCCAAATCCGATCCACTTCGAATAAAAGAACTAGTAGAACCAGATGATGTCACTCCCGAACAAGGTTCACAAAAATCGAACCAAACCCGAAAAGTCACGGCGATAACCAGATCGACCCATAACAAGATCGCAGTTCGTTCGGATGATGAAACCGAAATACAGAACAAGTTGATAAAGTATCAACGAACATGAGCGAATCGATAGACTGGAGAAAGAGAAAATACGGAAGTCAAAATAGTACGGGTATTACCTCCGACCTCGTCCACGAAATTCACAAAAACAGGAGCAAGGTAACAAGACATTAAACAACCGACACATAACGGAATGATCACCGATGCACACGGTCATACCAAACCAAGCTCTAACAGCTCGCACATATGCGATAACGCAGAAATCACCACGAGATGGCAACATTCAATACCAACATCCCACCTCTCACAGAGGGCTAACACGAAAAATGTGTGGAAAACAACTCAACGCTCACGCCGCCAACTCGATCATACTCGGGAGCAAACATCAAAATGATAATGCGAACATCATACATACATACCCAGCCCTCAAACGGGAATGGATAGGTTTTAAAAACGAAAACCTGATTTTGAAAATAATTTAGAAGAACACCGGTTGATCTTGAGTATCACCTTTCAAAAAGTACAAACGTGAAACATCGTTATCGAGACATTGCAGAACCATTTCGCATTTGATAAAAATGAGGACACTTTCTCTTGGTGAAAACTTTCAGAATATTCGACCCTCGGGTCTAAATAAAAGTGTTTCTAAAACATTGAAAATATCTCAAAGCATTTTGGTCCTAGAAGTAGAAAATTTTTGAAATATATTGTGGCACCTAGGATGTACCACAAGAAAATAACTCATTTGAAAAGTATGTCTCGAAATTTATTTTTCCAAGATACTCAAGGTTTTCAAAAATCCAATAGGCGAGAATGCCCAAAACTCACACATATCGACGTTCACTAAAACAACTCCTAGTACACGCATCAAAACGTTTAAAATCAAAATAGAACATGTCTTTAAACGGAAATAAATGAAAAAATACCACATTCAGAACAAAACTACTGACCCCATTCGAGGCCTCTAAGGACTCTCCCGCACTGGCTAGTGAACAAGTCGAACGCGTATAAGCACAAAGCCTCCACAAGAGAACTTGTAAAACGTGCAAATCGATTCGAAAATCATCAGCAACGGACAAAAACAACAATACAAAGACATCACAAGAGACGACACTCCTCGTATAAATCAAATACGAGAGTCGACTAAATACATATCGTAAAATCAAAATCCACATAAGGATTGTTGGAAAGTAAAACGCAGCGGAAGCGAAGTTTGGGAAAGTTGATAATAGCGTTTTACGCATCTACGAGCATTAGATCTATTTAGGTATGCTAATTAATTAATTACTAAGACTAACAAGCAATTTAAATATTATTTATTATTTATTAATTAAATATGTTGATTAATTAAAATATCCTAATCTAGATCCAAGATCATAAGATGTTACCTTTTGAAGCGCGTTGGTTACTTCCTTCTTGATCGCCTTGTATTTCTACCTTCAGATCTTCTAGAGTATGATCCGCCTTGAACCGGACGTTGTGTGGGCAACGAGCTACCGGATCTTGCTTGGACACCTTATGGATCGGCCGAATTCTTATGCCTCACAACTCTCGATTTTCTTTTCTTCAAGTAATTCCGATATGTAGCAAGAATTAAAGTGTTCTCTCAATTGTGGAATCAAAGACACAAGTCAAGATCCACAATTAAACACTTAGAAGAAAAAATAGAAATTCCTTGTGTATGAAGAAGCATAAAATCGGCCATCAACCATAATGTCCTATTTATAGGCTCTTGGACTACTACTAGGGATCTAGAGGAGGATTATGGAAGGACTCCCAATTAATTCATCTTACCTTATTAGGACTCTTCCTAATATATGATGAATTAATTAATATCAACTTAGTCCACTAAAAAGTTTGATATTGCACTTCCTACCAAAATCCTAAATTACAAAATTGGGCTCCTTATTAAATATATTATTTCCCGTGTTTAAGATATCGAATGTCCATTAATTAATTATAAGCTACTGACAGCTTTAATTAATTAATATCTTATCCAAGAGTAGTACCACTCGAACCTTATTATTATATCGGAATTAAATCCACCTGCAGGGTTTAATATAATAATCATTATCGAGCTCCTCAAGGGGAAATCATCAACCCGCACGAGTCGGGACACAATTTCTAGTAATAATAATAATTGTCGTATAAATAATATTATTGCCCAAGATACGAGGCTTATTGAGTCGATCATTTTGACTCTCACCTATGGTAAATCAAAGCAATAATTATTATAAATACACACATAAATATTATATACTTAGAATTAAGAAATAATAATTATCCGAGATTTACGTTCTTCTTACAGTCAGTACAGAAGACACTATCTCACCTCGATCCTGTTCAACGTATACAAATACGCTAATGTATGCTAATAGTCAAGACCAACTATTTTCAAGCATACACTACAACCCTTTATATAATTTGTCTAATTATATAGGTTGTGAACTATTATATTATTTTATAAGGCACCGATAATGTGATCTTCCGTGTGACACCAACACACCACATTATCTACAATATAAAATAATTAGACATTTCATTTGCATAACCATAACGTGAATTAATATGCAAAACATGTGATTAAATATAATTAATATCCTCATAGGTAGTAAATGGGAAATTAGGTAATACAAGCATAAAGTATGCTTTATAAAGATACAATCCTAACAATCTCCCACTTATACTCAAAGCATGCTTTTAAGTATACTACTCTATTACATAGTCTCTCATTTCTCCCACTTATACTCAAAGCAATGCTGCCATACACCGTAATCCCATTCCTTCCACATGCCTTTCAAAAACTTTTGAAGGTAGGCCTTTCGTGAAAGGGTCAGCAAGATTATCTTCCGATGTAACCCTGGCTACAACTACGTCTCCTTCCTTCACGAAGTATCGTATGATGTGGTACTTGCGGTTGATATGTTTACTTGCCTGATGGGCCCGTGGTTCCCTTGAATTTGCGACTGCACCAGTATTATCACAATAAAGTGTAATACCCTCTGGCAAATCGGGAATCACATCTAAGTCCTACAGGAAGTACTTGAGCCACACTGCCTCCTTGGCTGCCTCAGAGGCTGCCACGTACTCGGCTTCCATGGTAGAGTCCGAGATGCGTTTCTGCTTCACACTCCTCCAACTAATGGCTCCACCTCCAAGGCTAAACACATAACCCGAAGTAGACTTGGACTTTTCTTTGTCCGATGACAAATCTGAGTCAGTGTAACCCACCGGAAACAGGTCGTCTGATTGTTATACAAGCATGTACTCCCTAGTCCTTCTCAGATACTTGAGTATGTGCTTGACAGCAATCCAGTGTCCTGGTCCTGGGTTTGACTGATATCTACCAGCCATGCCCACTGCATGACAGATATCTGGTCTAGTGCAAAGCATAGCATACATGAGACTTCCCACAGCAGATGCATAAGGGACCATCTTCATGTCATCTATCTCCTTTTGTGTCTTAGGACACATGTTCTTAGATAGTTGAATTCCATGTCTGTAAGGTAGAAAACCTTTCTTGGAATTCTCCATGCTAAACCGCTTCAGTACTGTATCGATATAGGATGCCTGGGATAAGCATAACATCCTTTTTTTCCGATCACAAAAGATCCTGATTCCAAGGATGTGTCCTGCTTCTCCTAGATCCTTCATATAGAACTGCTCAGATAGCCATACCCGTACGTCCGACAATTCCTTCACGTTGTTTCCAATCAGAAGGATATCGTCTACATACAGTACAAGAAACACCAACACGTTTCCATCGCATTTCTTATACACACAACTCTCACTCGGACATTGGACGAATCCATATGACTGGACAACTTCGTCAAAACGAGTGTTCCAAGATCTAGATGCTTGCTTAAGTCCATAAATGGATTTCTTAAGTTTGCACACTAAGTGCTCTTCTCCTTTAGCAATGAATCCGTCTGCTTGGCGCATATAGATTTCCTTGTCTAGACTCCCATTCAAGAATGCAGTCTTGACATCCATCTGCCAAATCTCTAAATCCAAATGCGCAGCTATAGCTAAAAGAATCCGGATTGACTTAAGCATGGCTACCGGCGAAAAGGTTTCATCATAATCGATACCCTCTTTCTGAGTGTAACCTTTTGCAACAAGCCTCGCTTTGAAGGTTTCAACCTTCCCGTCACGTCCTTTCTTTCGCTTGTAGACCCATTTACTCCCAATGGCTTGTACACCATCAGGTACCTCTACTAGCTCCCACACTTGATTGGAATCCATAGATCCCATTTCTGATTCCATTGCTTCTTGCCAGGAGTCAGCATCTTTATCTTGGATTGCCTCCTTACAGGTCCAGGGAACTGATTCATCTTCGTCTGGGATTGAGTCCGAAGACTTTCCCACGCCTATTAATTGTTAGGTCTGACGAACAACCCTCCCACTACGACGAGGCAAATCTTGAGTTGGTGTAAAAGTTTCAGAATCGATACGTGGTGCAGTGTTAGTTGGCGCTTGTACGATTGGTATAGACGGAGTCTCGCCCCTTAGCTCTTCCAGAATTATCTCGCTCATGGGCTTGTGACTAATCATATAATCCTCTTCCAGAAATCGGGCATTGGTGCTAACAATGACCTTCTGATCCTGGGGACTATAGAACAAGCCACCCTTCGTTCCCTTAGGGTATCCTACAAACACTCGTACTTCTGTACGAGATGCCAACTTATCAGCTTCCTTATTCAGCACATGTGCTGGAGTACCCCAAATCCGAACATGTCCTAGACTGGGCTTCCGCCCACTCCACAGTTCTGTGGGTGTTTTTGGAACTGATTTCGAAGGTACCGGGTTTAGAATGTACGCCGCTGTTTCTAAGGCATATCCCCAAAACGAAATAGGTAAATCTGAATAAGTCACCATTGATCTAACCATTTATAAAAGAGTCCTATTCCTTCTTTCAGCCACACCATTTTGTTGTGGAGTTCCCAGCGCGGTGAGCTGGGACGAAATCCCCTCATTCGCCAAGAAATCCAAAAACTCTCCACTAAGGTATTCGCCACCAGGATTAGATCGTAGCGACTTGATACTCTTCCCATGACACTTCTCCATTTCAGCCTTGAAGTCTCTGAACTTGTCAAAGGCTTCAGACTTACGTCGCATCAAATAGATGTATCCATATCTCGAATAATCATCTATAAACGTGATGAAGTATTCGAAACCACCCCTAGCCTGGATATTCATTGGACCACATACATCCGTATGAACCAATTCTAACACATCCTGAGCACGGTTTCTCTTGGTTTTAAAAACCCTTTTGGTCATCTTACCTTCCAGACAGGATTCACAAATTGGAAATGACTCAACTTGGAGATCATCCAATGGGCCATCATCTACCAATCTTTGAATCCTTCTAAGGTTTACAAGTCCTAACCGTAAATGCCACAGATATGTTTGGTTTATGCTTGAAGGTTCTTTTCTCTTTTTAGGTTTAGACAAAGAGTTAAGTGATTTATGCATAGGAGTTTGTGCAGTATTAACAATATATAGTCCATCATTAAAAGTACCTCTGCAAATATATTCACCGCTTCTTTTCTTAATAATGGCATCATCATCAAAAGAAACTTAATAACCATCGCATTTTAATTTAGAAACCGAAATTAAATTCATTCTAAAATCTGGTACTAATAATACATTATTGAGAACTAATAATTTATCATTAATCTTCAACTGCACGACTCCCACTGTAAGAGCCATAAGCCTGGAATAATCGCCCCAATTGATGGTAATCTCGCCCACACTAAGCTGCTTGGTTACCTGAAAACCATGCGAGTCAAAGCAAACATGATTAGTGGAGCCTGAATCAACTATCCATGAAGTGGAAGAACAAGCTGCCAAACATGTTTTGACTACTAGTGCACGAGACATACCTTTCTTAAGAGCAGGGCAGTCCACTTTAAAATGTCCTTTCTGACCGCACTTGTAGCACTTTCCCTTTGGCTTTTTGTTCGCCTCGGGGTGAGGAGCCTTGATTTTTACCTTGAGGGTTGCCACTTGCTTCTGGCCAATCTGCTTCTTCTTCTTTCCCATTTGGGTTTGGAAGAAGTAGCACCGGTTGCCGCAAGAATCTGATGATAACCTTGTTTGAAGAGACCTTCAGCAGACTGAAGCTCTGTCAGGAGTTCCGCCAAACTATATGTCCTACGGTTCATATTGTAGTTAAGGCGGAACTGCTCAAAGCTTCTAGGTAAGCTGCCTAAGATAATATCGACCTGCGTTTCCGCATCGATAGTAGCCCCCAGTATGCTCAGTTCGTTCAAATGAGACATCATTTTTAGAACATGATCCCTCACTGGAATCCCTTCAGACATTTGGGTTGTCATCAATACCCTCATAGCATTTTGTCTAGCCGCCCGGTTCTGATGACCAAACATCTCGGTGAGACTTTTCATCATTTCCGCGGCCGAACCCATCGTGTGATGCTGATGCTGCAATACATTTGTCAGTGAAGCCAAAATGTAACAGCGATCCATCTCATCAGACTTTTTCCATTTTCGGAATTCAGCCAACTCTTAGGGAGTGGCATCCGGTTCTGGTTCTAAAGGGCTCTCCTCGATTAAGACAAACTTATGCCCCTCAGCAGTCAGGACAATGTCAAGATTTCTTTTCCAATCGGCAAAGTTAGTGCCATCTAGTTTATTTTCTTTGAGAATAACAGCTAGTGGATTGAAAGACATCTGAGAATAAAAATTAAAAACATCCATCACATAATGCATAGCAAAATATATCGAAAAACCTCAAAACATAATATATATGCTAGCAACCAACACCTCAAAAAATCCGCACATGCAAGCCACGATCGTGTGGACGTTTACACACACATTTTTCAAGTAGAGTTTTACGTCTTTAGTTTTACTATCTAGTCAAATTACGTTATGACAAGTAAAATTAATAGTTGGTTCCTCTTGGCCATGTATTAATTAAGATAGACTCCGATGGGGAGCTTATTAATTAATACACCTAAGTGAACACCATAATTTAACATCCTTAAAATATTATCTTTTAAATAATAGTCCTACAGATGGAGAGGTCCTATCATAAAAACTAATATTTACCTTATGTTATCATTTTGAAATTTAAAAACTAGTGAACCTATAATTAGCACATCCGATATGGAGGAAGACTCTAATGTCAACGCGCATGCTAATTACTTCACAATTTAAATTAATTATGGAGGCCAATTTGATTTTAATTAAAAAAATTAAATCAATTTAATCACTTAGTTATTTTAGCCTTAAGGTTTTTAATTTTCTCGTCCTAACATGCAAGGAAACATATCACGCATACATCCATACATGCCATACATCAAAACAATAAAAACCAAAATAAAGCATGGATAATTAAATTTATCCAATTATCATGGTCTTCTTCCTTGAGTTGAATCCGAGAAAATCTTCGACTCGATCTCTCCCATCGAATCAAGCATCTCGTCGCTTCTCCGTACGGCCGTGGATTTTCAAAATTAAAATTTTACTTTTATGCAAAATTAATTACATAAAAAATTTTAATTTTAAATCCCGACTTCAATGACGCAACTAACGGGCGAATAAAACGGACCGACTAAAATCGACGGCCGGCCCGAACCAAATAACCGGCCGACCAGTCGCCGCTGCACCGGCACTGGCCGCTTGCTCGGCAGGGCAACAGATGTCGCCGACGCCGTCATTGCCGCCATGCTTGCCCAAAGATCCCGGCGATCCTTGCTCGCTCTATTTCTTCGCGATCCCGTCTTTTCCGAATTCGATTACAATTTTATACAAAATAAAATATATCGAAATTACATCAAGATTTACACGAAAAATTAAAACCACCTAGAACTACCCGCGGATTTTCTCACGGGAAAAACCATTACGTGCCTCAAAAACGGGCCAAACCAACAATTGCATAATTAATAAAAATAAATAAATACACCATTCATATAAACCATGATAATTGGATCATATCACCTGCAGGAACATATCTAGCAAAATATTCCAACATCAAAATATATGAATATTTAAATTGCTATCAATTAATCACTAAAATTAATTAAAATAGCAAAAGCCTAAAAATCCGTCTCCGATACCAATTGTTGGAAATTAAAACGCAGCAGAAGCGAAGTTTGGGAAAGTTGATAATAGCGTTTTACGCATCTACGAGCATTAGATCTATTTAGGCATGCTAATTAATTAATTACTAAGACTAACAAGCAATTTAAATATTATTTATTAATTATTAATTATATATGTTGATTAATTAAAATATCCTAATCTAGATCCAAGATCATAGGATATTACCTTTTGAAGCGCGTTGGTTACTTCCTTCTTGATCGCCTTGTATTTCTACCTTCAGATCTTCTAGAGTATGATCCGCCTTGAACCGGACGTTGTGTGGGCAACGAGCTACCGGATCTTGCTTGGACACCTTATGGATCGGACGAATTCTTATGCCTCACAACTCTCGATTTTCTTTTTCTTCAAGTAATTCCGATATGTAGCAAGAATTAAAGTGTTCTCTCAATTGTGGAATCAAAGACACAAGTCAAGATCCACAATTAAACACTTAGAAGAAAAAATCGAAATTCCTTGTGTATGAAGAAGCATAAAACCGGCCATCAACCATAATGTCCTATTTATAGGCTCTTGGACTACTACTAGGGATCTAGAGGAGGATTATGGAAGGACTCCCAATTAATTCATCTTACCTTATTAGGACTCTTCCTAATATATGATGAATTAATTAATATCAACTTAGTCCACTAGAAAGTTTGATATTGCACTTCCTACCAAAATCCCAAATTACGAAATTCGGCTCCTTATTAAATATATTATTTCCCGTGTTTAAGATATCGAATGTCCATTAATTAATTATAAGCTACTGACAGCTTTAATTAATTAATATCTTATCCAAGAGTAGTACCACTCGAACCTTATTATTATATCGGAATTAAATCCACCTGCAGGGTTTAATATAATAATCATTATCGAGCTACTCAAGGGGACATCATCAACCCGCACGAGTCGGGACATGATTTCTAGTAATAATAATAATTGTCGTATAAACAATATTATTGCCCAAGATACGAGGCTTATTGAGTCGATCATTTCGACTCTCACCTATGGTAAATCAAAGCAATAATTATTATAAATACACAATTAAATATTATATACTTAGAATTAAGAAATAATAATTATCCGAGATTTATGTTCTTCTTACAGTCAGTACAGAAGACACTATCTCACCTCGATCCTGTTCAACGTATACAAATACGCTAATGTATGCTAATAGTCAAGACCAACTATTTTCAAGCATACACTACAACCCTTTATATAATTTGTCTAATTATATAGGTTGTGAACTATTATATTATTTTATAAGGCACCGATAATGTGATCTTCCGTGTGACACCAACACACCACATTATCTACAATATAAAATAATTAGACATTTCATTTGCATAACCATAACGTGAACTAATATGCAAAACATGTGATTAAATATAGTTAATATCCTCATAGGTCGTAAATGGGAAATTAGGTAATACAAGCATAAAGTATGCTTTGCAGTATACAATCCTAACAAGGATTCCATCACTTAACAAATAATCATAAAAATAGCTCGTGTCACACGAGGCACAACACAAAGAAGGGAGACTTACTTCCACAGGTGGCACGAAGATGATGATCGCCCCACGATACTAATCACGACCAACAAACTCAAACGACGCGTCGCGACACGACTCAGTCAGATACAATCCAACGAAAAAAGACTCAAACAACACGACTTGACCCAACAGCCTAGGTTTCCACAACCTAAGCTCTGATACCATTTATGTAACACCCCAATCCGCTCAGGGATATTACACGCCGTAGAACCTTTCCTCAACGATCTACCAGGCTGGTAACGACATATAAAAACTCAACCATGCCTTTAAGGCTAAAATGACTCAGTAGACCGATTTGGTCTTTCAATAAATACATACAACTCAAATACAACTCATGCTCACGCAGGGGTCATGTAATATCCGCAATTTCGGATTTCTGGTAAATTTTTTTTTTTCGGCGGAGGTCCGTTTCGACGACTCGCTTGGGACCGTCTCATCATTCCGAGAATGATTAATTCTGCACTTTCTGTCATCCGAGTTTATTTCTGTGTCGTTTTGTTGAGTTCCGTGCTTTTTGGCGACTTTTCTGCACTTGAGTTCGATTCTTGCGAATCTCGTTCGAAATTACTGTTTCGAGTTTCCCGTAAGTCCGTTTAACTTTGTTAGACGTGTTGTGAACTTCGGTTTGGTTATTCGATCACGTATCATGATTTTCGGACGTTTTGGGCCATTCTCGTAATTTCCCAAAGTTTAGGGTAATTACCTTCCGTTGTCGAATTTCGAGCCTTTGGGTGGTCGGAATCGTGTGTTCTATTAGCTCTTAGATTCGTCTTTGCGAGTACTTCGTAACCGTATCTTCGCCTGCTGTGTTCGGTTTCGGGGTCGTCGGATCGTCGTTGTGATTCTTCATTTTGTGCCTCGAGGTCCGGCCCGACTCGGGCGAAACGGCCATGAAAACGGCGCCGCTGAGCGCCGTGTCTCGCGCTGGTCGGCCAGACTGCAGCTGCCGAGACACGGCCGAGACACCCGGCGCTGGTGTGGGCCGTTTGCTGCGCCGTGTCCGGCAGCAGTATAAATATGGCAGAGCACTCGGGTTTCACTCATTTTTTCTCACTCGTTTTCTTGCATTCCGCGGCTGGAGCTTGATCAATCATGGAGGCATGTTGTTATACAATAAATCCATGAAGTTTTGAGGTTCATATCATCAATAATCCGTCTTATAACATCATTTGATCGAGCGAATCAGGTCAGATTTTCTAGAAATCTAATTTTGGGGATTTTGGGTATTTTGTTCGATTTCGTCTGTTTAATCCGATTTAACTTAGTATTGTGATGGATTGATGATTATTTAGATGTATTGTATCATTTCCATTGTTATTCCATGGTTGGATCGTATCGATTTGTTGTTTTGGTCGAGTTCTTGATCGACGCCTTGAAGGTGTCCGGTAAAATGTCATAGAGGGGTTTTCGGGCGTTCTACGATTATTCTTCCTCGTATGATCGATGATTTATTGATTATATGTTGTTAGGGTCGAATTCTTGTGAAGAACTCGAGTTGGAACCCTTCCGTTCGTTGTCTTCTTCGGGGTCCGAGCTTCCCGGTCGAACCGTGTTCTCCGGAGCATTTGGTAGCGGTTATTAAGGCAAGTATCTTATTATACGACTTGTATCTTGCGACTAGTAATTACGTATGATATGTATGATGATTTTGCTTGCCTTCGTAATTATGTTCCGTTTGAGTTGGTTGTGTTTTCCGTAATTTGAAGGCTTTGTGATAATAATGTTATATTAGTATACGTGTTAGGCATTGTGCCATTTGTGCAGGATTGCGACGTACATATGGGATGGTTGTACACTCGGTTGTGCAATGTATTGTGTACCGAACGTGTGTTATGCTGGTTATGTGTCGTTGATTGACGATAGTTGTTGCGAGTGTTGAGATTGTGTTATGTGCGTGGGATGTACGATTTTGTGGTGATCAATGTGATTGATTAATTGTGCTCAATGTTGTATGTAATGCGGAATGGCTTGATATTTGATGATTATGAGTTGTGTCGTGTCGATGTGTGTGTGTTCCAGTTAGGGTCTGACGAGGCCTCTGGAGTTCGGTACATGATGTGTACGAACAAGGTGTGTAATCCAGGTAGGGTCTGACGAGGCCTCTGGAGTTCGGTACATGATGTGTACGAACAAGGTGTGTGATCCAGGTAGGGTCTGACGAGACCTCTGGAGTTCGGTACATGATGTGTACGAACGATGCTTGTGGCCGGGTAGGGTCCGTTGAGGCCTCCGGAGTTCGGTACATGATGTGTACGAACAGTGTGTGTGGTCTGGGTAAGGTCCGTCGAGGACTCTGGAGATCGGTACATGATGTGTACGAACAATGATCGTGTAGCAGTGATTATTTGGGTAACATTTTAAATATGGGTCTCAAACTCATAATGATATATTATCTAGTGTGCTTTGAAATGAGAATCGGGTTAAGGCCCTAAAGTTTTTCGAAAGGTTTTGTGAATCAGGACTTGAGGTCTTAAAGGTTTTGAAAATCAAAAAAAAAATCCCGAGATGATAATCTTATTTTCGAATGCTTCATAGCTTATCTTCCCTTGTGAAAACCTCCCGGGAATATTTTGATACTTGATTATTATATTGGATTCACGATTATTATTTGCTTGTTACATTTCGTATGATTTGATACTTGGACTAGTAAAACAGTGGAGTTTTACTAACCCCCGAGTAATCGGGAGGTGGATGTCTGTTTTGCGTCCAGGTACATGCAGATTCAGGGGAGCAGTCACAGGATTGGCACAAGAGGATGACGAGCTGCGATACTAATCATGAGTCGAGAATTGTTTTGATTTTTGTTGTGTTGTCAGAGTTGATTTCAGTCTTCCGCTGTATTGTATTTCGACCCCTGTGTGGGTAATGTTATTTAAGTCAGTTTTATCGATTGGGTTGTGTGACCTCATCGGTCTGTGTATTCACGTGTAAGTGACCATATCGGTCTGTGTCATTTGATTATTTGACCCTGGCTGGGCAAGCATTTGGTTGTTTATGGATGTTTAGCCTGGTAGATCCTTGTGGAAAGGGCCTACGGCGTGTAATATTCCCATATGGTTTTGGGGGTGTTACATTTATGGTATCAGAGCTTAGGTTGCGGAAACCTAGGCTGTCGGGTCGAGTCGAGTCGTGGTTTGTCGAGTAATGTGTTGTCTTGTCGTTCGAGTCGTCAGGTGACAAGTTGAGTTGTGCGTAGTCACAACGTATCGGATATCTTGTCGGATGAGATTAGTATCGTGGGCGACCGTCATCTCCGTGCGGCCTGTGGACGTAAGTCTCCTCTTTTATGCGAAGTACCTATGTATCATGATTTTATCTAAATGAGTTAATTGCGGTGCATAATTTTATTTGCACGGTGTTGTGAATATAGTTGTATTTAATACGTGTGAGATATAGTATATGTATAAAAGTGGGCCTATTGTTGTTTTACCTTTGAACCACTGTGAGGGGTGGTATGGTGTGAAAATTGAGAACCTTGTTGGGTTTCGAATAAGGTATCGACGATTGAGTTCATGAGAAACTCCGAGGAATGGTTTTGTTGTATGTTTAAACTAGATGCTGTGAGATGTATTCAATTGGATTGTGCATGTTGGACTGTATTCCTTTTTCCGCTGCGTGAGTTCTTTTGTAATGGCTTTCGGTATTTTACCGGCTGAGTTTTATTTCGAAAACCGATTCCCTTAACTGAGTTTTTGGCATTTTGGCATTTTTTTTAGTATTTAAAAAATATTACCGTCATCGACCTTTTTGGCGTTTTGTAAATGGTTTTTAGCCTGGTGGGTTCCGGCGCGGGACCCACGGCGCTATAATGTTCCGTGTAATTATCTGAAATTTTTGGGCATTCTAGCCCATTGAATTGTCATTGGAAACTGAGTACCTTAGAAAATAAATTTCGAGACGTACTTTTAAAATGAATTATTTTCTCGTGGTACATCCAAGGTGCCACAATATGTTTCAAGATTCTTCTACCTCGAGGACCAAAATGTTTTGAGATATTGCCAATGTTTTAGAAACACTTTTACTTAGACCCGAGGGTCGAATATTTCTGAAAGTTTTTCACGAAAAGAAAGTGTCCTCATTTTTATCGAATGCGAAATAGTTTTCCAAAGTCTCGATAACGATGTTTCACGATTGTATTTTTTTGAAGGGTGATACTCAAGATCAATCGGTGTTTCTAAAATTATTTTCAAAAGGAGGTTTTCATTTTTAAAACCTATCCATTCCCGTTTGAGGGCTGGGTATGTATGTATGATGTTCACGTTGTCGTTATGATGTTTGCTCCCGAGTATGATCGAATTGGTGGCATGAACGTCGAGGCGCTGCCACGCATTTATTGTACTAGCCCTCTGTGAGAGGTGTGAACCGGTGTTTACTGTTTATCGCCTTGTGGTGATTTGCGTGTTGTCGCACGAGTGTGAGCTGTTGAAGCTTGGGTTTGTACGTTTGTGTACATGTGTGATTATTTCATAATGTTTGTAATTATGTGCTGGTTATCGTTCGGGCCGTTGAGGTCGCCGAACGATACCGTTGTTGTTGTAGTGTTTGTGTGTGTATTACTTTACGATGGTAATCGTTGTATATGATATGTGTTATGATTCTTTGTTGTGCTGAGTTGGCATCTCCGCTATATTGTTTTGCGACGTTATGCCCCATTGTATCTAGCATTGTATTTTCGGTATGCCGAGCCGAGGTGTTTCAACCGTGATGTGCCGGGGCATGCACGTGTAAATTGTCCTTCTCGTCAGTAACGCGTTTCAAGTGCAGACTCGAGGGACACCGAATTCAGTTTTGCGACCGCTATTGAGACTTTCGAGTTCGCGCTTTCAAAGACAGATATCAGGATCGGCTCTGAGAGACCCATGGGAGATTTTCCTGATGCTTTTTGTGTTGTTACCTTGTTTCCGTTGTTGTGAGTTGCGGGGATGAAATTTCTTTTATAAGAGGTCGGATGTAATACCCGTACTATATTTGACTTCTGCAGTTTCTCCTTCTAAATTCTATCGACTTGCACGTGTTCGTCGATACTTTTTGAACTTGTTTGATGTCTCAGTTGTCATCGTTCGAACTGGTTGTGACCTTGTTGCAGATCGACCTGTTTGTCATCGTGACCTTTCCGAGTTCGGTTCGATTCTTGTGAACCTTGTTTGGAAGTAACATCTTTCACTTTCTACCAATTCTTTTAATGTCTGGAGTTGAAGTGGGGACTTCGGAGTCATTGTTCGACTGTTGTCATTCGATCGTTGTTGTTCGATCATTTTTATTTGATCATTATTGTTCGATCATTGTTATTTGATCGTTGTTGTTCGATCATTGTTATTTGATCGTTGTTGTTCGATCATTGTTATTTGATCATTGTTGTTCGATCATTGTTATTCGATCGTTGTTGTTCGAACGGGGTTGTCTGACTGTTCTTGCCTGATCTCGTACTACGAAGAATTGTCGTTCACCGTTAGTCAACTATTTCGAGTGTGGCCAAGTGGGTCACCGAGCGGTGCATTGTGAGACCGTTGCCAAGATGTTCGGTAATTGGGTTTTCGTTCCTACTCGGGGAGTGCCTGGTGGTGTCCCGTGATGTAGTTGTGTATCGCACTTCGTGCTGTAATTCTTGTAGAAATTGATATTTGTTGCGTGAACTTTTTGGTTTTGTTTGTATTCTACCATGATGTTTTATTTTAAGTTTCGAGACGAAACTTATTTTTAATAGGATAGAATGTAATGTCCAGTATTCTCGTTTTCTGTTATCTTGAATTGTTTGTGTCTTGACGTCGGACATTTTCTTGTTGACGACAATCGGAGTGAATTCTATCATAATACTATATTTGTTTCTACCGCATAGTCGTTGTGGTCGGGTGCGACTTGTTGTCGCGTGCGTTTCTTTGATTAAATGTGTGCATGTGATGTGTTGTTAATTACTCGTTGTTTTGAAACATAGTCGGTGGCGTTGTGTTAGTCGTCGTGGGCGTGTTTTCACGCCGTATATTCCTTTGCGTTGCTTGTAATGTTTCGCCGTTGGGCGCGGTTTTTGTCGGTTCTTCTGTATCTCGTTGAGTTTTCCTGGCGGGATATTGCTTCTCCCTACTTGATTTAAGTTTCGGGACGAAACTTCTTTTAAGGAGGGTAGAATGTAATATGCGCAATTTCGGATTTCCGGCAATTTTCTTTTTTCGGCGGAGGTCCATTTCGACGACTCTCTTGGGACTGTCTCGTCATTCCTAGAATGATTAATTCTGCACTTTTTGTCATCCGAGTTTGTTTCGGTGTCGTTTTATTGAGTTCCGTGTTTTTTGGCGACTTTTCCGCACTTGAGTTCGATTCTTGCGAATCTCGTTCGAAATTACTGTTTCGAGTTTCCCGTAAGTTCGTTTAACTTTGTTAGACGTGTTGTGAACTTCGGTTTGGTTATTCGATCATGTATCGTGATTTTCGGACGCTTTGGGCCATTCTCGTAATTTCCCAAAGTTTAGGGTAATTACCTTCCGTTGTCGAATTTCGAGCCTTCGGGTGGTCGGAATCGTGTGTTCTATTAGCTCTTAGATTCGTCTTTGCGAGTACTTCGTAACCGTATCTTCGGTTCGTATTCAGGTTCGGGTTTCGGGGTCGTTCGGATCGTCGTTGTGATTCTTCATTTTGTGCCTGGAGGCTGCTGGCCTGACTCGGGCGAAACGGCCTCAAAACGGCGCCGCTGAGCGCCGTGTCTCGCGCTGGTCGGCCAGACCGGCACTGCCAAGACACGGCCGAGACACCCGCGCCGGTGTGGGCTGCTTGTCGCGCTGCTTCCGGCAGCAGTATAAATATGGCAGAGCAGTCGGGTTTCACTCATTTTGTCTCACTCGTTTTCTTCCATTCCGCGGTTGGAGCTTGATCAATCATGGAGGCATGTTGTTATACAATAAATCCATGAAGTTTTGAGGTCCATATCAACAATAATCCGTCCTATAACATCATTTGATCGAGCGAATCAGGTCAGACTTTCTAGAAATCTAATTTTGGGGATTTTAGGTATTTTGTTCGATTTCGTCCGTTTAATCCGATTTAACTTAGTATTGTGATGGATTGATGATTATTTAGATATATTGTATCATTTCCCTTGTTATTCAATGGTTGGATCGTATCGATTTGTTGTTTTGGTCGAGTTCTTGATCGACGCCTTGAAGGTGTCCGGTAAAATGTCATAGAGGGGTTTTCGGGCGTTCTACGATTATTCTTCCTCGTATGATCGATGATTTATGGATTATATGTTGTTAGGGTCGAATTCTTGTGAAGAACTCGAGTCGGAACCCTTCCGTTCGTTGTCTTCTTCGGGGTCCGAGCTTCCCGGTCGAACCGTGTTCTTCGGAGCGTTTGGTAGCGGTTATTAAGGCAAGTATCTTATTATACGACTTGTATCTTGCGACTAGTAATTACGTATGATATGTATGATAATTTTGCTTGCCTTCGTAATTATGTTCCGTTTGAGTTGGTTGTGTTTTCCGTAATTTGAAGGCTTTGTGATAATAATGTTATATTAGTATACGTGTTACCCGTGTAACACCCCCAAGTTATTCAGGGTATATTACAGCGCCGTGAGCCCCACCGTGGGACCCACAAGGCTAAACACACGCGGAACTACAAAACTTGACCGAGAAGGTCTGCATATAATGGAAAAAAAGACAATACAAATGGTATTCAAAACCATAACCAATGAAACCATATACATCACTGCACAAATCAATACCTCGGCAACACAGGCCGGAACATCAAAGAAACTGAAATACAATTCTCGAGTATTTAAAATTCATTCCAGTACAACAACACTGAATGGAGGAAACCAAAAGAGATAACCAGAGACAAGACACAGTATCACACTTGCCCATCATCTTCATGCCGACCCGATACCCGCCTGTCCGCTCTCCTGGAACCTGAAATACATAAAAAGTATTTCCCCCAAAAAGGGGTTAGCCGTCGAATAGCTAGTGCAAGTATATCAAGTATGAAACACAATACTCCTCGACAATAAAGTAAATGTAACCGTCAATTCCTCAATTCAAGACTAGTATTCCGGAATAACTAAATCTCATATCATCACATCAAGACGTATGTGAATGCCGTAGAAACGGTTCGGTCATATCATACACCGATACATGTATGAATGCCGTAGAAACGGTTCGTTCATATCATGCCATCAATACATATATGAATGTCATAAAAATGGTTCGTTCATATTATGCCATCAATATATCTATGAATGCCGTAAAAACGGTTCGTTCATATCATACCATCAATATTCTTACTTTCAAAGTCGAGAACGTACAATCATAAATATATACTTGCCTTGAATAGTCGACGACGCAACGAACGGAATAGAAAGTCACCGACGAATGCTAGGAACCATCGAAACCGAACCTAACAATTCGAACAATACAATCACAACCGATTCTAAACGAATACGGAATTGGAATACACCCGGAAACCCGCCTACGATTCATGTATATTCGTATAAAAACGACAACGAGGGCAGACCACAACCAAACCCTCTCGATTTCGTAAAAATCACGAAATATACCATGAATCCATAGGGAAACTAAGAATACCAACAAGATTAATCATATTCATCATGAATTACTCAGCAAAACCGAATGAATCGGACAAAAACGCAAAAATCCCCAAATCTCCCCAAAAGTAGGGTTCTAGAGATCTAACCTTGATTCGCTGGATCGAAGGACGTTATAGGATGATTGATCAGTGATATAAACTCAGAAACTTCATGGATTTGTTGTTTAACAACATGGCTTCATCTCCTCCAAAGCTCCAGCCGCGGACCGAAGAGAAAGGAAATGAAAAATGAATGAAAAAGTGGTTGTTCTGTCATTTATATACTGGGCCGGAACTAGCGTGCGCTAGCTTTCCTGGACTAGCGTGCGCTATCGGCCAGTATCGGCCCAGCACTCTCGGCCATGGCCCGCATGACCCGGCACCACCGACCAATACTGCCGACCATGACTTGTCCGCCCGACTCCCGCTAGCGTGCGCTACGGCCGGAAGCCTGCGCGCGCTAGCCGACCTGTCCAGTAGCCTTTGGACTAACAAGCTCATCCCGGTAACGTACGCTAGTCAGCCGACAACGTGCGCTAACCCTGCCGGTTAGCGTGCGCAACGACCGGCAGTAGCGTGCGCTACCTGCCGATCCTACCCGAGTCCAGAACCTCAGAATCCCTGTGCCCAGGCCCGATAGCGTACGCTGGGCTGACTCAACAGCGTGCGCTACACTGCCGAGCTAGCGCGCACAGCGTCCCGGCCGTAGCGTGCGCTATGCCGGTTCCTCGCCGTGCTCGCCGGGCCGTGCCCGCCATCGTCCGCCGTAACCCGCAACCGTCCGCCAAAGGCCCGACCACTGTGGCTCGACGACTCGATTTCCGAAAACGTACGGAACGAACACGACGAAAAGTTCACGGACGACATCAACGACTCGAAATGAAAACGTAATGCAATAATTAATCATACGCGACCAAGAAAAGGGTCGAGACAACGAATACAGATACAAATACCCATAACTTTGGGTAAATTACAAAATGGCCCGAAGCGCCCGGAAATCACGATACGTGATCGAATAACCAAACCGAAGTTCATAACACGTCTAACAAAGTTAAACAGACTTACAGGAAACTCGAAACAGCAGTTTCGAACGAGATTCGCAAGAATCGACTCAAGAGCGGAAAAGTCGCTAAAAAGCACGGAACTCAACAAAACGACTCCGAAACGAACTCGGATGTCAAAAAGTGTAGAATTAATCATTTTCAGGATGACGAAAAGGTCCCAAGCAAGTCGTAAAAACGGACTTTCGCCAAAAAAAAGAAAAATCACCGGAGATCGAATTTGCGGATATTACATTCTACCCTCCTTAAAAGAAGTTTCGTCCCGAAACTTAAAACAACTAGGGAGAGCAATATCCCGCCAGGAAAAATCAACGAGATACACAAGAAACGCGTAACTTACGCCCAACGGCAAAACGTTACAAGCAACACAACAATACATTACCCGAAGGTAATCCAAGCCAAAGCTGAAGTAAATACGAATCATAATGCCTGAAGGCTCCAACAAAAATACCAATACATCGCAATGGCTCGAAACCTCAAATTAAGTCAGATATCACGATGGCTCGAAAGCCGAACCCCAAAGTCAGAATCATCACAATACAGATCTCAAAGAAGCAAACCTGACTGTCGGACATGCCCCTCGGCGTATGAACAACCAGCCGCAATTCGTCGGACATATCCAATACAACATGGACTACGAACGACCAAACAATAAGGCTCAAGAGGGACATCACCGTACGCCCGATCCGGAAATGTGTCCGTTCACATGTCCACCCCGTATACGGAATCCAGAATATACGTGTGACAATGTACCTAATTAGCCTCAAGAACTACGTCTCGTGTGCACGGTCCAATGCGGAAACATCCACGCATGACCATCTAGTGCCTGGCTGAAAATCCTACACATAACCAATCGACACGCAGACATGATTCCAGATATGTCATGATACAATATGACAATGAAACTCAAAGGATAAAATACCCATTACGGATCATACGACTCACCAGGTGAACGATGACACACGAATAATGAAAGATCGACACGACCAACGATATTCAAAACAACCATCCTGGAATCAGAATTCCTAAGGACCGACTAACACGGCAATAACCACAACACCACAATTCAGGGAATCCTTCACCCTCAACGATCACAAAATTACCGAGTTCACCAGAATAATAGTGTGCTGCCTTGATTTGGTCAACACGACAATAATAACTCACAGATGGGCACTATCCTTGGCGATCCCCATTCAATATCTCGATTGTCTTCGAACGACCAATCGATAACGACTCAATGGATGGGAACTATCTTCGACAGTCCGAATTCAATACTTCGGTTACCTTAGAACGGCAACTCGATAACAACGGTACAACGGATGTCTCGGCACATTTAAATCAGTTACCGATAATGAAGATGAAATTTGAATACATCAATGCCTTCAATCGGCCATTTACGAACGACAATAACATTTGGCATAATTTGTCGACGGGTGTCGTATCAAACAATCCCCTGATATCAATACAATCATAAGGAGGCCAAGTCTCGAAATGATACACACATTCGTACACTTACATGATAACATTAGTCTCATTGATTAGTACGAGTATAAAACTTGCCTCGATACCAATACAACGAACTGTTACCAATTCAGTTGAATTCGTCTTACGAATTCCTCAGTCTCGACCAAGTTAATCTACGAATCCTTCAACCTTAACCGCATCACAACAGTCATAATTCACGATCAAACATCATATATTATTGTAAAACGAAGGATTAATAATCAACAGGTTCGATGAGGACAAATATCCATACCACCAAACCACAAACTCAACCGTTTCACCATATCTCGACTAATCACAGTCTGAACAATCCAACTCAGACACTTACAAATCCTGTCCACAATACGAGTCGAAATATGATGATTATATCAGCAACAAATTAGGACCAATAATAAGGGTCTAAATGTTTCAAACTCAATTCTTAAATACGAATTGATAAGGTTCCCTTCTCGTAAATCCATCGTTAAAATTTACTTATGACCGCCATCAATTCGAATCATCCTACTGGTTCAAAACAATAGATAATCCTACTAAAAAGGTTATCAAATAGTCCAATCATTCAACTTGAACATTTGCTCCATACGTATGGGCTTCCAAATTCAGAGATGAATAATAGTCTCATCAAACTCATAATCACATTCGTATTCCTATACGAATATTATTTCAAACACATAGTTTAGCTCTAGATATGAATATTCCATATTCATTTTCAAAACATCAACACTTCTACAAAAAAAATTTCATCACCTCGTATAATTCAAGAGTTCTTCAAGAACACGAAATATCCGAAATCCCGTTCAGAACAACATATCCGAGGTATATATCTCCATGTTACCATTTTCTTCGTCATGCCATTCATACAACCTTAAGAGTCGCAACAATACTATTATCATCATATGAAGAAGATCTCAATAATTATATCAACATCTGAAATCTCTTATTACAATTCCAATAAATCTCGTATAACATTATCACATGATACCATAATTGTAACACCCCAAAAACCTTACGGGAGTATTACACGCCGTAAACCCTTCTCACAAGGATTTACCAGGCTAAGCACAATTTTCCACGTCATTTCAAAAATGCCAAAAAGACCGATGACGGTAACATTTTTCAAATACTAAAAAAAATTATTTTCCAAATACCGTCAAAACGATCAAGGCCAAAATGCCAAAAACTCAGTTTAGGGAATCGGTTTTACAAAATAAAATTCAGTTGGCAAAATACCAAAAGCCATTTCAAAATACTCACGCAGCGGATAAAAATACAGTCCAATTTATGCATTTACATTGAAATAAGAAGAACATCAAAATACACGATTCCCAACATGCTCCCTACCAAGTAGTAATCCTTAAAAAAATGAACCACTATCAAAGGGATACGAGGACTACCATGTATGGACGAACCACGAAGAAGAATAATTTGAACACCATTCCAAGAATCATCAAAAACTTCAAGAACAATACTTAAATCCGAGCTCTCCATCTTAATCTTGTTTAAGAGAATCATCTCTCAATGTTTAGGAAATTCAAGTACTTCCCAAGGTTCTCTCTATTGACTGAAGGAAGGAGAATGGACAAAATGCCTCTCAGCACTCGTCTATCCTCTCTATAAAACACATCACTAGCGCGCGCTAGACCTTATATTTAGCGTGCGCTACAGGACTAGCGTGCGCTATCCTTCCTTGATAGCGTGCGCTATCGGGCAGTCCAGAAGCTACTACATTGCTTTGAAATTCATCTAACGTACGTAATGCCCATGCATTAGCGTACGCTAACAGGCGTTGACTTGCTACAGTGAAATTCTCAGTAGCGTGCGCTATTCCTCGACCTTAACGCGCGCTAATCGTCGTTGACTTGCTACAGTATCGTGCCCCCACATGCCGAAAGCATTCGCGATTACCGGGATTCCTTTGACCGATATCGAATTAGCGTGCGCTAATCATACGGTTTTAGCGTGCGCTACCTCTACACGACAAACACTCGCTGACCTTATCTGGACACGCGTCGAACATGGCTGGGTCCACCCGCCGAAAGCTAAGATTCCATTATTGGCGATCTGATGTTAGCGTGCGCTAACCAACATGCGTTAGCGTGCGCTAACTGAATATAAAAGTCAATCTGGGCCTACCTGTCGGTCACCTTCCGGAACTAACCCAGCAAGTCGTTACGTACGTTAGGGGTCCTCCTTAGCATACGTAACCGAACCTCTTAGCGTGCGCTAGGTATGCACCGTAGCGTACGCTAAGTATATATCTTAGCGCGCGCTAGGCATACCCTGTAGCGTGCGCTAACGTAGCTGTACTTAGCCATTTTCCGCTATTCTCTACCAACATCTCGACATACCAAACGATCATACGGCATAATGAATACATATACGCATTCAACAACATTGTCATACGTTCACATCATCTTCAAGCACAATTATCCAGCAACGACATAATACCGATACACACCAATATCGCAATTAGTAACTTAACAGAATCTCAAGGAAGAGTTCACGTCCGTGACCACGGCCACGATTCTTCCTACTTTCAGCCAACATTCTGAAGGGCACACACGTGCGTAAGTAAAATCCAAATCGCACAATCTCGAAGTGACCAATTCCCAAGAATACCAAGCTATAAACGAAACGATTAAGAAAAATACAAGAAGAGTGAGAGGACTTACAAGTACCGGTCGCACTGTGATGATAGCAGAGTAGTGATACTGTGGGCAAATGACGACTCAATCGACCCAAAAGACCGACAGCCTAGGTATCCATAAACCTAAGCTCTGATACCATATTCTGTAACACCCCCAAGTTATTCAGGGTATATTACAGCGCCGTGAGCCCCACCGTGGGACCCACAAGGCTAAACATACGCGGAACTACAAAACTTGACCGAGAAGGTCTGCATACAATGGAAAAAAAGACAATACAAATGGTATTCAAAACCATAACCAATGAAACCATATACATTACTGCACAAATCAATACCTCGGCAACACAGGCCGGAACATCAAAGAAACTGAAATACAATACTCGAGTATTTAAAATCCATTCCAGTACAACAACACTGAATGGAGGAAACCAAAAGAGATAACCAGAGACAAGACACAGTATCACACTTGCCCATCATCTTCATGCCGACCCGATACCCGCCTGTCCGCTCTCTCCCGAACTGAAATACATAAAAAGTATTTCCCCCAAAAAGGGGTTAGCCGTCGAATAGCTAGTGCAAGTATATCAAGTATGAAACACAATACTCCTCGACAATAAAGTAAATGTAACCGTCAATTCCTCAATTCAAGACTAGTATTCCGGAATAACTAAATCTCATATCATCACATCAACACGTATGTGAATGCCGTAGAAACGGTTCGGTCATATCATACGCCGATACATGTATGAATGCCGTAGAAACGGTTCGTTCATATCATGCCATCAATACATATATGAATGTCATAAAAATGGTTCGTTCATATTATGCCATCAATATATCTATGAATGCCGTAAAAACGGTTCGTTCATATCATACCATCAATATTCTTACTTTCAAAGTCGAGAACGTACAATCATAAATATATACTTGCCTTGAATAGTCGACGACGCAACGAACGGAATAGAAAGTCACCGACGAATGCTAGGAACCATCGAAACCGAACCTAACAATTCGAAGAATACAATCACAACCGATTCTAAACGAATACGGAATTGGAATACACCCGGAAACCCGCCTACGATTCATGTATATTCGTATAAAAACGACAACGAGGGCAGACCACAACCAAACCCTCTCGATTTCGTAAAAATCACGAAATATACCATGAATCCATAGGGAAACTAAGAATACCAACAAGATTAATCATATTCATCATGAATTACTCAGCAAAACCGAATGAATCGGACAAAAACGCAAAAATCCCCAAATCTCCCCAAAAGTAGGGTTCTAGAGATCTAACCTTGATTCGCTGGATCGAAGGACGTTATAGGATGATTGATCAGTGATATAAACTCAGAAACTTCATGGATTTGTTGTTTAACAACATGGCTTCATCTCCTCCAAAGCTCTAGCCGCGGACCGAAGAGAAAGGAAATGAAAAATGAATGAAAAAGTGGTTGTTCTGTCATTTATATACTGGGCCGGAACTAGCGTGCGCTAGCTTTCCTGGACTAGCGTGGCGCTATCGCCAAGACGCCCAAAGACTCTCGCCATGGCCCGCATGACCCGGCACCACCGACCAATACTGCCGACCATGACTTGTCCGCCCGACTCCCGCTAGCGTGCGCTACGGCCGGAAGCCTGCGCGCGCTAGCCGACCTGTCCAGTAGCCTCTGGACTAACAAGCTCATCCCGGTAACGTACGCTAGTCAGCCGACAACGTGGGGTAACCCTGCCGGTTAGCGTGCGCAACGACCGGCAGTAGCGTGCGCTACCTGCCGATCCTACCCGAGTCCAGAACCTCAGAATCCCTGTGCCCAGGCCCGATAGCGTACGCTGGGCTGACTCAACAGCGTGCGCTACACTGCCGAGCTAGCGCGCACAGCTTCCCGGCCGTAGCGTGCGCTATTCCGGTTCCTACCATGCCTGCTCGGTCAGTGCCCGCCATCGTCCGGCCAGAACCCGCAACCGTCCGGCCAGTGCCCGACCACCAGGGCTCGACGACTCGATTTCCGAAAACGTACGGAACGAACACGACGAAAAGTTCACGGACGACATCAACGACTCGAAATGAAAACGTAATGCAATAATTAATCATACGCGACCAAGAAAAGGGTCGAGACAACGAATACAGATACAAATACCCATAACTTTGGGTAAATTACAAAATGGCCCGAAGCGCCCGGAAATCACGATACATGATCGAATAACCAAACCGAAGTTCATAACACGTCTAACAAAGTTAAACAGACTTACAGGAAACTCGAAAATGTTAGCCAACGAGATTCGCAAGAATCGACTCAAGAGCGGAAAAGTCGCTAAAAAGCACGGAACTCAACAAAACGACTCCGAAACGAACTCGGATGTCAAAAAGTGTAGAATTAATCATTCTCAGGATGACGAAAAGGTCCCAAGAAAGTCGTAAAAACGGACTTTCGCCAAAAAAAAGAAAAATCACCGGAGATCGAATTTGCGGATATTACATTCTACCCTCCTTAAAAGAAGTTTCGTCCCGAAACTTAAAACAACTAGGGAGAGCAATATCCCGCCAGGAAAACTCAACGAGATACACAAGAAACGCGTAACTTACGCCCAACGGCGAAACGTTACAAGCAACACAACAATACATTACCCGAAGGTAATCCAAGCCAAAGCTGAAGTAAATACGAATCATAATGCCTGAAGGCTCTAACAAAAATACCAATACATCGCAATGGCCTGGAAACCCCTCAGCCGAAGCTGTATATCACGATGTCCTGAAAGCCGAACAGCCCAAAGCTGTAAATCATCACAATACAGATCTCAAAGAAGCAAACCTGACTGTCGGACATACCCCTCGGCGTATGAACAACTAGCCGCAATTCGTCGGACATATCCAATACAACATGGACTACGAACGACCAAACAATAAGGCTCAAGAGGGACAACACAGTATGCCCGATCCGGAAATGTGTCCGTGCACATGTCCACCCCGTATACGGAATCCAGAATATACGTGTGACAATGTACCTAATTAGCCTCAAGAACTACGTCTCGTGTGCACGGTCCAATGTGGAAACATCCACGCATGACCATCGAGTGCCTGGCTAAAAATCCTACACATAACCAATCGACACGCAGACATGATTCCAGATATGTCATGATACAACATGACAACGAAACTCAAAGGATAAAATACCCATTACGGATCATACGACTCACCAGGTGAACGATGACACACGAATAATGAAAGATCGACACGACCAACGATATTCAAAACAACCATCCTGGAATCAGAATTCCTAAGGACCGACTAACACGGCAATAACCACAACACCACAATTCAGGAAATCCTTCACCCTCAACGATCACAAAATTACCGAGTTCACTAGAATAATAGTGTGCTGCCTTGATTTGGTCAACATGACAATAATAACTCACAGATGGGCACTATCCTTGGCGATCCCCATTCAATATCTCGATTGTCTTCGAACGACCAATCGATAACGACTCAACGGATGGGAACTATCTTCGACAGTCCCAATTCAATACTTCGGTTACCTTAGAACGGCAACTCGATAACAACGGTACAACGGATGTCTCGGCACATTTAAATCAGTTACCGATAATGAAGATGAAATTTGAATACATCAATGCCTTCAATCGGCCGTTTACGAACGACAATAACATTTGGCATAATTTGTCGATGGGTGTCATATCAAACAATCCCCTGATATCAATACAATCATAAGGAGGCCAAGTCTCGAAATGATACACACATTCGTACACTTACATGATAACATTAGTATCATTGATTAGTACGAGTATAAAACTTGCCTCGATACCAATACAACGAACTGTTACCAATTCAGTTGGTTTCGTCTTACGAATTCCTCAGTCTCGACCAAGTTAATCTACGAATACTTCAACCTTAACCGCATCGCAACAGTCATAATTCACGATCAAACATCATATATTATTGTAAAACGAAGGATTAATAATCAACAGGTTCGATGACGACAAATATGCATACCACCAAACCACAAACTCAACCGTTTCACCATATCTCGACTAATCACAGTCTGAACAATCCAACTCAGACACTTACAAATCCTGTCCACAATACAAGTCGAAATATGATGATCATATCATCAACAAATTAGGACCAATAATAAGGGTCTAAATGTTCCAAACTCAATTCTTAAATACGAATTGATAAGGTTCCCTTCTCGTAAATCCATCGTTAAAATTTACTTATGCCCGCCATCAATTCGAATCATCCTACTGGTTCAAAACAATAGATAATCCTACTAAAAAGGTTATCAAATAGTCCAATCATTCAACTTGAACATTTGCTCCATACGCATGGGCTTCCAAATTCAGAGATGAATAATAGTCTCATCAAACTCATAATCACATTCGTATTCCTATACGAATATTATTTCAAACACATAGTTTAGCTCTAGATATGAATATTCCATATTCATTTTCAAAACATCAACACTTCTAAAAAAAAATTTTCATCACCTCGTATAATTCAAGAGTTCTTCAAGAACACGAAATATCCGAAATCCCGTTCAGAACAACATATCCGAGGTATATATCTCCATGTTACCATTTTCTTCGTCATGCCATTCATACAACCTTAAGAGTCGCAACAATACTATTATCATCATATGAAGAAGATCTCAATAATCATATCAACATCCGAAATCTCTTATTACAATTCCAATAAATCTCGTATAACATTATCACATGATACCATAATTGTAACACCCCGAAAACCTTACGGGAGTATTACACGCCGTAAACCCTTCTCACAAGGATTTACCAGGCTAAGCACAATTTTCCACGTCATTTCAAAAATGCCAAAAAGACCGATGACGGTAACATTTTTCAAATACTAAAAAAAATTATTTTCCAAATACCGTCAAAACGATCAAGGCCAAAATGCCAAAAACTCAGTTTAGGGAATCGGTTTTACAAAATAAAATTCAGTTGGCAAAATACCAAAAGCCATTTCAAAATACTCACGCAGCGGATAAAAGTACAGTCCAATTTATGCATTTACATTGAAATAAGAAGAACATCAAAATACACGATTCCCAACATGCTCCCTCCCAAGTAGTAATCCTTAAAAAAATGAACCACTATCAAAGGGATACGAGGACTACCATGTATGGACGAACCACGAAGAAGAATAATTTGAACTCCATTCCAAGAATCATCAAAAACTTCAAGAACAATAATTAAATCCGAGCTCTCCATCTTAATCTTGTTTAAGAGAATCATCTCTCAATGTTTAGGAACTTTAAGTACTTCCCAAGGTTCTCTCTATTTACTGAAGGAAGGAGAATGGACAAAATGCCTCTCAGCACTCGTCTACCCTCTCTATAAAACACATCACTAGCGCGCGCTAGACCTTATATTTAGCGTGCGCTACAGGACTAGCGTGCGCTATCCTTCCTTGATAGCGTGCGCTATCGAGCAGTCCAGAAGCTACTACATTGCTTTGAAATTCATCTAACGTATGTAATGCCCATGCATTAGCGTACGCTAACAGGCGTTGACTTGCTACAGTGAAATGCTCAGTAGCGTGCGCTATTCCTCGACCTTAACGCGCGCTAATCGTCGTTGACTTGCTACAGTATCGTGCCCCCACATGCCGAAAGCATCCGCGATTACCGGGATTCCTTTGACTGATATGGAATTAGCGTGCGCTAATCATACAGTTTTAGCGTGCGCTAGCTCTACACGACAAACACTCGCTGACCTTATCTGGACACGCGTCGAACATGGCTGGGTCCACCCGCCGAAAGCTAAGATTCCATTATTGGCGATCTGATGTTAGTGTGCGCTAACCAACATGCGTTAGCGTGCGCTAACTGAATATAAAAGTCAATCTGGGCCTACCTGTCGGTCACCTTCCGGAACTAACCCAGCAAGTCATTACGTACGTTAGGGGTCCTCCTTAGCGTACGTAACCGAACCTCTTAGCGTGCGCTAGGTATGCACCGTAGCGTACGCTAAGTATATATCTTAGCGCGCGCTAGGCTTACCCTGTAGCGTGCGCTAACGTAGCTGTACATAGCCATTTTCCGCTATTCTCTACCAACATCTCGACATACCAAACGATCATACGGCATAATGAATACATATACGCATTCAACAACATTGTCATACGTTCACATCATCTTCAAGCACAATTATCCAGCAACGACATAATACCGATACACACCAATATCGCAATTAGTAACTTAACAGAATCTCAAGGAAGAGTTCACGTCCGTGACCACGGCCACGATTCTTCCTACTTTCAGCCAACATTCTGAAGGGCACACACGTGCGTAAGTATAATCTAAATCGCACAATCTCGAAGTGACCAATTCCCAAGAATACCAAGCTATAAACGAAACGATTAAGAAAAATACAAGAAGAGTGAGAGGACTTACAAGTATCAGTCGCACTGTGATGATAGCAGAGTAGTGATACTGTGGGCAAATGACGACTCAATCGACCCAAAAGACCGACAGCCTAGGTATCCATAAACCTAAGCTCTGATACCATATTCGGTAACACCCCCAAGTTATTCAGGGTATATTACAGCGCCGTGAGCCCCACCGTGGGACCCACAAGGCTAAACATATGCGGAACTACAAAACTTGACCGAGAAGGTCTGCATACAATGGAAAAAAAGACAATACAAATGGTATTCAAAACCATAACCAATGAAACCATATACATCTCTGCACAAATCAATACCTCGGCAACACAGGCCGGAACATCAAAGAAACTGAAATACAATACTCGAGTATTTAAAATCCATTCCAGTACAACAACACTGAATGGAGGAAACTAAAAAAGATAACCAGAGACAAGACATAGTATCACACTTGCCCATCATCTTCATGCCGACCCAATACCTGCCTGTCCGCTCTCCTGGAACCTGAAATACATAAAAAGTATTTCCCCCAAAAAGGGGTTAGCCGTCGAATAGCTAGTGCAAGTATATCAAGGATGAAACACAATACTCCTCGACAATAAAGTAAATATAACCGTCAATTCCTCAATTCAAGACTAGTATTCTGGAATAACTAAATCTCATATCATCACATCAAGACGTATGTGAATGCCGTAGAAACGGTTCGTTCATATCATACGCCGATACATGTATGAATGCCGTAGAAACGGTTCATTCATATCATGCCATCAATACATATATGAATGCCGTAAAAACGGTTCGTTCATATTATGCCATCAATATATCTATGAATGCCGTAAAAACGGTTCGTTCATATCATACCATCAATATTCTTACTTTCAAAGTCGAGAACGTACAATCATAAATATATACTTGCCTTGAATAGTCGACGACGCAACGAACGGAATGGAAAGTCACCGACGAATGCTAGGAACCATCGAAACCGAACCTAACGATTCGAAGAATACAATCACAACCGATTCTAAACGAATACGGAATTGGAATACACCCGGAAACCCGCCTACGATTCATGTATATTCGTATAAAAACGACAACGAGGGCGGACCACAACCAAACCCTCTCGATTTCGTAAAACTCAGGAAATATACCATGAATCCGTAGGGAAACTAAGAATACCAACAAGATTAATCATATTCATCATGAATTACTCAGCAAAACCGAATGAATCGGACAAAAATGCGAAAATCCCCAAATCTCCCCAAAAGTAGGGTTCTAGAGATCTAACCTTGATTCGCTGGATCGAAGGACGTTATAGGATGATTGATCAGTGATATAAACTCAGAAACTTCATGGATTTGTTGTTTAACAACATGGCTTCATCACCTCCAAAGCTCCACCCGCGGACCGAAGAGAAAGGAAATGAAAAATGAATGAAAAAGTGGCTGCTCTGTCATTTATATACTGGGCCGGAACTAGCGTGTGCTAGCCTTCCTGGACTAGCGTGTGCTATCGGCCAGTATCGGCCCAGCACTCTCGGCCATGGCCCGCATGACCCGGCACCACCGACCAATACTGCTGACCATGACTTGTCCGCCCGACTCCCGCTAGCGTGCGCTACGGCCGGAAGCCTGCGCCCGCTAACCGACTGGCCCAAAGAGCCTCGACTAACAAGCTCATCCTGCAACGACGCTAGTCGGCCGACACAGGCGCTAACCTCGCCGGTTAGCGTGCGCAACGACGGCAGATGGCGTGCGCTACTGTCGATCCTACCCGAGTCCGTAACCTCGTAATCCTCTCGCCTGTGCCCGAGCACAGACATTGGCCGATTTCGACAGCGGCGCTTACATCGCTGAAGCTAGCGCAGCTGCGTCCGGCCAGAAGCGTGCGCTATGCCGGTTCTCGCCGTGCTCGCGGTCGGTGCCCGCCATCGTCCGGCCGTAACCCGCAACCGTCCGGCCGATGCCCGACCACTGTGGCTCGACGACTCGATTTCCGAAAACGCATTTTAACGAACACGACGAAAAGTTCGCGGACGACATCAACGACTCGAAATGAAAACGTAATGCAATAATTAATCATACGCGACCAAGAAAAGGGTCGAGACAACGAATACAGATACGAATACCCATAACTTTGGGTAAATTACAAAATGGCCCGAAGCGCCCGGAAATCACGATACGTGATCGAATAACCAAAACGAAGTTCATAAAACGTCTAACAAAGTTAAACAGACTTACAGGAAACTCGAAACAGCAGTTTCGAACGAGATTCGCAAGAATCGACTCAAGAGCGGAAAAGTCGCTAAAAAGCACGGAACTCAACAAAATGACTCTGAAACGAACTCGGATGTCAAAAAGTGTAGAATTAATCATTCTCAGGATGACGAAAAGGTCCCAAGCAAGTCGTAAAAACGGACTTTTGCCAAAAAAAAGAAAAATCACCGGAGATCGAATTTGCGGATATTACAAGGTGTTGTGCCATTTGTGCAGGATTGCGACGTACATATGGGATGGTTGTACACTCGGTTGTGCAATGTATTGTGTACCGAATGTGTGTTATGCTGGTTATGTGTCGTTGATTGACGATAGTTGTTGCGAGTGTAGAAATTGTGTTATGTGCGTGGGATGTACGATTTTGTGGTGATCAATGTGATTGATTAATTGTGCTCATTGTTGTATGTAATGTGGAATGGCTTGATATTTGATGATTATGAGTTGTGTCGTATCGATGTGTGTGTGTTCCAGGTAGGGTCTGACGAGTCCTCTGGAGTTCGGTACATGATGTGTACGAACAAGGTGTGTAATCCAGGTAGGGTCTGACGAGGCCTCTGGAGTTCGGTACATGATGTGTACGAACAAGGTGTGTGATCCAGGTAGGGTCTGACGAGACCTCTGGAGTTCGGTACATGATGTGTACGAACGATGTTTGTAGCCGGGTAGGGCCCGTTGAGGCCTCCGGAGTTCAGTACATGATGTGTACGATGTTGTTACCTAAAATATTATCCGGAGATAGTATTGCTGGAATGATCGAGTAACAAACAAATGCGAGAACACTTCCGTGAGAAAATAGATAACACAATATCTGACGGGGTTGTTAATCCCGCGCTTGAATGCTCTCTCGAGATGTTATTAATAACTATACTGTCGAGTACAAATATTAATGTTAGAATCTATTACAAGGAGTGTAAAGACTTCTAGTTATCTAGGCTTTAGAGCGCGTAGATTGCCGGAAGAACCAGATAGATAAATCTGTGAGTTCTTGCTTGGGATATATGATGAATGTGTATGAATATCACCACGAATGTATAAGTGGTTGCCAAAAGAGTATTTGATTCTCTCTTTTGTGTGTATTTTGCACTGAATTCGTAGTAAATTCGCCTCTCCTTGGCCATAGCAGTGAGTTCTCTATTTATAGGGGACAAGGTAGTTGGGATTTCTCAGGCGATCGCGGGCGACCGCCGTTTTCTATATTAAAATAAAATGGCCGATCGTCCCGTCACGTGGGCCTGTTCCCTTGAGGTCCGAGGTCGCTGCGGGTGGCCAGCTGGGCGAACCAATAGGAAGCCAGCACGCGTCTTGAGTCGCTGTCCGGGGAGGACCCACTTTGTACCTTTCGGCGGCCTTGTCGGTAGGTGTGGTAGGTGACAGGCTGGGGTCAAAGGTCCTATCTGTCGGTTTCCTTTGAAGATCCGCACGTGGTCCACCGTCCAAGATTCGGTCTTCGAAGACTTTGACGGATGTTGGATCCATACGTGGCACGAGATGATCGCCTCTGGTTCGCTCATTAAAGACGATCGTCAGATATCAAAAGACGATCGCTGGGTACCAAAAGACGGTCGCCGCATTGTGCCGAATTCTAGGCGTTTGTCCAGAGTATGTCTTCCATGGTTGGCTTCTCTGATTGTGATGCCGATCGTCTATCGAGGCGTATTAATCGCCGCACAACAATTGCCCCCCAGCTCGCCTCGATGTTGAAAACACGAGGTGAGGTGGCACTGTTGGCGATCGCCAATGTTTAAACGATCATCCGATCTGAATTCAAATCTGGACGATCTTCTTTCGCGTCGGGAGCAGCGGGAAATGAAGGCGGGCTTTCTAAAAGTGGCAGGGACACACGTCGCGCAGCTGTTGGGGGAGTCCGACGGTTTGTCGGACTTGTCGGCTGGCATGCCCTCGAAAAGACGCGTATGCGGGATTCGAGGGCAGCATTTAATGCGTCCCCACGTGACGGTTGCGATCCAGCCCTCGAGGTTTCTCCTATTTGTATTTAGACCCCCGTCTCCATCTATAAAAGGGCCAGGGCTTCTTCTCATTCACTTTTTACGCGTCCTTGCATCCATAGCCGAAACTCTGCAAAAATTTCTGGAGCTTCTTCTGCCGATCTTCTTCTTTTCTCTAGGTAAGAAACATTAACCTTCTCCCTCCCTTTACTTTCTAATATGTCGGGAGGATCCAAAACCTTCGAGACCGGAAGTTCTTCCGCTGCCGCAGCGTCGCCTGAACGGGAGGAGATTCCCGTTGGAGTGGATATGGAGACGGCCGTTGAAGCTATTCAAGCGGGGATTGCACCCGCAGAACTCGAAGAACTTTTCAACGAGGCCGAAGTGGCGAGGACGGCGGCGACGGCGGAGCGGGGGGGCTCGCCGGTGGATGAGGATGATTTGGTGCGGGCGGCCTGGGAAAGAGAGAGTAGATTCGGCCCTGCCTATGTGGCTTTTGCTCAGATGATGGAAGCGATCGTCGGACCCTGTCCGGAATTCGACTTCGAAGCCTACTCCGCCGCTCACCCTTACGAACATGTGAAGCGGACGGTTTTTCAGGCCGCCGTCTCGTCTCTTTGGACTCTCGGAAAGATCCGGAGTACGGCGACCAAGAAAGACCTGAGCCGTTGGAGGGCCAAATATCACATCCCCTCTGACGTTTCCTTGCACGTGCCCTCGGAGAATGAACGTGCCGACCAACCGCCCGAGGATATGGTTGCCGTCAGCGAGATGATTATGGAGGCCGGTCTGCGATTTCCTCTGCCATTCGCCGTCTCCTACTTGCTGATCGCCTGGAATTTGGCGCCTCTTCAACTGACGTCGAACGCTTGGCTACAGATCATCTGCACGTTGACACTGTTTGGCGGTCACCGGTTGTTCCGCCTCCTTACTGCGCTGGAGATGAATTATCTGTTTAAACTGGCCGCGCAGAAAGGGTCGATCGGCGGCAATCATATCCAAGGCCGAATCGGGAGAGTGGTCCTCGGTGTGCCGAATAAGACCAGGGGTGACCTGGCTAAATGGTGCTGGGTCGGCGGGGCGTGGCGATCGGCATCGAGTGACAGGCCGAATGAGGAGTTGGAGATCCCCACCACTTTCCGGGAGAGGAATCCGAGTAAGGATTTTAACTCTCCCCTTGATTGAGCTTGTCTTGGACTGATCTAATTTTGTTTTCTTTTTTGCAGGATCTCTCGTTCCAGCGATCGGCGACCTTCCGTTCGATTTCTTGATCGTTTGGGAGTGGATCCGTGCCTTTCCGAACTCCTTTATTGACGTTCGCTCGCTTGGTACCGAAGCTCATCGGTTGGGGGCTCGATTGTTCTACTTCCCCCGTCACTTGAAAGTTCCAGGTATGAGCTTAAGTGGTGCTTCCTTGCTTGACGATCGTCCCCAGGAGGTCGTATCGTTTAAGTTGTTGTCTAACTTGTTTGTATCTCTTCTTTGACAGAGGTTCATTTTCCCCGATTTGCCGAGCCACCGCCAGAGATCGCCATGTCAAACCCGGGACTCATCGGTCGCCTTCACTTGGGTAATAAGACTGGTCGCGTTCCTGCGACGACGTCTCGCCCTGGGCGGTGACGAGGCCTGCCGAGGTGCCAGTCGCCGAGCCAGTGGTTCAGGGAGAGGAACAGCTTCAGCGCCGCAAGAGGCGGAGGTCGGAGGAGTCCCCGTCGATTTCTGAGGCGGATGTATCCATTCTTGAGCCTCCGGTTGCTGCGGCACCTATCTCTGCCATCCCGATGATGGAGCGATCAGGCCCTAGGCCTTCGGTCCCTGGCTCCCGGTCATCTGGCGGCTCGATGAAGAAGGTGGCGATCACCGAGGCGGAAACCTCTCGGGGAAAGCCTTATTTTGGACGCGATCCCGAGCTGGTCAACAGGTAAGAAAGGACCAAAATTTTCTGAGTTAGGCATTCTGAGTAAGGTATAGGCTAACTCCTTGGTTTCTTTGGTTTGTGCTGCAGGGTTCGTCTTGCCGACCCGGACGTTGCTCCTATGGTGCTGGACTTTTTGTCGAGCAAGGCTCCGCAAACATCTCTCGAAGTCCCCACTTACATCCATCAGGCTATCACCTCTCTGCCCAAGGCCTGGATGACCGATCTTGATGCGATCGCTCGTCGTCGATCTGGAGATGCCATGCAGGCGACCCTTGCCCTGTCTCTCCAGACGGCGATGATGGCCGTCCAAGCCGCTAGGGATTTTGAGGGGCGACCCTCCACTGCTCGTCTCCATAGCGACCTCGAGGCCGCCCGGAACAAAAATATCGAGTTTGCCAACCCGGTCCAGTCTATGGAGAAGGAGTATGAGGAGACAGCCAAAAGGGCTAAACAGGACGTTGACCGATTGAAGCAGGAGCTGAGCCGCTCTAAGGAGGCTGCCGACCGGTCCCGTGATAAGGAGAAGGAAACCCTCCAGAAGTACGCGGCTTCGCAAGAGGAGGTAGCCGGGCTGAAGGCGATGGTGGATCGGCTCAGCGGTGAGCTGGAGGCGGCGAAGAAGGAGCTGGAGAAGGCCAAGGGTGAGAATGCCGCCAAGGTGGTCGAGCTGGCGGAGGCTGAGAAGACGGCCGTGGATTTGAAGGGGCAGCTGAAGGCGATCGAGGCCGATCCCTATCTCAACGTTGCGCTCGTCGGCGAGTTCGCTTATTACTTGGCCTATGCTGACGCTGTTCGAGCCGCTAAAAAGGCAGGGATTGAGATCGGTCCCTTGATGGAGAGCTTCAAATCCTATGCCCTCGAGCATCCTCTGCACCCGGAGTTCTCCTTGCCGATCCTTGACTTCGTCGACTTCGGGATCGACTTGAGTTAGTATACTGGTAAACTCATTCATCCCGAGGCCGATGGGGGGCCCCAAGCCGATCCGCAACCTGAGGGCGATGACCAGCCGGCGGGGCCTTGAGAGACATTTTTGTTTTCCTCTGTAACTTGTACTTTTTGTTTTCCTTTTGTAATGCCCTCGGGCCCCGTAATGTACGGAACTTGCGTTATGAATAAAATGTTCCTCTTTTCATACTATCTCTTTACATACGATCGCCTTTGAATGTTTGCTTGCAATTTTTACAAGTACGTGTATGATTGCTTTCGACGTTTTGTTCATCCGACCGATTGTCTGAGTGTTGAAAGCATTGATATGTTTTGAATCGAAATTCTTACTTGTAATTTTTGTCGAACGCCTCCGATCGTCCTGCGTGTGTTTGAGCGAAGCCGATCGTGTGTGGTTCCTCTTTGTTCGATCGTATTTGGGATTAGCTCGACCCATCTCTGCCCCCTTGTTTTTGTTCACTTATTGTAAGTAAGGAAACAAAAACTAGTTTGTCAGGCGAGCTATCATCATTTTGTCGATTCTGAAGAATCATGTACGGTTGGGGTGTTCGATGGACCGACCTCCCCAATTGTGTCTTTGTGTGCGAGGGATATTGTGTATCCCGCGGCTCACTTTTTGTGAGGGTCCTCCGTTAGGCTACGCCTGCCTTGTGTTTAAAACGAAAGGCGGGCGATCTAGGTCTGTAGGAGTCCTTGCGCGGGGCGTCGTCGGCTTATTCGACTCCGCGTCCGCGGCTTGTCAGCTCTGCTTCCACCTCGGCCCGCCATGAAGATGGCGACCCTCGACGGTGTACGTTGAGACGGGGGTAGTGGCACGTCGCATTGTCCGGGTTCACCATGTTAGATGATGTACCTTGAGGGCGTGCGATCGTGTCTACTGATTATTTTGGAGGGTCCTTCGGCTACGCCGGCCTCGTTTTTAAATGAAGGGCGGGCGATCTCAGCCCAAAGGAACCTTGCATGGGCGAAGCTGTCGGTTCCATTGACCTCCAGGTCCACGGCTGCATTGATTTTACCTCGGATCGTCATGATCAACGATCGTCGGCGGTATGCGATATGCATGGTGGGGCGATCGCCAGAATAGATGGTGTAGGAAAAAATCTCAGTATAGTTCTCGTATATCATTGAAATTGAATACAAAATTTTCATTGGTAGTATTTTTTCAGATGCACGGCGTTCCAGGGGTATTGATCCGGAGTACCGTCAGGATGTTCCAGTTCGTAGGCTCCTTTAGTTAGCCATCTGGATACTCTGAAAGGTCCCTCCCAGTTCGGACCGAAAACTCCTGTGTGGGTTTGGATCTTCTTGAGGACGAGATCGCCCACTTGAAACCTTCTTTCTTTGACCTTTGAATTGAAGAACTTCTCGGCTCTCCTTTTGTGGATTGTGTTCTTCATTTCTGAGGTCAGCCGTCGTTCTTCGAGCATGTCTAGGTCGATTCGTCGGGCCACATCGTTGTCGGTCGTCATCTCCTGTTCGGTTCGATGGCTGAGGACGGCGATCTCTGAAGGAATCACCACTTCTGTTCCGAAGGCAAGGGCGAATGGGGTTTCGCCGGTTGAATTGCGGGTCGTCGTTAGGTAGGACCACAAAACGTCTGGGAGCTCGCTCGCCCATCGTCCTTTCCTAGATTCGAGTCGCGCTTTAATCGTGTGTTTGAGGATCTTATTCACTGCCTCTACCTGCCCGTTCGTCTGTGGGTGATAGGGCGCTGAGAATAACCTTTTGATTCCCCACTTTTCACAGAATTGCATGACTTTTAAGCCGTCGAACTGCTTTCTGTTGTCGGAGATGATGGCCTGGAGCAGACCGAATCGACATACGACGTTTCTCCATATAAACTTGATCACTTTCTCTTGGCCGATCTTGTTGAGCGGTTCGGCCTCAGCCCATTTGGTGAAATAGTTGACCCCTACGATGGCGAACTTACAGCCCCCTGGAGCCGTCAGCAAGGGACCTATAAGTTCGATCCCCATTGCGCAAATGGCCAAGGGCTATACATGGAGGTGAGCTGTTCGGGTGATAGTTTAATGTTGGGGCCCATTATCTGACACCTATGAGACGATCTGGCATAGGCGATCGCATCTTTCCGAAGTGATGGCCAGAAAAACCCTTGTCTGGTTGTCTTATGGATGAGGGCTCGCCCGCCCGCATGGTTTCCACAAATCCCGTCATGGATATCAGCTAAAACGAGCCGACCTTCCTCCGGTGTAATACACTTGAGGAGGGGAAGGCTGAAGACTCGCTTGTAAAGCCGGTCGTCCAATAGGGTATATCTGGTCGCACGAAGCTGGAGTTGGCGAGCTTTAACACGGTCGTCAGGGACCGTTCCGTCCTTTAAGTATTTGATGAACGGAGTCATCCAGTTCTCCTCGGCGATGGCGACCGTGGTAACCAGGCTTCTGTCGATCGCCGGCCTTGCTGACTTTGTGATTTGGATATTGGAGAAGTCGGCTGCCCCATCCGATGATGCTAGCTTGGAAAGAGCATCGGCCTGGGAGTTGTGCTCTCTCGGGACTTGTTCGATTAGTACTTCTTCAAATTTTGTGCACATTTCGGCGACCAGCTCTTGGTATTTGACCATCTGTTCGCCGCGTGCCTCATATTCCCCTTTAACTTGGTTCACGACCAAAAGGGAGTCCATGAAGATATGGAGGCGACGAACATCTAGGGCGAGGGCTAGATCGAGCCCGCCTACCAAGGCTTCGTATTCGGCTTCATTGTTGGTCACACGAAAACCGAAACGCACAGAATTTGTGAAACTTTGTCCGTCGGGGCTGATGAGGACAATCCCTGCCCCTGCTCGCGAATTGGTCGCCGAGCCATCCACATATAATTTCCAGGCGGGTCGGCCGATCTAGGTCGGACTGTGAGGGAAAGTTAATTCCACCACGAAGTCCGCCAGAGCTTGGCCCTTGATCGCCGTGCGAGGAGCATATGTGATACCGTATTGGGCGATTGCCAGCGACCACTTGAGGAGTCGCCCGTTAGTGTTCGGCCGGTGTAGGACTTGCCTTAGAGGTAGAGTTGTTAGGACTTCCACTTGGTGATCGAAGAAGTAAGTCCTCAGCTTACGAACACTCATGACAAGGGCATAGGCGATCTTCTCCAATGGTGCATAGCGTGTCTCAGCGTCGTGGAGCGCCTGACTAACATAGTAGATCGGCAAGTGGGCTTGTCCCTCTGCTCGCACAAGAACGGCACTCAGCGCGACCTCCGAGGCTGCTAGGTAAAGGAATAATTTTTCACCGGGGATCGGCTTTGCCAGGATCTGGGGGTTAGATAGATATTCCTTTATCTTGGCGAACGCTATCTAGCTTTCCTTCGTCCATGCGAACTTCTTGTTCTTGATGGTTGCGAATAAAGGCTTGCTTTTATCGCCGATCCGTGATATGAAACGGTTGAGGGCGGCTAGACAACCTGTGAGGCATTGCACCTGCTTGATGTTTCGCGGTTCCTGCATGTCAAGGATCGCCTGTACCTTGGTGGGGTTCGCCTCGATCCCCCTTTGGCTCACTATGTGCCCCAGGAACTTCCCGGAGCCCACCCCGAAGTTGCATTTCTTGGGGTTCAGCTTCATGTTAAACTTCTCAAGGATGGCAAATGTCTCGGCGAGACTGTTGAGGTGATCTTCCTTCTTGAGGCTTTTGACTACGATATCGTCAATGTAGACCTCCATGGTCTTGCCGATCTGATTAGCGAACATTCTGTTGACTAATCGCTGGTAGGTCGCCCCTTCGTTTTTCAAGCCGAACGGCATTCGGACCCAAAAGTATATGTCTTTTTCCGTGTGGAAAGATGTGTGTTTTATGTCTTCCTCCGCCATTGGGATTTGATGATACCCGGCGAAGGCATCCATAAATGACATCATTTCGCAACCTGCCGTACTATCGACCAAGTGATCAATATGAGGCATCGGGAAGTGATCTTTTGGACATGCCGCGTTGAGGTCGGTGAAGTCAATGCATAACCTCCAGGAGCCACTGCTTTTTGACGAGCACCGCGTTGGCGACCCACCGTGGTTCATCCGTGGCTACTCCGATCAATTTGTTGTTGAGTAACCACGGACTTCTATGTCGAGCGCCGCGTATTTCTCGGGGCCGAACTTCCTACGCTTCTGGTGAACAGGCTTCATTGCTCGGTCGATCTTTAGATAATGGCAAGCGTGTTCGGGACTTATGCCAACCATATCTTGATGCGACCAGGCAAAGACTCCGATGTTCCTACGTAGCAAGTTGATCAGATCTCCCTTTAATTCGTGGTCGATGCTTGCGCCGATCTGTACTTCCCGTTCTGGATGAACTGGATCCATCGTAATGCTTTCCAACTCTTCGACAGGGACGGTCGCCTCTCGTTTGGTGCGATCTCCGGACTCGGTCCTTGGATCGATGTCGAGACTTGGCTCGAAACCGATCCTTGGCTCGATGTCGTCCATCAATTGATGAGAGATGGCGTCCTCTGAGTCGGGTTGGTACGATGTGTTCGGCTCGTCGATCTCCATGGGTTGATCGTCGATTGCTTCAATGTTACATATAGTATGGGAAGTATTGAAAGAAGTAACAACATAGGAGTAATTCAAAAATATTTTTGCCATTAGCTGATCTCCTTTTACAGTACCGACCGTCCCATCGGCAGTGGGGAATTTGATACAGTAAAAGAAAGATGAGGCGACCGCCTCAAAGGTTTCTAAAAAGGGGCGACCTAGGAACCCATTATAGATGCTGGGCCTATCTATGATTACAAAACTTAGGTTCCTAGTAATCCTAACCTTGGGATCATAAAAGCATACTAGCTCGACGGAGAGCTTGATCCTCCCATAGGCTTGGACTGTGTTGTCGCCGAACCCTTGGAGCATGGTGTCGAAAGGCTTGATGAATTTGATTAAGTTGACGAGTTGGTCTAGGGCGGATTTGAATATGATGTTGCAGAAACTCCCATTGTCGACCAGCACGCGATCGACCGTCTTCCCAAGGATACAAGCGGAGATCACTAGTGCATCCTCTTTGGGAATTTGCACTCCCTCCCTGTCCTTGTTGGAGAAGGTGATAAGTGCGTCTTTAGAGATGGTCGGCTCCGGAGGTACCACGGTATGGACCCCGGCGAACACCCTCAGCTCGGCCTTTCGCTTCCTGTTTGACATGGTGGAAACCGGGGAAAGGCCCCCGAGGTTTCCATCTCCTGCTTGAAGCATGTTGATCCGACCGCCCGGGTTGATCGGAGGGATCGACTCATCAGAGTATTCCGGCTCATGCTCGATTCTGGCGACCGGATTGGGAGGAGTTCTTTCATTTGGTCGGCGCTCGCGCCCTCCGGCTCTCTCCGTCCTAGGTTCTGGCTTGGTGATCAAATTGTCCAGTTTGCCTTCCTCAAACAGTCGCCAGAGCTGTTTGAGGAGGTCGCGTCATTGGCTGGTGTTGTGGCCGGGACTCTTATGATAGGCACAGAATTTGCTACGGTCTAGATGACCGTGGTCCCTTATCGGCTTCGGTTTGGAAAGCCACTCGCGACCCTTGATTGCGTTGAAGATGTGGGCCGAAGATAAGTTGAGGTTGTGGAGGAGGTGGACCTCTACATCCTCGAAGGCTTTGAACTCGCCAGGCGGTTTGGCGACCGCCTTTCTGGGCTTGGCGACCGCCTTCTTCTGGACATGGGATGATGCCTTTCCTTCTTCGGACGGTCCCTCGTCTAAGCAGAGTGAGAGCATCCTCTGCCTGGACAGGAAACCGACGGCTTTGCCGCGGAAGACCGAGTAGGTCGGGGGGATATCCTTTGTGAGGTGCCTGAACATGGGCGAGCGTCCGTGGAATCCGCTCATGACTGAGTTGAGAGCGATCTCGTCGCTGATGGGCTCGCCGGTGAGGACTATCTCGTCTACTCGGTCGATTTAATCTTCGTCTGACTCGTCCTTCCCCTGCTTGATTTTCATCATGCGGTGAGGGCCTTCAGGGCGAGCGACTTTTGCGGCGAAGTACGACGTGAAGTCGTTTGCCAGCTTCTCAAAGCTATTTATTGAGCGAGGTGGTAGTGAGATGTACCACCTGTGGGCGAGGTCGCCCAGAGTTAACAGGAACATTAGACACTTCGTCGCATCTGATGCTCCGCATCCGGTCATGTAGATCCAGAATTTGCTCAAGTGGGTTTCCGGATCCGATCTCCCCTCGTATAGAGGTGTTTGTGGGGGATTGATCGTTGGTTGGATTGGGGCGAGCTCGATCTGAGTCGTGAGTGGTTCGCTTGATCCAATGATCGATCTCATGGCGCCTGCCCCATTTTCCAGGAGCGCCTTCATCTCGTCGAGCTGGCGTTGCATGGCGTCCATCGTCGTCGCCTGACTGCTCGCCGATTGGCTCTAAGAGCGCGAACCAAGGCAATCGTGTACCGATCCCCTAGCCCCTTAGTGAATGACGAGCTCCCTGCCAGTGGGTTCCTTTCTAGGGCGAGCAGGGGCTCGCTGACCGGCCTGTCTCCTGGGAGTCGGATATGCCGAACTCCTGGTAAAGGATTTGGATACCGATGTCTCCCGGCTGGGGCCTGAGTGCCCGGGTCGCCATGAGGGATCGCTCCCCAGGCGGCCGAAGATGGAATCGTCCCTCCTTACGAGAGCCTTCTCCGGTGGCTCGGGGCTTTCTGTCGATTTCTCAACATAGATCCCCTTGAGCTTCTGTTTGCTTGCCCGGCGGACGGTGGACGGAGTGATGGTGGGCGAGCCATTGGCCTTCTGTCGCTCCCTGAGGATGGCTATAGCCTCCTCAATCTGTTCCGTGGTCTGGAACTAATTGAGTGAGAGGCTAGAACCGTCCCTCGGGGGCGGCAGTGAGAGCCTAGCGTCGCCACGGTCGCCTTCTGCCGTGGGCTGGGATTCGGTTCGGGCCGGAATGAGATTTCCGGCAGATCTTAGGGTGGCTCTCTTAGAAGTCGTAGCGGACGTCATTTTTCTGAAGGCTTTTCTATTGAAGAACAGTGAGTGTTTCTTCAAGTATATGTCCGGAGAACAGTGAGTGTTCTTCGAGACGGTAGGAATAAAAATGAAGGTTTAGATCCCCTTCCTCTAGCGCCAATTGTTGTTACCCAAAATATTATCCGGAGATAGTATTGTTGGAATGATCGAGTAACAAAAAAATGCGAGAACACTTCCGTGAGAAAATAGATAACACAAGATCTACCGGGGTTGTTAATCCCGGGCTTGAATGCTCTCGCGAGATGTTATTAATAACTATACTGTCGAGTACAAATATTAATGTTAAAATCTATTACAAGGAGTGTAAAGACTTCTAGTTATCTTGGGATATATGATGAATGTGTATGAATATCACTACGAATGTATAAGTGGTTGCCAAAAGAGTATTTGATTCTCTCTTTTGTGTGTATTTTGCAGTGAATTCGTAGTAAATTCGCCTCTCCTTGGCCATAGCAGTGAGTTCTCTATTTATAGGGGACAAGGTAGTTGGGATTCCTCAGGCGATCGCGGGCGACCGCCGTTTTCTATATTAAAATAAAATGGCCGATCGTCCCGTCACGTGGGCCTGTTCCCTTGAGGTCCGAGGTCGCTGCTGTAACACCCCGAGATATTCGGAATATATTACAGTGCCGTGGACCCCTACATGGGACCCACCAGGCTACAACAGCGAACACCCCTCGACTAACCATCTCGGTTAGCGAGGAAACGCAATCAAATAGTACATCACATGAAAATACACCCGGAACAACCGACTAAATGAGTAACAATCGACAGTGTAGCAATTTAAAATAATACAACACGGAGTTTGAATTTGAAAAGCCTAAGTACTCGCGAGTACAGTCTATCAGTTTATAAATATATGAAACAACCATATCAAAGTGGACAAAAGAAATAAGTAGACCCAAGTGCACATGTCAACGACCCTGGCCAACATCCTCAGATCGTCCCAGGCCGCCGTCCGGGATGATCATAACCTGAAATCCATAACAAGAATTTCCCCATAACGGGTCCCCCAAAGGGGTTAGCAATTACGCTAGTACAAGTAATCAAGGCAAACCAATCGCTTACACATTTCATAGTACATGCACCAATATTATTTCAAAAACCAAAACCAGACATGTATTTTCCGGAAATAAACAGTCAAACAATTTGCCTTGGGAACAGAGTAATATCATAGATCCCGCCCGAGGCCTCTAAGGACCCTCCCGAGCTGGCCACATTATAAAAACAAAACACGCACATGCATCGCCTTGGGAACAGAGTAATATCATTGATCCCGCCCGAGGCCTCTAAGGACCCTCCCGAACTGGCTAGCTATACAACTCATGAATCCAGGACTCAACCCTTTGGATTCCCTCCTTGATCCCGTCGGACCAACACGAGGTGAGCAAATCACACACAAAAATACATTACCATTCCACGTTAAGCATAAAGGTTTCCAAAAATACTTGCCTTGAATAATTTATGACGCAACGAACAGAAAGGATAATCACCGACGAACACTAGGAATCAACGGAACCGAACCTAACGATTCGAAGAACATAATTACAACCAACTCTAGCCGAATACGGAAATGGAATACACCCAAAAACACGCCTACGATTCATGTATATTCGCACAAAAATAACAACGAGGGCGGACCACAACCAAACCCTCTCGATTTTGCAAAACCATTAAAATATACCATGAATCCGTAGGGAAACTAAGAATACCAACAAGATTAATCATATTCATCATGAATCCACCAACAAAACGGAATGGATCGGAAGAAAATCTCAAAACCCCCAAATCGCCCAAAAGTAGGGTTCTAAGAGATTTACCTTGGATTAGGATGAAAGATTCGTGTTGATGTTGATATAATACACCAAGAACTTAAGGAAGATGTTGGATGAGATGATTGGAGGAAGAAATCGCCAAGAATCGCCCGAAATTGCCACAGGAGCTCTAAGCCGCGGGGAGGAGAAGAAATGAACGTAATACATTCATCTGGGTCAACTCCCTGGTTTATATAGCCAGGGAGTGTTAGCGCGCGCTAATCCTCCAGGTTAGCGTGCGCTAACGAAACAGATCTGATCCAAGAGCGATTTACGGCCGTTAGCGTGCGCTACTCCAAACGTAGCGTGCGCTAATAACCTCTCGGTAGCGCGCGCTATCGACCAATAGCGTGCGCTACCTGGACATCAGCCGATTCCAGAAGCAACTGTCAGTACACACCTGATCCGGTTAGCGCGCGCTATCGACCAAACATAGCGTGCGCTAAAGTGTATCGGTAGCGCGCGCTACCGACTAATAGCGTGCGCTACCTGGGCATCAGTAGAGTCCAGTGGCAAACTGCCCAGTACTGGACATCCGCACTAGCGCACGCTACCGGGCGTCTCAGCGTGCGCTAACTCCCAACATTAGCGTGCGCTAAGCTACGTAGCGTACGCTAATACACCACCTGCAGGATCGGAATCGGGCCGCCACTCCTGTGGCTTGCCCTCTAGCGCGCCATTTAGAAGCGTAGCGTGCGCTACTAAGTGACCCCTAGCGTGCGCTATGCAGAAAATATAGCGTGCGCTAGGTACGAGATATAAACAGTCCAAAACACCGGAATATGAACGAAACGTTAAACGGAACATCTCAAGACGCATCGAAACATAGAATGGATCCACGGCAACCCGAATAGCGGTTTTGTACAACAATAACGAGAATCAGATCAATATATGACGGGAAAGATACACTGAAAGATACACGAGGGTCACTACAACCGAGAAATACACCGAAAAATGAAGATACAAGGGAAAGAAAAATGCGGATATTACATTCTACCCCTCTAAAAATAAGTTTTGTCCCGAAACTTAAGAAACAAACAACTCAGGGTAGCTAGCACGCATGCTATCCTCGGTCTCCCAAGTTGCCTCCTCGACACCGTGTCCCGACCACTGCACTTTGACCAAAGGGATGGTCTTATGCCTCAGTCGTTTCTCACGATGCTCCAAAATCTTCAAAGGACGCTCCTCGAAAGTAATATCCTCGGCGACATCAATCTCACCATAATCGATGACGTGACTAGGATCCGGGACATATTTCCTCAGCTGGGAAACATGAAAAACGCTATGAACATGACTCAAGGCCGGAGGTAACGCCAAATGGTATGCTAACCCACCGACTCGCTCTAGAATCTCGAAGGGTCCAATAAATCTAGGACTCAACTTCCCCTTCTTCCCGAAATGGAAAACTCCTCTCGTCGGCGACACCTTCAGCAAAACGTGGTCTCCCACCTCGAATTCTAAAGGTCGACGACGGACATCGGCATATGATTTCTGTCGACTTTGGGCAGTCAACATCCGTTCCCGAATTAATTCTATCTTCCGTCTCGTCTCTAAAACGACTTCCGGTTCAGTCCCGACCAAATCGGACGCCTCATTCCAACAAATCGGTGATCGACATCGCCGCCCATAAAGTGCCTCATACAGTGCCATTCGAATCTACGCGTGCCAACTATTGTTGTACGTGAATTCGATCAATGGCAAATGCTCCTCCCAGTCGCTGCTCCAATCGAGAGCACAAGCACGCAACATGTCCTCGAATGTCTGGATAGTGCGTTCCGACTGTCCATATGACTGGGGATGAAAAGAGGTACTCAAATGAAAATGGGTACCCAACGCCTTATGCACCGCCTGCCAAAAGTGCGATACGAAACGGCCATCACGATCCGAAACAATAGACTTTGGAGTACCGTGAAGCCTCACAATCTGCGCGATAAACACACGAGCTAACTTCTCCGGGCCCCAAGTGTCCTTGATGCCCAGAAAATATGCCGACTTGGTCAGACGATCAACAATCACCCATACCATATTCATGCCCGACCTCGATCTCGGTAAGCTCGTAACAAAATCCATCGATATATCTTCCCATTTCCATTCTGGAACGGGAAGGGACTGCAATAACCCAGCCGGTCGCTGATGCTCGATTTTGACCTGCTGACAAGTCAAACATCTCGCTACAAACTGTGCGACCTCCTCCTTCATATCATTCCACCAGAAATTCCTCCTCAGGTCCTTGTACATCTTACTCGAACCAGGATGAACGGAATAAGGTGTAGCATGGGCTTCAGCAAAATACTCTGTCTCAACTCTGAGTCGTTCGGCACACAAAGCCGACTCTGGAATCTCAAAATACCATCCTCGTGAATCACAAACCCAGGAGACTTTCCCTTAATAACGTTCTCTCGGATTTGAGTAATCATCGGATCCTCTAATTGCTTCAGCTTAATTTCATCGATCAAAGATGACGAAATCTCTAAAGCACAAAGTTGCCCGACTGCTCCAGGCAACAAAACCTCAACATCTAACTCGATCAAAGTCTGCTGAAGCTCAGACTGAGATGTAAGGATCTCAAGTGTTCGCAATGCAACCGGTTTCCGACTCAAGGCGTCGGCCACGACGTTCGCCTTGCCCGGATGATAAAGGATTTCGAGGTCATAATCCTTAATCAGCTCTAACCACCTCCTCTGCCTCATATTCAACTCCCGCTGAGTAAATATGTATTTGAGACTTTTATGATCGGTAAAAATCTGATATGTAGAGCCGAAAAGATAGTGACGCCAAATCTTGAGCGCGAAAACAACTGCCGCTAACTCCAAATCATGAGTAGGGTAGTTCAGCTCATACGGCCTCAACTGTCTCGACGCAAAGGCAATGGTCTTGCCGTGCTGCATCAATACGCACCCAAGACCCTGACCCGAAGCATAGCTATAAACGGCGAATCCCTCATTGCCACATGGCAATGCCAAAGCCGGGGCTGAAGTCAAACGCTTCTTCAGTTCCTCAAAACTCGACTGTCTCTCGTCATTCCAAACGAACTTCTCGGATTTCTAGAGCAACTGTGTAAGTGGCCGAGCTAGTTTTGAGAAACCCTCGACGAACCTACGGTAGTAGCCAGCCAAACCCAAGAAACTACGGACCTCCTTCACATTTGTGGGCGGTGCCCAATCCAACACTGCCTCAATTTTCTGCGGATCCACACGAACTCCCTCGGCTGAAATCATGTGACCCAAAAACATCACTTCCTTCAGCCAGAACTCACATTTCGAGAACTTCGCATAGAGTTGCTCGGTCCTCAAAATGTCTAACACTATCCGCAAATGATGGGCATGCTCTTCTTCATTCCTCGATTAGATAAGAATATCGTCAATGAAGACGATGACACACTTATCCAAATACTCGATAAAGACTTTGTTCATCAATTGCATGAACACCGCTGGCGCATTAGTTAACCCGAAAGGCATAACTACAAACTCGTAATGTCCGTATCTCGTCCAAAAAGCTGTTTTCGGCACGTCAGACTCTCTCACCCGAAGCTGATAGTACCCCGATTTCAAATCAATCTTCGAGAATACCACAGCTCCCTGCAACTAGTCAAACAAGTCATCAATTCTCGGCAAGGAATACTTATTCTTGATGGTCACCTTGTTTAGTTCGCGATAGTCGATACACAAACGTAGTGAACCATCCTTCTTCCGCACAAACAAGACCGGTGCGCCCTAAGGCGAGGCGCTCGGTCGAACATACCCCGACTCAAGAAGCTCGCTCAACTACTTCTTCAACTCTGACAACTCTGAAGGTTCCATGCGATACGGCGCCTTCGAAATCGGAGCCGCACCCGGCTCTAACTCTATAGCAAACTCAACCTCACGATCCGGTGGCAATCCCGGTAACTCGTCAGGAAATACATCAGGAAACTCACTAACGACTGGAATCGACGAAAGCTCGACTCCACCATCCTCCGCCTTCAAGGCATAGCACCAATAACCAGTACACCCTTTTCGCAGGAGACTCATCGCCTTCAAGGCATTAATAACAAACTTCTGGTTTCCCCTCTTTCGCCCTGCGAAAGAGTGCTCGGTGCCGTCCTCGGCTAACATAGTAATGATTCTCGTGCGGTAGTTCATGATTGCGCCATGCCGCTCGAGCCAATCATCCCCGAGAATTAAATCCTCACCCTCAATATTAACAACAATAAGATTAGAGAGCCAAGCTCTCTCACAAATAAACACAGAGCAGTCTCAGACATCTCGATCACCGACAATTCTATCAGCGCTAGGAAGTTTAACGACGAAAGGCTCGCAAGGTGACAAGCAGTCGAGACTCAATCGGCGTACACACTCTAGAGAAATGAATGAATGCGTAGCACCCGAATAAAAAAACACACCGACAGGATGAGAATGGATATGAACGGTACCTGTCGCCACAGTAGCTGCTGGGTCATCGGCTCTCCTCATCTCGTATATACGCGGCTGGGCAGAGCCGACACTGGAAGCTCCTCCTCTAGTGGGTTGACCCAGACCCCTACCGTGGCCGGCACTCGGTGGAGGCGGCAGGGCAAATGAGCCCTGGTTCACACTCGGCTCCAAAGGTACTGGTTGAGAAGAACGGGCGCCGCGAAGCTGTTTGATCTGTTCACAAAAGGGGGCCTTGTGGCCCAACTGTCCACAAGTATGACAAGTAAACTTCGGACGAGAGCACTGTCGGCTCCTATGGCCCTGCACACCACAGTTAAAGCATGTGGGCTCACGAGCGGATGTTCCGGAGGCACCCCGAAAGCTCCCAGAGAAACGAGCCGAACCGCCCGTAGAAATATTCGCAGCTTGAGATTTCTGCTGGCCTCCACTCTTGGGACCAGAAAAATTTCCGACCGACTTCTGTTTCTTGCTTTCACGAGCCAAATCACTAGCCGTCACTGACATATCATAAGCGAGGGCCCTAATCTGATAATCCTTCAAGGTAGTGCAGACGAGTCCAGACATGTAGTCCCGAATGGACAGTTTCATCCTCCTGGAAAAATGGAAAATTTTGTCGCTCTCAGCGACAACTTGAGTCTTCACATAACACAACTCCTTGTTAAATTCGGCAATAGCTTGGGATACGGGAATATCCCGTGGTTGAGCATCATAGAAAGCATGCACTCGAGCCTGTATGACTGGCCACGGACAATATTCGGTCTCCATCAATTCTTGAAATTCGGCCCACGAAGCAACATGGTCTTTGGGCCCAACGGCCTCCCACCAATCCGTAGCATCCCCAGTGAGAAAGTACTGGGCAATAGGGACCTTACGGTCCTCGGGACAGTTGGTGGCAACGAAGACTTTAGATATCTCCTTGATCCATCCTTCCCAGCCGATCGGGTCCGAAGCTCCTGAGAACTGAGGAGGATGCATCTTGATGACATCCTGAAGCTAGCGATCCGCTCCGCCCCGATTAGCATGGGTCGGATCTGGATTCTGAACCGCCTGAGCTATCGCCTCCATCTGGTTAACCATTTGCTGCATAACAGCTGCAATACCAAGATCGGCGCGCTCCTGAGAAGAAGCATGACTGTGACGGTCGCCGGTACTGCCGGCTCCTGAAGAATGCGACGTGGCCACCCCACCGGCTGCTGCACGTCCTCGGCCGCGTCCACGACCACGACCACGACCATGACCACGGTTTCCTCCGGCATCCATACTGGTGTTAAGAGATAACAGAAGTATATCGAGGATGAGTAAGGAAGGAAAAAGCAACTACGATGATAAGCAAAGGAGGGAGAATAACCACAGTTCAGGAAACGGAATACAGTACGAAAAAAATAAAGAATTGAGTAAGGAAACTTACGAACACTGGAAGTACTGAGATGCCGGCAGCGGTGTGACAATGTGCAAAACAAAACACGACTAGACCCAAATAACCGACAAGCCTAGGTATCCATAAACCTAGTGCTCTGATACCATTTTCTGTAACACCCCGAGATATTCGGAGTATATTACAGCGCCGTGTTGACTCAAAAAGTATTTTGATGATTATTACATTCAAAACATTTAATTGGATCAATCTCGGCTCGATAATATTTTGAAGGAGCAAAATATAGCTAACGCACGCTACTTATCATATCGTAACTGTAATACCCGTAATTTTGATCCCCGGAAATTTTCTATTTTTGGCGGAAGTCTATTTTGACGACTTGCTTGGGACCGTTTCGTCATCCTGAGAATGATTAATTCTACACTTTTTGTCATCCGAGTTCGTTTCGGTATCGTTCTGTTGAATTCCGTGTTCTTTAGCGACTTTTCCACGTATGAGTTCGACTTTGTTAGATCACCATTAATTTTTGGTAACTCCAAAAATTCTAAATCTTTGCAATATTATAGAGCATCGAGTTAGCTTTCCAATGGTTTAAACGGTGAGTCAATCGGAGTCCGGACGAGAGAGTTATGGTCGCTTTAGCTCACCCGCTCATTTTTCGACTTTTGCCGATCACCGCCGACCGGACTCGGTGTGTCGTCCGACACGGCCCGTGCCTGCACTCGTCCGAAATGCCGAAGTTTCTTCCGACCGAACTCAGCCGTGTCGTCCGACACGGCCCGCTGCATTTCTTCCGGATAAGCGGGACCGATCGCTGACACGCCCGACCGTGTTCCGACACGGCCGAGTCATGCCGAAGTCGCCGCTTGACGGGTCACTATCGGAAGGCCCTTCGCGCCGCGACCGCCGGGCAGACACGGCCGAGTCCCCTGCCGGCTACCAGGCGACAGACCGTGCCGATCGGCACGGGCCGTGTCCGGCAGGGCAGTCAACCCCTATAAAAGGCCCTGCAGACGTTTTTATCGCCATTTTTCACCTTTTTCTTCTCCTCTTCCGCAGCTGGGCGTGTTCTAAGCTTGAAGCCATGTTGTTTAACAACATATCCATGGAGTTCTTTGGGTTATATCATCAATCGTTCGTCCGATATCATCCCTTAATCCAGCGAATCAAGGTTAGATCTTTAGAACCCTACTTTTGGTAAAATTGGGCGTTTTCACGTTTTTGTCCGATTCGTTCTGTTTTGTCGATTAATTCATGATGAATATGATTAATCTTGTTGGTATTCTTAGTTTCCCTACGGACTCATGGTATATTTCGTGATTTTTACGGAATCGAGAGGGTTTCGTTGTGGTCCGCCCTCGTTGTTGTTTATATACGAATATACATGAATCCTAGGCGAGTTTCGGGAGTCTCTTCGTGTAATTTGAGTATGGATAATTAATTGTCATATTCCTTGCGAATCGTTTAGGTGCCGGAAGCACGTTCTCGGACCTACCGAACTCATACCTTTCCTCCGTTCGATTTCTCGATGTCTCAAAGGCAAGTATACATTTATGATTGTACGTTCTCGACTTTGAAAGTAAGAAATATTGATGGCATATCATGAACGAACCATTTTTACGGCATTCATAGATATATTGTTTGCATGTAATGAACGAACCGTTTTGACGGCATTCCTACATGTATCGGCGTATGAGGTGAACGAACTGTTTTTACGGCATTCACATACGTAACGGCGTATGAGGTGAACGAACCGTTTCTACGGCATTCACATACGTCTTATGAGATTTTAGTTATTCCGGAATACTAGTCTTACATTGATGAATTGACGGATATTGATGAATTGACGGATTACATTTACTTTATTGTCGAGAAGTATTATGTTTGATATTGTTATACTTGCACTAGCTATTCGACGGCTAACCCCTTTATGGGGGAAATACGTTTCATGTATTTCAGGTTCCAGGAGAGCGGACAGGCGGGTACCGGGTCGGCATGAAGATGATGGGCAAGTGTGATACTGTGTCTTGTCTCCGGTTATCTCTTTTGGTTTCCTCCATTCAGTGTTGTTGTACTGGAATGGATTTTTAAATACTCGAGTATTGTATTTCAGTTTCCTTGATGTTCCGGCCTTTGTTGCAGAGGTATTGATTTGTGCAGTGATGTATATGGTTTCATTGTTTATGGTTTTGAATACCATTTGTATCGTCTTTCTTTCTATTGTATGTAGACCTTATCGGTCAAGTTTATAGTTCCGCATATGTTTAGCCTTGTGGGTCCCACGGCGGGGCTCACGGCGCTGTAATATACCCTGAATAACTTGGGGGTGTTACAGTATATGGTATCAGAGCGCTTAGGTTTATGGATACCTAGGCTGTCGGTCTTTTGGGTCGATTGAGTCGGCATTTGCCCACAGTATCACTACTCTGCCATCATCACAGTGCGACCGGTACTTGTAAGTCCTCTCACTCTTCTCGTATTTTTCTTAATCGTTTCGTTTATAGCTTGGTATTCTTGGGAATTGGTCACTTCGAGAATGTGCGATTCGGATTATACTTACGCACGTGTGTGCCTTTCAGAATGTTGGCTGAAAGTAGGAAGAATCGTGGCCGTGGTCACGGACGTGAACTCTTCCTTGAGATTTTGTTAAGTTGCTAATGGCGATAATAGTGTGTATCGATATTATGTTGAGACTTTGTTTAGGAGTCGCATGCTAGTATCACGGGAGATCTTCGACTTCACAGACTTGTAAGTATGTTGTTCGAATTATTCGATAATTCTTCGTGAAATTGAATTCCCGTTGAAATGTTGTTTGTACGAGTGATTGTATGTTTCGAGGACGAAACTTATTTTTTTTAAGGGGGGTAGAGTGTAATACCCCGATTTTTCGGATATATATTTTTTTTCGTTTATATATTGGATATCGTGGATGGTTAATTATGCTTGAGGACGTTGTGAGCGTATGACAATGTTATTGAATTGAGTATATGTATTGATTTTGCCGTATGCTCGGATTTGGTATGTCATGACTTTGGACAGGAATTGTTGAAATTGGCTAAGTATAGAATTATTACGTACGTTAATAAGGTGAGATTACGTACTAAGATTGACATGGTTACGTACGTTATGACTAAGGTATTACGTACGTAACGAAGGCATCGGACAGAACCGAGTCCTGGTCGGCAGGTGGGACCCTGTTTCGGCAACTTTCGGCGGAGGACGTTGACAGGTGAGTCAATGTACGTGTTACGTACGTTATACAGGACGTGTTACGTACGTAACACAACCATTGTACTGAAGCAAGTCAACTGGTATATTACGTACGATATATGGTATGGATTACGTACGTAATGGACTGCACGGAATGAGACAGTGAGTTGGTTACGTACGTTATGGATTTTGGATTACGTACGTTAAAGTTGTTACGTACGTTAAGAAAGGACACCTACGTACGTAATGAGAGTGCAATTTATATATTGAAGTGTTGCCTTTCATTTCTCTCACGATCCTTTGAGATATTTCTCTCCAAAACTCGTCCCTCTTCACTTTTAAGAGTGTTCTAAACACTTTTAACATGATTGTGAGCTTGGAATCATGGAATTAGAGCTTGGTTATGGAACTATTGTTGATTCTTGAAGTGATTTCTTGTGTTATCCATATTCTATGAGGTTTATGTTGAAGGAAGATAATGATATGCTTTGAATATGTTGATTATGATTATGGAATCATAGAGATCTTGATGTTCTTGAGGCCATATGATGACTATGATGATTTAATGATTCTTGGAATGGAGTTCAATTATTCTTTCTTCGTGGTTCGTCCATACAAGGTAATCCTCATATCCCTTTGATAGTGGCTCATTTTTTTCTTTTGGATTACTACTTGGGAGGGAGTATGTTGGGAATCGTGTATTTTGATGTTCGTCTTATTTCAATGAAAATGCATAAATTGGATGTACTTTTATCCGCCGCGTGAGTATTTTTGAAATGGATTTTGGTATTTTGCCAATCAAATTTTATTTTGTAAAACCGATTCCCTAAATCGAAGTTTTTGGCATTTTAACCTTGATCGTTTTGACGGTATTTGGAAAATGATTTTTTTAGTATTTGAAAAATATTACCGTCATCGGTCTTTTGGCATTTTTGGAATGACGTGGAAATGGTGCTTAGCCTGGTAAATCCTTGTGAGAAGGGTTTACGGCGTGTAATATTCCCAGGAGGATCTGGGGTGTTACAATTATGGTATCATGTGATAATGTTATACGAGATTTATTGGAATTGTAATAAGAGATTTCGGATGTTGATATGATTATTGAGATCTTCTTCATATGGTGATAAGGGTTTTGTTGCGATTCTTGAGATTGTATGAATGACATGATGAAGAAAATGGTAACATGGAGATATATACCTCGGATATGTTGTTCTGAACGTGATTTCGGATATTTCATGTTCTTGAAGAACTCTTGAATTATACGAAGTGATGAAAAATTTTTTTTTTTTTTTTGAAGTGTTGATGTTTTGAAAATGAATATGGAATATTCATATCTAGAGCTAAACTATGTGTTGGAAATAATATTCGTATAGGAATACGAATGTGATTACGAGTTTGATGAGACTATTATTCATCTCTGAATTTGGAAGCCCATACGTATGGAGCAAATATTCAAATCGAATGATTGGATTGTTTGATAACCTTTTAATATGATTATCTATTGTTTTGAACCAGTCGGATGATTCGAATTGATGACGGTCATAAGTAAATTTTAACGATGGATTTACGAGAAGGGAACCTTGTCAATTCGTATTTAAGAATTGAGTTTGGAACATTTAGACCCTTATTATTGGTCCGAATTGGTTCCGTTATGATCATCATATTTCACTCGTATTGTGGACAGGATTTGTAAGTGTCTGAGTTGGATTGTTCAGACTGTGATTAGTCGAGATATGGTAAAACGATTGAGTTCGTGGTTTGGTGGTATTGATATTGGTCGTCATCGAACCGGTTGATTATCAATCCTTCGTTTTACAATAAGGTATGATGTTTGATCGTGAATTATGACTGTTGTGTTGCGGTTAAGGTTGAAGGGTTCGTAGATTAACTTGGTCGAGACTGAGGGAATTCGTAAGACGAAATCAACTGAATTGGTAACAGTACGTTGTATTGATATCGAGGCAAGTTTTATACTTGTACTGGTCAATGAGATTAATGTTATCATGTATGTGTATGAATGTGTGTATCATTTCGGGACTTGGTCTCTTTGTGATTTTATTGATATCAGGGGATTGTTTGATACGATACCCTTCGGCAAATTATGCCAAATATTATTGTTGTTCGTAAATGGCCGATTTAAGGCATTGCGGTACTTATTGGTAATATTGTTGTCGATAGCCAGTTCGCGGTATCGACATATCGATTGTTATTGTTGATTGATGTTCCTTTGAGATATTGTTGTTGATAGCCGGTTCGCGGCATCGACGTATCGATTGTTGTTATTTATTGATGTTCCATCAAGATATTTTTTGTGAATCGTCGTTATTGATATCAGTGTTTTTCTATTGATGTCGTTCTGGCCGATTGAAGGCATTGACGTATTCGATTATCATCTTCGTTATCGGTAACCGATTAAAGGTGCCGAGACATCCGTTGTACAATTATTATCGATTGTCCGCTCTAACGGTAATCGATATATTGAATTGGGATTATCAAAGATAATTTCCATCCGTTGTCAAAAAGATAATTCCCATCCGTTGTATAATTGTTATCGATTGGCCATTCTACGGTAATCGAAGCATTGAATTGGGACTGTCGAGGATAGTTCCATCCGTTGAATTATTATTGCCGTGTTGGCCGACTCAAGGCAGCACACTATTATTCTTGTGAACTCGGTAATTTTGTGATCGTTGAGAGTTGAGGATTTCCCGAACTGTTGTGTTGTGATCGTTGCTCGTGTTAATCGGTCCTTAGGGAAATTCTGATCCCAGGATGGTTGTTTTGAATATCGTTGGTCGTGTCGATCTTTCATTATTCGTGTGTCATCGTTCACTTGGTGAGTTGTATGATCCATATTGGATGTTTTATCCCTTGAGTTTCGTTGTCATGTTGTATCGTGGCATATCCGGAATCATGTCTGCGTGCCGATTGGTTATGTGTAGGATTTTTAGCCAGGCACTCGATGGTCATGCGTGGATATTTCCGCATTGGACCGTGCACACGAGACGTAGTTCTTGAGGCTAATTAGGTACATTGTCACACGTATATTTTGGATTCCGTATACGGGATGGACATGTGCACGGACACATTTCCGGATCGGGCGTACTGTGATGTCCCTCTTGAGCTTTATTGATTGATCGTTCGTAGTCCATGTTGTATTGGATATGTCCGACGATTTGCGACTGGTTGTTCATACGCCGAGGGGTATGTCCGACAGTCATGTTTGCTCCTTTGAGATCTGTATTGTGATGATTTACAGCTTTGGGCTGTTCGGCTTTCAGGCCATTGTGATGTATCGGTATTCCCGTTGGAGCTTTCAGGCCATTTTGATGTATCGGTATTCCCGTTGGAGCCTTCGGGCATTGTGAATTCGTATCTTTTTCGGCATTGGTTTGGTTTGCCTTCGGGTAATGTATTGTGGTGTTCTATATTGATGATTCGCCGTTTGGGCGTAAGTTTCGGTTCTTTTGCATCTCGTTGAGTTTTTCCTGGCGAAATATTTCTTCTCCCTACCTGTTTTAAGTTTCGGGACGAAACTTCTTTTAAGGAGGGTAGAATGTAATACCCGTAATTTTGATCCCCGGAAATTTTCTATTTTTGGCGGAAGTCTATTTTGACGACTTGCTTGGGACCGTTTCGTCATCCTGAGAATGATTAATTCTACACTTTTTGTCATCCGAGTTCGTTTGGTATCGCTCGTTGAATTCCGTGTTCTTTAGCGACTTTTCCACGTATGAGTTCGACTTTGTTAGATCACCATTAATTTTTGGTAACTCCAAAAATTCTAAATCTTTGCAATATTATAGAGCATCGAGTTAGCTTTCCAATGGTTCAAACGGTGAGTCAATCGGAGTCCGGACGATAGAGTTATGGTCGTTTTAGCTCACCCGCTCATTTTTCGCCTTTTGCCGATCACCGCCGACGGACTCGGTCGTGTCGTCCGACACGGCCCGTGCCGCACTCGTCGGAAATGCGAAGTTTCTGCCGACCGAACTTCGGCCGTGTCGTCCGACACGGCCGTGCTGCATACTCTTAGGATAAGCGACCGATCGCTGACACGCCCGACCGTGTTCGGGACACGGCCGAGTCATGCCGAAGTCGCGCTTGACGGGTCACTATCGGAAGGCCCTCGCGCCGCGACCGTGTCAAACAGACACGGTCGAGTCCCTGTCGGCCGGTATGCGACACGACCGTGCCCGATCGGCACGGGCCGTGTCCGGCAGGCGATCAACCCTATAAAAGGCCCCGCAGACGCTTTTATCGCCATTTTTCACCTTTTTCTTCTCCTCTTCCGCAGCTGGGCGTGTTCTAAGCTTGAAGCCATGTTGTTTAACAACATATCCATGGAGTTCTTTGGGTTATATCATCAATCGTTCGTCCGATATCATCCCTTAATCCAGCGAATCAAGGTTAGATCTTTAGAACCCTACTTTTGGTAAAATTGGGGGTTTTCACGTTTTTGTCCGATTCGTTCTGTTTTGTCGATTAATTCATGATGAATATGATTAATCTTGTTGGTATTCTTAGTTTCCCTACGGACTCATGGTATATTTCGTGATTTTTACGGAATCGAGAGGGTTTGGTTGTGGTCCACCCTCGTTGTTGTTTATATACGAATATACATGAATCGTAGGCGAGTTTCGGGAGTCTCTTCGTGTAATTTGAGTATGTATAATTAATTGTCATATTCCTTGCGAATCATTTAGGTGCCGGAAGCACGTTCTCGGACCTACCGAACTCATACCTTTCCTCCGTTCGATTTCTCGATGTCTCAAAGGCAAGTATACATTTATGATTGTACGTTCTCGACTTTGAAAGTAAGAAATATAGATGGCATATCATGAACGAACCGTTTTTACGGCATTCATAGATATATTGTTGGCATGTAATGAACGAACCGTTTTGACGGCATTCCTACATGTATCGGCGTACGAGGTGAACGAACCATTTTTACGGCATTCACATACGTAACGGCGTATGAGGTGAACGAACCGTTTCTACGGCATTCACATACGTCTTATGAGATTTTAGTTATTCCGGAATACTAGTCTTACATTGATGAATTGACGGATATTGATGAATTGACGGATTACATTTACTTTATTGTCGAGAAGTATTATGTTTCATATTGTTATACTTGCACTAGCTATTCGACGGCTAACCCCTTTATGGGGGAAATACGTTTCATGTATTTCAGGTTCCAGGAGAGCGGACAGGCGGGTATCGGGTCGGCATGAAGATGATGGGCAAGTGTGATACTGTGTCTTGTCTCCGGTTATCTCTTTTGGTTTCCTCCATTCAGTGTTGTTGTACTGGAATGGATTTTTAAATACTCGAGTATTGTATTTCAGTTTCCTTGATGTTCCGGCCTTTGTTGCCGAGGTATTGATTTGTGCAGTGATGTATATGGTTTCATTGTTTATGGTTTTGAATACCATTTGTATCGTCTTTCTTTCTATTGTATGTAGACCTTATCGGTCAAGTTTATAGTTCCGCGTATGTTTAGCCTTGTGGGTCCCACGGCGGGGCTCACGGCGCTGTAATATACCCTGAATAACTTGGGGGTGTTACAGTAACGCACGCTATCGGGACTTTCATATACAGACCAGTCAAGTCAGATGCAGCCTACTGAAGTCGCCTGATCGATAGCGCACGCAAGCTATACAATGTTAGCGCACGCTAAGAATCTAAGTTAGCGCACGCTATATAATAAAAATAACGCACGCTATCGTATTTCTCCAAGAGGTCAGTGAAGTCTGGAAGGAAATCAGAACTGGATGTTGCGCACGGTATACATATCATATTACGTACGCTAAAGCATGGACATAGCGCACGTTACTTATCATCTCTAGCGCACGCTACCAATATTATGGTTAGTAGTCCAGTAGCTACTGGACTCAATTCGTTAAGGCTTTTACGTACGCTACACAAGGTAACGTACGTTAATGAAAGAACTCAGTAGCGCACGCTAAGGCAAAGGAATTAGCGCACGCTAAAAGGAATCTGCATATTACCGTTTGAATTTCAACCGTTGGAAGCAAGAGTCAATGCAGATCCGGAAATTCTAGAAAAGTTGGATTTAATTAATGCTAGCGCACGCTATGCATACTTGATAGCGCACGCTAATCATAAATTTAGCCGTTGGATAAAGAGTCGTTGGAGAGAAAATCGGACATTGTCAAAGTCAAGATCGAAGACTAGTTGACCAGACGATTAACGCACGCTACCATTTCATTACTAGCGCACGCTAGACATGGTATTTTACCGTTGCAATAGTCTTTGTGACCGTTCAGAGATTTCAAGTCAAAATCCGTTAGCGCACGCTACAAGGCACTATTAGCGCACGCTAATAGTATGTTTTTCAGAATTTGAAGGATGTCTCACACCTATAAATACTCGAAGGACTTGAGTATCAAACACACAACTTCAAGCATTCAAGCATACAAGCATACAAGCAATCAAAGCGTTCTTGAGTTCAGATTTATATATTTTATTGCATTACAAGTTGTGAGAAAAGAAAGATACAAGAGCGATTTCAATTGTAATATCTATTATTCTTTGTATTCTTTCATTTGGTTGTAAGTGTTGCATCACTTACACTTGAGCGTAAAATAAACGAATCAAGAGTCACTAATCCGGTGTTATTAGGATCTTTGATCCGGCATTGTTAGGATTATACTCCCATATTCGTATAGTGAGGATTATCTAGTTCCTATAGAACACTAGATAAACAATCATTCATATTGAGGGAAAGGTGGAGCTTGGACCGATAGAATACAAGCGGATTGTAACGGTTGTGAACTCGGACCGATAGAAGACGAGTTAAGTTTGTGGTTTTTCTTAAGCCAATAGAAAAAGAAAGTCGGAGAGAGGACGTAGACAAGTTGCCGAACCTCTATAAATTCTTGAGTCTTTAAATTCCGCACTATTTTCTATTTTCTCGCAAGAAATTTCGGTATTCCGCATCACCACTATTCACCCCCCCCCCCTTCTAGTGGTGAATTTATCTCTTCAGTTGGTATCGGAGCGGGTCTCTTTTTAAAGGTTTAACCACCTAAGAGAAAAAGATCCGCAAATGGCACTTCTTGGCCAAATTGAAGGAAATGCTCTCAACTGTCCTCCTTTCTTCGACGGTTCCAATTTCATGACGTGGAAAAAGAAGATGGCGATCTTCGTTCAAGCCTACGATATTGAAATTTGGAAAGTTATTGCTCTCGGTCCTAAACTTGCTAAGAAAGAAGATGGATCGTTGAAAAAGATCGAAGAATTCAACGATGAGGATTGGAGAAACACGCATGTCAACTCACGAGCTACTCAACTCCTCTATTGCGCTCTCAATCCCGAAGAACTCAATAGGATATCGTCCTATGAAAGTGCAAAAGAAATTTGGGAAATTCTCGAAGTCACTCACGAGGGAACCACCCAAGTCAAGGAGACCAAAATTAATATGTTACTCCATGACTACGAATTATTTTCCATGAAAGACGAGGAAACGATCACAAATATGTTGGATCGATTTTCGGCTATAACAAACGGTCTTGCATCTTTCGGAAAGCCTATATCGAGCAGCGACAAAGCTAAGAAAATTCTTCGATCGTTGCAACGAGAATGGGATGCCACGGTCACCGCGATCATGGAATCCAAGGATCTCAACAAGCTCGAATTTAGTGCCCTCATCGGGTCACTCATCAATTATGAGATCGTTCTCAAGTCTAGAGGCACTAAACCAAAGCCTCGGGAAAGAGTAGTCGCATTCAATGTTGATAGCGACGTTGAGGAAGATGTTGCTGAAGATGAAGACGACGAGGAACTCGCTCTTTATGCCAAAAACTTTAGAAGGTACAAAAACCTAATTCAAAAGAGGCGAAGTTTTTTTGGTCGGGATGGCAAACCGGAGCAAAAGAAGAGTGGCTACACTCCTATCAAGAAGTTCGACAATAATTGTCGGAAATGTGGTCAAGCCGGTCATTATGCCAAAGAATGCCGAGGATCCTCTTCAAAACCGCAAATGGAAAGATTCAAAAAGAAGGAGGTTCTAATCGCTTCTTGGAGTGATGACGAGGAGGAGATTGAAAGATCTCTAGACGCAAATCTTGCATTCATGGCCTCGACTCAAAGCAATATCGAGGTACCGGCACCAAGGAAAAACAAGTGGTACATTGATAGCGGATGCTCAAGGCACATGTGCGGCTCCGAGGACTTATTTGAAGACCTCGAATATCAAGATCAAGGACATGTGACCTTTGGAGATAATCAAAAGGGAAAAATCAAAGGAATCGGCAAAGTCGGTAAGGAACCTTCTCCCTCTATCAACAAAGTACTATTTGTTGAAGGTTTGCATCATAATCTCCTTAGCGTTTCGCAACTTTGTGATGAAGGTTTTAAAATTCTATTTGAGCAAACGCATTGCACGGCATTTAGAAATAATAAAATTGCATTCATTGGTTTGAGATGTGGAAACATCTATATTGTTGATCTTAATGATAAGAGTTCATTCAATGAAAAATGCCTTATTACCTTGGATGACAATGCATATTTATGGCATCGAAAATTGGGGCATACTTCTTTACCTATTATTTCTATTTTATCTAGACACGACCTTGTTCGTGGATTGCCCAAACTCAAATTTGATAGAAAACATTTGTGTGAATCATGCATAAAAGGGAAACATACTCGAGAATCGTTTAAACCAAAATTCGAGGTTTCCACTAGTCGAGTTCTTGAACTCGTGCATATGGATTTGATTAGACCATCTAGACATGTTAGTTTAAATGGTAAACTTTATACTTTGGTTATTGTTGATGATTTCTCTCGATTTACTTGGGTTAGGTTTTTAGCACATAAAGATGATGCATTTGCCGAGTTCTCTAAATGGTGTCGTTTGGTATCAAACGAGAAAAACCTCTCCATAATTTCTATTCGTACCGACCACGGAGGTGAATTTGATTGCACCCCGTTTGAACTTTTATGTGATAAATACGGTATTAATCACAATTTTTCGGCTCCTAGAACGCCTCAACAAAATGGAGTTGTTGAAAGGAAAAACCGATCTTTGGAAGAAATGTCGAGAACAATGCTTAATGAATACTCTCTTCCACGATACTTGTGGGCCGAAGCAATTTTTACGGCATGCTATGTGATTAACCGAGTTCACGTCCGTAGAACTCATCTTAAAACTCCGTATGAATTATGGAAGGGCAAAAAGCCCAATATTGCTTACTTTCATCCTTTTGGTTGCAATGTATTTATTTTGAACAATGGCAAGGATAACTTGGGCAAGTTTGATGCCAAATCCGACTCCGGAATATTTCTTGGCTATTGTACTAATAGTAAAGCATATCGTGTTTATAATATTAGAACAAATAAAGTTGAAGAGTCCATACACGTTAAATTCAATGATATGATCTCACCCCCGAGAAAGGTAGAATATTTTGATGATGCAGGTACCTTTCCGGATTCCTCACCCGAAGTGAAGAAAATTTCGGAAATCGAAACGAACACAATCGTTGATTTACCGAAAGATTGGAGGCACATCAAAGACCATCCGAAGAATCTCGTGATCGGAAACATTGAAGACGGTGTTCAAACCCGAAGGAGAACCACCGAATTTATGGCTCATTGTGCTTTTGTATCCGAAATAGTCCCCAAGAATATATCCGAAGCTCTCAACGATGAAAGTTGGGTCATGGCAATGCAAGAGGATCTTGTGCAATTCAAGCACAATAATGTATGGAATTTAGTTCCCGCGCCTAAAGATAAAACAATTATCGGAACTAAATGGGTGCATAAAATCAAGAGTGACGAAGACGGTTATCCTATTCGAAATAAATCTCGTTTGGTCGCTCAAGGATATAATCAAGAAGAAGGTCTTGATTACGAAGAAAGTTTTGCTCCCGTGGCTCGACTCGAAGCCATTCGCTTGCTTTGTGCATTTGCCGCTCATAAGAAGATTAAACTATTTCAAATGGATGTCAAAAGTGCATTCTTGAATGGTTTCATGCAAGAAGAAGTCTACGTCAAGCAACCTCCCGGTTTTGAAGACCATCATTTTCCGGATCATGTCTACAAGCTCAACAAGGCACTCTACGGGTTGAAGCAAGCACCCCGAGCATGGTATGATCGTTTAAGTCAATTTTTAATTGCAAATGACTATAAAAGAGGCAAAGTCGATAATACCTTGTTTGTTAAAATACTAAATGATGATATACTTGTTTGCCAAATTTACGTTGATGACATTGTTTTTTGAGCTACTAATGAATCCTTGTGCCAAGATTTTTCTAATCTTATGAAAGGAGAATTCGAAATGAGTATGATGGGAGAATTAACGTTCTTCCTCGGGCTTCAAATCAAACAATGCGAAGATGGAATTTTTATCCATCAAACGAAGTACTCAAACGACCTTCTCAAGAAATTCAATATGGAAAATAGCAAGGTGATATCTACGCCAATGTCGTCATCATTAAAGCTTGAGAAAGATGAAAATGGCAAATCCGTAGATCAAAAATTATATCGAGGTATGATCGGATCTTTGCTATATTTGACTGCATCTAGGCCAGATATAATATTTGCTACATGTCTATGTGCTCGATTCTAAGCTAATCCCGAGGAATCACATTTAATTGCTTGTAAACGCATTTTTCGTTACTTGAAAGGAACTATTGGACTAGGTCTATGGTATCCTTCTTGCTTGGACTTTAATTTAATTGCCTATAGTGACGCCGATTTCGGCGGATGCAAAATTGACAAAAAGAGTACTAGTGGTACATGTCATTTTGTTGGATCTTGTTTAATATCTTGGGGAAGTAAAAAGCAAACCAGCGTAGCATTGTCTACAGCTGAGGCCGAATATGTCGCTGCAGGGAGCGCCTGTGCTCAAGTGCTATGGATTAAAAATCAACTACGCGACTACGGCATTCATTTTGAAAATACCCCTATCCTATGTGATAACACTAGTGCAATTAATTTGAGCAGAAATCCTGTTTTGCATAGTAGAACCAAACATATAGATATTAGACATCATTTTTTACGTGATCATGTTCAAAAGAAAGACATCTGTTTAATTTTTGTCGGGACGAAGGATCAACTTGCTGACATCTTTACAAAACCTCTTCCCGAAGAATCTTTTAACTCCATTCGTTTACAACTTGGCATGGGACATGTAGACAACTTTTGAAATAAGCTTACTACTCAAAACATCAAAATCCTTGATTCAGATCACTCGCTAGCGCGCGCTAGCTTCATTTTTCTTAACGCGCGCTAAACACTCCCTTCGATAGCGTACGCTAATCTCTACCTTCTTGCGTACGCTAATTAAAGTTTCTCGAATTCCACTGGACAGTCCAGTAAGCCTCTCTTTTCAGCCTAACGTACGCTAATCTTATAAACCCTAGCGTACGCTAACTTAAAGTTCGTTGACTATATATATGCCGTACAACCCTAAATCACAACACATTCCCTAACGCGCGCAATTGACTGCAAATTCTCATCTTGCCAAAAACCCTAGCCGCTAATCGATCTCTCCAAACTTCAATTCCTTCTCCGATCAATGTCGAGCAAGAACCGCACAGCCATGGGAAAACAATACAACAACCTCAAACGACCTCTCAACGCCCAATTTGATGCGGATCGGTTCATCTCCGCCACCGCCTCGAGGGTGTTCTTTGACATACTTCCTCAAGAACACATCACCGATTGCTACTTCTTCAATCTCTCAAGTCTAGAACGGGTAAACGTTGATATTTCCAATTTCTTCTCCTCGCTCGGTATTTCCCATTTTGTCGAATGCAAAAACCCTATCTTCCCTGAACTCGTCCGAGAGTTTTATGCCAACCTTCATGTGGCCGAAAATGAAGGGTCTTCAGCCCTTGTGTTAGGAAGCCTTGTCGGAGGAACTCGGGTGAAAGTTTCTTCAGATGTTTTGTATCAGATTTTTGGTTTACCCTGTGATGGTTTTGTTTGTACTGGAAAATCCTTGGCCGATGATAATGAAGTCGGTGAAATAGATGTGAAAGAGTTTCTGAGCTCGAAGGCCGTTATTGACATAACGGACGACTTTTTGAAAACAACGACTTTGGGGTCAATATTCGCCTGCTGTTGGTAGCTCTCACGAAATGCCTTATGCCGAAGGTTAATTCCCAGCATAAACTAGTGGGAGTGGACAAGCAAGTGGTGTACCGCGTTCTCAACGACGATAAAGTTAATTTCTCCGACATCATCATCAGTTGGATGAAGGTGAAGGGAGACTTGTTTCGGTCGAAAAACTACGCCACTCGTTCTCGCAAGGCTGGAATGCCTTATGGCTCAATCCTCTCGGCCATTTTCAGTTTTCATCAAGTCGACCTGTCGAAGGACAAGGCAGTCCCCGTCTCCCTCGGACATGAGATCTCGGATGCTTCACTTAAAGCTATGCACTACGTCCGGACGTCCAACAGAGGCTGGATTCTTTTTCCGTACCTGCGCGACGATGACTAAGTAGAGAAAGGGTCACGGATGCCTACTGCAGAAGAAAAGATCACTCGTCGGGGACCTCATACCCTTCGAGAAATGCAGACCGTGGAATTCATAAGGAAGCCTACGTCGAAAGGAAAACGCCCAATGAGAGATGTGGTGACGGAAGAAGAGGAAAGTGATCTCTGTGCTCGGATGCGGGGCATCGAGACCTCTCAGGTTGAGATACGAGAGGATGTTCGGGCTCTGCGTTCGGAAGTCCGGGAAGTGCGTTCAGAAGTCCGGGAAGTGCGTGGGCTGATATCCGAGTTCATTCGCTTCACTCACCCCTCGTTCCCTTTCCCGTCGTCTTCTTCCGACCCTTAGATTTGAGGATTTTATCTTTTGATGTTTGGTGTAGAAACTTGTTGTTCGAACAATCTATATGTCTTTTGCCATGAAAATTCGTTGTATTCCTTGCATTCTATCTTAATGAAATTTGCATTTCTTCATTTGGCATTTGTTATGTACAAGTATTTGCTATTTACAAGTATTGTTACTGTTGTTTACTAGTATTGTTGATTGCACCTTGAATAATGGCAATTTTCGTTAATATTTATTAATAATGCAACAATTCAGGGGGAGTTCCTTTTTGTTTATGTCAAAAAGGGGGAGAATACTCCAAAAACTACTAATATATCGAACAAGTTTACCTTGATTCGAATAATTTCAAAATGTTTTTGCAGGTATTAATTAAATGTTTTGACATCATCAAAAAGGGGGAGATTGTTGACTCAAAAAGTATTTTGATGATTATTACATTCAAAACATTTAATTGGATCAATCTCGGCTCGATAATATTTTGAAGGAGCAAAATATAGCTAACGCACGCTACTTATCATATCGTAACGCACGCTATCAGGACTTTCATATACAGACCAGTCAAGTCAGCTGCAGCCTACTGAAGTCGCCTGATCGATAGCGCACGCAAGCTATACAATGTTAGCGCACGCTAAGAATCTAAGTTAGCGCACGCTATACAATAAAAATAACGCACGCTATCGTATTTCTCCAAGAGGTCAGTGAAGTCTGGAAGGAAATCAGAACTGGATGTTGCGCACGCTATACATATCATATTACGTACGCTAAAGCATGGACATAGCGCACGTTACTTATCATCTCTAGCGCACGCTACCAATATTATGGTTAGTAGTCCAGTAGCTACTGGACTCAATTCGTTAAGGCTTTTACGTACGCTACACAAGGTAACGTACGTTAATGAAAGAACTCAGTAGCGCACGCTAAGGCAAAGGAATTAGCGCACGCTAAAAGGAATCTGCATATTACCGTTTGAATTTCAACCGTTGGAAGCAAGAGTCAATGCAGATCCGGAAATTCTGGAAAAGTTGGATTTAATTAATGCTAGCGCACGCTATGAATACTTGATAGCGCACGCTAATCATAAATTTAGCCGTTGGATAAAGAGTCGTTGGAGAGAAAATCGGACATTGTCAAAGTCAAGATCGAAGACTAGTTGACCAGACGATTAACGCACGCTACCATTTCATTACTAGCGCACGCTAGACATGGTATTTTACCGTTGCGACAGTCTTTGTGACCGTTCAGAGATTTCAAGTCAAAATCCGTTAGCGCACGCTACAAGGCACTATTAGCGCACGCTAATAGTATGTTTTTCAGAATTTGAAAGATGTCTCACACCTATAAATACTCGAAGGACTTGAGTATCAAACACACAACTTCAAGCATTCAAGCATACAAGCATACAAGCAATCAAAGCGTTCTTGAGCTCATATTTATATATTTTATTGCATTACAAGTTGTGAGAAAAGAAAGATACAAGAGCGATTTCAATTGTAATATCTATTATTCTTTGTATTCTTTCATTTGGTTGTAAGTGTTGCATCACTTACACTTGAGCGTAAAAGAAACGAATCAAGAGTCACTAATCCGGTGTTATTAGGATCTTTGATCCGGCATTGTTAGGATTATACTCCCATATTCGTATAGTGAGGATTATCTAGTTCCTATAGAACACTAGATAAACAATCATTCATATTGAGGGAAAGGTTGAGCTTGGACCGATAGAAGACAAGCGGATTGTAACGGTTGTGAACTCGGACCGATAGAAGACGAGTTAAGTTTGTGGTTTTTCTTAAGCCAATAGAAAAAGAAAGTCGGAGAGAGGACGTAGGCAAGTTGCCGAACCTCTATAAATTCTTGAGTCTTTAAATTCCGCACTATTTTCTATTTTCTCGCAAGAAATTTCGGTATTCCGCATCACCACTATTCAACCCCCCCCCCCTTCTAGTGGTGAATTTATCTATTCACGCCGTGGACCCCTACATGGGACCCACCAGGCTACAACAGCGAACACCCCTCGACTAACCATCTCGGTTAGCGAGAAAACGCAATCAAATAGTACATCACATGAAAATACACCCAGAACAACCGACTAAATGAGTAACAATCGACAGTGTAGCAATGTTGGTCCCCAGAATGATGAAGACTATCCTCACTGTACCAACACGAGTCTTTTCTAGCGCGCTTTGTCCTCACTCACGCGCACTTGGGAAACTTCCCAGGGGGTCACCCATCCCATAACTACTCCAGGCCAAGCACGCTTAACTTTGGAGTTTCTATGAGATGGAGATGCATCTTGTTGGTATGAGTAGTCCAAATCAATTCATTTAACCACTTTCTAGTGCAGATCTCACAGGTCGAATCGCAAGCCGCGCCTCGCGCATTTTTAAGCCCATGCAGGCAGGATGCTGGACCGAATCCCAACAATCCTCCCGACTGCCAAAGATCTCACCCCATAGTCCGAAACCTCCGCGAACTAGATTTGATCACACAGCCTCTCTAGCGGCCGGATTCATTCACACAGTCCTCCAACACTTGACATCGCATATGTTCCACCTCCGTTTACTTCCGCCGTGCGTATCTCGGCCCAAAGATACTAGATTTGATCACATAGCCCTCCAAAGACTGACAACCTCCACCGCACCAAAGATCTCGCCTCCGACCAAGTGGCAATATCTGCTGCATGCCCGCCTCTCAGTTCCAACACTCTGGTAGCCTCCACTGTAGCATACTCCAAAGGAATTCGTACCTGTGACTTGCTCTGATACCAATTGTTGGTCCCCAGAATGATGAAGACTATCCTCACTGTACCAACACGAGTCTTTTCTAGCGCGCTTTGTCCTCTTGACATCAGCATATGTTCCACCTCCGTTTACTTCCGCTGTGCCAGTATCTCAGTTCCAGTATACTAGATTTGATCACATAGCCCTCCAGCACCTGACAACCTCCACTGCACCAGCATCTCAGTTCCGACCAAGTGGCAATATCTGCTGCATGCCCGCCTCTCAGTTCCAACACTCTGGTAGCCTCCACTGTAGCATACTCCAAAGGAATTCGTACCTGTGACTTGCTCTGATACCAATTGTTGGTCCCCAGAATGATGAAGACTATCCTCACTGTACCAACACGAGTCTTTTCTAGCGCGCTTTGTCCTCACTCACGCGCACTTGGGAAACTTCCCAGGGGGTCACCCATCCCATAACTACTCCAGGCCAAGCACGCTTAACTTTGGAGTTTCTATGAGATGGCTACCAGAAAAGAAGATGCATCTTGTTGGTATGAGTAGTCCAAATCAATTCATTTAACCACTTTCTAGTGCAGATCTCACAGGTCGAATCGCAAGCCGCGCCTCGCGCATTTTTAAGCCCATGCAGGCAGGATGCTGGACCGAATCCCAACAAGCAATTTAAAATAATACAACATGGAGTTTGAATTTGAAAAGCCTAAGTACTCACGAGTGCAGTCTATCAGTTTATAAATATAGGAAACAACCATATCGAAGTGGACAAAAGAAATAAGTAGACCCAAGTGCACATGTCAACGACCCTGGCCAACATCCTCGTACTGTCCCAGCGCTCGCTCGTCCGGATGATCATAACCTGAAATCCATAACAAGAATTTCCCCATAACGGGTCCCCCAAAGGGGTTAGCAATTACGCTAGTACAAGTAATCAAGGCAAACCAATCGCTTACACATTTCATAGTACATGCACCAATATTATTTCAAAAACCAAAACCAGACATGTCTTTTCCGGAAATAAACAGTCAAACAATTTGCCTTGGGAACAGAGTAATATCATAGATCCCGCCCGAGGCCTCTAAGGACCCTCCCGAGCTGGCCACATTATAAAAACAAAACACGCACATGCATCGCCTTGGGAACAGAGTAATATCATTGATCCCGCCCGAGGCCTCTAAGGACCCTCCCGAACTGGCTAGCTATACAACTCATGAATCCAGGACTCAACCCTTTGGATTCTCTCCTTGATCCCGTCGGACCAACACGAGGTGAGCAAATCACACACAAAAATACATTACCATTCCACGTTAAGCATAAAGGTTTCCAAAAATACTTGCCTTGAATAATTGATGACGCAACGAATGGAAAGGATAATCACCGACGAACACTAGGAATCAACGGAACCGAACCTAATGATTCGATGAACATAATTACAACCAACTCTAGCCGAATACGGAAATGGAATACACCCGAAAACCCGCCTACGATTCATGTATATTCGCACAAAAATAACAACGAGGGCGGACCACAACCAAACCCTCTCGATTTTGCAAAACCATGAAAATATACCATGAATCCGTAGGGAAACTAAGAATACCAACAAGATTAATCATATTCATCATGAATCCGCCAACAAAATGGAACGGATCGGAAGAAAATCCCAAAACCCCCCAAATCGCCCAAAAGTAGGGTTCTAAGAGATTTACCTTGGATTAGGATGAAAGATTCGTGTTGATGTTGATATAATACACCAAGAACTTAAGGAAGATGTTGGATGAGATGATTGGAGGAAGAAATCGCCAAGAATCGCCCGAAATCGCCACAGGAGCTCTAAGCCGCGGGGAGGAGAAGAAATGAACGTAATACGTTCATCTCGGTCAACTCCCTGGTTTATATAGCCAGGGAGTGTTAGCGCGCGCTAATCCTCCAGGTTAGCGTGCGCTAATGAAACAGATTCTACCCAAAGAGCGATTTAAGCCGTTAGCGGCGCTTACTCCAAACGTAGCGTGCGCTAATAACCTCTCGGTAGCGCGCGCTATCGACTAATAGCGTGCGCTACCTGGACATCAGCCGAGTCCAGAAGCAACTGTCAGTACACACCTGATCCGGTTAGCGCGCGCTATCGACCAATAGCGTGCGCTACCTGGGCATCAGTAGAGTCTAGTGGCAAACTGCCCAGTACTGGACATCCGCACTAGCGCACGCTACAGGGCGTATCAGCGTGCGCTAACTCCCAACATTAGCGTGCGCTAAGCTACGTAGCGTACGCTAATCCACCACCCGCAGGATCGGAATCGCCACGCCACTCCTGTGGCTTGCCTCTAGCGCGCATTTAAACAGTCGTAGCGTGCGCTACTAAGTGACCCCTAGCGTGTGCTATGCAGAAAATATAGCATGCGCTAGGTACGAGATATAAACGGTCCAAAACACCGGAATATGAACGAAACGTTAAACGGAACATCTCAAGACGCATCGAAACATAGAATGGATCCACGGCAACCCGAATAGCGGTTTCGTACAACAATAACGAGAATCAGATCAATAGATGACGAGAAAGATACACTGAAAGATACACGAGGGTCACTACAACCGAGAAATACACCGAAAAATGAAGATATAAGGGAAAGAAAATTGCGGATATTACAGCTGCAGGTGGCCAACTGCGCAAACCAATGGGAAGCCAGCACGCGTCTTGAGTCGCTGTCCGGGGAGGACCCACTTTGTACCTTTCGGCGGCCTTGTCGGTAGGTGTGGTAGGTGACAGGCTGGGGTCAAAGGTCCTATCTGTCGGTATCCTTTGAAGATCCGCATGTGGGCCACCGTCCAAGATTCGGTCTTCGACGACTTTGACGGATGCTGGATCCATACGTGGCATGAGATGATCGCCTCTGGTTCGCTCATTAAAGACGATCGTTAGACATCAAAAGACGATCGCTGGGTACCAAAAGACGGTCGCCGCATTGTGCCGAACTCTAGGCGTTTGTCCAGAGTATGTCTTCCATGGTTTGCTTCTCTGATTGTGATGTCGATCGTCTATCGAGGCGTATTAATCGCCGCACAACATACGAACAGTGTGTGTGGTCCGGGTAAGGTCCGTCGAGGCCTCTGGAGTTCGGTACATGATGTGTACGAACAATGATCGTGTAGTAGTGATTATTTGGGTAACATTTTAAATATGGGTCTCGAACTCATAATGATATATTATCTAGTGTGCTTTGAAACGAGAATCGGGTTAAGGCCCTAAAGTTTTTCGAAAGGTTTTGTGAATCAGGACTTGAGGTCTTAAAGGTTTTGAAAATCAAAAAAAAAATACCGAGATGATAATCTTATTTTCGAATGCTTCATAGCTTATCTTCCCTTGTGAAAACCTCCCGGGAATATTTTGATACTTGATTATTATATTGGATTCACGATTATTATTTGCTTGTTACATTTCTTATGATTTGATACTTGCACTAGTAAAATAGTGGAGTTTTACTAACCCCGAGTAATCGGGGTGGATGTCCTGCTTTGCGTCTGTACATGCATTTTAGGGAGCAACATGGATTGCCACAAGAGGATGACGAGTTGCGAAACTAATCATGAGTCGAGAGTTGTTTTGATTTTTGTTGTGTTGTCGAGTTGATTTGATCTTCCAGTATTGTATTTCGACCCCTGTGTGGGTAATGTTATTTAAGTCAGTTTTATCGATTGGGTTGTGTGACCTCATCGGTCTATGTATTCACGTGTAAGTGACCATATCGGTATGTATCATTTTATTATTTGACCCTGGTTGTGCAAGCATTTGGTTGTTTATAGATGTTTAGCCTGGTAGATCCTTGTGGAAAGGGTCTACGGCGTGTAATATTCCCATATGGTTTTGGGGGTGTTACAGGTCAAACACAACCACACCCGTACAACGGAAAAAATATAGCAGCGGAAAATAAAGTACAACTGAACCAATACACGATGTATGGTTCCTCATGTGATTAGTATCGATCATCTTCCATCATCCTTCGTGCCGATCTTGTGTTATGCTCCAAAACCTGAATGCAAAAACAGACATCCACCCCCCGAATACTCGGGGGTTAGCAAAACTCCACTGTTTTGCTAGTGCGAGAACAAAGTGCAAATACGAGCCATACAATTCACATTCCACGAATAACAATAACCAAGGATCCTCAAAGATCCAAACGAAACGAAAAGCACTTCCCGAGGCAAGAATTTGATAAAACGTTCCAAAATCGAAAGATCACAAATCAATGGAAACATTTATAAAAACAGTTTAGAATGCCATCGAGAGTTTTAATAGAAAACAATTTAGGATTATCAAATCCTACTTTTCAAAATCCAAAAGACAAAAGGGGTCACCGCCCCAAAGGTTTACTTTCCGTAAAATAACCTTTACCAAACTGTTGGGATTTTAGCCCCAAATCTCATCAACTCACAGTACACAAGAACGACCACAAGGTTCGTCTCCCAACATCAAAATCCACAAATAAAGGATTCAAAACAAACAACAAAATACTCTAGTGCCATCCTAGCCGAGTAAGCCAAACGAACACTTACCTATGCAATCATGAAAACCGTTCAAATACTCGTTTCCGGAAACGCCAATAATCCAAATCGCATTTGTAAAATGCACCACAATTAACCGCGGAGCCACCCTCTGTGGACCCCTACCGAGACCCCGTCGGATCTAACCCGTAGTGGTTAAAAGCAAGCTCGCGGACCCACGCCTCTGTGGACCCCTACCGAGACCCCGTCGGATCTAACCCGTAGTGAGCATACACACACACCCGATACTCATGCAATACTAACATACTAAGAATGTAAGTTCATCAAGAATACTTACTAGGGATGGCCACTTATCCGACATCATTATCAAACTCTTCAAAACACAATAACAAGATTAAACACGGAATACACGATTCCATAACTTTAAACAATAGGGATATCGTCAAAGCCTTCAACGTTCAAAATAATCAATTCCCAAAACACAACGTTCACAAAACACACACGCGTTTTGAAAGAGAGCCTTTAACGAGGCCAAACCGAAATCTTTTGAAACTTCATTTCAAACAACCAAATAAACACACCAAGACGATCACGATCATCATATCCATAAAATAAGAAAAGTATGGGCAAGGTACTTGCCTCGAATAACCACAACGCGGAGAATCGGCCGAAGTAGGTTGGCACGAACCGACTGCGAACTCGCCGACTCCACCGAACGACAATCCGCAACAATGAACTATGAATGAAAACAATAACAACGAAAATGAATTCCATAATACGACTCAAAGCCATTGAATTCAAAGAACGAATGACCAAAGCTCAAGGATTTCCCCCAAAATGGCCAAGAACACGATTCGTCCCGACAAAACACGAAAACGGAATTCCAAGTTGAAATATGGATATACAATCCATAGAATTTGTTTAACAACATCATTTAACCACAATCGGTCCATCAAAAATGGATGAAAAACGAGATCGAGAACAACCAAAAAGTCAATTTGAAGTAAATCAAGAAATATACTTCGATTCGACGAAGAACAATGGATTAAATGATGTTAAACACAAGAATACTACCAAGATTAATCATACCCATCATGAATTAATCAATAATACGGAACGAATCGGACAAAAACGCAAAAACCCCCAAATTCACGAAATTAGGGTTCTAAGGAAGATTACCTTGATTCGCTGGATCAAAGGACGATATAGGATGATTGATTGATGATATAACCTCAATAACTTCGAGGATTTGTTGTCAAACAACATGGCTCCATGATGAGCATACCCTCAGCCGCGGAAGAGAAGGAGAAGGAGGAGAAAAATGGCCAAAAACCCGTCTGCAGGGCCATAAATAGGCTGCACAGTGTGCCGCGGCCCAGCAGGAGTGTGCCGCGGCACAGGCCCAAAAATGGCTCCCAGTGGTCGGAAGTGTGCCGCGGCCCGGCCGGCGTGTGCCGCGGCACCCGGTACAGTCGGTTTGGCCGCGAATGCCACAGAGTGTTCCACGGCCCTGCCGGCATATGCCGCGGCCCCACGGTGCGGCCTGCTCGGCCAGAAGCTGTCGAGCACTACCGGCCGTGACTCGGCCAGAAGCTGCCGAGCACTACCGGCTGTGACTCGGCCAGTGTCGGCCTGGGCCCAGATTGCCCGGCCATGACTCGGCCGGGGCCAACTCCGACGGCCCGAACGACCCCGAAACCCGAACCTGAATATAAATCGATGATACGGTTATGACGTACTCGCAAAGACGAATCTAAGAGCTAAGAGAACACACAATTCCGACAACCCGAAGGCTCGGAATTCGACAACGGAAGTAATTACCCAAAACTTTGGGAAATTACGAAAACGGCCCAAAACGTCCGAAAATCACGATACGCGATCGAAACACCAAACCAAAGCTCGCAACATGAATGATAACATTAAATGAACTTACGAGAAACTCGAAACAACAGTTTCGGACGAGATTCGCAAGAATCGAACTCAAGTGCGGAAAAGTCGCTAAAAAGCTCGGAACTCAACAAAGCGATACCGAAACGAACTCGGATGATAAAAAGTGCAGAATTAATCATTCTCGGAATGACGAAACGGTCCTGAGAGAATCGTCAAAACGAAATTCCGACGAAAAAAGAAAATTACCGAAATTCGAAATTGCGGATATTACATTACCTCCGTCGCTGAGTCATGTTCATAGCGTATTTCACGTTTCCCAGTTGAGGAAGTACGTTCCGGACCCATCCCACATTATTGATTTCGGAGACGTGGAGATCGAGAAGGATGTTACGTTTGAGGAGAGACCCGTCAGGATTTTGGAGCGTCGAGACAAGCAGTTAAGGCACAAAACCATTCCTTTGGTTAAGGTGCAATGGTCGAGGCACGGAGTAGAAGAAGCGACGTGGTAGTTAGAGGAGGATATGCGTTCGAGGCACCCCGAGCTTTTTGATACTTAAGTTTCGGGACGAAACTTTATTTTAGAGGGGGATCCGTAACTTTCCATTTTTAGCGGTTTCCATTTTTGGTGTAGGTCTATTTTTATCAACTCGCTTGTAACCGTTTCGACATTTTGAATCTACTTTATTCTTGGAGTTTTTCCATTTGGACGAGTTTTGGAAATGTTTTCACGTAATTTCATTTTATGACATGTTTTGCCGTATGAACGTTCGATTCTCGTAAAACTCGTTCGTTTTCGTTGTTTCTTTGTTTGTACAAGTTCGTATGATTGAGTTGGTCGTGTGGAGACTTTCGGTTCGTTGATCCGACGTCGTTTCGTGATTTTCGGTCACTTGGGCCATTTTTGTAATTTCCTAATAGTTTAGGGAATCCCATTTTCGTTGTCGCATTTCGGACCCTCCGGTGATCAGAATTATATTTTCTTTCAGCGCTTAGCTCCATCGTCTTGTATGCTTCGTGTTTATGTTTCTGGATTCTGGCCTTGTCATGCGTTTCGTGTATTGTACTTTCGACAGCAGATCTGGCCGATGTGAGCAGAAGATCAATCTGCTGCGTAGGTAGCGCACGCTACTCCTGTTACCTTGCGTGCGCTACCGATGTGCAGTTAGCGTACGCTAACTCGCTATTGTTAGCGTGCGCTAGCGAGAGGTAGCAGTAGCTACTGGACTGGTTACAGCCCCGTTAGCGCGCGCTATATATTATAGTTAGCGTGCGCTAACTTCACATTTTATATATATCAGCGGGCAGTCCAGAATGTCAATTTTTCATTCCTTTTCTCTTGTTTCTTCTTCGGGTGACGCAAAGGGGCGAATTCCTTCAACTTCCATCCGGGAATCTTTCGTATTCTTCCACGGTAGAATCGAGATATCATATCATAATCAGCATAATCATCCTTCATCAGCCGAATTCAAGGTATTCCTCAAGAATCCTAACTTTGTCGAATTTGGGGGGTTTTCGGGGTTCTAGAGATTAGTTCCGAATTGATCGATTATGTTACGATATTCCTTACCGATTGTGATTATTGGGTGATTTCAAATCGATTTTCCTTGATTTTAATCCGTGAATTATCAATACGGGGAAATTTTGCGTAAACCCTCGCCTGTATCGATTGATCGTTCATTATCGTAGTTTATAATCGGGGTTATGGGTGTATTCCAATAGAGTATTGTTGTCCGTTGGGACTGAACTATGTTGATCCTTCGTTTAGGAACCGTCATTTTCCACCCAGACTGTTCGTAGTCGTGTTTCACTTCCACTTCTTCAAGAATGTCTCAAAGGCAAGTACTTTACATTTGTTTACATGTTCTAGTATTTGAATTATGGCTGTATCATGGTTTTTGTGGATGGATATGTGTATGTTCACCTAGGGACAGTCCGAAGGGGCCTCTAGGGATACGTATTGCCGTGAGTGTGCGTATCGCGAACTGTGGTTAGCCACCCAGGGATGTCCGATGGGGCTCTGCGGGGTACGGTGGCCGTGAGTCTCGTACCAACGGTTAACTTTGAATTGTGATTTGTTGGAGATAATGTGTTTTGTGATTGTACATTGTAAATATTCCGGAATATAAAATATTTTCTAAAATGACTTTTTGGCGCATGTATTCATCTGATTAGAATGTAGTTCAAATGGATTGTACTTGCACTAGCAGTTGTCGCTAACCCCTTAAATGGGGGAAATACTTTTTGTATTTCAGGTATCGATCGTGGGGACAAGCGAGCACTTGAGCCGTATGAGGATGATGGGCAAGCATGATACTGTTCAGTAGTCATTTGTTGGTGTTCAGTTCTGTCATTTATTATTGATGTCTTGTTTTGAGATTTCTGTATTATAAAATTGGTTTAAGTACTCTAGTACTTCCTTTTCAAAATTGTTAATGTTGTGTTCCCATTTTGGGAAATGAATTGATGTTGGATTCTAGTTGTCGGATCGTAGTCTTTTATTTGAATTGTCGTTTTATTGATAATTGTATGTCGTCGTTGAATGTCTTGTTGGTACGTTAGCCTGGTGGATTCCACAGTGTGGGGTCCACGGCGCTGTAATATGCCCCGATCGTCTTGGGGGTGTTACAGCCGGTGCGTGGAAGGCTTCTGCGAGCGAAAATTCTACGGGCGAGCTGGAGATCCCCACTAGCTTTCGGGAGAGGAATCCCGGTAAGGATTCAGACTCTCCCTTTGTTCGGATATATTCTGAACTGATCTAATTTGATTTCGTTATTGCAGGTTTCCATATTCCGGTGATCGAGAAGCTGCCTTTTGATTTCCTGGTTGTCTGGGAGCAGATACGGAGCTTGTCGGATGACGACTTGGACGCTAGCTGGATCAACAAGGAGAGTCATTGGTTGTCGACTCGGCTATTCCATTTCCCGAGACATCTCTCGGTATCAGGTATGAGTTTCTGCGACCTTCAATTTCTTGGCGATCGTCTTGCTAGAGGAAAATGTCTAACTGTTGTTCGACTGTCTTTATTGTAGAGGTCCGCTTTGCTCGCTTCTTGGAGCCCCCACCGGAGATAGCCATGTCGAACCCTATAGTTTTGGGTCGTCTCCGTCAGAAGAAGTCATCCCGGGTTCCTCCGGTGGCGTTACCTATCGTTCCGGAGGTGGAGCCTCGCGTGGAGCCGATCGTGGCTGAGGAGGAAGTTCCTGAGGAAGGGATTCGAATGAACAGCAAACGGCAGAGGTCGGGAGAAACTCCAGTTTCTGCCCCTGCCAGAGAGGTGCCGATCGCCGCGCCTCCGATCACCGTTGTTCCTCTGGAGAATGAGCCTACTCCCTCCGCGGCTTTCTTACGGTAGATGGCGATCGCCGAGGCTGAGACCCCTCGTGGGAAACCATACTTTGGCCGCGATGCCGAGAGAGCCGAGAGGTAAACTCTGTTTGCTGAGTTGAAACTGGTCATTTGCGTAGGAGATGTGTTAAATTTTGTTGTTTTGATGCAGGATCCGTAGATCTGACCCAACTTGCCCGCCGATGGTGCTGGATTTCTTAGCGAGCCGATCTCCTCGCCAGGCCTGTAATATCCCGTTATACGTCAATTGGGCCGTTTCTGCTTTGCCGAAGGCCTGGACGACGGACTTAGATGCGGTTGCTCATCAGCGATCCGGGAGTTCGATGCAGGCTGTTTTCGCCCTTTCTCTTGAGGCGGCGATAATGGCTGCCCAGGCTATGCAGGAGTTTGAAGGGCGTCCTTCCACTACTCGCCTGCATGTGGATCTCGAGGCGGCTCGGAAAGAGAACACCGAGTTCGCTGACAGGATCGTGGCAATGGAGAAGGACTCCGTGGATGCGGCTAAGCAGTTGAGCCATGAACTTGAGCTGGCGAGAAAGGATGTTGAGCAATCCCGGGTGACGGTCGATCAATTTTGGGACCGGATGACAGATGTCGTACGGTCGCAGAAGGCTGCTGAGAAGGAGGCCGATCGACTGAAGGTGACTGTCGCTCGGCTAAATAGTGAGCTGGCGGCGGCGAGGGGAGAGACAGCTGCGAGGGAGGCTGAGCTCCAGGGTCCGCAACAGGCGATGGCGGAGCTGAAAGGGGAGCTAGAGGCGACCAAGGCCAATCTCTTTCTTAATGTGGAGTTTGTTAGTGAGTTTGCCTATTATATGGCGTACGCTGACTCGCTCCGAGCCGCGAAGAAGGTGTTAGGGATATGCCCTCGAATGTCACTCAGAGGATGAGAGAGTGAGAGCATTTGTATTGTAATTATGAATATTTAATAAGGAAATAATTATTTCTCTATTATTGTATATCACTGGCATTGTGATTTGGTATATAGAATAATAGTCCTTGCATTTGAGAGCAAACATTCTACTCCTTATGGAGATAAGAAGATAGGCACTGGAAGTGTTTAGAGCTCGAATGCTTAAATCGTTCGCAAGTTGATAAAACTTAACTGGGCAATAAGTTTAGACAAGACTTGTATAACGTGTACTTTGACATGTAGAGTGCCGGTCTTCACTAAGGGTTAGTGGGATCACACATTATAGGTATGCTAATGAGATTAGTATACTCGAACACGACTCACCTCGATTCGATCACATGGATATCACTCAGGGTTTGTCAATGACTGGATCGAAAGGTTGTGATAGGTATACGTGGACCTTTGACTTGAGGTTGCAGTAGGAGATGTGCTTGTGACATTAAGTTAGTCATTAGAGTAGTTTGATCCAATCGCCGGTGGATGGGGTCAACCTCGAAATGCAACTTAGTGGGCAAGTAGCAGTCTCTACTGAATACCAAGATAGAATTATTTCTCCTGTAAGTGAGCAGGTAAATGTCCTATGCGGTTAGTGGCAAATGAGATTATAAGTCTTTGGCCAAAGCATTTAGAGCTAGTTGTATTTGATATACGAGAGATCGATGATCTCAGTTTGCATTAACAGAAAGCATATAGTCAAGTTACAGTAGGGTTTGACTTTACCGTGATCCTAATACTTGACCGGGACATATGATTGAAGGGTTTATACGTATACGGTATTCATAAAGTAAAGGTTTTGGAATGATCCCTATCATTCGTTCTCAATTGGGTTACAGTGTGAGCAACGAGACTGGCTAAGTGTTACTCACACTCTTTGGTTCCTCCCATTGCCGACTTAGACGAACCTATGGAGTTGTGGCACAGGATAGATGACCGAATATAATTAAGGATATTCTCTCTTTATAAATATTAGACATTAGATGTCTAATTTAATTATTGGATAATAGTTATTTTAATTTATTGAATAAATTAAAATCGGTCTAGTGAATTAAATAAATAACTGGGTAATTAATTTAATTCATAGTATTTCTCAGAGAATTTATATTTAATATAATTAATTAATTGGATTAATTAATTGTATTAATATTGAATCGTACCAAGTTTTATCTATTGGACTAGATACACGAGGTCCGTTTCACAGACCGAAACGAACCCACTCCTATTTTCTTACCTTGGCCGTCTCACCCCATCACATCATATGTGAATTATTTCATTTGACTTTGAAATAATTTGTATAACATGTGAGGTGTATAATTATTATGGTTAATAATTGAGTGGGGTAGTGGTGTGAGGTGGGAAGAGTTTTGTTTATAAAAACAAAACATATCTTCCTCCTTTGGAGATGGGCTGAAGGTTCACGGGGAGAGAACAGAGAGAAGGAAGAGAGAAAAAAGAGAAAGAAAAAGAAAATGAGAGAAAATTGTTTCTTCCGTTTAATTTTCTTTGAGATATTATTTCTTCTTCAAATTTAATTCTTTGAGAGTTAAAATTAAAAGAAAAATTTATCCTTTCATCACTTCAAATAGTCGTCGACCTTGGAGGTCTTGGAGTGACGATTATATATTTCCAGCATCTTTCCGACGCGTGATACGTAGAGGTACGGTATTTTTGGTGCTCGGGAATTTCCAGAAGCTCGTTCGGTTGGACTCGTGTTCTTGCTCGGAATCAAGAAGATATTGTCAAAGGTCTACGAGGGTATGCTTTCTTGATTTATCTTTGTCTATTTATATATTTTTATGCGATGCTTGATCAATTCGTTTTGGGATATGGTTTTTTATCCAGTTTGACCGGTTTATTTCCGCTGCGTAACTCTGATTTAATCACTGAATCCCAACAGAAGGGAGGACTGGAGGTTGGCCCTCTAGCCGAAAACTTCAAGGCATATGCGTTGGAGCATCCTCTTCATCCCGACTTCTCCGTGCCGATCTTGGATCTCGCGGACATCGGTGTGGACCTGAGCTGGTACCTGGCCCCGGCGAACCTTATTCATCCTGACGCTCCGGAGGACGGGGAGGCTGCTCCGCAGGCTGGCGAAGGGCCGCGGATGTAACACCCCCAATCCACTCAGGGATATTACACGCCGTAGACCCTCTCCTCGAGGATCTACCAGGCTGATAACTAAAATCAAACATCTAAACATCGCCTTTAAGGCTAAAATGACTCAGTAGACCGACTTGGTCTTTCAATAATAACATACAACTCAATTCCAAACACATACCCACGCAGGGGTCAAAATACAATAAACTCCCGTACAACGGGGAAAAGATACTGCAGCGGAAAAGAAAACACAACTAGACCAATACGACATCAACGGATCCTCATGTGATTAGTATCGTTCATCTTTCATCATCCTTCGTGCCGACCCTGTGCTATGCTCCAAAACCTGAATGCAAAAATAGACATCCACCCCCCGAATACTCGGGGGTTAGCAAAACTCCACTGTTTTGCTAGTGCAAGAACAAAGTGCAAATACGAGCCATACAATTCACATTCCACGAATAACAATAACCAGGAATCCTCAAAGATCTAAACATAAAGAAAAGTACTTCCCGAGGCAAGAGTTTGGGTAAACATTTCCAAAACCGAAAGATCGCAAATAAAGGGAAACAATTTATAAAACAGTTTAAAATGCCATCGAGAGTTTTAATAGAAAACAATTTAGGATTATAAAATCCTTCTCTTTCCAAAAATCAATAGGGTCACAGCCCAAATGTTTTGTTTTCGCAAATAGGAAACCACCAACAATTTACAGGGTCAGAGCCCAACATCACGTGTCCTCAACGGACATAAAATCAACGAAACATAATCACGCACGCGCATCGCCTAGGACCGGAACGCTACCACAGACATCCCACCCGAGGCCTCGAAGGACCCTTCCGAGCTGGCTAGCGAAACAAATCACACACATATCACGGTTGGATCAATCGCTTGTTGCATCCTGGCCACATGATCGCATGCCATGTGCCACCGTAGATTATCTCAAGCTCTCACGGTTGGATCAATCACTTGTTGCATCCTGACCACATGATCACGTGCCATGTGTCACCGTAGACCTTCAACCATATCCACACATTCACATAAATAACATATCACATCAAGGATATTCAAACAATTCGCCCAGAGGCATCAAACACTTAGCAAAACACCACGTCAATCCACAACGCACCGAAATGAAATAATATACGTCCACACACAATACCAAGTGCAACATTAACACCAAGCATATACATAGAATTCACATAGTTATTCACAAACCACGCCATTCACAAAACACACGCGTTCTTTAACAAGGCTAAACCGAATCATTTGAAAGTTCAATTCAAACGACCAAACAACCACATTTAGACGATCACTAATTATCATATCCATAAAACAAGAATAGTATGGGCAAGGTACTTGCCTCGAAATCATGATCGCAATAAGACGACGGATAGGACGCAGTCGAATAGCCCCGAACCCCCGAACAATATCAAGAACGTGATAGCACCACGAGTATTACGAGAATAACACCACACGAATCATCAATCACCAAACGGGATTCAACATCGGAATCCTCGAACACCTATAAACCTCCGGAAGGAACAATAAAACATGATTACAACGAGAATCAAGGCCAAAACAACGGAAATCCCAACAAACAATCGAAGGGAAACTCATTGGGACATTTAATCGAAAACTCAATGTTCGATAACTCCCAAGAACACTCGAATCACTAATCGAGTTGAACAAACTCGAAATATGGATATACAACCCATAGAACACGATTAATAACATCATACTACATCAACCGATGTATCAAAATCGGATTAGAAACGAAATCAAGAACAATTTCTCCAAAAAGTCAACTTGAAGGAAAATCAAGAAATATACCTTAATTCGACGAAACACACGGATTAGATGTTGATATAATCAACAAGGATCTTCCAAAATGCTTTGCAAATGAGTAGAATCGGCTAAGAACACCTCCTACCGGTCACTCCCGTCCGCAGCCGCACAGAAACGAGGAAAAATGAAAAATAACGAAGTGTGGCCGAGCTAGGCCTATATGGCGGCAGGGGTTACGCAGTAATCGCAGCCTTACGGCCGTAACTCGCCCTTACGGCCGTACTCGCCTAACGGCCGTAATCGCATTCGTCAAAAATCAATCGCCGGACACTTACGGCCGTAATCGCACACGTTACGGCCAGAATCGACACGTTACGGCCGTAATCGGCCTTCGCCGAAGATGCCCACGCCCGCACGGCCGCATTCGATCGCGCTTACGGCCAGAATCGCATTCGTCCGGAGCCGCCAGCGCCATACGGCCGTAACTCGGCCCTTACCGCCAGAACTCGGCTGTGCCAAAGCCTCGCTCGCCGTGACTCGCCGTGGGCTACTCCGACGGCTTGACGACCCGAAATCCGAACCTGAGTATAAATCGAAGGTACGGTTACGACGTACTCGCAAAGACGAATCTAAGAGCTAAGAGAACACGCGATTCCGACCACCCGAAGGCTCAAAATTCGACAACGGAAGTAATTACCCCAAATTTTGGGAAATTACAAAAATGGCCCAAAACGTCCGAAATACACGATACATGATCGAAACACCGAACCAAAGCTCGCAACATGAAGAATAACATTAAATGAACTTACGAGAAACTCGAAACAACAGTTTCGAACGAGATTCGCAAGAATCGAGCTCAAGTGCGGAAAAGTCGCCAAAAGACACGGAACTCAATAAAACAACACCGAAACGAACTCGGATGACAAAAAGTGCAGAATTAATCATTCTCGGAATGACGAAACGGTCATGAGCGGGCCGTCAAAATGGACTTCCGCCGAAAAAAAGAAAATTACCGAAATTCGAAATTGCGGATATTACATTCTACCCTCCTTAAAAGAAGTTTCGTCCCGAAACTTAAAACAAGTAGGGAGAAGCAATATCCCTGCCAGGAAAACTCAACGAGATACACAAGAAATGCGTAACTTACGCCCATCGGCGAAACGTTACAAGCAACGCAAAGGAGTATACGGCGTGAAAACACGCTCCAGGACGACCAACACAATGCCGCCGGTAGAGACATAATAAAATCAACAAGTTACAAGTGTCATCAAACAGATAATACAATCAAGTCGATTATCCGAGCAATCACAAAACACAACCAACGAAAATCAATACGATTGACCAACCCAACGGTACATCAATCAAAACATGAGCCAAACGCTGAACAAATACGGAATTCCACCGCCCAAGGGTTGGAAGATCGAAAACGAGACTAATTTCTCGAACTTAAGGGAATTACAAAGAAGTCTGAATCGATCGAGACAACAAAAATCGAATAATCATCTTCGGATCACGAAGAACAATAATGTCCAACCGACAACTCCGAGGTTCACATCTCGACTCGAGACAAAACATGATCCGGTGAAAACAACAAGATGCGCACTCACATAAGCTTCACATAAAGGGAATAGCAATTGAAAAGTCACAACTACGAACGAGTAATTCCGAAACAATACCATCCTCGTTCGATTAACAAAAGTAAGGGACAGGACAAGCTCAGAAAATGTCAACGAACATAAACGAGTCGACAGAGTCGAAAATACAGAAGTTCCAAATCCGATCCACTTCGAATAAAAGAATTAGTAGAATCAAAAGATGCTACTTCCGAACAAGGTTCACAAGAATCGAACCGAACTCGAAAAAGTTACAGCGATAACCAGATCGACCCAAAATAAGATCACAGCTCGTTCGAACGATGAAACCGAAATACAGAACAAGTTCAGAAAGTATCAACGAACACGAGCGAATCGATAGACTTGAGAAAGAGGAAATGAAGAAGCCCAAAAACAATACGGGTATTACATTCGACCTCTTATAAAAGAAGGTCGTCCCCGCTACTCACAATAACGAAATCAAGGAGACGATACAACAGGCAATCGACAGAAACATCCTTCAAAGGCCTCTCAAAGCCGATTCGATATCTCTTTGAAGCGCGAACTCCGAAAGTCTCGGTAGCCAATTCGCAAAACTGAATTCGGTGTCCCTCGAGTCCACACTCGAAATGTGTTACTGACGAGAAGGACAAATTGCACGTACATTCCCCCGGCACATCATGGTTGAAATGCCTCGGATCGGCATACCGAAAATACAAATGCTAGATACAATGGAACATAACACCGCAAAACAACATACCGGAGATGCCAACTCAGCACAACAAGGAATCATAACACATATCATATACAACGATTACCATTGTAAAGTAATACACACACAAACACTACAGCGACGACGGTATCGTTCGGCGACCTTAACGGCCCGAACAATAACCAGCACATAATTATAAACCTCATGAAACAATCACATATGTACACCAACGTACAAACCCAAGCTTCAACATCTCACACTTGTGTGTCAAACGTAATCCACCACGAGACGACAACCATTAAATACCAGTTCACACCTCTCATAGAGGGCTAGTACAACAAATACGTGGCAACGCCTCAACGTTCATGCCACCAACTCGATCATATTCGGGAGTTAACATCATAGCGACAAAGCCAACATCATACATACATTCCCAAATGCAAATGGGAATTGATAGGTTTTAAAAACGAAAACCTCATTTGAAAAATAATTTAGAAAAACACCGGTCGATCTTGAGTATCACCTTTCAAAAAAAAATAAAAACGTGAAACATCGTTATCGAGACTTTGGAAAACCATTTCGCATTTGATAAAAATGAGGACACTTTCTTTTAGTGAAAAGCTTTCAGAATATTCGACCCTCGGGTCTAAGTAAAAGTGTTTATAAAACATTGAAATATCTCAAAACATTTTGGTCCTCGAGGTAGAAGAATTTTGAAACATATTGTGGCACCTTGGAAGTACCGCGAGAAAACAATTCATTTTAAACGTACGTCTCGAAATTTATTTCTAAGATACTCAAGTTTTCAAAAATAATTCAATGCCAAAAAAAGGACGATGCCAAAAAGGCTAGAATGCCCAAAAATTTCAGGTAATTACACAAAACTTTATAGTGCCGTGGGTCCCGCGCCGGAACCCACCAGGATAAAGCCATTTACAAAAATGCCAAAAAGGCTGATGACGGTAATATTTCAAAAATTTACAAAAGCCATTTAGAAAATACTAAATACCGTTATAAGAATTTCGCCAAAAGGATCAAGGCCATAATGCCAAAAACTCGATTAATGGAATTGATTTTCGAAATAAAACTCAGTCGGTAAAATACCGAAAGCCATTACAAAAGAACTCACGCAGCGGATAAAAGAAATAAAGTCAAACATGCACAATCCAGCAACACTACTCCTCATATGAACGAAATATGAGGGTCAAATAACCACATATCAAGAAATCAAAATCCATAAGAGGATTCCATCACTTAACAAATAATCATAAAAATAGCTCGTGTCACACGAGGCACAACACAAAGAAGGGAGACTTACACCCACAGGTCGCACGAAGATGATGATCGCCCCACGATACTAATCACGACCAACCAACTCAGACGACGCGTCGCGACACGGCTCAGTCAGACAAAATCCAACGAGACAAAACTCAACAGACACCATTGACCCGACAGCATAGGTTTCCACAACCTTGCTCCGATTCCATTTATGTAACACCCCCAATCCACTCAGGGATATTACACACCGTAGACCCTCTCCTCGAGGATCTACCAGGCTGATAACTAAAATCAAACATCTAAACATCGCCTTTAAGGCTAAAATGACTCAGTAGACCGACTTGGTCTTTCAATAATAACATACAACTCAATTCCAAACACATACCCACGCAGGGGTCAAAATACAATAAACTCCCATACAACGGGGAAAAGATACTGCAGCGGAAAAGAAAATACAACTAGACCAATACGACATCAACGGATCCTCGTGTGATTAGTATCGTTCATCTTTCATCATCCTTCGTGCCGACTCTGTGCTATAATCCAAAACCTGAATGCAAAAATATACATCCACCCCCCGAATACTCGGGGGTTAGCAAAACTCCACTGTTTTGCTAGTGCAAGAACAAAGTGTAAATACGAGCCATACAATTCACAGTCCACGAATAACAATAACCAGGAATCCTCAAAGATCCAAACGTAAAGAAAAGTACTTCCCGAGGCAAGAGTTTGGGTAAACATTTCCAAAACCGAAAGATCGCAAATAAAGGGAAACAATTTATAAAACAGTTTAAAATGCCATCGAGAGTTTTAATAGAAAACAATTTAGGATTATAAAATCCTTCTCTTTCCAAAAATCAATAGGGTCACAGCCCAAATGTTTTGTTTTCGCAAATAGGAAACCACCAACAATTTACAGGGTCAGGGCCCAACATCACGTGTCCTCAACGGACATAAAATCAACGAAAAATAATCACGCACGCGCATCACCTAGGACCGGGACGCTACCACAGACATCCCACCCGAGGCCTCGAAGGACCCTCCCGAGCTGGCTAGCGAAACAAATCACACACATCTCACTGTTGGATCAATCGCTTGTTGCATCCTGACCACATGATCGCATGCCATGTGCCACCGTAGATTATCTCAAGCTCTCACGGTTGGATCAATCACTTGTTGCATCCTGACCACATGATCACGTGCCATGTGTCACCGTAGACCTTCAACCATATCCACACATTCACATAAATAACATGTCACATCAAGGATATTCAAACAATTCGCCCAGAGGCATCAAACACTTAGCAAAACACCACGTCAATCCACAACGCACCGAAATGAAATAATATACGTCCACACACAATACCAAGTGCAACATTAACACCAAGCATATACATAGAATTCACATAGTTATTCACAAACCACGCCATTCACAAAACACACGCGTTTTGAAAGCAAGCCTTTAACAAGGCTAAACCGAATCTTTTGAAAGTTCAATTCAAACGACCAAACAACCACATTTAGACGATGACTAATTATCATATCCATAAAACAAGAATAGTATGGGCAAGGTACTTGCCTCGAAATCACGATCGCAATAAGACGACGGATAGGATGCGGTCGAATAGCCCCGAACCCCCGAACAATATCAAGAACGTGATAGCACCACGAGTATTACGAGAATAACACCACACGAATCATCAATCACCAAACGGGATTCAACATCGGAATCCTCGAACACCTATAAACCTCCGGAAGGAACAATAAAACATGATTACAACGAGAATCAAGGCTAAAACAACGGAAATCCCAACAAACTATCGAAGGGAAACTCATTGGGACATTTAATCGAACACTCAATGTTCGATAACTCCCAAGAACACTCGAATCACTAATCGAGTTGAACAAACTCGAAATATGGATATACAAACCATAGAACATGATTAATAACATCATACTACACCAACTGATGTATCAAAATCGGATTAGAAACGAAATCAAGAACAATTTCTCCAAAAAGTCAACTTGAAGAAAAATCAAGAAATATACCTTGATTCGACGAAACACACGGATTAGATGTTGATATTGTAATACCCGGATTTTCAGTATAAATTTTTCGCGTTATTTTATCTGAGATATACTGTATAGTTTGGTATCTATACAGTATGGATAAAATAAATTGAGAACCGAGACAGTTATACTAGTGTGATTATCGTTTTTGGATTGACAGATATATTCAGGATATGTTGTATCAGGTTGAACTGATTTGGATATCAGGTATATCGTATGAGAATATTTTTGGATTCAGTATGTGTACTCAGTATGCCGTATGTTTGTATTTTGTACGTCGAGACCTCGGACAGGAACCGTTGGATTTTTGGCTAAGTATAAAAGCCATTACGTACGTTAAGCCTTGGAGCTTACGTACGTAAAATGTGTTAGCTTACGTACGTTATATAGTATACATAACGTACGTAACAAGAGGAATCGGACAGTGGGGCCCGTGGTCGGCAGCTTTCGGCGCAGATGTGGACAGGTGAGTCAACGGACGGAGTTACGACGTTATACAGGTGTATTACGACGTAATACGAGTATAATCTTGTAGCAAGTCAACGCACGTATTACGACGCAACGGAATAAGTGTTACGTGCGTTACGGAGTAGCCGGCCGAGTCGTGGCCGAGATGACTGGATGGCCGAGCATGGCCGGCCGTGACTCGTTGGAATGGCCGAGCATGGTCAATGATGACTCGTGGGGGTGGCCGATCATGGTCGGCAGTGACTCGCAGGATGGCTAGGATCGCCGGTTACGTAAAGCGGTGGCCGATTACGGCCATAAGGGCGATGCACGTAAGCCACCGGCCGATTCGTACGTAAGTTCCGCAGAATCGGCGATGGCGAGCATGGCGATTACGTACGTAAGGCAGTGGCCGGTTACGTACGTAACGTGCCGGCAGGTTCCGCCTATTTAAAGGCCTGGACCGAGTCATCCGGCCAATTTCATGTTTTCTCTTCGTTTTTTGGCGATTTCTTCATCAGAGTGGATGGATTTGAGTAATATCATCATCTAGAAACATGTTTTGGAAGTTGGAATCATGGATTAACATCATCTTCCACCCGGATCGAAGGTAAGAACACCTAAACTTTTGGTTTTTGGATGTTCTTGGTGTTTTGGCCGATTTGCTTCGTTTTGATTCAGATTGTTGATTGAACTTGATTGTAAACTCGTAATCATTCATTATTCTTGAAGTTTTGTGGAAATAATTCGAGTATTTCTTTGAATAATCGATTGAATTGGACTATGCCTTCAAAGTGTTCGATGAAATGTCTCAATGAGTAGAACTTGGAAAATTCTACACGTTTTCGTATGAATGGTGATGGAAATGATATTGTTGTGATGATTCTTGGTAATTATGGGAATTTTGTTAAAGGAAGATAATGAATTGGTGATCAAATGATTCGATTATGTTGTTATGATTATGGAATCGTAGTATTCTCGATGTTCTTGGTGGTTTGTTGCGAATCGTGATGTTATGAGAAGTATATGTTGAAGAACATGATTATATACACCTTGAATTATGATTAAGGGTTGTTTAGATGTTAGAAAACATCGGGTTATGTTGTTTTATGGATTATGAACGTGAATTTGGATAATTCGTGTTCTTGAAGAACTCTTGAGTTACATGTTATGATTTTGGAAGGATTTCGGATAATTTGGAATGTGATTATTCACGATAATAATCGGTAAATTATTTTCTACGAATTTACAAGTATGAACAAGAAGGAGTTTTGTCTTCGTATTTGGAGTTGAAGTTGGAATCGAATATGTTATAAAATCCTTAATGTCGAGATGAATTGATCATTGATTTGATGAATACGTTTTAAAGTGTTGGTGTTTTAGATATGAATATGGAATATTCACATTTAGAACTAAGTTATGTATTTGGTACAATATTCGTATAAGAATACGAATATGATTTCGAGTTTGATGAGAATTATTATCCATGTTTGGATTTGAAAATTCATACTTATTGAATAAGTGTTCAATTCGGATAATGGAATTATTTGAAACCTTTGGAATATGGTTATCTATGATGTTGAATTGATCGGATTGTCCGGATTGATGATGATAATCGGTAATTGGATTTTATTATGATTATACAAGGAGGAAACTTGTAGTTGTTTTTAAGATTGAGTTTGGAATCGGTAATGTTAGACCCTTGATGGTTTAAATAGATTATGGATATGATATTCGGATTTTGGAATCGTATTGTGGTTTTGAATTCGTGTTTGATTGGTTCGGGTTGGTTGGATATGTGTTTAATCGGGATATTGTAGAACCATTGTTGATCGGTTATTGATTGTTATTTGTGATCATCGAGTTACGGCTTGTATCGTGGATATGGGTTCGTATTTGTTGAGTTGGATTATTTGGTATTATGTATATGATCGAGGTTTCGTTGAACCGTTGAGTTTGTTGGTTGAGTATGTCGGTTATTGATTTTTATCGAATGTGTGTTAGTCGGTTATTGCAATAGGTTGATATGTTTTGATCGTGGATTATGACCGTTGAGTTGCGGTTGAGGCTAAAGAGTTCGTAGATTGCTTCTGGTCGGGGCTAAGGAGCTCGTAGACAAAGGCAATGGATTTTGGTAACGGCTTCGTGGTATCGGTATCGAGGCAAGTTTATACTTGTTCAGTTTATAATATTTGATGAATGGTTTCGTTTTCATTTCATTTATAATTCGTATAGCAATGTTGTTAGAAATGTAAGTTGTCGGGATAATGGTTTGTATATCGTGCTCTGGTTGTAATAAATAATAAGGTATATGATTTAATTGTGTTCAAGGAAGACGTGATTTATTTTTGGTCAATGATATAGAATATCGGATATCGAGGATAGTTATCGTGATGACATAAGTATCGGGATAAAGGTTTTTGGTAATTAATGGATGGTACTTTATTTGAGATTATTGTATAAATGTGTATTCGTTCAGGGATGTGGTTCGTGGAAAGGATGTTGTCTTCGGCTTCGAGGTAATCTAAGTATTTGTTCAGTTATGTGGATAATTAGCATGTTGAGTTGTTGTGTATGTTGAGGTTTCGTGTAATGAGTTTCGTATCGGTTATTCGTTGAGGGATGTTGATCCCAAGACTATTGTATTGAGATCGTAGATCGTGTTGGTCATTCATTTGGGATGATGATCCCAGGATTGATATTTTGGATATTGATTAGTCGTGTCGAATTTTCATTGTCAGTCTGTTGTTGTTCACTTCGGTGAGTCTTTTGATCCTTATTGGATATGTAATTCTTGAGTTTCGTTGTCATGTTGCATCGTGACATATCTGGAGTCATATCTGCGTGCCGATTGGTTATTGTGTAGGATTTTTAGCCGGGCACATGATGGTTATGCGTGGATATTTCCGCATTAAACCGTGCACACGAGACGTAGTTCGTGAGGCTAATTAGGTACAAGACCACACGTGTATTTGATCGATACCCGGGGTGGCTTGTGCACGGACACATTTCCGGATCGGGCGTACTGTGACGTCCATCTTTTGAGCCATATTGTTTGGTCGTTCATCCTCCATTTATGGTTGGGTATGTTCGACGGTTTGTGACTGGTTGTTCATACGCCCGAGGGGTATGTTCGACAGTCGGAGTTATTTCTTGAGATCCATTATTGTTGATCATTTGGAGTTTACCTTGTTGATGGTATTCTCGGTTATTGTTAATCCTTGGTTGATCGTGTCGGAGTTATCATGTTGATGGTACTCTCGGTTATCGTTGATCCTTTGTTGGTCGTATTGGAGTTATCACGTCGATGATATTCTCAGTTGATGTATTGGTTGATCATTGTTATTGATCATATGAGCATTCGGACTGTACGTCGATGTTTCGGGATTTGTATTCATTGTCAGGTGGTAGTTGATCTACATATATGTTGGGTACTATTGGTTTATCCAGGTTGAGTTTTGATTGTGTAATCCGATGGACAGGATTTGGCACGGATGAATTATTTCATGATTATTTCATGATTATGATGTTTTGAGTACTTTTGATATTATTTGAATACAGTACAGTTGGTTGTGGTTGAGTTCATTTCGTCATTTGGGAATGCGAAATGTAGATTATGGTAAGGATTGGATTGTTATGGATTGGTAAGGTATGTCGGTAAGATTACTTTGGTAGTATTCTTACTATATTATTACATTGGTATGTAATTATTTATGTTGATGCGATCGATATCATTATTGAGTATTGTGGCTGACCCCGTCGTGGGCTTTATTTTTAGGTACTCGGAGATCGAGCTAGTAGCGGTCGTGAAGGGATGAGCTTCCCGATGTGATACTAGCGGTGGCATGTTTTTTTGAGTATTGAGTATTTATTTCTGGTTGTTTTATTTCCGCTGCAAATGTGTATTTTAAACTGCGTTTTTATCCGCTGCATGTGTATATTTCAAAATAGCTTTTCGGTATCTTTATCCGCTGCGTGTGTGTATTTTTAAATGGCCCTTTTGGCACTTTGCGAACTTGGGTTATTTTCGTCAAATGCTTTTTCCCAATTATTTTTCGGTACGTTTAAGTGGCGGCTTAACGTACACTTTGAACTGTCGAGATTTGGCATTTCGCCTTGTATTTTCAAATGGTATTTTATGACGGTAATTCAGAATCATTTTTTTGAAAGTATTTGAGTAATTGCAAAATATTACCGTCATCAGCCTTTTGGCGTTTTTGAATTGGTTTTGTAAACGGTTTTTAGCCTGGTGGGTTCCGGCGTGGGACCCACGGCGCTGTAATATCCCGGATGGTTTTGGGGGTGTTACAGAAGATGGTATTGGAGCTTGGGTTTGTGGAACCCAGGCGTGTGTGTTATGTGGCTCTACCAGTACGGTAGTAGCGTGGCTTTTGAAAATGAGTTTTTCTGACTTTTGAGTCGAATCGATTTTTGGAGTTTCCAAAATTTTTGAGATTCTTTTCAAACTGCTATGTGTGATATTGGCGTGTGTTGGTATTGTTTTGAGACTTCATGTGGGAGTCGTGTGCTAGTATCACGGGAGATCATCGGCTTCACGCACCTGTAAGTATATCATTTTGGTTGTTCGCTTGTGGCGACGACTGATTGTTTTCGTGATGAGTTGGAAATTTTGGATTTATCTGTTGTTGGTGACTGGTTGCAAGTTTCGAGGACGAAACTTATTTTAAGGGGGGTAGTATGTAATACCCGGATTTTCAGTATAAATTTTTCGCGTTATTTTATCTGAGATATACTGTATAGTTTGGTATCTATACAGTATGGATAAAATAAATTGAGAACCGAGACAGTTATACTAGTGTGATTATCGTTTTTGGATTGACAGATATATTCAGGATATGTTGTATCAGGTTGAACTGATTTGGATATCAGGTATATCGTATGAGAATATTTCTGGATTCAGTATGTGTACTCAGTATGCCGTATGTTTGTATTTTGTACGTCGAGACCTCAGACAGGAACCGTTGGATTTTTGGCTAAGTATAAAAGCCATTACGTACGTTAAGCCTTGGAGCTTACGTACGTAAAATGTGTTAGCTTACGTACGTTATATAGTGTACATAACGTAAGTAACAAGAGGAATCGGACAGTAGGGCCCGTGGTCGGCAGCTTTCGGCGCAGATGTGGACAGGTGAGTCAACGGACGGAGTTACGTACGTTATACAGGGTGTATTACGTACGTAATACGAGTATAATACTGTAGCAAGTCAACGTACGTATTACGTACGCAACGGAATAAGTGTTACGTACGTTACGGAGTAGCCGGTCGAGTCGTGGCCGAGATGACCTGGATGGCCGAGCATGGCCGGTCGTGACTCGTTGGAATGGCCGAGCATGGTCGACAGTGACTCGTGGGGGTGGCCGATCATGGTCGGCAGTGACTCGCAGGGATGGCTAGGACTGGCCGATTACGTACGTAAGGCAGTGGCCGGTTACGGCCGTAAGGGCCAGTTACGTACGTAAGCGGTACCCGATTACGCACGTAAGGGTTCCGGCAGAAGCGGTGGCGAGTGCCATGGCGGTTACGTCGTAAGCGGTGGCGGTTACGTACGTAACGTGCCGGCAGGTTCCGCCTATTTAAAGGCCTGGACCGAGTCATCCGGCCATTTTCATGTTTTCTCTTCGTTTTTTGGCGATTTCTTCATCAGAGTGGATGGATTTGAGTAATATCATCATCTAGCAACATGTTTTGGAAGTTGGAATCATGGATTAACATCATCTTCCACCCGGATCGAAGGTAAGAACACCTAAACTTTTGGTTTTTGGATGTTCTTGAGATTTCTTGGTGTTTTGGCCGATTTGCTTCGTTTTGATTCATATTGTTGATTGAACTTGATTGTAAACTCGTAATCATTCATTATTCTTGAAGTTTTGTGGAAAGAATTCGAGTATTTCTTTGAATAATCGATTGAATTGGACTATGCCTTCAAAGTGTTCGATGAAATGTCTCAATGAGTGGAACTTGGAAAATTCTACACGTTTTCGTATGAATGGTGATGGAAATGATATTGTTGTGATGATTCTTGGTAATTATGGGAATTTTGTTAAAGTAAGATAATGAATTGGTGATCAAATGATTCGATTATGTTGTTATGATTATGGAATCGTAGTATTCTCGATGTTCTTGGTGGTTTGTTGCGAATCGTGATGTTATGAGAAGTATATGTTGAAGAACATGATTATATACACCTTGAATTATGATTAAGGGTTGTTTAGATGTTAGAAAACATCGGGTTATGTTGTTTTATGGATTATGAACGTGAATTTGGATAATTCGTGTTCTTGAAGAACTCTTGAGTTAAATGTTATGATTTTGGAAGGATTTCGGATAATTTGGAATGTGATTATTCACGATAATAATCGGTAAATTATTTTCTACGAATTTACAAGTATGAACAAGAAGGAGTTTTGTCTTCGTATTTGGAGTTGAAGTTGGAATCGAATATGTTATAAAATCCTTAATGTCGAGATGAATTGATCATTGATTTGATGAATACGTTTTAAAGTGTTGGTGTTTTGGATATGAATATGGAACATTCACATTTAGAACTAAGTTATGTATTTGGTACAATATTCGTATAAGAATACGAATATGATTTCGAGTTTGATGAGAATTATTATCCATGTTTGGATTTGGAAATTCATACTTATTGAATAAGTGTTCAATTCGGATAATGGAATTATTTGAAACCTTTGGAATATGGTTATCTATGATGTTGAATTGATCGGATTGTCCGGATTGATGATGATAATCGGTAATTGGATTTTATTATGATTATACAAGGAGGAAACTTGTAGTTGTTTTTAAGATTGAGTTTGGAATCGGTAATGTTAGACCCTTGATGGTTTAAATAGATTATGGATATGATATTCGGATTTTGGAATCGTATTGTGGTTTTGAATTCGTGTTTGATTGGTTCGGGTTGTTTGGATATGTGTTTAATCGGGATATTGTAGAACCGTTGTTGATCGGTTATTGATTGTTATTTGTGATCATCGAGTTACGGCTTGTATCGTGGATATGGGTTCGTATTTGTTGAGTTGGATTATTTGGTATTATGTATATGATCGAGGTTTCGTTGAACCGTTGAGTTTGTTGGTTGAGTATGTCGGTTATTGATTTTTATCGAATGTGTGTTAATCGGTTATTGCAATACTTTGATATGTTTTGATCGTGGATTATGACCGTTGAGTTGCGGTTGAGGCTAAAGAGTTCGTAGATTGCTTTTGATCGGGGCTAAGGAGCTCGTAGACAAAGGCAATGGATTTTGGTAACGGCTTCGTGGTATCGGTATCGAGGCAAGTTTATACTTGTTCAGTTTATAATATTTGATGAATGGTTTCGTTTTCATTTCATTTATAATTCGTATAGCAATGTTGTTAGAAATGTAAGTTGTCGGGATAATGGTTTGTATATCGTGCTCTGGTTGTAATAAATCATAAGGTATATGATTTAATTGTGTTCAAGGAAGACGTGATTTATTTTTGGTCAAGGATATAGAATATCGGATATCGAGGATAGTTATCGTGATGACATAAGTATCGGGATAAAGGTTTTTGGTAATTAATGGATGGTACTTTATTTGAGATTATTTGTATAAATGTGTATTCGTTCAGGGATGTGGTTCGTGGAAAGGATGTTGTCTTCGGCTTCGAGGTAATCCTAGTATTTGTTCAGTTATGTGGATAATTAGCATGTTGAGTTGTTGTGTATGTTGAGGTTTCGTGTAATGAGTTTCGTATCGGTTATTCGTTGAGGGATGTTGATCCCAAGACTATTGTATTGAGATCATAGATCGTGTTGGTCATTCATTTGGGATGATGATCCCAGGATTGATATTTTGGATATTGATTAGTCGTGTCGACTTTTCATTGTCAGTCTGTTGTTGTTCACTTCGGTGAGTCTTTTGATCCTTATTAGATATGTAATTCTTGAGTTTCGTTGTCATGTTGCATCGTGACATATCTGGAGTCATATCTGCGTGCCGATTGGTTATTGTGTAGGATTTTTAGCCGGGCACATGATGGTTATGCGTGGATATTTCCGCATTAAACCGTGCACACGAGACGTAGTTCGTGAGGCTAATTAGGTACAAGACCACACGTGTATTTGATCGATACTCGGGGTGGCTTGTGCACGGACACATTTCCGGATCGGGCGTACTGTGACGTCCATCTTTTGAGCCATATTGTTTGGTCGTTCATCCTCCATTTATGGTTGGGTATGTTCGACGGTTTGTGACTGGTTGTTCATACGCCCGAGGGGTATGTTCGACAGTCGGAGTTATTTCTTGAGATCCATTATTGTTGATCATTTGGAGTTTACCTTGTTGATGGTATTCTCGGTTATTGTTAATCCTTGGTTGATCGTGTCGGAGTTATCATGTTGATGGTACTCTCGGTTATCGTTGATCCTTTGTTGGTCGTATTGGAGTTATCACGTCGATGATATTCTCAGTTGATGTATTGGTTGATCATTGTTATTGATCATATGAGCATTCGGACTGTACGTCGATGTTTCGGGATTTGTATTCATTGTCAGGTGGTAGTTGATCTACATATATGTTGGGTACTATTGGTTTATCCAGGTTGAGTTTTGATTGTGTAATCCGATGGAAAGGATTTGGCACGGATGAATTATTTCATGATTATTTCATGATTATGATATTTTGAGTACTTTTGATATTATTTGAATACAGTACAGTTGGTTGTGGTTGAGTTCATTTCGTCATTTGAGAATGCGAAATGTGGATTATGGTAAGGATTGGATTGTTATGGATTGGTAAGGTATGTCGGTAAGATTACTTTGGTAGTATTCTTACTATATTATTACATTGGTATGTAATTATTTATGTTGATGCGATCGATATCATTATTGAGTATTGTGGCTGACCCCGTCGTGGGCTTTATTTTTAGGTACTCGGAGATCGAGCTAGTAGCGGTCGTGAAGGGATGAGCTTCCCGATGTGATACTGGCGGTGGCATGTTTTTTTGTGTATTGAGTATTTATTTCTGGTTGTTTTATTTCCGCTGCAAATGTGTATTTTAAACTGTGTTTTTATCCGCTGCATGTGTATATTTCAAAATAGCTTTTCGGTATCTTTATCCGCTGCGTGTGTGTATTTTTAAATGGCCCTTTTGGCACTTTGCGAACTTGGGTTATTTTCGTCAAATGCTTTTTCCCAATTATTTTTCGGTACGTTTAAGTGGCGGCTTAACGTACACTTTGAACTGTCGAGATTTGGCATTTCGCCTTGTATTTTCAAATGGTATTTTATGACGGTAATTCAGAATCATTTTTTTGAAATTATTTGAGTAATTGCAAAATATTACCGTCATCATCCTTTTGGCGTTTTTGAATTGGTTTTGTAAACGGTTTTTAGCCTGGTGGGTTCCGGCGTGGGACCCACGGCGCTGTAATATCCCGGATGGTTTTGGGGGTTTTACAGATATAATCAACAAGGATCTTCCAAAATGCTTTGGAAATGAGTAGAATCGGCCAAGAACACCTCCTACCGGTCACTCCCGTCCGCAGCCGCACAGAAACGAGGAAAAATGAAAAATAACGAAGTCTGGCCGAGCCAGGCCTATATATGGCCGGCAGGGTTACGGCCGTAACCGGCAGTGCCTTACGGCCGTAACTCGGCCCTTACGGCCGTACTCGGCAGGCCTTACGGCCGTAACCGGCATTCGTCAAAAATCAACTGTCGGACACTTACGGCCGTAACTGGCACACGTTACGGCCGTAACCGGCCTTCGTCCGGAAGATGCCCAGCGCCCGTACGGCCGTACCCGATCGCGCCTTACGGCCGTAACTGGCATTCGTCCGGAAGCTGCCAGGCGCCATACGGCCGTAACTCTCGGCCCTTACGGCCGTAACTCGGCCAGGCCAGGCCCTGCTCCGGCCGTGACTCGGCCGTGGCCACTCCGACGGCCCGGACGACCCCGAAATCCGAACCTGAGTATAATTCGAAGGTACGGTTAAGATGTACTCGCAAAGACGAATCTAAGATCTAAGAGAACACGCGATTCCGACCACCCGAAGGCTCGAAATTCGACGTCGAAAGTAATTACCCCAAACTTTAGGAAATTACAAAAATGGCCCAAAACGTCCGAAATACACGATACATGATCGAAACACCAAACCAAAGCTCGCAACATGAATAATAACATTAAATGAACTTACGAGAAACTCGAAACAATAGTTTCGGACGAGATTCGCAAGAATCGAGCTCAAGTGCGGAAAAGTCGCCAAAAGACACGGAATTCAACAAAACAACACCGAAACGAACTCGGATGACAAAAAGTGCAGAATTAATCATTCTCGGAATGACGAAACGGTCATGTGCGAGCCGCCAAAACGGACTTCCGCCGAAAAAAAGAAAATTACCGAAATTCGAAATTGCGGATATTACAGCGGATAGATCCGGGGGCTGAAGGTGAAGGCCAGGCAGGGGCCTGAGGCACTTCTCTTTTAATGTTTTAGCTTATTGCCTTGTAATTTGTAGCTTTCTTTTTGTAGTACTTAGGCCTTCGGGCGACCATGTATGTACCTTTGAGATTTCAAGTAATGAAATGAATGTTTGGTTCTTCGATTTATCACTTGAATGATTGCTATTTTTGAGTCTTTTTGTTGATGAATGGTTCATGTCGCTCGAGCGCACCTTTGAGCTCATTGGGTGCACTGATGCGCAAAGAATTCTTTGCGGCCAATATCAAATGGTGGAGGATGCTGGACGCTGGTGGATAAGCTATTGGCGTTTGAGGCCGGCGGCCGAGCGTGCTGCACTGACTTGGGATCGATTCAAGGAAATAGTGATGGAACAATACTACCCACAACATTACCGAGAGAAGATGGAGAGAGAGTTTTGGAATCTCGAACAAGGAGAGATGACGGTTGAAGAATATGAGAGGAAATTCAACCAAATCAGCTTCTTTGTGGAGCACATGGTGGATACAGACCGGAAGAGGGCCATTAAGTTCCAGAGTGGTTTATGCCCGAGTATTCGTCACATCGTGGCTGTTCATGGGGTGCTACCATATACCGAGACAGTGTTTCGAGCTCAAGAGGTTGAGGCTAGCCATAATCTGGATCAACAACAGTCAACTAAGCCTAATACCGGTAAGAGGCATTGGAATGGGAACCAAAATAAGGTTGTTGCTTCTAATAAACAGAAGAAGGTAGATGAGAAATCTAGACCGGGTGCACCGATCACTAGGCCTGCATGCCCAAAGTGTGGTAAAAATCATGGCGGAGAGTGTTTGTATGGACTGCTATAGATGCAAGGAGCCAGGACATTCATCTTCGAACTGTCATCTCCAAAGGGCCAAAGGTCAAGGTTCTGGAGGAAAAGCTCGCATTTATACTTTGACCCAAAGGGACGCAGATGAGAATCCCGGCACGGTGTCAGGTACGCTTATGATCTCTAATGTGCCTGCTTTCGCTTTATTTGACACTGGTGCCACATATACTTTTATGTCTGCAAAGTTTTATCATTCCATTGGTCATAAAAGCATTAGAACTGTTGAGTCTCTCGAGGTTAGCTTACCGTCAGGAAATACGATCCTCACTAATACAATGATTGACGAGAATATTGAGATAGGAGGTAGAGAATTTGATGCTAGCCTGTATTTGATTAGCTCGATGGATTTTGACGTGATCCTTGGTATGGACTGGCTCGATAGACATGATGCCGATATAAGGTGCCATGAGAAGAAGGTCACATTGAGGTGTTCTGAAGGCGAGTCGATCACTTTTTATGGTACTAAGAGTAGGATGGTACCCAGAGTAATCACATCCATGAAAGCACTAAGAAGCCTAGGGAAGGAGCGATGCCAGGGTTACTTGGTGAGTTTGGTCGACACTCGTACTAATGAGGTTTCCCCTACAGACGTACCTATAGTACGGGAGTTTTTGGATGTGTTTCCAGAAGATTTGTCGGGAGTCCCACCCGACCGGCAAGTGGAGTTTAGTATTGATTTAGTCCCTGGGGCGGCCCCTACATCCAAAGCGCCATATAGAATATCTCCGAAGGAACTTCAAGAATTGAAGGTCCAAATTCAAGAGTTGCTGGAGCTCGGATTTGTTCGTCCTAGTGTGTCACCATGGGGTGCACCAGTACTATTTGTAAGAAAGAAGGATGGGTCACTTCGGATGTGTATAGATTACCGAGAGTTGAATCGACTCACGGTGAAGAACAAGTACCCACTACCGAGAATCGAGGATCTATTCGATCAATTGAGAGGATCCGGAACCTTTTCGAAGATCGATTTGCGGTCGGGATACCACCAACTGAAGATTAGGGAGTGTGACATTCCCAAGACGGCCTTCAGGACCCGTTATGGACATTTTGAATTTGTAGTGATGCCGTTTGGTCTGAGTAATACACCGGCAGTCTTTATGGATTTAATGAACAGAGTGTTCCAACCTTACTTGGATAAGTTCGTGATCGTTTTCATAGATGACATTTTGGTGTATTCTAATGACAAGAAACAACACCAAGAGCATTTGAGAATTACATTGGAGACACTTCGCAAGGAGAAGTTGTATGCCAAGTTCAAGAAATGTGAGTTTTGGTTGAACAGAGTTGGATTCCTTGGACATGTGGTGACTTCAAAAGGGATTGAGGTAGATCCCGATAAATTTGTAGCAGTGAGTAGTTGGGGAGTACCCAAGAATGCGAGCGAAGTTCGCAGCTTTCTGGGCTTAGCTGGCTATTATAGAAGATTTATCGAAGGATTTTCGAAAATTGCCACTCCTATGACCCAGTTAACAAGGAAAGGCGTGAGGTTTGAATGGAGTGACAAGTGTGAGGAAAGTTTTCAAGAGTTGAAAAGGAGACTAACCTCGGCACCAGTATTAACGATTCCTGATCCGACGGAAGACTTTGTTATTTATAGTGATGCCTCAAAGCAGGGGTTGGGTTGTGTTCTGATGCAACATGGTAAAGTAGTAGCCTATGCATCGAGGCAGCTTAAACCACATGAGTTGAACTATCCAACACATGATCTGGAGTTGGCTGCTGTAGTACATGCGCTGAAGATTTGGCGTCACTATCTCTACGGAGGGAAGTGTGAGATATACACGGACCATAAAAGTTTGAAGTATCTTTTCACACAGAAGGATCTTAACATGAGACAAAGGAGATGGTTAGAATTGGTGAAGGACTATGATTGTACCATCCATTACCATCCGGGTAAGGCGAATGTAGTAGCTGATGCCTTGAGTCGGAAGACTAGAGGCGAGTTAGCTTGCTTGACCGATAAGGAGAGTTTGATAAAGGAGTTCTCCCAGTTGAGGATTGAGGTAGTTGAGTCTTCAAAACGTTCGAAAGAAATCTTATCATCTTTGGTCTTGCAACCAAACTTGAGAGATAATATTAAGGAGGCTCAACCACGTGATAATATTAAGAGTCGCTTGGTGATCTTGCTTATAGTTTGGCATTGCCGTTAGAGTTATCGGGAGTGCACAATGTCGTTCACGTCTCCATGCTGAGAAAATACATACATGATCCTGGTCACATATGCAATTTCAAAGAGTTGCATGTAGCCAAGAACCTGACTTATGGAGAGGTACCTACAGCTATTTTGGAGCGTAGGGTACATCAGTTACGGAATAAAGAGGTTAAATTTGGTGAAAGTTCAGTGGAGTCGTCATGGACCAAATGAGGCAACTTGGGAACGTGAAGAGGAGATCCGTTCTAAGTATCCAACATTCATTTTTCAAGTTACGTAACTTAATTTTCGAGGACGAAAATTCGTTAAAGGGGGGTAGGTTGTAACACCCCGATTTCGCATATACAATTTATTGTGAATTATAGAAACATGTTTAATTTTATTAAATTAATGCCCGAATAATTTTGTCATTTAATTTATTTTATTTTCATGATCATGCAAATTCATTTGTCATTATAAGCCATGTCCAGTCATGTGATTCATGTCATTTCTCGTTTTAATTCATCGTGTTTCATGTCGTCATTTCTAGGCCCGAGTCAAATTTTAAACAATATTAATTATTACCCAAAAGATTTTACAAGATAAATAATAATATTATTTATTATTATTATTACTATTATTGTTATTATTATCCCTATTATTTATTATTATTAGAATTAATATTAATATTATTATTATTATTTAATATTCAGCTCAACATTTGAAGAAAACATTTTTTTCGTTTTTTTTCTCTTCCTATACTCAAACTTTCCAAATTCTCCCCAAACTTCTCAAATCAATACATTTAACTTCAATTATTGACCCAAATTAAGACACATTTATTTTGGGTCTTTTATAATTCTTCTTCTTACAGTACATAATACACAATATATCTTTTTCCTCCTTACTGCAATCGTCCCTTTTCTGCCGTTTTAATCTTTCACCTTCTCGGAACAGGTAAAACTCAGATCCCACTCTTCTTATCATTCTGTAAATCAATTTATTCTCTTCATTCATGTCATCCCTGTTCATTATTTTTATAGAAACTGCTAGTTCGATTAAACGGTGTTAAGAATCAAACACCATACGTGTTATTTTCTGCTTATTCCTTCCATCAGGAACCAGCCCTGAATAGCGATCCGCTCTTGCAGAATCCATCTTGGAACCAAACTCCCATCGTCCCTTCTTGAAAAAAAAAAAGAAAAAAACACAGTAACCTGCAACCAAACTCAGAACCCATCTCCGCCGTCTCCGATCAGGGCACCCAAACCCGCCACATCTGCTCAATCGGACCGAACAGTCATACCACCCATAACAAACCTTCTTCCTCGGGTAAAATCCAACCTGAATCCAGAAACCTCGAGCCTCATCTCCTCTTCGCCGGAAAACGCCGCCGCTCGTCTCAACCATGCGGTGCCGACGAACTTCCTTTTTTCTTTCATCTGCCGTGGTCGATTATGCGTGTGTGAGTGTGTGTAAGTGTGTGTGTGTGTGTGTTTTTCTTTTTGACGGTAGAAAGAGAAAGAAGAAGAGAGAGAGAGAGAGAGAGAGAGTGTGAACCGAGGAAGAAGAAGCATCGATAATAAATTCGGCCGACTGTTCTGGTGTTAGAAGGGTTATATACCCTAATTTCCTAGGGTTATTCAATTGAGTCCACCTTGTTTCCAGACCTTTCAATTTAACCCCAGATTCTTTTTAGCCTTTCTAATTTCAGTCCTTGCGTTTTCTCAATTCTTTTAATTTGAACCCCAGCTAGTTTTCAACATTTTAAAAATCAGTCCCTTTCGGCCAAAGTTTTAATATTTTGACCTTTCCAACTGATATTATTATTCAATCATAATTTAATTCTCGGTCATATAATAATAATAATTTTCTATTATTCTTAATTGTAGATAACAATAAGAATTTACTGGCCTAGAATTGTCGAGTCAAGCATTTCATCACATTCAAGTTCAGAACTGCAATTTTATCCAGTGTGGGGATTTATTTCGCTTTTGTTTATTTTAATTGCTTTATATATTGTCTCGTATGTGCACGTGAAATCAGTCAGAATCACTTAAATGTGCAATCAGTCAGAAGCACTTAAATGTGCAATCAGTCAGAAACACTTAAATGTGCAACCAGTCAGAAGTACTTGAATGTGCAAATCAGTTAGAAGCACTTAATTGTGCATAAAGCCTTCGGGCTAGCCGACGGGCTTCAGAATTTATCAGTCATGTTGTTTATACTTGCTAATATATTTAGTAATTAACGTAGACATATTGCGTACTCTCCACACTGAGCGAGTTGGAAGCTCACCCCACTATTTACCCCCTTTTAAAGTTGAGGAGCTCGATGTGGCATGCGTATGAGTGTGAGATGATCAAGCTTCAAGAGTTGTTATTTATTCATTTACTATTATTTTTCCTAAGCTACGCTTTATGAACAATTGTTCCATTTGTTTTATTTTTAAAGTCAAATTATGTTTTTATTTAATGGTGACTTGGGATTATTACTTGCGATTATTAAGTTTATTTTTTTCTTAAAAATGTATTTCCGCTGCAAAATTTTTATTTACTCTTCTTAAAATTAGAAGAATTATATTTTAGAAAAGTGATCGCTACATAAGTGGTATCAGAGTGGGTCTACGGTTCTGTAGACTCGTTGAAATGTTTTCTTTTTCAAAACTGAAATTTTATTTCGCAAGTAGTCAAATATTTTTAGCAATTATGATCATCCACCTCTGCCGCTCCACGTCGACTCCAAGGTACATTAAGTTATTATTATTCATTATGTGATGAATGCAGTTTACCAGATCAACCGTGATTCATGCATTAAAGATGCATCTTCATTATATTTTGTACATAAGAATTTTATGATAAAGTATTTGGGCATGAAATTATTTTCTTATAAATTCATAAGTATATGTGTGACATGCGTAAATCATCATTGCTAAAGATGTAATATAACTCTCCATTTTATTTTCTCCCTGTCGTTGGGTAAGTACTGAAGGGTCGTTGCGTGTGGTATGCCATAGAATAATGGCAACTCGTGGATGTGGACGCCTAGCTAACCGAGGTGCAGATAATCTCGGTGGTCAGAATGCCAACCTTGGTGATGGTGGTGGTGGTGGTGACGGAGGTCAGGATAACCACGTGCCAGCTCCTACTCAGGCACAAGTTGTGCAACAGTTCCGGCATTTCACCCCACTAACATTCAACGGCCGAGAAGGACCAGCTTTTGTTGATGAATGGTTCATGTCGCTCGAGCGCACCTTTGAGCTCATTGGGTGCACTTATGCGCAAAGAATTCTTTGCGGCCAATATCAAATGGTGGAGGATGCTGGACGCTGGTGGATAAGCTATTGGCGTTTGAGGCCGGCGGCCGAGCGTGCTGCACTGACTTGGGATCGATTCAAGGAAATAGTGATGGAACAATACTACCCAAAACATTACCGAGAGAAGATGGAGAGAGAGTTTTGGAATCTCGAACAAGGAGAGATGACGGTTGAAGAATATGAGAGGAAATTCAACCAAATCAGCTTCTTTGTGGAGCACATGGTGGATACAGACCGGAAGAGGGCCCTTAAGTTCCGGAGTGGTTTATGCCCGAGTATTCGTCACATCGGGGCTGGTCATGGGGTGCTACCATATACCGAGACAGTGTTTCGAGCTCAAGAGGTTGAGGCTAGCCATAATCTGGATCAACAACAGTCAACTAAGCCTAATACCGGTAAGAGGCATTGGAATGGGAACCAAAATAAGGTTGTTGCTTGTAATAAACAGAAGAAGGTAGATGAGAAATCTGGACCGGGTGCACCGATCACTAGGCATGCATGCCCAAAGTGTGGTAAAAATCATGGCGGAGAGTGTTTGTATGGAAAAGGTGTCTGCTATAGATGCAAGGAGCCAGGACATTCATCTTCGAACTGTCATCTCCAAAGGGCCAAAGGTCAAGGTTCTGGAGGAAAAGCTCACATTTATACTTTGACCCAAAGGGACGCAGATGAGAATCCCGGCACGGTGTCAGGTATGCTTATGATCTCTAATGTGCCTGCTTTCGCTTTATTTGACACTGGTGCCACACATACTTTTATGTTTGCAAAGTTTTATCATTCCATTGGTCATAAAACCGTTAGAACTGTTGAGTCTCTCGAGGTTAGCTTACCGTCAGGAAATACGATCCTCACTAATACAATGATTGACGAGAATATTGAGATAGGAGGTAGAGAATTTGATGCTAGCCTGTATTTGATTAGCTCGATGGATTTTGACGTGATCCTTGGTATGGACTGGCTCGATAGACATGATGCCGATATAAGGTGCCGTGAGAAGAAGGTCACATTGAGGTGTTCTGAAGGCGAGTCGATCACTTTTTATGGTACTAAGAGTAGGACGGTACCCAGAGTAATCACAGCCATGAAAGCACTAAGAAGCCTAAGGAAGGAGTGATGCCAGGGTTACTTGGTGAGTTTGGTCGACACTCGTACTAATGATGTTTCCCCTACAGACGTACCTATAGTACGGGAGTTTTTGGATGTGTTTCCAGAAGATTTGCCGGGAGTCCCACCCGACCGGCAAGTGGAGTTTTGTATTGATTTAGTCCCTGGGGCGGCCCCTACATCCAAAGCGCCATATAGAATGGCTCCGAAGGAACTTTAAGAATTGAAGGTCCAAATTCAAGAGTTGCTGGAGCTCGGATTTGTTCGTCCTAGTGTGTCACCATGGGTTGCACCAGTACTATTTGTAAGAAAGAAGGATGGGTCACTTCGGATGTGTATAGATTACCGAGAGTTGAATCGACTCACGGTGAAGAACAAGTACCCACTAACGAGAATCGAGGATCTATTCGATCAATTGAGAGGATTCGGAACCTTTTCGAAGATCGATTTGCGGTCGGGATACCACCAACTGAAGATTAGGGAGTGTGACATTCCCAAGACGGCCTTCAGGACCCGTTATGGACATTTTGAATTTGTAGTGATGCCATTTGGTCTGAGTAATACACCGGCAGTCTTTATGGATTTAATGAACAGAGTGTTCCAACCTTACTTGGATAAGTTCGTGATCGTTTTCATAGATGACATTTTGGTGTATTCTAAGGACAAGAAACAACACCAAGAGCATTTGAGAATTACATTGGAGACACTTCGAAAGGAGAAGTTGTATGCCAAGTTCAAGAAATGTGAGTTTTGGTTGAACAGAGTTGGATTCCTTGGACATGTGGTGACTTCAAAAGGGATTGAGGTAGATCCCGATAAAGTTGTAGCAGTGAGTAGTTGGGGAGTACCCAAGAATGCGAGCGAAGTTCGCGACTTTACGGGCTTAGCTGGCTATTATAGAAGATTTATCGAAGGATTTTCGAAAATCGCCACTCCTATGACCCAGTTAACAAGGAAAGGCGTGAGGTTTGAATGGAGTGACAAGTGTGAGGAAAGTTTTCAAGAGTTGAAAAGGAGACTAACCTCGGCACCAGTATTAACGATTCCTGATCCGACGGAAGACTTTGTTATTTATAGTGATGCCTCAAAGCAGGGGTTGGGTTGTGTTATGATGCAACATTGTAAAGTAGTAGCCTATGCATCGAGACAGCATAAACCACATGAGTTGAACTATCCAACACATGATCTGGAGTTGGCTGCTGTAGTACATGCGCTGAAGATTTGGCGTCACTATCTCTACGGAGGGAAGTGTGAGATATACACGGACCATAAAAGTTTGAAGTATCTTTTCACACAGAAGGATCTTAACATGAGACAAAGGAGATGGTTAGAATTGGTGAAGGACTATGATTGTACTATCCATTACCATCCGGGTAAGGCGAATGTAGTAGCTGATGCCTTGAGTCGGAAGACTAGAGGCGAGTTAGCTTGCTTGACCGATAAGGAGAGTTTGATAAAGGAGTTCTCCCAGTTGAGGATTGAGGTAGTTTAGTATTCAAAACGTTCGAAAGCAATCTTATCATCTTTGGTCTTGCAACCAAACTTGAGAGATAAGATTAAGGAGGCTCAACCAGGTGATAAGTTCTTGTGTAAGATGAAAGATCGGGCACAAGATGGGAGTATTGAGAAATTTGTCATTGCCGCAGACGACATTTTGACTTACGATGGGAGGTTGTGTGTTCCTAAGGACACATCCCTTAGGAGGCAAATCCTTGAAGAAGCTCATAATGCACCATACTCTGCTCATCCGGGAGGTACAAAGATGTACCACAACTTGAAGAAGTTCTTTTGGTGGAGAGGAATGAAACGAGACATTGGTGTATTTGTGGAGAGGTGTATGATATGTCAGCAGGTGAAGGCAGAACACCAACGGCCAGGAGGTTTACTTCAACCGTTGGAAATTCCAGAATGGAAATGGGAGCATATCACAATGGATTTCGTGGTTGGTCTGCCACAAACAGTGAGGAAGAACGATGCTATCTGGGTGATAGTAGATCGCTTGACGAAGTCATCTCACTTTCTACCTGTGAGGATGACTTATAGTATGGAACAATATGCACGGATTTATATTCGGGAGATTTTGAGGCTACATGGTGTTCCAGTGTCGATCGTTTCTGATAGAGATCCGCGATTTACGTCGAAATTTTGGAAGAGTCTTCAGAGTGCGTTAGGCACTAAGTTGAATTTTAGTACTGCATATCATCCGCAAACCGATGGTCAATCTGAGCGGACTATCAAGACACTTGAAGATTTGTTGAGGGCGTGTGTTCTTGATACTGGTGAGAATTGGGAGAATATTTTGCTGTTAGTAGAGTTTGCTTATAACAATAGTTACCAAGCAACTATACAAATGGCCCCGTACGAGGCTCTCTACGTAAGGAAATGTCGATCGCCTCTTTATTGGAGTGAGGTTGGAAAAGGAAAGATTTTGGGTCCTGAATTGATCGAGCAGACTGTAGAAAAGATAGCCGAGATCAGAAGTAGGATTAAGACCGCCCAGGATCGACAGAAGTCTTACGCTGATAAACGACGGAAAGATATACAATTTGAGATTGGAGAGAAGGTGTTCGTGAAGGTAGCACCGATGAAGGGAGTGGTACGATTCGGTAAAAAGGGAAAGCTACAGCCTCGTTATATCGGACCTTTTGAGATTTTGGGTCGCGTTGGTGATCTTGCTTATAGTTTGGCATTGCCGTTAGAGTTATCGGGAGTGCACAATGTCTTTCATGTCTCCATGCTGAGAAAATACATACATGATCCTGGTCACATATGCAATTTCAAAGAGTTTCATGTAGCCAAGAACCTGACTTATGAAGAGGTACCTACAGCTATTTTGGAGCATAGGGTACATCAGTTACGAAATAAAGAGGTTAAATTGGTGAAAGTTCAGTGGAGTCGTCATGGACCAAATGAGGCAACTTGGGAACGTGAAGAGGAGATCTGTTCTAAGTATCCAACATTCATTTTTCAAGGTACGTAACTTAATTTTCGAGAACGAAAATTTGTTAAAGGGGGGTAGGTTGTAACACCCCGATTTCGCATATATAATTTATTGTGAATTATAGAAAACATGTTTAATTTTATTAAATTAATGCCCGAATAATTTTGTCATTTAATTTATTTTATTTTCATGATCATGCAAATTCATTTGTCATTATAAGCCATGTCCAGTCATGTGATTCATGTCATTTCTCGTTTTAATTCATCGTGTTTCATGTCGTCATTTCTAGGCCCGAGTCAAATTTTAAACAATATTAATTATTACCCAAAAGATTTTACAAGATAAATAATAATATTATTTATTATTATTATTACTATTATTGTTATTATTATCCCTATTATTTATTATTATTAGAATTAATATTAATATTATTATTATTATTTAATATTCAGCTCAACATTTGAGGAAAACATTTTTTTCGTTTTCTTTTTCTCTTCCTATACTCAAACTTTCCAAATTCTCTCCAAACTTCTCAAATCAATACATTTAACTTCAATTATTGACCCAAATTAAGACACATTTATTTTGGGTCTTTTCTATTTCTTCTTCTTACAGTATATAATACACAAATATATCTTTTTCCTCCTCACTGCAATCGTCCCTTTTCTGCCGTTTTAATCTTTCACCTTCTCGGAACAGGTAAAACTCAGATCCCACTCTTCTTATCATTCTGTAAATCAATTTATTCTCTTCATTCATGTCATCCCTGTTCATTATTTTTATAGAAAATGCTAGTTCGATTAAACGGTGTTAAGAATCAAACACCATACGTGTTATTTTCTGCTTATTCCTTCCATCAGGAACCAGCCCTGAATAGCGATCCGCTCTTGCAGAATCCATCTTGGAACCAAACTCCCATCGTCCCTTCTTGAAAAAAAAAAAAGAAAAAAACACAGTAACCTGCAACCAAACTCAGAACCCATCTCCGTCGTCTCCGATCAGGGCACCCAAACCCGCCACATCTGCTCAATCGGACCGAACAGTCATACCACCCATAACAAACCTTCTTCCTCGGGTAAAATCCAACCTGAATCCAGAAACCTCGAGCCTCATCTCCTCTTCGCCGGAAAACGCCGCCGCTCGTCTCAACCACGCGGTGCCGACGAACTTCCTTTTTTCTTTCATCTGCCGTGGTCGATTATGCGTGTGTGAGTGTGTGTAAGTGTGTGTGTGTGTTTTTCTTTTTGACGGTAGAAAGAGAAAGAAGAAGAGAGAGAGAGAGTGTGAACCAAGGAAGAAGAAGCATCGATAATAAATTCGGCCGACTGTTCTGGTGTTAGAAGGGTTATATACCCTAATTTCCTAGGGTTATTCAATTGAGTCCCCCTTGTTTCCAGACCTTTCAATTTAACCCCAGATTCTTTTTAGCCTTTCTAATTTCAGTCCTTGCGTTTTCTCAATTCTTTTAATTTGAACCCCAGTTAGTTTTCAACATTTTAAAAATCAGTCCATTTCGGCCAAACTTTTAACATTTTGACCTTTCCAATTGATATTATTATTCAATCATAATTTAATTCTCGATCATATAATGATAATAATTTTCTATTATTATTAATTGTAGATAAAAACAAGAATTTACGGGCCTAGAATTGTCGAGTCAAGCATTTCATCACATTCAAGTTCAGAACTGTAATTTTATCCAGGTGTGGGGATTTATTTCGCTTTTGTTTATTTTAATTGCTTTATATATTGTCTCGTATGTGCACGTGAAATCAGTCAGAAGCACTTAAATGTGCAATCAGTCAGAAGCACTTAAATGTGCAATCAGTCAGAAGCACTTAAATGTGCAACCAGTCAGAAGCACTTGAATGTGCAAATCAGTTAGAAGCACTTAATTGTGCATAAAGCCTTCTGCCAGCCGACGGCTTGGAATTTATCAGTCATGTTGTTTATACTTGCTAATATATTTAGTAATTAACGTAGACATATTGCGTACTCTCCACACTGAGCGAGTTGGAAGCTCACCGCACTATTTAACCCCTTTTCAGGTTGAGGAGCTCGATGTGGCATGCGTATGAGTGTGAGATGATCAAGCTTCAAGAGTTGTTATTTATTTATTTACTATTATTTTTCCTAAGCTACGCTTTATGAACAATTATTCCATTTGTTTTATTTTTAAAGTCAAATTATGTTTTTATTTAATGGTGACTTGGGATTATTACTTGCGATTATTAAGTTTATTTTTTTCTTAAAAATGTATTTCCGCTGCAAAATTTTTATTTACTCTTCTTAAAATTAGAAGAATTATATTTTAGAAAAGTGGTCGCTACAGTGTTCGTGCTCGGAATCAAGAAGATATTGTCAAAGGTCTACGAGGGTATGCTTTCTTGATTTATCTTTGTCTATTTATATTTGTTTATGCGATGCTTGATCAATCCGTTTTGGGATTTGGTTTTTTATCCGGTTTGACCGGTTTATTTCCGCTGTGTAACTCTGGTTTAATCATCGAATCCCAACAGTGGTATCGGAGTGAGGTCTATGCAATCGTATATTCGATATTTACATTTGAAATGCTTAATTATTTTTTATGATTTAGAATCATAATTGTTTTAATTGTTGGTGTTTAATTGTTCATCTAAAAATTATTTTTCATGATTTTATGTTACAATATAAATCTATTTTTCTTTTGAAAAACTGATTTAATTGTGTAATATAAAAATTTAAAAAATATTATTTTTGGATTCGGGACGAAAATAATGAGCCGGAAAATTGGTAGGACCGTGACTGGGCTTCTGGGAATGGTCATTGGCTGGGCTGGTCAATTGGGTCAATGGTCAATGGTTACTGGCAACGGGCCGCGGGCTTGGCCCGGGCCTTGTGTTTTCCGACTCTGTTTTTATATTTCGTTTGGTAAACTAATTTTCCGCAAATTAAATTGGATTTAATTTGACTAAAATATAATAATGGTAATTTTATTTTAAGGGAATTAATTTAATGAAATATTTATTTTGTCCGGAGCAAATTAAAATTAACGGTTAAGTGAATTAATTGGATTAATTCTTATTGATGGATTAATTTTTGTAGATTAGATCAATTTTAGATTAATCATTATTGCCATTTATTTTAATGTAATTGTTGCATTAATTTTGAATGGGGATGTAGTTCATGGACCTAGTTTTGAATCGTTTGTTTTGTTCGATTGGGTTGTAAAGGCCGTTTTGCGCCTATTTATTTTACTAGAAAATTTGTATAGGATGCAATTTTTCAAATGTAAAATTTATATGTAATGACAAAGACCGGCGAAGATTCAAGACCGAAGACATGTAATTAGATTACGATGTTTTTGTTCTAGGAACGGTCCATGAACTGCATGTTGTTAGTTTTAGGTTGTGTATATTTTCATATTGTATGACAAACAAACAAACCGACAAACCGCGCTTATAAACGGATTAATGTGCAAAGTGTAATATATAATCGCGTTAATACTCCCACTTACAAACACTAAGTTATAAAGGTTACGAGGTTTCCTGCCCTCCGTCAAACTCATGGAAAATTGAAATCTAAACCGGAATATTATTCTTCCGAGTATGTCGGGGTAATATTTTTGGGGAAAGTTGATAAATTCCTAGAGTGCATTAGATGCTTTTGGTTGTGACAAATCAAACCCCTATAAACCGTATGGGTTGCCGGGTAAGAAGGAGTTGACGGTTTAAACTTAGATAGTTCGACGAGCCATAAAAACCAAATGGGTTGAGGGCAAGTGAACTAGGGGTAAAAGAAAATCGAATCATCCATTATATGGGTTGGTGTTAGACACCACTTTATAAAGAATAATAGAATAGAAACCGTATCGGTTGCCCTCTATTAAACTTTGTAAAGAAATCGATCACCACTATGAAGTCACCAAAGACTTCCGGATTTAACATGGGAGTGTGTAAATGCCGATAAAATAGTGGGAGCCGAGTTATGAATAAAGAAAGTCCTTAAATTCTTTACTCGGGTCATAATTAAACAATCACTAACGAATCTTAAATTATTCTCTGCAGTTAACAAAACTCTCAATATGACAATGAACCCACTCTCTATACTACTTGAAAAGAACGTCCTGACTGGTCCGAACTATGTGGACTGGCTTCGGAACTTGAGGATTGTCCTAACTATGGAAATGCTGGGATATGTCTTAAAGGCGGACATCCCAGCGGCTCCTGCAAGTACCTGAGCCAATCAGGAAGATGTCGATGCCCATGAGAAATGGGTAAAAGACGACATAAGAGTGAGAGGGTACATGTTAGGTTCAATGACCAATGAGCTTCAACGTGCCCATGAAAAGATGACGTATTCGAGAGCCATCTTAGCGCGCATGGCTGAGTTCTATGGAGAGCATAGCCGAACTGCTAGATATGAGATATCGAAACAATTAGTTGGCGTCAGGATGAAGGAAGGAGAGAGAGTTGGGGACCATGTCCTCAAGATAATCTCGATGATTGAGAGATTATAAGCTCTTGCTTTTCAGATGCATGCATCTCTTCACACTGACCTTATCCTGCAGTCACTTCCTGATTCCTTTTCACAATTTGTCATGAACTTCAACTGCAATGAGATTGCATGTAACTTAGTTGGGCTAATGAACAAACTGACGACTGCCCAGTCTCAGATGAAGACAAAAGGAAAGGAAGCTGCACTTGTGATTTCTTCTGGGACTTGGAAGTCCAAGAATAAGAAGAAAAAGAACAAGAAGCAGTTAGGTCCAATAGCCAAGATCGACAAGGGAAAGGGCAAGGCCCCAATGGTTCAAAAGAGCAAGGGGGCCAAGAAAAAGGATGTATGCCTCAACTGCGGTGAGCTAGGCCACTGGAAGAGGTACTGTCCAAAGCTTGACCGTAATGCACCTTCAGGTACGGAACTACTGGTTTTAGAAACAAATTGTTCTGTAACTGTATATTCTACTTCTTGGATACTTGATTCCGGTGCGAGTTCTCACATTTGTACAATGAATCAGGATCTGGAATGAAGTAGGAAGCTGGATTCAGGGGAGGTGATGGTCACCGTCGGAAGTGTAACACCCCCAAGTTATTCAGGGTATATTACAGCGCCGTGAGCCCCGCCGTGGGACCCACAAGGCTAAAACATACGCGGAACTATAAACTTGACCGATAAGGTCTACATACAATAGAAAGAAAGACGATACAAATGGTATTCGAAACCATAAACAATGAAACCATATACATCACTGCACAAATCAATACCTCGGCAACACAGGCCGGAACATCAAGGAAACTGAAATACAATACTCGAGTATTTAAAAATCCATTCCAAAGACAACAACACCGAATGGAGGAAACCAAAAGAGATAACTTGAGACAAGACACGGTATCACACTTGCCCATCATCTTCATGCCAACCCGGTACTGCCTCGTCCGCTCTCCCGGAACTGAAATACATGAAACGTATTTCCCCATAAAGGGGTTAGCCGTCGAATAGCTAGTGCAAGTATAACAATATGAAACATAATACTTCTCGACAATAAAGTAAATGTAATCCGTCAATTCATCAATATCCGTCAATTCATCAATTCAAGACTAGTTATTAGGAATGACTAAAATCTTATGACGTATGTGAATGCCGTAGAAACGGTTCGTTCATATCATACGCCGTTACATGTAGGAATGCCGTCAAAGCGGTTCGTTCGTTACATGCCAATAATACATATATGAATGCCGTAAAAGCGGTTCGTTCATAATATGCCATCAATATATCTATGAATGCCGTAAAAGCGGTTCGTTCATATCGTGCCATCAATTCCTCTTACTTTCAAAGTCGAAACGCACAATCATAAATGTATACTTGCCTTAATAAACGCATCAAGATCCCGAAGAACACGGTTCGACCGGGAAGTTTGAACCACGAGGAAGACAACGAACGGAAGGGTTTCAACTCGAGTTCTTCACAAGAATTCGACCCTAACAACATAAATTCAATAAATCATCTATCATACGAGGAAGAATAATCGTAGAACGCCCGAAAACCCCTCTATGACATTTTACCGGACACCTTCAAGGCGTCGGTCAAGAACTCGACCAAAACAACGAATCGATACGATCCAACCATGGGATAACAAGGGAAATGATACAATACATCTAAATAATCATCAATCCTTCACAATCCTAAGTTAAATCGGATTAAACGGACGAATTCGAACAAAATACCCAAAATCCCCAAAATTAGATTTCTAGAAAATCTGACCTGATTCGCTCGATCAAAGGATGTTATCGGACGAATGATTGATGATATAACCCAAGGAACTCCATGGATATGTTGCTAAACAACATGGCTTCAAGCTTAGAACACGCCCAGCTATGGAAGAGGAGAAGAAGAAGGTGAAAAAATGGCAAGAAAAACGTCTGCAGGGCCTTTTATAGGGGTTGACTGCCTGCCGGACACGGCCGTCGGCGGTCGGTCCGTGTTACTGATTGGTCGACAGGACTCGACCGTGTCCCGCTTGACACGGTCGCGGCGCCGAGGGCCTTCCGACAATGACCCGCCCGGCGGATCGGGCATGACTCGGCCGTGTCACGGGACACGGCCGGCGTGTCGGCGATCGTTCGTTTATCCGGAAGAGTGCAGCACGGGCCGTGTCGGACGACACGGCCGAGTCCGTCGGCGAAACTCCGGCATTTCGGACGAGTACGGCACGGCCGTGTCGGATGACACGGTCGAAGTTCGGCCGCGTGATCGCCAATAACGAGCGGGTGAGTTAAACGACCATAACTCTCTCGTCCGGACTCCGATTGACTCACCGTTTGAACCATTGGAAAGCTAACTCGATGCTCTATAATATTGCAAAGATTCAGAATTTTTGGAGTTACCAAAATTAATGGTGATCTAACAAAGTCGAACTCCCACGTGAAAAGTCGATTAAGGACACGGAATTCAACGATACCGAAACGAACTCGGATGACAAAAGTGTAGAATTAATCATTCTCGGGATGACGAAACGGTCCCAAACAAGTCATCAAAATAGACTTCCGCCAAAAATAGAAAATTTCCGGGGATAAAAATAACGGGTATTACATTCTACCCTCCTTAAAAGAAGTTTCGTCGAAACTTAAAGCAGTAAGGAGAAGAAATATTTCGCCAGGAAAAACTCAACGAGATGCACAAGAATCGAAACTTACGCCCAAACGGCGAATCAACAATATAGAGCACCACAAGACATTACAGTAAGGCAAACCAAACCAATGCCGAAAAAGATACGAATTCATAATGCCCGAAGGCTCCAGCGGAAATACCGATATATCACAATGGCACGAAAGCCGAATGACCCAAAGTCAGAAATCATCACAATACAGATCTCAAAGGAGCAAACTGATATCGGACATACCCCTCGGCGTATGAACAACGATCGCAAATCGTCGGACATATCCAATACAACATGGACTACGAACGATCAATCAATAAAGCTCAAGAGGGATATCACAGTACGCCCGATCCGGAAATGTGTCCGTGCACATGTCCACCCCGTATACGGAATCCAGAATATACGTGTGACAATGTACCTAATTAGCCTCAAGAACTACGTCTCGTGTGCACGGTCCAATGCGGAAATATCCACGCATGACCAACGGGTGCCTGGCTAAAAATCTTACACATAACCAATCGGCACGCAGACATGATTCCAGATATGCCACGATACAACATGACAACGAAACTCAAGGGATAAAACATGCAATACGGATCATACGACTCACCAAGTGAACGATGACACACGAATAATGAAAGATCGACACGACCAACGATATTCAAAACAACCATCCTGGGATCAGAATTTCCCTAAGGACCGATTATCACGAGCAACGATCACAACACAACAGTTCTGGAAAATCCTCAACCTTCAAAGATCACAAAATTACCGAGTTCACAAGAAAATAGTGTGCTGCCTTGAATCGGTCAACACGACAATAATAATTTAACGGATGGAAACTATCGTTGATAATCCAATTCAATACTTCGATTACCGTAGGATGGCCAATCGATAACAATTATACAACGGACGGAAATTATCTTTGATAATGGATGGGAATTATCTTCGATAATCCCAATTCAATACCTCGATTACCTTAGAACGGTCAATCGATAATCAATGATACGATAGAATAGATGTCCCGGTGTCTTAAACCGACCACCGAAACGGAGATGATAAAAGGATATATCAAACGTCTCTCATTGGTTAATATAATATTAATAGAAAAACACCGATGTCAATGACGACGATTACCACAATATCTCAATGGAACATCCATCACAATCACAATCGATACGTCGATACCGCGAACCGCAATCGGCCGACTTAACCAACAAGTATCGCAATGCCTCGAACCGCCTTTTACAAACAATAGTAACATTTGGCATAATTTGCCGACGGCGTCGTGTCAACCAATCCCCGACATCAATACAATCATAAAGAGGCCAAGTCCCAAAATGATACACACAATCGTACGCCTACACGATAACATTAGTCTCATTGATTAGTACGAGTATAAAACTTGTCTCGATATCAATACAAAGTACTGTTACCAATTCGGTTGATTTCGTCTTACGAATTCCCTCGCCTCGACCAAGTTAATCTACGAACCCTTCAACCTTAACCGCAACACAACGGTCATAATTCACGATCAAATATCATACCTTATTGTAAAATGAAGGATTGATAATCAACCGTTCGATGACGACCAATATCAATACCACCAAACCACGAACTCAATCGCTTTACCATATCTCGACTAATCACGATGCGAACAATCCAACTCGACACTTACAAATCCCGTCCACAATACGAGTGAAAAATGATGATCATATCACCAACCAATTCGACCAATAATAAGGGTCTAAATGTTCCAAACTCAATTCTTAAATACGAATTTACAAGGTTCCCTTCTCGTAAATCCATCGTTAAAATTTACTTATAACCGTCATCAATTCGAATCATCCGATCGGTTCAAAATAATAGATAATCATATTAAAAAGGTTATCAAACAATCCAATCATTCGATTTGAATTTTTGCTCCTACGTATGGGCTTCCAAATTCGAGAGATGAATAATAGTCTCATCAAACTCATAATCACATTCGTATTCCTATACGAACATTATTTCCAACACATAGTTTAGCTCTAGATATGAATATTCCATATTCATTTTCAAAACATCAACACTTCAAAAAAAAAATTTCATCACCTCGTATAATTCAAGAGTTCTTCAAGAACATGAAATATCCGAAATCACGTCGTAACAACATCTCCGAGGTATATATCTCCATGTTACCATTTTCTTCATCATGTCATTCATACAATCTCAAGAATCGCAACAAAACCCTTATCACCATATGAAGAAGATCTCAATGATCATATCAACATCCGAAATCTCTTATTACAATTCCAATAAATCTCGTATAACATATTCACATGATACCATAATTGTAACACCCCAGATCCTCCTGGGAATATTACACGCCGTAAACCCTTCTCACAAGGATTTACCAGGCTAAGCACAATTTCCACGTCGTTCCAAAAATGCTAAAAAGACCGATGACGGTAATATTTTTCAAATACTAAAAAAAAATCATTTTCCAAATACCGTCAAAATGATCAAGGTTAAAATGCCAAAAACTCAGTTTAGGGAATCGGTTTTACAAAATAAAATTTTAGTTGGCAAAATACCAAAATCCATTTCAAAAATACTCACGCAGCGGATAAAAGTACAATCCAATTTATGCATTTTCATTGAAATAAGACGAACATCAAAATACACGATTCCCAACATACTCCCTCCCAAGTAGTAATCCAAAAAGAAAAAAAATAAGCCACTATCAAAAGGGATATGAGGATTACCTTGCATGGACGAACCACGAAGAAAGAATAATTGAACTCCATTCCAAGAATCATTAAATCATCATAGTCATCATATGGCCTCAAGAACATCAAGATCTCTATGATTCCATAATCATAATCAACATATTCAAAGCATATCATTATCTTCCTTCGGCATAAACCTCATAGAATATGGATAACACAAGAAATCACTTCAAGAATCAACAATAGTTCCATAACCAAGCTCTAATTCCATGATTCCAAGCTCACAATCATGTTAAGAGTGTTTAGAACACTCTTAAAAGTGAAGAGGGACGAGTTTTGGAGAGAAATATCTCAAAGGATCGTGAGAGAAATGAAAGGCAACACTTCAATCTATAAATTGCACTCTCATTACGCATTTAGGTGTCCTTTCTTAACGACGTAACAACTTTAACGTGCGTAATCCAAAATCCATAACGTACGTAACCATCTCACTGTCTCATTCCGCGCCTATTACGACGTAACCCATACCATATAACGTTTAATATACCATTGACTTGCTACAAGATAACGGTTGTGTTACGTGCGTAACACGTTCGTATAACGCACGTAACACGCACGTTGACTCACCATCAACATTCTCCGCCGAAAGTTGCGAAACAGGTCCCACCCGCCTCACATGACTCGGTTACGTCCGATGCCTTCGTTACGCACGTAATACCTTAGCCTTGACGACGTAACCATGCCAATCTTACGACGTAATCTCACCTCATTAACGCACGTAATAATTCCATACTTAGCCAATTTCAACAATTCTGTCCAAAGTCATGACATACCAAATACGAGCATACGGCAAAATCAATACATATACTCAATTCAATAACATTTTCAACGTTCACAACGTCCTCGAGCATAATTAACCATCCACGATATCCAATATATAAACGAAAAAATATCCGAAAATCGGGTATTACACTCTACCCCTTAAAAATAAGTTTCGTCCTCGAAACTTGCAATCACTGCACAAACATTTCAACGGAAAATCCAAAATCACCAAGATAACCTGAATTATCGAATAATCCGAACAACATACTTACAGTCGTGAAGTGAAGATCTCCCGTGATACTAGCATGCGACTCTAAACAAAGTCTCAACATAATACCGTTACACACCAATATCGCAATTAGCAATTTAACAAAATCTCAAGGAAGAGTTCACGTCCGTGACCACGGCCACGATTCTTCCTACTTTCACCAACATTCGGAAAGGCACATACGTGCGTAAGTATAATCCAAATCGCACATTCCCGAAGTGACCAATTCCCAAGAATACCAAGCTATAAACGAAACGATTAAGAAAAATACAAGAAGAGTGAGAGGACTTACAAGTACCGGTCGCACGGTGATGATGGCAGAGTAGTGATATCTGGGCAAATGCCGACTCAATCGACCTAAAAGACCGACCCTAGGTATCCATAAACCTAAGCTCGATACCATATTCGTAACACCCCAAGTTATTCAGTATATTACGGCGCGTGAGCCCCGCCGTGGGACCCACAAGGCTAAAACATACGCGGAACTATAAACTTGACCGATAAGGTCTACATACAATAGAAAGAAAGACGATACAAATGGTATTCAAACCATAAACAATGAAACCATATACATCACCGCACAAATCAATACCTCGCAACACAGCCGAACATCAAGGAAATCAAATACAATACTCGAGTATTTAAAAATCCATTCCAAGACAACAACACCGAATGGAGGAAACCAAAAGAGATAACCGGAGACAAGACACGGATCACACTTGCCCATCATCTTCATGCCGACCTGCACTCCGGCCTCTGTCCGCTCTCCGGAACTCGAAATACATGAAACGTATTTCCCCCATAAAGGGGTTAGCCGTCGAATAGCTAGTGCAAGTATAACAATATGAAACATAATACTTCTCGACAATAAAGTAAATGTAATCCGTCAATTCATCAATATCCGTCAATTCATCAATTCAAGACTAGTTATTCCGGAATGACTAAAATCTTATGACGTATGTGAATGCCGTAGAAATGGTTCGTTCATATCATACGCCGTTACATGTAGGAATGCCGTCAAAACGGTTCGTTCGTTACATGCCAATAATACATATATGAATGCCGTAAAAACGGTTCGTTCATAATATGCCATCAATATATCTATGAATGCCGTAAAAACGGTTCGTTCATATCAGGCCATCAATTCCTCTTACTTTCAAAGTCGAGAACGCACAATCATAAATGTATACTTGCCTTAATAAACGCATCAAGATCCCAAGAACACGGTTCGACCGGGAAGTTTGAACCACGAGGAAGACAACGAACGGAAGGGTTTCAACTCGAGTTCTTCACAAGAATTCGACCCTAACAACATAAATTCAATAAATCATCTATCATACGAGGAAGAATAATCGTAGAACGCCCGAAAACCCTCTATGACATTTTAGGACACCTTCAAGGCGTCGGTCAAGAACTCGACCAAAACAACGAATCGATACGATCCAACCATGGGATAACAAGGAAATGATACAATACATCTAAATAATCATCAATCCTTCACAATCCTAAGTTAAATCGGATTAAACGGACGAATTCGAACAAAATACCTAAAATCCCCAAAATTAGATTTCTAGAAAATCGGCTGATTCGCTCGATCAAAGGATGTTATCGGACGAATGATTGATGATATAACCCAAGGAACTCCATGGATATGTTGCTAAACAACATGGCTTCAAGCTTAGAACACGCCCAGCTATGGAAGAGGAGAAGAAGAAGGTGAAAAATGGCAAGAAAACGTCTGCAGGCCTTTTATAGGGGGTTGTCTGCCGGACACGGCCGTGCCGTCGGCACGGTCGTGTTACAGCTTGGCCGACAGGACTCGACCGTGTCCTCGCTTGACACGGTCGCGGCGCCGAGGGCCTTCCGACAATGACTCCGCCCGATGCGATCGGGCATGACTCGACCGTGTCCCCGGGACACACGGCGTGTCAGCTGCTCGTTCAGGTTTATCCTAAGAGTACGGCAGACGGGCCGTGTCGGACGACACGGCCGAGTCTGGTCGGCGTAAACTCCGCATTTCCGGACGAGTACGGCACGGGCCGTGTCGGACGACACGGCCGAAGTTCGGCCGTGATCGCCAATAACGAGCGGGTGAGTTAAAACGACCATAACTCTCTCGTCCGGACTCCGATTGACTCACCGTTTGAACCATTGGAAAGCTAACTCGATGCTCTATAATATTGCAAAGATTCAGAATTTTTGGAGTTACCAAAAATTAATGGTGATCTAACAAAGTCGAACTCCCACGTGAAAAAGTCGATTAAGGACACGGAATTCAACAGAACGATACCGAAACGAACTCGGATGACAAAAAGTGTAGAATTAATCATTCTCAGGATGACGAAACGGTCCCAAGCAAGTCATCAAAATAGACTTCCTCCAAAAATAGAAAATTTCCGGGGATAAAAATAACGGGTATTACAGGAAGTGGGCATAGTGTCGAGGCTTCTGATATCGGATCCCTTATGTTGGATTTAGAATCTGGTTTTATTCTTACTTTAGATGATGTACATGTTTTGCCCAAGGGGCACAAAAATATTGTATCAATTCCGGTCATGGACCGAAAGGGATTTCACTTCTTTATTGGAGATGGGTCCTGTCGTATTTATTTTAGAAATAAATTGGTTGGTACTGCTACATTATTAAATGGTTTATACCATTTAAATCTAAAGAATAAAACAACTGTGAACACTATAACAAGGAAGCGTGGTAGGGATGAAACGAACCAAGCACTTAAGTGGCATCTTAGACTTGGTCATATCGGTCAGACCAAGGTTCATAAAATGGAGAAAGATGGGCTTACGGGTCCATTGGGATCAGATCCATATCCAACTTGTGAATCTTGACTTCAAGGCAAAATGACTAAGTTACCCTTCGCAGGGACGTTTGAAAGAGCTGCTGAAAAACTTGGATTGATCCACACAGACGTCTGTGGCCCTTTTGAAGTAGCACGAGACGGCTTTCAGTATTTCATTACATTCACTGATGACCATACTAAGTATGGATTCGTGTACTTAATGAAACATAAGCCTAAAGCTTTTGATAAATTCAAGGAATTTAAAGCCCTAGTTGAAAATCAAACAGGTAACCATATTAAGACTCTTCGGTCAGACCGTGGTGGTGAGTACATGAGTACCAAATTTGATGAGTTCTTAAAAGAACTAGGAATAGTGTCACAGTTCACTCCTCCAGCTACTCCACAATTAAATGGTGTATCAGAAAGAAGGAACCGACCCTTTTTGGACATGGTTCACTCCATGCTTAACTATACTGATCTACCGATTTATCTGTGGGGTTAGGCGCTCTTTAATGCTGTGCATATCTTGAACAGATATCCTTCCAAATTCGTTCCTAAGACTCCACGTGAGATGTGGAGAGGTAGGAAACCAAGTCTTAATCACAATAGGATTTGGAGATGCCCTGCTTATGTCAAGAAGACTAAAGTAGAGAAATTGGAAGCTAGGTCTGTGAAAGGTCGTTTCATAGGATATCCAGGGGATTCCATGGGATATCTATTCTACATGCATGAAGATCATAGGATCATCGTTGCTATACAAGCACACTTCCTAGAAGATCAGTTTATTCAGGAAGGAGGGGCAGGTAGAAATATTTCTTTGGAAGAAATAAAAGAAACGGCAAATGAGACACCTATGCAAGATATTAGAACCGAACCTTCTGAAATACAAACACAACCTCGCAAGTCTAGTATAATTTCTCAATTACCTGAGAGGTATGGCTATCTGCATCAAGAAGAACTGGGTGTCCATGAGATGACAGAGAGTAGTCAAGAGAATGATCCTTCTACATACGACCAAGCGATGGTAGATGTTGACTCCGCCAAGTGGCAAGAAGCTATGGAAGCTGAGATAGACTCAATGCATGCTAATCAGGTCTGGACTTTAGTAGATCGTCCTAAAGGCATAGTGCCTATTGGAAACAAATGGATCTATAAAAGAAAGACTGATAGAGATGGCAAGGTTGATACCTATAAGGCCAGGCTTGTGGCAAAGGGTTATTCCCAAAGAGAAGAAATCGATTACTTCGAGACCTTCTCGCCTGTAGCTATGATTAAGTCTATTCGCATGATGCTTGCCATAGCAGCCCACTTATATTATGAAATATGGCAAATGGATGTGAAAACGGCATTCCTAAATAGATTCCTCGAGGAGGAGATTTACATGGAACAGCCTAAGGGATTCATATCTCAAACCAATATTCATAAAGTATGCAAACTTCAGCATGCCATTTATGGACTGAAGCAAGCTTCACGGAGTTGGAATCTTCGTTTTAACAAAACAATCAAAGAGTTTGATTTTGTCCAAAATGAAGAGGAGCCCTGTATTTACAAGAAGGTTAGTGGGAGCAAAATTGCGTTCTTAATACTATATGTAGATGACATTCTACTTATAGGAAATGACGTAGGAATGCTCAGTTCTGTGAAAGCTTGGTTTTCTAAAGAGTTCTCAATGAAAGACTTGGGAGAAGCTACCTATATTCTGGGTATTCGTCTCTACCGGGATAGAGCGAAAAGAATGTTAGGTCTTTCCCAAGCCCTCTATATAGAAAAGATCCTGAAGCGATTTAGGATGGAAGATTCTAAAAGAGGGTTCCTTCCTATGCAACATGGTGCAAAACTTTCCTTAGAGATGTGTCCTCAAAGTGAGGAAGACAAAAAGGAAATGAGTAAGGTGCCCTATGCTTCGGCCGTAGGTAGCCTCATGTACGCTATGATTTGCACTAGACCGGACATTGCCTATGCTGTGAGCGTAGTAAGCAGGGACATTGGACTGCTGTAAAGAATATTCTTAAGGACCTAAGGAGGACTAAAGACTTGGTTCTTACATACGGCGTTGGAGAACTTAGAGTGATGGGTTATACAGACTCAGATTTTTCGGGGGACATGGATGCTCAGATGTCCACATCAGGGTATATCTTCACTCTGAATGGTGGGGCAGTTTCTTGGAGAAGTGCCAAGCAAAGTTCGACTGCTATCTCTACATGTCAAGCCGAATATCAGGCAGCCACGGAGGCTGCTAAAGAAGCTTTTCGAATTAAGAAGTTCACTGAGGAACTTCAAGTGGTTCCTAATGCGGAGAAGCCCGTGACGCTGTTTTGTGACAACGACGGAGCTGTTGCACAGGCTAAGGAGCCCAGGGCTCACCGCAATACCAAACATATTGCGAGAAAATATCATTTTGTGAGAGAAATGGTTCAGGAAAGAAATTTTATACTGCAGAGAGTAGACACAGCAAATAACGTTGCTGATCTGCTTACCAAGCCACTATCTCAGAAGGTCTTAGAGAGACATCTGGAGAGTATGGGTATTAGATACCATAGTTTGTGGCATTGAGTGCAAGTGGGAGATTTTTAGGGATATGCCCTCGAATGCCACTCAGAGGATAAAAGAGTGAGAGCATTTGTATTGTAATTATGAATATTTAATAAGGCAATAATTATTTATCTATTATTGTATATCACTGGCATTGTGATTTGGTATATAGAATAATAGTCCTTGCATTTGAGAGCAAACATTCTACTCCTTATGGAGATAAGGAGATGTGCTTGTGACATTAAGTTAGTCATTAGAGTAGTTTGATCCAATCGCCGGTGGGTGGGGTCAACCTCGAAATGCAACTTAGTGGGCAAGTAGCAGTCTCTACTGAATACCAAGATAGAATTCTTTCTCCTGTAAGTGAGCAGGTAAATGTCCTATGCGATTATTGGCAAATGATATTATAAGTCTTTGGCCAAAGCATTTAGAGCTAGTTGTATTTGATATACCAGAGATCGATGATCTCAGTTTGCATTAACAGAAAGCATATAGTCAAGTTACAGTAGGGTTTGACTTTACCGTGATCCTAATACTTGACCGGGACATATGATTGAAGGGTTTATACGTATACGGTATTCATAAAGTAAAGGTTTTGGAATGATCCCTATCATTCGTTCTCAATTGGGTTACAGTGTGAGCCACGAGACTGGCTAAGTGTTACTCACACTCTTTGGTTCCTCCCATTGCCGACTTAGACGAACCTATGGAGTTGTGGCACAGGATAGATGACCGAATATAATTAAGGATATTCTCTCTTTATAAATATTAGACATTAGATGTCTAATTTAATTATTGGATAATAGTTATTTAAATTTATTGGATAAATTAAAATCGGTCTAGTGAATTAAATAAATAACTGGGTAATTAATTTAATTCATAGTATTTCTCAGAGAATTTATATTTAATATAATTAATTAATTGGATTAATTAATTATATTAATATTGAAACGCATCAAGTTTTATCTATCGACTAGATACACGAGGTCCGTTTCACGCATCAAACGAACCCACTCCTATTTTCTTACCTTGGCCGCCTCACCCCATCACATCATATGTGAATTATTTCATTTGACTTTGAAATAATTTGTATAACATGTGAGGTGTATAATTATTATGGTTAATAATTGAGTGGGGTAGTGGTGTGAGGTGGGAAGAGTTTTGTTTATAAAAACAAAACATATCTTCCTCCTTTGGAGATGGGCTGAAGGTTCACGGGGAGAGAACAGAGAGAAGGAAGAGAGAAAAAAGAGAAAGAAAAAGAAAATGAGAGAAAATTGTTTCTTCCGTTTAATTTTCTTTGAGATATTATTTCTTCTTCAAATTTAATTCTTTGAGAGTTAAAATTAAAAGAGAAATTTATCCTTTCATCACTTCAAATAGCCGTCGACCTTGGAGGTCTTGGAGTGACGATTATATATTTCCAGCATCTTTCCGACGCGTGATACGTAGAGGTACGGTATTTTTCGTGCTCGGGAATTTCCAGAAGCTCGTTCGGTTGGACTCGTGTTCTTGCTCGGAATCAAGAAGATATTGTCAAAGGTCTACGAGGGTATGCTTTCTTGATTTATCTTTGTCTATTTATATATTTTTATGCGATGCTTGATCAATTCGTTTTGGGATTTGGTTTTTTATCCAGTTTGACCGGTTTATTTCCGCTGCGTAACTCTGATTTAATCACTGAATCCCAACAGAAGGGAGGACTGGAGGTTGGCCCTCTAGCTGAAAACTTCAAGGCATATGCGTTGGAGCATCCTCTTCATCCCGACTTCTCCGTGCCGATCTTGGATCTCGCGGACATCGATGTGGACCTGAGCTGGTACCTGGCCCCGGCGAACCTTATTCATCCTGACGCTCTGGAGGACGGGGAGGCTGCTCCGCAGGCTGGCGAAGGGCCGCGGATAGATCCGGGGGCTGAAGGTGAAGGCCAGGCAGGGGCCTGAGGCACTTCTCTTTTAATGTTTTAGCTTATTGCCTTGTAATTTGTAGCTTTCTTTTTGTAGTACTTAGGCCTTCGGGCGACCATGTATGTACCTTTGAGATTTCAAGTAATGAAATGAATGTTTGGTTCTTCGATTTATCACTTGAATGATTGCTATTTTTGAGTCTTTTGCTTGACTTTGTACAAATGTGTGAGGAGAGATTGTTGCAAGTGTAGGTCTACGTGAATTGATAAACTCATATAGATAACTTTTACAACAAATTCGATCGCTGCACAAACATCTGACTAATGCCGATCTCCGTATGTAATTGAATAGGGACGATCGTCGTATAGGTAGCTCCGCACTCTTTTCCCCCTTGTTTTTGTTCACTTAGTAAAAGTAAGGGGACGAAAATAAATCGTTGAGTGGGCGGTCTTCAAATTTGTCGAATCCTCGAAAGGAGCCGTCCATCTCGGTCTTGAGTAGACGTGCACGATCGTGGAGATCGATGGACAGACCTCCATGACCGTGTCTTATGCACGAGCGACATTCCGTCTGATGGCTAAGTTCTCGTGACTCACTTAATTGGTAGAGTCCTCCGAAGGCTGCGCCTCGCCTCGTATTTAAACGAAGGGCGTGCGGTCTTGGTCTGGAAGATTCCTTGCGCGGGGCGTCGTCGGATTAATCAACTCCACTTCCGCGGCTTGTTATCTCTGCTTCCACCTCGGCCCGCCATGAAGATGGCGACCCTCGATGGTGTATGTTGAGATGGGGGTATAGACGCGTCGCATTATCCGAGTCCCCCAAGTTAGATGATGAACCTTTGAGGGCGGGCGAGCGTGTCCACTGATTAGTTTTGGAAGGCCCTCAGACTACGCCGACCTCGTATTTAAATGAAGGGCGGGCGATCGTGGCCCAAAGGGACCTTGCATGGCCGAAGCAGTCGGTTCCATCGACCACCAGGACCATGGCTGCACTCTTCTACCTCGGATCGTCATGTTAGATGCTGATCCTTGATGTACGTTGTGCGGGGGAGGTGATCTCGTGCCTTAGCCCACCATGTTAGATGATGAACTGTAGTTGGCGAGCGAGTCGTCCTCTTTTTGGAAGCGTTTGTTCAGGCAGCAGCCTTTGGTTTGATGAGGTGGGAAATCGGGGAGAGACGTCCGAGGTTCCCTTCTCTTGATTGAAGCCTACGGTCGCCGAGGTTGATCGAGGGGTCGGCTCGTATGAGCTTTCCAGCATGTTCGCGTTCGACTCGGGCGACCGAGTTGGGAGATAGGAGGGGCTCCGGCTAAGCCAATAAGCTGTCCAACTTGCCTTCCTCGAACAATTTCCAGAGTTGTTTGAGGAGGTAGCGGCATTGGTTGGTGTTGTGGCCGGGACTCTTATGGTAGGCACAATATTGATTGTGGTCCAGATGACAGTGGTCCCTTATCGCCTTTGGCTTGTTCAGCGGTTCGCACCCCTTGACGGCGTAGAAAATGTGGGCCGGATTTCGGTTGAACGTATGGAGGAGATGGGCTTCCATGTCCTCGAAGGTCTTGCGATATCCAAGTGGCTTGGCGACCGCCTTCTTGGTTTTGGCGATCGCCGTCTTTCGGACAGGAGGTGGCATTTCCTAGCCTAGGCGGTGTTGGGATTCGGTGCCTAAAACGAAGGCCCAGCGGAAGCGGTAAAACGAAAATTAATTCGATCTGAATCCCTACGAGGATCAATCGAGCTATGTATATACGAATATCAAAAACGAAATACAAGAGATACGAGAAACATACACTCGTAGTCCGTTGATTAAATGGATAACCTTCTCTTGAGCTATTCCCCAAGCTCTTGAACGATCCAACGCCGAAAGCACCGCGTCTCTACTTACCACGCGCCGGAAAAATGACCGGAATGACTAAACCTCGTTATCCTCCAAGGATACGGCTAGAACAAGGTTATAGAAGCTAAGCAACTCAAGATTACAACACTCTAAGTGTTTAATCTAGTATCTCTCTATCTCGCAAATATTTTTCTCCAAGAAAAACTTATGAATGATGTGAAGATGATGATGAATAGTATGAAGCCTTGGAAAAAGCTTTTCCTCTCTCCTTCTACTTAACAAAAACGTGATCTCTCTTACAAGCAAGGAGATTTGGTCCCCTCATATCTATCACCTTTTGACAAAATCACCTTAGGTGATATTTTGTCCCCTTGACAAAACATAAGTCTTCCACCAACATGTGGAGACTATGACCAAGGAAAAGGGAAGGAAAGAGGGGAGGCCATCTAGAAGGATCCAGGCGAGTTCGGTCCGTTTCGGACTCCCGTGAGTCCAAACAGATAAACTCCAATTTCGTTCCGATGTATTTATATTGATTAATTAATCCAATTAATTAATCATATCAAATACATAATAACATAATTAATTTCTCGAAGAAATAATTATATTCATGAATTAAATTAATCACCCAGTAATTTATTTAATTCATTAGGCCGTAAATCAATTTATCCAATAAACCGATTTAAACATCTAATGTTTCAAAACTAGATATCCAATATCTAATATTCATAATGAGAGAATTAGCTTTATTCAATCCGTCGTCAATCCTATTGTGCGACTCGGTAGGTCCATCTCAGTCAGCAATGGGAGGAACCAAAGAGTAGTAGCACCACCTAGTCAGCCTGGCGGCCTACACTGTACCCCAACTGAGAACGAATGATTGGGATCATTCAAGAACCATTCTGTCGTGAATACCAGTATACGTATAAACCCTTCTTTCAAATGTCCCGATCAAGTTATAGGGTCACGGTCAGTCAAACCCTATCTGTACTTGACGCTATGCATGCGTTAATGCAAATCGAGATCATCGAGCTATCGTGTATCTAATACAACTAGATCCAATGCTTTGGCCAAAGACTTATGATCTCATCTGCCAATAACCGCATAGGACATATAACCCACTCACTAACGGGAGAAAGAATTCTATCTTGGTATTCAAGAGACTCGCTACTTGCCCGTCAAGATGCACGTCGAGGTTGACCCCCGCCTTTCGGTTTATAGTGTCGAACTACTCTAATGAAAATCTTGACGTCACAAGCACATCCCTACTAAATCCTCAGGTCGAAGGTTCACGAATACCTATCACAACCTTTCGATTCCGTCATTGACTGTCCCGAAGTGAAATCCGTGTGACGAATCGAGGGTGAGTCGGTTCGAGTATACTAATCCAATTAACATACCTATAACGTATGCTCCCACTAACCATTAGCGTTCGACAGGCACTCTCCATGTCAAAGAACACGTCATACAAGTCTTCACATAAACTTAACGCCCAGTCAAGTTTCATCGACTTGCGAACGATTAAGTATTTGAGCTATAACCTTTCCAGTGCCCCCCCCCCTATCTAATAAAGAGTGGAACGTTTTGCTCTCAAATATACGAACTAGTTTCTATATGTTTATTTACGAGTTAGGAATGCCAGTAACTACCAGTAAATAAAGAAACATTCATTTGCCTTATATAAATCGTTTACATAATTACAAGTACAATGCCCTCACTCAACAACCTCTGAATGGCATTCGAGGGCATAATCCTAACAATCTCCCACTTGCACTCAATGCCACACACTATGGTATCTTATACCCATGTTCTCCAGATGACGCTCCAAGCTAGTCTGAGAAAGTGGCTTGGTCAGTGGATCGGCGACGTTGTCGGCCGAGTCTACTCTGGCAAAGACAATGTATCCCTTGCGAACAAATTCTCTTACGAGATGATACTTCCTCTCAATATGTTTGGTGTTGTGAAACCTCGGCTCCTTGGCTCGCGCTCTGACTCCGTCGTTGTCGCAAAGACAATGAACAAATTTCAAAGACATGGTATCACTTGAAGTTCTCCCAGAAACTTCTTAATCCAGAACCCTTCCTTGGAAGCCTCCGAGGCTGCTTGATACTCAGCCTAACAGGTGGAATCAGCAGTCGCGCTTTGCTTGGCACTACGCCAAAATACTGCTCCTCCATTAAGAGTAAATATGTAGCCAGAAGTGGACATCGAGTCGTCCTTTAGTCCTTGGAAGTCCGAATCAGTGAATCCTACCACATCCAAATCTCCACCGCCATACATAAGAACCATATCTCTCGTTCTTCTCAAGTACTTGAGAACGTTCTTTACAGTAGTCCAATGTTCCCTACCTGGGTTTGCCTGAAACCTACTCACCACGCTTACAGCATGCGCGATGTCAGGTCTTGTACACAACATAGCATACATAAGGCTACCCACGGCCGAAGCATATGGTATATTACTCATTTCCTTTCGTTGTTCCTCACTATGAGGACACATCTTCAAAGAGAGTTTTATTCCATGTTGCATCGGTAGGAACCCTCTTTTAGAATCATCCATCTTAAATCGCTTTAAGATTTTATCTATTTGGGAAAGACCTATTGTTCTCTTCGCTCTATCCCGATAGAGTCGAATACCAAGAATATAGGTAGCTTCTCCCAAGTCTTTCATGGAGAAATTACTCGAAAGCCAAGCTTTCACAGAACTGAGCATTCCCACATCATTTCCTATTAGTAGAATGTCATCTACATATAGTACTAAGAATGCGATCTTGCTCCCACTAACCCTCTTGTATACACAAGGTTCCTCCTCATTTTGCACGAAGTCAAACTCTTTGACTGCCTCGTCAAAACGAAGGTTCCAACTACGCGACGCTTACTTCAGTCCATAAATGGAACGCTGGAGCTTGCACACTTTCTGAATATCGACTTTGGACACAAAGCCTTTAGGCTCCTCCATATAGATTTCCTCCTCGAGGAATCCATTAAGGAAAGCCGTCTTTACGTCCATTTGCCATATCTCATAATCGTGGTAGGCAGCTATAGCAAGCATCATGCGAATAGACTTGATCATGGCTACGGGCGATAAGGTATCGTGGTAATCGATCCCTTCCTTCTGGGTATAACCCTTTGCCACAAGCCTGGCCTTATAGGCGTCAACCTTGCCATCACCATCAGTCTTTCTCTTGTAGATCCACTTGTTCCCAATAGGCACTATACCCTTGGGGCGGTCTACTAGAGTCCAGACCTGATTGACATGCATCGATTCTATCTCAGCTTCCATAGCTTCACGCCATTTCGCGGAGTCTACATCCACCATCGCTTGGTCATAGGTCGTCGGGTCGGTCTCTTGGCTATCACTTGGAACCTCATGGAGTCCCAGCTCCTCCAAGTGCACAAGCCCATACCTCTCAGGTAAATGAGACACCCTACTAGACCTACGATGTGGTTGTACTTGTGTTTCAGAAGGTTCGGTTCCAGTTTCTTGCACAGGTGTCTCCTGAGGAGTTTCATTATATTCTTCTAAAGAAATACTTCTACCTGCTCCACCTTCCTGAATGAACTCATCTTCCAGGAAGTGTGCTTATAAAGCAACAATGATCCTTCGATCTTCGGGCATGTAGAATAGATATCCCATTGTCCCAGATGGGAATCCAATGAAACGTCCCTTCGCAGACCTAGCTTCCAACTTCTCCACCTTAGTCTTCTTGACATAGGCGGGACATCCCCAAATCCTAATATGATTAAGACTTGGTTTCCTTCCCTCCCACATCTCATGTGGAGTTTTACGAATGGATTTGGAAGGACATCTGTTCAAGATATACGCGGTAGTCAGGAGTGCATACCCCCACAGGTAAATCGGCAAGTCAGTATAGCCTAACATGGAACGGACCATGTTCAACAAGGTCCGGTTCCTTCTTTCTGACACACCATTTAACTGAGGAGTACCTGGAGGTGTCGGGCCAGAAACTATTCCATGTTCCTTAAGGAACTCGTCAAACTCCATACTCATATACTCGCCACCTCGGTCCGACCGAAGTGCTTTGATATGATTACCAGTTTGTTTCTCGACTAGGGCCTTGAATTCCTGGAATTTCTCAAAGGCCTCGGATTTATGTTTCATTAAGTATACATAACCATACCTAGTATGATCATCTGTAAACGTAATGAAATATTGATATCCGTTACGTGCTGCTTCCAAAGCACTACATACGTTGGTATGGATTAATCCCAGTTTATCAGCGGCTCTTTCAAATGTCCCTGTGAAGGGGGACATAGTCATTTTGCCTTTAAGGCAAGATTCACAAGTAGGAAAGGGATCTGATCCCAATGGACCCATAAGTCCATCTTTTTCCATCTTGTAAACCTTGGTCTGACCAACATGACCAAGTCTAAGATGCCATTTTCAAAGCTTGATTGGTTTCATCCCTACCACGTTTTCTAGTCATAGTATTCACAACTACTTTGTTGCTGAGATTTAGATGATACAATCCATTCAACAATGTAGCAGTACCCACTAATTTATTTCTAAAATAAATTTTGCAGGAACCATCACCAATGGAAAATGAAAAGCCTTTTCGGTCCATGACCGGAATGGATACAATGTTTTTGTGCCCCTTGGGCAAAACAAGTACATCTTCTAAAGTCAAAACAAAGCCGGATTCTAAACCCAAAAGAAGTGATCCTATGTGGCCGCCTCGACACTATGCCCGCTTCCGATCGTGATCATAACTTCTCCACCTCCAAGCTTCCTACTTTGTTCTAGATCCCGATTCACGTACAAATATGAGAACTAGCACTTAATCCAAGATTCAGAAGTAGAAAATACAAGAGTGTAACAATTTGTTTCAAAACTAAAAGTTATGTACGAAGTGCCATGAAGAATCTGGACAGTCTCTAGCCCAAAGGCCCACTCACCGCACTTGAGACAAGCATCCTTCTTCTTCTTGTTCTTCGAACCATCGGGCCTTGCCCTTACCCTTAAGGTCCTTAACTTGTGGTCCAGTTTGCTTCTTGGTCTTTTCTTCTTGTTCTTAGACCTCCGAGGTCCGTAAGAAATCACAAGAGAGACTCCTTCATCCGTGGAGTCTTCATCTCATGATCGAGCGGTCACAAGTTTGTTCATTAGCCCACTAAATTACATGCAATCTCATTGCGATTGAAGTCCATAACAAATCCGTGAGAAGGAATCAGGGAGAGACTGTAGGATAAGGTCGGTTTGGAGAGAAGTATCCATTTTAAAATCAAGAGCCTCCAATCTCTCGATCATGGATATCATTTTGAGGACGTGTTCCTCAACCTTCTCACCTTCCTTCATCCTTGCACCGAACAGTTGCTTGGATATCTCATATCTAGCGATTCACAGTGCTCACCATAAAGTTCGGTTAAGTGAGATAGAATCTGCCTAGCAGAAGTCATTTTCTCATGAGCTCTCTGAAGCTCATTAGACATGGAATCCATCATATAAGCACGGACTTTCACGTCATCCTTAACCCACTTTTCGTGGTTTTCAATCTCTTCCTGATTGGCTCGGGTCCACACAGGAGGCGCCGGAATGTCCGTCTCCAAGACGTATCCTAGTGCCTCTATACTGAGGACAATCATCAAATTGCGGAGCCAATCCACAAAGTTAGGTCCCATTAAGGTGTTCTTTTCGAGTAGAATTGCGAGTGGATTCATTGCCATATTGAGTTATGTCTGCATTAAGCATAACAGATTAATTAGTGACTTGTTATATTATGTTCTGAGTATAGAATTAAGGTCTTTTCTATTCTTGTTACCCAGCTCCCACTATTTTTATCGGAATAACACACTCCCATGTGAAATCCGGAAGTATCGTCGCTCTACTTCATAGTGGTCATCGAGTTCTTTATAAATCTTAATAGAGGGCAACCGAACAGGTTTCTAGTCTATTAATTTTCATAAAGTGGTGTCCAACACCAACCCATCTAATGGATGATTCGATCTTCTTTTTCCCCTTGTTCACTCCACTCAACTTATACGGTTTCTATGGTTCGTGAACAAGTTAAGTTTATACCATCGACGCAAATCAGTTTCACAATTGAATCTTATCCGGCAACCTATCAGGTTTCTAGGGATAAAATTTGCTCCAACCGAAGGCATCCAATGCGCTCTCGGTAATTTATCCGTCTTCCCCGAAAGACTACCCCGATAACTCGGAAGCATAGCACATCCGGTTTGGATTTCAATTTCCCGAAAACTCGATGGAGGGAAGTAAAACCTTAATAATTTATCGTGGGAGAATTTTCGCGATTAGCGTTACGCTTTGCACATTAATCGTTTAAGCGCATTTGTGGCATTCATACTGTAACACCCCCAAGTTATTCAGGGTATATTACAGCGCCGTGAGCCCCGCCGTGGGACCCACAAGGCTAAACATACGCGGAACTATAAACTTGACCGACAAGGTCTACATACAATAGAAAGAAAGACGATACAAATGGTATTCAAAACCATAACCAATGAAACCATATACATCACCACACAAATTAATACCTCGGCAACACAGGCCAAAACATCAAGGAAACTGAAATACAATACTCGAGTATTTAAAAATCCATTCCAGTACAACAACACTGAATGGAGGAATCCAAGAAAATATCCGGAGACAAGACACAGTATCACACTTGCCCATCATCTTCATGCTGACCCGATACCCACCTGTCCGCTCTCCTGGAACCTGAAATACATGAAACGTATTTCCCCCATAAAGGGGTTAGCCATCGAATAGCTAGTGCAAGTATAACAATATGAAACATGATACTCCTCGACAATAAAGTAAATGTAATCCGTCAATTCATCAATATCCGTCAATTCATCAATATAAGACTAGTATTCCGGAATGACTAAAATCTCAAGACGTATGTGAATGCCGTAGAAACGGTTCGTTCATATCATACGCCGTTACATGTAGGAATGCCGTCAAAACGGTTCGTTCATTACATGCCAACATTATTTCATATGAATGCCGTAGAAACGGTTCGTTCATATCAACCATGGAATCGCACTGCAGGCTACGAAACCCTCGAGAGACCATAGGCCCGTCCCGGAGTGGCTAGAAATAATCATACCATCAATATTTCATACTTTCAAAGTCGAGAACGTACAATCATAAATGTATACTTGCCTTAATAAACGTTACCGAAGATCCCGAAGAACACGGTTCGACCGGGAAGCTTGAACCACGAAGAAGACAACGAACGGAAGGGTTCCGACTTGAGTTCTTCACAAGGATTTCGTCCCTAAGTCATATCAATGATAAATCAACAATCGTACGATGAATAATAATCGTACAACGCACAAAACCCCCCTCTTAGACCTTTTGTCGGACACCTTCAAGGCGTCGACTAATAACTCAACCGAAATGACGAATCACTACACTCCAACCGTGGAATAACGATGGAAATGATAGAATACACCTAAATCATCATCAATCCATCACTAATCTAAATTACTACGGATTAAAAGGATGAAGTCAAACAAAATCCCCAATTTCCAACACAAAATTCGAAGTGTTCTTGAATAATCTTTCAATAATCCGATGAATACTCAAACATGTCCATAATCATGCATATATCACTTCATACCCCATGATTTTAACATCCAAAACATCATTACCCAATACAAAATCGAAATCCAAGATGTTGAAGAAATTACCTCTTGAAGATCCAAGCACTATGATTCGCAGAATACTCGATAGATCGATGATCCGAGCTTCATAATCGAAAAGAGATGAAGAGAAATCACACACTCAAGTGATAGGTGAAGAAACTTCTTCCTCTCAAGCCTCCTCTCTCGTGCCCAAGTGAAGAAATGGGGAAAAATGAGGTGATCCGCTCAAGAAAACGCAGATATAGGGTAAACTGTCATGTGTGCCGCGGCTCAAGATAGGTGTGCCGCGCACAGTGCTCAAAATTTGCTCCTGTGGCTCGGCAAAGGTGCCGCGGCTCAGCCCACGTGTGCCGCGGCACCGGTACAGCGGTTTTGGCCGAACTGAAAATGAGAGTGACTTAGCTATTTCGACCATAACTCCCTGCCTGACTCCGATTGACTCACCGTTTGAACCATTGGAAAGCTAACTCGATTCTTTATAATATTGCCAAGATTCAGAATTTTTGGAGTTTCCAAGAATTTATGGTGATTTAACAAAGTCGAACTCATACGTGGAAAAGTCGCTAAAGAACACGGAATTCAATGTAACGATACCGAAACGAACTCGGATGACAAAAAGTGTAGAATTAATCATTCTCAGGATGACGAAACGGTACCAAGCAAGTCGTCAAAATAGACTTCCGCCAAAAATAGAAAATTTCCGGGGAACAAAATTACGGGTATTACATTCTACCCTCCTTAAAAGAAGTTTCGTCCCGAAACTTAAAACAGGTAGGGAGAAGAAATATTTCGCCAGTAAAAGCTCAACGAGATGCACAAGAACCGAAACTTACGCCCAAACGGCGAATCATCAATATAGAACACAACAATACATTACCCGAAGGTAAACCAAACCAATGCCGAAAAAGATACGAATTCACAATGCCCGAAGGCTCCAACGGAAATACCGATACATCACAATGGCTCGAAAGCCGAATGTACCCCAAAGTCAAATCATCACAATACAGATCTCAAAGAAGCAAACCTGACTGTCGGGCATACCCCTCGGCGTATGAACAACCAGTCGCAAATCGTCGGACATATCCAATACAACATGGACTACGAACGATCAATCAATAAAGCTCAAGAGGGACATCACAGTACGCCCGATCCGGAAATGTGTCCGTGCACATGTCCACCCCGTATACGGAATCCAGAATATACGTGTGACAATGTACCTAATTAGCCTCAAGAACTACGTCTCGTGTGCACGGTCCAATGCGGAAATATCCACGCATGACCATCGAGTGCCTGGCTAAAAATCCTACACATAACCAATCGGCACGCAGACATGATTCCAGATATGCCACGATACAACATGACAACGAAACTCAAGGGATAAAACATCCAATACGGATCATACGACTCACCAAGTGAACGATGACACACGAATAATGAAAGATCGACACGACCAACGATATTCAAAACAACCATCCTGGGATCAGAATTCTTTAAGGACCGATTAACACGAGCAACGATCACAACACAACAGTTCGGGAAATCCTCAACTCTCAACGATCACAAAATTACCGAGTTCACAAGAATAATAGTGTGCTGCCTTGAGTCGGCCAACACGGCAATAATAATTCAACGGATGGGAACTATCCTCGACAGTCCCAATTCAATGCTTCGATTACCGTAGAATGGCCAATCGATAACAACGATACAACGGATGAGAATATCTTTGACAACGGATGGGAATTATCTTCGATAATCCCAATTCAATACCTCGATTACCTTAGAATGGTCAATCGATAATCAATGATACGATAGAATAGATGTCCTGGTGTCTTAAACCGACCACCGAAACGGAGATGACAAAAGGATATATCAAACGTCCCCAATCGGTTAACGCAACATCATAGCAACGGTTCCAATTTGACAACAAAGATTCGACGATGTCTTAGAACGACATTAATCGCGAACAATAATAATCGATACATCGATACCGCGAACCGGCTATCGACAGCAACTTTACCAACAAGTATCGTAATGCCTTGAACCGGCCATTTACAAACAACAGTAACATTTGGCATAATTTGCCGACGGGCGTCGTGTCAACCAACCCCTTGATATCAATACAATCATAAAGAGGCCAAGTCCCGAAATGATACACACATTCGTACGCCTACACAAAAACATTAGTCTCATTGATTAGTACGAGTATAAAACTTGCCTCGATATCAATACAACGAACTGTTATCAATTCAGTTGATTTCATCTTACGAATTTCCCTCAGTCTCGACCAAGTTAATCTACGAACCCTTCAACCTTAACCGCAACACAACAGTCATAATCTATGATCAAACATCATATCTTATTGTAAAACGAAGGATTGATAATCAACCGGTTCGATGACGACCAATATCAATACCACCAAACCACAAACTCAATCGTTTCACCATATCTCGACCAATCACCGAATCGGCCCAACTCGCACCCTCACGAATCCATGTCCACAATACGAGCCAAATCCGATGATCATATCAAGAACCAATTCCCGACCAATAATAAGGGTCTAAATATTATCGGTTCCAAACTCAATTCTTAAATACGAATTGACAAGGTTCCCTTCTTGTAAATCCGTAGTTAAAATTTTCCGATGATCATCGTTAATTCTAACCATCCAATTAGTTCAACATTATAGATAATCATATTTTAAGGTTATCAAACAATTCAATCATTCGATTTGAATATTTGCTCCGTACGTATGGGCTTCTAAATTCAGAGATGAATAATAGTCTCATCAAGCTCATAATCACATTCGTATTTCCTATACGAATATTATTTCCAACACATAGTTTAGCTCTAGATATGAATATTCCATATTCATATTCAAAACATCAACACTTCATAAAAATTTTCATCACCTCGGATAATTCAAGAGTTCTGCAAGAACATGAAATATCCGAAATCACGTTCAGAACAACATATCTGAGGTATATATCTCCATGTTATCATTTCCTTCATCATGTCATTCATACAACCTCAAGAATCACAACAAAACCCTTATCGTCATATGAAGAAGATCTCAATAATCATATCAACATCCGAAATCTCTTATTACGATTCCAATAAATCTCGTATAGCATTATCACATGATACCAAGATTGTAACACCCTGCATCCTCCTGGAATATTACACGCCGTAAACCCTTCTCACAAGGATTTACCGTGCTAAGCACAAATTTCCACGTCATTTCAAAATGCCAAAAAGACCGATGACGGTAATATTTTTCAAATACTAAAAAAATCATTTTCCAAATACCACAACGATCAAGGTTAAAAATGCCAAAACTCGCTTTAGGGAATCGGTTTTACAGAATAAAATTCAGTTGGAAAAATACCAAAATCCATTTCAAAAATACTCATGCAACGGACAAAAGTACAGTCCAATTTATGCATTTACATTGAAATAAAAACGAACATCAAAATGCGCAATTCCCAACATACTCCCTCCCAAGTAGTAATCCTTAAAGAAAAAAAATGAACCACTATCAAAGGGATACGAGGATTACTTTGTATGGACTAACCACGAAGAAGAATAATTTGAACTCCATTCCAAGAATCATCAAAAACTTCAAGAATAATACTTAAATCCGAACTCTCTATCTTAATCTTGTTTAAGAGAATCATCTCTCAATGTTTAGGAACTTCAAGTACTTCCCAAGGCTCTCTCTCTCTATTGACTGAAGGAAGGAGAATGGACAAAATGCCTCTCAGCACTCGTCTATCCTCTCTATAAAACACATCACTAGCGCGTGCTAGACCTTATATTAAGCATGCGCTACAAGACTAACGTGCGCTATCCTTCCTTGATAGCGTGCGCTATCGGGCAGTCCAGAAGCTACTACATTGCTTCGAAATTCATCTAACGTACGTAATGCCCATGCATTAGCGTACGCTAACAGGCGTTGACTTGCTACAGTATCGTGCCCCCACATGCCGAAAGCATCCGCGATTACCGGGATTCCTTTGACCGATATGGAATTAGCGTCCGCTAATCATACGGTTTTAATGTGCACTAGCTTTACACGACAACTCTTGCTGACCTTATCTGGACACGCGTCGAACATGGCCGGGTCCGCCCGCCGAAGCTAAGATTCCATTAATGGCGATCTGGTGTTAGCGTGCGCTAACCAACATGCGTTAGCGTGCGCTAATTGAATATAAAAATCAACCTGGGCCTACCTGTCGGCCACCTTTCGGAACTAACCCAGCAAGTTGTTACGCACGTTAGGGGTCCTCCTTAGCGCACGTAACCGAATCTCTTAGCGTGCGCCAAGTATGCACCGTAGCGTACGTTAAGTATATGTCTTAGTGCGCGCTAGGCATATCTTGAAGCGTGCGCTAACGTAGCTGTACTTAGCCATTTTCGCTATTCTCGACATAAACACATTCAATAATATTGTCATACGTTCACATCATCCTCAAGTACAATTGTCCATCAACGACATCCAACATATAAACGAAAAAAAATTATATCCGAAAAATCGGGGTATTACACTCTACCCCCCTTAAAAATAAGTTTCGTCCTCGAAACTTGCAATCACTCGCACAAACAACATTTCAACGGAAATTTAAATTCACCAAGAATTATCGAATAATCCGAACAACATACTTACAAGTCTGCGAAGTCGAAGATCTCTCGTGATACTAGCATGCGACTCTTAAACAAAGTCTCAATATAATACCGATACACACCACTATCGCAATTAGCAACTTAACAAAATCTCAAGGAAGAGTTCACGTCCATGACCACGGCCACGATTCTTCCTACTTTCAGCCAACATTCTGAAGGGCACATCCGTGCGTAAGTATAATCCGAATCGCACATTCTCGAAGTGACCAAATCCCAAGAATACCAAGCTATAAACGAAACGATTAAGAGAAAATACAAGAAGAGTGAGAGGACTTACAAGTACCGGTCGCACTGTGATGATGGCAGAGTAGTGATACTGTGGGCAAATGCCGACTCAATCGACCCAAAAGACCGACAGCCTAGGTATCCATAAACCTAAGCTCTGATACCATATTCTGTAACACCCCCAAGTTATTCAGGGTATATTACAGCGCCGTGAGCCCCGCCGTGGGACCCACAAGGCTAAACATACGCGGAACAATAAACTTGACCGACAAGGTCTACATACAATAGAAAGAAAGACGATACAAATGGTATTCAAAACCATAACCAATGAAACCATATACATCACCACACAAATCAATACCTCGGCAACACAGGCCGAAACATCAAGGAAACTGAAATACAATACTCGAGTATTTAAAAATCCATTCCAGTACAACAACACTGAATGGAGGAATCCAAGAAAATAACCGGAGACAAGACACAGTATCACACTTGCCCATCATCTTCATGTCGACCCGATACCCACCTGTCCGCTCTCCTGGAACCTGAAATACATGAAACGTATTTCCCTCATAAAGGGGTTAGCCATCGAATAGCTAGTGCAAGTATAACAATATGAAACATAATACTCCTCGACAATAAAGTAAATGTAATCCGTCAATTCATCAATATCCGTCAATTCATCAATTTAAGACTAGTATTCCTAATGACTAAAATCTCAAGACGTATGTGAATGCCGTAGAAACGGTTCGCTCATATCATACGCCGTTACATGTAGGAATGCCGTCAAACGGTTCGCTCATTACATGCCAACATTATTTCATATGAATGCCGTAGAAACGGTTCGTTCTCATATCAACCATGGAATCGCACTGAGGCTACGAAACCCTCGAGAGGACCATAGGCCCGTCCGGAGTGGCTAGAAATAATCATACCATCAATATTTCATACTTTCAAAGTCGAGAACGCAATCATAAATGTATACTTGCCTTAATAAACGCATCAAGATCCCGAAGAACACGGTTCGACCGGGAAGCTTGAACCACGAAGAAGACAACGAACGGAAGGGTTCCGATTTGAGTTCTTCACAAGGATTTCGTCCCTAAGTCATATCAATGATAAATCAACAATCGTACGATGAATAATAATCGTACAACGCACAAAACCCCCCTCTTAGACCTTTTGTCGGACACCTTCAAGGCGTCGACTAATAACTCAACCGAAATGACGAATCACTACACTCCAACCGTGGAATAACGATGGAAATGATAGAATACACCTAAATCATCATCAATCCATCACTAATCTAAATTACTACGGATTAAAAGGATGAAGTCAAACAAAAATCCCCAATTTCCAACACAAAATTCGAAGTGTTCTTGAATAATCTTTCAATAATCCGATGAATACTCAAAAATGTCCATAATCATGCGTATATCACTTCATACCCCATGATTTTAACACCCAAAACATCATTACCCAATACAAAATCGAAATCCAAGATGTTGAAGAAATTACCTCTTGAAGATCCAAGCACTATGATTCGAAGAATACTCGATAGATCGATGATCCGAGCTTCACAATCGAAAAGAGATGAAGAGAAATAACACACTCAAGTGATAGGTGAAGAAACTTCTTCCTCTCAAGCCTCCTCTCCCGTGCCCAAGTGAAGAAATGGGGAAAAATGAGGTGATCCGCTCAAGAAAACGCAGATATAGGGTAAACTGTCATGTGTGCCGCGGCTCAGTATAGGTGTGCCGCGGCACAGGCTCAAAATTTGCTCCCAGGGCTCGGCAGTGTGCCGCGGCTCAGCCTGTGTGTGCCGCGGCACCGGTACAGCGTTTTGGCCGAACTGAAAATGAGAGTGACTTAGCTATTTTGACCATAACTCCCTCGTCTGGACTCCGATTGACTCACCGTTTAAACCATTGGAAAGATAACTCGATGCTTTATAATATTGCCAAGATTCAGAATTTTTGGAGTTTCCAAGAATTTATGGTGATTTAACAAAGTCGAACTCATACGTGGAAAAGTCGCTAAAGAACACGGAATTCAACAGAACGATACCGAAACGAACTCGGATGACAAAAAGTGTAGAATTAATCATTCTCAGGATGACGAAACGGTACCAAGCAAGTCGTCAAAATAGACTTCCGCCAAAAATAGAAAATTTCCGGGGAACAAAATTACGGGTATTACACATACAATATGAAACAACCATTCACAACCTAGTTGCTACCAACATGTGGTTCATGGACCGTTTCTAGAAAACAAAAACTCCATAAGCTAATTACAAGTCTTCGTCTTGAATCTTCGTCTTCTCGAAATGGATCTTCCTCCGGTCTTCGTCATTACATATAAATTTTACATTGAAAATTGCATCCTAGATACAAATTTTTCTAGTAAAATAAATAGGCTCAAAACGGCCTTTATAACCCAATCGAATAAAACGAACGATTCAAAAACTAAGTCCACGAACCACATCCCCATTCAAAAGCATTCATTCAATAAATACTAAATAAATGGAAAGCGTAGAGATACATTGATCCAATCAACAATACGAACCGATCCAATCGATTCACACAATCGGTAATATGATAACGTTGAAAATAATTCGGTCGACCATAAATATTCCAATTAATCAAATTTCCCTTATAAAATGAAATACCATAAATCATTTTAATCATATTAAATCTAATTTAACATGCGGGAGATTAATTTTCAAGAATACACGAAAAAATCGAGCCGGGGCGAAATTGGCCTGCCATGGCCGAGTCACTACCGGCAGCATGCCGGCAGACATGCCTGGCATGGCCGATCACGATCGGCAGCTGCCGGTCGGCTGCCAGCTCGTGCCGCGGCCTCGAGATCGTGCCGCGGCCCACGCATGCTGGCCGCCAGTGCCGGGCCGCACAGCACTGGCCGCGCCCCGACTTCGGACCTCCTGACCGGGCCCAATGGCATTTCGGGACTAGTTTTTTGACCGGATATCCAATATCTATATTCTCCAACATTCATATCTTCAATATAAATCATATTTCCAAGAAATTAAGATTTATATTTAGACATAAACTTACGAAAAATATAACTACAACGAACGTAAAAACATATACCATGATTATGACTAAAATGATTCCAAATCATTCACCATATAATCGAGCATTCCAAATGCTAATATCGTATATTCGATCGCAAGACCTACGCTCCGATACCACTGTTGGGATTCGGTGCCTAAAACGAAGGCCCAGCGGAAGCGGTAAAACGAAAATTAATTCGATCCGAATCCCTACGAGAATCAATCGAGCTACGTATATACGAATATCAAATACGAAATACAAGAGATACGAGAAACATACCCTCGTAGTCCGTTGATTAAATGGATAACCTTCTCTTGAGCTATTCCCCAAGCTCTTGAACGATCCAACGCCGAAAGCACTGCGTCTCTACTTGCCACGCGCCGGAAAAATGACCGGAATGACTAAACCTCGTTATCCTCCAAGGATACGGCTAGAACAAGGTTATATAAGCTAAGCAACTCAAGATTACAACACTCTAAGTGTTTAATCTAGTATCTCTCTATCTCACAAATATTTTTCTCCAAGAAAAAACTTATGAATGATGTGAAGATGATGATGAATAGTATGAAGCCTTGGAAAAAGCTTTTCCTCTCTCCTTCTACTTAACAAAAACGTGATCTCTCTTACAAGCAAGGAGATTTGGTCTTCTCTATATATTATCCATCAAATCCCCTCATATCTATCACCTTTTGACAAAATCACCTTAGGTGATATTTTGTCCCCTTGACAAAACATAAGTCTTCCACCAACATGTGGTGACTATGACCAAGGAAAAGGGAAGGAAAGAGGGGAGGCCATCTAGAAGGAGCCGGGCGAGTTCGGTCCGTTTCGGACTCCTGTGAGTACAAACAGATAAACTCCGATTCCGTTCCGATGTATTTATATTGATTAATTAATCCAATTAATTAATCATATCAAATACATAATAACATAATTAATTTCTCCAAGAAATAATTATATTCATGAATTAAATTAATCACCCAGTAATTTAATTAATTCATTAGGCCGTAAATCAATTTATCCAATAAACCGATTTAAACATCTAATGTTCCAAAACTAGATATCCAATATCTAATATTCATAATGAGAGAATTAGCTTTATTCATTCCGTCGTTAATCCTATTGCGCGACTCGGTAGGTCCGTCTCAGTCAGCAATGGGAGGAACCAAAGAGTAGTAGCACCACCTAGCCAGCCTGGCGGCCTACACTGTACCCCAACTGAGAACGAATGATTGGGATCATTCAAGAACCATTCTGTCGTGAATACCAATATACGTATAAACCCTTCTTTCAAATGTCCCGATCAAGTTATAGGGTCACGGTCAGTCAAACCCTATCTGTACTTGACGTTATGCATGCGTTAATGCAAATCGAGATCATCGAGCTGTCGTGTATCTAATACAACTAGCTCCAATGCTTTGGCCAAAGACTTATGATCTCATCTGCCAATAACCGCATAGGACATATAACCCACTCACTAACGAGAGAAAGAATTCTATCTTGGTATTGATAGGACTGCTACTTGCCCGTCAAGATGCACGTCGAGGTTGACCCCGCCTTAGGTTTATAGGGTCGAACTACTCTAATGAAAATCTTGACGTCACAAGCACATCCCTACTAAATCCTCAAGTCGAAGGTTCACGAATACCTATCACAACCTTTCGATTCCGTCATTGACTGTCCCGGAGTGAAATCCGTGTGACGAATCGAGGGTGAGTCGGTTCGAGTATACTAATCCAATTAGCATACCTATAACGTGTGCTCCCACTAACCATTAGCGTTCGACAGGCACTCTCCATGTCAAAGAACACGTCATACAAGTCTTCACATAAACTTAACGCCCAGTCAAGTTTCATCGACTTGCGAACGATTAAGTATTTGAGCTATAACCTTTCCAGTGTCGCCCCCCTTATCCAATAAAGAGTGGAACGTTTTGCTCTCAAATACACGGACTAGTTTCTATATGTTTATTTACGAGTTAGGAATGCCAGTAACTACCAGTAAATAAAGAAACATTCATTTGCCTTATATAAATGGTTTACATAATTACAAGTACAATGCCCTCACTCAACAACCTCTGAGTATTTGAGCTATAACCTTTCCAGTGCCGCCCCCCTTATCCAATAAAGAGTGGAACGTTTTGCTCTCAAATACACGGACTAGTTTCTATATGTTTATTTACGAGTTAGGAATGCCAGTAACTACCAGTAAATAAAGAAACATTCATTTGCCTTATATAAATGGTTTACATAATTACAAGTACAATGCCCTCACTCAACAACCTCTGAGTGGCATTCGAGGACATAATCCTAACAGGCGGAGGGTGAGTAGCTTCTACCTGGCTAGAAAGTCGGCAGCCTTAGCGCGGAAGATCGCATAGGTTGGGGGGATATCCTTCGTCAGATGTCTAAACATGGGTGAGTGGCTGTAGAATCCCCCCAGGACTGAATAAAGAGCGAGCTCGTCGCTGATGGGCTCGCCGGTGAGGACTATTTCGTCTACTCGGTCGATGTAGTCTGCATCGGATTCATCTTCCCCCTGCCTGACTTTCATCATGCGATGGGGGCCTTCCGGTCTGGCAACCTTGGCGGCGAAGTATGACGTGAAGTCATTCACCAGTTTCTCAAAGGAGATGATCGATCGTGGTGGTAGCGAGACGTACCACCTATGGGCCAGCTCGCCTAATGTTAACGGGAAGATTCGGCACTTAGTCGCATCAGATGCCCCACACCCGTCATGTAAATCCAGAATTTACTTAGGTGGGTTTCGGGGTCCGACCTCCCTTCGTATAGAGGTGTTTTGGGAGGAGCGATCCTTGGTTGCACGGGGCGAGCTCGATGTGGGCCGCGAGTGTAATATCCGTAATTTTCCCATTTTTAGCGGTTTCCATTTTTGGGTGTATGTCTATTTTTATCGACTCGCTTGTAACCGTTTCGACATTTTGAATCTATTTTGTTCTTGGAGTTTTTCCATTTGGACGAGTTTTGATGATGTTTTCCCGTAATTTCATTTTATGACATGTTTTGCCGTATGAACGTTCGATTCTTGTAAAACTCGTTCGTTTCCGTTGTTTCTTGGTTTGTACAAGTTCGTATGGTTGAGTTGGTCATGTTGAGACTTCTGGTTTACAAATCCGACGTTGTATCGTGATTTTCGGACGCTTGGGTCATCTTCGTAATTTCCTATAAATTTAGGGAAATTCATCTCCTTGTCGTATTTTGGATTCCTCAGTAGTTGGAAGTGCAATTACTTTCGAACACTCAACTCCGTTGTTATGAATAACTCATATTCACACTTTTGATTCTATCCTCGTGTTGTAGTTCGTCGTCGAATCGGTAATGCGGTGGTGTTACGGCGGGGTGCATTACGTGCGTAACGTACGTTATGCATGATCCATAACGTACGTTATGACCCTTCACAATTTAGTACAGACATTTGGTTACGTACGTTAACCAGTACTGTGTTACGTACGTAACCATCATAACGTACGTTAACAGCCTCTGTTAACGTACGTAACGCACTGCCAGCGTTTTTAAATCTGACTTGGCCTCAGTCAGTTTCTTTTCATCCTTCTTCGCCCCTTTTCGCGACGTGAGTGTTCTTGAGTGCCTTTGGAGCGATTTGTCCAGAGCAATCCGTGGATTTCCTTTAGAGATTGATTATTGTGTACCAAGGGAGATTAATCTTCTACATTCACATCTTCCACCGATCGAATCAAGGTATTTCCTCAGAACCCTAACTTTGATGAATTTGTGGGTTTTTCGGGATTCTAGGGTTTAGTTACGAATTGTTCATCTATATATCGATATTCTTTACCGATTGTGAGTATTGAGTGATTCTAAATCCAACTTCCTTGACTTTAATCCGTGAATTATCAATACGGGGAGATTTTGCGTGAACCCTCGCCCGTATCGATTGAACGTCTATTATCGCGATTTATAATCGGGGTTTTGGGAGTATACCTTTCGATTATTGATGTCCGTTGGGACTGAGTTATGTTAATTCTTCGTTTAGGAACCGTTGTTTTCCAGTCGGATCATCCGTAGTCACTTTTCACTTCCGATTCTTCGAAGATGTCACAAAGGCAAGTACTTTACATTTGTTTACATGTTCTAGTATTTGAATTATGGCTGTATCGTGGTTGTTGTGGATGGTTATGTGTATCTTCACCTAGGGACGGTCCGACGGGGCCTCTAGGGATACGTATTGCCGTGTGTGTGCGTATCACGAACTGTGGTTAGCCACCCAGGGATGTCCGACGGGGCTCTGCGGGGTACGGTGGCCGTGAGTCTCGTGCCTAAGGTTAACTTTGAATTATGATTTGTTGTAGATAATTTGTTTTGTGTGTACATCATAAATATTCCTAATATGAAATGTTTTCTAAAATGACTTTTTGGCGCATATATTCATCTGATTAGAATGTAGTTCAAATGGATTGTACTTGCACTAGCAGTTGTCGCTAACCCCTTAAATGGGGGAAATACTTTTTGTATTTCAGGTATTGATCGTGGGGACAAGCGAACACTAGAGCCGTATGAGGATGATGGGCGAGCATGATACTGTCCAGAAGTTGATTATTGATGTTCTATATGTCGAATATTTGATATCTTGCTTTGGGGATTTTGGTTTTATAAAAACTGGTTTAAGTACTCGAGTACTTCTTTTACAAAATTGTTAATGTTGTGTTCCTGTTTGGGAAATGGATTAATGTTGGAATTTATTGTCGGATTGTAATCTCATTTGAATTGTCGTATTATTGATCATTGTTGTCATTGTCGAAGGTCTTGTTTGGTATGTTAGCCTGGTGGATTCCACAGTGTGGGGTCCACGGCGCTGTAATATCTGCTGAATGTCTTGGGGTGTTCTGAGAATATGGTATCGGAGACAGTTATGGATACCTACATGCCGGTCATTTGGGTCTAGTTAAGTGTCGTTTTGGGACAGTATCACCGCTATGCCATCATCTCGACGCCGGTGCTCGTAAGTTTTCCTAACTTGACTCGTTTCACCGTTCTGTTCTATTCCTGTCTTAGTATCTTTTGCGTTTTGCGTTTGAATTGTACTTACCAGTTGCTTCTTCAGAATTCCTGCTGGTAGAGGACGCGGATGCGGTCGCGGACGCGGTAGGGGACGTGGCGCGGCCGGTGGGCGGCCATGTCCGATCACTCGAACCGATCGGCGATGCCCTCTTTGTCGAGCAGTGTTCCCCCTAGTTAGGAGGTCACAGGACGATCTGCTAGCTCCTGTTATGCTCATGAGATTGTTGGAGTTGCCAACATATTACAGTAAGTAGCGAACCAGATGACGCTGCGGCTTAGGCCGTTACAGTCGGCCATGCTAATGCCAACCCGGTTCCGCCCTCCGGATCCGGTAATGATAAGCTACTTGGGGCGTGATTCGTATGCGTCCTCCGCAGCTTTGATGGTGCTTGACCCTTCTGGTTGGGAGAAATGGTTATTCGAGTTGGAGAAAGTGTTTGAGGCTGCTAATTGTTCCGAGGAGAGGAAAGTACCCATTGCTCAGTACTTCCTCGCCAAGGAGGCAGCGACGTGGTGGCAAGCGGTGAAACCGCGTGACCGGGCAGCTACGTGGGCAGAGTTTCGGGATCTGATGGAAGATGAATACTGTCCTTGGCCAGTGAAAGAGGGGAGGATCCGAGCCTTCTTTGAGGCTAAGCCCCAAGATGTTCCTATTTCTCAAGCTATCAAGGACTACAATCAACAGCTGCACTACGTGAGAAACCAAGTCCGAGATGAGCTAGATAAGATCCGCCACTTTGATATGCGGATGAAGCCGAGGGTGCGCCACTACATGTCTGGTCTGGGGTGCACGACTTTGAAAGATTATCAGAATAAAGCGATGGCTTACGAGATGTCGTTTTCTGCGACAGAGACGGCAGCTGAAGGAAAGAAGCAGAAGACCTCCGGTCAATTTCGGGAGGCAAGTCAGGAGGGTATCCGAAGGCTCAGTCCGGTTCGCGAGTCTTCGAGTCGATCGCCATTAGTTGGTCGAGGAACGGTTCTAGGTCTGCTGCTGCTGGTTCCGTTCGTGGTCCTACATGCTTCAACTGCAGTCGTCCGGGCCACATGATGAGTGAGTGTGATAGGCCTCCGATTCAGTGTCTTGCTTGTGGTCGTATGGGTCACCGTGCTAAGTTTTGTACGGATGCAGCTCGGGCTCCAGTTACTCAGATATCTGCTCCAGCTGCAGGAGAGCCGAGTGTGAATCAGGCACCGATAGTTCCTCAGCCGCAGCAGAGTTTTGGTAGAGGTCGGGGTCGTGGTCAGCCTTCTAGAGGGGGAGCTTCTAGTGCGGGGTCTGTTCCGCCCCGTGTGTATGAGATGAGGCGAGCCGGAGATCCCGACGCGACGGTGGCTACAGGTACCGTCCACATCCTTGACCATCCTGTTTCCGTATTGTTCGATTATGGTGCTACGCATTCTTTTATATCTTTGGATTGTGTGCGTCGCCCGCATGTTGATTGCCTTGTTGCTTGTGAGCCTTTTGTTGTTAAACTTCCTAGTGGGGATAGCATCGTGGGGATCGTGAGGTTAGAGATTTTCCGGTGAGTATCGCGGGGAGGGTTTGGCCTTCTAATCGATTGCGGTAGATATTAGAGATGAGGATTTGATTACGGGTGAGGATTGGTGGACCGTCATGGGCGATCATGAATTATAGAACGAGAACCGTTTCGATGTTAGCCTCGGCGATGCCGAGCATTCTTTGTGGGGCGTAGGCGGAGTAGCCAGAGGTTACCGATCGGCGCCTTGAGGGCCGTAAGCGCTTCGAGGAGGTTGCACGGGCTATTGGTGTTACGCTTTGAGATCGGAAGAAGGGGAGTTGAGCTCGTCTATTCCGGTAGTGTGTGAGTATCTGATGTTTTCGGATGAGTTGCGGGTTTGCCGCCGGACGAGAGGTTGAATTTACCGTCGATTTAGAGCCGGGTGCGGCACCTATCTCTAAACGCCATACCGGATGGCGCTGCCGAGATGCTTGAGTTGAAGAAAGCTTGATTGGGAGAGTTGCTAGACATTGGATATATTCGACCGAGCGCTTCGCCTTGGGGCGCACCGGTCCTATTCGTAAAGAAGAAGGATGGGTCACTTCGTTTGTGTATCGACTATCGAGAGTTGAACAAAGTGACCATCAAAAACAAATATCCGCTCCCGAGGATTGATGACTTGTTTGATCAGTTGCAAGGAGCGACCGTGTTTTCGAAGATTGATTTGAGATCGGGGTATTATCAGCTCCGAGTGAAGGATACCGATATTCCGAAGACGGCCTTTCGGACGAGATACGGTCACTACGAGTTTGTGGTTATGCCTTTTGGGCTAACCAACGCACCAGCCGTGTTCATGCAGCTTATGAACAAAGTCTTTATCGAGTACCTCGATAAGTGTGTAGTCGTTTTTATCGATGACATCCTGATTTACTCGAGGAGCGAGGAGGAGCACGCCCGTCATTTGCATATTGTGTTAGATATTTTGAGAACTCAGCATCTTTTTGCGAAGTTCTCAAAGTGCGAGTTTTGGTTACGGGAAGTTATGTTTCTCGGTCATGTGATCTCGGCCGAGGGTGTCCGTGTGGACCCACATAAGGTAGAGGCAGTGTTGGATTGGGCGCCGCCCAAGAACGTGAAAGAGGTCCGTAGTTTTCTGGGATTAGCCGGGTATTACCGTAGGTTCGTCGAGGGGTTCTCTAAACTTGCTCGACCTCGGCTCGGTTATTCTGACAGTCAGAGAAGTTTGTGTGGACCGATGAGAGGCAGAATAGTTTTGAGGAGTTGAAGAAGCGGTTGACGACCGCTCCTGTTTTGGCTTTACCGAGTGGTAACGATGGTTTCTCAGTTTATAGTGATGCTTCGGGCCAAGGGCTCGGATGCGTACTTATGCAGCACGGGAGGACGATCGCTTATGCTTCCCGTCAGTTGAAACCATATGAATTGAATTACCCTACGCACGATCTTGAGTTGGCCGCAGTCGTATTTGCGTTGAAGATCTGGCGTCATTACTTGTATGGCTCGTCGTGTCAGATTTTCACCGATCACAAGAGCCTGAAGTACATTTTCACGCAGAAAGAGCTTAATATGAGGCAGAGGAGGTGGTTGGAATTGATTAAGGATTACGATCTCGAGATCCTTTATCATCCGGGCAAGGCTAACGTGGTAGCAGATGCCTTGAGCCGGAAATCAGTATCGCTTCGAGCGCTTGAGTTACTTACGGCCCAGTCGGAACTTCAGCGTGAGTTTACGAGGTTGAGCATTGAGGTTGTGCTGCCAGAGAGTTCCGGGCAGTTGCGTACTCTTGAGATTTCTTCATCTCTGGTCGAGGACATTAAATCGGGACAGTTGGAGGACCCGATGTTTATTCAGCTTCGGGAGAGTGTAGAGAAGGGGAAAGCCCCGGGATTTGTTATTCATGAGGACGGAGTGTTCAGATTCCGAGGTCGGTTGTGTGTTCCGAACGACTCGGAAATGAGACAGAGTATTATGCGAGAGGCTCATGCGTCACCTTACTCAGTCCATCCGGGCTCGAGTAAAATGTATAAAGATCTGAGGAAGAATTTTTGGTGGAACGATATGAAGAAGGAGGTAGTTAAGTTTGTAGCTAAGTGTTTGACTTGTCAGCAAGTCAAGATTGAGCATCAGCGGCCAGCCGGATTATTGAAACCACTTCTGTTAGGAATGGAAGTGGGGGACATCTCTATGGATTTTGTCACGAGTTTACCGAGGACGAAGACTAGTATGAATATGGTATGGGTGATTGTAGACCGATCGACTAAGTCGGCACATTTCTCGGGCATCAAGGATACTTGGGGTCCGTAAAAGTTGGCTCGTATTTTTATCACTCAGATAGTGAGGCTTCATGGTACGCCGAGGACCATTATTTCAGCAGAGATGGCCGATTTGTATCGCATTTTTGGCAGGCGGTGCATAAGGCATTGGGGACTCGGCTACGTTTGAGCACTTCGTTCCATCCCAGGACCGATGGGCGATCGAACGTACCATTCGGACGTTCGAGGATTTGTTGCGCGTGTGCGTTAGGAGAGTAATCGGGAGGATCATTTGGCCTTAATTGAGTTTACTTATAATAATAGCTGGCACGCGTCGATTAAGATGGCACCGTATGAGGCACTTTATGGCCGACGTTGCCGATCACCGATATGTTGGGATGAACCGTCCGATTTGGTTGGCACCGAGCCGGACCTTGTGTTGGAGACGAGGGAGAAAGTTGAATTGATTAGAAAGAGGATGTTGGCTGCTCAGAGTCGACAAAAGTCTTACGCGGATGTTAGGCGTAGACCTTTGGAGTTTGAGGTGGGAGATCATGTTCTGTTGAGAGTGTCTCCGACGAAGGGAGTTTTTCGTTTTGGGAAGAAGGGGAAACTCAGCCCGAGATATATTGGACCTTTCGAGGTATTGGAGAGAGTCGGTGAGTTAGCGTACCGTTTGGCGTTACCTCCGTCGCTGAGTCATGTTCATAGCGTATTTCACGTTTCCCAGTTGAGGAAGTACGTTCCGGACCCGTCCCACATTATTGACTTTGGGGACGTGGAGATCGAGAAGGATATTACGTTTGAAGAGAGGCCCGTCAGAATTTTGGAGCGTCGTGACAAACAGTTAAGGCACAAAACCATTCCTTTGGTTAAGGTGCAATGGTCAAGGCACGGAGTAGAAGAAGCGACGTGGGAGCTAGAGGAGAATATGCGTTCGAGTTACCCCGAGCTTTTTGATTCTTAAGTTTCGGGACGAAACTTTATTTTAGAGGGGAAGAATGTAATATCCGTAATTTTCCCATTTTTAGCGGTTTCCATTTTTGGGTGTATGTCTATTTTTATCGACTCGCTTGTAACCGTTTCGACATTTTGAATCTATTTTGTTCTTGGAGTTTTTCCATTTGGACGAGTTTTGATGATGTTTTCCCGTAATTTCATTTTATGACATGTTTTGCCGTATGAACGTTCGATTCTTGTAAAACTCGTTCGTTTCCGTTGTTTCTTGGTTTGTACTAGTTCGTATGGTTGAGTTGGTCATGTTGAGACTTCTGGTTTACAAATCCGACGTTGTATCGTGATTTTCGGACGCTTGGGTCATCTTCGTAATTTCCTATAAATTTAGGGAAATTCATCTCCTTGTCGTATTTTGGATTCCTCAGTAGTTGGAAGTGCAATTACTTTCGAACACTCAACTCCGTTGTTATGAATAACTCATATTCACACTTTTGATTCTATCCTCGTGTTGTAGTTCGTAAATCGAATCGGTATGCGGTGGTGTTACGATCGGGGTGCATTACGTGCGTAACGTCGTTATGCATGATCCATAACGACGTTATGACCCTTCACAATTTAGTACAGACATTTGGTTACGACGTTAACGATCGTGTTACGTCGTAACCATCATAACGCACGCGTTAACGACCTGCATTAACGCATGCTTACCGAGCGTTTTAAATCGGACTTGGCCTCGATCGTTTCTTTTCATCCTTCTTCGCCCCTTTTCGCGACGTGAGTGTTCTTGAGTGCCTTTGGAGCGATTTGTCCAGAGCAATCCGTGGATTTCCTTTAGAGATTGATTATTGTGTACCAAGGGAGATTAATCTTCTACATTCACATCTTCCACCAGTCGAATCCAAGGTATTTCCTCAGGAACCCTAACTTTGATGAATTTGGGGGTTTTTCGGGATTCTAGGGTTTAGTTACGAATTGTTCATCTATATATCGATATTCTTTACCGATTGTGAGTATTGAGTGATTCTAAATCCAACTTCCTTGACTTTAATCCGTGAATTATCAATACGGGGAGATTTTGCGTGAACCCTCGCCCGTATCGATTGAACGTCTATTATCGCGATTTATAATCGGGGTTTTGGGAGTATACCTTTCGATTATTGATGTCCGTTGGGACTGAGTTATGTTAATTCTTCGTTTAGGAACCGTTGTTTTCCAGTCGGATCATCCGTAGTCACTTTTCACTTCCGATTCTTCGAAGATGTCACAAAGGCAAGTACTTTACATTTGTTTACATGTTCTAGTATTTGAATTATGTCTGTATCGTGGTTGTTGTGGATGGTTATGTGTATGTTCACCTAGGGACGGTCCGACGGGGCCTCTAGGGATACGTATTGCCGTGTGTGTGCGTATCACGAACTGTGGTTAGCCACCCAGGGATGTCCGACGGGGCTCTGCGGGGTACGGTGGCCGTGAGTCTCGTGCCAACGGTTAACTTTGAATTATGATTTGTTGGAGATAATGTGTTTTGTGTGTACATCATAAATATTCCGGAATATGAAATGTTTTCTAAAATGACTTTTTGGCGCATATATTCATCTGATTAGAATGTAGTTCAAATGGATTGTACTTGCACTAGCAGTTGTCGCTAACCCCTTAAATGGGGGAAATACTTTTTGTATTTCAGGTATTGATCGTGTGGACAAGCGAGCACTAGAGCTGTATGAGGATGATGGGCGAGCATGATACTGTCCAGAAGTTGATTATTGATGTTCTATATGTCGAATATTTGATATCTTGCTTTGGGGATTTTGGTTTTATAAAAACTGGTTTAAGTACTCGAGTACTTCTTTTACAAAATTGTTAATGTTGTGTTCCTGTTTGGGAAATGGATTAATGTTGGAATTTATTGTCGGATTGTAATCTCATTTGAATTGTCGTATTATTGATCATTGTTGTCGTTGTCGAAGGTCTTGTTTGGTATGTTAGCCTGGTGGATTCCACAGTGTGGGGTCCACGGCGCTGTAATATGCCCTGAATGTCTTGGGGGTGTTACAGCGAGTGGCTCGGTCGGTCCGATGATCTTTCTGCTGGTGCTTGCCCCAGTGTCCAAGAGTGCTTTTATCTCGTCGAGCTGGCGTTGCATAGCGGCCATCGCCATGGCCTGGCTGCTTGCGGCTAGACGCTCGGAGCGGGAGCCGAGGCGATCTAGAACTGACCCCCTGGCGTTCGGAATGGGAGCCAAGAGGCTGATCTGCCTTCGGCTGGGATTAAGGTAGGCCGAACTCCTGGTGACGGACTCGAATTCCGTCGTCTCATGGTTGGGGCTGTTGGGATTCCAAAAATAAAACGAAAAACAGAGCGGAAATAAATACGAATCCCAAATAGGATCGATCAAGTAACGTATCTACGAAAATATAACTAAATACAAAGATAAAGAATCATACCCTTGAAGCCTTTGAAATAATTCTTCGTAAAATTGATGATGATCACGAACCTCGTCCCGAACACGAAATCCCTTCGTTCCAAGCACCGAAAGTTCGAAGCCTCTACTTCACACGCGTCGGAAGTTGCCCGGAAAAATTCGATAGCAATCCGTTCTCCAAGAACACGGCTAGGAATTACTATAGGAATTTATATCTCACTTTTTCTTAAATTTTTTCTCAACTCAAAGTTAAAGAAAAAACAAAAAAATATTTTCTCTCTCTCTCCCTCAAGAACTCACGTCCAGCAGCACTTGAACATGAAGATGATGTGTGTGTGTGTATGTTTCAAGTCAAATTTCTCACGTTATGAGTTGGTTATACATTAATATATATATATATATATATATATATATATATATATATATATATAAAAACTCATTCATGTAATTATGAGTTGAGAAAGAATCTCAACTTAATAATTTAACATGACAACACAACACAAACACATGCATGGTGATCATGCCATGTGGGGGGACGGCCCATGTAGGAGTTTCCTAGAAAACGAGCCGAGCCACTCGGCTCGTGTACCGGACGTTCGTCAACGACTCCGTTAAATACACTCTGTTTATTTACCAATGTATTTATATAAATTAATTAATCCAGTTAATTAATTATATCAAACACAAATATATTTCTCTAAGAAATATTATTTATGAATTAAATTAATTACCCGGTAACTTAATTTTAATTCATAAGACCGCTATTTGATTTATCCAATAAATCATAATTAGATATCCAATATCTAATATTAATAGAGAGATTATAAATTCATATTTATCCGTCAACGCTCCTAATGCGCGACTCCGTGGGTCCATCTCATCCAGCATTGGGAGGAACCAATGAGTGCGGGCAGCACTTAGCCAGCCTAGCGGGCCGCACTGTAAACCCCGACTGAGAACGAATGAAGGGATCATTCCAGAACCATTATGTCGTGAATACTATATACGTATAGACCCTTCATCAGATGTCCCGGTCAAGTCTTCGGGTCACGGTAAAGTCAAACCCTACTGTTGACTAAACTCTATACATGTGTTAATGCAAATCAAGACCGACTGATTAATAGTCTATCTAATACGACTATATCAGAATGCTTTGGCCAAAGACTTATGATCTTATTTTCCATTAACCGTATAGGACATTCGCCTGCTCACTAACAGGAGATAGAATCCTTTCTTGGCGTACAGTAAAGACTGCTACCTGCTCGTATAGTCCGCACTTCGAGGTCGACTCAGCAATTGAGAAAATGAGTCTAACTACTCTAATGACAAACTAAACATCACAGGCACATCTTCTACTGAACCCTCAAGTCAAAGGTCCACGTATACTATCACAACCTTTCGATTCGTCATCGACTCTCCGAGAGTGAATACCGTGTGACTGAATCGAGTATGAGTCGTGTTCGAGTATACTGGCCCCACCAATATACTTATAACTATGCTACCAAGACGTGCACACGTCCTAGCATCAGTTATACAAGTCGTATTAAAACTTAATGCCCATTTTAAGTTTATTGACTTGCGAACAATTTACGTAAATAAACTTTAAACACTTCCAGTGCATTTTCTCTTATCCCATAACGAGAATAGAATGTTCGATTTATTTACATGGACTTCATTTCAATGTTTACCAAGTCAAGAATGCAATTGAAATACAATAAACAGTGAATGAATCGTATTGCCTTTTTATTAATTATTCCATAATTACAAGTACAATGCCCTTACTCTCTCATCCCCTGAGTGGCATTCGAGGGCATATTCCTAATAATCTACCACTTGCACTCAATGTCACACATCATGGTATCCAATACCCATGTTCTTCAGATGTCTTTCTAAGACGGCCTGAGATAATGGCTTAGTCAGCGGGTCAGAGACATTGTCTTCTGAGTCTACTCTTTGCAATGAAACATATCCTTTTTCCACCATCTCTCGAACGATGTGGTACTTTCTCTCTATATGCTTGGTGTTGTGGTGAGCCCTCGTCTCCTTATCTTGAGCGACATCTCCATCATTATCACAGAATAGTGATATAGGCAACTCCGCATTAGGGACCACTTGAAGTTCTTGTATAAACTTCTGCATCCAAAATGCTTCTTTGCTAGCCTCTGAGGCAGCTTGATACTCTGCTTGGCAGGTGGAATCTGCAGTAGCAGTTAGCTTGGAGCTTCTCCAAGATACTGCTCCTCCATTGAGAGTAAACAAATACCCAGATGTCGACTTAGAGTCGTCATTGTCTCCTTGAAAATCAGAATCGGTGAATTCAATCACCTTCAGTTCTCCACCACCATAAGTAAGAACTAAATCTCTAGTTCTTCTTAAGTACTTAAGAATGTTCTTTACGGCAGTCCAATGTTCCCTTCCCGGGTTTGCTTGAAATCGACTTACCATACTCACAGCGTAGGCTAAGTCTGGTCTCGTACACAACATAGTGTACATGAGGCTACCCACTGCCGAGGCATAGGGTACCTTACTCATCTCTCTCTTGTCTTCCTCACTTTGAGGACACATTTTCGTGGTGAGATGAATTCCATGTCGCATGGGAAGGAACCCTCTTTTAGATTCATCCATCTTGAATCTTCTCATGATTTTATCTATATAGAGGGCTTGGGAAAGTCCTATCATTCTTCGCGGTCTATCTCTGTAAAGACGGATCCCTAGAATATAGGAAGCTTCTCCCAAGTCTTTCATGGAGAACATTTTAGAAAGCCAAGCTTTCATAGTGCTGAGCATTGCTATGTTATTTACTATAAGTAGAATATCATCTACATATAGTACTAAGAACGCAATGTTGCTCCCACTGACCTTTTTGTAAACACACGGTTCCTCCTCATTTAAATGCGAAGTCAAAGTCCTTAATCGCCGTCAAATCGAAGGTTCCAACTCCGAGAAGCTTGCTTGGACCATAAATGGCTCGTTACACACTTTATGAATATTAGCTTTGGACACAAAACCCTTAGGCTGTTCCATATAGATTTCCTCCTCGAGGTATCCATTTAGAAAAGCCGTTTTGACGTCCATTTGCCATATTTCATAATCATAATAGGCAGCAATAGCAAGCATCATGCGAATCGACTTTATCATAGCTACGGGCGAGAAGATATCATGATAATCGATTCCTTCCCTTTGGGTATAACCCTTTGCCACAAGCCCGGCCTTATAGGCATCAACCTTGCCATCCCCATCAGTCTTTCTCTTATAGATCCATTTATTTCCAATAGTCCTCATGCCAGTTGGAAGATCTACTAGAGTCCAGACCTGATTGGTATGCATAGAGTCTATCTCAGCTTTCATTGCTTCTTGCCATTTATCGGAGTCTACATCCACTATCGCTTGGTCATAGGTGACAGGGTCGTTTTCACTGCTATCAGGTGTGTCGTGGAGACCCAGTTCCTCGACATGTGTATAGCCATACCTCTCAGGTAAGTGAGATACCCTATCAAACCTTTGAAGTGGAGGCTGTGTTACAATAGGTTCGGTTCTTGATCCCTGATCAGATGTCTCCTTAGGACTTTCATTATGCTCTTCCAAAGAGATATTTCTACCCGAGCCACCTTCCTGAATGAATTCATCCTCAAGGAAGTGCGCTTGTAATGCCACAACGACCCTATGGTCTTCTGGCATGTAGAATAGATAACCCATCGAGTCCTCTGGGTATCCTATGAAACGTCCTTTTATGGACCTCGCTTCCAATTTGTCCACCTTAGCCTTTTTGACATAGGCTGGACATCCCTAGATCCTTATGTGATTAAGGCTTGGTTTCTTACCCTTCCACATCTCATGCGGAGTGATAGAACAGATTTGGAAGGACATCTATTAAGGATATAGGCAGCGGTTAGTATGGCATAGCCCCACAGGTAAATAGGTAAATCAGTGTAATTTAACATGGAGCGAACCATGTCCAACAAAGTTTGATTTCTCCTTTCTGAAACACCATTTAACTGTGGGGTTCCTGGAGGCGTGAATTGTGAAACTATTCCATGTTCCTTAAGGAACTCATCAAACTCAGTGCTCATATATTCGCCACCTCGGTCTGACCGAAGTGCTTTGATATGACATCCAGTTTGTTTTTCAACTAGGGCCTTAAATTCTTTGAATTTAGCAAAGGCTTCGGATTTATGTTTCATTAAGTACACAATCCCATACCTAGTATGATCATCTGTGAACGTTATGAAATATTGATATCCGTCTCGGGCTACTTCTAAAGCACCACAAACATCGGTATGCACCAATCCAAGTTTATCGGCAGCCCTTTCAAAAGTCCCTGTGAAGGGGAACTTAGTCATTTTGCCTCTAAGGCAAGATTCATAAGTTGGATAGGGTTCTACACCCAATGGACTTAAAAGTCCATCTTTCTCCATTTTCTGAACCTTGGTCTGACCAACATGACCAAGTCTAAGGTGCCATTTAAGAGCTTGATTAGTATCTTGCCAACCACGTTTCCTAGTTATAGTGTTCACTGCTGTTTTATTTTGCATGTTCAGATGATATAAACCATTCAACAATGTAGTTGTTCCAACCAATTTATTTCGAAAATAAATTTTACAACTACCATTGCCAATGAAGAAACAAAATCCTTTCCGGTCCAAGACTGGAATGGATACAATGTTTTTATGCCCCTTGGGCAAAACAAGTACTTCATCTAATGTCAAAATAAAACCGGATTCTAAACCCAGAAGGATTGATCCAATATCGGTTGCCTCGACACTTTGTCCGCTTCCAACAGTGATCATTATTTCCCCATCTTCAAGTTTTCTACTTCGTTCCAGATCCTGATTCATAGTACAAATCTGAGAAGTGGCACCTGAATCCAGAATCCATGAAGCAGAATATACAGTAGCGGAACAATTAGTTTCAAAAACAAAAAGTTTCGTACCTGATGCGCCATTAATCTTGGGACAAGTCCTTTTCCAGTGGCCCAGCTCACCGCATTCAAGGCATTTGTCCGTAGGTTTTGGACCGCCTACCTTTTGAACCTTTCGGGCCTTGCCCTTTCCTTTTTGCACCCCTTTCTTGGGTTCGTACTGCTCGTAGGTCTTTTTCTTCTTGTTCTTGGACCTCCTAGGCCCAGAAGAAATCACAAGAGCAGCCTCTCTCGGTTTAGTCTTCATGTTAGACTGCGCCATCACCAGTTTATTCATTAGCCCAGCTAATGTGCATGTAATTTCATTACAGTTGAAATTCATTACAAACTGCGTGAATGAGTCAGGGAGAGATTGAAGGATGAGATCAATTTGAAGGGATAAATCCATATTAAAGTTGAGCACCTCGAGCCTCTCAATCATAGAGATCATCTTGAGGACGTGGTCTCCCACTTTCTCCCCTTCTTTCATCCTAGCTTGAACAAGCTGCGATATCTCATATCTAGCAGTCTACCGTGCTCTCCATAAAGTTCGGTCAAGTGTGCGAGAATGCGCCAGCGAAGTCATTTTCTCGTGCGCTCTCTGCAGCTCATTAGTCATTGAGCCCATCATAAAGCCACGGACTAGCACGTCATCCTTGACCCATTTTTCATGGACGTCAATGTCTTCCTGATTACCCCTAGTCCGGATTGGAGTCGGTGGAATGTCCGCCTCCAAGACGTATCCCAGAGACTCCATACTGAGTACAATCATCAGATTCCGCAACTACCAACAAAGTTGGGGCCGATTAGAGATTCTTTTCAAGTAGTATTGCAAGTGGGTTTTTAGCCATTTTAGAGAGATTCAATTTCGTTTTCTGAAAAGATTTAGACAAGATTAAATTAGTGACTTGTTTAATTATGACCGAGTATAGAATTTAAGGGCTTGTATAATTCTTGTCTCGGCTCCCACTAATTTTATCGGAATTATACACTCCCATGTTATAATCCGGAAATCATGGTTAGATCGACTTCTTAGTGGTGATCAAGTTCTTTACAAATTTTAACAGATGCAACCTATCAGGTTTCTTGCCAATTAATTTCTGTAAAGTAGTGTCTAACACCAACCCGTCTAACGGATGATTTGATCTTCTTTTACCCCTAGTCTTCATGCCCTCAACCTATCAGGTTTCTTGGCAATCCAGACTATCTAAGTTGTTGACCATCAACGTCTATCAGTTTGACTATTGAATCTCACCCGACAACCTATCAGGTTTCTAGGGGCGAAATTTATCACCAACCGAAGGCATATAATGCACTCAAGAATTTTTCAACCTCTACCAAATGTACTACCCCGATAACTCAGAAGCATAACACACCAGCTCGGGTATCAATTTTCTACGAGTTTGATGGAGGGTAGGACACCTCGTAACCTTTTTTTTAAACTTAGTCTGTTTGTAGTCGGGAGAATTTCGTGATTAATGTTACACTTTGCACATTAATTCAATTATACGCGTGTTTGTTGGTTTGTCAATCATTCAAAATGAAAAACAGAAAACAGTAACCTAGTTACTACCAACATATAGCTCATGGACCTAATTCCTAAGTACTGGGCCAAGCGAATGACCCAATAAATAAAAAAAACAGTCTTCGATTCTTCGTCTTCTCGGTCGGTTGTCTTCGGTCTTCTTCATACCCAAAATAATAATTACATCATTGAAAAATTGCATCCTATACAAGTTTTTCTAGTAAATATAAATAGGCTCAAAACGGCCTTTACAACCCAATCGAATCGAACAAATCAAAAACTAAGTCCACGAGCTATATCACCATCACATAAGGATTCCATACAACATGTAATGGCAACGAAATTAAACAATTAATATTAATATAAATTAATCTAATTAATCTATAAATTAATCTATTCAATTTCTACTATATTAATCCAATTAATATAAAGTGGCATTAAAATTAAATAATCAATTAATATATTAATCCAATCAATATAAAATTAATCTATTCAATTTTAATGGTATTAATCCAATTAATACTAATAATCGTCATTTTAATTGCTCAAGTAATCCGCAAAATAATATTCTCGTTTAATTTATTTCCTTAACACAAAAATATTCCAAATATTAATTTAGTCAAATTAAAATCCAATTTAAATTTTGGGAAATAATTACAATGAAATATAAACTTAAAACGAGTCCGGACAATCCGGTTTTAGGCCCACCATGCCCGATTCAAAATCGGCCAAAAACCCGAGGGTCGTGGCCGAGCCATGCTCGGCACTGGCCGAGTCCCGATCGGCAGGCATTATTGCCTCTCGGCACTGCGGCGAGTATGGCCGAGCATGAAATGGGCAGAAACAGGCAAAGGCCGCCAAGACCATCACGGGCACTTGCCGCTTTCGTTTTTCGGTTCGTTTCCAAAAACGTGATGCTACAACGAACAATTTAAAATCTACGATTATTCCAAACATGATTCTAAATCATAATCATCGTCCAAAAGCATTCAAAATGCCCAAAAAATCGTATATACGGAAACATTGATCTCGCTCCGATACCATTGTTGGGATTCTGAAAATAAAACGAAAAACGCAGCGGAAATAAATACGAATCCCAAACAGGATCGATCAAGTAACGTATATACGAAAATATAACTAAATACGAAGATAAAGAATCATACCCTTGAAGCCTTTGAAATAATTCTTCGTAAAATTGATGATGATCACGAACCTCGTCCCGAACACGAAATCCCTTCGTTCCAAGCACCGAAAGTTCGAAGCCTCTACTTCACACGCGTCGGTGTAATATCTGCATTTTTCTTCTTTTCCCGATATTCCCATTTTGGTGAATTTTTGTTTTTAGCGACTCGCCTGTAACCTTATCGATATTTTGAATCTATTTTATTCTTGGAGTTTCTCCATTTTGACGAGTTTCGGAGATGTATTAATATTATTCTGTTTTATGTCATATATTATGGCATGGACGTTGTTTCTCGTAGAACCCGTTCGCTTTTATATTTTCTTTGGTTTCACGAGTTCGTATAGTTGAGTTATCCATGTTGTGAGTTTCGATTTGTTAATCCGGCATTGTATCGCGATTTTTGGACGTTTGGGCTGTTTCGTAATTTTCCCTAAGTTTAGGGTATTCTTGTTATCTTTGATGTTCCTGAACCTTCGGGCATTCGGAATCACGCTTCATCGTAACATTTTGATTTCTGACTTAAATCCGTGGTGAGTGTATCCGGTGGTCATGGATACACCTTGTTATTTTTCTCTTTTCGATCGTCTCCTCGTCGAGCAGTGTTTCAGACTGGCCTGCTGTCACAGGCCATGTTACGGTCGTAAGCCGTATATGTTACGGCCGTAATAATCGAGAGTTACGGCCGTAAGCTTCCTTCATACAGCCGTAACAAGGCTTCGTTTCTTACCCGCTGGTCCAGTTCTGAGTTACGGGCGTATCATGCTCGAGTTACGGCCATAAGTATCGATACGACCGTAATGATATTCTTGATATGGCTGTATGTGTCATTCGTCGAATTTGCCCAATTCTCTCCAGAGGCCAGTTACGGCCGTAAGAGAGTCAGGTTACGGCCGTAATGTTCCTATGTTACGGTCGTATGTTATGGATGTTACGGCCGTAACACCGGCCAGTATATAAACTGGCAGCAGCCGTATTTTTCTCATTTCTCACCTCTCTCACTTCTCTTCGCGACGGGAACGACTTGGAGAGCTAGGTTTCGCCCGATTTTCGCCCAAACACCATTGTAGAAGTATATTCAAGCTTCATATCATCAACCTATCACTAATCATTCGTTGTTCATCGTCAAATCAAGGTAAAATTTCCTAGAACCCTATTTTGGGAAAGATTTGGGGGTTTTTGTGTTTTCGTCCGATCCGTCCCGTTTTGTTAGTTAATTCATGATGAATATGATTAATCTTGTTGGTATTCCTCATTTCCCTACGATTCATGGTATATTTCGTAGTATCTTTTGTTATCGAGAGGGTTTGGTTGTGGTCCGCCCTCGTTGTTGTTTTCGTACGAATATACATGAATCGTAGGTGGGTTTTCGGGTGTATTCCATTTCCATAATCGTTTAGAAGTGGTTGTGATTGTGTTATTCGAATCGTTAGGTCCACTTCCGCCGATTTCTCGCGATTGTGCTTGACTCTCCCTTTCCGTTCGTGTCACCGTCTATTAATCGAGGCAAGTATCCTTATGAACTTACGATCTTGACATATTAGTATTGTATGAGAAATTGTGTGTGTATACTCACTACGGGTTAGATCCGACGGGGTCTCGGTAGGGCTCCACGAAGCTGTGGGGCTGCGAGTTTGCTTTTAACCACTACGGGTTAGATCCGACGGGGTCTCGGTAGGGGTCCACGAAGCTGTGGGTCCGTGGTTAATTGTGGTGTATTTTACAAATGTGGTTGACTATTGGCATTTCCGGAAATGATTGTTTTGGAACTATTGTTTTCTTGATTGCATGCATTTACTATATGTGTAAGATGTAAGTTGTTCATTTGGTTACTTGTACTAGCGTAATTGCTAACCCCTCTGGGGACCCGTTTTGGGGAAATTCGTTTTATGAATTTCAGGTCAGGTTCATCGAGGCAATGGTCTTTGGACCAGTACGCGGATGATGGCCGTGCGTGATGATTGTGCACGAGTGATGTCTTAGTGTCTTCTATCTTTTCATCTTTTGTGGTTTTTGTACTAATAGTAGTACTCGAGTACTTAAGAGTTTTTATTCGTCCGGGTTGTATTGTTGTCTATTATGTTTGTGTTGGATGATGGTGTTATGTTTGACCGGTTGAACCGGGTGAATTATTCTGTTTTACATCTTTATGACGAGGTGTTATTTTATCGTTTCTATGAGTCGATGAGTATGATGTTGCTCAGTCTGGTGGGTCCCAGATAGGGATTCACGGTGCTGTAATATACCTCGAATATCTTGGGGGTGTTACAGAAAATGGTATCGGAGCACTGGGTTTATGGATACCTAGGCTTGTCGGTTTATTGGGTCTTGTTGTGTTTCGTTTTGCACATCATCGTCACGCTGCCATGATTCCGGTACTACCAGTGTCCGTAAGTTTTCCCTAACTCTATTCCTTATTTCCTTGTATCGCACCTTTGATTCTCGATTGTGATTGTTTCTCTTCTCGTACTTACCATCGTATGACCTTGGTTACTTCTTTAATAGGGCTGGCAATTCCCGACACGACACGATAACCCGACACGAACACGCACGAAATTAATGGGTTAGTGTTTGGCCTTATCGTGTTCGTATCCTTATCGTGTCGACACGATAAGGACACGCTAATTTCGTGTCGTGTTCGTGTCGGATTCGTGTCGTGTTCGTGTAACACGATAACTTTCGTGTTCGTGTCGTGTCGTGTCGTGTTCGTGTAACCCGATAATATTTATATATTTTTAGAAATAATTTTATTATCATTTTAAATATTTTAACTTTATTTTCTAATTTTTTTATTTGAATTTATCGATTCGTGTCGTATCGTGTCATTATCGTGTCGTGTCAACACGAAAAATATCGTGTCGTATCGTGTTCGTGTCGTGTTCGTGTCGTGTCCGTGTTTCAACCTTTCGTGTCGTGTTCGTGTTCGTGTCGGGCATATACTTAACGGGTCGTGTTCGTGTTTGGCCTTATCGTGTCGTGTCGTTATCGTGTCGACCCGATAACGACCCGACACGCACGAATTGCCAGCCCTATTCTTTAACATCAGTATGGATGCTGGAAGAGATCGTGGTCGTGGTCGTGGCCGTGGACGCGGCCGGGGACGTGCGGCAGCCGGTGGGGCGGCCACGTCGCAGTCTTCGGGAGCCGGCAGTACCGGCGACCGTCACAGTCATGCTTCTTCTCAGGAGCACGCCGACCTTGGTATTGCGGCCGTTATGCAGCAAATGGTGAATCAAATGGCGGCGATAGCTCAGGCGGTTCAGAACCCGGATCCGGCCCACGCTAATCGGGGCGGAGCGGATCGCTGGCTTCAGGATGTCATCAAGATGCATCCTCCTCAGTTCTCGGGAGCTTCGGACCCGATTGGCTGGGAGGGGTGGATCAAGGAGATATCTAAGGTCTTCACTGCTACCAACTGTCCCGAGGACCGTAAGGTCCCTATTGCCCAGTACTTTCTCACTGGGGACGCTACGGATTGGTGGGAGGCCGTTGGGCCCAAAGACCATGTTGCTTCATGGGCCGAGTTTCAGGAATTGATGGAGGCCGAATATTGCCCGTGGCCGGTCAGACAGGCTCGAGTACATGCTTTCTATGATGCTCAACCACGGGGTATCCCCGTATCTCAGGCTATTGCCGATTTTAACAAGGAGTTGGGTTATGTGAAGACCCAAGTTGTCGAGGAGAGTGACAAAATTTTCCATTTTTCCAGACGGATGAAGTTATCGATTCGGGACTACATGTCGGGGCTCGTTTGTACTACCTTGAAAGATTACCAGAGCAGGGCCCTTGCTTACGATATGTCTGTGACGGCGAGTGAGGCGGCCCGCGAGATCAAGAGGCAGAAGTCCGCCGGGAATTTTTCGGGCCACAAAGGTGGGGGTCGGCAGAAATTCCAGTCTGCTAACTTTTCCGCTGGTGGTGGCCCAGCTCGATCTACTGGGTTTCCCCGTAGGGCTTCCAGTACCCCTCCCAGGGAGGTGAAGTGTTTTAACTGTGGCCATCAGGGCCACATCAGTCGTATTTGTCCGAACCCTTTGCTGACGTGTAACCAGTGTGGCCAGCCGGGTCACAAGGCTACTTTCTGTGTTGAGAGAGAGAAAATCCTTGGTGCCCGGGCTTCCATTCCAGTGCCTAGAGAACCAAGTGTAAATCAAGGATCGTTTGCTTCTCAATCTCCGCCAAGTGCTAGTCGAGGGAGAGGTCGGAGTCAGCCCGCTAAGGGGGGAGCTTCCAGTGTCGGCTCAGCCCACCCGCATGTCTATGAGATGCGTAGAGCCGATGACCCAGCGGCTACTGTGGCGACAGGTACCGTTCATATCCATTCTCATCCTGTCAGTGTGCTTTTTGATTCGGGTGCTATGCATTCATTCATATCTCTAGAGTGTGTGCGTCGTTTGAATCTCGACTGTTTGACGCCTTGTGAGCCCTTCATCGTTAAGATTCCTAGCGGTGATAGGATCGTTGGTGATCAAGAGGTTCTAGACTGTTCTGTGCTTATTTGTGAGAGGGTTTGGCCCTCTAATCTTATTGTTGTGGGTATCGAGGGTGAGGATTTGATTCTTGGGGATGATTGGCTCGAGCGGCATGGTGCGATCATGAACTACCGCACGAGAATCATCACTATGTTAGCCGAGGACGGCACCGAGCACTCTTTCGCGGGGCGAAAGAGGGAAAACCAGAAGTTCGTTATTAACGCCTTGAAGGCGATGAGACTCCTGCGAAAGGGGTGTACTGGCTTTTGGTGCTACGCCTTGAAGGCGGAGAGTGGTGGAGTCGAGCTTTCGTCGATTCCAATCGTTAGTGAGTTTCCTGATGTATTTCCTGATGAGTTACCGGGATTGCCACTGGATCGTGAGGTCGAGTTTGCTATAGAGTTAGAGCCGGGCGCGGCTCCTATTTCGAAGGCGCCGTATCGCATGGCACCTTCAGAGATGTCAAAGTTGAAGAAGCAGCTGAGTGAGCTTTTTGAGTCGGGGTATGTTCGACCGAGCACCTCGCCCTGGGGCGCACCGGTCCTGTTTGTGCGGAAGAAGGATGGTTCACTACGTTTGTGTATCGACTATCGCGAACTAAACAAGGTGACCATCAAGAACAAGTATCCTTTGCCAAGAATTGATGACTTGTTCGACCAGTTGCAGGGAGCTGCGGTATTGATTTGAAATCGGGGTACTATCAGCTCCGGGTGAGGGAGTCCGATGTGCCGAAAACAGCTTTTCGGACTAGATACGGACATTATGAGTTTGTAGTCATGCCTTTCGGATTAACTAATGCACCGGCGGTGTTCATGCAGTTGATGAACAAAGTATTTATTGAGTATTTGGATAAGTGTGTCGTCATTTTCATTGACGATATTCTTATTTATTCGAGGAACGAGGAAGAGCATGCCCATCATTTGCGAGTAGTATTAGACATCTTGAGGACTGAGCAACTCTATGCGAAGTTCTCGAAATGTGAGTTCTGGCTGAAGAAAGTGATGTTTCTAGGTCACGTGATTTCAGCCGAGGGGGTTCGTGTGGATCCACAGAAGATAGAGGCAGTATTGGATTGGGCACCGCCCAAGAATGTGAAGGAGATCCGTAGTTTCTTGGGTTTGGCAGGCTACTACCGTAGGTTCATCGAGGGTTTCTCGAAACTGGCTCGGCCACTTACACAGTTGCTCCATAAGTCCAAGAAGTTCGTCTGGAATGACGAGAGGCAGTCGAGTTTTGAGGAGCTGAAGAGGCGTCTGACTTCAGCCCCGGTTTTGGCATTGCTGTGCGGCAACGAGGGTTTTGCTGTTTATAGTGATGCTTCGGGTCAGGGTCTTGGGTGCGTATTGATGCAGCATGGCAAGACCATTGCCTATGCGTCGAGACAGTTGAGGTCGTATGAGTTGAACTACCCTACTCATGATTTGGAGTTAGCGGCAGTCGTTTTTGCGCTCAAGATTTGGCGTCACTATCTTTTCAGCTCTGCATGTCATATTTTTACCGATCATAAAAGTCTGAAATACATATTTACCCAGCGAGAGTTGAATATGAGGCAGAGGAGGTGGTTAGATCTGATCAAGGATTATGACCTCGAAATCCTTTATCATCCGGGCAAGGCGAACGTCGTGGCCAACGCCTTGAGTCGGAAACCGATTGCGTTGCGAATGCTTGAGATCCTTACATCTCAGTCTGAGCTTCGGCGGGCTTTGATCGAGTTAGATATTGAGGTTTTGTTGCCTGGAGCTGTCGGGCAACTTTGTGCTTTAGAGATTTCGTCATCTTTGATCGATGAAATTAAGTCAAGGCTTAGAGGATCCGATGATTACTCAAATCCGAGAGAACGTTCTTAAGGGAAAGTCTCCTGGGTTTGTGATTCACGAGGATGGTATTTTGAGATTCCAGAGTCGGCTTTGTGTGCCGAACGACTTAGAGTTGAGACAGAGTATTCTGCGCGAGGCCCATGCTACACCTTACTCCGTTCATCCCGGTTCGAGTAAGATGTATAAGGACCTGAGGAGGAATTTCTGGTGGAATGATATGAAGGAGTAGGTCGCACAGTTTGTGGCGAGATGTTTAACTTGTCAGCAGGTCAAAATCGAGCATCAGCGACCTGCCGGATTATTACAGTCACTTCCTATTCCGGAATGGAAATGGGAAGATATATCGATGGATTTCATTACGAGCCTGCCGAGATCGAGGTCGGGCATGAATATGGTATGGGTGATTGTTGATCGTTTGACCAAGTAGGCACATTTTCTGGGCATCAAGGACACTTGGGGCCCGGAGAAGTTAGCTCGTGTGTTTATCGCGCAGATTGTGAGGCTTCACGGTACTCCGAAGTCTATCGTTTCGGATCGTGATGGCCGTTTTGTATCGCACTTTTGGCAGGCGGTGCATAAGGCGTTGGGTACTTGTTTGCATTTGAGTACCTCTTTTCATCCCCAGTCAGATGGACAGTCAGAACGCACTATCCAAACGTTCGAGGATATGTTGGGTGCTTGTGCTCTCGATTGGAGCAGTAACTGGGAGGAGCATTTGCCATTGATCGAATTCACGTACAACAATAGTTGGCACGCGTCGATTCGGATGGCACCGTATGAGGCACTTTATGGGCGGCGATGTCGATCACCGATTTGTTGGTATGAGGCGTCCGATTTGATCGGGACAGAGCCGGATGTCGTTTTAGAGACGAGGCGGAAGATAGAATTAATTCGGGAACGAATGTTGACTGCCCAGAGTCGACAGAAGTCATATGCCGATGTCCGTCGTCGACCTTTGGAATTCGAGGTAGGAGACCACGTTTTACTAAAGGTGTCGCCGACGAGAGGTGTTTTCCGTTTCGGGAAAAAGGAGAAGTTGAGTCCGAGATTTATCGGGCCCTTCGAGATTCTCGAGCAAGTCGGTGGGTTAGCATACCGTTTGGCGTTACCTCCGGCCTTGAGTCACGTTCATAGTGTTTTTCATGTTTCCCAGCTGAGGAAATATGTCCCGGATCCTAGTCACGTCATCGATTATGGGGAGATTGATGTCGCCGAGGATGTTACTTTTGAAGAACATCCTTTGAAGATTTTGGAGCATCGCGAGAAACGACTGAGACATAAAACCATTCCCTTGGTCAAGGTGCAGTGGTCGAAGCATGGTGTCGAGGAGGCGACCTGGGAAACCGAGGATAGCATGCGTGCTAAGTACCCCGAGTTGTTTGTGTCTTAAATTTCGGGACGAAACTTATTTTTAGTTGGGTAGAATGTAATATCTGCATTTTTCTTCTTTTCCCGATATTCCCATTTTGGTGAATTTTTGTTTTTAGCGACTCGCCTGTAACCTTATCGATATTTTGAATCTATTTTATTCTTGGATTTTCTCCATTTTGATGAGTTTCGGAGATGTATTAATATTATTCTGTTTTATGTCATGTATTATGGCATGGACGTCCGTTTCTCGTAAAACCCGTTCGCTTTTGTATTTTCTTTGGTTTCACGAGTTCGTATAGTTGAGTTATCCATGTTGTGAGTTTCGGTTTGTTAATCCGGCGTTGTATCGCGATTTTTGGACGTTTGGGCTGTTTCGTAATTTTCCCTAAGTTTAGGGTATTCTTGTTATCTTTGATGTTCCTGAACCTTCGGGCATTCGGAATCACGCTTCATCGTAACGTTTTGATTTCTGACTTAAATCCGTGGTGAGTGTATCCGGTGGTCATGGATACACCTTGTTATTTTTCTCTTTTCGATCGTCTCCTCGTCGAGCAGTGTTTCAGACTGGCCTGCTGTCACAGGCCATGTTACGGCCGTAAGCCGTATATGTTACTGCCGTAATAATCGAGAGTTACGGCCGTAAGCTTCCTTCATACGGCCGTAACAAGGCTTCGTTTCTTATCCCCTGGTCCAGTTCCGAGTTACGGGCGTATCATGCTCGAGTTATGGCCGTAAGTATCGATACGGCCGTAATGGTATTCTTGATACGGCAGTATGTGTCATTCGTCGAATTTGCCCAATTCTCTCTAGAGGCCAGTTACGGCCGTAAGAGAGTCAGGTTACGGACGTAATGTTCCTATGTTACGGCCGTATGTTATGGATGTTACGGCCATAACACCGGCCAGTATATAAACTGGCAGCAGCCGTATTTTTCTCATTTCTCACCTCTCTCACTTCTCTTCGCGACGGGAACGACTTGGAGAGCTAGGTTTCGCCCGATTTTCGCCCAAACACCATTGTAGAAGTATATTCAAGCTTCATATCATCAACCTATCACTAATCATTCGTTGTTCATCGTCAAATCAAGGTAAAATTTCATAGAACCTTATTTTGAGAAAGATTTGGGGGTTTTCATGTTTTCGTCCGATCCGTCCCGTTTTGTTAGTTAATTCATGATGAATATGATTAATCTTGTTGGTATTCCTCGTTTCCCTACGATTCATGGTATATTTCGTAGTATCTTTTGTTATCGAGAGGGTTTGGTTGTGGTCCACCCTCGTTGTTTTCGTACGAATATACATGAATCGTAGGCGGGTTTTCGGGTGTATTCCATTTCCGTAATCGTTTAGAAGTGGTTGTGATTGTGTTATTCGAATCGTTAGGTCCACTTCCGCCGATTCCTCGCGATTGTGCTTGACTCTCCCTTTCCGTTCGTGTCACCGTCTATTAATCGAGGCAAGTATCCTTATGAACTTACGATCTTGACATATTAGTATTATATGAGAAATTGTGTGTGTGTGTATACTCACTACGGGTTAGATCCGAGGGGTCTCGGTAGGGCTCCACGAAGCTGTGGGGCCGCGAGTTTGCTTTTAACCACTACAGGTTAGATCCGACGGGGTCTCGGTAGGGGTCCACGAAGCTGTGGGTCCGCGGTTAATTGTGGTGTATTTTACAAATGTGGTTGATTATTGGCATTTCCGGAAATGAGTGTTTTGGAACTATTGTTTTCTTGATTGCATGCATTTACTATATGTGTAAGATGTAAGTTGTTCATTTGGTTACTTGTACTAGCGTAATTGCTAACCTCTCTGGGGACCCGTTTTGGGGAAATTCGTTTTATGAATTTCAGGTCAGGTTCATCGAGACGAGCGGGCGCTGGACCAGTACGCGGATGATGGTCGTGCGTGATGATTGTGCACGAGTGATGTCTTAGTGTCTTCTATCTTTTCATCTTTTCTCGTTTTTGAACTAATAGTTGTACTCGTGTACTTAAGAGTTTTTATTCGTCCGGGTTGTATTGTTGTCTATTATGTTTGTGTTGGATGATGGTGTTATGTTTGACCGGTTGAACCGGGTGAATTATTCTGTTTTGCGTCTTTATGACGAGGTGTTATTTTGTCGTTTCTGTGAGTCGATGAGTATGATGTTGCTCAGCCTGGTGGGTCCGAGATAGGGATTCACGGTGCTGTAATATACTTCGAATATCTTGGGGGTGTTACAGTCGGAAGTTGCCCAGAAAAATTCGATAGCAATCCGTTCTCCAAGAACACGGCTAGGAATTACTATAGGAATTTATATCTCACTTTTTCTTAAATTTTTTCTCAACTCAAAGTTAAAGAAAAAACAAAAAAATATTTTCTCTCTCTCTCCCTCAAGACTCACGTCCAGCAGCACTTGAACATGAAGATGATGTGTGTGTGTATGTTTCAAGTCAAATTTCTCACGTTATGAGTTGGTTATACATTAATATATATATATATAACAACTCATTCATGTAATTATGAGTTGAGAAAGAATCTCAACTTAATAATTTAACATGACAACATAACACAAACACATGCATGGTGATCATGCCATGTGGGGGGGGCCATGTAGGAGTTTCCTAGAAAACGAGCCGAGCCACTCGGCTCGTGTACCTGACGTTCGTCAAACGACTCCGTTAAATACACTCCGTTTATTTACCAATGTATTTATATAAATTACTTAATCCAATTAATTAATTATATCAAACACAAATATATTTCTCTAAGAAATATTATTTATGAATTAAATTAATTACCCGGTAACTTAATTTCAATTCATAAGACCGCTATTTGATTTATCCAATAAATCATAATTAGATATCCAATATCTAATATTAATAGAGAGATTATAAATTCATATTTATCCGTCAACGCTCCTAATGCGCGACTCCGTAGGTCCGTCTCAGCTGGCATTAGGAGGAACCAGTGAGTGCGGGCAGCACTTAGCCAGCCTAGCGGGCCGCACTATAAACCCCGACTGAGAACGAATGAAGGGATCATTCCAGAACCATTATGTCGTGAATACTATATACGTATAGACCCTTCATCAGATGTCCCGGTCAAGTCCTTGGGTCACGGTAAAGTCAAACCCTACTGTTGACTAAACTCTATACATGTGTTAATGCAAATCAAGACCGACTGATTAATAGTGTATCTAATACGACTATATCAGAATGCTTTGGCCAAAGACTTATGGTCTTATTTGCCATTAACCGTATAGGACATTCACCTGCTCACTAACAGGAGATAGAATCCTTTCTTGGCGTACAGTAAAGACTGCTACCTGCTCGTATAGTCCGCACTTCGAGGTCGACTCAGCAATTAAACAAATGAGTCTAACTACTCTAATGACAAACTAAACATCACAGGCACATCTTCTACTGAACCCTCAAGTCAAAGGTCCACGTATACTATCACAACCTTTCGATTCGTCATCGACTCTCCGAGAGTGAATACCGTGTGACTGAATCGAGTATGAGTCGTGTTTGAGTGTACGGGCCACACCAATATACTTATAACTATGCTATCAAGACGTGCACACGTCCTAGCATCAGTTATACAAGTCGTATTAAAACTTAATGCCCATTTTAAGTTTATTGACTTGCGAACAATTTACGTAAATAAACTTTAAACACTTCCAGTGCATTTTCTCTTATCCCATAACGAGAATGGAATGTTCGATTTATTTACATGGACTTCATTTCAATGTTTACCAAGTCAAGAATGCAATTGAAATACAATAAACAGTGAATGAATCGTATTGCCTTTTTATTAATTATTCCATAATTACAAGTACAATGCCCTTACTCTCTCATCCCCTGAGTGGCATTCGAGGGCATATTCCTAACAGGGGCTAGAATGCCCCGGTCGCCATGATGGATCGCTCCCCAGGCGACTGAATACGGAACCGTCTGACTTTGCGAGAGCCTTTTCTCGCGACTTGGGACTTTCTGACGATCGCTCGCCCAGTAGCCCCTTGAACTTCTATTTGCCCACGCGGCGGATGGCCGAGGGAGTTATAGAGGGCGTCACGCATGCTCTCCATTGCTCCTTTAGGATGTCCATAGCCTCCTCGATCTGTTCCGAAGTTTGGATATGATCGAGTGAGAGGCTGGGACCACCCTTCAGGTGCGGGATCGAGAGTCTCGCGTTCCTGTGACTTCCCTCTGCCGTTGGCTGGGGCTCGGATTGAGCCGGGATTTGGTGTCCGGCGGTTTGGAGAGTGGCTCTGTTCGATGAAATGGCGGACGTCATGATTCTGAAGGCTTTCATTGAAGCGCAGTGAGTGTCACTTTAAGTATGTGCCCCGAGAACAGTGAGTGTTCTTCAGGTCGGTAGGAATAAAAATGAAGGTTTAGAGGCCCCCTTCCTCTAGTGCCAATTGTTGCTACCCAAAATATTATCCGGAGATAGATATTGCTGGAATGGATGGATAGCAAACAAAGTGCGAGAGCACTTCCGTAGAGAAAGTAAGTAACACAAGATTTGTCGGGGTTGTTAGTCCCAGGCTTGAATGCTCTCGCGAGATGTTATTAATACGAATATTCGAGGATACAAGTATTAATGTTAGAATACTATTACAATGTGTGTAACGATTCTAGTTATCTAAGCTGTAGAGCGTGTAGATTGCCGGAAGAACTAGATGTGATGCTCTGTGAGTTCTTGTAACAACGTTGATGAACTGTGATGGACGTGAGAAATCGACAGTCTCTCATGGCGTGTAGTAGCTATGTGCTTGAGCTCCGGGGCTTGTGAATCTGAACTGTGGAAACTACTTGCCTCTGCCGACCGTCTTCTGGTTGAGAGGTACTGAGAGAGAAATCCTGAAGTAGATTCGGGTGAGGAATCCAGGAGCCTGAGAATATGTAGGTTTGTATGTATTTTTCCGTGAATGAATCTAGAACGAATTGTGAACTGAGAGTTCTTTCTGAGCAGAATGGGGAACCTTTTTCCAGTTGCTGAATGTTCTCTATTTATAGGACTGGGACATACCAGACGATCGCCTTTGTTGTATTATAATAAGTGGGCGATCGTCTTTTAGCACATGGGCTGGTCCCCTTAAAGTCCGCAGGAGTCGCTGGCAGCCAGCTGTGCAGTCCAATGAGAAGCCTGCACGCGTCTGAGTCACTGTCACGGGCGGTCCCACCTTGTACCTTTCGGCGGGTTTGTCGGTAGGTGAGTAGGTGATGAAAGGCTGTGGTCAACGATCCATGAAACGCGGCGCCTGTCGCGGATCTGCACATGGGAGCTGCTTTGAGATCCAGTCCTCGTGGACTTTGACAAACGAAGGTCTTGTTCGCGGCGTAGGACGATCGTCTTAGGTCGGACATCAGAGACGGTCGCTGGATGCCAAAGGCGATCGCCTAGAGAGTCGATCGCTAGATGCTCGAAGGTGTACTGTTATCTCTGCTTAGGTGCGTTCACCATAGCATGATTCGTTGTGGATTCGGTCGCTCGGCTTTGTAGTCGATTGCCTGCCGAGTTGAATAAATCCCAGCACAACATCTCTCTCTCTCTCTCTCTCTCTCTCTCTCTCTCTCTCTAAACTCTCCTCGGCCGATGGTAAAACCTGCAGAAAAATCACACACACACACTCTCTCTCACTCTCGGGTTGACAAATACACACACACTCATCGATCGCGGTTGGACTGAAATTGGATGTGGTGGCAGAGCCGAAGGGCTTTCCGTCGGATTCCGACCCGTGCCATATGGCAGCGGCGACCTTAGCTTCAGGCGATGCGGCGGAATCTCATGACCAGTGGTGGCAGCGGGTTCCGGTTTAGGTGAGTTTGCATATGGGTTGAGTTCCAGGTTTCTGTATTCGGGTTAGAGTTCGAATTCGGGCTCGGCTCGGATTTGTTTTGATTTGCTGTTGTTTGACAATTTCTATAGATAAATTATGGATTCATGACGGATTTTAACAAATTTCTAGACGTATATATGGATTCACTGTGGAATGGTTCGTATTCATCTTTCTTGCATTAGTATTGAGAATGGTTCCTCGTGACATTCAATATGGTTCCATAGATAAACTATAGCTTTAAGACTCCACATTAATAACATGTACCTATTCATCTTCCTTGCATTAGTGTTAGGGATTGTTGGGAAAACAAGAACCCTGTATCGAAACAGCCGGGATATCCAATCCCTGTATCGAATGGTATTTGATAAAGAGGTTTTGACATATATGCCAATCCGCATACAGTAAAGGAAACTGTATCGAAGTATTGAGGCATTATCCTGTATCGAAGACCTGCCTCGAATCAGCATATAGTGAAGCCCTTCAGTACAGCAAGAAGTCTTATAAAAGACCAAGTATGGAAACTGTCTCGAATCTCCAATATAGTTATCTTCCATACAGCTCACAACAGGACAAAGAAGGAATCTTCAGAAGTCAAGTCCCGTTGAATAAAGAAGTATTTAAATACTCAAGGATAAGGTATTTAAATACTGTCAGTCAACAGATCTTCAAATCCCGCTAAATCCGGATCGTGTCATAATCCCGTTAGAACGGAATCTCACTCAAACGAATACATCTCAATGGATATATATTTCAGAGACTATATATATCACATTAAGATGCTGAAGATCAGTTACACCCAAGCTATCGAAATTATTATCAGAGCAAAACATATCTCCAAAGCTTACTGCAACTCAGATCAAAAGAGATATACAGTGCTCATCATCCTGAACAACACTTCATCAGCTGAAAGCTCTTAAAGTCAAAGTTGTTGTTCACCATCTGTTCTATACTTTGAACAAACCCTGATCAGCCCTGTGTGGACTGAGCAATCTGTGCTTCTCCGGAACTGTATGTGAAGGATTTGCATTGAAGAACACGAAGCTTCAAAACTGTGTGTGAAGAAGCAAATCAAAGCATTAGCTCAAAACCAATCTGTGTGAACGGTTGAAGCTAAGATCTTTATATCAATCTGTGTGAACGATATATTGATTGTGTGTTGTTATAATTACGTAGTTGTGTACGTAGTAATTATAATAAACTTTTTACTCCTGTGTGGAGGACCAGTGGACGTAGAGGGGTTTACCTCGAACCACTTTAATTACTGTGTTATTTACCTTCAGTTTTTACTGTTTTAATTACTGTGATTAATTAAGTATACACTATACATTTAGTTGCTGTATCCACAGCAACCTACTGTATCTAAGACTTCCGCTATGCACTCAAATTTAAAATCCGTACAGTTTGTTGTTTAATCTATTTCCCAAATTGTATCCAGTATACTTAGTGACCAACAGGGATGGTTGGTATTCATCTTCCTCATGATATTCATATGGTTCCATGGATGAACTATAGATTTAAGGCTCCACATAATAACATGTACTGAATCTTTTTATATAATAGATGTAATATAAATGTATGAATTTTGGAGAGGTTCAAATAGCTTTCATAAATGTATACATCCATTCCCTTATGAAAGATTTAAATGTACGTATACATATAACCATACATGACAGGGAATTGTTCTGTATTAATTGGTGTATGCGGTGACATGCATGAATTGTGCCAGGTTTGGAGATGGCAGACCCAATGGATGAAGTAATGAAGATTCTTAGTGACATCAAAGCCACAAAATACAACTTCGACTATGGAAATACAGTGGGGGATGATGATGAAGTTAACCATTAAACAATCAATTATTATTTTGGACTTAGTTTTTTGAAAACACGAGGCATTCAGACTCGTGCGATGCACAAGTCTTGTTTTCTTTTTCTTATGTCTAAAACCAAAATTTTTTAGACAAAATCTAATTAGCTTGTCTATTAATGAGCATTGCAAGAGCGAGGCATGTGCTTCTCAACACCGGCTGCTGGCTATGGATTTATCCATGGGAGGTCGTGTTGTTAGCAGGGCTAGAGAAGCTAGACCTAGGATTCTCTGGAAGGATCTGAAGGGTGAGAAGGCGGCAGTATTCAAGGAGTCCCTAACCCGCGAAGGAGGTTTTCTGGGGGGGGCGATGCTAACCTTATGTGGACCAGCATGGCCAATGCTATTAGGAGGGTGGGCGAGAAGGTGGTAGGTGTTTCTTCGGGTAGGTCTAGTGGACCTAGGGAGGCATGGTGGTGGAATGAGGAGGTCCAAAAGAAGGTTAAGGCAAAGCAAACGCTATTTAAGGAGCTTTTGTCGGTTAGTGCTGGGGAGGAGAGAATCTTGAAGATTGTAGCGTATAAGGTGGCGAAAAGAGAGGCTGAGAAGGCAGTAGCTAAGGCTAAAGGTGAGGCTTATGAGGAGATGTACAAGCGCCTAGACACCAAAGAAGGAGCGAATGCTATTTTTAAACTAGCGAAAGCTAGGGAAAGAGGGCGGCGCGACCTGGGTCCCGTTAAGTTTATTAAGGATGATTTGGGCCAAGTGTTAGTGAACGATGTGGCTATTAAGGAGCGGTGGAATAAGTATTTTTTCTAACTTTTCAATGAGGCTAGAGGTAGTGACTCGGTGGTGCAAGGAGTTAGTCTATCTTCTGCTCGTTCGTTTAGATCCTGTGAGAGCATCAGCAAGGAGGAAGTAAAGGGTGCCCTAATGAAAATGGGTTGAGCTAAGGCTATAGGTCCGGATTAGATCCCTATTGAGGTGTGGATTTGTCTGGGGGAATTCGGAGTTCAGTGGCTAGCAGAGCTGTTCAACATCCTCCTCAGAGGTTCTAAGATGCCGACAGAGTGGAGGCATAGTATTGTCGTGCCTTTTTTCAAGAACAAAGGCGATGCTCAGAGTTGTAGTAACTATAGGGGTATTAAACTCCTCAGTCATACTATGAAACTTTGGGAAAGAGTGGTGGAATGCAGGGTTAGAAGAGAAGTTGAGATCTCAGAGAACCAATTTGGCTTCATGCCGGGGAGGTCCACGACTGAGGCCATTCATCTCCTCAGACGCCTTATGGAGAAGTTTAGAGAGCGGCGTAAGGACCTCAATATGGTGTTCATAGATCTAGAGAAGGCTTATGATAGCATTCCGCGCGATGTTATTTGGAGGAGCCTAGTAGAGAGAAGGGTGTTGTTGCCGTTCGTTAGGGCGATCCAAGACATGTACTCCCAAGCTAGGACGTGCGTTAGGACCCCAGTTGGTGACACCGAGTATTTTCTGGTTGAGATAGGGCTAAACCAGGGGTCGGCGCTAAGCCCTCTTCTCTTCGCTCTAATCCTTGATTTCGCGAGGGATTCAAGATGGCATCCCGTGGTTCGTGCTTTTTGCTGATGAGATTGTGTTAGTGACGGAGTCGGGGAGGGAGGCGAACTCGAAGTTGGAGCTTTGGAGGGCTAAGTTAGAATCCCAGGGCTTTAGTGTGAGCCGGTCTAAGACCGAGTATCTCTGGTGTAACTTTAGTGGTGAGGCCAACGAGGAAGATGTTGAGGTAATGATTGCGGATCAGATCGTACCCCGTACGGATAAGTTCAAGTATTTGGATTCGATCATTCAGAAGGAAGGTGAGTGTGAAGATGATGTCACGCATCGCATCAAGGCGGGGTGGCTAAGGTGGAGAGCGGACAGGGTCTGTGCGACAAGAAAGTCCCTCTAAAGTTGAAGGGTAAATTCTATAGAGCGGCAATCCGACCTGCAATGTTGTATGGCTCTGAATGTTGGGCGATGAAGAAGTCGCTTAAGAGCAAGTTGGAAGTGGCTAAAATGAGAATGTTACGTTGGTCGTGTGGTCGCACAATGTTAGATAGAATCGCGAACAGGGTTTTCAGGAACGCGCTGGAAGTGGCGCCCATTTCAGCAAAAGTTAGGGAAGGGAGATTGAGATAGTTTGGCCACGTCCGCAGGATGCAGGCATCTGCTCCGGTGAGGAGGGTCGAGAGTTTATTGGTTGTCGGGGAGAGGAGGAGAGGCAGACCGAGGAGGACGTGGGAGGAGCAACTGAGATTAGATTTTAAGGCCTTAAACCTTTCCGAGACCATGACTGTTGATAGGTGCGCTTGGAGGCGCTAGCTCAGAGTTGTGGATTCTTTTGTAGGGAGCGGTGCTGTTGTTGAGAGCCTCAGGGTCAGATTCAAAATCACTTATTTTCAAAACAATCTCTTTCATTTCTGTATTATCACATGGATACTTCTATGATTAACAAAGTCCCTATGTTCTCTATTAACGAATTTGATGACTGGAGAATTAGGATGGAGGCTCATCTTGCATCAATGCACGAAGAGATGATTTTTGTTATACAGGATGGTCCTATCAAGATCATGAAGGTAAACACGGCTGCAAGGATTGAAGGGCAAGCCCATGCTGAGATGCTCGAGAAGGATCGCGAGCAATGGACCACAGATGAAAGAAAGCGAGCAAACCTTGACAACGTAGCTAAGAACGTGTTATTTGTCACTCTTGACAAAGGCACGTTCTCAAAGGTGAAGAGCTGTAAAATAGCCAAAGAAATCTGGGATAAACTCAAGTTGATTTATGAGGGAACTGAGCTCTCAAAAGAAAACAAGATTTCAAAAGTGACTCAGCAATTTGAATCTTTCGAAATGAAACCAACTGAGACACTTGAGGAACTTGACCTCAGATTCACTGGCATTGTTGGTGAACTTGAAGCGTTGGGCAAAATTTATACCCAAAAGGAGAAGAATTTAAAAATTTTCAGATCTCTCCCAGCCCGATGGGACATTAAGACCACAGCTATGCGTGTATCTTGCAATCTTAACGAAATATCTACTTTTGATCTCTTCTATGACCTCAAAGCTTTTGAGTATGATATTGACAGAAGAGAGAAAGCTGAAGAATCTCCTTCAAAGGTCACAGCACTAGCCGCTGTATCGAACCGTAGACACATCATGCCCAGCTCGTCGAAGCCTAGTCACAAGAATGCTGACAGTGACGACGACATCCTGTCTCAAGATCAAATGGCGCTTCTCATGCATAAATTCAAAAAGTTCATCAAACAGTCTGGAAAGACTCCATACAGGTCCAAACCTGTTCACAAGGTACGTACCGAAACATCATCTGGTGATGCTAACCTGTGCTATAATTGCAGGAAACCAGGGCATTATGCAAATAAATGTCCTCATCCCAAAGTCCAAAGGTTGCCGGAGGCCAAGCAACAAGAGAGAGATGAAATAAAACGTGCTTGGAAAGACAAGCTCAAGGCCCTGATTGGAGAATCAGAAGCCTCCCCCACACCATCCAAATCAGCAGAATGTCTTCAGGTGGTCACTGAAAGTGATTCATCTGACGATGAGTTCGATGATAAAGCATATATGTGCTTTATGGCCAAAGATATTCCACAAGGTGAAGACAGCGACGATGAGGTAAGTTCAACCTCAGCTATTCCATCAAATGCATCTCATACTTTTGAAAACATGATGAATGAATTTAAAAACATTCAAAAGGCCCATGAGACACTGAAAACTGAGAATATACAGCTTCAATTAACTAATTTAGAGCTGAAGGATGAAAATGACTTGCTGAATAAATTATGAAAATATGTCTCTTGACTGTGAAACCAGCAAAGTCGATTTTGAAAAACTCATGGAGAGCAATCATCAACTTGCTCATGAACTAAGTGATGCTAAAACTCACAACGAGGGCAAGACAAATGTTTTGGTTCTACTTCAAGCCAAAATCACAACTCTCGAAAAGCGAGAAATTGAACTTGAGACCACTCTGAAATCGTTCGAGAAATCGTCCAAAAGAATGGAAGAAATTCTGAGCACTGGGCAAAATGCTCATGATAAAAGTGGCTTAGGATACAGTTCATGTTCAAACAAAGGGAAAACTAGTACAGTGTTCGTCAAGAGTGTGGAACACATTCCAGAATCGGAAGAAACCCCTAGTCCCATGAAGGAACCTGCTGTACCGAGAAAACCGAAGGCTGCTATTCCGCCCCCGTAATCCTATTCCGCAATGGAATCATAAGCCGTTCCAACCCGTGAAGCGCACTCAACAAAGATGCTCCCAGAGCATATCAACGGCGCCAACGGCCATTCAGAAGGAAGGTCGTATCCAACCACCAAAGGCCCGCACGGCGTACTATCGAGACAAAGACGCCTAGGTATTGGATACAGGAGCCCCGTTATCCCTCGAGACAGCAGATGTCGGTTCAGTATCAACAACAGCATTGGGAATCCAACTAGAGACCCAGAAGACAAGCTGTTAGGCCTAAGAAAATAGCTCCACCTCCAAGACGGCACTCGTACTGGATTAATAATAATAACCCTGAATTTTTCATGCATAATAATTATCATGGTTATAACAACTACGGATATGCCCCCCGTAGATATCGCAACACTGTACCGAGTATGTCCTACAGTAAACCAATTCCTGCCAGGAAAACTTGGGTACCAAGAGGAACTAACAATCATGGACCCAAAAATCAAAGGGGACCTAAATCTACTTAATTTCTTTGTTACAGGACATTCTAGAGGAGGATACCTGGTACTTTGATAGTGGATGCTCTCGACACATGACCGGAGATAGGAGCAAGCTATCAGATTTTGTAGAAGGTCGCGGTCCAAAAGTTCATTTTGGTGATAAATCTAAAGGAAGAACAAGAGGGAAAGGAAACCTACTTGTCGGAAAATTCAAAGTCACCGATGTTGCATATGTTGAAGGCTTACAGTATAATCTACTTAGTATTAGCCAGTTCTGTGATAAACAGTTCTCGGTGAAGTTCTATATAGATCGCTGTAGAGTCAAGAACATCCTAACCAAGGAAGTTGTGCTTACAGGAAGCAGATCAAGTAATATGTATATTGCTGACTGGAAGCCTATGAGCTCCTCAATTCCATGCTTTGTTGCCAAAGGCACTGCAGATCTTAGCTGGTTATGGCACAAGAGGATGTCTCACATCAACTTCAAAACAATCAACAAGCTCTCAAGATAGGGAATGGTTAGAGGTTTGCCAAATGTGTCATTCAAGAAGATATGAGGTATGGAACAACAAAACTCCGTTAGTTTCGTATTTCCACATCTTTGGATGCAGGTGTTATGTATTGAATAATGGGAAGGACCAACTTAGAACCTTTGATGAGAAATCAGATGAAGGAATATTCGTAGGATACTCCTCCGTCAGCAAAGCTTTTAGAATCTTTAATAAAAGGAAGCTGACGATCGAGGAATCAGTTCATGTAGTGTTTGACGAACCACACCAAGACCCTACAGGAGTAGATGATATCACTCAGAACATTCACCATCTATCTATCTTGGATCCTCCAACTCCTATAGAACCTGTCGTTGATTTAGAAATCAACCTCGCAGCTGTAAGAATCGATGTGGATGAAGCCAACGCTGTATAAGCTGAAGCTGTATCCACAGAATCTTTCGATATAGTACGGGATCCTGAATTAGAACCCGACCGAAGATGGTTGAGAGATCACCCGCAAGAGCTGATCATTGGAAACATAAATGCTGGTGTTTCTACTCGTAGGAGAATACAGAGTACACAAGGAAATGTACTTTGTGCACAAGAAGAATCGATCTTTGAGATATCACAGTTTCCTGAATGGAAATCTCAATCCGAGCTTAGAAGACTCAATATGTGCCCTATCGCTGTATTCTTAGCCCAGTCCGAACCTGTTTCGACCATAGATGCTCTTAATAATTCTCATTGGATAACATCTATGGAAGAAGAGCTTAACGGTTTTGAAAGAAACAATGTATGGTATCTTGTACCCAGACCTACACATCAATCGGTTATAGGAACCAAATGGGTATTTCGAAACAAAAAGGATCGAAATGGACTTATTATAAGGAATAAATCCAGACTAGTCGCACAAGGCTATAGTCAGGAAGAAGGCATAGACTATGATGAAACCTTCGCCCCTGTAGAGAGACTAGAAGCCATCAGGATATTTCTAGCCTTTGCCACCCATAAGAGTTTTATTGTATACCAAATGGACGTCAAAAGTGCTTTCCTGAATGGAGATCTTGCAGAAGAAGTTTATGTTGAACAACCACCAGGGTTTGCCAACACAGACGGTATTGATCTAGTTTACAGGCTAAGGAAAGCGCTGTACGGACTTAAACAAGACCCTAGAGCCTGGTACGAAACCCTGTCCCAGTATCTAACCAACAACGGGTTTGAGATACAGGAAGGTGATGACCTTCTTATGGTGCAAATCTATGTGGATGATATTATTTTTGGTTCAACTAACCTTGCTTTATGTCAAAGGTTCTCTCGTCTCATGCAAAGAAATTTGAAATGAGTATGATGGGGGAACTTAGTTATTTTCTAGGTTTGCAGGTAAAGCAGTTGCCTACAGGTATTTTCATCAACCAAGAAAAATACAGCAAGGAGCTTCTCAACAAATTTGGAATGAACACTTCCAAATCCTCGCCAACCCCCATGAGCACTTCCGTGCAAATTAGTGCTGATGAAGCCGGAAAGCCGTTTGACCAATCACTCTACAGGAAGCTCATTGGTTCGCTCCTGTACCTAACGGCTAGCAGGCCCGATATCCAGTTTGCTGTTGAAGTGTGTGCAAGATATCAAGTTGCACCTAAGGAATCACACTTCAATACAGCTAAACGAATCCTGAAGTATAAGAAGAGTACAAGTGGAACTTGTCACTTTCTTGGACCTAGACTCGTTTCTTGGTTCAGTAAGAAGCAATTGGCTAATTCTCTTTCCACGGCTGAATCAGAGTACTATGCTGCTGGTAGTTGCTGTATGCAGATCCTTTGGATGCGGCAACAACTGTCAGACTATGGAATCGATGCCAGAGAGACTCCAATCATGTGTGATAGCACGAGTGCAATTGCAATCACGCACAATCCTGTCCTGCACTCGCGCACTAAACATATCAACATGAAGCATCACTTTATAAAGAATCACGTCGAGAACAAGGATGTTCGCCTTGAAAAAGTTCATACAGACGTTCAGCTGGCCGACATCTTCACCAAGCCGCTCGACACAGCAAGATTCAACATGCTCAGACAAGAATTGGGAATGCTACAGCCAGACTCCCTGTAAGTGATTTACTGTTTTTACTCAACAAATTGAGGGGGAACGCTGTAAGACCCAATAATACAGTATCCAACGTTAATTATTTGTACACTCAGAATCGTCAATACAGCACTGTAGCGAGCAAAGACATATGAATCCTACAGCTGACGTGTGCAATAATTAAGGGGGAATATTGTAGGACCCATAAATACAGCATTAATCCTTAAGTTGTTGTATGGAATTTAAAACTTATATGTACCTTTTTAAGGGGGAACGCTGTATCGACGCGGAAACAATACATACTATAGGATTTCGATTCAGTATATATATAATATAATATTATTTCTTTTTAAAATGATTTTTGTCCACGTGCCTTGTTTTTATGTCAAACGTCATGTACATTAAATGCCTTACACGACATCTGGACAACTGAATCTCAAAAGCCGCGATGTTTTAAATTGTTTATTGTTTTAAAACCGCCGTTTTAGGCATTTAGGGTGACACAAATGTCAGAAGTGGGACCCGCTCATTTTTTTTAAAAACATTTTAATGGATTAGCGTACCAGTTACACTCAGTCCATCTTAACCGTTGATTTCAAAAACCGGTTCCCATCCCTTAAAATCTGACCATTCGTACTCTGCAAAACCCCACTTCGCCGCCCAACTATAAAAGGACTGAATCTGCCATTAGAGACTCTTTACGCTTTCTGCAAATTCAAGAGTTCTCAAGCAAAAACAACCTACATACTTTTCTACATTTTACTGCATATTTCGGTTATTTTCTTGCACTTTTTCTTAAGAAATCATCAAATGGCTGGAGAAACTTCTTCTCCTGCTTTGAAGAAAACTGCTAAAATCATTGATGGCCGGATCTTTTCAAAACCTATTATCATTGAGCGCATTCTGTCTGAAACTAATGACGCAAAACCCATGGAGTACATCATAACTCGTATTCGTCAACAAGGCCTCTATCGCCTTGGAAGTCAGACCGCTGATAAGTACGAAGCTCATCTGGTTGAGGAATTTTACCTCAACGCCGCCGTACGATTTTTGTCATTGGCCCAAGGAGGTCATGTTGCTGACATCACCGCTACAATTCAAGGAGTTGAGATCTGTGTCGATAACGATCTGCTCCAGAACATATACAGGCTACCCGCTGATGGCCTGACTATGGATCAACTTGAGACATTTGGGTCTCAAGAGCTAATCACTAAATTTTATGGACTGTTCACAGGCTCTAAAGTTGTTGACATGGTTCAGACTACATGTCACAAGAAAAATTTTTGTCTCCCATATGTGTATCTTCATGATTTTTGCTGTAGGATAATTGAAAATCGAACCGGTGCGTTCGAAATGTGTACCAACCTGAGGTTCAGGATGATGGTGGCTATTCTGAACTGTGAAAAGGTCAATTGGTGCCAGATAATCCTGAAGCGCCTGCAAGAGGAGGTGTGCAAGCCTGCCACCCAGAAGAAATCTTTTGGTTTGATGTTAAACCATATCCTGACGAAATGCGGACTGTCTCAATCCGCTTATGATAAGAAGAATAACTCCAGGATATACCTAGGAGGCGTCAAGCCTACTGCGTATAATCAAACCACTATGGTATGCAACTATCCAAAAACTGGAAGTATGCTAGTTTCAGCAAATCCACGAGATGAGTCCTTGAAGTTCTAGGAAGTGGAATCTTCAAAGAAGAGAAAGAGATCTCACAGCAAGAAATCCACTGCTGGTGAGAAGCCCAAGAAGAGACTTAGGAGGCTTTCTAAAGTCAAATCTGCCAAGCCCTCCGAAGAAGTTTCCCCCGTGGCTCAACCTACTGAAAAACAACCCCAGGGCCCAACCCCTGTGGAAGAAGTGTCTCCTACTATATCGACAGTAGATCCTGAGCCCTTGGCGGCTAGGACGGATAATGAGACATCTACCAATGAACAAGACTTTAGCGAGTCGGCTGCCCATTTGGAGCCAACAGCTACTTCTCCTCTGTGGGATCCCACACCCGTACAGGATCCATCTTCCTTCAGGGCACCATCTCCTGTAAGGAGTCCCACTTCCATACAGGATCCCATACTTGTACAGGAGTCCCTCGCTACAGCATCTCCAGATGTTGTACGTAGTCCCTCCCCTGACACCATCATTCATAAGACCCTTCTTTCTGTTCAAATTGAACATGCTTACGAAAGATTTCTAACATGGAAAGGATACAGGCTAGCTCCGTACGAAACATTGTACAACTGGAGCGATTGGATCCAAGAAGAAAGATTCGTCTCAGAAGTGACGGACTCAATGGAAATTGAAGCCCTGATCCGATGGGAAAATCCCTTATGCAAGGAGATGATTGAAAGCCATTTGTTGGAGAAATCTGACGCTAGAAGGAAAGGAAAGGACAAGTCAGTGGACTCTCCCGCAAATCCAAAAGACGATGATAATGACTCAGACGACGACGACGACGATGCTTTTCAAGCTGGTCTGAGAATGAGGCGTGAAGAGGCTCAAGCTAGAGACGCCTCTCCACCCAAAGGTGACGAAGGGCCATCGACTCGAAGCAATCCCCCTTCGCCACAGCAAGAGTTAATTCCCGACGAAGAGGAATCAGTCCCTCTAGTCGAGGAAGTTGAAGCAGTTTTAGAACAGGCACCTGAGCCTGCTGCCACTGAAAGACAACAGGAGGATTCAGTCCCTCCTGTATCCATGTCTACTGAGGAAACTTCGCAACAGGAAGCCACTCAACCCCCTGTCGCCATCCCAGAACAAGCTGCTCCCGCCCCTTCAACCGTGGAATCCGAGGATGGTATCGTACCTGAGGATGTCCAACTTACTTCACGACCAACTGTGAACATAAGGAGGTTGAACAGCTCTAAAGACTTTGCTCAACCAGATTCTCCGATTTCTGCCGCTAGGAAAGAGCGCCTGTGCGCACTTGGTCTTCAAACTGTATTCATCCAGGATGCAGTGAATGCTCTGTCTTCCGTTGAGAAAGCATTAAATTGGATGCATACTTCTGCTGTGGAGGAGATGACCACTCTACAACATGAAGTATCTCGTGTTGTCGAGGCATTCGTTCTTCTGCCAGAGGTTTTCAAACAAGCTCTGAAAATCATGGAAGACAAGCAGGAGCAACTCCTGAAGGAAGAAGCAACCAAAACGCGAATAGCTGAAGCCAAGACCGCATGTGCCATGATTGAAAACAGCTCTCAATTGCGCGCTCACGACAAATGCATCAAGGACATGTCACAGACGCTTTCCGCCCTTGTAGAAAGAATGACTAACATCGAGACGAAACAGGATGCTGCACTATAAATCCTAGAACGTCTTGATGAAGCCAAAAAGGGGGAAGAGGCAAGAGAAGCTGCTAGGAGAATCAGGATACAACAAGAAAGGGAATTCGAGGCCGCTCAAGACAGCATCACTTCCGAGTTAAACAAGCTAGCCCCTCACTCCCAAAGTTTTAAGATTTCAGGCTCTCGACCTGAATTTCATGATCCAAATGTTCCGTGGCAAAATCTAATCCAAAGACCTTCTGAGATTCGTCTGCCGACCAACCGCCATCCTACTGCCGATGAAGTGAAGCAATGGAGGAAGAACGAACTGATGAGATACTTTGTCAAACTCATCAGGGAATCCGCCATCTTCAAGAGCTATAAAACATTAGCAGAGGCCGCAGACAAATTTACGAAGATGCTAGAAGATGGAAAACTCCCTCTCCAGATCGAGATGAAATCCAAACACAGAAGAGGAGATCGGATCACCCATCCAGAAGACTAGATTCCTGCCTTTGATCGATCATATGAAGGAAGAGCTATATACCAGGATCGAGGCAACGATTCCCTACAGAACTGGTGGCGTGGTACCGAGAATGATCCAGGGAGAAAACCATGGAGGCATGTGGACTACATATAGGAGCTGAAATCTCTGTATTTTATTCTTGATTTGTAATTTTTCTCTTCGAAACAGCAAACCATGTACTCAATTTATTTTGAATATCAATAAAAGTGTTTGTTTGTCTTGAAAGATTACAACTCGTAATCTACTGTGTTGATGTATGATTACTTAAATTGTTTGATAAAAAATCTCAAGTATACAAACTTGATTGAAAATAAAGCTGTACGAACTAGTCTACGAACAGTTCACGATTTCAGTTGTAAGCTTAGAATACATTGTAAGATTGTGCCTGCGCGCCAATCATAAGCTTAAGTTGTAAAAATCCTTAAACTGTATCGAACTCGCCTGCGAGCAGTTCATTATTTAGAAAAAGTCAGACCTTTTGACGAAAGACCAAGAAATCTGCCAGAAGACATCAAAGAAGATCACTTCATGAAGAAGGTTTTGGCATCATCAAGAAGACTTGAAAAGTTAAGAAAGTAAGTCTTGGCAAATTGTCAAAAGGGGGAAATTGTTGGGAAAACAAGAACCCTATATCGAAACAGCCGGGATATCCAATCCCTGTATCGAATGGTATTTGATAAAGAGGTTTTGATATATATGCCAATCCGCATAAAGTAAAGGAAACTGTATCGAAGTATTGAGGCATTATCCTGTATCGAAGACCTGCCTCGAATCAGCATATAGTGAAGCCCTTCAGTACAGCAAGAAGTCTTATAAAAGACCAAGTATGGAAACTGTCTCGAATCTCCAATACAGTTATCTTCCATACAGCTCACAACAGGACAAAGAAGGAATCTTCAGAAGTCAAGTCCCGTTGAATAAAGAAGTATTTAAATACTCAAGGATAAGGTATTTAAATACTGTCAGTCGACAGATCTTCAAATCCCGCTAAATCCGGATCGTGTCATAATCCCGTTAGAACGGAATCTCACTTAAACGGATACATCTCAACGGATATATATTTCAGAGACTATATATATCACATTAAGATGCTGAAGATCAGTTACACCTAAGCTATCGAAATTATTAACAGAGCAAAACATATCTCCAAAGCTTACTGCAACTCAGATCAAAAGAGATATACAGTGCTCATCATCCTGAACAACACTTCATCAGCTGAAAGCTCTTAAAGTCAAAGTTGTTGTTCACCATCTGTTCTATACTTTGAACAAACCCTGATCAGCCCTGTGTGGACTGAGCAATCTGTGCTTCTCCGGAACTGTGTGTGAAGGATTTGCATTGAAGAAGACGAAGCTTCAGAACTGTGTGTGAAGAAGCAAGTCAAAGCATTATCTCAAAACCGATCTGTGTGAACGGTTGAAGCTAAGATATTTATATCAATCTGTGTGAACGATATATTGATTGTGTGTTGTTATAATTACGTAGTTGTCTACGTAGTAATTATAATAAACTTTTTACTCATGTGTGGAGGACCAGTGGACGTAGAGGGGTTTACCTCGAACCACTTTACTTACTAAGTTATTTACCTTCAGTTTTTACTGTTTTAATTACTGTGATTAATTAAGTATACACTATACATTTAGTTGTTGTATCCACAGCAACCTACTGTATCTAAGACTTCCGCTACGCACTCAAATTTAAAATCCGTACAATTTGTTGTTTAAACTATTTCCCAAACTGTATCCAGTATAATTAGTGACCAACAGGGATGGTTGGTATTCATCTTCCTCATGACATTCATATGTTTCCATGGATGAACTATAGCTTTAAGGCTCCACATAATAACATGTACTGAATCTTTTTATATAATAGATGTAATATAAATGTATGAATTTTGGAGAGGTTCAAATAGCTTTCATAAATGTATACATCCATTCCCTTATGAAAGATTTAAATGTACGTATACATATAACCATACATGACAGGGAATTGTTCTATATTAATTGGTGTATGCGGTGACATGCATGAATTGTGCCAGGTTTGGAGATGGCAGACCCAATGGATGAAGTAATGAAGATTCTTAGTGACATCAAAGCCACAAAATACAACTTCGACTATGAAAATATAGTGGGGGATGATGCTGAAGTTAACCATTAAACAATCAATTATTATTTTGGACTTAGTTTTTTGAAAACACGAGGCATTCAGACTCGTGCGATGCACAAGTCTTGTTTTCTTTTTCTTATGTCTAAAACCAAAATTTTTTAGACAAAAACTAATTAGCTTGTCCATTAATGAGCATTGCAAGAGCGAGGCATGTGCTTCTAAACACCGGCTGCTGGCTATGGATTTATCCATGGGAGGTCGTGTTGTTAGCAGGGCTAGAGAAGCTAGACCTAGGATTCTCTGGAAGGATCTGAAGGGTGAGAAGGCGGCAGTATTCAAGGAGTCCCTGACCCGCGAAGGAGGTTTTCTGAGGGGGGATATGCTAACCTTATGTGGACCAGCATGGCCAATGCTATTAGGAGGGTGGGCGAGAAGGTGGTAGGTGTTTCTTCGGGCAGGTCTAGTGGACCTAGGGAGGCATGGTGGTGGAATGAGGAGGTCCAAAAGAAGGTTAAGGCAAAGCAAATGCTATATAAGGAGCTTTTGTCGGTTAGTGCTGGGGAGGAGAGAATCTTGAAGATTGTAGCGTATAAGGTGGCGAAAAGAGAGGCTAAGAAGGCAGTAGCTAAGGCTAAAGGTGAGGCTTATGAGGAGATGTACAAGCGCCTAGACACCAAAGAAGGAGCGAATGTTATTTTTAAACTAGCGAAAGCTTGGGAAAGAGGGCGGCACGACCTGGGTCCCGTTAAGTTTATTAAGGATGATTTGGGCCAAGTGTTAGTGAACGATGTGGCTATTAAGGAGCGGTGGAATAAGTATTTTTTCTAACTTTTCAATGAGGCTAGAGGTAGTGACTCGGTGGTGCAAGGAGTTAGTCTATATTCTGCTCGTTCGTTTAGATCCTGTGAGAGCATCAGCAAGGAGGAAGTAAAGGGTGCCCTAATGAAAATGGGTAGAGCTAAGGCTATAGGTCCGGATCAGATCCCTATTGAGGTGTGGATTTGTCTGGGGGAAGTCGGAGTTCAGTGGCTAGCAGAGCTGTTCAACATCCTCCTCAGAGGTTCTAAGATGCCGACAGAGTGGAGGCATAGTATTGTCGTGCCTTTTTTCAAGAACAAAGGCGATGCTCAGAGTTGTAGTAACTATAGGGGTATTAAACTCCTCAGTCATACTATGAAACTTTGGGAAAGAGTGGTGGAATGCAGGGTTAGAAGAGAAGTTGAGATCTCAGAGAACCAATTTGGCTTCATGCCGGGGAGGTCCACGACTGAGGCCATTCATCTCCTCAGACGCCTTATGGAGAAGTTTAGAGAGTGGCGTAAGGACCTCCATATGGTGTTCATAGATCTAGAGAAGGCTTATGATAGCATTCCGCGCGATGTTATTTGGAGGAGCCTAGTAGAGAGAAGGGTGTCGTTGCCGTTCGTTAGGGCGATCCAAGACATGTACTCCCAAGATAGGACGTGCGTTAGGATCCCAGTTGGTGACACCGAGTATTTTTCGGTTGAGATAGGGATAAACCAGGGGTCGGCGCTAAGCCCTCTTCTCCTCACTCTAATCCTTGATTTCGCGAGGGATTCAAGATGGCATCCCGTGGTGCATGCTTTTTGCTGATGACATTGTGTTAGTGACGGAGTCGGGGAGGGAGGCGAACTCGAAGTTGGAGCTTTGGAGGGATAAGTTAGAATCTCAGGGCTTTAGTGTGAGCCGGTCTAAGACCGAGTATCTCTGGTGTAACTTTAGTGGTGAGGACAACGAGGAAGATGTTGAGGTAATGATTGCGGATCAGATCGTACCCCGTACGGATAAGTTCAAGTATTTGGGTTCGATCATTCAGAAGGAAGGTGAGTGTGAAGATGATGTCACGCATCGCATCAAGGCGGGGTGGCTAAGGTGGAGAGCAGCAACAGGGGTCCTGTGCGACAAGAAAGTCCCTCTAAAGTTGAAGGGTAAATTCTATAGAGCGGCAATCCGACCTGCAATGTTGTATGGCTCCGAATGTTGGGCGATGAAAAAGTCGCTTGAGAGCAAGTTGGAAGTGGCTGAAATGAGAATGTTACGTTGGTCGTGTGGTCGCACAATGTTAGATAGAATCGCGAACAGGGTTTTCAGGAACGCGCTGGAAGTGGCGCCCATATCAGCAAAAGTTAGGGAAGGGAGATTGAGATGGTTTGGCCACGTCCGCAGGATGCAGGCATCTGCTCCGGTGAGGAGGGTCGAGAGTTTATTGGTTGTCGGGGATAGGAGGAGAGGCAGACCGAGGAGGACGTGGGAGGAGCAATTGAGATTAGATTTGAAGGCCTTAAACCTTTCCGAGACCATGACTGTTGATAGGTGCGCTTGGAGGCGCCAGATCAGAGTTGTGAACTCTTTTGTAGGGAGCGGTGCTGTTGTTGAGAGCCTCAGGGTTGGGCTGTCTCGATTAGCTTTGACCTAGAGCATTGCATTTTTACTGTTATTGTATATTTTATCCTATTGTCTTTGCGTGTGGTGTATTTTTGACAGGGAGTTGTGCGCAGAGCCAACCTCTCTTTTTTTAGAGCAGCGTTCATCGGGAGTGAAGTAGCCAAATCCCGCTTAGGTAAGTCCCATGTGGATCAAGCCATGGGCTCAGGTATGGTCTCGAGCTTTTTCGAATCATATGTTTTTCTTTGTATTTTTCACACAAGATTCTGCTGTGCACTAAGCTGGGGTCTTCACGGAAACAGCCTCCCTACCGTAATAAGTAGGGGCATGGTCTGCGTACATCTTACCCTCCCCAGACCCTGCTCTGAGCGGGATATATGTAATATCCGCAATTTTCGATTTTCGGTAAATTTCTTTTTTCGGCCGGAGTCCGTTTTGACGACTCGCTCATGACCGTTTCGTCATTCTAAGAATGATTAATTCTACACTTTTTATCATCCGAGTTTGTTTCGGTGTTGTTTTGTTGAATTCCGTGCTTTTTAGCGACATTTCCGCACTTGAGTTCGATTCTTGCGAATCTCGTCCGAAACTGCTGTTTCGAGTTTCCCGAAAGTCCGTTTAACTTTGTTAGACGTGTTGTGAACTTCGGTTTGGTTATTCGATCACGTATCGTGATTTCCGGGCGTTTTGGGCCATTTTGTAATTTCTTGAAAGTTACGGGTATCCGTATCTGTAATTGTTGTCTCGACCCGTTTCTTGGTCGCGTATGATTAATTATGGTATTACGTTTCCATTTCGAGTCGTTGATGTCGTCCGTGAACTTTTCATCGTGTTCGTTCCGTGCGTTTTCAGAAATCGAGGCGTCGGGTCGTGGGCGGCCGAAAGCACCGGCCGACCGGTGCGGCATCGTCGGAAGTCTTGGCAATCGCCGAGCAGCACGGCAGAACCGGCGAGCGCACGCCACGGCCGGAGCGCGCGCGCTAGCTCGGTAGTGTAGCGCACGCCGCCGAGTCACCAAAGGTACGCTATCGGGCCCGGGCAGAGGATTCGAGGTTCGACTCGGTCAGATCGGCAGTAGCGCACGCCATCTGCCGGTCGTAGCGCACGCTAACCGGCAGGATAGCGCACGCCGGCCCGACTAGCGTACGTTACACAGGTGAGTTTGTTAGTCCGAGGCTCTCGACAGTCGGCTAGCGCGCAGCTTCCGGCCGTAGCGCACGCTAGCGGGAGTCGATACAGTCATGGTCGGCAGACTGGTCGGTGGTGCCGGGTCATGCGGGCCATGGCCGAGAGTGCTCGGCCGACATCGGGCCGATAGCGCACGCTACTCCGGAAGGCTAGCGACGCTAGTTCCGCCCAAAGATATAAATGACAGACCAGCGACTTTTTCAGTCATTTTTCATTTCATTTCTCTTCGGTCCGCGGCTGGGGTTTTGGAGGAGACGAAACCATGTTGTTGGACAACAAATCCATGAAGTTTCTGATTTTATATCACCGATAAATCATCCGATAACATCCTTCGATCCAGCGAATCAAGGTTAGATCTTTAGAACCCTACTTTTGGGTAGATTTGGGGGTTTTCGCGTTTTTGTCCGATTCGTTCCGTTTTGTCTATTAATTCATGATGAATATGATTAATCTTGTTGGTATTCTTAGTTTCCCTACGAATTCATGGTATATTTCGTGATTTTTACGGAATCGAGAGGGTTTGGTTGTGGTCTGCCCTCGTTGTTGTTTTTATACGAATATACATGAATCGTAGGCGGGTTTTCGGTTGTATTCCAATTCCGTATTCATTAGAAATGGTTGTGATTGTATTCTTCGAATCGTTAGGTTCGGTTTCATTGGTTCCTAGCGTTCGTCGGTGACTTTCCTTTCCCTTCGTTGCGTCGTCAATAATTCAAGGCAAGTATTTTTGGAAACATTTATGCTTAACGTGGAATGGTAATGTATTTTGTGTGTGATTTGCTCACCTCGTGTTGGTCCGACGGGATTAAGGAGGGAATCCAAAGGTTTTCGTCCCGGATTCATGAGTTTGTATAACTGCCAGTTCGGGAGGGTCCTTAGAGGCCTCGGGCGGGATCTATGATATTACTCTGTTCCCAAGGCGATGCATGTGCGTGTTTTGTTTTTATAATGTGGCCAGCTCGGGAGGGTCCTTAGAGGCCTCGGGCGGGATCTATGATATTACTCTGTTCCCAAGGCAAATTGTTTGACTGTTTGTTTCCGGAAAAGACATGTCTGGTTTTGACTTTTGAAATTGATATTGGTACATGTACTATGAAATGTGTAAGCGACTGGTTTGCCTTGAATACTTGTACTAGCATAATTGCTAACCCCTTTGGGGACCCGTTGTCGGGGAAATTCTTGTTATGGATTTCAGGTTATGTTCAGCCAGACGAGCGGGTGCTGGGATGGTACGAGGATGTCGGCCAAGGTTGTTGACATGTGCAATTGAGTCTTGTTATTTCCTACTGTCTCTTTTGATGTGGATGTTTTCCAAATTGTAAACTTATAAATTGTACTCGCGAGTACTTAGGCTTTTCCTTTCGGATTGTGATTGGTCTTTATTGGAGTTACTGTTTTTGTCGGTTGATGTTTATTATGCCAGTTGTACTGGACGTGTTGTTTTATGTTCTTGTTGTTAACAATTGTTTCCTTGCTAACCGAGATCGTTAGTCGAGAGGTGTTTTCTTGTGTTAGCCTGGTGGATCCCATGTAGGGGTCCACGGCGCTGTAATACACCTCGAATATCTTGGGGGTGTTACAGAAAATGGTATCAGAGCTCTAGGTTTATGGATACCTAGGCTTGTTGGTTATTTGGGTCTAGTTGTGTTTTGTTTTGCACATTGTCACACTGCTGCCGGCATCTCAGTACATCCAGTGCTCGTAAGTTTTCCTTACTCGATTCTCTTGTTTTCTCGTATTGAAATTCCACTTCTTGAACTGTGATTGCCTCTCTCGTACTTATCGTCGAGTTGTTTTTCGATCCATCCGGTTCGTGTACTTTTGATTCTAGTATTGCCTAGTCCTTTATCTCTCTGGAGTATGTGCGCTGTTCTGGGCTTGACCGTTTGTCGTTTTGCGAGCCTTCCATCGCTAAACTTCCTCGCGTTGGTGGGATCGTTGGTGATCGAAAGATCCGAGTTTTGCTCCGTGGTATACTGTGAGAGGGCTTGACCCTCTAGTCTTTTGTTGTACGATGGAATCTGTGTTTGGTAATTGCGATATACTAAATGTATATTGAGCCGAACGTACTGATGGTTTGGACACCGAGGGGTCACTGTTCAGTTGTTGATCTTGAGGATCGTATCATTAATCTTGTTAACTTGTTGAAGATAATCATTTCGAGAATTTCATCAGATAATCTCGTCACTTCAGTTGATCATTCATGTAATCATTGTGTTTGAGCGCGTGTGCTCATTTTCATCATTTCATAACGTAATCATAATGTGATATTCATGCGAGATATATAATCATCTTGTGACTTTCCCACTTCAGTATGGAAAGAGCTGGCAGAGGACGCGGGGAAAGAGGCCGCGGTGCAGATAGTTTCGACGTATGTTCGAATCGGTGTTCATTAGTTATACCATTAAACTTGAAGAGATAGTTTGACATATGCTTGGAATTAGTATTTCCGAGTTGCGCTTGTTGAACTGGTGATTTTTGAATGCCGTATATGCGTGTGTTCGGGAATTATTGGTACTTGGCTAATTATTGTTATTTACAACCAATGTGTTTCTATTAATAATAATACATGCGGCGTGCATGCTTGAAAATTCCTTAGACTTGATCGTATTGTGGGTTTTTGAAAAGTGACATGAATTTGGGCGAGCCAGCCTTGTATTTTCAAATAAAACCTTGTGTCGGTATTTAAAAGTCGTGTTTAATAGTGTTTAGGACATTTTCTAAAATTCTACCGCTGTTAAACCCTTGTCATATTTGAAAGGGTCTTGAAAATGATTTTTAACTTATCGGTTTTATTTTCGAATAACTAGAGTATACGATTTTAAAATCAGATTAGCCTGGGGAAACCTAGGCTGTCGAGTCAAGTTGTGTTGGTTGAGTTTTGTCTTGTCGGATTTTGTCTGACTTAGTCACATCGCGACGCGTCGTTTGAGATCATTAGTCGTGATTAGTGTCGAGGGGTGGTCGTCACTTACGTGCGACCTATGGATGTTAAACTCCCTTCCTTGTGTTGTGCCTCGTGTGACACGAGTTATTTGTATGATTAGTCGTTAAATGATGGAATCCTTCTGTGGATTTTGATTTCACGATATGTGTTTATTAGACTCTCGTATTTGGTTTATACGAGGAGTGTAAATCCTTCTTGATGTATTTTCGAACCGCATTTTATCCAGCGTGAGTTCTTTCAAAACGGCTTTCGCATTTTGCAACCGAGTTTTATTTCAGAAACCGATTCCCTGAATCAAGTTTTGGCATTTTGGCCTTGAGCATTTCATGATGGTTTGACAAATGATTTTGTGAGCTTTGGAAAATATTACCGTCATTGGTCTTTTTAGCATTTTCGAAATGATATGGGAAATTGTGCTTAGCCTGGTAAACCCGTGTGAGAAAGGTTTACGGCATGTAATTTTTCTGATATGTTCTGTTGTTGTCTCTGTGGGTCGTTAGCACATGCTACGCTTTGCGGCTAGCGCGCGCAAGAGTGCGTTGGTAGCACGCTAAGGGGAGGATAGCGCACGCTACCTGGTAGTTCAGGGCAGTCCAGGAGCTACCGGACTGGGTCTGAAGTTCTCGTTAGCGCACGCTAACACTTGGGGTTAGCGCACGCTAACAGTGTATTTTTGGTCAGGAGTTTTGTTTGGTGCCGTGATAGCGCACGCTAACCTTATTGATTAGCGCACGCTAATTGTGTCCAGTATAAATACTGGACACCAGTCTAGAAGTTGCATTTTTCTTCATTTCTTCTTCTTCCTCCATGAGTTTGAGACGTAGCGACTAGGGTTCGCATCTGGGCTGATTTTTCTTCCATCCAAAGGTGTTTTGGAGTATCCTAGATGATTTTTAACATCATCTAATCCATTGTTCTTCGCCGAATCTAGGTATTTTCTTGAATCCCTAGAGTTGACTTTTTGGAGTTTTGTTCTTGATATCGTTTTCCATCCAGTTTTGATAAACCAATTGTTGTTTTAACGATGTTGTTAAACATATCCTAAGGGTTGTATATCACTGTCGTGATTTTGAGCGATTTGATGCGTGTGATATGATGTGTTTAAGTGAATGTTGATACGTGCGAATTTTGGGCATTTTGGCCTATTGTACTTCTGAAAAACCTTGAGTATCTTAGAAAATAAATCTCGAGCATAATTTTTAAAATGAATTATTTTCTCACAGTGCTCTCAAGATGCCTACTAGTGCCACGCTATGTTTCAAAATTATTCTAGTTTGAGGATCAAAATATTTTGAGATATTTCTAATGATTTAGAAACGCATTCGCTTAGACCCGAAGGTCGAATATAGCTGAAAAGTTTTAATTTAACGAAAGGTGTCTTCATTATTTTTTATCAAACGCAAGATGATTTTTTTTAAAGTCTCGATGACGATGTTTGTACTACTTTTTGATATGTGATACTCAAGATCAACTGGTGCTTGCAAGTTATTTTCAAAAGATGGTTTTCGTTTTCAAAACCTATCATTCCTATTTGTGGTCCGGGAATATATGTGTGATGTTCGTACTCTCGTTAGGGTGTTAACCCCCGAGTTGTTGTTGAATTGGTGGTGTGAGCGTTGAGTCGTTCGCCACACAGTTGTCGTGGTAGCCTCTGTGAGGGGTGTGATATTGGTATTGGATGTTGTCGCCTCGTAGCGGTTTATGCGTTATCGCATATATGCGAGCTGTTAGAGCTCAGGTTGGTATGATTGTGTGCATCGGTGATTGTTCCGCATTGTGTCGGTTGCTTGTTGTATTGTTACCTTGGTTCCGTTGTTGTGAGTTTTTGGGGCGAGGTCAAAGGTAATACCCGTATCGATTCGCTCGTGTTCATTGATACCTTCTGAACTTGTTTTGTACCTTGGTTTCATCGTTCGAACGAGCTGTAATCTGGTTTTGAGTCGATCTGGTTATCGCTTTGACTTTTCCGAATTCGGTTCGACTATTGTGAACCTTGTTCGGAAGTAACATCTTTTGGTTCTAATAGTTCTTTTATTCGAAGTGGATCGGATTTTGAACTTCTGTATTTTCGGCTCTATCGACTCATTTATGCTCGTTAACATTCCTGAACTTTCCCTATCCCTTGTTTTTGTTGATCGAACGAGGGTGGTATTGTTTCGAAATACTCATTTGTCGTTGTGACCTTTCAATCGCTATTCCCTTTCCTGTGGATCTTATGGGAATGCATGTCTGGTAGTTCTCACTAGATCATCCCGGGAGTTGTTGTTGGAATTTTATTATCCTACGTGTTTCGGACATGATTGTTCAATTTTTGTTGTCTCAATCGTTTGTTTGTTCGGTTTTTGTTCTCGTTTCGTGATTGTTGAGCGTTCAGACTCCTTCGTAATTCCCTTAAGTTCGGGAAATTAGTCTCGTTTTCGATCTTCCAACCCTTGGGCGGTGGAATTCCGCATTTGTTCAGCGTTGACTCGCATTTTGGTTGATGAACCGTTGGGTTGGTCAATCGTATTGATTTTCGTTCGTTGAGTTTTGTGATTGTTCGGATAGTCGACTCGATTGTATTGTCTATTTGATGACGCTTGTCACTCGTTGATTTTATTATGTCTCTACCGGTGGCGTTGTGTTAGTCGCCGTGGAGCGTATTTTCACGCCGTATGTCTCTTTGCGTTTCTTGCAACGTTTCGCCGTCGGGCGCGAGTTTTCGGTTTTTGTGTATCTCGTTGAGTTTTCCTGGCGGGATATTGCCTCTCCCTACTTGTTTTAAGTTTCGGGACGAAACTTCTTTTAAGGAGGGTAGAATGTAATATCCGCAATTTTCGATTTTCGGTAAATTTCTTTTTTCGGCCGGAGTCCGTTTTGACGACTCGCTCATGACCGTTTCGTCATTCTGAGAATGATTAATTCTACACTTTTTGTCATCCGAGTTCGTTTCGGTGTTGTTTTGTTGAATTCCGTGCTTTTTAGCGATTTTTCCGCACTTGAGTTCGATTCTTGCGAATCTCGTCCGAAACTGCTGTTTCGAGTTTCCCGCAAGTCCGTTTAACTTTTTTAGACGTGTTGTGAACTTCGGTTTGGTTATTCGATCACGTATCGTGATTTCCGGGCGTTTTGGGCCATTTTGTAATTTCTTGAAAGTTACGGGTATCCGTATCTGTAATTGATGTCTCGACCCGTTTCTTGGTCGCGTATGATTAATTATGGTATTACGTTTTCATTTCGAGTCGTTGATGTCGTCCGCGAACTTTTCGTCGTGTTCGCCTGCGCGTTTAAATCGAGGCGTCGGGTCGTGGGCGGCCGAAAGCGATGGCCGGACCGGTGCGGCATCGGTCGGAAGTCTTGGCATCGCCGAGCAGCACGGCAGAACCGGCGAGCGCACGCCACGGCCGGAGGCCGCGCGCGCTAGCTCGGTAGTGTAGCGCACGCCGCCGAGTCACCGGTGTACGCTATCGGCCCGGGCAGAGGGATTACGAGGTTACGACTCGGTCAGATCGGGCAGCGCACGCCATCGCTTGGTCGAGCGCACGCTAACCGGCCAGGATAGCGCACGCCGTCGGCCGACTAGCGACGTTACAGGGTGAGTTTGTTAGTCCGGAGGCTATCGACAGTCGGCTAGCGCGCGCAGCTTGGCCGTAGCGCACGCTAGCGGGAGTCGGGCGGGCAGTCATGGTCGCAGACTGGTCGGTGGTGCCGGGTCATGCGGGCCATGGCCGAGAGTGCTCGGCGATCTTGGCCGATAGCGCACGCTACTCCGGGAAGGCTAGCGACGCTAGTTCCGCCCAATATATAAATGATGCACAAATGACTTTTTGATCATTTTTCATTTCATTTCTCTTCGGTCCGCGGCTGGGGTTTTGGAGGAGACGAAACCATGTTGTTGGACAACAAATCCATAAAGTTTCTGATTTTATATCACCGATCAATCATCCGATAACATCCTTCGATCCAGCGAATCAAGGTTAGATCTTTAGAACCCTACTTTTGGGTAGATTTGGGGGTTTTCGCGTTTTTGTCCGATTCGTTCCGTTTTGTCGATTAATTCATGATGAATATGATTAATCTTGTTGGTATTCTTAGTTTCCCTATGGATTCATGGTATATTTCGTGATTTTTACGGAATCGAGAGGGTTTGATTGTGGTCCGCCCTCGTTGTTTTTATATGAATATACATGAATCGTAGGCGGGTTTTCGGGTGTATTCCAATTCCGTATTCATTTAGAAATGGTTGTGATTGTATTCTTCGAATCGTTAGGTTCGGTTTCATTGGTTCCTAGCGTTCGTCGGTGACTTTCCTTTCCGTTCGCGTAAGGCCAATAATTCAAGGCAAGTATTTTTGGAAACCTTTATGCTTAACATGGAATGGTAATGTATTTTGTGTGTGATTTGCTCACCTCGTGTTGGTCCGACGGGATCAAGGAGGGAATCCAAAGGTTTTCGTCCCGGATTCATGAGTTTGTATAGCTAGCCAGTTCGGGAGGGTCCTTAGAGGCCTCAAGTGGATCTATGATATTACTCTGTTCCCAAGGTGATGCATGTGCGTGTTTTGTTTTTATAATGTGGCCAGCTCGGGAGGGTCCTTAGAGGCCTCGGGCGGGATCTATGATATTACTCTGTTCCCAAGGCAAATTGTTTGACTGTTTGTTTCCGGAAAAGACATGTCTGGTTTTGACTTTTGAAATTGATATTGGTACATGTACTATAAAATGTGTAAGCGACTTGTTTGCCTTGAATACTTGTACTAGCGTAATTGCTAACCCTTTGGGGACCCGTTGTCGGGGAAATTCTTGTTATGGATTTCAGGTTATATTCAGCCAGACGAGCGGGTGCTGGGATGGTACGAGGATGTCGGCCAAGGTTGTTGACATGTGCAATTGAGTCTTGTTATTTCCTACTGTCTCTTTTGATGTGGATGTTTTCCAAATTGTAAACTTATAGATTGTACTCGCGAGTACTTGGGCTTTTCCTTTCGGATTGTGATTGGTCTTCATTGGAGTTACTGTTTTTGTCGGTTGATGTTTATTATGCCGGTTGTACCGGACATGTTGTTTTATGTTCTTGTTGTTAATAATTATTTCCTTGCTAACCGAGATGGTTAGTCGAGAGGTGTTTTCTTGTGTTAGCCTGGTGGATCCCATGTAGGGGTCCATGGCGCTGAATACACCTCGAATATCTTGGGGGTGTTACAATATACTGGGTATATTTGGTTTGGTTTGTTTGGTTTATTAATGAGCATTGCAAAGACCAATCTACTAAACATGTGAGTCGGTTTTGTTCACTTGTTAAAAGAGATAATAGCTCTCCATAGGTAAAATTGGGGCGTCAAGTTAAGCCGACAACACTTATTTGATTGTTATATAAAAACTAACATACTAATTTCATATAATCTACAAATAATAGACGACTTATTTCTAATAAGTCACATTAAAAATTGTACTACTTGAGAACATGGTTTCGTCATTATAATTCATTGTTTCATACAATGTTATTCATTTGTCTTTTACTTCAAATAAAATTTTATAAAGCTAGTCACAAACAAATATCTGAAACATATGAATAACTAATACTCTATAACATGATTATTAGTTATTCACAAAACTTTATAATTGAGATACATTAAGAGATTAACTAATCACAAAACTTCATTAGAGAAATCAAATGAACTAATAACATTTATTTCATTAGAAGTGATTTGATGAATGTGTCAGGTGTAAGCATTTTTTAATAATTCACACAATCACGTTTAACAACATAATTTACCAAGAAAACATTACCTACACTTTCTGAACAAACTTTACCAACAAATTAAAAAAACTATACACTAAGAAAATTATACACTAAATGATTTAGACATATTCGTTCGGAAAGTATACTCTAAATGTGAGACTTATGATTAAGAGAATCAAAATAATTCACATACTCCAATATATTATATATTTTATCATTACGTTTTCTTAAAAATAAAAAATCAAATTTTAACATTTACCAATATTATTTCAATAATTCACAAAACCAAGTATAACAACATAATTTACCAAAACAAATTACCTACACTTTGTAAACAAACTTTACCAGCAAATTAAAAAAAATTATACACATAAAATAAACATTATGATAAAATTTAAACAACAAAATACACAATAAAATTCACATTACATAAATTCTAACTATATAATTTACCTACAAATTATAAAAAACTTTACCAACAAATTAAAACAAAACTACAAAATTTACAAATAAATCTACATAAAAAAATACAAAAAAATTACATAAACTTTATAACAAATATTTCATAAAATTTATAACACAACTTACATAAAAGTTTATATCAAAATTTACTAAAAGTTTCCGGTAGCAGTGCGGCGGCGGCTAAGCAATTTTCGGCAGCAGTGCGACGACGACGTCTAAGAAGTTCTCGGCGGTGGCTAAGCAGACTCCTAAAGCGTCAGCTAAATAAATTCCAGTGGTGGCTACAAAGATTCCGGCGAGGAAGAGAGAACCTCAAATCTACAAAATAAATACATAGATCTATTAAAAAACACATAGATCTATAAATAAATAAAAAAAGACATAGATCTATGAGAAGTACCCAGATCTACAAAATAACTACATAGATCAATTAAAAAAAACATCAAAACTATTTAAAAAAGACAAACCTCAAAAGATCCGACGACTATAAATATTCCAGCGGCTACAAAGATTCCGACGTTGGTTCGTTTTTTGAGATGCAATGTTGCTGACAATGTGACTATCGCATCATATGAAAGTGCTATTTATGTAGATCCATTTGTATGAAGTTTAGTTAGGGTAGGTCAGAAGTTAAGAACAAATTAAATATGTAGGTTATTAAACCACAACATAATTTGAAGAAGGCAACCCTTCGATGGCAATGGTATGGAGGTATGGGAAAATCATGAAAATAGAACAAATGAGTTATTATGGGATGAAACTTTTGGATGGTTGGCTTCTTAATGAGATGTGCCACACAAAAACAAGAAACTCTTGATTTCCTTTTGTAGTTAAGTAAAAGATGATTTATACCTCTCGGTTAATGATCTCTATATTCATTTGGCTCTCTCATCATTAAGACTCCATTATTAAGACACAACATTAAATTATTAGGACTGAATTTTTTAATAGTATAGATTATCGACACTTGTGTTAATCACCTGCAGTTATATATGAATGTTTTGAAACTTCATGAATGCGCTTTGGATTAATGCACCAAACGATAATACAAGACATATCGTACATGTATGTAGAGGTGGTCAGTGGGCCGGGCCGGCCCGGCCCAGCCCGAATTTTCTTGGCCCGGGGAGCGACCGGGCCAGCCCGGCCCAGGACCGAGCCCAGCCCCCTGGTCACCCGGTCGGTCCCGGTCCCGAAATCTCCAGCCCAGACCCAGTAACCTGAAACCCTAGGGTTGAACCCATCGAACCTAGGGTCTAGTAGTTAGGGTGGGAGGGTCGGCCCGCCGACTTCACGCACTGTAGCAGGTGGCTCCTGCCTGCTTGCGATTACCAGCCTGCTTCATCGTCGTGCCTGCATCACCTCCTTAAACCCTAACCCTGAACCCTGAACCTTAAAACTCTGAACCCTGAACCCGAAGGGTTAGGTAACCTGAAACCGTAGGGTTGAACCCATCGAACCTAGGGTCTAGTAGTTAAGGTGGGAGGGTGGGCCTTCGTCCCGCCGACTTCACGCACTGTAGCAGGTGGCTCCTGCCTGCTTGCGATTACCAGCCTGCTTCATTCAGCCCGACCCACCCCTAGCCCGGCCCCAGCTCACCCCCAGCCCACCTCCACCCCACCCCAAAGCCCACCATTCAAATTTAAATGGTTGGCTGGCCATGCCATGTGGCACCAACCTATTGGTTGGTTGAACCAACTTGGTTCACATAGCCGTTGGGTTGTCAACGGTCACCAGCCTTCAATTTTTTTTTTTTTTTGAAAAATTCATCTTATAAATACCAACACATCTTAATCATTTTCCCACACCATTATTCACTCTTCTTCTTAATTCTCAAGTTTGCACAATTCTCAAGTTAATTTTCACAACTTGTAATCTTGCATTATTATTTTTTGTTAAGTACCTTTATATAATTGTATAATACTATGGCGGACGGATCAAGGAACGTTCATCATGAAGGAGCCGGCGATAATGAAACCAACTTGCATTTCGGTAAGTTTACTATTTCTACTTTGTATTATTTTTTATATTTAGTAGAGTTTATTTATTTAGTACTTATTATTATAAATTGTTATTAGTTCACAATCTCTCTCAAGACTCTACTACGTCTACCATGCCACCTCCATCCGAACCTACGGCCGAAGCTTCAAATAAAAATCAAAAATCATGGGTTTGGGCATTTTATGAGAGGGCTATCGGTACCGTACCAACGCATTGTAAAATGATATGTCTTGTATGCAAAAATCAAAAGAAAACTACTACTTTTTCTTGGAAAATTGGTACCGGAACCGGAACACTAGCTCGTCATTTGGCAAATGACCATGGTTTGACTAAGGATAATCATGATCAAGAACGTTCGGATGACCAATCTCAACTATCCGGCTATTTCTCAAAAGCGCCCGGTGGAGGTATTCCTTTCGTTTACAATCAACAAAAATTAATTGACGGATTTGCTAAATATGTTACTCTTGATGAACTGCCTTTAAGTCATGGTGAAAGTGAAAATTTAGAAATTATGACTAGGACTTTAATGCAACCGGCATATCGGAGAATACCAAGGAATACTCTTAAACGGCGTATTCAACAACAATATTATATTCAACGTGCTCAATTAATTGAATTTTTTAAAAGATTTGAAGATTGTATATGTCTTACTAGTGATTGTTGGACTTCTCCAACTGGTGAACCTTATCTTTGCATTACAGTTCATTGGATTGGAACTGAATATATAATAGAAAAACGTATTATTGCTTTTGATATTATGGAAGAATCACATACTGCTAAAAATCTAAAAGATAGAATAATTGAATGTTGTAAGGAATTTAATATATTTGATAAAGTGCTTTCTCTTTCTCTCGATAATGCAGCCGCGAATAATAAATGTATGGAATATTTGTTGGACGAATTGCCTTTACTTGAAAACGGTATTTTTATGCATATTAGATGTTGTGCCCATGTCATGAATTTGTCAGCTAAAAAAGGAATTGATATGATTTCACCCCTTTTAAATCCTATTAGAAAAATAATTAAATGGCTAAGACTGAGTCAACATATTAGGAGATATTATAAACATCTATGTAAGGAACGTAATTTGAAACCAAAAAAATGGAGCATTGACACACTTACCCGTTGGAACTCTACTTTTAAATTGCTTGATGATGCTATTCCTTATAAGGAAATTATTACTCAATTATATAACTCTGATCCAAAATATTTAGCCGAGCAAGACCTCATAACTGAGGCTCATTGGGAACTTGCTACGGTCGTTCATAGTATATTATGTGCTTATAATAATTCTACATATTTATTTTCTTACGTTTATGAACCTAATGTGCACTTGGATATTTTAAAATGTTGTAAAATTGTTGGTTCTTTAAGTAAACACAAAAATAATATACATTTATCTCAAGTTATTTCTACAATGACAGAAAAATGGTTAGAGTATTTATCACAATTTCCTTACATATATGGTGTTGCATGTCTTCTTGACCTGGGTGTGAAAAAAGAAGCACTCGGTAATCTTATTGATTATTATTATAATGCATTAGGTGATACTTCTTTTGATAGTGAGGAGTACGTAAATGAGTGCGTCAAAATATTAGCTTCATTAGTTGATTTGTACATTAAAAAATATAAACCGGAGGTTCTAGCCTCTCAGTCAACTTCAAAAAATAAAGGTAGATTTAATCAATTTACATCTTCAATTCTTTTCAAAAAACCAAAATCGTCATCAAGCTCTAATTCTTCAACTTCTTCTAGTCAAATCTTAAATGAGTATTTTACGTATTCACATGAGCTTGATGCTGATTTTGAGATTTTAAAATGGTGGAAATTACGTGAAGAACAATATCCTATATTGGCTAGAATTGCAAGGGATCTCCTTGTCGTTCCAGCCTCTACAATTGCTTCGGAGTCTGCTTTTATTGCAGGTAGAAGAGTTATAACAGATAAACGAACATCTTTATCGCCCGACATTGTGAAGATTCTGGTCTGTAAAAAAGATTGGGAACAAGCAGAAAAACGTCAACAAGGACGGACGGAAGAAGAAGACGAACACAACGAGGATGATGATGGATTCTTCATCCGAATCGGGAGCTTCAGGGAGTGGCCAACACGACGATTGAGCACATCACCTACCTTTAAGTTCTAGGTAAGTAAAGAGGTAAATAAAAAGAACTACGTGGACTTTGATTCCTTAGGATACGTAGGCAACTTAATTTTATAAATTGGATTAAATTTCAAAAAATAATCTAATTTTTACAAATTAAGTCCAAGTCCAATTTTTTTCCCCTTTTCTCCCCATTTAATTTAATGTTGACATATCTTAAAAATTCAAAATGAATTTTTTTAAACATATTGAAATATTTTTTTTTCTAAGTTTTACATTTTTTCTTAATTCAAAATGATTTTTGTATATTGATTTTTTAATTAATATTAATTAATTTATTTTAAAAATTGAAAACAGATTTTTACAAATTGATTTTTATGAATTTTTTTTACACTTCCCAGTCTACCCGCCCACGACAAATGGCTGGTCATGGGCCGTGTCCCATCTGCGCCCAAATTTAAATACATGGGCGGTCTGGCCCGAAGTTCCAGCCCGGCCCGGTTCGACCCGACCCATGGCCACCTCTACATGTATGTATTGGCTTCGGTTAATTATTTGGGTTTAACTTTTGATGTGAAGATATGATACAAGTGACTATCGTACATTAATGCGAGACTGTTTAATTGGAAATATTTGTTTTGAATGCCTACCTTTAGGGGTGCACAAATTATAGGAGTCATTTACCAAATATGTGTATTTATAAAACACATTTACCTTTTTGGTGTAGTTTTGAACATATTTACCATTTAGGTATTGTTTTTAATTTAAATAGTTTTTGTTTTATTTTTTTCAATTTAATGCTTTTTACTGTGAATTACCTCTGCCCTAAATATTTTTTACTGCTTTTTATAAAGAGTGATTTACCAAAGGGGTGTAGTTTTAAAATATATTTACATTATAGGTGTACTTCCAAACATATTTACCAAATAGGTATAGTTTTATATTTAAGTGGTTACCAAATAAGTATAGTTTTCTATTTAAGTGGGTTTTTATTGTTTTTTTTTTAATTTTTTAAAATCATTATTTTTTCTGCTTTTTTCAACTGTTTTTTACTGCTTTTTTAAACTATTTTTTTAAGAAAAAAATATTTGTAATGTTAATATTAAAAGACGAAAGTTCTTATTAAAATTCGTAAATAAAAAAAAAGTGATTTTTTTTTTAAATTTATTTCTAAACTGTTTTAATAAAAAAAACTGGAATATTATTCTACACAAAGAAATAAAAAGTTGAATAATTTTTTTAAAACCTGCTAGTTTATTTTCATAAGAAACTGTTATGTTCTTAAAAAAAATCTAAAAATCTAAAAAACAGACAAATTAAGATTTTTTTACTGGTTTTTTAACTGTTTTGAATGTCTTTACTAAATTGTTTTTTTACTGATTTTTATTGTTTTTTTAAACTATACTACTATGCTAACAATGAAAAATTGTTTGAACAATGCTAGCAAAAAGAAAAATTAAAACCAACATCATCACAAAGAAGAAGTATTGTTCAAACAATTTTTTTATTGTTAGCATTGTTCAAACAATTTTTTATTGTTAGCATAGTTTAAAAAAACAGTAAAAATCAGTAAAAAAAGGCAGTAAAAAATAATTTAGTAAAGGCATTAAAAAACAGTTAAAAAACCAGTAAAAAAATCTTAATCTGTCTGTTTTTTTAGATTTTTAGATTTTTTTTAAGAACATAATAATTTTTTATGAAAATAAACTAGCAAGTTTTAAAAAAATTATTCAACTTTTTATTTCTTCATGTAGAATAATATTCCAGTTTTTTTATTAAAATAGTTTACAAATTAATTTCAAAATCTTTTTTTTGAATTTATTTTTATTTACGAATTTTAAATAAGAACTTCCGGATTTAATATTAATATTACAAATATTTTTTCTTTAAAAAAATAGTTTAAAAAAGCAGTAAAAAATAATTGAAAAAAGCATAAAAATAATGATTTTAAAAAAGTAAAAAAAAATAAAAACCCACTTAAATAGAAAACTATACCTATTTGGTAAATATGTTTGAAAGTACACCTATAATGTAAATATTTTTTAAGACTACACCCCTTTGGTAAATCAATCTTTATAAAAAGCAGTAAAAAATATTTAGGGCAGGGGTAATTCACAGTAAAAAGCATTAAATTTAAAAAAATAAAACAAAAATTCATTTAAATTGAAAACAACACATAAATGATAAATATGTTCAAAACTACACCTAAAATTGGAAAGTTGAATATTTTTGCAATCTGCTGTTTAGTCAATTTACAAAAATATTCATAGTCCTATGAAAACTAGGCGGATATTTCCCGTCCGATCCGAAGTCGTATCCGATCGGGATCGAATTCGAGATGAAAAATAGGTATCCGGTCGAATTCGGATACGGATCCGGATAGTTGAATTCGGATACGGGTTCAAATTCGGATAATGCAATATCCGCCCGTATCCGAGTTTTTCCATATTTTATCGGATATTATCCGGATACCAATTCGGATAATAAATCTGGATACCAATCCGGATAATAAATCCGGATATCCATATTTTTAAATTTTAAATATACTTTATTATATATATATATATATATATATAATAAAGTATATATATATATATAATATATATATATATAACACTTTTGGACTCAGTGTAATAAATTTTCAAACTTTCAAGAAAAAATATATTTTTCAAAAAAAAAAAATAGTATTTTCTGGAAAAATATATTATTTTTCGAAAAATAAAAAAAATATTTTCTAGGAAAAAAATTATCTTTTCGAAAAAAACATTATTTATGAAAAAATTTTATTTCTTCGAAAAAATTAAAAAAATATTTTCTGGAAAAAATATATTATTTTTTCGAAAAAATAAAATTATTTTCTGGATTTATTATATTTTTTGAAAAAATAAAAAAAATACTTTTTGTGAAAAATAAAAAAATTATTTTTCTGAAAAAAAATTATATTTCAAAAAAAATATTTTCTGAAAAAAAAATATTTTTTAAAAGAAAATTATTAGCCAAACACTTTAATACTAACTTATAAGCTATTTGTTTCATATGAAATGTATTTTAAAAGAAATATTCTATTCAAGTAAATAGAGGGGCAATTATATATATTTTATAATAATTGTTAAAAACAATTAAATTAACACTCTTTAGTCTTTGCTAAGTATGGAGCTTATGTTTTTTATGGGAGAGACTGAATAAGTAAAAATGAGGGAACTGTTCCGGGAATTATTATTCCCGTGATGTGTCTTACCTAATACTGATTGTAGATACATAGATGGAAGGTTCTAGATCCTTCTAGAGGTAGTAAGATCCTATTAGATGTCTTACCTTATCTAGGAATCCTATGTATGGAAGGACTCTCATTGTAATGCCTATATAAAGGCCCCTCTATCAGTGTTATGAATAAAATTGATTGACTCTATTTACAGTCTTTTTACTTTCTCCTGAAACACGTTATCAACACGTACTCCCTAACTGAGCAAGAAATTTTTTCCTCTCCCGCCTTTTTTTTCAGAAAATCCCGAAAAAAAAAGTGGAAAATCGGATTTTTTTTTCCTGCCAAACCCTAATTTTCGGTCGCAGCCGCCGTCATCATCCATCATCTTCCCCACAGCAATATCCGCGACGACAGTAGATATCCCAGCGGAGAAGGTATAACAATGGTCGGCCGCAGCGTCTGACAACTTTTCCGGCAGCGGTGTCTTTGGAAGCTTTCCAATCACCACTCGCGACCCCGACCAGAGCACCACCGATCAGAATCCAACACCTTCCGCAGCCTGCCTGGTCTGCACCACTAGATCCTGCACCCGATTTCGCCGAGACGCAACCCGCCTGCAACTTCAACCTCTGACGTAACCTCCCGATCCGCGAAGTCGACTTCAGATGCCGCCTCATCGAAGTCGAAGTCCAAATCCACTCCAGATGCCGGCGGATCCAGGTCGCGATTCCCGACTCGGGCCAGTCCAGTCTTCGACCCGTTTGCTGACCTAACCAGATCCGGCTGCTAACCCATTTTCAGCCCGTTTCTGCCCCTATTCTCGAAAAGAGAAAATTTCCGCGCGTAAATTTTCTGCACAGGGCAGTCGTACTAAAAATATATTTCTCGATTCGTTAACCGTCGGATCAGTGTGAAATTTTGGCAACATCTTCCCAAAACAAATATCTGTATATTCAACGGTGGAGATCGGATTCTGTGTAATATTGATTACTGAATCTGCTGCAGAACAGAAGCAGATTTTTACGAGGAAATTTGGAGATCCGACCTCATCCAATACCGAACTGCTGCATCGCCGCACTCGAGCCCTTTTTCGGACGAATTATTGAGCCCAGTATCCATATTCTGGCGTTTCTCAACTCTCCATCTTTTCCTAATTAATGATTCATTTGTTCATTAATTTATACACTTATGAATCTTACCATGTTTATGTTTTACATGTATATAGGAAAATACGTCGCTCATGATGATGTACACGCTATGGAGAAAGCCATATTTGTTATCCCGTTCAAGGATCAAAGTAAATATTGAACTAGGTATCACGGAAATATGTTGCTCATATGGAGAGAAGCTCCCGTTCAAGGACCAAAGCAAATATGGAACCAAGTACCCGTAAGATTTTATTAAAGTTCCCGTTTTTCAATTTCTCTCTTTTGGGAATTTTTTTTTGGGGAATTGGGTATTTGGGTTCTTTATCTCTCACGTTACTTTACGGTGGATGAGACTATGAGAGGTGGTATCACTCTCGTATGTCGAAGTAAACTGTGTGACGGTCCTGGTGGAGTCACTGATAATTGTTGAAAGTCGATATTTGTGGTTGTTGCATATACCACGTTTTGGGTGCGATTTGACGTCGCCGTTTTGTCGATTTTAAACCAACAATTGAATAAAATGAATATTGTCGGTAACGGTAAAGTTATGACTTGTTCATGATTAGTCACGGAATTGTGACGTACAAATGGGACAAACATCAATTGCGACGGATATGTCGTGGTTAAAATTGATTTGTGACGGATTTGTCACGATGAATTGAGCGACCACCACGTTGGTCTTGACCCAATCCCATACTTGGAAAACTCCATCTTTCATCTTATTAAAATAAAATATTGCATGTGGGTGTAGTCATGCACCGTCTCCTTGCAATATGATATATGAAATAATGTAAGAGTAATTCTCATGAATTTTAACATGTAAAGCAATGGCATATTGCGGTAAATACATGAATTCGTTGACCTCAATTATAGTTCGCATGACTATAGGTCCGAATACTTTTCCGAGTATTTGTAAAGGCATGTGCCTTATACATTTGACTATGTTTAGTCGATCTCATTGGATGGTCAAGACGAGTTGGTTATGGTATATTCATTATGTCTCATGGTTCAAAATGCTTAATTATGATGCACCGTGTTGCATCCATATAACATGGCTATTATGACGTATGCTTGCAAATTGAGAAGTAACATACTTGGTTGATCGATGCACTTTGGTGGATTTTGTCTACACTTTTGATCATGACTAGGCGCATCCTCCTTGGTATTTGTTTATGCTTTGAAAGTTCAAACGGAATCAGTGGTTTTTAAACAGCCTTAGCTGTACCAACATTCCTATTTTCTCTGCAAGTCTACCAAGTTGGAGTTACCGAAAGAATCATTAGTCGAGATAAGAAATCGAACACCCTGTTGCGTTTAAACGCACATATGGCTGTCATTGCCATGTTTTTGCATAAACACTTATGCCATTTGATATGGTCTCAACCTTGTTTTCTCACTAAACTTGGGAAATACTAAAGCAGCCACTTTAAACATGCACTGTGATCTTAGTTTAATGATCTGTGTGGTGCACAATATATGGATAGAAAGATACGGAAGTCTAGTTTCCAGAACATCTGACCGTTCATCCATAGCCTTCCTAACAAGGGAGTTATCGCTGTTTTAGTGAACAAAGGTCAAGCTGCGCGGAATTTTATTTCCAGCGATTGTGCTAACTTTTGTCCCAACCAACTTGGTTCCCATCTTGAATTTGCAAGTGGTCTTATGACACATATTCTTCAACCTCTTTTTGGCCGAATTTGCCATAGATGATGCAGAGTTTGGTATGCATTGTACGCTAAACTATCATCTTTCAAATGTTGAAGAATAGTTTCCTTGGGGAAGCCCAAAATATGTACCCTTATAAGAAGGTCGAGCGTATGCATGGTAGTTTTACACCATACTTGTGTCATAATTTTGCCCCTTAAACATATAACCTTGCCATGTTATGCACTCAATATGATAGATCATTTTGATCGTATCTGGTATAAAATCTCTATGTTGTTAGAGTGTTCGCTATGCTCATATTTGTAAAATTTTGCAAGTGAATTGAGTGCGTATTAAGCTATTTTCAAGGAACACGATATTTTTGGATTTCGGTGTATAAATACATTATGACTATGATGACTAAGTCATCACAATCAATGAGTGGTATAATACTCAAGTTGTTGAATGCCGAATGGCATTTTCTATTCACATATGTTCCATAACAATTGAACCATGTTATGACTCGATGATATATATGCCAAAGTGTATCACTCATAGCATCTCATTGTGATTTGTGAGAAATAAAATCTTATGCATCACTTGTATTGGATATGTGAAAAAAGAAAAATATTCATGAGTCAATATGGTCCAGCTTGCATCGGTTTGTGTAACCAGAAGATGTATTGGGACATTGACACATTTAGGATTGAATAGTCCGGAGTTTGGACAGTTTGATGATCCATATACCACGGTATTGTCATGGATATCATTTTCTTTGAACAAAGAAACTAGTTGGATCAAAGACACCAAAGTACGTTGGTGGAGTCGTGAGCAGGGCTCATGACCGATGATGATATTTATGTCATCTGCGTCTTATTTTCATAAACATGTGCGACGCCAAAGCCCCCCCAATGATCCTTCTTAGCCATGTTCATTGATTAAAGCCTATTCTTTGGCACGAATAGGAGATGACACCCTCTTATGCTAAAGAGAATAATGTAGCGACTCGCATAAGCATGGTGCTGAGTCCTCCCTTTTCACCGAGTCCTTATACATACATGATCATAAGTATTAGCCTGGGTGGCTTATGATGCTATTATGGTGTTCACAAATGGTCGTACTCAAGTGATAACATTTATATGTTATGTTGTTCCTTTGACAATGATTGATAAGTTGATGAAACCTGAGTTTATAGTTGTCCAACTTGCGGACCAGTCATTGTAAAGGTCGGTTCACCCACTTTTAGACTAAGTCTTAAAGTGAAATTTTAACGAGTACTTCCTAACATCCAAGGCTACCTTCTCACAAATTTCGGTGCCATTTGGAGACTTGGAAGGAGGTGAACCACTTAAATGAAGTTTTCACATACCACCAGCCGTCCCAACAACTAGTTCGATGTCATTTCGATCGGTTTTTGACCACAAGGTTGATGGTTTTGGAATCCTAAACGCCCGTTTATACATGCTCACGAAATTTTGAGGTGTTTGGGGCTGGTGAAGGGAGTGAACTTTTCAAGAAAGCACTGGAGATTCGATAAAACCAACGGCCTATCATCGGTTCAATCGTTTCTTCATGTTCGATCCCGGTGGTGCATGGTGGCGGTTTTGTTGAATTCTCAAGACCAGTAGCTACGGTTATGTAGCATAAGTCAACATGTCATATTCACTTATACCTATCACCATTCAAATGCTTAGTTACGAGTGTAACCATATGCATTTTGTTAACTGGATTATGTTAACACTAAAAACCTTTATCGTCCACATGTTCATATGTCAAAGTACGTCACCACAACGCATTATGACAGGTTATAAATGATGAATATGACATGCGCTTTCACTCATAGTCCGCTTAAAATATACCTTGGCAGACGATCTCGTAAGTCACTTTGATGAGCCAGTCTTCCCGTCATTAGGGGGAGATGCGAACGATCATGTTCGAGTAGAACGAATTGGAATTATCGTAGTTTGTCCCTACTGTGTCTCACCAAGCTCCCTAAAGTGACGAGATTAAATACATGCTGCAAACATGTCTGCAAGGATTGTGTCCAGTCATGGACGTTCGTCACCTATAAATGGTGATATGGTAACACCACAAATTATGGTAGATGGTGTTACTAGGCCGTGGATCTCATAGAGTATTGAGATGCCACTTGGTTCGATAAATACTCTCGCTAAGAATGTATGCGAGCTTGGTACATGAAACTTGATCATATGATCAAATGAACTCATACGTCTCATGTGATTCTGGATTATAGTCATCATTGAGGGACACCTCAATGAATGCCAATCCATAAAGAGTACTCTATGAATAAAGCCGGTTCATGAGGATGTGGAATGTGAGTTTAATCGAACCATACTTCGTTGAAAATCTACAACATTGTAGCCTTGGCCTAAAATGGAAACATATGCGACTACAGTATAAACAAAGTGATAGCCCTTTGTTGAAGTGGTGCCGACACTCCAAAGATAAGATCTATCCGTAAACTTTGTTAAAGCGAGTGAGAGAATGAGTTAAACTCACCTCATGGCGCGAGGTTTCTCATGAATGCACTGGAATCGACTACGATGACACGGAACTTAGTTGTGCTATCGTAATGGATGTTATAGCATCCACTATCTTTTCAGTTAGATAGTTTCCCAAAAACTGACGTGCAGCTTGTGGTTAAATCTTATCTTAGTGGGGAACTAAGTTAAGTGACAAGAAGGATCTCATGATGGATCTCACTCAAATCAAGTGGCTCCTGACCACGGAGCGCGTCGACAAGTGATTGTCAGGAACGCATACTAAGTATATACTTGATTTGGAAGAGATATGAAGCTTTTGCGAGTAAAACTAAGGTTTTATAGTGATGTACTCTTGTGAGACTAAGAGATTCCTCTAAATCCAAAGTTAAGAATGAAAGGATTTTGGGGACACTTGATGATACGTATTCATCAATCGGTTTAAGGTAATCTAAGGGACGGTTTCCCTAAGAGACGATAAAGTAATGCCTATACGATTCCCAATGATTAGTCGAAGTCATCATAAGACTTGGCTCACTTAAGTGATGATGCAGTCTTAAGAGAAAAGTACGGTATTATGTACTCATGTTTGACTCGATGTACTCATTCGTAATCATCCGGTAAAGCCACTGTGATGATGGCCTAGGATGCGCTCACGCAATGTCTGTGATTGACAAGAAGCTTGAAGCTCGCTCTATCTCGATAAAAAGGACACTTGAAAACTGATACCCGAATCTGCCCAGAATGTGTTGGTCTATCTCCCATATGACCTACAGGGCAGCTCACTTGATGGAAAATGGTGAAATTGGTGCCATTAGAAAGGTTTGTGTCTACTTTCCAAGGAAACCAACCATTTGATCACATCCATCATGTTGAGTGACATATGACTATTGTTGCAAAGTAGGACAGGATATGTCCAGTAATTTGCTGAGTCAACTTCGATAGAGCTTTGTGATCTGCTCAGGTCGATCTAGGTTACGTACTGTATGTGAATGAAAAGCTATGAGTGTCTAGTTTTCATAAGTTCTTACAGTTTCGTTGATACCTATTGAATCGAAGAAGTTATGACTGATTTAGTGCATGGGGGTCAAGACTTTAGAAAACTTGATTTTCGGATAAGTCTTTAGTGACTCTGCACTTTGGATGTGTCGCGCTCTTTTTGTCCTTAAACCAAGGTTTGTTTATCCCACTGGGTTTTCACTTGGTAAGGTTTTTAACGAGCCGACCTATGAGAACATCCATACAATGATGCGTTGTACTTCTGTTCAACTTAGACCAAGAGGTATTTTTCTCACTGGGTTTTTCCTTGGTATAGTTGTGAGGGCAACTTGGCATCCGACTCCTATGATTTGAGGTACTCATCAGGGGGAGTCGTTATGTATACATCAGGGGGAGTATACACGACATGTTATGTTGGTGCGTTGCATTCTTTTCCTCATCAAGCTTTTATTTTTCCCGTGGGGTTTTGTTTTGGCTTGGAATAGGTTTTTACGAAGGCAACATCTTCTGCACCATTGTTGTATTAGTGCTCGACACAGGGGGAGTGTTCCGGGAATTATTATTCCCGTGATGTGTCTTACCTAATACTGATTATAGATACATAGATGGAAGGTTCTAGATCCTTCTAGAGGTAGTAGGATCCTATTAGATGTCTTACCTTATCTAGGAATCCTATATATGAAAGGACTCTCATTGTAATGCCTATATAAAGGCCCCTCTATCAGTGTTATGAATACAATTGATTGACTCTATTTACTGTCTTTTTACTTTCTCCTGAAACAGGAACGTTATTATGAAATGATTTTTAAAAAAATTACTATAGTTTGTATTAGAACTTTTATGAAGGGTTATTATACAAACATGTTACTAAAGTTTACCAAAAATGACAATTTTCTGACTAAAGTTTTTTTGTTACAAAGAGGTTACTCAAGTTTTCGGGTTTGTCAACTGGGTTACTCAAAGATTAAAATCTTACACAAATGTAATCACAGAGTGGGCAACCTGGATGATTACTGGTTCCCTTGTCCACGTCCAGACCATAGTTTTAAATGTTACAAAGAAGTTACTATAGTTTACGGGGTTATTAAATAGGTTACTGAACTTTACAATATGCGTGTTTTTTTTCTTTTTTTTTATTATTATTTTTTTTTACTTTTAAATTTTCTTTTTCGCATGTCTTTGTATATTTTCATGGAAAAAATTTATCTTTTCGAAAAAAACATTATTTATGGAAAAAATATAATATTTGAAAAAATTTATTGAAAAATTTTTTCTTCCGAAATTATCTTTGTAAATAAAATTTTCTGGAAAAAGTCTTTGTAAATAAAATTTTCTAGGAAAAAATTTATCTTTTCGAAAAAAACATTATTTATGGAAATTTTTTATTTCTTCCGAAAAAATTAAAAAAATATTTTCTGGAGAAATATTTTTTTTGGCAAAAAAATATTTTTCGAAAAAAAATTATTTTCTGAAAAAAATATATTATTTTTTCGAAAAAATAAAATTATTTTCTGGAGAAATATTATTTTTTGGCAAAAAAATATTTTTTGAAAAACAATTATTTTCTGGAAAAAATATATTATTTTTTCGAAAAAATAAAATTATTTTCTGGAGAAATATTATTTTTTGGCAAAAAAATATTTTTCGAAAAAAATTTATTTTCTGGAAAAAATATATTATTTTTCGAAAAAATAAAATTATTTTCTGGATTTTTTATATTTTTTTTAAAAAAAAAATCCACGTTGGCAATGTAACCGGTATCAATGGGTTAAAACATCTTTAGTTACTTAAGTAACCGGTTACAAAACTTTAGTAACCTATTTGTAACAAAAAAAACTTTAGTAACAAAATTGCATTTTTTAGTAAACTTTAGTAACATGTTTGTATAATAACCCTTTTATGAAATATTGTGTAGGTAGTTTTTTTATATGCTGCGATCACTTCCAAACGATTTTTGTATGACACGTATTATCCGATTATATTTATTCGAATCCGGCCCGAATCCGTCCTGTATCCGTCCCGTGTCCGTATCCCGAATAATCCGAATCCGTATCCGTATCCGGTCTTCCCGTATCCGACTCCGAATCCGAGAGAAAAATATGGGTTAGGATACGGGAAGAGCACTATCCGCCCGTATCCGCTCCGTTTTCACCCCTACTACAAATAGACCTACACCATATAAAAATAACAATTATCAGTTACTTACTATTGATTGATTAACAAGTGATACTTGTCACATTCTTGTGGTGTAGGCCTATTAGTATGGTGATTTTATAGATCTATTTATCATTGCTCGTCAATTTATGTACTTCTCCGTCCACAAATGAGTGTTGCCTGCATTGGAATTTTTATCTTATAATTTTTAGAATTACGAGCGGAATCGTATGTTGCAGGTCAAACCTCTCATTTAATATGAGATCTAATTAATATGAGAGTTTTAGAATTATGACCGGACGGATTTATATTTTACCCGGTTGCGGCATATGAATTTTATTTCATATTCGGACATGCATGTAGTTGAATGGAAAAACTCCGCTAATTGAATGTTATATTTGTCATTATTGGTTGTACACGATTGCACTTCCTAATTGTCTTTTTTCATTCCTTGGACACCTTTCCCTCTAATAATGTGCGAACTCCGACCCTTTCTCCACAAAATACTACTTTAACTTCTACGTACATCCAATTGAAGTAACTTTCAATAAAACCTGTGCCTTTTTGAATTAGGAAGTGATATCATGAACGGAGGGAATGTGTATTAAAACTGAAGGATTATAGGGAATAATTGTATGCATTCGGAAATATTTCAGAAGCTATATGTTTTTATAGTCGACTTTTTTTTTTAAAGATAGAAATAGAAAGAATACATCTTCAATTTTGTCTCACATATAGGTACATTTCTACGTACTAAGTATTTTAACACTGTCATAATTAAAGGAGCATTCTCGGTTCCATTTTTTACAGATACATAAGTGCATCATTACAGCGCACTGTAGTCTAATATTTAAATGAAAAATACTGCAGATATATTAAACTAACTAAAATGTATTAGGTTCAAATAGAATTCTTTTAGATGAAAATGCACCGAAAACTTATTTCAAATAAATCTAAACAAGCCACCTGGAAAAGAAAAAAATGAAAAACAATGTACGCATCCAAATGTGGTGCAGGTGCAATATAAAATACTTGCTACACCACATTTGTTTGCAGCTACCCTCCATAGTCATCAATATCCCCGAGACTGAAGCTTTTCCTGTTAAGAAGGGAGCCAAAAAATTCGAAGGATCCCTCGCAATAAAGCTTCCACTGGAAAAATGTAAGTCGAGGGTCAATTTTATTGCCTGCGACTTGGAGCATGATGTTTTTCGACCGAAAAATCGGGGATGAAGTGCGTTTACATTTTTTTAAATTTTGTGTGTGGTGGTTTAAACACCGAAAAAATTGTGTAATCATTGTGGATCTTTAAGTAATTAAAAATATGTTGCCATTGTACACTATATTAATATTCCCATACGAAAAAATAGTTTGTAAGGCGACTAAGGACTCGATTCCTTGAAGAAATTTGAAATTTCGACCAAGAGCCTGGGTGAACGGGAAATTTCGGTGTATGTACTTGGACTGAGTGTGAGGAGGAAATGTCGTTGGGTGATATCTTAGGGTGCTTCTGTTTTGATTATTGTTGAAAATCAGACACGTCAATAATTTCTAAGGCTACTAGGCAGGGGGCAAAGTATTTTTTCACCACACATAAAGTCATGTCAGTTTTCTCCCCTTTCACTTTTCTTCACCATCATTCACCAATTAGTAGTCAAGGTTACTTCCAACTTCACCTTTTATTAAATACCCATTTTATAAATATATACCTCATTAAATACTCCACACACACCCACACACAAAATAAAAAATAATAAATAGGGCACTTTTTTTTTTTTTTTGATACCTATGCTCCAAGCCTTACACCTAACTGGGCTTAGGATAACATTCATGCCCCACAAGATCGCTACCAGTTAAATCGCGAGATGTGTATCCGCCCCATGCTCTAAATATCCTCAACTACCGCGAGTCGTCCCTGTGATTGCTCCACGCTGATCCCCCAAATCCAACCGCAGTTCCCACCGAGATCCGGCCTCCCACACCGCCGCAAGCCCTCAATATTTAATTGTTCCACCAACAGTCTCGGAGGGCTAGTTCAACCCTTAGTCAAAGACTAAGGGATCATTGGGCCTTGAGAAATTCAATTCCAAAGTGTTGCCACTAGGAATTGAACCCCTGACCTCCAACTAAATTGAAGGTCAGGTGGCCAACTGCGCCAAGGCAGTTGGTTAACTTTTCTTTCTTTTTCATTTAGTAGTCAGACCACCAATTTTTATTTTGGGACTTGTGAACTGCGCGTGAGATATGGTGAAGGGCAAGAGTGATATTTGGTGATGTGGGGCTGGATGGTGAAACTACCACTCCCTTGCCCACCAGTCTAAAAATATTATTTTTTTTGGCTTTGTATATTCCCCTGCAGATTGTTCTTTTTTAGGCGATCGAGACTAGATCATCAACAATGACAAGCCGGCATATTTGGGGAAAATGATTGACGGCATGTTGGAATCGTTAATAATTTTAATTTGTTCCGGAAAATCCTTCCCTTAATGGTGTCTTACCTAATACTGGTTGTAGGGGGATAGAGTTATGGAAGGTTCTAGACTCTTCCATAAGTAGTAGGATCCTGTTAGATGTCTTACCTTAACTAGGAATCCTATGTATGGAAGGACTCTCAGAATGCCTATATAAAGGCCCCACTATTCATTGTTATCAATACAATTGATTTCTTTGTCTTTTTCTCCTTAAACACGTTATCGACGCACGTAGTCGAACAAAAAAAAGAAGAAAAATCGGCGGCCAGCGCGCCTCGCGCGCCCGCTACTTAGCCGGCCGCGCGCAATGCCTTAACCACCGCGCTAACCGCGCTCCTCGCTACAGCGCTGGCCGCCACTGGCACGTCGCCATCGCCGCCGCTGCCACCATTGCCATCACGCTGCCCGCCCATGGCCACCGCCATCACGCTACTGACGCCGCCAGCGCCGCCAAAGAACGCTGCCACGCCGTCAAATTGCCGCCGATCCAGTCCAGCCAGAAAGCCGCCGCCGACGACCGCCGCCGGCCAGCTCCAGCCCAGCCAAGTCCGAACCGGTTCTGAATCTCGGACCAAAACCCGAACATCAACTTATCTTCGGAAGCCACCAAAATTGCGCCTCCGGCTTCACGTCGTCGCCGAGTACCAACTGGTAGATCGAAGCACACCACAAATTCAGCACGTGCCTAATTTTATAATTGAGGTAATTATCTGACTTGTCCCTATTTCAATTCTCTCCTTTTGGGAATTTTTCTTTTGGGGACATGGGTCATTGGGTTCTTTATCTCCCACGCTACTTTGCGGTGGATGAGACCGCGAGAGAAGTCGGTATCTCTGCGTGTCGAAAAAAATTGTGTGACGGTCCTGGGGGAGTCACGGAATTGTTGAAAAGTCGATACTTGTGGTTGTTGCATACACCACGTATCTGGGTGCGATCTGATATCGTCATTTTTGTCGACTTTACTAAAACAACAATTAAGGGAAGTAAATCGAGTAACGGTTATGTTACACGCTTTTAAAAGCATCGATTGTGACCGTTTATATTGTCACTGAAAATCCAATAAGACTAACTTCCTCTTGTTTATATCTTGTAGATGGCACAAAGCTCCAATGTTCATCCGGAGTTCGACATCCTTGACCATGCTGGTAAGGAGTACCATAGGTGGGTCTCAGACGTTCGCTTGGCATTCGTCGGTAAGAGATTTACCACCACCATCTTTCCCTCTAACGAGCCTACCGCTCAAAAACCGAGCGAGAAAATCAAGGCTAATGCACTGATGTACTTGCGTAGACATATACATCCGTTGTTGAAAAAGTATTATATGAATTTGCAAACCCCCAAAGAACTATGGGATACACTCGAATAACGATTTAATAATGTGCATGATCAGCGCTTCCCCGAATTGCAACTTCAGTGGGAGCAAATCCGATTTTTGAATTATGCGAATGTGGAGGCCTATAATCAAGCCATCCTCGATCTTCGCGCTGATCTTGGTTTTTGTGGTGTCAAGAAGTCTGATCAAGATTTGATCGAGAAGACTCTTAACACGTTTCCCGTGGGAGCAAGTGTGATTGCTCATCAGTTGCGCGTTGCCTATGAGGAAGGGAGAATTAAAAACTTTAGTGACCTTATCTCCCACCTCGCGAAAAAAGAAAGGCACCATGAGATTATTCTCAATAGCAATGCGCGCCCAACTGGTACGAAGACGATTCCGGAAGTGAATCAGGCTACCCACAGGAAAGCACCACAACAAAATAGAAAAGGCAACACTACTCAGTTTTTGCAAGCACCACAGGTGCATGACTCGAGCAAGCGAGGGAAAAGACGAGGTCGTCGTTCCAATGTGTGGAAGAGGCAAGATGGCTCGGCCACGGGACCCAGTGGAACCCAACCACGTGGACCGCCTCCTGCCGCCGGGAATGGAACCACTCCAAAGGAAGGCCGTAATTGCTATACTTGCGGATCGAAGAAGCATACTTACCGCAATTGCAAGGCGCCAAAGAACATCCAAGCTTACTACAAGCACTATAAACAGTACTTGACTCAAGAGTCAAATTACATCGAGGAAGATAATGAGAATACGGAGGTGAACCATACTGAGATCCCGATTGAGATCCCTCCTCTCACCATTGCGGACAAAGACCAACATATGGATGTTGCCGACTTTGACTAGATCATTGTAGTTTGACTAGTTTTACGCTTTGGTTATGTTTTGTCTTGTTTCTAGTTTCCGAGAACTACTTTGGATTTTCATGAATGTAATAAAGTTGGCCATGATGAATAAAATTCTTTTAATTGCTGTGATTGTGCAAAAATGAATTTTATTTTTCCCTTCGAAAGCATGTTTGGTTTATCACAAAACAATTGCTCAGTAATGAATTGCTTGGTTAAATTTGATATATTGGTGGATTTCATCAAAACTTTTGATCAAGACTAGGCGCATCCTCCTTGGTATTTGTTTATACTTTGAAACTTCAAACGGAATCAGTGGTTTTTAAACAGCCCTAGCTGTACCAACATTCCTACTTTATCTACAAGTCTGCCAAGTTGGAGTTACCGAAAGGATTATTAGTCGAGATATAAATCGAACACCACGATGCGTTTTGAAGTGTTTAAACGCTCCTATGGCCATATTGCCATAGTATTGTATCAACAATAATACCTTTGAAAAAGGCTTCAACCTTGCCCTATCACTCAACAATAGGGAAATACCAAAATAGCAACTTGAAACGAGCACTGAGATCTGATTTTAATGATTGAGAAATTGAACAACCTATGGACAGAAATATACGGAAGTCTAGTTTCCAGAACAACTGACCGTTCGTCCATAGCCTTCTTAATGAAGAAGTTATTGCTGTTTTAGTGAACAAAGGTCAAGCTGCGCGGAAATTATTTCCAGCGATTGTGCTAACTTTGATCCTAACCAACTTGGTCAAATTCCCCCAAACTCAAAGTTAATGAGTATTCGCTATGTCTTTTATCACAAGACTAATCGAGTTTCATGTCTTATTGTAGTTGTCTCGTGGCGAAATTGAGTGCCTTGCTGATAGTGGAACAACCCACACTATTCTTCGGAATAGGCAATTATTTAAGGATATTGTGCCATATATATCCTCAGTGACAACAATGATTGGTTCCTCCCAAGTAATTCAAGGGAGGGGACCTGCTCATTTCTTTCTACCTAATGGTACGCATATTAATGTCACAAATGCTCTCTATGCCCCAAGAGGAAACCGAACCTTGCTAAGTTTTAGGGACATCCGTGCCAACGCTTATCACCTTGATACACATTGTGAGAATGGGACAAAATTTTTGTGTGTTACTCTGGCAGAATGCGGAAGACGCCGCGTTCTCGAGAAACTTATAAGTCTAAGTAGTGGTTTATACCAGACTACAATAAGGGTTATTGAATCCTATGCTGTGAGTCACGAACTGTGTGATTCCGAAGCATACCAACTATGGCATGACCGACTCGGTCACCCTGGACGCGACATGATGATTCCCATTTTGAAAAATTCACATGGTCATCCATTTTTCAAGTCCAGAAAACGATTGGAAGCACCACTCGATATCAGCATTGATGTGAGTGAGCTTGATACCGTATCACCGGGACTAAAGATCGCACACCCTGATAAGGTTGACGGTGCATCTCTCGTAAATCCTGAGGCTTCCATGGAAATTTCTAATGCCCATAAATCGTTTTGCAAAGCCTGTTCACTAGCAAAGTTGATACCCTATCCGTCTTTTGCTAAAGACTCAACATAAAACATTCGCTTCTTATAAAGAATTCAAGGGGACATTTGTGGACCTATTCAGCCAGAGTGCGGACCATTCAGATACTTTATGGTTCTGGTTGATGCATCGACGCGATGGTCACACGTCGCTCTGCTATCCACGAGAAACGCTACATTTGCTAAACTCCTAGCACAAATCATCAAGTTATGGGCTAACCACCCCGACTTCCCAATCTCGTCATTAAGATTGGACAATGCTGGTGAGTTTACGTCAAAGTCTTTTGACGACTATTGCATGTCGATTGGGATTGAAGTTGAACATCCCGTCCCCCATGTTCATTCCCAGAATGGCCTTGCCGAGGCTATGATTAAGCGGTTACAACTTATCGCCCGAGCATCGGTATTGCACACCAACTTGCCGATTTCTACCTGGGATTATGCAATTTTGCATGCGGCTATACTTATTCGCTTTCGACCCACTGCCGATCAACCGTTTAGTGCGTACCAGTTGGTAACTGGATATGAGCCTGATATTTCACACTTACGCATTTTTGGTTGTGCAGTCTATGTGCCAATTATGCCTCCACAGCATACTAAAATGGGTCCGCAAAGACGATTAGGTATATATGTTGGCTATGAATCGCCTAAAATTGTCCGCTATTTAGAACCTTTGACAGGAGATCTGTTCACTGCAAGATTTGCAGACTGTCACTTTGACGAGACAAACTTCCCGTCGTTAGGGGGAGAGAGGAATCGACTGATTCCAGTTGAACGCTAGGAAATTGTCTGGTGTGCTCCCCCATTGCCTCATCAAGATCCCCGCACAGCTCAATCCGAGCTAGAAGTGCAACGTATTCCCAGTCTTCAGAAAGTTGCGGATTCGATGCCCGACAGCTTTACTGATACTGCGAAAGTGACAAGATCTACCATTCCCGCTGCGAATGTTCCTGCAAGGTTAGAAGTCCCAGTTATAGGGCAAGGTTCAGCCGCCCAAAGGAATGATGCCCCCAGCGTCAACCTTAGTGGTGGGACGGATGCTTCGGCTGCTCTTATCCCTGCTCGAAAGAGGGAGAGGCCAGTGGGTAGAAAGGATACCGAACCTCGAAAGAGAAGAGGAACGGAGGCACAAAATCCTCTCATCATCGACACAGTGACTCGTCACACGATATTATCTCTGACTACGGATATGTCCTCGTATCAACAATGGAACAATCGACGGACGCGTCGGAAACTTTGTTGATGTCAGAAAATAAAGAAATCTCGATGCAATGTATGAGTGAATACGTACTATTGGACAGGTCGTCCACGCTAGTCGATGATTCTTTTGCCTAGTCCATCGCTCAAGAAATTATTGAAGACGACGACGCTGAGCCGCGCTCGGTTGCTGAGTGTCAACAACGAGCCGATTGGCCGAAATGGAAAGATGCAATGCAGGCTGAACTAGACTCAATGGCTAAACGTGAGGTATTTGGCCGTATCGAGCCAGTACTCGTGGGCGTTAAACCAGTTGGATATTAGTGGGTCTTTGTTCGTAAATGCAATGATAAGGATGAGATCATGCGTTATAAAGCGAGACTAGTTGCCCAAGGCTTCTCGCAGCGCCCTAGCATTGACTACGAGGAGACGTATTCTCCCGTTATGGACATCATCACTTTCCGCTACTTAGTCAGTTTGGTAGTGTCCGAAAAACTGAACATGCAGCTTATGGATGTGGTTACAGCGTATCTTTATGGGGATCTAGATACGGATATCTATATGAAAGTCCCCGAAGGGATTTCATTGCCCAAATCAAGTAGCTTTAAACCACGGAGCGCTTACGCTGTGAAATTGCGCCGTTTACTGTATGGGTTGAAACAATCCGGAAAGATATGGTACAACCGCCTAAGTGAATACTTGGTTGGGAAGGGATACGAGAATAGTGACATCTGTCCATGCATTTTCGTGAAAAGAACAGATACAGGATTCGTGATTGTAGCCGTCTATGTAGATGACATGAATGTTATCGGTACCATAGATGAGGTCAATGAAACGGCCCGCTACCTTAAATCCGAATTCGAGATGAAAGACCTGGGCAGGACTCGATTCTGCTTGGGCTTAGAGATAGAACATCGAGATGATGGCATACTCATTCATCAGTCTGCCTATGTCCACAAAATGCTCAGGCGATTTAGTATGGACAAGGCACATCCTCTTGCTACCCCCATGATTGGTCGAAGTCTGGAAATGAACAAGGATCCATTTCGTCCTAAAGAGGAGGATGAAGAGGTCCTTGGAGCAGAAACACTGTACCTTAGCACAATCGGTGCGTTATTGTATCTCGCTCAATGTACTCGTCCAGACATCGCATTCTCTGTGAATCTGTTAGCGAGATTTAGCTCCGCTCCCACGATAAGACATTGGAATAGAGTAAAACACATCTTTCGATACTTGAAAGGCTCCAGTGATCTTGGATTGTTCTTTCCCTACGCAAGAGAGAGCGATATTCCAAAAGGAACTGTTGAGGTTAAGACGATGCATATCGACCGTCGATCTTCCTCTGGTATTGCAGCTGAGCATGGTAGCTTGACTACCAGAAGTGCTAATGCGAGCAAGCTTACCCCTTATGCAGAGAATCCTAATGACACGTTAGTTGGATTTGCTGATGCTGGTTATCTCTCTGACCCGCATAAAGGACATTCCCAAACTGGTTATGTGTTCACCGTTGGGAATACGGCGATATCTTGGCGATCTAAGAAGCAGACCCTGGTTGCGACTTCTTCGAACCATGCAGAGATAATTGCATTGCACGATTCCGTAAGGGAGTGCATTTGGCTCCGGTCAGTCATAGACCATATACGAGGAACGTGTGGATTAGATCCCACTACAGCAATCCCTACTTGCATCTTTGAGGACAATGCGGCACGCATTGAGCAGATGAAGTTAGGTTTCATTAAGGGTGACAATACCAAGCATATTGCGCCGAAGTTCTTTTATAATCAGCAGCAGCAAAAATTGCTAAATATCGAAGTGAAACAAGTGAGTTCCGATGAGAATATCGCATACTTGTTCACTAAGTCTCTGCCGAAATCTACATTTGAGAAACATGTGAGAAGCATCGGCATGTGTAGATTATCCGAGCTCAACTAATGATAGCTCGACAGAATGAGCTGTCATGTATACCTCAGGGGAGTATACTTCACATGATTCTGATATTTGTAGTTGGTGCGCTGTGCTCTTTTTCCTCACCAAGTCTTTGTTTTTCCCACGGGGTTTTATTTGACTTGGAAAGGTTTTTTACCGAGGCAACACATTATGCACCATGTTAGTATTAGTGTTCGACATAGGGGGAGTGTTCCGGGAAATCCTTCCCTTAATGGTGTCTTACCTAATACTGGTTGTAGGGGGATAGAGTTATGGAAGGTTCTAGACTCTTCCATAAGTAGTAGGATTCTGTTAGATATCTTACCTTAACTAGGAATCCTATGTATGGAAGGACTCTCTTTGTAATGCCTATATAAAGGCCCCTCTATTCATTGTTATCAATACAATTGATTTGCTGTCTTTACTTTCTCCTTAAACATAATTTTATTTTGTAAAATTAAATATCATAGGATCGATCTACGTTCTGAGTAGATGATTATGGTATATTCACTTTCTCTAAATCGATTCCCGGTGAGTGAGAAATAGTGAATTAAAGTTTGTCACTTAATTGTGAATAAATGAGGGATGACTATCCCACATTGAATAATGAGCTCTCATTGTTCAAGTATATAAAGAGTTATCATTATTCATGTAATAATTAATGGCACATGTGTATGGGCTTAAAGCGCACAAGCGCGCGCCGCCGCCGCCCGCCCGCCTCGCCTCGGCCTCGGCCGCTAGCCGCGTGCAGTGGACCTTGGACCTTGGACTTGGTCTTGGATCTTGGATCTTGGCAATTGGTCTTAGGTTGTTCTTTGTGTTAGGAGTATGCCCTCGAATGCCACTCAGAGGATGTTGAGTGAGGGTATTGTACTTGTAATTATGTAAATCATTAATATAAGGCAATGAATGTTTTTTTTATTTACTGGTAGTTACTGGCATTCCTAACTCGTAAATATACATATAGAAACTAGTCCGTGTATTTGAGAGCAAAACGTTTCACTCCTTATTGGATAAGGCGGCACTGGAAAGGTTTATAGCTCAAATACTTAATGGTTCGCAACTCGATGAAACTTGACTGGGCGTTAAGTTTATGTGAAGACTTGTATAACGTGTTCTTTGACATGGAGAGTGCCTGTTGAATGCTAATGGTTAGTGGGAGCACACGTTATAGGTATGCTAATTGGATTAGTATACTAGAACCGACTCACCCTCGATTCGTCACACGGATTTCACTCTGGGACAGTCAATGACGGAATCGAAAGGTTGTGATAGGTATTCGTGAACCTTCGACTTGAGGTTTTAGTAGGGATGTGCTTGTGACGTCAATATTTTCATTAGAGTAGTTCGACCCTGTAAACCGGGAGGTAGGGGTCAACCTCGACGTGCGTCTTGACGAGCAAGTACCAGGTCCTACTGAATATCAAGATAGAATTCTTTCTCCCGTTAGTGAGCGGGTTATATGTCCTATGCCGTTATTGGCAGATGAGATCAAAAGTCTTTGGCCAAAGCATTGGAGCTAGTTGTATTAGATACACGAGAGCTCGATAATCTCGATTTGCATTAATGCATGCATAGCGTCAAGTAACAGATAGGGTTTGACTGACCGTGACCCTATAACTTGATCGGGACATTTGAAAGAAGGGTTTATACGTATACTGGTATTCACGACAGAATGGTTCTTGAATTATCCCAATCATTCGTTCTCAGTTGGGGTACAGTGTAGGCCGCCAGGCTGGCTAGGTGGTTCTATTACTCTTTGGTTCCTCCCATTGCTGACTGAGACGGACCTACCGAGTCGCGCAATAGGATTGACAACGGAATGAATCAAGCTAATTCTCTCATTATAAATATTAGATATTGGGACATTGGATGTCTAAATTGATTTATTGGATAAATTAATTTACTGCCTAATGAATTAAATATATTACTGGGTGATTAATTTAATTCATAGATATATTATTTTTTGGAGAAATTAATTATATTATTTTTTATTTTATATGATTGATTAATTGGATTAATTAATTAATATAAATACATCAGAACGGAATCAGAGTTTATCTGTTTGGACTCACAGGAGTCCGAAACGGACCAAACTCATATCCCCCTTCTAGATGGCTGCCCCCTTCACCTAACCCCTCTTGGTCTTTGTCTCTATTTTATAATGGAAGACAAATGACTTTAAGAGATATGGTATCTCTTATTATATTATAAAGGGGATTTGATGTGTTGGGTTGGTAGAATAAAATGAAGACTTGGGACACTCTCTCCACACATGCTGTACGAAGGATTTGTGTTCAGTAAAGAGAGAAGAAAAGGTTTCCTGGAGTCTTCACAAGTGTTCTTCTTCTTCATATATTTTCTTTGAGAAATATTGTGAGGAATTAATTGAGAGGTACAGATTATACACTTGGAGTGTTATAATCAAAAGCTTCGTCATCCGATTATAGCCGTAACCTTGGAGGTTAATTGGGTGATCGTCGTTCCGTTCGTTTCTCCGGCGCGTGACAAGTAGAGACGCGGTGTTTCGGTGTTAGATCATCCAAGGGCTTGGAGCACTTTGGATCGCTAGGATTTACAACTAGAGCTTGGGGAATAGCTCAAGAGAAGGAATCCATTTAATCAACGGACTACAAGGGTATGATTTCGAATCTTCCTTTGTTAATTTTAATATTCGTATATACGTAGCTAGATCGATCCTCGTAGGGATTCGGATCGAATTAATTTTCATTTTACCGCTTCCGCTGGGCCTTTGATTCAGGCACCGAATCCCAACAGTGGTATCGGAGCGAGGTCTTGTGATCATATATACGATATTTAGCATTTAGAATGCTTATTTTGTGATTTAGAATCACTTTCATAATCGTAGATATTTTATTGTTCGTCGTAGTGTCGTTTTTCCGTGATTTTATGTTATGGTATAAATCAGGTTTTTCTTGGAAATATGATTTATATTAATAATATATAGATCAGGAATAACAGGATTTTAGAAATCTGCCCGAAAACGAGTTGTATCCAATCGTTGGACGATTTTCCATACAGCTGCCGAGTGTGGCCGAGCACGTCCGGCCTGTGGCTGGACACTTGCTGTATTCTACCGAGTCAGTGCCGAGCGTGTTGCTGTATCCAGCCGAGTGCTTGCTGGATCCGGCCGAGCGCGTTGCTGTATCCAGTGCTGGATCCGGCCGAGCGCGTTGCTGTATCCTGCCGAGCACTTGCTGTATCCAGTCGAGTGCTTGTTGGATCCAGCCGAGCGCGTTGCTGTATCCATCCGAGTGCTTGATGGATCCGGCTGAGCGCGTTGCTGTATCATGCCGAGCACTTGCTGTATCCGGCCGAGTGCTTGCTGGATCCAGCCGAGCGCTTGTTGTATCCTGCTGAGCACTTGCTGTATCCGGCCGACACTAGTACAAAAACTGGCTTTTGCATCGCCTCTCTGGCAACGCACTGACAAGAAACGTGATGCGTAAGCATATTTGGGGTCAATTTTATATTTTTAAGAAAAATTATGCATCATATACTAAAATATAACTGATACCTAAAGTGTTTGAAAATTTACTAAAAATCTTTTGCATCGAATTGTTTTGAGTAGTCGATACATAATGTCTCAACTTTTAACTTTTTAATATTATATGTATCAAACAATTATAGGTGTGATGTGTAATGTGCTAATTTTTTTAATATTTTCATGATTGCTGAGTATCACGTATTAATAATGTTTGATGTTGAAATCTTGTACATCACAGTTTTACTAATGTGTGATGCAAATGTACACTACCATTAATTATATACGATTATATAGTGTATAATCAAACCCTTATACACTACCACTAATAGCAGACACAATCTCTCAATACTTTCATCTCTCAATCGCCCACCATTATACTTTGCCATATCGGCCGGCGAATTAAACCCTTTACCAACCCTAGTTCTTTGCTTTCTTCGATTCCAGCTATTAGCAATCAACTCCCCGTGCTTTGGAATTTTATTTCGAACCAGAGATTTGGCTTCATGACAGATTCCCTTTCTAACGATCAGTAGCTGTAGTTTCAACTCCAAATCTGTTTGGGAATTCGTAAGAACGTTTATCCTTTCTGCAAGTTTCATCTGTTTACTTGTATATAACCGATTTTTGGGAATTGTATAAATTATTTTCAACTCATCCCTTGTGCAATTTTTGAAAGAATGTAACAATGGTGGGTGTTTGTGGCTGACGAGTGAGTTGTGTTAATTTCCATTCCATTCCATCAGGCAAAACAAGGAAGGGAAAAAAGGTGCGGGAAGGGAAAAAAGGATGATTCACTGGAAACTGTTAAAAGAAATGAAATCCAGGTACTTTGATCATTTTCGTTTGGCATCTTCTTCGGACATCAATGCTTGCAAGATTTCATGATGTTAGCTTGTTTGCTTGGTGCGTGATTAAATTGCTATACCTGAATTTATTGCTTCACCTATGCTCGTTGGTGGTGTTGAAATTTATATTACATATCTGCAACCTAAAAAAGAAAAATAGTTGGAATGTGTCACGTAGGAAGCACGGGCACTTTTGTGAGCATCACATAACCATACAAGATACTTATCGTATCAGTGCTTCATTGTGTATCACCATACTTTAAAACGCTTGTCGATTTGAAAATTAAGGTTTTCATGTTATCCAACAATCAAGGTCTTATACTTCTGGTGTTTTCAAAGTGCCAAATAAATCCAACAATTTTGTGTTGTTTCTGTATGAGTGTATGTTTCAATTTCAGTATAGGTATTTCCCCCTCACACTAATAGTTATTTATTTGTTACCATAAGCTCAACTAGTGTTTACTTTTAATGTCTGATGCACTAATGTATTAGGCTTTTGTTTTCTTTGCAACTCCTAGCCATGTCTGATATGCTTTCTGCATTCTATACTCATTCAGTATGGACTTCCTCTCAAAGTGGTTTCATATAAAGAATTATATGGGTGGAAGATGGATGATATTGTGAAGCTTATAGGCTTGAAGAATAACTGCACGTTTTGTGGTGTTTTTCGTCGCCAGGTAACGTAGTTACCGGCTATAAATTTAGATAGTTTGTGAAATCTTTGGAGCACCTTTTTTCCCTTCCTTGTCTTGCATTAACCTAATAGTTATTTATGTTCCAGTGTTTTGCATTTGTATGGAATCCTTTTTTCCCTTCCTTTTTTCCATTCCATCAGAATCCTTTCTATTCCATTCCATCGTGCAAAACAAATGACTTTTTCATTTCCAATCGAAGGAACCATTCCATTCCATTCCTTATCTGATTCTGTCATACCAAACAATACCTAAAGCTTCAAAATAAACAAGCAAAAGAGGAAAAGAACCATATATAACATGTCTGTAGTGTATTTACTTGGCTATTTTGTTTGAGAGGCAAGTTTTCGGACACATTCGTATGTCTTCTATAAAAGTTGCCACTTTTTGCAGTTGAATTTTGTGTCAAACTAAATAGAGGTGGTAGTTTTAAAGCAGATGAAACTTTATTATCAATCTGAATCGTTGACAATCTTGAAGAAATGTCATCACTGCTACTTTCCTGGACATCACATGTGTGCTTAGGGTTATTTGGTAAATACAAAAAAAAAATAATAATAATAAAAAATAAGTAGAAATAAGATTAGAAGTAGAAATAAGTAGAAATCCTACGAATTCTGTCTAGCTTCCAGTACAACAAAAGACTACTAATAAGACTCTAAACTGAACAGAACTTATGCAACTAAATGACTAAGGAATGGAAAATGAACAGAAATATCTAGCTTTCAAACACACTTTTTGATTGTTGACTTCCACATTATTAACTTATTCCAATTGAATTAGGCTACTGAGTTACCAAAAGAAGGAAAAATGGCAAATCAAAATAAAGGCAACGATAAAGTAGTTGATGCGGCATCAACTCTCCAACCATTTGCCAATCCTGATGGTGACATAAATGAAGGAGCGGATAATCTTATAGATCCAGTTATTCTCATGTCATTGCCTCCCAAGTGCAAGGACTTCTATGATATGATGGTTTCATATGGTGAAGATAATATTGTTGAAGTTGGGTTCGATGAGGATATTTATCAATTCCCTGACAATGAACAATTTGAGGTTTATGTCACAATGGACGATGTTAAACAGATTCTTGAAATGAAACAGTTGAGCATGACGATCGTCAATATTTTTATCAGGTCAGGAAATCTAATGTAATTGTAGTCTTTTAATTTTTCAACTACGTTAAATTATATATTCATATTTGTTGTAATACTTGTTTATAGATTCTTGGACTTCTTGTGCAAGCAACAGAAAACTTTTGAAAATTTTGGATTTATGTGTCCACAAAAGCTACAAATGGTAAAAAGGCGCTCACAAGTTTTGAGTAAGTATTTGAGGCATGCAGGTACCCAGCAATCATCTAAGGAATATCTACTGGCACCATACTATCAGGAGTAAGTACGTACACTTAATAGGTCGAGGGTAAAAGTTTATTCATATGCTATTTTTTTCATCTTTTAAATTTCTTCCATAACTAAAAGTGGTCTATTATGACTTGAAAAAAATTTCATGATCAGTGTGTTGAAGTATCTATGGATTTGCATTTGTCAATTATTGCTTATCATTTTTTAGCCTGTTGCAGCCATAAGATGATAATATTCAATGTTTGTCTTTGCGCTAGAAACAATTTTTCTTTTTGTTTGGCACCTTAGAGTTTCTGTATTATACATTGTATTGTGGCCATTTCTGTATTGTGAATTCCTACTAGTCCTTGTCACTTTGCTTGTTAACTAACATGAATTAATTTTTTGGACTGTAGTAATCATTGGATGCTTATTGTGATATGTCTTCGTCGGGGTGTTGCTTTGTACTTCAATCCAGGGATAACACCACTGGAAGATGTTGCTATCAAAGGCCCAATCAGTTTGTAAGTTTTAACTGGTTTGTTTGGGTATGATAGTCTTAACTTTATTTGTCTATTCTTTTTCACCAAATTACTCGTATTTTGTATCTAGGTTTTATAGAGCTCATATAGCTGGTGGAACTCGCAAAACTCTAAAATGGAATACAATAAATGTATGTTTTACTTATTATATATTATATACTTTACCATGGTTGTTACGTCGGTCGACTAGTTGCGACGAGTCGGCGACTAGTCCACCAGTCGTTGCAAGGAGGTCGACTGGACTTGAGCGCCTTGCTGTTGAACTTGGATGTTTTTTTTTTAAGTTTTTAAGATAAGTTCCATGTAATGACGATCTAAATCTAATAAAGTGTACTTAGGAGGTTACAAGCATTACTATTGTAATCAAGGAGGATTTTATGTGACATTTTGGAAAGTATTAATTATATTATTAGTTGAAAAGGAAACCCGGATGGCGAAATGATCAGGTTTGAGAGTGCCCTTTACTTGTGTCCAATCCCAGACTTACTCAAAAGCCCACCGCTCATTCACTTTTTCACCGCTAGAGCCACATTCACTTGGCACCTTATTTTTCTTCGTAATGGAACAATAGCTATCCTTGGATGTTGGATTGTTGAATTTGAATTTTTTTACGCTTTTTACGCGGTAAGATGTGCACTGCAGTTGCAGTTGCAGAGTTAGAACACACAAAATGAAACTGCAATGTGCAGTCTGGGCATAGAGAATTTTTTCTGCAATATTTTTTTTTTGCCCAGATATATATTATAATAATTTTATATATTGACGACTAGTGTCGACTAGTCTACGACTAATCTCGACTAGTCACAACTTGACTTGTCGGACAACCCGGTCGACTCGACTCGACTTACCGACGTAACAACCATGTACTTTACGATATTGGTACTTAATTGTTAAATCTCACCATCATAACAGTTGTATTATTTACCTATATTATAGATCCCTCGACATTCAAGTGGAATTAATAGTGAATATGCTGTTTTAAGATGCATGTATGACATGGTAAGACTCCAAGGTCACATGAAGGGAGATTTAGAAGAGGTATATACAGATTATATATTTTAACTTTCTTTTATTATGTTTGCATATGTCTCAAATTTATACCGTATTCGATCTTTTGACGTTACTTAATTTTTTTTACAGATTTTCAGATCAATTAAATCATACAATGATGGGGATATCAACGAGATTCGAGATGTTTGGATGACATATTTCATAGGTCATTATTTGTGATCTCATGTTTAAAGCATATATATATATATATATATATGCTTTTTAGGTGATATTTCAAAGTCTTATTAAGTACTTTAAATGTTCTTTCATTTAGAATTTTAAACTTCTTTGTTAACAATTTTGTGAACATGTTCCTCCAATTTGGTGATTGTTTGTGATTTTTTTGCCTTCAATTATTTTTCCTTGTACTTTTCTGGTCAAATATATACATTAAATAAATATGATGTGAAAAGTGCCAAATAAAAAAAAAATTATACATTAAAAAAATGCATTAGACATTAAAAACATATCTTATACATTAGCCGTACATAACACGCGATGCAGAATCATAATCTTGTACATCAATTTTATTAACAAGTGATATATAACATTACTTTATATATCAAATTTGTTACAAGGTAAGATGCTTAAACTACAAAAGCGCATAGGAAAAAAATAGTTGCATCGCACATTTAAGAATTGCGATGCATAAAAATAGTCTTATGCATCAAATATCAACTGCATTTGATATATAACATTGTTTTATGTATCACATTTGTTACAATACGTGATGCAGTAGGTGCACAACAACAACAAAATTATTGTTTTTGGCGTCGCATATACATAAAAACCGATATATATGCATAACCTCTCGCAACGAACCTGTAGAAAAAATGCGATACAAAAGCAATCTTCTGCATCGCATCAATGTGCGATGCCTTTGATATGACCTTATGTATCACAAGCTATTGCATCGCACGCTAGTGCGATGTGCAATGGGTTTTCATAACCGTTGCAAAAGCCTGTTTTTGTACTAGTGCGAGTACGTGCTGTATTCTGCTGGGCGTGTCCGGGCATGGTCGGGCCCCCTTTCCTGTCTGGAGCCGGGCGTGGCTTGTAGGCTGCCAGGCAGGGTGCCTGGTGCTGCTTGGCAGTTTCCAGGTTGTCGGGCACTGGGTCTCGTTTTCCAGTATATTTTCGATTATTGAATTTTCCTGTATTAAAATCATTAATTTGGAATTTTTGATGAGGGAAAATTCAAAGAAAATATTTTAAGGGTACACTACGGACAAAAATTAAATTGTCGATTATTGTTGAATTGATTGGATCAATTCTATTTATTGTTGATTATTGATTGGATCATATGTAATCTTTTCGCTTTTCATTTGTATAGTATTTATTGGATGAATGCTTTTGAATGGGGATGTGGTTCATGGACTTAGTTTGAATCGTTCGTTTTATTCGATTGGGATGTAAAGGCCGTTTTGAGCCTATTTATTTTACTAGAAATATTTGTATCTAGGATGTAATTTTTCAATGTAAAATTTATATGTAATGACGAAGACCGGAGGAAGATCCGTTTCGAGAAGACGAAGATTCAAGACGAAGACTTGTAATTGGATTACGGAGTTTTTGTTTTATAGGATCGGTCCATGAACCACATGTTGGTAGCAACTAGGTTGTGAATGGTTGTTTCATATTATATGAATGCAACAAATGCGCTAAAATGATTAATATGCAAAGTGTAACGTTAATTGCGAAAATTCTCCCACAACAAATTATTAAGTTTATAAGGTTTCAACGTTTTCCTTCCCTCCATCGAGCTTTCGGGAAATTGAAATCCAAACCGGATGTGCTATGCTTCCGAGTTATCTGGGTAGTCGTTCGGGGAGGACGGATAAATTACCGGGAGCGCATTGGATACCTTCGGTTGGAGCAAATTTTATCCCTAGAAACCTGATAGGTTGCCGGATAAGATTCAATTGTGAAACTGATTTGCGTCGATGGTATAAACTTAACTTGTTCACGAACCATATAAACCGTATAGGTTGAGGGGAGTAAACAAGGGGAAAAAGAAGATCGAATCATCCATTAGATGGGTTGGTGTTGGACACCAATTTATGAAAATTAATAGACTAGAAACCTGTTCGGTTGCCCTCTATTAAGATTTATAAAGAACTCGATCACCACTATGAAGTAGAGCGACTATACTTCCGGATTTCACATGGGAGTGTGTTGTTCCGATAAAAATAGTGGGAGATGGGTAACAAGAATAGAAAATACCTTAATTCTATACTCAGATCATAATTGAACGAGTCACTAATTAATCTGTCATACTTAAGTGCCGACATAACTCTCAATATGACAATGAATCCACTCGCAATTCTACTCGAGAAGAACACCATGATTGGACCTAACTTTGTGGACTGGCTCCGCAATATGATGATTGTCCTCAGTATAGAGGCACTGGGATACGTCTTGGAGACGGACATTCCGGCGCCTCCTGTGCGGACTAGAGCCAATCAGAAAGATATCGAAAACCACGAAAAGTGGGTTAAGGATGACGTAAAAGTCCGTGCATACATGATGGCTTCTATGTCTAATGAGCTTCAGAGAGCTCATGAGAAAATGACTTCTGCTAGGCAGATTCTATCTCACGTAACCGAACTTTATGGTGAGCACAGTAGAACTGCTAGATATGAGATATCCAAGCAGTTGTTTGGTGCCAGGATGAAGGAAGGTGAGAAGGTTGGGGAACATGTCCTCAAAATGATATCCATGATCGAGAGATTGGAGGCTCTTGATTTTAAAATGGATACTTTTCTCCAAACCGACCTTACCCTACAGTCTCTTCCTGATTCCTTCTCACAGTTTGTTATGAACTTTAACTGCAATAAGATTGCATGTAATTTAGATGGGCTAATGAACAAACTGGTGACCGCACAGTCTCAGATGAAGACTCCGCGGATGAAGGAGTCTTCCCTTGTGATTTCTTCTGGACCTCGGAGGTCTAAGAACAAGAAGAAAAACACCAAGAAGCAGACGGGACCACAAGCCAAGGACTTCAAGGGTAAGGGCAAGGCCCCAACGGTTCCGAAGAACAAGAAGAAGAAGGATACTTGTCTCAAGTGCGATGAGCTGGGCCACTGGGCTAGAGACTATCCGATTCTTCAAGACACTTCAGGTACAGAACTTTTAGTTTTGAAAACAAATTGTTCTGCTACTGTATTTTCTACTTCGTGGATACTGGATCCTGGTGCTAGTTCTCATATTTGTAACGTGAATCAGGATCTGGAACAAAGTAGGAAGCTTGGAGCTGGATAAATGATGGTCACTTTCGGAAGCGGGCATAGTGTCAAGGCAACCAACAAAGGATCACTTCTTTTGGATTTAGAATCCGACTTTGTTTTTAGAAGATGTACTTGATTGCCCACGGGGGCATAAAAACATTGGATCCATTCCGGTCATGGATCGGAAAGGCTTTTCATTTTTCATTGGTAATAGTTCCTGCAAAATTTATTTTAGAAATAAACTAGTGGGTACTACTACATTGTTAAATGGATTGTATCATCTAAATCTCAACAACAAAGTAGTTGTGAATACTATGACTAGAAAACGTGGTAGAGATGAAACCAATCAAGTTTTGAAATGGCATCTAAGACTTGGTCATGTTGGTCAGACCAAGGTTTACAAGATGGAAAAAGGATAGATTTATGGGTCCATTGGGATCGGATCCCTTTCCTACGTGTGAATCTTGCCTTAAAGGCAAAATGAATAAGTCCCCCTTCACAGGGACTTTTGAAAGAGCCGCTGATAAACTGGGATTAATCCATACCGACGTATGTGGTGCTTTGGAAGCAGCACGTGACGGATATCAATATTTCATTACGTTTACAGATGGTCATACTAGGTATGGTTATGTATACTTAATGAAACATAAATCCGATGCCTTTGAGAAATTCCAGGAATTCAAGGCCCTAGTTGAGAAACAAACTAGTAATCATATCAAAACACTTCGGTCGGACCGAGGTGGCGAGTATATAAGTACGAAGTTTGACGAGTTCCTTTAGGAACATGGAATAGTATCACAACTAACAAACTCCAGGTACTCCTCAGTTAAATGGTGTGTCAGAAAGAAGGAACCAGACCTTGTTGGACCCGGTCCATTTCCATGTTGGGCTATACTGACTTACCTATTTACCTGTGGAGGTATACACTCCTGACTGCTGCAAATATCTTGAACAGATGTCCTTACTAATCCATTCCTAAAACTCCACATGAGATGTGGGAGGGCAGGAAACCAAGTCTTAATGACATTAGGATTTGGGGATGTCCCGCCTATGTCTATAAGACTAAGGTGGACAAGTAGGAAGCTAGGTCCGTGCGGAGACTTTTCATTGGATTCCCATCTGAGAGGATGGGTTATCTATTCTACATGCCCAAAGATCGAAAGATTGTTGTTGCTTTTCATGCACACTTCCTGGAAGAAGAGTTCATTCAGGAAGGCGGAGCACGTAGAATATTTCTTTGGAAGAATATAATGAAACTCCTTAGGAGACACCTATGCAAGAAAAATGGAACCGAACCTTCTGAAACACAAGTACAACCACCTCGTAGGTCAAGTTGGGTGTCTCAGTTACCTGAGAGGTATAGTTTTATGCACTTGGAGGAACTGGGTTTCCACGAGGTTCTAGGTGATAAACGAGAGATCGACCCGCGACCAATGACCTAGCAATGGTGGATGTAGACTCCATGAAATAGACTGTAGCAGTCTTCATGTAGTTGGGACCTTCGTTTTGACGAGGCAGACAAAGAGTTTGACTTCGTGCAAAATGAAGAGAAACCATGTGTATACAAGAGGGTTAGTTGGAGCTAGATCGCATTCTTAGTACTATATGTAGATGACATTCCACTAATAGGAAATTATGTGAGAATGCTCAGTTCTGTGAAAGCTTGGTTTACGAGTAATTTCTCCATGAAAGACTTGGGAGAAGCAACCTATATTCTTGGTATTCGGCTCTACCGGGATAGAGCGAAGAGAACAATAGGTCTTTCCCAAGCCCTCTATATAGATAAGATATTAAAGTAGTTTAAGATGGATGATTCTAAAAGAGGGTTCTTTCCGATGCGACATGGAATAAAACTCACCTCGAAGATGTTTCCTCAAAGTGAGGAACAACGACGGGAAATGAGTAATATACCATTTGCATCGGCCGTTGGTAGCCTTATGTATGCTATGTGGTGTACGAGACCTGACATTGCGCATGCTGTAAGCGTGGTGAATAGGTTTCAGGCAAACCCAGGTAGGGAACATTGGACTGCCACAAAGAACATTCTCAAGTACTTAAGAAGGACTAGAGATATGGTTCTGATGTATGGCGGTGGAGAATTGGATATGGTGGGATTCGCTAATTCGGAATTCCAGGGATAGAAGGATGACTCGATGTATACTTCTGGCTACATATTTACTCTTAATGAAGGAGCAGTACCTTGGCATAGTACCAAGTATAGTGCGACTGCAAATTCTACCTGTTGGGCTGAGTATAAAGCGACCTCGGAGGCCTTCAAAGGAATGATTTAGAAGTTACTGGGTAAACTTCACGTGACACCTTGTGCTGCTGCCAGAGCGGTAGCACAGGACTAAGAGCCGAGGTTTCACAACAGTACCAAACATATTGAGAGAGAGTATCATCTCGTAAGAGATTTTGTTCGCAAAGAGATACAATATGCTGCATAGAGTAGAGTCAGCCGACCACGTCGCTGATCCACTGACCAAGCCATTTTCTCAGATTATCTTAGAGCTTCATCTGGAAAACATCGGTATTCGATACCATAGTGTGCGGCATTGAGTGCAAGTGGGAGATTGTTAGGAGTATGCCCTCGAATGCCACTCAGAGGATGTTGAGTGAGGGCATTGTACTTGTAATTATGTAAATCATTAATATAAGGTAATGAATGTTTCTTTATTTACTGGTAGTTACTGGCATTCCTAACTCGTAAATATACATACGTAGCTCGATCGATCCTCATAGGGATTCGGATCAAATTAATTTTGTTTTACCGCTTCCACTGGGCCTTCGATTTAGGCACCGAATCCCAACACTTTGGGCCTGGTCGTGGACTTGGACTAGGCCTTGGCTTGCTTAAAGAATTTTTTGGACTAGCTCAACAATGTTGTTGGGCTCGTATGTGCACATAAGGATGTCCAAGTACATCCCTCAAGTGGTTAAGGTGCTGAATACAGTCCAGGCGCATCCTGACTGTTCAAATTAATCCAAAAATGGGCAAGAATCTCCCAGGTATATGAGAAGGAGTTAAGGCTGCCTGACTGTTCAAATTCAGCCAAACAACGGGCAGTAACCTCCCATGTGTAATGAGGAGGAGTTAAGGCTGCATTTGAATTGTATAACTCCAGTGTTCAATGCAGGCATGAATGCCTGCATTATGACAGTCATTAGTGCTGTGTTTAAATCCCCTGCAGGTGTGAGATGGCCAATAAATAGGTTTGCATCCCTCTGCATTAGGCCATGCAATTTCGAAAATACTCTAGCATATTCCTCTGCATACAGTTCTTAGTTCATAGTAAAAGTTCCGTCCTCACCTCGTTCCTGTTCGTAGGAGCTCGTGGGTTTGTGGTGCTACTACCTTTGAGACGAAACCGTTTTATCTTTGGGGACGACACGCCTGAACCAAGAGCACTACCGGGGCGTATCTCGTCTTGCGGAAAGTGGCCTTCCTCGACTCGGCTATTAATTTTATACGGTTTTCTATTTTTCTTGTAATTTCAATTTAGTTTCGAGTTCTGTAATTTCCTTTTCGTTCGACTTCTGTGATTTCTGGGTTTCGAGTTGTACTTTTTTTTTCCAGTTGCAATTTAGTTTCTCCCGACAAGTTTCTACGAAACAGTTTCCAACAAGATCAAGACGAGATAATTTACTTGCTGTCTTTACTAAATTCCATAAATAGAGATGTCGACTACTGCTTCTACCGACTCGAACACCACTGCTACCACCGCCTCTGCGACCGCCGCCTCGACTACTTTGCTGCAACTATGTCAAATCTGTTGAGCTCAACTACCTCAACAACAATTCCACGGGTGTTTTTGAACACCTTTCTGACTACTAGTGGATCCATCTCGAGTGGCACCGTTGGTTCCACTTTCAGTGGTACCATATGATCCATGTTGGGATATACTGTTGGAGCCTACGGGTTCAACATAAGTGGTTGCTTTTTTTGAACAACCTCGGGGCCAAGGATGATGCCTACCGCCGAGAAGCTACCAAAGTTTGGTGGAGCCAACTTTAAAAGGTGGCAACAAAAGACGTTGTTCTATTTGACAACATTGGACTTTGCTAATTTCCTTAAGGAAGATGATCCATGAGCGCCAAGTGCACAAGAGACAAGTTTCACTGTCCGAGCTGCCTATGACAAGTGGCATAATGGAGATTATCTTTGTAAAAACTTTATTCTGAATTCTTTAGAGGATAGTTTGTACAAGGTATACTATGTTGTAAACACATCAAAAGAGATGTGGGATGCACTTGAAAAGAAGTACCGTAGTGATGATGCAGGTACAATGAAGTTTGTAGTCGCCAAGTATTTGGACTACAAGATGATTGACTCAAGGCCAATCATCGAACAAGTGCAAGAGTTCCAACTCATCATTCATGATGTCAATGCCGAGGGGATGGTCTTGTCGGACGCCTTCACTGTTGCAACTGTGATCGAGAAGTTGCCCCCCACTTAGAAAGACTTCAAGAGCTACCTCAAGTACAAGCAAAAGGAGATGACTCTTGAAGACTTGATTGTGAAATTACGCATCAAGCCAGACGTGCGCAAGAATGATCGTAAACCAAAAGTCCTGACTGATGCTAAGGACAATCTGTTGGAGTAAGGCGGTCCCTTTATCAAACGAGATCGCCAAGTGTCCAAAACAAGAACAAAGGGAAGCAAACAACCAAGAAGTTTGATGGTGATTGCTTCAACTGTGGCAAACATGGGCACGCAGCGAAGGACTACCGAAAGCCGAAGGCCAACAAGAAGAAGAAATATGTTGCCAACATCGCCGAGATTAACGGCATGTGGAAAGAGGAAGACCACATTGAGAACAAAGGAGGTTGGTACGTCGACACCAGTACGACTGCCCACATTGGTGCCGATAGGAGACACTTTAAGAACTATCAAGCTGTTGAGGAGAGGATGCTCAACATGGGGAATCCAGCTTTATCTGAGATTATTGGAGTTGGAGAAGTGGCCCACAAACTAACGTCCGGACAAACACTCACCTTGAAGAATGTGCTTCATGTTCCTGATATGAGGAAGAAATTGATCTCGGGCTCTATACTAGTTAATAAGGGGTTTAAACTAGTGTTTGAGTCAGATAGAGTTATCATAAAAAAGTTTGATGGTTTCTTGGTAAGGGTTACCTCACGGAGGGACTCTTTAAACTTAATGCTTTGGCTATGCACCATGTAACCAAGTATGCAAATGCTAATGAAAATGCTACTGCTTTCTCTTATTTGACCGAGTATTCTGATTTATGGCATTGTAGATTAGGTCATATGAATCTAAATGCTATAAAAAGATTAGTGAACTTAGATTTACTGAAATTAAATGAAGTCGATACTCAAAACAATTGTGAGATTTGTGTTGAGGCAAAAATGATGCACAAAACCCCTTGAATTAATTCATACAGACGTGTGTGATTTAAAATTTATGAAAACTAGAGGTCGTAAGAAGTACTTTATCACTTTTATCGATGACTGTACAAGATATTGTTATCTTTATATTTTGAGAAGTAAATATGAGGCTATTGAAGCCTTTAAGAACTTCAAGAATGAAGCCGAGAATCAATTAGACTGTCGTATTAAGATGGTTTGAAGCGATAGAGGTGGCAAATATGTAGCTCCGTTTGAGGAATTATGCAACGAGAGTGGCATAATTCATGAAACAACAGCTCCATATGCACCACAATCTAATGGCGTTGTTGAACGCAAGAATCGAACACTTAAAGATATGACGAATGCCTTATTGATTAGTTCAGAGTTGTCCCAGAACATGTGGGGGGAAGCTGTCTTGACAGCCAACTACATATTGAATAATATTCCATGCAAAGGTAAGGATGTTACTCCTTATGAGTTGTGGAAAGGTAGAAAACCTTCATACAAATATCTCAAAGTGTGGGGGTGTTTGGTGAAGGTTGAGATGCCTCTACCTAAACAAGTTAAAATCGGTCCTAAGACGGTCGATTGTATCTTTATTGGGTATGCACTGAACAGTAGTGCCTATCAGTTTGTTATCCATAAGTCATAAGTACCTGAAATAACTGTGGAAACAACAATTGAATCAAGGAATGCTGTATTCTTTGAAAACATATATCCTTGTAAGGACCATGATAAAGTTGAGAACAATTCTGGCAATAGAGTTGAAGATGAATAAACAAGTTCAAAACATGTGGATGTAGATCTAAAGTCATGTAAGTGATCGAGATCGAATCTGGAAGATGTTGAACCGAGACGTGGTAGTAGGGTTAGGACACCAAAGACATTGGGACCTGACTACATAACATTCATGTTGGATGAAGAACCAACATCGACAAAGTAGCTTATGCTAGACCAGACGGTTTGCTCTGGAAAGAAGGTGTTCATAGTGAAATTGACTCAATTTACAAAACCAAACTTGGGTTTTGGTTGATTTACCTGAAGGTTGTAAGCCCTTAGGATGCAAATGGATTCTTAAAAGAAAGTACAAGGCTGATGGGTCAATTGATAAGTATAAAGCTCGTTTAGTAGTCAAAGGTTTCAAACAGAAGGAAGGTTAAGATTTTTTCGGTACCTATTCACCTGTAACGAGAATTACATCTATTCTAGTGCTTCTCATGATTGCTGGTTTGCAAGATCTTGATATTCATCAAATGGATGTTAAGACTGCTTTTCTGAATGGTGATCTGGATGAAGAGATCTATATAGAACAACCTGAAGGGTTTGTAGTACCTGAACAAGATAAAAAGGTCTGCAAACTGGTTAAGTCTCTATATGGATTGAAACAAACTCCATTTGATAATGTAATGTTATTAAATGGTTTTAAAATAAATGAGTGTGATAAATGTGTTTATATTAAGAACACTAATAATGGATATGTTATTGTGTGTCTTTATATAGATGACTTGTTAATCATGGGTAGCAATATACAAGTGATTAACGACACTAAGAACATGTTAAAAAGAAATTTTGACATGAAAGACATGGGGCTAGCCGATGTGATTCTTGGAATGAAGATTTTGAGAAAATCTGATGGAATCATCTTGACACAACTATGCCAAGAAAGTTCTCAAGAAGTTTAATGCTTTTGATATCTTGCCGGCTAAGACTCCAATAGAGTTAAATGTTCACTTGAGCAAAAATCGAGGGGATCCCGTTGCACAAGAAGAATATGCACGAGTCATTGGGTGTTTAACATATCTTACAAATTGCACTCGACCCGACTTAGCTTGCACTGTGAACAAATTGAGTCGTTACATGAGCAATCCAAGCAAAGAGCATTGGAAAACTCTTGTTAGAGTTTTGAGGTACTTAAAGTATACTCAAAACCTTGGGCTACACTATTCAAGATACCCCCCGATACTTGAAGGGTATTGTGATGCAAACTGGATACCTGATACGAAAAGTTCATTTTCTACAAGTGGTTACTTGTTTACCATTGGGGGTGGAAATATCTCGTGAAAGTCCGCGAAACAAACATGTATAGCCCGATCCACCATGGAATCGGAATTCATAGCTTTGGACAAAGCTGGTGAAGAAGCCAAGTGGCTCAGAAACTTTCTAGAAGATATTCCATGTTGGTCAAAACCAGTGCCTGCAGTGATGAGACACTGTGATAGCCAAGCTGCTATTGGTAGGGCAAGAAGTAACATGTATAATGAAAAGTCTCAACATATGCGTCAACGCCATAATACCGTGAGACATTTGATGAAAAGTGGGGTTATCTCTATTGACCATGTGAGGTCATTGGATAATCTAGAGGATCCGCTAACCAAAGGGTTAAATCATGATCAAATGAATAAATTGCTAGATGGAATGGGTTTAAAATCCACAAATTGAAAATTATCATAGTGGTAACCCAACCAAGATGACTGGAGATCCCAAGAACTTGGTTCAATGGGAAAACTAAGCTATGAGAGTTCGTGTAAAACACTCAGCTAAGTTTATTCCCTATAGAATAATTGAGTGTTGAAAGCTTGCATAGTGGTGTTAAGTCTATGACTTTTAATGATTCCTAAAGACCTCGAAAAGGTAGAGTATGGCAATATACTCGGTAAAGAATCACCTACATAAGTGAGAAGTGAGGGCCATTTCATGAAATATACTTATGAATCCAAAGGGGTGTCTAAGGCCCGCAAAGGACACAAAACATGAGAATGGAAGAGGTTGAGGTGTTCAAGTGTTAGCACTATTGTCTCGGTGCACGCTGTGGGGGAATAGTTCAAAGCATCACGCCACTAATCCACCTGTGTACCCGATGATGTTAACTATAGAAGGTTCAAAGCCACGAACTACCTATCCTTATACTTTAACGCCTCTTGAGGACTGAACTTGTGTCTGTACATTGCATTTGGGCTATTTTCACGCATGTGGCGGATTGTTGGAATCGTTAATGATTTTAATTTTGTTTTGTAAAATTAAATATCATAGGATCCATCCATCTACTTTCCAAGTAGATGATCGTGGTATGTTCACTTTCTCTAAACCGATTCCCGGTGAGTGAGAAATAGTAAATTAAAGTTTGTCAATTAATTGTGAATAAATGAGAGATGGTTATCCCACATTGAATAATGAGCTGTCATTGTTCAAGTATATAAGGAGTTACCATTATTCATGTAATAATGGCATATGTGTATGGACTTAAAGCCCATACGCGCGCGCCGCCGCCGCTCGCCCGCCGCACCTCAGCCACGAGCCGCGTGCCGCGTGCCGTGGACCTTGACCTTGACCTTGAACTTGGACTTGGACTTGGACTTGGACTTGGTCTTGGTCTTGGATCTTGGCAATTGGTCTTTGGGTGGTCTTTGGGCTGTTCTTTGGGCCTGGTCGTGCACTTGGACTTGGACTAGGTCTCGGCTTGCTTAAAGAATTTTTTGGACCAGCTCAACAATGTTGTTGGGATCGTATGTGCACATAAGGATGTCCAGGTACATCACTTAAGCGATTAAGGAGCTGAATACAGTCTAGGTGCATTCTGACTGTCCAAATTCAGCCAAAAAACGGGCAGTAACCTCCAAGTGTAATGAGGAGATGTTAAGGCTGCCTGACTGTTCAAGTTCAGCCAAAAAATGGGTAGTAACCTCCTAGGTGTAATGAGAAGGAGTTAAGGCTGCATTTGAATTATGTATCTCCAGTGTTCAATGCAGGCATGAATACCTGCATTATGACAGCCATTAGTGTTGTATTTAAATCCCCTACATGTGTGAGATGGCCTATAAATAGGCTTGCATCCCTCTACATAAGGCCACGCATTTTCGAAAATACTCTAGCATATTTCTCTGCATACAACATACAGTTCTTAGTTCATAGTAAAAGTTCCGTCCTCACCTCGTTCCTGTTCGTCGGAGCTCGTGGGTTTGTGGTGCTACTACATTTGACACGAAGCCGTTTTATATTTGGGGACGACATGCCTGAACCGAGAGCACTACCGAGGCGTATCTCGTCTTGCGGAAAGAGACCTTACTCGACTCGGCTATTAGTTTTCTACGGTTTTCTATTTTTCTTGTAATTTCAATTTAGTTTCGAGTTCTGTAATTTCCTTTTCATTCAACTTTTGTAATTTCTGGTTTTCGAGTTGTACTTTTGTTTTACAGTTGCAATTTAGTTTCTCCCGGCAAGTTTCTACGAAACAGTGTCCAACACGGCAGAGGTATGTGACCGATTGTTTATGGTATCCCTGCTAAATCTCCAAGGGTTTGTACAACTGTTAATGCATGGAGTATCTAGATGGAGTATGATGCACATGTATGTATGTATGTATATGTATGGATGTTGTATGTGTCTTGGTTTTGTAGTGCATCAAGAGTTGGAATACAATATGTGGAGTTGACTGAATGTGGTTAACATTATTTTAGTCAACTTCGTGCTTAATTTTTTTTTGTATAGATGAGGTTTATGGCCACTTTTAGCTTTTACTGTAATATGTTACTTTCTAAGATATGTAATCATTTACATTGTATCCGCTGTTGTTATTGCAAGATGATACCTCTTATATATTTCAGTGTTGATGTGCGTGAACAAGTGTATATGAAGTCATGTATGGTTGAATAATATACATTTAGGTTGTTAGTTGATATGGGCGCGTGTATTGCGGTGTACATCTATTATTGTCAATTATGTACATTTATCCTCCGTTGTACATTTATTACTGTCAATTATGTACACCCTAAATCCTCACAGGTATCGCTTATGCATTTTCAGATCCTCGAGGATTCATACAGAATGCCTGCAAAGCGGGTGAGATTGTAGAATTGTTGAACCGTGCCTGGAGCCCGCTCAACCAGGACAGATTTTGCGACAAATGCTTTGGGAAATATTTTGATTTGCCCGAATAGAAGTATCAGGGGCATATGATATGTGCGCTGATATTGAGGATGGTAGACGCCAGAGATGCAGGAATACTCAAGTTTGTATTCCCAAAACACAGCACAGAGCTGGGAAAGAAAGAGTTCTTCCTCATTATCGGTCTTCCATTCAAGGGGCACACGCGTGTGCCCACTAAATCACGCTTTTACAACCGATATTTCAGCAGGTATCCCATGTTGAAGCTCGGAGCGGTCAAGCATGAGTTCCTTGTGAAAGAGACCCATGAGCCAAACTCTGAAGATGCATTCCGGTTGGGCCTTTGCTATTTTGTGTACGCCTTGTTTTTCAACCATGAATGAAGGAGCAAGGGTAACTTGGACAGCCGATTCGTGCATGCCTTCGAAGGTCTGTCTGCCATAGTGTCACGGGGTGCGGCTCACTAAGGTTCAGGCCGTCGAATTTGTGCAGCGGATCACGAATCACCCGTGCACCTAGGAGACTTCCGAGTCTCCGTCCAGCTACCATCAACGAGATTTCATATAGTACCAACATTAGAGATATCATGCACTGGTCCATTGTGCTGCGTAAAACGCTAGACACCCGCCTGTCCTTTGCCTCCGACCAACTAAGGGCCGGTATCTCATACCCTTCAAGCTCAACCCGCAATGGCACTCGGCACTAAGGATCACTCGCATGCCCGAAGTGCAATTCCTCGTGCTTGACACTCACTCGGGACTCCCTAGGTGCAGTACCTTGGCGCCCTTGAGAGTACCTCACTCGAGACGGACAACCTTTTAGATCTTGACTTAGATTCATGCCATTAATAGATATTTGCCCCTCATGATGTTTGGGACTATTTGCATACCGACATATTACCTTCAATCCGCAATGTGGTGTTGTCTCGCAACCACATGTACAAGCCAACGATCCCCCACAGCATAGCCGGAACCGATAGCTAATGCTTACGAGTAAGCTCACGAGGCGTATGATTTAAATGCATTCCTCGATTGCCCAATCGACATAGAGGAAGTGTATATGGCCGACGGCATCCCTCCGGTCACACTAGAGCCTCCATGCCCACCTTAAGCCCAACGCAGACCACATAGGTCCTACGCTGCCCTAACGATTTCCAACTCGCTCGGGAACTCCTCGCACACTTCGAATGCTTAGAGTTGGCTCCCTAAAGGCCCCCCTTACCTCTAGGAAGATTGCATGCTTGGTGCTCGACAGCACGAGGAAGACTGGCCGCTTGCCCACCATTGCCTATCTAAGGACTGTCCCCCCTATAATAGGCTTAGACAAATATTCCCTTGTAATGCACTAGACATTGATTGGCTGAGGAAGCACGTCGGGTGTAACTCCCTCATACGAACTCCAAATCCTTATCCGCTTGAACCGTAGAGTAGATTACAACATTATCTATAAGTACTCGAAGTTTTAGCCCCATCCGATACTCGATGAGTGAGGAATTGCCTCTGCAATATTCTGAAACTACTACAATGCCACTGCACTGCAGCATCTCGATCCTTCGCATCGTTCGCTACTCAAACGGAACCTTCTAGTTGTGAAACTTGGTGGAGACCTTCCCAACACTCCAAGGAACTCCCCAGTCCAAGCATCCCATAAAACTATTCTCTTAAAGCCCTCTGCTCAACGACTCAATGTCCTGCTCGCGCACGGACACACTCCGGACGCCGACCACTGTCGCACGTCCCCAACCTTATTCGTGTCGCAGGGCAACTATCCAACATAGTTCTTCATAATTCCGGGGCAATCCCGGGTACTCCGAATAATATGAAAAGCGCCCTGTGACATCCTCCCCCTCTCGATCTGTTGACGCCCTCGTCAACACATGCACACCCAACCTGCTCTATGTACATGCGCTGCCCATCTCATCATGAAAATACTTGGGCAACGAACCCGACACTCTACCTCCATCTCCCGGATGTTGCCTCTATCTCGGCGCACATCCACTCTAATCTTGGCAGGAGTCGTTCTCTCCATGCCTCGATATAACCGAAAACCAACTGATGGTGTTAGATTGCCACTCTAGCTCAAATCAAGCTACTCCCTCATTGTCAAGTCCGAGACTAGCGACAAGTTCTCCGAATTAAACCGGGTCTATTTGCCTGAACGTCTGGAGTACATGATACTTATAAGAGTGCTCATTAACACCAAGAACCCATCCAAAGGAGCCTTGCGCTCCGCTCAAATACCACCGCGGCTGCCCTCTCAAAAATCCTTACTAACCATACCCCATAATATGGATTCCGAATTCTATCAAGGACGAGCCAAACCCAATCTGAAACTCTGTAATACAAGTGCCCTCTAGCACAAGTCAAAAGAGGCCTGCACGGCTGTTCACAGATCACTAAACTCTCGGCCCTCAGGCCACCACACTTCTACGGTAAGGAGCTTGAAGGCTGTACGCGTGATCAACGCACCCTCCCCCGCTCGAAGGTTATGCCTAACTCTCAGCACACCGCGTCACCGGCCTTAAGCCTAGCGTGACAAAAACTCGCGGGTTGGTATCGCTGGTCCTCTGAATCAGACGAAGACACGAACCCAGGCCCTCTGGCCTAACTCGTAACCTGGCCATCTGGCCTTATTGCTCAACGCACGATTGTGAACTCTGTACGAGTACACCTCATCCGGCTTGCTCCCATCAGAAATCCTTCAACCAATAGGTCCCATTAATTGGCTTCCAAATCACTTCCAAGAACAGCCATCTCAGAATCGCTCACGTGTGTGTCCAGGATGGACACACCTTCTCGGTAACCAAGGAGCCCAATGCTCCATATAACTCAGTCCCTTTCAGAAAATCCCTTAACCACAGAGCCCATACTCTAGGCTTTGGAATCCCCTTAAGGAACATCATTCTCGAATCAGCCCACTTTATCTCGAGGGTCTGGCCCTCCCCCACTCATGTTGGAGGCCAGACCCAAATCTCTTGTCCCTCGTAGACTGCTGGGACATGCAACACCAAACTTGGAGCATGCCCATTCTCATATCTGCCCGACTCGAAATAGGAAGACTGAACACTCCACTCTTGCAACTTCCGTGGTAGCTGTGTTACGATTGCACCTCATGTGCGAAAGCGCTTTGCGCATACCAATTCAAATCTTAGTAACCAATGCACCTCAAGTGCTGTGGCGCTTGTGCGCACTAAGATTAAGCCCAAGCTTTGCACGTGAACGTGCTGTGACGATTTCCCGCACTGAAGTTCTCGCCCAAATAGGTCTCAAACCCAAATCACCTCTCAATATGCGGCGCTACGCAAACATGGCTGCAACTTGGCAGACGTGGCTACTGCACACCACCCGGATTACCAGCATGTCGCCTTCTAGGAGATCAAGATGTCTAATAAGCCCACAAAAAGGTTAACACCGATTCTGATTGGATTGCACCAACACCGTTACTCGCGCGTCCGCAATTTACCAATGAGGATGTTCACATCACATCCACCAAATGCCAACCGTACTTGCAGAGAATAAATAGTCATTAAACACGTCGTAACCCGGGTACTACCATTCGCCGAAATCACTAATGCCAACAACTCGCACCGAACAAAGCTTTCGGACATCACTGATAGAAACCAAACAACCAGGGTACTACCATTCGCCCAATTGCAAACCCAACTCGAGGTACTACCATTTGCTCAAGTCCCACTGCCAACTAAATTCTCAACTCTGCCACAATACGTAAGATCGCACCGTAAGCCCTTCGCTGAAATGCCACTACAATGGCTAATAAGAAAATTTCAGCACAACTTTGGTATCCGGTTCTCAAGGGAAGAAAGATCTTCAACAAAGCTCAACTGAAACCTGGATGTGACATTCCAGGCTCCGATACCACTTGTCACGGGGTGCGGCTCACTGAGGTTCAGGTCGTCGAATTCGTGCAGCGGATCACGAATCACCCGTGCGCCTAGGAGACTTCCGAGTCTCCGTCCGGCTACCATCAACGAGATTTCATATAGTACCAACATTAGAGATATCATGCACTGGTCCATTGTGCTGCGTAAAACGCTAGACACCCGCCTGTCCTTTGCCTCCGACCAACTAAGGGCCGGTATCTCATACCCTTCAAGCTCAACCCGCAATGGCACTCGGAACTAAGGGTCAATCGCATGCCCGAAGTGCAATTCCTCGTGCTCGACACTCACTCGGGACTCCCTAGGTGCAGTACTTTGGCGCCCTTGAGAGTACCTCACCCGAGACGGACAACCTTTTAGATCTTGACTTAGATTCATGCCATTAATAGATATTTGCCCCTCATGATGTTTGGGACTATTCGCATACCGATATATTACCTTCAATCCGCAATGTGGTGTTGTCTCGCAACCACATGTACAAGCCAACGATCCCCCGCAGCATAGCCGGAACCGATAGCTAATGCTTACGAGTAAGCTCACGAGGCGTATGATTTAAATGCGTGCCTCGATTGCCCAATCGACATAGAGGAAGTGTATATGGCCGACGGCATCCCTCCGGTCACACTAGAGCCTCCATGCCCACCTTAAGCCCAACGCATACCACATAGGTCCTACGCCGCCCTAACGATTTCCAACTCGCTCGGGAACTCCTCGCACACTTCGAATGCTTAGAGTTGGCTCCCTAGAGGCCCCCCTTACCTCTAGGAAGATTGCACGCTTGGTGCTCGACAGCACGAGGAAGACTGGCTGCTTCCCCACCATTGCCCATCTAAGGACTGTCCCCCCTATAATAGGCTTAGACAAATATTCCCTTTTAATTGCACTAGACATTGATTGGCTGAGGAAGCACATCGGGTGTAACTCCCTCATACGAACTCCAAATCCTTATCCGCTTGAACCGTAGAGTATCTTACGATATTATCTATAAGTACTCGAAGTTTCAGCCCCATCCGATACTCGAGGAGTGAGGAATTGCCTCTGCAATATTCTGAAACTACTACAATGCCACTGCACTGCAGCATCTCGATCCTTCGCATCGTTCGCTACTCAAACGGAACCGTCTAGTTGTGAAACTTGGTGGAGACCTTCCCAACACTCCAAGGAACTCCGCAATCCAAGCATTGCACAAAACTATTCTCTTAAAGCCCTCTGCTCAACGACTCAATGTCCTGCTCGCGCACGGACACACTCTGGACGCCGATCACTGTCGCACGTCCCCAACCTTATTCGTGTCGCAGTGCAACTATCCAACATAATCCTTCATAATTCCGGCACAATCCCGGATACTCCGAATAATATGGAAAGCGCCCTGTGACACATCCGCACGTATCCTTATGGACAATGGGCGTACTCGTATTTCATCGCGAGGATGTATATGACATCATCCGGGGGTATGCTGTAAAAAGATTTTTGCCGATTGCGGATTTGTATGGCTTTACAAACGTCCTACATTGTTATCTTTGGGAGACTTTTTGAGGAATGCCATCGACCTGGGCGGTGCAGATGCCAGACGCGGAGAATGTCTATCCTAGGATATTTCGATGGATAGCCGACAAATCACCAGCTTAAGGACATGGAAGAACATTTTAGTGATACTTCCATTGCGAAATTTGTGAGTTAAACTGACATGATAGTGAATTGTAATGTAACGCCTCTTAGGGTTTATATAATTTCAAAAGTATAAATATGTGCGTCACTTCGGTTTTCTGTGGCACAGGTTCCCATGTGGCCTTGTGTGTGGAGAAAACAATGTTGAGAGATCAAGGGCTACCGTGTTGGGTGGAGTTAATCATTGATTCCGACTCGGATGAATCCAGCAATCGGAGACTAAACAGGATATGCACTACGGTGACTCATCCAAAGAAGGATCCCTTGATGGCAGACGCGGTAGTACTACACTCGGGAGCACTAGTATCGGATCAGGTCCATATCATCAATCCCTTGTGACCCCTCTTGTAAGTGATTAGCCATCAATCCTTTTCCTCACTTTTCTTATTAGCATGTACAAACTTATGTATGAATTCGACTCCAATATATGTACAACCACCGGCGGTGAATGTGCACCCAAACCAAAGCTGCTTAGGTGACACGTTCATGACAAATGTGAGAGACGTCATTGCACAACTGAACCACATGGTCGGGGACCACCGGATTACAGTAGCAGAGAAAATGCGAGAGGACTAACGTGCTCAACACAATCAAGAATTTCTCAAGGAGTTTAATGACAATCTGCCATTAACAAAAATACACAAAGATGGCTTGGAAAATGGTGTTTGGAACGAATGCTTGTTCGCTGCTGGAACATCTGCTATTCCTAATAACCATCCAGTGATGGCAACGGGTATGGGTACTGAGAAGAGTGGGCAGATGAACGTTCGGGGTAATTGGATTGAAGTGGAGAATGAGGGGCTTAAAGGGGTGTATGGCGAGGTGACTGCATCGAAATATAAAGGGAAAAGAAAGGTTGCTGATGGGCCACTTGCAGGATCCCTGTGATAAAATGGATTCAAGTTGGCCGGGCAATGCAGATACCACAAAACGGTGTACATGAGCCCAGTTGGGTAGAATTCAGCACTTGGTACAATATCTTAGCTTAGGCATTGACTACATTAAGCATCGTTAGCTGCATGACATTAAAGCTTCAGATTTTATTTTCTAATGCAAACGTCCAATATCATATTTATGTTTGGTGCAGTACCGTATTTTTGAAGAACAAGTTGAAAGACTACAAGGTCCTAACCCCAGAAAGAATGGAGAATCTCGTAGAGAGGGAGGCTTGGCTTACCCATCATGTATGAATCGTATTACCTATGGATATATGGAATGATAATCGTTGTTTTCGTTATCAAAGTACTTATGGAAACTAACACATGCACAATTGTTTGTAGGACTGCGACCTGGCTTTCTCCACTGTGTTGAACAAGGCAGCAGCAAACCCTCAATTCTTCAAGAAGAGGTAGGCATACCTGGATGCAGACGCTTGGGTAACTACATTTACATATCTTATTTTTTAAACCAAAACCTTTAATGTAATGCCCAATTATCTCTTTCTAAGCCAATAATTATTTTATAACTAAATGCATTTATATAATATGCATTACGGAAGCATGACATATAAGTAGATATTTCATGAGCATGAATAATTGCGATCTATGTGCTTAATTACGTTTTGTGTCTATGATACATGTGATTTATTTCTCCTAAAATGATAAAATTTGTCTTTATATATGTCTCATTGCAGTGAAAAACTCAGTTTCTCGGTTAACGAAGATCGATGTGCTAAATGACTACAAAGTGATTTTATTTGTTAATTGCATTTTTGCATTACTCTCACATATGATCATTCACTCCATCTCATAGTTAACTCACTATGTTGAAGAGTATTAAACATATTAAATTAGCTCTAAGCTCATGTGGCAAACATATAAGTACTAATAGAGTTACTGACATGGCTATCGTAGGTTAACCGGTTTAACCCCGGAGCTTAGTGGTGTGTGTGTTGAGTAAATTTAGCTATATGAATCAAGTAGATAACATTTTTTTAACCTAATAAAATGTGTCAAATATTTGACTCTTATCAACATTATAAATAATTCAATTCGTAGTTGCATACGACATCACCTGTTAAGTAATTGGATATGTCACTTCTGTATTCGTCCCAGTTGTGGTCGGAACCAATTGAACTTATCTTTCAGTTTATCATCATCATCATCATCATATCATATTGATAAGCGAGCCCTTGCATTCTTATCTATAGTGCTATAGGTATGAAGGTTTAGAAAGTTTGACAATAAAATTACTTATTAGCATTTTAAGCACTTTTTGCATAAGTAACCGATTTTATACAATACAAACACACCTTAAACTTCTACAAAACTACTAGACCGGCCATTCATACCCTAAATATGTTCAATATCTATTAATAACTGGTTTAAACCAACCAAGAACCGGCCTATAACTACTCGAACCGATCCAATCTTTCAAACATGACTTCTGGAAGCTATTTGAGGGTATATTTGGTATTTCACCCTCAAAACCGCCTCTCTCACTAGGATAGGAGAGGAAAACCGACCCTCAACCCTCATTAGCACTCTGAACTCGACCTGTAAGCATCTCTCTTCGAAAAATCACCAAATATTCAAGGAAAAATCATCAAAACACCAACACCTCATATCCTTTGACAATCAAGGTGAGTTTCCTTTATTTTCTTCAAGTTCTTGCAATCTTTCTTGATTATTTCGAAGAAAGGAGGGTTTGTTCAGGCCCTTAGACATGTCATGATAGTGTTAAAAATTCATCCATGGCTTAACCTTGTGTTTAGTGTGGATTTATAGAGCCTAAAATCATCACTAGACAACATAGAACTCAATTCTGCCACCTTTTATAAACATATATAGATTGTGTAGAATTCGAGTAGTTGAGGGGCTGGTGTTCCATACATGTATTCTTATATATGTTAGGAATATTATATCAAAATTTGATGCAAATATAACTAATAATCAAGCGGTTATAAGCAAAACAAATATGTTATTTAAAGGTCTTGCTTAATTTTCTTGGACAATTGTGTTGTTGTAGAATATGTTATATAAGTTCTTACATATGTTCATATTTCATAATAAGTTTTCTTGTATAAGTAAAGGAGAAGGATATAAATTTTAAACATAGTATATATCGGTATATATGCATAATTATTGCATTACGGTAACTAATTGTGAAGGGATAAGTCATAGATGATCCTAAATTGTATTCCAACATTTTGTAGCTTTCATGAAGGTAATGTTAAGTGCAACATGGTTAATTAATTCAGGAATTTTAGCACATTTATTTAGCTAGAGAATCTGATCTTTTCACTTCAATACGTAGCTGGACCTGAGGTAAGATGAGGCTTTTCCTTGCTATATCATAAGGATCATATATTGATTGATATTTTCATATGTGACTGTTATTGAATGATCATACATAACATGTGTATGTGAAAGAATGTTTAAGAAAATGAAGTATGGTACTTGATTGATTGCGGGTAGGCACGGGATGCGGGGGATCGGCGGACCCAACACATAGTGGTAAATACTTGCGGCTGAAAGTCGGTCAAGAAAACCCACAGTGAATGAAAAAGATCAAATATGGTTAATACCATTGGTTGAAAAACCAGTATGGGAGCCCCCATATACATGTTTTATTGGCCAATTATATGAACAGGTTCTGAAAACCATGGCCTAGCACTATCAATCGAGTATCACACTTCAAGGGTACCTGATGAAAGGATTTTACTGGAACATGACTATATCATATAAAGTACTTATTCGTTGATGAATGTGATATGTGATATTTTGCTATTATAGTAGTTTCATCTTACTGAGCCATTAGCTCACTAGATTCTTATGATACAGGTGATGATGCTCATGTGTAGGGGTTGACTATATTTCTTTAGTGCTGCCAGTCGGAGACTTGTCCATATGCCATGTTCCCCAGCTATTTTGCCCCTATGCTGGAAGACAATATTTTGTTTTGAATAAGACCGCTCTGTTATGGTTTTGGTTATGTATTAAGCTTAATATTATTAAATATTTTGAACAAATAATACCAGTTTGCGTTATTTTCCCGAGTTCTTGCTTTTACCAAATTTAAATTTTGGTTTTCAAAGTATAAAAGAGTGACACTCCCCAACTTGGTAGCACAGACCCCGTTGCGGTTCAGCTACTAGGTTAGGGAGCGTTACAGTTGTGGTATCGGAGCGAAGGTCTAAATCTTTCCTGCAGACAGAAGATGGCATATGTACATTCTCGACTAAGGGATATGGTCAACTTTTATCTGTTAAGTATTATATTTAATAGATTACAATCTATTAGTTATCATTATCATTATTGTGTGTTCGTTATTAGCTTACGAATGGGTGAGATTGGGCACTACAGAGGAAGTTATGGCACCCAAAAGGAAGACGAGATGATCCAAATCCAAACCACAACCTTCTTGAGAATTTGGCTGAGCTGATGCAGCAACAGACAAGGATGTATGGTGAACAAATGCAACAATTGCTGAATATGCAACAAAGAAACGAGGAACAAAACTGACAACCTCCACCAAGAAATAGTAATGGACCAGCAGTGTATGAGAAATTTAGGAAAATGGAACCTCTTGATTTTCATGGTGGGTCTGATCATATGGTTGCAGAGGAATGGGTAAAATCACTTGATGTTATCTTTTATTACATGCACATCAAAAATGTTGAGAAGATACTTTGTGCGGTCTTTCAACTCAAAAAAGACACAAGAACTTGGTGGGAAGGAGCCAAACTCGTATTCAACATGGAAGAGCTGACGTGGGTAGATTTAAAGTAATATTCTATGATAAATACTTCACCAGGGATGCACGGTCTCTCAAGGTCAAAGAGTTTTTGGAGCTGAAGCAAGGGGATATGTCTGTTTGTGAATATATCCGGAAATTCGTAGAAGGCTGCAGGTATGTTCCCTATATTGCTAGGAATAATGCTGAGAAGATGGATAATTTTCTAAGAGGCTTCTGACCTGAAATTAGAAGAGATATGAGGATTTCTACATTAACTGAGTTCACATAAATTGTTGATAAAGCGCTGCTCGCAGAATCTGACGAAAAGGAGATACAAAAGTCTTATCAGCAGAAGAGATAGGCATTTGCTTCAAAAAATTCAGCACATTGGAAGAAATCGGAGCAAAAAACAGGCATAGTCAATCAAAAGCATCCTATAGAGAGACATGCTCCAAATACAACTGAGAAGCCTAAGTGTAAATGTGGGAAAAATCACTTTGGATAATGTTTTATCGGGTCAAATAATTGTTTCAGGTGCAATAAGCCCAGACATATGGAGAGAGATTGTCCAAATCCACAGAATAAAGTTCAAGAAAGGGTGTTTGCAATGACACGAGAACAAGCTGATGCAAATGCTTCTGTAGTCTCAGGTACCATTCTGATCTCAGGAATTCTTATGCACTTACATTGATAGACCTAGGATGCACACATTCATTTGCATTTTATGCATTTATGAGAAAATCGGGTGTTGGGATAAACAATCCTGTATCGAAGTTTTGATAAAGTGCCAACATAAAGCAAGCAGCTGTCCCGAAGACGATCGAAATTGTTGGATAAACAATCCTGTATCGAAGTCTTCTCAAAGTGCCAACATACAGCAAGTTGCTGTCCTGAAGTCAATCATACAGAAAGATGTCAACTGCCTCCTCCTGAATACAGCAAAAGCATAAAGTGCCATCATAAAGCTAGAAGCTCATCAGTCGGTATGATACCAAGTATGGAAGCTGTCCTGAAATAATCATACAACATCTCTCCATACAGCAGCACTAAGATAGCCTACAGCATTATATCCAACATACAAGCTGTAAGTGTTGAGTATTTCAACACTTATCCAACAAGAATGAAGATCGTTGAAACGGAATTTGCCTTATTCGCTAAAAGTCAAGTCCCATTTGAAAAGAAGTATTTAAATACTAAAGGGATAAAGTATTTAAATACTAGCCGACACAGATCTTCAATCAAGGAGCAAAAATTGGATCGTGTTTTATTCAAAACACTCAAATCAATCATCCCGTTGGAACTGACTTTTGCTCAACGGATCTATTCTCAACGAATCTATTCACAGGCTATATATATAACCCAGACTTTGAAGATCAGTTCACTCCAACATATACAAGCTTACAAGCAATACACGAACGATCTATTGACTGAATATTCAATATCATCAGATCAAGTTGACAAGAGCAAAGTATATTTCAAGTATCATTCATATCTGAAAAGAAGAAATATACTCAGTCAATCAAGAACAGCCATCATCAGCTCAAGATCTTCATAGTTAAGCTGCTGTTCTTACCTGGTTACTTTACCTTTTACCTTTGAGTAAAAACCTAGTTCTATGTGAACTAAAGAAGTTATTCCGACCCGTGTGGGACGAACAAGATGAAGCTTTGGAACTGTGTGTGAAGAAGCAAGTCAAGAGTTAGCTTTGACCAATCTGTATGAACGGTTGAAAGCTACTGTCTTTGTATCAATCTGTGTGAACGATACGAGGATAGATTTGATTATAGACACATAGCTGTGTACACAGTGTTTATCATAAAATGTTTTACTCCTGTGTGGAGGACCAGTGGACGTAGAGGGGTTTATCTTGAACCACTTTAATTACTGTGTTAATTACCTTCTGCATTTACTGCTTTCATTATTGTGATTTGTTTAAGTATACTTCAAAAACCCTGTATGCACCAAGAAAACAGGAGATTAGCCCAGTTGCTGTATTTCAGCAACTTACTGTTTCAAGACTTTCGCTACGCACTCTAATCTGAAACCGTATAGCTTGTTGCTAAAATATTTCCAAGCTGTATTCTGTATACTTAGTGGCCAACATCGGGCATTAGACCAGAGCTACTGAAAGTTGGTTATAATGTGGCTGCTCCATTTGGAGAAAAGATGGATTCTGACCAAATGTTGAGGGCTTGTACAGTTCGAATTGGCAGGAGGGTACTCTACGCCGACCTTATTGTCATACCAATATCTAATTTTGATGTTATCCTTGGTATGGACTGGCTATCTAAATATTGTGCAAATGTTTATTGTAATAAGAAGATTGTGGCCTTTCAATCAGTAAATGGAGGACGGTTTACTTTTAGAGGTAATTCATATTCCTGCTCTTTGCCAATTATAACTGCACTGAAAGCTAGAAAGATGTTAAATAAGGGGTGTACTGGCTATTTGGCTAATGTTTTGGACACCTCCCTTGAAATGAAATTGAAGCCTGAAGATGTAGATGTGGTTAGAGAATTTCCTGAGGTGTTTCCAGATGATCTACCAGAGTTGCTGCCAGATCAGGAAATTGAATTTGCAATCGATGTTATGCCAGGGACTACCCCTATTTCTAAAGTCCCATAGAGAATGGCACCAACAGAATTGAAAGAATTAAAAGTTCAACTACAAGAACTACTTGATAAGAGATTCATCCGTACTAGTTGTTCACCTTGGGGAGCACTTGTCTTATTTGTGAAAAAGAAATATGGCTCATTGTGATTATGCATTGACTGTAGAGAACTGAATAAGGTGACCATCAAGAACAAATATCCTCTTCCAAGGATAGATGGTTTATTTGATCAGTTGCAAGGAACATCAGTATTCTCAAAGATTGATTTATGTTCCGAAAATCATCAACTCAAGGTCAAAGAAGAAGATATCCAAAAGACAGCATTTAGAACGCGATATGGTCGCTATGAGTTTTTAGTGATGCCTTTTGGTTTGACAAATGCTCCGGCATCATTTATGGATCTGATGAACCAGGTATTCAAAGAGTTCCTTGATAAATTTGTGGTGGTTTTTATCGATGATATTCTTATCTATTCACATGATAGAGATGAGCATAAAGAACACCTCAGAATTGTGCTTCAAATTCTCAAAGAAAAACGGTTGTATGCTAAATTCAAAAAATGTGAATTCTAGATTGAACAAGTGGTATTTTTAGGGCATGTGGTATCCAAGGATGGCATTTCAGTTGATCCAAACAAGGTAGAGGCGGTGAGTAACTGGCCAACACCAATGAATGTATCAGAGGTTCGAAGTTTCTTTGGACTATCTAGCTACTACCGACGGTTTGTACAAGGATTCCCAATGATTGCAATCCCATTAACATTGTTAACAAGGAAGAATACAAAGTTTGTTTGGACTGATGCTTGCAATGAGAGTTTCCAGGAATTGAAGTGTAGATTAACTACAGCTCCTGTCCTTGCCACTCCTATAGGACCAGGTGGCTTTGTAGCTTACACTAATGCTTCTAAAAATGGTTTGGGTGCTGTATTAATGCAACATGGGAAGGTAATAACCTATGCCTCCAGGCAATTTTAAAGAATATGAAAAGAATTATCCAACACATGATTTAGAACTGGCTGCTGTTGTCTTTGCACTGAAAAATTGGAGGCATTACCTATATGGTGAAAAGTGCGAAATCTATACAGATAACAAAAGTTTAAGTACTTTTTCACACAGAAAGAGCTGAATATGCAACAACAGAGGTTGTTAGAATTGGTGAAAGACTATAATTGTGAGATCAACTATCGTCCTAGCAAGGCAAATGTGGTTGCAGATGCACTAAGTAGAAAGTCGATGTCTTCCTTTCTAATCACGCAGAAGCCACTATTATTGGACTTGCAAAAATTAGAATTAGAAATTGTGCCCCAAAGGAAGATGTATTCGTTATCAGCACTCATATTGAAACCTGCACTTCAACATATAATCAAAGAAACCCAGAAGCGGATCAGTACATAGGCAAATTGAGGGAAAAAGTTGATGAGGGCAAATTATCAAACTCCCTAGTCACTAGTGATAAAATATTACGATATAAAGGGAGACTGTGTGTGCCAGCCGACGCAACCATCATAGGGGACATTCTGAAGGAGGCTCACTCCAGTCCTTATTTAATACATCCAGGTAGCACAAAAATGTATAAAGACTTGCAACAACATTATTGGTGGCCTAACATGAAGAAAGATATTGCAAAATTCGTGGCAGAATGTCTAACTTGCCAGCAGATCAAAACTGGACATCAAACACCAGCAGGGTTATTGAAGCCTTTACTAATTCCGGAATGGAAATGGGAATACATTACTATGGATTTTGTGCTTGGGATACCAAGGACTCAAAGTGGGTATAATTCGATATGTGTGATTGTTGATAGATTGACCAAGTCTGCTCATTTCCTTCCAGTGAAATCCACATGTAATATGGATCGATATGCTCAGGAATATATTAAAGAGATAGTCCATTACATGGCATGCCAATATCAATAATATCTGATAGGGACGCTAAATTCACATCTACATTTTGGAAAAACATAATGCAATGGGTACAAAGCTTGCTTTCAGCACCGCATTTCATCCACAAAGTGATGGACAATCAGAAAGAGTTATTCAAATTCTCGAAGATATATTGAGATCATGCATACTAGATTTCATGGGCAATTGGGATACAAAGCTTCCATTGGTAGAGTTCACCTACAACAACAGTTACCAATCTATAATTGGGATGGCATCTTATGAAGCACTGTATGGGAGAAAATGTAGATCTCCCGTACACTGGGATGAAGTTGGAGAAAGAAGTCTATTGGGCCCAAAAATGGTACAACAGACTGCTATGGTGGTAGAAAAGATAAGAGAACGAATTAAGATTGCACATAGTAGAGAGAAGAGTTATGCAGATATTCGAAGAGGAGATTTAGAATTTGCAGTTGGGGATCATGTGTTCTTGAGGATATCCCCAACGAAAAGCATTATGACATTTGGAAAGAAAGAAAAACTCAGCCCGATATATGTTGGCCCGTTTGAAATTCTTGAGAGAGTTGGTGATAGAGCTTATAGAGAGCCTTACCTCCTTCATTACCTGGTGTGCACAATGTCTTCCATGTGTCCATGTTAAAGAAGTACATTTCAAACCCCACATGTGTTAAATTATGGGCCGTTGGAATTATTCCCTAATTTGTCTTATGAAGAGAAGCCGGTACAGGTTCTTGATAAGAAAGTAAAGAAACTAAGAAGCAAGGAGATTCATTTTGTAAAGATTTTGTGGAGGAATCATGCTATTGAAGAGGCTACATGGGAAAGAGAGGAGGAAATGCAAAGCAAATATCCAGAACTGTTCGGTATGTCAATTTCGAGGACAAAATTTTATAAGGGAGGAGGATTGTAATGCCCGGTTGTCTCCTTCTAAGCCAATAATAATTTTATACCTAAATGCATTTACATAATATGCATTAGGGAAGTATGACATATAAGTAGATATTTCATGAGCATGAATAATTGCGATCTATGTGCTTAATTACGTTATGTGTCTATGATACATTCAACATGTGATTTATTACTTCTAACATGATAAAATTTGTCTTTATATATGTCTCATTGCATTGAAAAGCTCAGTTTCTCGGTTAACGGAGATCGATGTGCTAAATGACTACAAAGTGATTTTATTTGTTAATTGCATTTTTGCATTACTCTCACATATGATGATTCACTCCATCTCATAGTAACTCACTATGTTGAAGAGTATTAAACATATTAAATTATCTCTAAGCACATGTGGCAAACATATAAGTACTAATAGAGTTACTGATATGTCTATCGTAGGTTAACCGGTTTAACCCCGGAACTTAGTGGTGTGTGTGTTGAGTAAATTTAGATATATGAATCAAGTAGATAACATTTGTTTAATCTAATAAAATGTTTCAAATATTTGATTCTTATCAACATTATAAATAATTCAATTCGTAGTTGCATACGATATCACCTGTTAAGTAATTGGTTATGTCACATCTCTATTCGTCCCAATTACGATCGGAACCAATTGAACTTATCTTTTAGTTTATCATCATCATCATATCATATTGATAAGTGAGCCCTTGCAATCTTAGCTATAGCGTTATAGGTATGAAGGTTTAGAAAGTTTGACAATAAAATCCCTTATTAGTATTTTCAGCACTTTGTGCATAAGTAACCGATTTTAAATAATAAATGCACACCTTAAACTTCTACAAAACCACTAGACCTACCATTCATACCCTAAATATGTTCAATATATATATTAAGAACCTGTTTAAACCAATCAAGAACCGGCCTATAACTATTTGAACCGATCCAGTCTTTCAAACATGACTTCTGGAAGCTATTTGAGAGTATATTTGGTATTTCACCCTCAAAATCGCCTCTCACTTGGATAAGAGAGCAAACCGACCCTCAACCCTCATTAACACTCTGAACTATGACCTAGAAGCATCTATCTTCGAAAAATCACCAAATGTTTAAGGAAAAATCATCAAACACCAACACCTCATATCCTTTGACAATCAATGTGAGTTTTCTTTATTTTCTTCAAGTTCTTGCAATCTTTCTTGATTATTTCGAAGAAAGGAGGGTTTGTTCAGGCCCTTAGACATATCATGATAATGTTAAGAATTTATCCATGGCTTAACCTTGTATTTAGTGTGGATTTATAGATCCCAAATCATCACTAGACAACATAGACCTCAATTCTACCACCTTCTAGAAACATCTATGGATAGTGTATAATTCGAGTAGTTGAGGGGCTGGTGTTCCTAATACATTTATTCTTATGTATGTTAGGTATATTATATCAAAATTTGATGCAAATCTAACTTAAATACCATGAAATTTACCATGAACTCGTAGGGAAAATAAGGGATACACGAAGATTAATCATATACAACATGAATTAACCAACAACACGAAGCTAATCGGACAAATACTTGAAAACCCCCAATTTACCCAAAGATAGGGTTCTAAGAGTTTTACCTCGGATCGGAGACGAAGAACAAGTGTTTGTGTTGTTAATATACACCAAGAACTTAATGTAATACCCGAGATTTCTGTTATGTATTTAGAACTTGTGACATTGTAATTGTTGCACTTTGATCTGAGTATTATTCTCCGTGTTTCATAATCCGATGTTGTTGAGCGTATGATTTCATGAATGTGATGTAAATTGTGATTATGCGCATGTAGCGCACGCTATCGACTATGTGTAGCGTACGCTAAGTGGTTTCCATAGCGCACGCTGTGCATGACCTTAACGCGCGCTATACGTAGTCAGCATGATTAAGACAGGGTGGTAGGTGAGATCGGCTGAGGATTTCGGTCGGATTATGTCGGGATGAACCTGGACGGCTTTCCGGAAAAAGCCAAGTCAACGCGTTAGCGCACGCTACTCACATGAGGGTAGCGCACGCTAAAGGCTGAGTACAGTGTAGTCAGTAAGCTTCGTATGGCCGTTAGCGCACGCTATGATTAGGGACTAGCGCGCGCTAATAACCATTTCCTATATATATGACAGCATACTTTTTCATTTTTCAGATATTTCCACTTTCCCAAATCCGAATTTTTGAGCTCAGAGAGTTACTTCCTCTCTCCTCAAACCCCTCATATCATCCTCCTAGCTCGAGTTTGAAGATTGTAGATCTTTGAGGATTGGTGTTCAAGCTCTCGGTGTTGGATTTTCTTCAAGTTCCTTCGTATTCTTCGCTACTTTGAGGTAGGTGATTCTTCGCCAATATTAGTAGTATTCTGAAGGACGTTTGATCATGCTTATCTAGTCAGTTAATTCGTTAATAGTCGAATCATCATGTGTTAGAAGGATATTTTGACGTTTCGGCACTTAGTCTTCGTATAATCCTTTGAACCTTTTTAGTGTTTGAACTCCTACCATATTCTGAAGCTTCAAACCGATTTGTGATCAGTATATGGAGATTTTCAAGTTCTTATGCCTTTACATAAAGGAATCATACGTTTTGGGACATATAACAGATAGAACTTAGGATATTCCTTGAAGATCTAGATGATTTATGGTGTAGTAATGATTATACGTAACCTTGTATCTCGTAGTCGTTTAATCCGTATAGAACTTTCACAAAACCTTATGAGCATGGTATGCACGGGGATGACATGTATTATCACCATATAATTCATGAGTTCATCACCATTAGATCCAGTTTTCTACCAGTAGTAATCTGCCATGCACGGTTAGCGCATGCTAACATACGTAAGTTAATGTGCGCTATCGGGAATAAGTTAACGCACGCTACGTTTGGTACGTAACGTACGTTATGTTATCAGTCGAGTCAGTTGGCTGAGCAGAGAGAACTGTCAGTACATGGCTAGCGTACGCTAGACTTAGACGATAGCATACGCTAACAGGCAGGCTTAGCGCACACTACGTAGAGTACGTAGCGTACGCTAAGTGGTTCAGGCAGATTGCATATTTTGAGCTTTTAAGCCCTAGACCGAATTGTTAGGAAATCGTTCGACTTGAGATGATTTATATATCATTTCTTTTGTTAAGGTTCGAGCTTGCTACGTTGATCGAAGGAGGCGGCCTTCGAGTGTGTTGAGATCATTGAAGTGTTTCGTTCTTGCCATCTTCGAGGCAAGTATCATAATATGTTAATATTGGTATTTTGAGCATGCGTATGATTATTCATGTTGTCGAACATGAGATTTATTTCGTTAAATTGTCATGATATTCGTTATCTAGTGTTCGTATGTTCATGTTGATGGACATGGCGATTTGGCCTATATGTATGCATGAGTTGTGTTTGTGTTTGTTGTGCGATCTATGCTGAGGGCGCTGGATCGGATGTCCACCTCGTGTTGGTCCGACGGGATCATGTTGGGATCTATGCTGAGGGCGCTGGATCATTGGACGGGTTATTTCCACCTCGTGTTGGTCCGACGGGATCATCTTGGGATCTATGCTGAGGGCGCTGGATCATTGGAATACCCTTGCTGTGTTAATGGAATCTTGTGGATTCGCATTGTCGGATTCCGGTAGCGGAAGTCCGTGTGGTGTATCTTGTTATGTATTGTTGATGCATATTCGAATTGTTTAATATGATACTTGTACTAGCATCGTTTTGCTAACCCCTTCGGGGGTGGACATTTGTTTTGATGTTCAGGTAGCCGAGGAGCGGGGAAACAGCCACAGTATCGATGTGACGACGAAGGGGTTCAGTGATGTTTGTCGTTGCTTTTGATTGTCTTCTTGATTCATTTTCAGTACTCGAGTACGAATGTATTATTAATATCTTTTCGACATGGTTGTATTAATTACTCGTTGAACCAGTTGAATCGGTTTTGTAAACTTGAATTTCCGTGGTATTGATGTCTTATATTTACTTTTCTTTTATTTAGCCTTGTAAATCCTTTCTTAAAGGGTTTACGGCGCTGTAATTATTCCGAATATCTCGGGGTGTTACAGAATATGGTATCGGAGCTAAGATTCATGGATATCTTGGCAGTCGGGTTTTAGTTGGGTCTGTTTACGTTATTTACGGGTCGTTCGTAACATCACTGTTCAGCCAAAGTCATCATGTGGACCGTGGTTGTAAGTCTCCTAATCTCTTATACTACCGTTTTACTTAATTACTGTTTTGTGAGTATTAACGGGCTTTATTTCGAAAACTTTGTCCTGGATATTGAGGAATTGTGTTTACAGTATGTTGAGAGGAGGACGTGGACGTGGATGCGGACGCGGACGGGGTAACATGAGACAAGAGGATTCCGCAACTACCCCAGAATTATCAGCTAGTCGAACCGATTCCCATTCTGGAGGGCAGCAAGGATCAGCGAATGACGACGCAAATCCTAACATGTCGGGAGTGCTTCAACAGGTGGTGGCGCAGATAAACCAGTTCGCCCAGGTAGTCGACCGCATGAAGACGGCGATGGGACAGCAGCACCACGAGGATAACCGGGGAGACAGATGGCTTGCTGAGGTGGTCAAATTGCACCCGCCAAAATTTGACAGATCTGCTGAGGCACTTACTTGGGATCACTGGCTTAAGGAGTTAGAGAAGATATTCGCGGGTCTTAACTGTCCCGAGGATCGGAAGGTTCCCATTGCCCAGTATTTTCTGACTGGGGAGGCCTTTGATTGGTGGGAAGCTATTCGACCCGAGAATCATAATGCGGATTGGACGGAATTCAAACTAATGATGGAAGCACAGTATTGTCCTCGTCCAGTTAGAGAGGCAAAGATCCGAGAGTTTTTCTCACCACAGAGTTCTAAGCATCCTGTGATGATGTAATCAAAACTTTTAATCATCACCGACTTGTGTGCGACACTTGGTCGAAAGGAGGCGTAAAAGATTTTCATTTCGATATGCGGATGAAGCGGAGATTGGAAGTACATGTCCGGATTCGAGTGCACTACATTGCGACAGTATCAAGACAAAGCGCTGGCCTACGACATGAAAGAGGCGGCGGTGGAAAAATCGGTGGAGGCAAAGAAGCAGAAAGTGACCGACAACTTTTCAGAAAATAAGAGTGGTGGGCCCCGCAAGGGCCAGTCTTCCTTTTATTCGGCTAGGAAACCTCCACATCCTTCTAGAGGTGGAAAGAAGTTCTGGACTACATCAGCAGTTTCGGACGCATCAAAGAAATGCTACAATTGTGGTCGAGCAGGGCATATTCGACGTGATTGCCCCGCATCTTTTGTGACTTGTTACGATTGTGGACAAGAAGGGCACCGTGCGGCTTTCTGTGGAGTTTCTACTTGATCCTTTGTTACTCGCACTCCAGCGCCAGTTCCAAAGGAGATGAGTGTGAACCAGACACAGCAGAGTGGATTTCAGCAGTAAAATATTGGGAAGAGAGAGACATCCAGTGCTGGGTCCGTTCCTCCGCGCCTGTACGAGATGAGGAAATCTGACGATCAGAACACTGCTGTTGCATCAGGTACAATTCAGATCCTTTTGCAACCAGTTAGTGTTTTATTCGATTCCGGAGCTACACATTCTTTCATATCATTGAACTGTGTAAATCGTTTAAAAATCTCGTGCTTATTTGATTGTGAACCATATGTTGTGGGTTTGCCGAGTGGAGAGAGAATTGTGGGAACCCTAGAGGCTAGAGATTTTCCAGTGTCTATAGGAGGGAGAGATTGGCCATCGAATCTTATTGTAGTTGACATCTACGGTGACGATTTAATTCTCGGAGACGATTGGCTCAACCGTTATGGAGCTATTCTGAATTACCGAGAGAGAGTCATTTCTATCATTGCTGATGACGGATCTGAACACTTATTCCGAGGATGGAGACCGGGAAGCTCGGGAAAATTGATCAAAGCAATGAAAGCCGTGAAATTACTGAAGCAAGGATGTCATGGACTTTGGTGCTATGCCATGAGGAAAGAGGAAGGAGTAGAGCTCTCGTCTATTTCAGTTGTGAATGAGTTCTCAGATGTATTTCCTGACGAACTACCTGGGTTACCTCTGCAGAGAGAAGTGGAATTCACTATCGAATTAGAGTCTGGAGCAGCTCCTATTTCCAGAGCACCATACCGTATGGCGCCAACCGAGATGTATGAACTCAAGAAGCAACTGGAGGAATTGTTACAGAAGGGCTATATTCAACCTAGCATTTCTCCTTGGGGAGCGCCCGTTCTCTTTGTCCGGAAGAAAGACGGATCCCTCCGACTGTGTATTGATTACAGGGAGCTCAACAAGATGACGATCAAGAATAAGTATCCTATACCTCGGATCGACGACTTGTTTGATCAACTGCAAGGGGCAAGGGTATTCTCGAAGATTTACTTGCGATCAGGATACCATCAGTTGAGAATTAAGGAATCGGATATACCGAAATCTGCTTTCAGATCCCGGTACGGGCATTATGAATTTGTAGTGATGCCATTTGGACTTACCAATGCTCCTGCGGTATTCATGCAATTGATGAATCGTGTATTTTTGGAATACTTGGATAAATTTGTGGTCGTCTTCATTGATGACATCTTGATATATTCGAAGGACGCAGAGGAGCATGCCAAACATTTGCGTGTGGTTTTGAGCTCCTTGAGGAAGGAACAGCTGTATGCAAAGCTTTCCAAATGTGAGTTCTGGCTTAGGGAAGTAACTTTCCTTGGGCATGTGATATCGGCTGACGGAGTTCAGGTGGACCCTAAGAAAGTCGAAGCAATATTGGAATCGGAAGCTCCTAATAACGTGAAAGAAGTCTGAAGCTTCTTAGGACTCGCTGGATATTACCGCCGTTTTGTAGGGGGGTTTTCCAAAATTGCTCGTCCGCTCACTCAGCTGTTACAGAAAACTCAAAAGTTCACGTGGGATGAGAAATGCCAGGCTGGTTTTGATGAACTTAAGAAGAGACTGACGACAGCACCTGTATTAGCATTGCCAGATGGAACTGATGGATTCATGGTTTACAGCGACGCTTCAAATCAGGGTTTGGGATGTGTGTTGATGCAAAGGGATAAGGTAATTTCCTATGCTTCTCGGCAATTGAAACCGTACGAAGTAAATTACCCGACTCATGATCTGGAGTTAGCAGCTGTAGTCTTTGCCTTGAAAATTTGGAGACATTATTTGTACGGCACTCATTGTCAGATCTTTACAGATCATAAGAGCCTCAAGTACATTTTCAGTCAGAAAGAATTAAACATGAGGCAGAGAAGGTGGCTGGAATTGATCAAGGATTACGACTTGGAGATTTTCTATCATCCGGGGAAGGCAAACGTTGTAGCCGATGCATTGAGCCGTAAACCTATTTCTCTTCGAGTGTTGGAAGCACTTACGTCCCAAACCAGCATTCAACGAGAACTGATCCGCGAAGGGATTGAAGTATAGGCACCAGGAATTCAAGGGCAACTATATGTGATGGAACTGACTTCGTCACTAGTCGAGGAAATCAAATCTAAGCAGTTGAACGATTCTCTGATCCTTCGGTTATGTGACGAAGCAAAGAAAGGAAAGGCCCCAGGATTCGTGATACAAGATGATGGAGTTCTGAGATTTCAGAGCCGACTTTGCGTTCCCGATAATGATGAACTGAGACGGACTATTCTGAAGGAAGCTCACAACGCGCCCTATTCTATTCACCCGGGCAGCAGTAAGATGTATAAGGATTTAAAACAAAACTTCTGGTGGGGGAATATGAAGAAGGACGTAGCAGAGTACGTTTCGAAGTGTTTGACTTGTCAGCAGGTTAAGATTGAACATCAGCGACCTGCCGGAATGTTAAAACCGCTTCCGATCCCTGAGTGGAAGTAGGAGGATATCTCGATGGATTTCATCACCAGTATGCCAAGGACTAGAACGGGAATGAACATGATTTGGGTTATAGTTGATCGACTAACCAAGTCGGCTCATTTCCTAGGAATTAAAGATACATGGGGACCCGAGAGATTGGCGCGAGTATTTATTGCGGAGATAGTCAGATTGCATGGGACGCCGAAGACCATTATTTCGGATCGAGATGGTCGCTTCGTGTCACATTTCTGGAAGGCAGTTCACAGGGCCTTGGGGACTGAGCTCAACTTTAGCACAGCTTATCATCCCCAAACGGACGGTCAGTCCGAAAGGACTATACAAACAGTAGAAGACATGCTTAGAGCTTGTGCCTTAGATTGGTCGATTGATTGGGAAGTTCATTTGCCGTTGATTGAATTCACTTACAATAATAGTTGGCATGCTTCTATTAAGATGGCACCATTTGAAGCTTTGTACGGGAGAAGATGCCGATCACCCCTGTGTTGGGATGATTCTTCGAATCTGATCGGGACGGAACCGGAATTGATAATTCAGACTCAAGAGAAGATATCTTTGATTCGAGAAAGACTGTTGACTGCCCAGAGTCGACAAAAGTCTTATGCAGACGTACGTCGTCGTCCTCTAGAGTTCGACGCTGGGGAACATGTACTATTGAAGGTATCTCCTACACGAGGGATTTTCCGTTTTGGGAAAAAGGGTAAGCTAAGTCCGAGATATATCGGACCATTCGAGATCCTCGAGAGAGTTGGAGATTTAGCATACAGGTTGGCCTTACCGCCATCGCTGAGTCACGTTCACAATGTGTTTCACGTATCCCAATTGCGGAAGTATGTACCAGATCCCAGTCATATCATTGAGTTCGATGAGATCGAGATAGCTAATGACGGCACCTTCGAGGAGAGACCAATCAAGATACTTGAGAGTCGGATCAAACAGTTGAGGAATAAACCAATACACTTGGTTAAAGTACAATGGTCGCGACACGGAGTTGAAGAGGCCACTTGGGAAACGGAGGACAGTATGAAGACTAGATATCCGGAGTTGTTTTCATCTTAAGTTTCGGGACAAAACTTCTTTTTAGGGAGGAAGGATGTAATACCCGAGATTTCTGTTATGTATTTAGAACTTGTGACATTGTAATTGTTGCACTTTCCGAGTATTATTCTCCGTGTTTCATAATCCGATGTTGTTGAGTGTATGATTTCATGAATGTGATGTAAATTGTGATTCTGCGCATGTAGCGCACGCTATCGACTATGTGTAGCGTACGCTAAGTGGTTTCCATAGTGCACGCTGTGCATGACCTTAGCGCGCGCTATACGTAGTCAGCATGATTAAGACAGGGTGGTAGGTGAGATCGGCTGAGGATTTCGGTCGGATTATGTCGGGATGAACCTGGACGGCTTTCGGGAAAAAGCCAAGTCAACGCGTTAGCGCACGCTACTCACATGAGGGTAGCGCACGCTAAAGGCTGAGTATAGTGTAGTCAGTAAGCTTCGTATGACCGTTAGCACATGCTATGATTAGGGACTAGCGTGCGCTAATAACCATTTCCTATATATAGGACATCATACTTTTTCATTTTTCAGATATTTCCACTTTCCCAAATCCGAATTTTTGAGCTCAGAGAGTTACTTCCTCCCTCCTCAAACCCCTCATATCATCCTCCTAGCTCGAGTTTGAAGATTGTAGATCTTTGAGGATTGGTGTTCAAGCTCTCGGTGTTGGATTTTCTTCAAGTTCCTTCGTGTTCTTCGCTACTTTGAGGTAGGTGATTCTTCGCCAATATTAGTAGTATTCTGAAGGACGTTTGATCATGCTTATCTAGTCAGTTAATTCGTTAATAGTCGAATCATCACGTGCTAGAAGGATATTTTGACGTTTCGGCACTTATTCTTCGTATAATCCTTTGAACCTTTTTAGTGTTTGAACTCCTACCATATTCTGAAGCTTCAAACCGATTTGTGATCAGTATATGGAGATTTTCAAGTTCTTATGCCTTTACATAAAGGAATCATACGTTTTGGGACATATAACGGATTGAACTTAGGATATTCCTTGAAGATCTAGATGATTTATGGTGTAGTAATGATTATACGTAACCTTGTATCTCGTAGTCGTTTAATCCGTATAGAACTTTCACAAAACCTTATGAGCATGGTATGCACGGGGATGACATGTATTATCACCATAGAATTCATGAGTTCATCACCATTAGATCCAGTTTTCTACCAATAGTAATCTGCCATGCACGGTTAGCGCACGCTAACATACGTAAGTTAACGTGCGCTATCGGGAATAAGTTAACGCACGCTACGTTTGGTACGTAACGTACGTTATGTTATCAGTCGAGTCAGTTGGCTGAGCAGAGAGAACTGTCAGTACATGGCTAGCGTACGCTAGACTTAGACGATAGCGTACGCTAACAGGCAGGCTAAGCGCACGCTACGTAGAGTACGTAGCGCACGCTAAGTGGTTCAGGCAGATTGCATATTTTGAGCTTTTGGGCCGTAGACCGAATTGTTAGGCAATCGTTCGACTTGAGATGATTTGTATATCATTTCTTTTGTTAAGGTTCGAGCTTGCTACGTTGATCGAAGGAGGCGGCCTTCGAGTGTGTTGAGATCATTGAAGTGTTTCGTTCTTGCCATCTTCGAGGCAAGTATCATAATATGTTAATATTGGTATTTTGAGCATGCGTATGATTATTCATGTTGTCGAACATGAGATTTATTTCGTTAAATTGTCATGATATTCGTTATCTAGTGTTCGTATGTTCATGTTGATGGACATGGCGATTTGGCCTATATGTATGCATGAGTTGTGTTTGTGTTTGTTGTGCGATCTATGCTGAGGGCGCTGGATCGGATGTCCACCTCGTGTTGGTCCGACGAGATCATCTTGGGATCTAGGCTGAGGGCGCTGGATCATTGGACGGGTTATTTCCACCTCGTGTTGGTCCGACGGGATCATCTTGGGATCTCTGCTGAGGGCGCTGGATCATTGGAATACCCTTGCTGTGTTAATGGAATCTTGTGGATTCGCATTGTCGGATTCCGGTAAGCGGAAGTCCGTGTGGTGTATCTTGTTATGTATTGTTGATGCATATTCGAATTGTTTAATATGATACTTGTACTAGCATCGTTTTGCTAACCCCTTCTGGGGTGGACATTTGTTTTGATGTTCAAGTAGCCGAGGAGCGGGAAAGCGACCACGATGCGATGTGACGACGAAGGGGTTCAGTGATGTTTGTCGTTGCTTTTGATTGTCTTCTTGATTCATTTTCAGTACTCGAGTACGAATGTATTATTAATATCTTTTCGATATGGTTGTATTAATTACTCGTTGAACCAGTTGAATCGGTTTTGTAAACTTGAATTTCCGTGGTATTGATGTCTTATATTTACTTTTCTTTTATTTAGCCTTGTAAATCCTTTCTTAAAGGGTTTACGGCGCTGTAATTATTCCAAATATCTCGGGGTGTTACACTTAAGAAGGATGATAGCTAGCTGATTGCCCAGACGAAATCGCCCAAAATGCCTATGAATCGCCCAAAACGCGGAGGAGAAAGGTCTTGCTTAATTTTCTTGAACAATTGTGTTGTTGTAGAATATGTTACATAAATTATTACATATATTCATATTTCAGCCGATATTTATTTCGGATATCCGAAATTTCGGATACGGATATCGGATATCAAAATTTAATATCCGAATTTTCAGATATCCGAAATTTCGGATATCCGAAAGTTCGGATATTCGGTTTTGAACATCCCGGATGCCACAGCCAACGATGCACGTTGAAACCAAAATTGAAATGCAATTATTGTAATCTATTTTAGTCGGTCATCAATTTTTTTTACTTATTTGCTTGAAGGAGTTGATCATACCATCACTTTTGCTTTTCCACTTCAAACGACAAACAACCATTTCATGGATAGTAATAGTTTAGTCAAATGAATGAATACAACTCAACACAGCTGACAGCACTTATCAAACCTAAAATGAAAGTATAACTGCTCAACGTATTGCATTTTTTAGCTCACACTTCTGTTGGAAAGTTATTCGGGAAAAATTTGCGGGACGAAACTAATTTACAACTAGAAAATAAAAGTACAACTCGAAAATCAGAAATTACAAAACTCGAACGAAAACAGTTAAATAGAAATGTAGGAGAATGAGAGTAAGAGTACACGGAAAAAATAACACGTAATTGAAATTACAAAGAAAATAAAAAACCGTATGAACTAAATAGCCGAGTCGAGGAATGCCTCTTTCCGCAAGACGAGATACGCCCGGTAGTGCTCTCGATTTAGGCGTGTCGTCCCCAAATATAAAACAGCTTCGTCTCTAAGGTAGTAGCACCACAAACCTACGAGCTCCAGCGAACTAGAACAAGGCAAGGACAGAGCTTCGACTTATGAAATGTATGCAGAAAACTTTGTGTGTATGTTCTATTTTTTCAAGTGCAGATGCAAATGAGATGCATGCCTATTTATAGGCCATCTCACTCTGCAGGGAATTAACACAGCCACAAATGGCTGTCATAATGCAGGCATTTATGTTGCATTATGCTAAGGAGTTTCGAAATTCAAAATATGACAGGAGTTACAGAATTCAAAGCCTGTCATTTACTCCTCCTCATTACACCTGGGAGGTTACACCTGTGTTATGGCTGAATTTGAACAATCGGGACGTACCTGGACTGTATTCAGCTCCTCAACCGCTCAAGGGATGTACCTGGACATCCTTATGTGCACATACGAGCCCAACAACATTGTTGAGCTAGTCCAAAAAATTCTTTAAGTAAGCCAAGGCCTAGCCCAAGGTCAAGCCCACGACCAGCCCCAAAGACCATCGAAAGATCAATTGTCAAGATCCAAGATCCAAGTCCAAGATCAAGGTCCACAGTCCACGGCACGCGGATCGCGCCGAGGCCGAGGCGAGGCGGGCGGCGGCGGCGCGCGCATGTGCGCGCGTGTGGGCTTCAAGTCCATTCACATGTGTCATTAATTAGTACATGAATAATAAAAACTCTGTTAGGCGTATTTTTATACGCTTATTTATCATTATTTTGTATTCCTTTTATGATTAAATCTGCAAAAATGAGCTTTTAATGCACTATTCTTTTATGTTTGGCAGGAAATGGGAGTCCGGAAGCTCAAACGATGAAAAACGGGCGAAAACGGTAATTTTTGGCCTGGGGTCGCGGCACAAGGAAAGCGGGCCGCGGCACACGAAGGTGACCTGAAAGTGCCGAACCAAATGTACCCTGAGCCGCGACACAAGGATGCTGAGCCGCGGCCCAGGAGGAAAATGTCGCGCCCAGGCAACTCGCTAAAAGTCAGGGGCCGCGGCACAGATTAAGTGAGCCGCTGCCCAGGGGGCGGTTTTGATGAGTTGGCCGCGGTTCTGGGCCGTTTTTGGAGCTTGTTCCCAACCTAATTCCCGGACGCATTTTGGAGGCTGACGAGAGTTATAAATAAGGGTTTAAGGTCTGAAGGGGGATTATCATCGAGGAATTGAGAAGAAGCAGAAGACACCAAGGAGCAGAGAGCGGAAGCCAGAAGAACGGAGGAATCCGAGTTCTTCATCTGCGTTTGATTTCAATGCTTGCTTTAATTATTTCTGTATTTTTATTCTTTATCATGTCAGGCTAAAACCCTGTTCTAGGATTTTGATGAAACTGAGGTTTTGACGGATTTACTTTGATTATCTATATAATTCCCTTTTCTGTTGAGTTTTCCCAATTATTTTTAATGCTTTCAATTGTGTGGCCTATAATTGAATTGTTTTAATTGCGCAACTCAAATCGGGAGAGGAGAGTTGGTGAGGAAATATTGGTGAGAACCGTTTTATCTTGTGAGATAGGAATATACTCATAGGAACTACGTGGCCTTTTTGAAGATTCTATGCCTTTTGCCTATTGTCGAATCAATTCACCTAGGGATAGAGTGTATTATTCGCTTTAGAAAAATCTACTGACCTCGGGAGAGGCGGTAGAGTACTTTTGCAACCTTCGCCTTCAATAAATTGGGAAATCATTAACTTCAGATAATCGAGAGTAAATTCGGATAAACCGAGGTGGATTCACAATCCTAGATTTATTCATTATTTGATTTTCTTTCTTTGAGCGATCGTTTTTACTATTTATTCTTTATTAATTTTCTTTAGTTATTACTTGCATCCCAAATTTCGATAGTTCAAATAAAACTAGAATACGCATAAATCGGTAGTTGGTAAGTCAGTCCTCGTGGGAACGATATCTTACTCATCATTTTATTACTTGTCTACAATAACGTGCACTTGCGTTAAACGAAATTCGCAACAAGTTTTTGGCGCCGTTGCCGGGGACTGGATTTTTTTTACTAATATCGATTTCAGTATTTCTAGTCTTAGTTTGATCATTTTTTTTATTGTTTTTGTGTAATTTTATTTATTTGTTTTTCCTTTCAGGAGTTTCCGGTTAGTGCATGAGAAAATTTGGTAACGAAGGCCTACTACCTTTGCATACCGAACTCGAACGCACTCTTCGGAGGAGCAAGAAGGAGAAACGAGAGCTACCAGCATCAGGCACCATGGCCGATAACACGAGAAATCACGAAGCAGACAACCCCATTCAGCAAGCTCAACAGGCATTAGCACTCCGCGATTATGCTATGCCACAAATAAATGCAAACTTTTCGGGGATTCGGCGTTCAACCATCCAAGCGAACAACTTCGAAATCAAGCCGGCTATAATTCAGATGGTGCAAGCGAGTCAGTTTTGTGGTTTGGCGAACGATGACCCCAACGCGCATATCGCTTCATTTCTCGAGATTTGTGACACTTTCAAGAACAACGGTGTCACCGATGATGCTATCCGTCTGCGGCTTTTCCCTTTTTCTTTGAGGGACAAAGCCAAATTTTGGTTGAATTCTTTACCGCTGGGCTCGATCACGACTTAGGCGGAATTAGCGCAAGCCTTCCTGGCTAAGTTCTTCCCACCATCAAAGACGGCGAGGTTAAGGAACGAGATCACTACTTTCGGGCAATTTGATATGGAGTCGCTTCACGAAGCTTGGGAGCGATACAAGGATTTACTGAGGAGATGCCCACACCACGGCCTACCGGACTGGCTACAAATTCAGACATTCTATAATGGATTGAGTGCTTCTACACGCACTCTTGTTGATGCAGCCGCTAGAGGCGCCTTAATGGGAAAAACGATGGCCGAAGCACACACTTTATTGGAAGCGATGGCTGCAAATGCATATGAGTGGCCTTCTGAATGAGTGATCCCGAAGCGAGTTATGGGAGTTTCCGACAACGATCCAATCTCTACATTTTCGGCTCAAGTCGTCGCCTTGACTCAGCAACTTCAAGCATTTTCGCATGCTCCTTCCCCCGTTACCATTGAATCGTGCAATTGGTGCAACGGATCTCATCCTAGCGCAGAGTGCCAAGTCGGAAACCCTTTCGAGCAACCTTCGATGGATCAAGCTCAGTTCGTCGGGAACGGAAACCGGCAAAATAATCCGTACATTAACACTTATAATCCGGGATGGCGTAATCATCCTAACTTTTCATGGAAGAACGGACAAAATTTAAATCAACCTCCGTTTGCTCAGCACCAACAACAACCTCCTCCCGCTCCAAAAATTTCTCTAGAGGAAGCAATGGCGAAATTGGCAGCAAACACGAGTCAGTTCATGGCCCATGCGGAAGCGACCTTGCAAAACCATTCCGCTTTTATTCGCAACTTGGAAGTCCAATTGGGCCAAATTGCTAATGTATTAACAGATCGCCCGGAGGGTACCTTGCCAAGTACGACTGAAACGAATCCCAGAGAGAGTATTAATGCCATCAATTTGAGAAGATGGAAAGATGTGTCTAACCAGACCGAGAGGAACGAGAAGAGAAGTGAGGATGAGGAGAAGAAAAACTCGGTGAGCGAGGAATCACAAAATTCGAGACCCTCGATACTGTTTCCTGACAATCCAAAGGCATATGTGCCACCCGTCCCGTTTCCACAGCATTTGCAAAAGCAGAAATTGGACAAGCAATTTTCCAAGTTTCTTGACGTCTTCAAGAAACTGCATATAAATATTCCATTTGCTGATGCCTTGGAACAAATGCCGAGCTATGTGAAGTTTATGAAGGAAATCTTGTCAAATAAAAGGAAGCTCGAGGAATATGAGACAGTGGCACTGACTGAAGAGTGCAGCGCGATTCTACATAAAAAGCTTCCGCCAAAATTGAAGGATCCAGGAAGCTTCAATATACCGTGCACCATAGGAAACCTCTCTTTTGATAGGGCGTTGTGCGATCTCGGCACTAGCATTAATCTGATGCCCCTTTCTATATTTAAGAAGCTAGGCATTGGGGAAGCAAAACCGACGACAATCTCGCTACAATTAGCGGATCGATCTATCAAGTACCCGAGGGGGGTAATGTTAGGAATACTTTTTAGATTTTGATGATGTCATCAGTATAAAATTCAAATGTTTATTACTTGGCAAAAATGTAAGGAAGAACCAAATGAGTATCTTCCATAGGCCAAATATGTTAAGTATAAAACTTGGCAAAATGTAAAGAAGAACCAAATGAGTATCTTCTATAGGCCAAAAATAAGTTAGGCTAAAAATCGGCTAAGTACTAAGTACAACTAAGTCCATCAGAGAGGATCAGCCAAGTCAAGTCAGAGTAGTTCTGGTCAACAAAAATTATCAGGGATGCTTGACCAGACTGCAGCCAAGGTACCTCAGACAAGTCACCTGATCAGTCAAGTTCCAAACTAAGAACATCAGAGAGGTCCAGACTGCAGAGAAGTTAACTGCTCATCAGCCGAGTTGAGATCAGCCAAGTACTCCAAGTCCACGTCAGCATGCGTTGAAAAGTCAAGTATTACGGAAAGCCACATGCAACGTGAAGATACAAATTGGAGAGATTCCCGCAAGAGATATGATTTAAATAAATCATCCAGACCCACCTTGAAGACTTTAATCATATTATATTCAAAAGATTCGACGCATCACATGCAGAGTCTTCACAACGGTCGGAAGATAGATTAAAATATGGGAATCCAGCCTTGCAACGTTCAGAAAGATTAAACAATGAAGTCTACCTCTCCAACGGACGGATTTGTTCAAAAGATTTGCAACGGCTATAAGGAAAGCTCAGAGATCGTGACCTATATATATCCGAAGATTTGAAACTGAGAAAATACCTTACGATAACAAATACCGATGCGAACATACTTTCAAGCGATCAAAGCATTCAAGCTATTAAAAAGCGAAATACAGCATCGTGAAAAGAGCGGTTCTAAAAGTTCATACTTGAAGAAGCTCTTAGTTGGAGAAGACAAAAACTCTTGTCTATAATCCTGAGTTCGGGGTACTTCACTGGTTGAAGTTAGTGACTGTAAAGGCATCCAAGGATCGAGGATCAAGAGGTGCAAGACAGTCAAGTGTGGTACAACGGCACGGATTTCCACTGGTTGGAAGCTGTTGTAGTTTTGTTTGAATCACTGTAATATTTATCACTGGTTGAGAATTATAGTGAATTCATCTCCAACTGGTTTGGACAAAAGTGGATTAGTAGAGGATTACCCCACCTCTGAGACCACTATAATTTCCTGCGTTCTTTACTGTTTTATTGCATCATACTTTAACTGCCGCATTCATTGTTAAGTGTTTCATTAGTTGCTTTATATTCGTCATCAGCTGACTTCCGCATATATTAAAGAACAAACGACTCCAAGTCATTTGTTTACCTATCAGCTGAAGAAACTAACTCTTCGTGAAAAAGAGTTTAAGAGTTTCAACTAGTCTATTCACCCCCCTCTAGACTTGTTACTGGATGACTTGTGACCTACAAGTGGTATCAGAGAGGTTGGTTCATTTATTTCACGAACCAGATCTATATCAGAGATATATCTTTACTCTCATTTTATAATGGAACACATGCATTCTAGACTCCCTGTGTTTTCAGTTGACGAGTATGATCTTTGGAAGATAAGGATGCAGGCACACTTATCTTCGATCCATGATGACATGTGGTGCATCATAGAGGATGGGCCATTCATCTTCGAGAAGGACAACACAGCAGAGGAGATTGCAGCAGGGAAGCCATAGAAGATTCCAAAGAAGAGGACAGAGCTGACTCCCGAAGAAAGAAAGCTGGCCAACCTTGACAACCGGGCCAGAGATGTGCTATATCGAACTCTTGACAAATCCACCATGGTGAAGATCAAGAACTGCAAGAATGCCAAGGAAATATGGGACACATTAGCTTTAATGTGTGGGGGAACGGAGCTAATCAAAGAGAACAAATTGTCAATCGCTATTCAAAAGTTTGACAATTTTAAATTGAAGAATGGCGAATCCATAGATCAAGTGGATACAAGGTTCACTGAGATTATTAAAGAGATCAACTCCCTCGGCAAAACCTATGGCAACAGGGAAATGGCACTGAAGGTTCTCAGATCTCTCAATCCTGAATGGAGCATGAAGGCCGTGGCCATGAGAGAGTCCAAGGACCTGAATAAAATAAAAATTCAAGAGCTGTTCTCTGATCTGAAGGCTTATGAGTTCGAGCTTCCAAGTTCTTCCTCAACTGAGCCTGCAGAGAAGGGAATAGTATTTGCAGCTGAGTCCCCCGCCAAGAGCCTATCTGATGTAAAGCCTCCAAATCCATTAGATTTTTAGGAAGAAATGGCGTTTATAATGCAAAGGTTCAGCAACTTTAGAAAGAACTACTCCAAATACAAGAAAAATTATAAGGAGAATCCAAGAAGGAACCAAAGTGGAAGTTTGGAAAGTAGAGTGCTACAATTGTCACAAGACAGGACACATCCAAATGGACTGTCCTGATCTCAAGAAGGACGAGAGCAAGAAGGAGGTGGGCAGAAAAAAATATAGAAGAAAGGCCCTCATCGGAGAAGATCAGGAGCATGTAGAATCAAGCAGCGGATTCTTTTTTGATGATGATGAAGAGTATGACTGCCTGATGGCCAACCTAGCTGATGAAGAGGTAACTTCTAAACCCTCTGGTTCAAATAACAGTTCAGCCATGTCACAAGATATGGATCTGCACGAATATGTAAATCAGCTATTTAAAGATTTTGAAACACTCAAATCTGCACACCAAACTATATCAGCAGAGAAGACTAAGCTGCAAGATGAGAATAGGCAGCTGAAAAACGATTTTGAAAAACTCAGCCTAGAACTGAATAAGGTTGAAATAACTGCAGCTGACTTTAAAAACCAGGCTGATGTTAATACAGCTGAGATAAATCGTCTAACTATTTTACTTAAAGAAAAATCAGCTGCACTTGCTCATGCCAAAGCCGAGTTTACTAAGCTGACTCAGATAAATAAGACTCAGGCACAGGAAATAACCTCCCTGAAGGCGTCCTCAACTCTGGAAGAATTGTGTACCAATAAAAGGCCACTATATTCCAAATTAGGCCTTGGATATGATCCTCACACTCCCTCTAGTTCTAAAAGAAAGTTTATCAAAGGAGAAACAATTGTCTCGACTGTTGAGCCTACATATAAACCGATATTTAAAAATAGGCAACAGCCAAGTCACATGTCTAGGCTGCAGTCAGGTTACACAAGGCATCCACCTAGACAGGCGACTAGGCAATGGCCTGTGCAAAAGCAAGAACCTGCATAACATGCCCACTATTATCAACAACTCCCTAAAAACAGATTTCAAAATGGGAGGGGCAGATGGAAACCTCAAGGTTATCCCAATTTCCAAAATGAACAAGTGTGGAGACCTCAAAGATTTAATAAATGGTCTCAGCCAAGATTTAGAAATGGCCCACACTATCAAAATTTTGAGGAATATCCAGTATACAATCCCAACAGGAGATTCAGACCTCGACCTTACATACCTTATGAGGGTTATAATAATAACAACTTTCACAATCCAAGGAGAAATCAATTCTCCAGGAAACCAGCTAACCCCAAAGGACCCACACAGATTTGGGTACCTAAATCTCTGCTTGTCTGATTGCAGAAAAGGTGGAAGGACTACAACCACATCTCCACATGCTCAAATTTTGGAGGTGAAGAATGGTTTGTAGATTCTGGATGCTCGAGGCACATGACCGGGAACAAGAAGATGCTGTCCAAATACACCAAAGAAAGAGGTCCTGATGTAACTTTTGGAGATAGCTCTAGAAGACACACAAAGGGCTTTGGAGAGCTGCACCGAGGAAATATTGTGATATCCAAAGTTCATTATGTCAAAGGGCTCAAGTACAATCTCCTGAGCATAAGCCAGTTCTGCGATGAGAAGAATCTAGTAGTCTTCATCATTTGGAAATGTATGGTGATAGATATCCTTTCTGGAGAAGTGAATCTACAAGGTTTTAGAAGGAGAGATGTCTATATGATTGATTGGAACACAGGAACACCTAACTCCTGTTTTCTATCCAAGACAGTAGCTGAGAATAGATGGCTGTGGCACAAAAGACTATGTCACCTGAACTTCAAAGCCATCAACAAGATTAGTTCTCAGAAGCTGGTCAGAGGACTTCCAAATGAAGCATTCAAGAAGGAAGCGCTTTGTGATGCCTGTCAGAAAGGAAAGCAGACCAGAGCATCATTCAAGCCAGTCCAGCCTACAACTCTCACAACAAGGATCTTAGATCTACTCCACATGGATCTATTTGGTCCTATCAAGCCAAGGACTTTGAGCGGCCGAAAGCATGCACTTGTTATAGTAGATGATTATTCAAGGTACACTTGGATTATCTTCTTGCATAAGAAAAGTGAAACCTTGACCAAGCTACCTGAGATGCTGAGAAGGATACAGAATGAAAATCCCTATCCATCATCAAGATCAGATCAGATAGAGGAGGAGAGTTTCTCAGCAAGGCGATAACTGATTATAGCGATCAGAATGGGATCTAGCATGAGCTCTCTACAGCCAGGACTCCCCAGCAGAATGGTGTTGCTGAAAGAAGAAACAGAACCCTGAAGGAAGCAGCAAGGTCTATGATTGCAGAAGCGGACCTGCCCAAGAGGTTACGGGGTCAAGTCAACACAAACTTGTCACACCCATCAGAGTATGATAGTAGGGAGACATGGCAAAACTCCCTATGAGGTTTGGAATAATAGAACTCCTACTGTTGCTTATTTTCATGTTTTTGGTTGTAAGTGTTTCATCCACAACAACGGTAAAACACAACTAAATGCCTTTGATGCTAAAACTGATGACGGTCTCTTTATGGGATATTCACAAAGAAGCAAGGCATATAGAGTATTTAACAAAAGAACCTTAGTTGTGGAGGAAACACCCCATGTTGTTTTTGATGAATCTACCGTTGAGTACAGGAAGCAAGTTGAGCTAATTGAGAACAAGCTCAAGTCAGCAACCCTTGAAGAAGTCATTATACATGACACTGGAATGGTGGACTCACCTGCAGACCAGCCTGAAGACCCAACTGTAGCTGCTGAAGACCCAACTGCAGATCAGACAGGATCACCAAACCTATCTGATCCAGTTGCCGCTGATGAAGACCCTGCCGTAGCTGATAAAGACTCACCTGCATATCAGACCCAAGCTGCAGATGACAAGACGGTAGCTGATCCATTGCGCACTGTAACCCAGTGATGAAGAAATCCACGAGCAATCCAACAGAAAGCAGACCTAAGAAGACGATATCCCCAAATGGCTCAAAGATCACCCAATCCAGCAAATCATCGGGAAGCTGACTGATGGAGTTAAGACGAGACAGTCAACTCTACCCGCAGGAATGGCTATGTTCTCATGCTTTATGTCACAGATAGAACCTAAAACAACAGAACAAGCCCTGGAAGATTATTCATGGATAAATGCCATGCAAGAGGAATTGGAGCAGATGGAAAGAAACAAAGTTTGGGAACTAACAGACAGACCTGATCACAAGAAGGTTATTGGCACCAAATGGGTGTACAAAAATAAGAGTGATGAAGACGGAGCTGTTGTTAGGAATAAGGCTAGACTTGTAGCAAAAGGTTATGCACAGTGTGAAGGAATAGATTTTGATGAAACCTATGCACCTGTTGCAAGATTAGAAGCCATCAGACTATTCCTCGCATATGCTGCATTCAAAGATTTTGAGGTATATCAGATGGATGTAAAGAGTGCTTTTCTAAATGGAATCCTAGAAGAGGAAGTCTATGTAGAGCAACCCCCAGGTTTTGTCAAAGGAGACAAAGTCTACAAACTGTTGAAGGCTCTCTATGGACTTAAGCAAGCACCAAGAGCGTGGTATGAAACATTGTCTGTGTTTCTTTAGAAAAATGGTTTTTGCAAAGGGAAGGTGGACAAGACCTTATTCAGAGTGGAGCACGAAGGACACATATTAATAGTCCAGATATATGTGGATGACATCATATTCGGCTCAACCAATCCAGAGTTATGAGAGAAATTCTCCAATCTCATGCAAGGAGAATTTGAGATGAGTATGATGGGAAAGCTTAACTTCTTTCTCGGACTACAAGTTAAGCATATGGAAAAAGGAATTTTCATCAACCAAGCTAAGTATACCAAAGATCTGATTAAGAGATATGGAATGGAATCAGCCAAGCCAGCAAGAATTCCTATGAGCACAAGTACTCACCTGGATACAGACGAGGCAGGCATATCAGTGGACTCAACCCACTACAGAGGACTCATTGGATCTCTTCTGTACCTCACTGCAAGCAGGCCAGACATATCCTATGCCGTAGGAGTTTGTGCACGATTCCAGTCCAAGCCGAAGCAATCACACCTAGATGCAGCCAAGAGGATAATAAAGTACCTTAAGTCTACAGTCAATGTTGGACTATGGTACCCCAAGGATGATAACTTCGAGCTGTCAGGATACTCAGATGCAGATTTCGCAGGATGCAAAATCAATAGGAAAAGCACTAGTGGAACGTGCCAATTCCTAGGAACCAGACTGATATCCTGGTTTAGCAAGAAGCAGGTTTCTAACTATATCTCCACCACAGAGTCAGAATACCTAGCTGCAGGTAGCTGTTGTGCACAGATTTTATGGATCAGACAACAGCTAAGGGATTATAATATCATTGCCAATGAAGTTCCTATCTGGTGTGACAACAATAGTGCTATCGCAATAACCAACAATCCGGTTTTGAATTCAAGGACGAAGCACATTGATGTTAAGCACCACTTCATCAGAGACCATGTGCTTAACAAAAGAGTTAGAGTTGAAAGAGTCAGCACAGACTACCAAATAGCTGACATCTTTACCAAACCCTTGCCAGAAGAAAGGTTTTTAGAGCTGAGCAGAGATCTTGGATTACTAGATTGGGAATCTAGTACAGAAGCAAGCTGAAGAATCAGATCCTAGCTGATGCAGGCAAGAAGACGAAGGACGGACCTAGCTGATCAGAATCTCAGGCGAGAAGTCCATAAAGTCAACTCACCTGATGCAGAGCAGTCAACAGTCAACAAGTCAGACCAGCTAAGTTTTCTAAAACTCAACCGGCCTCTGAATATTTAATTATTATCTGCCATATGTATAATATTATTATATTAATTTTGGTTCATAAGAGGCATTTAAATATATTAATGCTCGATTCACAAGTGGCATTTTAAATACACGTGGCAATCGCTTGTTAAATCGACCTCCACGGTGGCCAATCAAAACCAACCGTCAAATTTTAAAATAGACCACCGATTCAAATTTGAAATTCAAAAGAATCTCAAAAGGCGTACCACCATTTCAAATATATAATAAATTAATCCATACGTCATTTCATCTTCTTTATAAGGAAAGAAACCCCTTCACTTTACCTTTTTACGCTTACCCTAGATCTACAGAGCAAAAATTTACAGAGCAAAAAATTCTTGAACTCCAAATACACTAAAAATCCTTTATTTGCAGAAATGGAATCGTACTTCGAAGGCGTCAACCTGAAGGCGGTCAAGGACCAGATTATTTTCTCGCTGGTCGTTGATTTCAAAGGCTTATTGGAAGCTATTCTGGAGAATTACGACGTGTTTGACCTAATCCGCACGATGAAGCTTAATGGGATCTACCCATTCCTGGACATCAACCCTCAACATCTGTACAAGGAGGATGCTATCGCGTTCTATCGCGAAGCCTGTTTGATTCAAGATGGAATTCAGAGCACAGTTGGCGGAAGTCAAGTCGACATATCGCGTGATTCGATTCGCACAGTGTTTGGTATGAAACACCGCGGTATAGCTGTCGAAGCTCTCAAGCAATCCGCCGCCGAAACCTGGAAGAATATCAAGGTGGAGAATTTGCCGGAAAAGCTGAAACTCATTGCTAAAATGAGTGAGATTAAAAAGGTTTATCGGTTTGCGTTGGATATAACCAACAAAATCATCATGTGGATGGCCGACAGTTATGATCAACTGTCGTCGGCGAAGTTCATGGTGCTGGGAGCACTAATTCAAGATGAGGAAATTGATTGGGCAGATTACATATTTAGGCAACTCATTCGAGAAGTCAACAAAGCCGAATGGCTTGTTGATGAGAAGAGATTTAAAACAAAGTTGGCGTTTGGAACGCAGCTGAGTTGGATGCTGGAAAAGACAGGTATGGCGAAAGGAAGTACTGACCCCCTTCCACCCCAACAAAAGACTTGGTCATCTGGACTAAGAGACGCTGAGAAAATTGGGAGGCACAAGGAGAGCAGCTCAGATGTTGAAAGAACTGCCTGACACAAGGCCCTACCCGAGATATTATTCGTCCGGCGAATCGGACCGACCTGCAGCCGACAACCCAACTGCAGTCGAGTCAGACTCCGAGTCAGATAACACTCCCATAGCAGTCCGATTTAAGAGAAGGGGACCAGCCCCTAAAGGACCTTCTATCATGCAGTCATCACCAGAACCCTCTCCCAAGAGGCCCAGGAGACTGCAGTTTAGTGAGGAAGAGCAGTCAGATCATCATACCAGCCCTGCAGCCAGGTCACCTACTCACCTGGAAGACCAGTCTGCCCCAGGTACCCTCGAGACTCAGATTGTGGCTGTCCTCACCCCAGCTTACATTCCAGAGGAAGAAGAAACAGGTCTAATAATCTCAATTCCTGAAGCCAATTATACATTTAACCCGCTAGAAAACAATATTTTCAACCTATCCATCGAACAACTACAGCTTGTTAAGCCACAAGCATTAAAACACTCTTTTATCAATATTTTCGAAGAGTGGAAGTTTTTCAAATCCCTGTCATTTACAGATTTTCAGGCTTATATTGAAACTAGTGGTTGGGGATATCCCCAAGCCACGGAGGATGTGTTGGGTTTTCATGCATCGAATACAAAATAATCGGAGTAAAAACGCAGCGGAACAATAAATGTGAAAACCCAATTTAGGATCTCATGCAGTAATTTAATTGTTTAATTAAAGAGTTAATCGAATTACCTTAATCCGATTGAATAATTCTAGATCCGGACTAGAAGCAGATGAATATCTCCTTCCTCTTTTGGTGATCCACACACGAATAATTCCACAAGCCGGATTGCTAGATCCTTACGAATAATATTGATAAATAGTACAACACAAATTCCTTACTAGAAGGATTGTACTATTGATCAAGATCAACTAAGGGAAGAGGGATGATCGACTCCGTTCTCCTACAATATGATGTAGATGGCCGATTTTTCTACTTCTTGAAGGGCCGATTTTAGGTCTTGTTGTCTTAGTTACAACTCCTTGTCCAAGACCTTATATTTATACTAAGTAAACCCTAGATTCAATAATCTAGTATTTGCTTAGTTGCCCCTCAACTTATTAAATAATACAATATATATAATATCAAATATTATATATATTACTTATTATTTAATCTCCTTATAAATATAATATCCAATATTATATTTATTATTCCCAGTTGATATTTATTCCTACTTGTCTATAATTGTCGTATGTGCGACCCAAAAGGCTTATATTATGTTGGCAATTATTTAATACCTTATTAAATAATAAATCATAAGCGGCCTCTAGCAAGACATTATGATTACCCAAATAATATAAGTTAATAGTCCATTAAACCTTTTAACGTGTCAAATCTCTTTGTCACGCGATATCATATTTGAACTAAGTCATGGAGTCTGTCATACTTATTTATGTTCAAATGCTTTCTCGATCTTAAGTAGACTGATTGAAGCAAATGACTCTTCATTTGAGCATGGCCATACATTTCCTTCAGTCCTACTTATCGAGGGGCCCAGCAGATATCTCTCTCACTTAAGAGAGGGACAAATCCCCATCTTGATTATTCATTGCCCTCTACATGACTTCCACTAATCCCGATCGCTAACCTTTATGATCACCATGTTTCAGATGACGTTGGATTACGTCAAGGCATAGCAGTTATCATGTTGGACTCTATGATAATCTCGTGTTCAAGGATTTATTGACATACCGTATTGAGATTCACTTATGACATTTCCATGCGGTGATCTCAATGCGGGTCGGTCCAAGATTAGTTCTCCAACCAATACCCATAAGATTGATCCGTACCATACGCATAATCATCCGATGATTATCAATCAAACTTATACTAGTATATTAATCACTTGAGTCTCTACTCAACGCGATTTTACCAGGGACATTTGAATAATCTTATTATTCGTGAATAACTATTATTCGATTATTATAATATTAAAACATGCACACATTATAATAATCAACGAGAAATAAATGATATCAAATAACTTTATTTAAATGTGACAATTACAAATCTAGGCACATCGAATGTCCTAGGGCACTATTCCCAACAATCTCCCACTTGCACTAGGACCATTCATTCATGACTTTTAGTCCTATCGCTCTAGCATGCTCAACATGCTTTCCTTGTGAGAGAGGCTTGGTCAGTGGATCTGCAACATTCTCTTCCGTTGCTACTTTGCATATTGTAATATCTCCTCGTCTGACGATCTCTCTGACTAGGTGATATTTTCTGAGTATATGTTTGGAATTATGATGGGACCTAGGCTCTTTAGCTTGTGCAATAGCACCATTATTGTCACAATAAAGGCTTATGGGACCCTGGATTGTTGGCACCACTCCTAGTTCGGTAACGAACTTCTTGATCCATACGGCTTCCTTAGCTGCATCCGATCTTGCCAGTACTCGGCACATGAGAATCAGCAACCGTGCTTTGCTTGGAACTCTTCCAACTCACAGCACCTCCATTCAATACAAACACATAACCAGTTTGCGATTTGAAATCGTCTCTGTCGGTTTCGAAACTTGCATCGGCGTAACCTCTTACAGCCAGCTCGTTTCCCACCCCTCCATAAACTAGGAAATCATGCTTAGTTCTTCTCAAGTACTTTAGGATGGTTTTCACTGTTGTCCAGTGACTTTCACCTGGATTCGATTGGTATCGACTTGTCATACTAAGAGCAAACGATACATCTGGTCGAGTACAAATCATGGCATACATGATCGATCCAATAGCCGAAGCGTATGGTATCTTGCTCATACGGGCTCGCTCATCAGGAGTCTTAGGACTCTGAGTCTCATTCAGATGAATGCCATGTGACATTGGCAAGGGTCCTCTCTTGGAGTCTTGCATATTGAACCTCTTCAATATTTTATTAATGTATGTACTTTGACTCAGACCAATCAATCTCTTTGATCTATCTCTATAGATCTTTATCCCAAGAATGTAAGCAGCTTCTCCTAAGTCTTTCATTGAGAAACAACTTCCCAACCAAGTCTTGGTATGCCAAGGTGGGAATGTCATTTCCAATGAGTAATATGTCATCTACATATAAGACTAAGAAAACAACTATTCTCCCACTAACCTTCTTGTACACACAAGGTTCATCTTCATTTTGAATGAACCCAAACTCTTTGTGATTTCATCAAAACGAAGATTCTAGCTCCGAGAAGCCTGCTTCAACCCATAAATGGATCTTTGAAGCTTGCAAACCTTTTTAGAATTTTCTGGATGAACAAAACCTTCAGGTTGTGTCATGTACACAACCCATACTGTTTTGACATCCATTTGCCATATTTCATAATCATAGTATGCGGCAATGGCAAATAAAATTCTAATTGATTTAAGCATGACTACTGGCGAAAAGGTCTCATCATAGTCAACACCATGAATCTGTCTATAACCTTTTGCCACTAGTCTAGTTTCATAGGCTTGCAGATTATCATCCATGTCTTTCTTCTTTTTATAGACCCATTTGCACCCAATGGTTTTAACACCCTCAGGTGGATCTATCAAGTTCCAAACTTGATTGTCATACATGGATTGCATCTCAGACTTCATGGCTTCTAGCCATTCCTCGGACTGGGTCACAGGCGGCTCGTATAGGTACTAGGATCATCATCTATGAGCGATGCATCATCATCCTCTGTTACGAGATAACCATATCTCTCAGGTTCATGTCGCATCCTATCAGATCTGCGTGGGACTTGTGTACTTTGAATGGGCTCTTCAACTGTTTGTTGAGCTTGTTCGGTTTCCATCGGTGAAGCGATGTCTTCTTGTGGTTCTCAAGTTTCCTCGAGAATTACTCTTCTCCCACTGTCTCTTGAAATAAATTCCCTTTCTAAGAATACAGCATTTCGAGCAACAAACACTTTGTTCTCTGCGGGCTTGTAAAAGTAATATCCTTTAGTTTCCTTAGGATACCCCACAAATAAACATCCTTCAGATCTGGCTGCCAGTTTGTCAAACACTTGGCGCCTTACTAACGCTTCGCAACCCCAAATCTTTAGAAAAGACAAGTTTGGTCTTTTACCAGTCCATTTCTCAAATGGTGTCTTTTCAACTGCTTTAGATGGAACACGGTTAAGGGTGAATGCTGCTGTTTCTAAGGCGTGGCCCCAAAATGATAATGGAAGCTCTGTTCGACTCATCATGGATCGAACCATATCTAATAAAGTTCGATTCCTCCTCTCGGACACTCCGTTATGTTGAGGTGTGCCGGGAGGAGTAAGTTGCGAAACAATTCCACAACTCCTAAGATGATCATCGAATTCTTGGCTCAAGTATTCCCCACCTCGATCTGATCGAAGGGCTTTAATTGTCTTGCCAAGTTGATTACGTACTTCATTACGGAATATTTTGAACATTTCAAAAGATTCATGTTTATACTTCATAAGATAAACATATCCATATCGGCTAAAATCATCGGTGAATGTAATGAAGTATTGGTATCCGCCTGGCATGAGTGCTAAGAGGTCCGCATACATCGCATGTATTAGGCCTAATAGATCACTAGCCCTTTCTCCATGACCGGTGAAAGGATTCTTCGTCATCTTGCCCAATAAACAAGATTCGCATGTCCCATATGATTCATAGTCAAAAGAGTCTAAAAGTCCATCATTATGGAGTTTAGAAATGCGTTTCTCGTTTATGTGACCAAGTCGACAATGCCATAAGTAAGTCGGATTAGAATCATTGAGCTTAGGTTTCTTGGATGCAATGTTATAGACTTCCAAAGTGTCGGACTCATCTAGATCAATATTGTAAAGGCCAGTGTATAACTTTGCAGTACCATAAAGCAAGTCATCAAAGAAAATACGAATGATCTTATTCTTAATAAGAAAACTGTAACCTTCACAATCTAATGTAGAAACTGAAATAATATTTCTATTCATAGCAGGAACATAATAGCAATTGTTTAAAACTAACAAAAGCCCATTGGGCAAAACTAGATCATAAGTTCCTACGGCTAGTGCAGCAACTCTTGCTCCATTGCCGACTCTTAGATCTACTTCCCCTTTCTTCAGTTCTCTACTGCTTCTCAACCCCTGCATATTTGTACAAATGTGAGATCCACATCCAGTATCTAATACCCAGGAGTTAGAGGTAGATAAGTTAACTTCTATAACAAATATACCTGTGGCAGTCTCACTGCCCTTGGTACGCTTTAGCTCTTCCAAGTAAATCTTGCAATTTCTTTTCCAGTGTCCTGGTTTATTGCAATGATGGCAATTTCCATCTTTGGGAGCTTTAGCCTTGAAACCGGGCCTAGTAGGGTCTTTAGATTTGGCAACTTTTGCCTTACCCTTGCCCTTGCCTTTGTTCTTAAAGGATTTCCCTTTGCTGACCATCAACAAATGGTTTGGTTTCTTCTTAATATTCTGCTCAGCCGTTTTAAGCATCCCATGCATTTCAAAGAATGGACTTCTCCATCTCATTCATATTATAGTTCATAATGAACTGACCGAAACTTTCGGGCATGAGTTTAGGATCACATCCGTGGAGTGCTCCTTAGAAAGTGGAAAACCAAGCCTTTCAAGATGATTAATATATCCTTTCATCTTGAGCACGTGAGCGCTGACAGATGTCCCCTCAACCATCTTGCAAGCATACAAGGCTTGCAAGGTCTCATACCTCTCTTGCCTAGCATGCTTCGAGAAAGTTTCCTTGAGGTGAGCATTTAGCTCATAAGCTTCCATCTCCTCCAGATTCTTCTGAAGTTCTGGACAAATGGTGGCCAACATAAGACAACCGACATCAATGGAATCATCACAATGTTTCTTCCATTTGTCTTTTGTTGCTTTATTTGCATTGTCAGCTGGCTCATCGGGAATTTCTTCCTCAAGAACATACATCTTTCTTTCTTGCTTGAGAACTATTCTCGTGCTCGGACCCAATCCAGATAGTTCTCGCCATTTTCTTTCAGCTTGTCCTTCTCAAGGACGGATCGCAGTGAAATGGTGGATGTGTTGTTTGATGCCATTCTACAAAATTCAATATGCAAAATATTTAGTCACATTATTTTATTTCTCGAAAAATACTCCCACTAAAACAAAGTACCCTCATTTTACAACATTTGTAATTTTAGTGGGCTAAGATCCCATTTCGCACAATCCTAAACTCAGCTTTGGCATGACGCCTAGAATTGAACTACTTTAGGTGGATAACTCTTTATCGATTACATCATATGTAACTCTTAGATTATATCATGGGATTTGGCATCGTATGCCCAAGCATGTTATAATCCCATCTTATGCCTTAAGGTTCAAAACTATTTTGATTTCCAAATTCATTAAACGTATAGGTATCACCATTACCTATCCTACCTTACTAAGATAATCCGAGTGCCCAGCTTTGGCATGACCCACTCATGATGATCGAAGTCTTGATAGGTGTTTTTCAAATGAACGGCATTAAAATTTTAACGAGGGATTTTTATCCTATGTTAATGTCTATGTTTGCTAACATACATCTAAACATACATAGCATCACATACATGCATAAATTTAAACATACATCGCATCACATGACATTAAAGCATAGGACCGTGTATAGCATGACCATAATCCTAACGTAATTTTCATGAGCCAACATGAAAATCACAAAGGTCATCTAAAGGGTTTAATATGGTCTTCATTGATCTTCCCAACTCCTTGGAACGTCATACGCGATCAATTTGCTCCTCGAGTCCGTCTTTCTCGTCCTTCTTGTCTTCATTACATTAATGAAATTTAATACTACACTAATAAATTAAATTACAAGAAGTGCAAACGACACGCAGGCCGTAAAATAATAAATAATTTAAATAAACGACTCGCAGACCGTAAAACCAATTATAATTAAACGACACGCAGGCCGTAAAACCAACCCATAAGAAATTAAATTATCCAATCACATTGGTCAATTTATGGTCATGCCATACACCACACACATACCATAAATAATTATCAAATAATTAATAAAGCATGTAATATACTAAATAATCAATTTATCTGACAATCAGACAATAATTAAAATTTGAGTCATCACATGAACAAGATCGGATTCGCCGAGATGGTGCCACGATACATCTGGGCATGGGTTTGCCCGGTTCGAAACCGTGGTTGGTTGCTTGCAACATTTTGCAACTATTATTTCCAAATTTACTTTTATATTAAAAGGGTTTATAAGAAAAGGATTACTTTGAAATTACCAAAACAGTTCCCAGCCGAGATGGTAAGGCGCCGGATTTCAAGGCAATGGACTCCGGTTCGAATCCCGTGTTTTGCGGAATAAATTTTGCAATATTAAAACAGATTTCCTGCCTTTAATAAAAACATCCGTAAAAAAGTTACCAAATTAAAGTGGTAGACCACTTGGTAAGAAAAGCTCCAGCTTGTCAGATTGGCAAGGGATCGAATCCCCTTCCCAGCAAAATCATTTTGCTAATTAACACAACCAGGTCAGGTCGACCCGACCCGACCCGACCGCCCGACTCACTGCATCGTTTCCGAATAGTTCTGGACAGCAGTTTATGCGAAAAACAGTCCAGAAAATTATTTTTAACGATCCGATTTAATCAAATTAAACCAGAAAAAATTATTTTATAAAATCTATATTTTATAAACATAATCAGGAACATAATTTACACATAAATATGTTCTACACAAACAATTAAATTACATGCAAGTTGGCTCTGATACCACTGTTGGGTTTTCATGCATCGAATACAAAATAATCGGAGTAAAAACGCAGCGGAACAATAAATGTGAAAACCCAATTTAGGATCTCATGCAGTAATTTAATTGTTTAATTAAAGAGTTAATCGAATTACCTTAATCCGATTGAATAATTCTAGATCCGGACTAGAAGCAGATGAATATCTCCTTCCTCTTTTGGTGATCCACACACGAACAATTCCACAAGCCGGATTGCTAGATCTCATTTAATAATATTGATAAATAGTACAACACAAATTCCTTACTAGAAGGATTGTACTATTGATCAAGATCAACTAAGGGAAGAGGGATGATCGACTCCGTTCTCCTACAATATGATGTAGATGGCCGATTTTTCTACTTCTTGAAGGGCCGATTTTAGGTCTTGTTGTCTTAGTTACAACTCCTTGTCCAAGACCTTATATTTATACTAAGTAAACCCTAGATTCAATAATCTAGTATTTGCTTAGTTGCCCCTCAACTTATTAAATAATACAATATATATAATATCCAATATTATATATATTACTTATTATTTAATCTCCTTATAAATATAATATCCAATATTATATTTATTATTCCCAGTTGATATTTATTTCTACTTGTCTATAATTGTCGTATGTGCGACCCAAAAGGCTTATATTATGTTGGCAATTATTTAATACCTTATTAAATAATAAATCATAAGCGGCCTCTAGCAAGACATTATGATTACCCAAATAATATAAGTTAATAGTCCATTAAACCTTTTAACGTGTCAAATCCCTTTGTCACGCGATATCATATTTGAACTAAGTCATGGAGTCTGTCATACTTATTTATGTTCAAATGCTTTCTCGATCTTAAGTAGACTGATTGAAGCAAATGACTCTTCATTTGAGCATGGCCATGCATTTCCTTCAGTCCTACTTATCGATGGGCCCAGCAGATATCTCTCTCACTTAAGAGAGGGACAAATCCCCATCTTGATTATTCATTGCCCTCTACATGACTTCCACTAATCCCGATCGCTAACCTTTATGATCACCATGTTTCAGATGACATTGGATTACGTCAAGGCATAGCAGTTATCATGTTGGACTCTATGATAATCTCAGGTTCAAGGATTTATTGACATACTGTATTGAGATTCACTTATGACATTTCCATGCAGTGATCTCAATGCGGGTCGGTCCAGTATTAGTTCTCCAACCAATACCCATAAGATTGATCCGTACCATACGCATAATCATCCGATGATTATCAATCAAACTTATACTAGTATATTAATCACTTGAGTCTCTACTCAACGCGCTTTTACCAGGGACATTTGAATAATCTTATTATTCGTGAATAACTATTATTCGATTATTATAATATTAAAACATTCACACATTATAATAATCAACGAGAAATAAATGATATCAAATAACTTTATTTAAATGTGACAATTACAAATCTAGGCACATCGAATGTCCTAGGGCACTATTCCCAACAGGATGTACTGATTCATTTTTGTAAAGAATCAGACTTAGTGTTGATCCTCCAGGATAATTGGTTCATGTATCATTTTAAAAACAACATGGACCAATTCATCCATTCCATAATGCTTAGTATTTTTGATGGTTCCTTTGGAGAAGAAGAGGAGGAGGAAGAAGAGAAAGAAATTAGGATTGAAGATGTAGATGGAGATGAAGAAGTTGTTAGGATTGAAGAGGTAGATGGAGATGAAGAAGTTGTTGTTTTAGACGATGAAGAAGAAGAGCAGGAAGAGAGAAGAAAAGAAGAAAAGATTTTAGTTGAAAATCAACCTGAGGAAGTTGAGAAAACAGAAGAGTTGAATGAAGAAGAAGAAGAAGGAGGAGAAGAAGTAGAACAGGATGAAGGACAGGAGGATAATGATGAAGGAGAAAAAGATGATGAGGATGAAGGAGAAAAAGATGGGAAAAAGGGTGATGATGATAATGATGATGATGAGGATGATGATAAATATGAAGGAGGAGATAAAGGAGCTGAAAAAGAGAAAGAAAAAGATGAAGAAAAGGAAAAAGAAAATATTGAAGAAGAAAAGGAGGAAGAGCAGGAGAAAGGGCAAGAGAAGGAAGAAGGAGCCGGAGCTAGAGCCGACATAAGAAGCTGCAGATAGGACTGGGGCACCTGCCCGGTACACCAGCCTAGACGCGGAGTTAGCTGAGGACTCCAGATCAGGGACCCCAGAGAAGACCCCATCTGGAGTACCAGCTACAGGCAGAAGCTTGCAGTCCAGTGGTTCAATTGCAGAAGTCTCAGGCGAGCACTCTCCACCAGCTCAGATCTCACCTGCCGTGAATGAGCTGATCAGGCAGATAGTGAAGGATACGATTGGAGAGCTGCTGGCATCTCAGGTCACTCCTGACCTCCAAACCATCAATGCAAAGATTGACACTTTGCTGCAGAGAGAAGTTCCTCAGCCTCCTTCCCCTACCAACAACAGAATTCCATTTGGCATGCCTGACTGGATGAGCAGAATGGAGCAGCAATTGACTACCTTAGTTGATGCTGGCAAAAAGGGGGAAGATAGAATTCAGGGGGAAGGAAATGATCAAGAAGAGATAAGGAAGGAGTTTAGATCGAAGAAAAGGCAGGATGTCCAGATGATCACTGCTGGGACATCCTCAGCCAAGAGGAAGGGAGGATCAGAACCAGAACAGGCTAACCAGCCTGAAGGAAAGAAGAGGAGGACTAGAGGAGGTTTTGAGCCTACTCTTGAGTGGGAAGGAAAGGAGTTGTGGTTTGTGGAGGATTTTGTTCCATATGAAGCTCTGGACATGTGGGGATCTGCAAGAAAGAAATTCATCAGAGACTACTACATCTGGGAAATACTCCAGGATGATAATCTCTCCCCACAGCAGATCTTCATAAATTTCATGGAGGAAGCTCATTCGAATATCTGGGCTATTCTGAAGAAACATGCAGAGGAACTAAATGCTTATCCCATGATCCCTCCATTCAGTGCCAAAGATCCTCCCACTTTGGAAAGAGGAGGTGCGTTGGATGAACTTGCGCTACAGAGGAAAATCAAGAAGTTATGTCTTGAGAATAGATTTCCATCCCAACAAGAACAAGACTTTGCAGCTCTTGTTGTAAAGAGGAAGTATGGTCTTGCCCCAGTCAAGACAAGACCAATCGGAGCTAAACCCTTCAGACCTGCCAAACAGCCTATTCGAAGAGGCAGAGGAAGAGGCAGATGACTTTCACTTATTTTTGTAATGATTTATGTACTTGAATTTTTTTTTTAAAATTCAGCCATGTACTTGTAATCAACAGAAAATTAATTTGATAACAGTCTTTTTGAATGACAATTCCCAGTTGTCTCAAAAATTAGACTGACTTTAGTTTGTGTCTTGCACTTAAGTGCAGACTTGATCATTTGATTACTTGTTTAAAAGTTTTGCCATCATCAAAATAGGGGGAATTTGTTAGGAATACTTGTTAGATTTTGATGATGTCATCAGTATAAAATTCAAATGTTTATTACTTGGCAAAAATGTAAGGAAGAACCAAATGAGTATCTTCCATAGGCCAAATATGTTAAGTATAAAACTTGGAAAAATGTAAAGAAGAACCAAATGAGTATCTTCTATAGGCCAAAAATAAGTTAGGCTAAAAATCGGCTAAGTACTAAGTACAGCTAAGTCCATCACAGGGGATTAGCCGAGTTAAGTCAGAGTAGTTCTGGTCAACAAAAATTATCAGGGATGCTTGACCAGACTGCAGCCAAGGTACCTCAGACAAGTCACCTGATCAGTCAAGTTCCAAACTAAGAACATCAGAGAGGTCCAGACTGCAGAGAAGTTAAGTGCTCATCATCCGAGTTGAGATCAGCCAAGTACTCCAAGTCCACGTCAGCATGCGTTGAAAAGTCAAGTATTACGGAAAGCCACATGCAATGTGAAGAGACAAATTGGAGAGATTCCCGCAAGAGATATGATTTAAATAAATCATCCAGACCCACCTTGAAGACTTTAATCATATTATATTCAAAAGATTTGGCGCATCACATGCAGAGTCTTCACAACGGTCGGAAGATAGATTAAAATATGGGAATCCAGCCTTGCAACGTTCAGAAAGATTAAACAATGAAGTCTACCTCTCCAACGGACGGATTTGTTCAAAATATTTGCAACGGCTATAAGGAAAGCTCAGAGATCGTGACCTATATATATCCGAAGATTTGAAACTGAGAAAATACCTTACGATAACAAATACCGGTGCGAACATACTTTTAAGCGATCAAAGCATTCAAGCTATCAAAAAGCGAAATACAGCATCGTGAAAAGAGCGGTTCTAAAAGTTCATACTTGAAGAAGCTCTTAGTTGGAGAAGACAAAAACTCTTGTCTATAATCCTGAGTTCGGGGTACTTCACTGGTTGAAGTTAGTGACTGTAAAGGCATCCAAGGATCGAGGATCAGGAGGTGCAAGGTTGTCAAGTGTGGTACAGCGGCACGGATTTCCACTGGTTGGAAGCTGTTGTAGTTTTGTTTGAATCACTGTAATATTTATCACTGGTTGAGAATTATAGTGAATTCATCTCCAACTGGTTTGGAGAAAAGTGGATTATTAGAGGATTACCCCACCTCTGAGACCACTATAATTGCCTGCGTTCTTTACTGTCTTATTGCATCATACTTTAACTGCCGCATTCATTGTTAAGTGTTTCATTAGTTGTTTTATATTCGTCATCAGCTGACTTCCGCATATATTAAAGAACAAACGACTCCAAGTCATTTGTTTACCTATCAGCTGAAGAAACTAACTCTTCGTGAAAAAGAGTTTAAGAGTTTCAACAAGTCTATTCACCCCCCCTCTAGACTTGTTACTGGACGACTTGTGACCTACAGGTAATAGAAGATTTTTTAGTCAAGGTAGATAAATTCATCTTTCCAGCTGATTTCATTGTGCTCGATATAGAGGAGGACCAAGACATCCCAATTATTTTGGGAAGACCATTCTTAGCTAAAGGCCGAACTCTCATTGACGTGGAAAAAGGGAGACTCACTCTGCGGGTTCAAGATGAGCAAGTCACTTTCCAAGTGTTTAAATCCTTTCCGTCTCCAAGTAGTGTTGAAAAGAGTTCACAAATGCAAAGTGTAGATACCTTTGCGAAGGACGCACATCGGGAGAGTTATCGGTCGACGTGTTCAGAATCCGTTTCAGATGGTCCGATTTCTAAGAAAAATGTAGAACGAGTCGCATGTCTTAGGAATTTGGACATGTCTTCTTTATAAACCGTTCATCCACCAATGAAAAATCTTAATGCTGTCATAAGTTCGTTCGAGAAAAAGGATAACAAACCGGAAGTAAAACGGATGTCAAGTCATGTGCAAAATGGGTGTTTCGGAAAGTTGTTTTTATTAAAATCTTTTCGCAAAGAACATTGGGTGCCCAAACCAAAAATCGGATTGTTAAAGACCAATGATCAAAAATTTAAAACACACATTAACGGTTCGATGGACGGGGCGGAGTTCAAATGGTGTTTGCGAAAAGCAAACTGATTTTCAAAAAGTCTAGCTGAAGACTATAAAATTAGCGCTTCTCGGGAGGCAACCCGAGTATTAGTTGTAGTTTTTTGTGTTTCAGTATTTTCTTGCATTTTTGGATCTTTATTTTTCATTTTAGCTTGGATATGCTTATCTCTCACGCTCTTGATGTTTTCTTTTGAAAATTCTGTGCAGAAATTATCCCAGAGGAAAATTCAGCATTAGGCCGCGGCACAAGAAAAATGAGCCGCGGCACACACAAGTCGAAAAAAGGAGGCTAAACTTTATGTACTCTGTGCCGCGGCACGACCTTATTGAGCCGCGGCACACTTGATCCCTGAGACGCGGCACGTTGCTGCTGAGCCGCGGCACGCCAATTGCCAAAAATCTGCCCAGGACGCTGTACTCTATGCCGCGGCACAGACTAAATGAGCCGTGGCACACTAACAATACGAGCCGCGGCACCCGTATACTAAGCCGCGGCACAAGGGGATGGAACAAAGAAGCCTGAACAAGCTATACTCTGGGCCGCGGCTCACTTAAGCTCTGCCGCGGCCCCTGTTCGGAATTTCAAAGGCCCAGGTACCTTTATAACACAGATCGGCCGACACCCAGGTAACTTCTTCCCCTTCCTTCGCACAAGCACTCGGCCGACACCTTCTCATCTTCTTCTTCCTCTTGCATACTACAATCCAAATCAGGTAATCCTCAATCCCTTAATCCTTATTCATACATGATTTGAGAAGTAAGGTATGGTTATGATTATATTGTTAGTTTTTCTTTTTTCAAAGTCCTATCAAGAATTGAGTTGGGAATAGGAAGTTTTTGATTGATTATTGATGTTATCAACCGATTATGAATAAATTGTGTATGTTATATATCGTTTGTCATGATGATCGAATTGAGGATGTTATTTTTGGGGATTAAATCAAGCTATTACAATGTTTGTTCTTCATTGGAACTCATGCAGTCAAGGTGTTCGATGAAATGCATGAATGAAAGTTTTTGATTGTTAAGTCAACGTTTTGAAACTATGTGCAAACGAAATTGTTTATGGATTTACAGCACACCCCAACCCTTACGTCAAGTTTAAAACGAAAGCTCAATTTTAATGATCTCTCACAGCAGTGCTAGCTCGTTAAACTCTTTATTCATGTTTTGCATATCGTTAGTAAAGTGGTGTTGTTTTCATTATAGCTTATGTAAATTCCGGTGTTTATCTTTTCAGGAACTCGCCATGGCCAGAAAGATAAAGGTTAGCATAAGGGCTAGGACGCAATCATCCCCCACACGAGGGGAAACTTCACAAAGCCGAGCCGAGTTGGAGTCGCACCAATTCTCCGACCCGAAAATCCATAAAATATTCAGTGGAAAGATCCATCCTCGACCTTTGATACCGAAGCGGGGATTCACTCCAGCCCCCCAGGACGGGGAGCTTCTGATGATGATAGACTAGATGGGATGGGCCCGTTTCGCCGCACCTCCCGAGCCGGCGGTGATTTCCATTGTACATGAGTTTTATGCTAGCGCTCTGCTGAAGCATATCCGAGCAGGGCAGATGATACCGCAGTCAGATACTCGAACGCAGGTCGTTGTCCGAGGCATTACGGTGGATTTTTCAGTAGCCGCCCTCCGGAGATTATTCGAGCTGCCTGTGGTGGACGATACGGCATATACACGAGTTATGAGTAGCCTCACGAGGGAGGCCCTGCTCGAGACACTCACACAGCCCGGCTCCGTTTGGGAGATGCGCGCCCCGGGTTCCTCGGCCTTCTACTTTAAGAGCTCGCACCTCAGTCGGATCGGGCGAGCCTGGTTGTATTTCATTTGCGCTCGTGTAGATCCTACCTCGCAGATTCGCTCTGTTTTATTCTCTCGTGCCCGTACATTATATGCTATCACTTCGGGGCTTAGATCGTTGTGGCCCCTCTTCTAGTCCGATCTATTTTGCTGTGTATTCAAGGAGGAGCCAAGACAGGGCTGAAGCACCCCTCTCTCATCTGCGCTATATGCCGGCAGTCGGGCATGACGTGGTCAGATGATGAGCCGATGCTAGCCCCCCAGGGTCCGATTGATCATCGCATCATTTCGCACTTCGACCAGTGGGGTGGAGCGCCGGCACACGCTCAGGGGCGAGGATTTTTTCTAGATGAGGCACACGAGCAGTCCCCCGAGCCTCTTCTTCTGACGCATGGGCAGGCAGAGTCCAGCCCGCTGCCCGACAGAGAGCACTTGCAGGCGATGTTCGACGGTCTGAGAGAGGAGATGAGGAGAGAGAGAGAGTCACTTGGATGCTTGGAGAGAGGAGATGAGGAGAGAGAGAGAGCCATCTGGCTGCCCTGAGAGAGGAGCTTCAGATGGAGAGATAGCATCATCGCAGCCGTCCGAGATGAGATGAGAGAGCAGGCCCGCCGGGCCAACCGACGTGAGACGAGGCGCCTGGCAGCGAGAGATGCTTACCACCAGGAGCACCTTGCTGCATGGACGGCCTACATTATGCACCCGGACGGGCCATTCATTCCACCCGTTCGGCCATCCATGCCACCCTCCTCGCCGGATGATGCCGGCACCAGTTCATGAGCGGACAGTAGGGTAGTACTTGACCTTTTCTTTTATTGCATATTACATTTTGTGTACATTGAGGTCAATGTACGTCCTAAGTTTGGGGGGGTTTTACTTTCTGTTGCTGTACTTATTCGTTTGCACTTTCGTTATTTTTCGTTATCTTTTTGTTGCTAGCCTTGCTTGTCGTGATATTATTTGCATTCGTGAAATTTTCATGCTTCTTTTTGTGTAAAACTGATGTTACGATACTGATTTCTCTCTGAAGAAACGGTTGAATTTTAGTTGAGTTGTAGTCAGCGATATCTGTTTCTGTTGAGTATTCATTTAGGTCCGAAATTTTTTTTCGTTTTTGTAGAAATTTTAGCAGATAAGAAAGGAGACATACGTGTTTTCAAATCGCCGTCTATACGTTTGGTTACACTTTTCGCGTAACTAGTCATCCAGTAACATAAGTCATGTGGGCACTTAAATTGAGTTTAGAGTCAGACAGTTTTTCCCAAAAAGTCGAGATATTATTTGTTCTATGATGGGAAGTCTAGTAACCGGGGGTATTCACGTGACCCGTTGTTTACTCTCGCGTAAAACGACAACCCTGATTAGACTAGTGGTTTAGAGATTTCGCAGGTGCCGATGATGGGGGGCCTAGTAACCGGGGGTATTCGCGTGACCCGTTGTTTACTCTCGAGTAAAAGAGTAACCTTGAATCGGACATGCGGAAATAGCTATTCGAGTTGTTTCTCCGCTGTGGAGGGGAACTTAGTAACTAGAAGCATCCATGTGCCACATGAGTGTCTTTTACGTTAAACGGTTCCCCAAGACATGAGAATGGAATTCCACCCTAGGATTATCCCGATGAAACATCCCGAGATCCGAACCTAGTGGTTAACTCGAATCATTTTATTGATCATATATAAGGGAATGCTGTCTGAGGGTTATTTTTGATGATGAAACTCTGAAATTTTTGCCATTAGACTATGGGACTGGGCGAGTTGGCTGGTTTATTTTAACCCTTCATATGGGCGGTCGGTTAAATTCACGCTTGTTAATCTTTGAGCTTGCTTTTCTTCATGAACGATTGATTAGGACTGAAATTGGTTACTTTGTGGAATCAGTGTCCTGGACGTGACTCACTATTACGATACTTGTATTATTCTTTGAGATTTTCAGGGTAGTATTGATTAAGTTGAGCACTATGAACTTGCACGATTATTCACGATACTTTTTGTTTGAAATTGATTCTTTTTGCTTGATGACAAGCAAAGGCTCAAGTTTGGGGGTATTTGTTAGGCGTATTTTTATACGCTTATTTATCATTATTTTGTATTCCTTTTATGATTAAATCTGCAAAAATGAGCTTTTAATGCACTATTCTTTTATGTTTGGCAGGAAATGGGAGTCCGGAAGCTCAAACGATGAAAAACGGGCGAAAACGATAATTTTTGGCCTGGGGCCGCAGCACAAGAAAAGCGGGCCGCGGCACACGAAGGTGACCTGAAAGTGCCGAACCAACTGTACCCTGAGCCGCGGCACAAGGATGCTGAGCCGCGGCCCAGAAGGAAAATGTCGCGCCCAGGCAACTCGCTGAAAGTCAGGGGCCGCGGCACATATTAAGTGAGCCGCGGCCCACGAGGCGGTTTTGATGAGTTGGTCGCGGTTCTAGGCCATTTTTAGAGCCTGTTCCCAACCTAATTCCCGGACGCGTTTTGGAAGCTGACGAGAGTTATAAATAAGGGTTTAAGGTCTGAAGGGGGATTATCATCGAGGAATTGAGAAGAAGCAGAAGACACTAAGGAGCAGAGAGCGGAAGCCAGAAGAATGGAGGAATCCGAGTTCTTCATCTGCGTTTGATTTCAATGCTTTCTTTAATTATTTCTGTATTTTTATTCTTTAGCATGTCAGGCTAAAACCCTGTTCTAGGATTTTGATGAAACTGAGGTTTTGACGGATTTACTTTGATTATTTATATAATTCCCTTTTCTGTTGAGTTTTCCCAATTGTTTTTAATGCTTTCAATTGTGTGGCCTATATTTGAATTGTTTTAATTGCGCAAGTCGAATCGGGAGAGGAGAATTGGTGAGGAAATATTGGTGAGAACCGTTTTATCTTGTGAGATAGGAATATACTCATAGGAACTACGTGACCTTTTTGAAGATTTTGTGCCTTTTGCCTATTGTCGAATTAATTCACCTAGGGATAGAGTTTATTATTCGGTTTAGAAAAATCTACTGACCTCGGGAGAGGCGGTAGAGTACTTTTGCAACCTTCGCCTTCAATAAATTGGGAAATCATTAACTTCAGATAATCGAGAGTATATTCGGATAAACCGAGGTGGATTCACAATCCTAGATTTATTCATTATTTGATTTTCTTTCTTCGAGCGATCGTTTTTACTATTAATTCTTTATTAATTTTCTTTAGTTATTACTTGCATCCCAAATTTCGATAGTTCAAATAAAACTAGAATACGCATAAATCGGTAGTTGGTAAGTCAGTCCTCGTGGGAACGATATCTTACTCATCATTTTATTACTTGTCTACGATAACGTGCACTTGCGTTAAACGAAATTCGCAACAAACTCCTTATAAACTTGAATAATGATAGCTCATTAATCAATATGGATAGTCATCCCTCATTTATTCACAATTAAATGACAAACTTTAATTCATTATTTCTCACTCACCAGGAATCAGTTTAGAGAAAGTGAATATATCACGATCATCCACTCGGAATGTAAATCGATCCTATGATATTTAATTTCAAAAAATAAAATTAAATTCATTAACAATTCCAACAACCCTCCACATGAGTGAGAATCGCCAAATGCAATGTACAGACACAAGCTCAGTCCTCAAGAGGCGTTAAAGTATAAGGGACAGGTAGTTCGTGGCTTTGAACCTTCCATAGTTAATACCATCAGGTACACAGGCGGATTAGTGGCATGATGCTTTGAACTATTCCCCCACGGCATACACCGAGACAATGGTGCTAACACTTGAACACCTCAACCTCATTCGTTCTCACGTTTTGTGTCCTTTGCGGGCCTTGGACACCCCTTGGATTCATACGTGTATTTCATGAAGCGTCCCTCACTTCTCACTTATATAGGTGATTCTTTACCGAGTATCTTGCCATACTCTACCTCCTCGAGGTCTTTAGGAATCATTAAAAGTCATAGACTCAACCTCACCGCTATGCAATCTTTCAACACTCAATTGCTCTATAGGGAATAAACTTAGATGAGTATTTCACACGAACTCTCATAGCTTAGTTTCCCATTGAACCAAATTCTTGGGATCTCCAGTCATCTTGGTTAGGTTACCACTATGACAATTCTCAATTTGTGGATTTTAAACCCATTCCCTCTAGCAATTTATTCATTTAATCATGGTTTAACCTTTTTTGTTAGCGGATCCACTAGATTATCCAATGACCTCACATAGTCAATAGAGTAAACCCCACTTTTGATCAAATGTCTCACGGTATTATGGCATCGACGAATATATCGAGACTTTCCATTATACACGTTACTTCTTGCACTAACAATAGTAGCTTGGCTATCATAGTATATCATTACTGCAGGCACAGGCTTTGAACAACATGGAATATCTTCTAGAAAGTTTCTGAGTCACTCGACTTCTTCACCAGCTTTGTCCAAAGCTATGAATTCCAATTCCATGGTGGATCGGGCTATACACGTTTGTTTCGCGGACTTCCACGAGACAGTTCCACCCCCAATGGTAAACACGTAACCACTTGTATAAAATGAACTTTTCATATCAGGTATCCAATTCACATCACATTACCCTTCAAGTACCGGGGGGTATCTCGAATAGTATAGCCCAAGGCTTTGAGTATACTTTAAGTACCTCAAAACTATAACAAGAGCTTTCCAATGCTCTTTGCTTGGATTTATCGTGTAACGACTCATTTGTTCACAGGACAAGCTAAGTCGAGTCGAGTGCAATTTGTAAGATATATTAAACACCCAATGACTCATGCATATTATTCTTGTGCAATGGCCCCCCCTCGATTTTTGCTCAAGTGAACATTTAACTTTATTGGGGTCTTAGCCGGCAAGCTATCAAAAGCATTAAACTTCTTGAAAACTTTCTTGGTATAGTGAGATTATGTCAAGATGATTCCATCCGATTTTTTTAAAATTTTCATTCCAAGAATCACATCGGCTAGCCCCATGTCTTTCATGTCAAAATTTCTTTTAACATGTTCTTAGTGTCGTTAATCACTTGTATATTTCTACCCATAATTAATATATCATTTATATAAAGACACACAATAACATAGCCATTATTAGTGTTCTTAATATAAACACATTTATCACACTCGTTTATTTTAAAACCATTTGATAACATTGCATTATCAAATTTCAAGTGCCACTGTAGTGGATCTCGTTTCAATCTATATAGATACTTAACCAGTTTGCAGACCTTGTTCTCTTATCCAGGTACTACAAACCCTTCAGGTTGTTCCATATAGATCTCTTCATCCAGATCACCATTCAGAAAAGCAGTCTTAACATCCATTTAACTAATCTCAAGATTGTGCAAAGCAGCAATCGTGAGAAGCACTCGAATAGACGTAATCCTTGTTATAGGTGAATAAGTATCGAAAAAATCATACCCTTCCTTCTGCTTAAAACCTGTGACTACTAAATGAGCTTTATACTTATAAATTGACCCATCAGTCTTTTACTTTCTTTTAAGGATCCATTTGCATCATAAGGGCTTACAACCTTCAGGCAAATCAACAAAAACCCAAACTTGGTTTTGTAAAATTGAGTTAATTTCACTTTGAAAAGCTTCTTTCCAGAGCAACCCGTCTGGTCTAGCATAAGCTACTTTGATCGATGTTGGTTCTTCATCCAACATGAATGCTTTGTAGTCAGGTCCGAATGTCTTTGGTGTCCTAACCCTACTACCATGTCTTAGTTCTACATCTTCCACATTAGATCTTGACCGCTTACGTGACTTTGAATCTACATCCGCAGATTTTGAACTTGTTGCTTCATCTTCAATTCTATTGCTATAATTGTTTTCATCTTTATCATTTTCCTTACAAGGATATATGTTTTCAAAGAATATATCATTCCTTGATTCAATTGTTGTTCCCACAGTCATATCAGGTACTTCAGACTTGTGGATAACAAACCTATAAGCGCTGTTGTTCAGTGCATACCCAATAAAGATGTAATCGACCATTTTAGGACCAATTTTAACTTGTTTAGGTAGAGTCACTTCAACCTTCGCCAAACACCCCCACACTTTGAGATATTTGTATGAGGGTTTTCTACCTTTCCACAACTCATAAGGAGTAATATCATTACCTTTGCGTAGAATCTTGTTCAGTATGTAGTTGGCTGTCAAGACATCTTCCCCCCACATGTTCTGGGGCAACCCTAAACTAATCAAGAATGCATTCATCATATCTTTAAGTGTTCGATTCTTACGTTCAGCAATGCCATTATATTGTGGTGCATATGAAGCTGTTGTTTGATGAATTATACCACTCTCGTTGCATAATTCCTCTAATGGGGTTACATATTCGCCACCTCTATTGCTTCGAACTATCTTAATACGATAGCCTAATTGATTCTCGGCTTCATTCTTGAAGTTCTCAAAATATTCAATAACCTCATCTTTACTTCTCAAAAGATAAAGATAACAATATCTTGTGTGGTCATCGATGAAAGTGATAAAGTACTTCTTACCACCTCTAGTTTGCATAAATTTTAAATCACACACGTCTGTGTGAATTAATTCAAGGGGTTTTGTGTTCTATTTTACCGAATGAAACCATAGCTTCGTCATTTTTGCCTCAACACAAATCTCACATTTGTTTTGGGTATTGACTCCATTTAACTTTAGTAAACCTAAGTTTACTAATCTTTTTATAGTATTTAGATTCACATGACCTAATCTACAATGCCATAAATCAAAATACTCGGTCAAATAAGAGGAAGCATTAGCATTTTCATTAGCATTAGAAAACTTGGTTACATGGCGCATAGCCGAAGCATTAAGTTTAAAGAGTCCCTCCGTGAGGTTACCCTTACCAAGAAACCTATCAAACTTCTTTATGATAACTCTATCTGACACAAACACTAGTTTAAACCCAAAATTAACTAGTATAGAGCCCGAGATCAAGTTCTTCCTCATATCAGGAACATGAAGCATATTCTTCAAGGTGAGTGTTTATCCGGACATTAGTTTGAGGACCACTTCTCCAACTCCAATAATCTCAGATGAAGATGGATTTCACATGTTGAGCTTCCTCCCCTCAACAGCTTGGTAGTTCTTAAAGTGGCTCCTATTGGCGCCAACATGGGCGGTCGCACCGGTGTCGACGTACCAACCACCTCGGTTCTCAACGTGGTTGACCTCTTCGGTGACCACAACATCAAGATCGTCCTCTTTCCACACGGCGTTAATCTAGGCGATGTTGGCAACATGTTTTTTCTTCTTTTTAGACTTCGGCTTCCGGCAGTCCTTCGCTGTGTGCCCATGTTTGCCACAGTTGAAGCAATCACCATCAAACTTATTGGTTAGTTGCTTCCCTTTGTTATTGTTTTGGACACTTGGGCGAGCTCGTTTGATGGAGCCGCCTTGCTCCAACAGATTGGCCTTAGCATCGATCAGGCTATTTGGTTTATAATCATTCTTGCGCACGTCAGACTCGATGCGCAATTTCACAATTAAGTCTTCTTGTGCTTGAGGTAGCTCTTGAAGTCTTTCCAATGGGGGGGCAACTTCTCAATAACAGTTGCAACAGTAAAGGCGTCCGACAGGACCATCCCGTTGGCATTGACGTCATGAATAATAAGTTGGGACTCTTGCACTTATTCCATGATTGGCCTTGAATCAACCATCTTGTAGTCTAAATACTTGGCGACTACAAACTTCTTCGTACCTGCATCATCACTACGATACTTCTTTTCAAGTGCTTTCCACATCGCTTTTGATGTATTTACAACATAGTATAAATTGTACAAACTATCCTCTAAAGAATTTAGAATAAAGCTTTTACAAAGATAATCTCCATTGTGCCAGTTGTCATAGGCAGCTTGGACAGTAAAACTTGTCTGTTGTGCACTTGGCACTGGTGGCTCATCTTCCTTAAGGAAATTTGCGAAGCCAAGTGTCTTGAAATAGAACAACATCTTTTGTTGCCATTTTTAAAGTCGGCTCCACCAAACTTTGGCAGCTTCTCGGCGGTAGGCATCATCCTAGGCCCCGAGGTTATTCCAAAAAAGGAACCACTTGTGTTGAACCCGTAGGCTCCAACAGTAGATCCTAACATGAATCCTACGGTACCACTAAAAGTGGAACCAACGGTGCCACTCGAGGTGGATCTACCAGTAGTCAGAAAGGGGTTGTTAAACACCTAACCACTTCTTGTTGACATTGTTGAAGCATTGGTGTTGAACACTGTCGCGGTGACAGTTGATGACGTGGTTGAGCTAATGTTGTTCGCCATGGTCAAGGCGACGGTCGCGGAGGCAGTGGCTGTTGGGATTTGGTGCCTAAATCAAAGGCCCAGCGGAAGTGGTAAAACAAAAATTAATTCGATCTGAATCCCTATGAGGATAGATCGAGCTACGTATATACAAATATAAAACGAAGCACAAGAAGATACGAGAAACATACCCTTGTAGTCCGTTGATTAAATGGTGTTCTTCTCTTGAGCGATTCCCCAAGCTTTAGTTGATTTCCCTACGATCCAATCCGCTCCAAGCTCTTGGATGATCCAATGCCGAAAACACCGCGTCTCTACTTGCCATGCACCGGAGAAACGATCGAAATGACTATACATCGTTATCCTCCAAGGATACAGATATAACAAGTTTATAGGAGATAATCTAAAATGTGATTATAACACTCCAAGTGTATAACTCACAATCTCACAATTTGTCTTGAATTTTCTCCAAGGAAAAACAAGAAGAAATGAAGAAGAAAAAAAAGACTTTGGAAAAACTATTTTTCCTCTCTCTCTTGCAAAGTCACGGATGAATCAAGATGGTTGTAAGTGAGAGTTAGTCTTCTTTCCTTTTATTCTTAAATCAATCTCAGCAAATCACCTTTACAATATAAAAAGGAGATTCGATGTCCCCTAAGGAAAAACAACTCATGATATTAAATCATGAAGTCTTCCACCGCAATAGGTGGAAGACAAGGGGGCGGCCATCTAGAAGGATAGGAAGAGTTCGGTCTGTTTCGGACTCCCATGAGTCCAAACAGATAAAATCCATTCCCGATCCGATGTATTTATATTAATTAATTAATCCAATTAATTAATCATATCAAATACAATATAATATAATTAATTTCTCCAAGAAATAATTATATCTATGAATTAAACTAATCACCCAATAATTTATTTAATTTATTAGGCCGTAAATTAATTTATCCAATAAATTAATTTAGACATCCAATGTCCCAAAATTAATTAGACATCCAATGTCCAATATTTATAAAGAGAGAATAAGCTCGATTCATTCTGTCGTCAATCCCATTGCGCGACTCGGTAGGTCCGTCTCAGTTAGCAATGGGAGGAACCAAAGAGTAGTAGCACCACCTAGCCAGCCTGGCGGCCTACACTGTACCCCAACTGAGAACGAATGATTGGGATCATTCAAGAACCATTCTGTCGTGAATACCAGTATATGTATAAACCCTTCTTTCAAATGTCTCGATCAAGTTATAGGGTCACGGTCAGTCAAACCTTATCCGTACTTGACGCTATGCATGAGTTAATGCAAATCGAGATCATCGACCTCTCGTGTATCCAATACAACTAGCTCCAATGCTTTGGCCAAAGACTTATGATTTCATCTGCCAATAACCGCATAGGACATATAACCCGTTCACTAACAGGAGAAAGAATTCTATCTTGGTATTCAGTTGGACCTGCTACTTGCCCGTCAAGGTTGAATCCCGCCTTTCGATTTACAGGGCCGAACTACTCTAATGAAAATCTTGATGTCACAAGCACATCCCTACTAAATCCTCATGTCGAAGGTTCACGAATACCTATCACAACCTTTCGATTCTGTCATTGATTGTCCCGGAGTGAAATCCGTGTGACGAATCGAGGGTGAGTCGGTTCGAGTATACTAATCTAATTAGCATACCTATAACGTGTGCTCCCACTAACCATTAGTGTTCGACAAGCACTCTCAATGTCAAAGAACACGTCATACAAGTCTTCACATAAACTTAATACCCAATCAAGTTTCATCGACTTGTGAACAATTAAGTATTTGAGCTATAAACCTTTCCAGCGCCGACCCCCTTATCCAATTAGAAGTGGAATGTTTTGCCTTCAAATACACGAACTAGTTTCTATATATATATTTACGAGTTAGGAATGCCAGTAACTACCAGTAAATAAAGAAACATCCATTTGCCTTATGATAATGAATTACATAATAACAAGTACAATCCCCTCACTCAACATCCTCTGAGTGGCATTCGAGGGCATACTCCTAATAATATCCCACTTGCACTCAATGCCACACACTATGGTATATAATACCTATGTTCTCCAGATGACGCTCCAAGCTAATCTGAGGAAGTGGCTTGGTCAGTGGATCAGCGACGTTGTCGGCTGAGTCTACTCTATGCAGCACAATGTATCCTTTGCGAACAAATTCTCTTACGAGATGATACTTCCTCTCAATGTGTTTGGTACTATTGTGAAACATCGGCTCCTTAGCCTGTGCTACAGCTACATCATTGTCGTAGTACAGTGGAACAGGCAGCTCAGCACATGTTATCACTTGAAGTTCTCCCAAAAACTTCTTAATCCAGAACCATTCCTTAGAAGCCTCCGAGGCTGCTTGATACTCAGCCTGACAGGTGGAATCAGCAGTCGTGTTTTGCTTGGCACTACGCCAAGATACTGCTCCTCCATTAAGAGTAAATATGTATCCAGAAGTAGACATTGAATCGTCCTTCTGTCCTTGGAAGTCCGAATCAGTGAATCCCATCACATCCAATTCTCCACCACCATACATAAGAACCATATCTCTAGTCCTTCTCAAGTACTTGAGAACGTTCTTTACGGCAGTCTAATGTTCCCTACCTGTGTTTGCCTGAAACCTACTTAACATGCTCACAGCATGCGCAATGGTATATTACTCATTTCCTTTCGTTGTTCCTCACTTTGAGGACACATCTTCGAGGAGAGTTTTATTCCATGTCGCATCGGAAGGAACCCTCTTTTAGAATCATCCATCTTAAATCGCTTTAATATTTTATCTATGTAGAGGGATTGAGAAAGACCTATCGTTCTCTTCGCTCTATCCCAGTAGAGGCGAATACCAAAAATATAGGTTGCTTCTCCCAAGTCTTTCATGGAGAAATTACTCGAAAGCCAAGCTTTCACAGAACTGAGCATTCCCACATCATTTCCTTTTAGTAGAATGTCATCTACATATAGTACTAAGAATGCGATCTTGCTCCCACTAACCCTCTTGTATACACAAGGTTCCTCTTCATTTTGCATGAAGTTAAACTCTTTGACTGCCTCATCAAAATGAAGGATCCAACTACGCGACGCTTGCTTCAGTCCATAAATGGAACGCTGAAGCTTGCACACTTTCTGAATATCAAGCTCGAACACAAAGCCTTTAGGCTGCTCCATATAGATTTCCTCCTCAAGGAATCCATTAAGGAAATCCATCTTTACGTCCATTTGCCATATCTCATAATCGTGGTAGGTAGCTATAGCAAGCAGCATGCGAATAGACTAGATCATAGCCACAGGCGAGAAGGTATCGTGGTAATCGATCCCTTCCTTTTAGGTATAACCCTTAGCCACAAGCCTGGCCTTATAGGCGTCAACCTTGCCATCCCCATCAGTCTTTGTCTTGTAGATCCACTTGTTCCAATAGGCACTATGCCCTCGGGGCGGTATACTAGAGTCCATACCAGATTGACATGCATCGAGTCTATCTCAGCTTCCATAGCTTTACGCCATTTCGCGGAGTCTACATCCACCATCGCTTGGTCATAGGTCGTTGGGTCGGTCTCTTGGCTATCACTTGGAACCTCATGGAGACCCAGCTCCTCCAAGTGCACAAGTCCATACCTCTCAGGTAAATAAGACACATTATTAGACCTATGAGGTGGTTGTACTTGTGTTTCAGAAGGTTCGGTTCTAATTTCTTGCACAGGTGTCTCCTGAGGAGTTTCATTGTATTCTTCCAAAGAAATACTTCTACCTGCTCCGCCTTCCTGAATGAACTCATCTTCCAGGAAATGTGCTTGAAAAGCAACAATGATCTTTCGATCTTCGGGAATGTAGAATAGATAACCCATTGTCCTAGACAGGAATCCAATGAAATGTCTGTTTGCGGAGCTCGCTTCCAACTTTTCCACCTTAGTCTTCTTGACATAGGCGGGACATCCCCAAATCCTAATATGATTAAGACTTGGTTTCCTGCCCTCCCACATCTCATGTGGAGTTTTAGGAACGGATTTGGAAGGACATCTGTTCAAGATATATGCAGCAGTCAGGAGTGCATACACCCACAGGTAAATCGGTAAGTCAGTATAGCCCAGCATGGAACGACCATGTTCAACAAGGTCCGATTCCTTCTTTCTGACACATCATTTAACTGAGGAGTACCTGGAGGTGTTAGTTGTGATACTATTCCATGTTCCTTAAGGAACTCGTCAAACTCCATACTCATATACTCGCTAACTCGGTCCGACTGAAGTGCTTTGATATGATTTCCAGCTTGTTTCTCGACTAGGGCCTTAAATTCCTGGAATTTCTCAAAGGCCTCGGATTTATGTTTCATTAAGTATACATAACCATATCTAGTATGATCATCTATAAACGTAATGAAATACTGATATCCATCACGCGCTGATTCCAAAGCACCACATATGTAGGTATGGATTAATCACATAGTTTATCAGCGGATGTTTCAAAAGTCCCTGTGAAGGGGGACTTAGTCATTTTGCCTTTAAGGCAAGATTCACAAGTAGGAAAGGGATCCGATCCCAATGGATCCATGAGTCCATCCTTTTCTATTTTGTAAATCTTGGTCTGACCAACATGACCCAGTCTAAGATGCCATTTCAAAACTTGATTAGTTTCATCCCTACCGCGCTTCCTAGTCATAATATTCACGACTTTGTTACTAAGGTTTAGATGATACAGTCCATTAAACAATGTAGCAGTGCCCACTAGTTTATCTCTATAATAAATTTTGCAGAAACCATCACCAATGAAAAATGAAAAGCATTTCCGATCCATGACCAGAATGGATACAATATTTTTATGTCCCTTGGGCAAAACAAGTACATCTTCTAAAGTCTGAACAAAACCGGATTCTAAACCCAAAAGAAGCGATCCTATGTCGGTTGCCTCGACACTATGCCTGCTTCCGACAGTGATCATTACTTACTTAGCTCCATGCTTCTTAGTTTGTTCCAGATCCTGATTCACGGTACAAATATGAGAACTATCACCAGAATCTAGTATCCATGAAGTAGAAAATATAGTAGCATAACAATTTGTTTCCAAAACTAAAAGTTCTGTACCTGAAGTGCTATGAAGAATTGGACAGTCTCTAGCCCAGTGGCCCAACTCACCGCATTTGAGACAAACATCCTTCTTCTTTCTCTTTGGAACCATAGAGGCCTTGCCCTTACCCTTAAGGTCGTTGACTTGTGGTCCCGTCCGCTTTTTGGTCTTTTTCTTCTTATTCTTGGACCTCCGAGATCCAGAAGAAATCACAAGGGCAGACTCCTTCATCCCCGGAGTCTTCATCTAAGACTGAGCAGCCACTAGTTTTTTCATTAGCCCAACTAAGTTAAATGCGATCTCATTGCAGTTGAAGTTCATAACAAACTGTGAGAAGGAATCAGGGAGAGATTGTAGGATAAGGTCGGTCTGAAGAGAAGTATCCATCTTAAAATCAAGAGCCTCCAATCTCTCGATCATGGATATCATTTTGAGGATGTGTTCCCCAACCTTCTCACCTTCTTTCATCCTTGCACCGAACAGTTGCTTGGATATCTCATATCTAGTAGTTCGACTATGCTCACCATAAAGCTCGGTTAAGTGAGATAGAATCTGCCAAGTAGAAGTCATTTTCTCATTAGCTCTCTGAAGCTCATTAGACATAGAATCCATCATGTAAGCACGGACTTTTACGTCATCCTTAACCCACTTTTCGTGGTTTTCAATCTCTTCCTAATTGGCTCTTGTCCGCACTGGAGGCGCCGGAATGTCTGTCTCCAAGACGTATCCCAGTGCCTCTATACTGAGGACTATCATCAGATTGCGGAGCCAATCCACAAAGTTAGGTCCAATCAAGGTGTTCTTTTCTAGTAGAATTGCGAGTGGGTTCATTGTCATATTGAGAGTTATGTCTGCATTAAGTACGACAGATTAATTAGTGACTCGTTTAATTATGATCTGAGTATAGAATTAAGGTCTTTTCTATTCTTTTTACCCAACTCCCACTATTTCTATCGGAATAACACACTCCCATGTTAAATCCGGAAGTATCGTTCGCCCTACTTCATAGTGGTGATCGAGTTCTTTATAAATCTTAATAGATGGAAATCGAACAGGTTTATAGTCTATTAATTTTCATAAAGTGGTGTCCAACACCAACCCATCTAATGGATGATTCGATCTTCTTTTTCCCCTTGTTCACTCCCCTCAACCTATACGGTTTCTATGGTTTGTGAACAAGTTAAGCTTATACCATCGACGCAAATCAGTTTCACAATTGAATCTTATCCGGCAACCTATCAGGTTTCTAGGGATAAAATTTGCTCCAACCGAAGGGATCCAATGCGCTCCCGGTAATTTATCCATCCTCCCTGAACGACTACCCCGATAACTTGAAAGCATAGCACATCCGGTTTGGATTTTAATTTCACGAAAGCTCGATGGAGGGAAGGAAAACTATGAAACCTTATAAACTTAATAATTTGTTGTGGGAGAATTTTCGCGATTTATATTACACTTTGCACATTAATTCATTTAAGCGCATTTGTAGCATTCATACAATATGAATAAACATTAACAACCTAGTTGCTACCAACATGTACTTCATGGACCGTTCCTAGAATCAAAAACTCCGTAATCTAATTACAAGTCTTCGGTCTTGAATCTTCATATTCTCGAACGGATCTTCCTCCGGTCTTTGTCATTACATATAAATTTTACATTGAAAATTTCATCCTAGATACAAATATTTCTAGTAAAATAAATAGGCTCAAAACAGCCTTTACAACCCAATCGAATAAAACTGAACGATTCAAAACTAAGTCCATGAACCACATCCCCATTCAAAAGCATTCATCCAATAAATACTATATAAACGGATAAATTAGAGATACATTGATCCAATCAACATATAAACAACAAATAGAATCGATCCAATCAATTCACACAACCGGTAATATGAAAACGTTCAAAATAATTCGGTCGTCAACAAGTATTCTAATTAATCAATACTCCCTTATAAAATGAAATACCATAAAAAATTTAATCATATTAAATCCAATTTAATACGCGGCCTGTGGCGATTGGCACGGTCGAGTTGTCCCGACAGTCTCCAAACTGCCTGCCGGACACGGCCCGTGCTGAATGGCACGGTCGGGTTGTCCCGACAGTCTGCCGGCCTGGCACGGCCCGTGCCGAACGGCACGGTCGGGTTACCCCGAAAGTCTCCGAGAATGGCCTGCCTGGCACGGCCCGTGTCATATGACACGGTCGGGTCAACCCGGCAGTTTCCCACCTTTCGTCCGAAAAGTCGTCCAACGACGATTCGGGACTAGATTTTTGACCGGATATCCAATATCAATATTTTTCGACTTTCATATCTACAATATAAATCACATTTCCTAGAAATTAAAGGTTTATATTTGGACATGAACTTATGAAAAATAAACTACAATGAACGAAAAACATACACCACGATTATGACTATAAATGATTCCAAATCATTCACCATCTAATCAAGCATTCCAAATGCCAAATATCGTATATACGATCGCAAGACCTACGCTCCGATACCACTGTTGGGATTCGGTGCCTAAATCAAAGGCCCAGCAGAAGCGGTAAAATAAAAATTAATTCGGTCTGAATCCCTACGAGGTTCGATAGAGCTACGTATATACGAATATAAAACGAAGCACAAGAAGATATAAGAAACATACCCTTGTAGTCCGTTGATTAAATGCTGTTCTTCTCTTGATCAATTCCCCAAGCTTTAGTTGATTTCCCTACGATCCAATCCGCTCCAACTCTTGGATGATCCAACGCTGAAAACACCGCGTCTCTATGATGAGTCGATTTTTGATCAACTCATTCTATTCTATTGAGTCGTGTTTTTGTTTGCTTTTTAATGTTTTTGTTCTCTTTTACGCGTGGTATGTTGTTTTTTTGTTTTGAAGGCAGCCGGACGAATATTGTGGTGAAATATACGCTTTTATAGCCAATATTGGAGTTTATGACGATCAAGAGCAAGAATGGGGCCTGCGTATTTTCTAAATTCCAAAATCATCACTGCGAATTGGGATGTGTTATCCATTTATAAGGATTCCTCGTAAAATTAACTTCGAAACGGTATATCATACGCTAAATTCCGAGGTGTATTGATACAAGAACGAATGATCAAGCCGAAGAAGACCAAAAACCGGAGTCAAAACAAGAAAAACGACCCGGGCTGCGCCAAGCAACTCGACCGTGTCACAGGACACGGCCGGGTTACGCATCCAGTCGATTTAGTGAAGTACAACACGGGTTGTGTGACATGACACGGCCGGGTCCGATGGACAGAGAACTTTTTGCCATTTCCAGGACAGTATGACACGGGCCGTGTCACTTTTAGGTGCAAGTCCATTTCTTTGACATTTTTACACGATTTGGAGCATTTTTCTTGGTCTTTTGGCTTTATAAAAAGGGGTTGGAGACCTTAAGATGAGATATTCTAATCTTGTGTGAGATATTGTGTGGAAAAACACATGATTTAGGGAGAAAAAACCAAAAAGGGAGAAAAAAAGAGATTGTTCATGATCTTCATTGTATGTTCATTATTTGGAAGAATACATTTTGTGAGTGATTATAAGTCCTTGTATCATTTGTTGTGAGTTCTTGAAGGAAGATCATCAAACCTTCATCTGGAATTCGATTTCGGCTTTTACAAGGGAAGTTTCTACCATATTTTGTTTTACAATTTCCATTATTGTTGAAATAATCATGTGTAGCTAATCTTTTCATATGGGTTTTTAGATTGAGCTACACACATGTTGTCGATTGTTAGTTTCAATTGATTTTCCAGGTAGAGTTTGGGGTTGTTCCTCTTTGTTTGTTCTTCGCATAAGAACTTTTGATTTAGATCATCAAACCTATTTCATTGTTGTTATTATTGTTAAATCGAGGGTTGTTGTCAGTGTTCGCCATCAAACGACCCGATAGAAGCTATTGTAAATGTTCTAAATCTTTTTCTGCGATCTTTTAGCGAACTACTCCATCATAGGTATTTGCTAGTCGATTGTTAGTAGAGATTCGTCCCCATCAAAGGAGTTTCCCTTATTTTCGATAAGAACAATCGTGATTTTTAGAATTACCGCCATCAAACGGATTTCTTTTAATCGTGAGCAATCGATAGTTCCAAACCTTATTTATTTGAGTATCGAAAATAATAATTGATTACGTGTGTGTCGGTGATTCTAAACTCTCATATCATTCTCATAATTGTAATCTCTTAATTATCCAACCTTTAATTCGGTGTTGTTAACGTTTCATTTATTCTAATTTTCTGCGTTGTGATTGTAATCCTATCAAATCTTTGGTGTATTTTACTTTATTTTACTTTCGTTAATTCGACTATTTGCCGAACATTATTGAATTTCAAACCATTTCCAACTCCTCGAGAGATCGACCTCCGAGTTATTTGCCGCTTCCTACAAAAGCGATTCGTACACTTGCGAGTTTTTAATTTGTTCATCAAGTTTTTGGCGCTATTGTCGGGGAGTTGGCGTTTAATTTTTGATCTTGTTTTAAAAATAGTTGAATCATTTTTCTTAATCATTTTTTTGTTTTCACTATTTTCGACAAACTATAAAAATTTGCTCTAACTTCTCTTGTTTATGCTTGGTAGGAGATCGTTGGAAAACCCTATTTTTCCACCAATAGATGAGGTCCAAAGAATTAGAGGACCAAAAACAATAGCCACATCATCAATGGCAAACGGCAAAGAGAATCCGGATCTTGAAGAGCGACTTTTGCTCCAAGAAGAAAACCCTCGTCAACCGAGGCATGAGAATGTTGCCCAAAATTTAGATGAAGAAAACATCCATCAACCGAGGTTTCCGAGATATGAGAATATTGGGTGCAATCAAGGGATACCCGAAGCTCAACAAGGGAGATATTTTTATCCGAGACAACCACACGTTGGAGTGCAATATGGAGCGAACTATTATCCCGGGCCTCAATATGGGATGAAAGCAAACTACAATATGCCGTAACAACCTATGGTTGAGCATCTAATGCGGGACTATGCAAAGCCCGTGGTTAACACCGCCATTTCGTGCATCCAATTAGCACCGACAGCAAGGAACTACCACATCAGCGGATTTCACATCGAGCAATTGCCCTCATTTCATGGATTAGCATGTGAGGACCCATTTTCGTTCATCCGAGACTTCTATGTGGCAATTGACAACTTGCCATTAAATGGGTTGAGCGAGGATCAACTAAGAATAAAGTGCTTCCCTTATACACTCAAGGATGGGGTGAAACAATGGTTGATGACTTTGTCACCGGGCTCACTAAGAACATGGGATGAAGTTTACGACAAATTCATTACCAAATACTTCTCTCATTCGAAGACTACACAATTGAGAACTCAAATATCAACATTTGGACAACAAGAGGGAGAGGCATTTCACGAAGCATGGGACCGATTCAAGATGCTCCTCATTCAATGCCCACACCATCATTATCCGCTTCAACTACTTAATCAATTCTTATATGATGGGTTGACTCAATATTGCCAAGGTGCGGTGGATAACGCAGCCGGTGGTTCATTTTGGGGGTTAACGGAGAGACAAGCGTATGATGTGTATAAAACGTTGGGAGCTAATTCACAACAAAAAAGTGTTCGTGTTCGTAGGGGAGCTTGGAACCGAGTAAGTGAGAAGGACGAGATGCAATCTAAAATCGATGAGTTAACGAAGGAACTAAGACAACTCAAGACTCAAAATAAATCTTCAAGCTCACGAGTTTGCGAGATTTGCGAAGCACCCGGACATGATGCTAATTCTTGCCCACATACTTTTCCGGAAGAACAAACCAAGCAAGTGAATTGGGCTATGGGACAAAGCACGGGAAGGCCCGAATGGGAGGAGAGGAGAAATAATTATGGCGGAAATGCAAGAAATGCACCTCTCCCGAACACCAATCATCCTGGGCTAAGAAACTATCCGAATTTCTCATGGAGAAACAACAACCCGATGCTATACGACACAAGCGTTCAAGCTCAATACAACGGAGGAAACTGTTGTGAGGGAATGCCTCACACTATGCCGCAAGTGCACGGTGTCAACAAGTAATAAAGTGATAAGTAAAGTATCGTTCCCTCGAGGACTGATTTCACTAAGCACCAAAATATAGTCAACTCACAATTTTATTTGAAGAACAATTAATTGGAATTTATACCTAAACTAATTGCCGAAAATAAATAATAGTACTAATAATAATAATAATACTAATAAGGGTGTAGGATTATGATTTTCACCTCAAACAATCAGGAATGATATTTATTCAATTCAATTCACTTTTATTCAATTGATTGTAAGCCAGGAATTCCTAAATTATTCTAAAGCCTTTCCCAAGGTCGATAGAAAATACTACGAATTATTAACTCGATATATCCCTATTCGAATTAAATAATTAATAGCTAAAACAGTTCAAGAATCCCCACAATAAATAGGCTTCACAATTCCATGAGTATATCCCTATCTCACGAAAATTATGATTCGTCTCACAGGAACTATACCTAAATTTCATCTCCCGAATCCATAAAGACATTCAAAACAAATTAACTGTTGGCCAGACAATTAAAAAGCATTAAGAACAGTAAGAAGAATCCAATTCAATAGAATAACGAGTAAATTGAAATAATAATAAATAATCAAACCGTCATGAAATTGGCTACAATCAAAATCCTACTTGAATAGATCTAGGAACTAAGATGCAGAAAAACCGTAGGGATCCGTAGTCTTGTCGTCGCCCACAAATCTCCTCCTTGTGTTCTTCGCCCTAGCTCTAATCCACCTCCAGATTCCTTCTGATCGATCCTCTCTTCTTCAGCCCTAAGATGCTTATTTATAGTCGTCCTCAGCCTCCAAAACGCGTCCGTGTGATTAGGTCGAGAACAGGCTCCAAAACGGCCCAAAACCGCGCAGAACAAACCAAAACCGCCCCGTGGGCCGCGGCTCACTTAATCTGTGCCGCGGCTCACGGCACTCAGCGGGATGCCTGGGCGCTGTTTATTTCTTCTGTGCCGCGGCTCACTATATTTGTGCCGCGGCACTGAGTCTGATTTACTCGGCACTCTGCTAGTCTCCTGCGTGCGCCGCGGCTCGGCTCATGGGTGCCGCGGCTCTTGACCAAAAGCTCATTTCGCCGTTTTCATTGTTTGGCTTAGGACTCGATTTCCTGCAAAACATAAAAATAATGCATTAAAAGCTCATTTATGCTGATTTAGGCTCAAGATGGATATAAATTAATGATATAAAAGTGCATAAAAATACGCCTAACAAATACCCCCAAACTTGAGGCTTTGCTTGTCCTCAAGCAAAAGTTATCAATTTCAAACAAAAGAATATCGTGAATAATCGTGCAACTCATAGTGCTCAACCTAATCAATACTAACCTGAAATTCTCTCTGAATAATACGAGTATCGTAATAGCGAGCTACACTCAGAACACTGATTCCACAAAGTAACCAAGTTCAGTCCTAATCACTCGTTCATGAAGAAAATCCAGCTCAAAGATTAACAAACGTGAATCTAATCGACCGTCAAATATGAAAGGTTAAAATAAACAAACTAGTTCGTCGTTCCACGCCTAATGGCAAAGTTTTCACGAGTTTCATAACAAATAACCCTGACAAGATTCCCTTATATATATGCTCAAGAAATTGATTCGAGCTGACCACTAGGTTCGGATCTCGGGATGTTTCATCGGGATAATCCTAGGGTGGAACTTCCATTCTCATGTATTGGGAAACCGTTTGACGTAAAAGACACTCATGGAGCACACGGATGCTTCTAGTTACTAAGTTCCCCTCCACAGCAGAGAAACAACTCGAATAGCTAATTCTTGCATGTTCGAATCAAGGTCGCTGTTTTACGCGAGAGTAAACAACGGGTCACGCGAATACTCCCGGTTACTAGGCTCCCTATCATTGGCATATGCAAAATTTCTAAATCACTAGTCTAATCAGGGTCGTCGTTTTACGCGAGAGTAAACAACGGGTCACGTGAATACCCCCGGTTACTAGACTTCCCATCATAGAACAACTAATATCTCGACTTTTTGGAAAAACTGTCCGACACTAAACTGAAATTAAGTGCCCACACGACTTATGTTACTGTACGACTAGCTAACCGAAAAGTTTAACCAAACGTATAAACGGTGATTTGAAAACACGTATGTCTCCTTTCTTATCTGCTAAAATTTCTACAAAAACGATAAAATTTCGGACCTAATTGAATACTCAACAGAAACAGATATCTCTGACTGCAACTCGACCAAAAGTCAACCGTTTCTTCCAAGAGAAATCAGTATCGTAACATCAGTTTTACACATGGAAGCACGAAAAATTCACGATAAATTCACGTTTTTAAGCAAAACCATCAACACCATGCAAGGACAATAAAGCATTCGCAATTTATAAGCAAGAAAAATTAAGAAAATTATCGCATGCATCAATTTATTCCACTACACATAACTTCCTTAATAATAAAACTCATGTGAAAATAAAAGAGATAAGGAAAAGTGAAACTTATTCCAAATATCTTCTTGAATGCCAGCACATGTCTGAGTGGAAACGTCGATCAATCCATACTTCAAATAACGCTCAGCATCACGAGGGACCCCCAAACTTAGTCTCTAGTCATGAAATAACAGTAGACATTAAATCAAGAAAGACTAGAATCTGAAGAATAATAACTCATTGGGGTTAAAAAATTATATTAGAGAAATGAGGGCCAACAAGAATACACGAATCCAAACGAAATACAAAACAAAGGAAAATAATTAATAACGAAAAATCAAATAAAAACAACTAACTAGAAAGCAAGTAAAAATGATGGGTTGCCTCCCATCCAGCGCTCTATTTTACGTCTTGAGCACGACGTGGCGGAAAAAATCTAACGTGGTTTCTTTCTAGGGAGATTGCCAAATGCCCCCTTCTTGCAATCAATAAGCCTCTTATTCCACAAGGGAGGCTTTGGCTCATGCCCGGTTGCCAAAAATAATGAATAAGAATAATTATGCGGACAACCAAAAAATGATGGAAGAATATAATAGTGATAAGGCATGAAAAAATAAGCAGAGTTCGAATGGGCAAATAATAAAGAATTATCATGCACAACCTCATTAGAACTCGAAGAATCAGCCTCAACAAAATCATGAGTAATGGGGTCAATCTCTCCCATTATGGTTTTAGGAAAAATTATGCGTGGCACCGTTAATAAAATTTTTGGCACAAAAGTATTCACCTTATTAGTCGAAGTTTGATGACAATTTAATGGAATTTCTTTGGAAACATCATCAATGGTAACTTCTTCTACAGGCTCATCACACTTTATGTAATTATCAGGTGCTGGGGGATCGACCCTAAAACTCAACATGTCATTCTTCTCAACCTCCCCCTCAACTTCACTACTAAATATATGAGCTGGAAAATAACCGTAGTGAACTTCAAGACCACGACGTGCACATTCTAGCTCAAAAAGGGTACTATCAGGATTTTTAAGAGTGTCTACACATTGTTCAAGCATGGTCTTTTGTTTCGGGGGAGGGATCAATTGACCTATTTGGCAAATTATTAAGAACATCGAAATTTATGAAATGCCAAGGGCCACGATACTCAAAGGAAAACATAATGAAGAAATAAAAATATAGAGACTAAAAAAAGAAAAACTTCAAATTAAAATTAGAGTCGCTTGGTATTGATATTAGCGAAAAATCAGTCCCCGGCAACGGCGCCAAAAACTTGTTGTGAGGGAATGCCTCACACTATGCCGCAAGTGCACGGTGTCAACAAGTAATAAAGTGATAAGTAAAGTATCGTTCCCTCGAGGACTGATTTCACTAAGCACCAAAATATAGTCAACTCACAATTTTATTTGAAGAACAATTAATTGAAATTTATACCTAAACTAATTGCCGAAAATAAATAATAGTACTAATAATAATAATAATAATAATAATAAGGGTGTAGGATTATGATTTTCACCTCAAACAATCAGGAATGATATTTATTCAATTCAATTCACTTTTATTCAATTGATTGTAAGCCAGGAATTCCTAAATTATTCTAAAGCCTTTCCCAAGGTCGATAGAAAATACTACGAATTATTAACTCGATATATCCCTATTCGAATTAAATAATTAATAGCTAAAACAGTTCAAGAATCCCCACAATAAATAGGTTTCACAATTCCATGAGTATATCCCTATCTCACGAAAATTATGATTCGTCTCACACGAACTATGCCTAAATTTCATCTCCCGAATCCATAAAGACATTCAAAACAAATTAACTGTTGGCCAGACAATTAAAAAGCATTAAGAACTGTAACATCCGTGTTTTCTATTTTCGGTAATTTCTATTTTTGGTGTATGTTCGTTTCAGACAACTCGCTTAGCACTGTTTTGGAATTCTGAATCTATTTTGTTCTTGGAGTTTTTCCGTCTGGTCGAGTTTCGATGATGTTTTTGCATAATTTCATCTTGAATTATATCTTGTCGCATGTGCTTCGATTCTCGTAAAACTTGTTCGTTTTCGTTGTTTCTTGATTTGTATAAGTTTGTATGGTTGATCTGGTCGTGTTGAAACTTTTGGTTTGTTAATCCGACGTTGTATCGCGATTTTTCGGGCATTTGGGTCATTCTTGTAATTTTCATAAGTTTGGGGAATTTCGCTTTATTTGTTTCGTTTCAGACTCTCTAGTGATCGAGATTTTATTCTCTTTCAACGCTCAACTTTGTCATCTTGATTATTACGTGTTTATGATTCCGGATTCTGGTCTTGCTTCGTTTTTCGGCACTTTTGCTGCTGGCGCAGTGCATCGCGTGCGATCAATTGCCGCCCGAGTAGCGCATGCAACTCTGGACTTACTTGCGTGCGCTATCATCGCGGTGGTTAGCGACGCTAACTCGGGGTTAAGAGCGTGCGCTAACGATTTCATGCAGGGGATGAGGTTCGATGCTTGATCGACCGGTAGCGACGCTAATCGCCGTAACGCACGCTAATCCCTAGTACTAGCGCACGCTAACCATGTTAGCTTGCGTACGCTAATCGGAGGACAGAGGCGATCGTTACGCCACGCCGCTAGCGCACGCTAATGCTTGTGCGTAGCGTGCGCTAAGGTGTTTTTATATAAATAGATAACGATCCAACTTCGTCATTTTTCCTTCATTTCTTATCCTTCTCGGCTTTGAGCGATTCCAGGCGAGGGTTAGGGCCGATTCCGACTGTAGATCATCATTCACTACCACCGTGCATTCCTTGCGTGAATTCTTCAAGTTCCTAATCACTTTCCACCATCCGAATCAAGGTAAAAATTCCCAAAACCCTTGTTTTGAGATTTTGGGGGGAATTTGGGGATTTCTTGGGATTTGACTCTTATAGTCCGAATTATCACTGGGTTATCGCTAGACTTCGGTTGTGTACTTGTAATCCTTCGTTTTATTGATGATTTGTGGTTTTGGACTTCAAGTTTTCCATGTTCGTCACTTATAGTCGACGATACCCAAGTCATGACCGACAAATTGTTCCAGCGGGTAGAATTAGGATTTATTCTTACCTTTCCGCGTTATTGAGACTTGTGTATACCGTTATTGTGTTAGGAACGGATTTGGAAGGATTTTGCGGACCAAAACCTATTCCTTCGTCGTTTCCTTCGTTTCATTTCATTCAAGGCAAGTACATGTATTACATTTCGTTATGTATGTTGTGATTTTCGAAATAAATGATGAACTGTGATTTTCGGGTGCGTGAGTTGTGTTCCTTCCACCAGGAGTGTCCGACGGGATGTCTGGGGGTCGATACTAAGGGGTACGGCCGTGGAAGTGGACTTGGGTGCGTGTGTGATTGAACTTCCACCCGGAGTGTCCGACGGGATGTCTGGGGGTCGATACTAAGGGGTACGGCCACGGAAGTGGTATCCCACCCGGAGCGTTCGACGGGATGTCTGGGGGTCGATACTAAGGGGTACGGCCACGGGATACCAGTTGTGATTTTGTGATATCGTGATGATTGGAAACTGATTTGATTGCCAATGTAGTATTCCGGAATATATATATGGCAAATGACTTATGTTTGAGATGATTGTGTAAAAACCGTATTTTGTATATAATGTTGTGTAATTGTGTACTTGCACTAGCTATTCTAATGCTAACCCCTTAAATGGGGGAAATGCGTCTTATGCATTTCAGGTACCGGGAGAGCTGAGGAGCAGGCACGGGGCACGCACGCAAAGGATGGGATGGCTTGATGATATGGCTCGAGTCTGTATTTTTATGTCGTGTCGTTGCATTTGTCGAGTACCGGAGTTAGACTGTTTACTTTGAAACTTGGTTTAAGTCCCCTGCGTGGGCAATGAATTGGTATTTATCTTATATTCATGTACTCCGTTAAAATGTTTTGGCCGAGGCCACGACCTTACTTACTTTTGAATGCATCATTTGGGATTATATTGTGGTTTATGTGTCAAGTGTCAGCCTGGTAGACCTCACGAGGGTTCTACGGCGTGTAATGTCCCATTTGTAAATTGGGGTTTTACAAGAACAGTAAGAAGAATCCAATTCAATAGAATAACGAGTAAATTGAAATAATAATAAATAATCAAACCGTCATGAAATTGGCTACAATCAAAATCCTACTCGAATAGATCTAGGAACTAAGATACAGAAAAACCGTAGGGATCCGTAGTCTTGTCGTCGCCCACAAATATCCTCCTTGTGTTCTTCGCCCTAGCTCTAATCCACCTCCAGATTCCTTCTGATCGATCCTCTCTTCTTCAGCCCTAAGATGCTTATTTATAGTCGTCCTCAGCCTCCAAAACGCGTCCGTGTGATTAGGTCGAGAACAGGCTCCAAAACGGCCCAAAACCGCGCAGAACAAACCAAAACCGCCCCGTGGGCCGCGGCTCACTTAATATGTGCCGCGGCTCACGGCACTCAGCGGGATGCCTGGGCGCTGTTTATTTCTTCTGTGCCGCGGCTCACTATATCTGTGCCGCGGCACAGAGTACAGTTTACTCGGCACTCTGCTAGTCTCCTGCGTGTGCCGCGGCTCAGCTCATGGGTGATACGGCTCTTGACCAAAAACTGTTGTTTTCGCCCGTTTTTCATTGTTTCGGCTTCCGGACTCCGATTTCCTGCAAAACATAAAAATAATGCATTAAAACCTCATTTATGCTGATTTAGGCTCAAGATGGATATAAATTAATGATATAAAAGTGCATAAAAATACGCCTAACAGAAACCGAGCCCAACAAGCAACACAAAGTGAACAACCTCCATAACAAAGAACTCTCTTGAGAAGAGTATTGCGGCATTCATTAATGAAAGCAATAAAAGGTTCGAATCTTTAGAAGCTTCGGTGAAGAAAATGGAAATTCAAATTGGGCAACTTGCTACCGTTGCACGTAGACAGGAAAGGGGTAAACTAACAATTCAACCCGAGCAAGCTCAAGCTATTACCACCATCCGAAGTGGTAAAGTGATAAATAAAGAGACAATTCCAGAAGCAAAAGAGAGGGGCGGTGAGAAAGGAGACGAGTCGGAAAATCAAGAAGAGAGAGTAGACGAAGCAACTTCGACCTCCAATCTTCACAAATCTGCTCAACCATATAAGCCACCGGTCCCTTTTCCGAGCCGACTTAGAAAAGCAAAGCAAGATGAGCAATTTTCTAAAATCTACGACATGCTTTCGAAGGTTCATGTCAACTTACCTCTCTTGGATGTTGTGAAGAACATTCCCGCTTATACAAAATTTTTCAAAGAATTGACCTCCAACAAAAGACGATATTTTGTGAACGAAAAAGTGGTGCTCTACGGGGTAGAAGTGAGGAGTCAAAAAAAAGGGGATCCCGGAAGTTTTATGATCAACATCACTATGGGAGATAAGAAGGTTGCTCGTGGCATGCGCGATTTGGGAGCAAGTGTGAATCTCACGCCATACTCGACTTATTTGAGGCTTGGACTTGGGGGAATCAAACCAACAAGAATGACTCTTCAAATGGTGGATAGGTCGGTGAAATACCCCAAGGGAGTCATTGAAGACCTATTAGTGCAAGTGGACAAGTTGGTGATTCCGGCTGATTTTGTTATCTTGGAGATGAGCGATTTCGCAACAAGCGAAAATGAAGGGACAATACTTCTAAGACAGCCATTCATGCGTACAACAAAAATAATCGTTGATGTTGATAAAGGAAATGTCACAATGACCGTCTTGGGCGAAACTGTGGAAATCGATGTGTTCGGTTCATCTCCTATCCCTTCTGATATTTATGCTGCCCATGATTGTAATTTTATTGATTGCATTGATTCTTTGGTTGATGATACATATTTGCATGATGATGTAGGGGACACATTGCATGATGCTCTAACCGTTGAGCATGATATGGGGCTGAATAATTTAGAAATCGAAGAATATGTTGCATTGTTCGATAATTCCGAACCATTTGATGAAGTTGACATGCCTTTGGAATTAAATTTTGAGGAGCCTGTTGAAATCACCCCTCCCCAACTTGAATTGAAAGAACTTCTGGCACATCTTAAATATGTTTTCTTAGGCAAAAGTGACACTTACCCTATAATTGTCTCTTCCGAATTAACTCCTTTGCAAGAAAACAAATTAGTAGAAGTTTTGACTAAATTAAAGGAAGCGATTGGATGGAGTATTTATGATATCAAGGGGATAAGTCCTGTAAGGTGCATGCATAAAATAATTCTTGAGGATAATGTTAAACCTGTTAGGCAAGCCCAAAGGCGTTTGAATCCGAACATGAAGGATGTAGATAAAAAGGAAGTTTTGAAATTGTTAGATGTAGAAGTCATCTACCCGATATCCGATAGTAAGTGAGTTAGTCCTGTGCATGTAGTGACTAGGAAATACGGAATAATGGTGGTTCTTAATGATAAAAATGAATTGGTGCCCACTAGAACAATGACCGGTTGGAGAATGTGCACTGATTATCGGAAATCAAATGCCGCAACAAAAAAAGATCATTTCCCCTCCCTTTCATTGATCAAATGTTGGAACGTTTAGCTGGGCATGATTATTACTGTTTTCTAGATTGTCTTTCAGGTTTCTATCAGATTCCCATTGCTCCGGGGGATCAAGAGAAGACCACTTTTACTTGCCCTTTTGGCACTTTTGCCTTTAGGAGGATGTCGTTTGGTCTTTGCAATGCTCCCGACACTTTCCAAAGGTGCATGCTTTCCATATTCTTCGACTTGTTGGAGAAGTCCATTGAGGTATTCATGGACGATTTTTCTGTGTTTGGAACCACTTTCGATGATTGTTTACATAATTTGACTGTTGTGCTCAAACGATGTATTGAGTGTAATCTTACACTTAGTTGGGAAAAGAGTCATTTCATGGTTAAACAAAGGCTTGTTTTGGGTCATGTGGTTTCTAATAATGGAATGGTGGTTGATAAGGCTAAAGTTGATTTAATTGTTAAATTACCTCCGCCTTCATGTGTAAAACAAGTTCGAAGCTTTTTTGGGCATGCCGTGTTTTATAGGCATTTCATTAAAGATTTTTCAAAAATTGCCCGCCCTTTAAGTTTAAGTAATCTTTTGTGTAAGGATGCTAAATTCGATTTTACCGAGGAATGCTTGGTTGGTTTTAATGCTTTGAAAGATAAGTTGACTTCTGCGCCTATTGTTGTTTCACCTGATTGGTCTTTACCATTTGAAATTATGTGCGACGCGTCTGACTTTGCTATTGGTGCCGTTTTGAGGCAGAGAGTGAATAAATTTTTTCATGTAATTTATTATGCTAGAAAAACACTCGATGAAGCTCAGGCAAATTATACCACCACCGAAAATAGAGTTTTTAGCTGTTGTGTTCTCTTTAGACAAGTTTTGATCCTATTTGGTTGGTTCGAAAGTAATTGTGCATACGGATCACGCCGCATTGAAATATTTGTTAAAAAAATCCGATGCCAAGCCAAGATTGATTCGGTGGGTTCTTTTGTTGCAAGAATTTGACTTAGAGTTTAAGGATAAAAAGGGTTCTGAAAATGTGGTTGCCGACCATCTATCTAGATTAACCGAGGGATATCATTTTAAGCTTGATACCTCCTTGCCAATTGTTGAGAGTTTTCCTGACGAGCAATTGTTTGATGTGACTAAGACACATTGGTAGGCCGATATTGTTAATTATATTGTTAGTTGTTTTTTGCAGCCCGACTTGACCTTTTAAGGGAAGAAGAGGTTTATATCCATGTGCAGGCATTATTTTTGGGATGACCCCTACTTATCCAAGTTGGGGCCCGATCAAGTATTCCGGCGTTGTATCCCGGAAGAAGAGTACGAGAGAATCTTGTCATTTTGTAATGACTTGCACTGTGGGGGACATTTTAGCGTGAAAAAAACAGCACACAAAGTTTTTCAATCTGGATTCTATTGGCCGACATTATTTAAGGACACTTATTCCTATTGCAAGAGTTGCGATCGTTGTCAACGAACAGGGAACATAAGCAAAAGAAATGAGATGCCGTTGACGAACAATCTTGTTGTAGAACTTTTCGATGTTTGGGGAGTTGAGTTCATGGGTCCCTTTATACCTTCATTTGGCTTTGAATATATTTTAGTTGTTGTGGATTAAGTTTCTATGTGGGTGGAAGCAATTCCAACCCAGACTAACGATGCTGACGTGGTTTGCAATTTCTTTAAGGATGTGATTTTTTGCAGGTTTGGGATGCCTAGAGCTGTGATTAGCGATAGAGGCACACACTTTTACAATAGACAACTTGCAGTGTTGCTTAAGAAGTATTGCGTAACACATAAGGTTGCGACGGCTTACCATCCACAAACCTCCGGGCAAGTTGAAGTGAGTAATCGACATATAAAGGCAATACTTGAGAAGACAGTGAAGCCGACAAGGAAAGATTGGGCATTGAAGTTGAACGACGCCTTATGAGCATATCGCACGGCTTACAAAACTCTGATTGGAATGAGCCCATATCGCCTCATTTTTTGGGAAGGCATGGCACCTATCTGTTGAGTTAGAACATAAGGCGTATTGGGCTATCAAAGCGCTAAATTTAGATCAAGAAAAGGCGGGGGAAGAAAGACTTCTACATTTGAATGAGTTGGAAGAGATGCGATACGAGGCATATGAAAATGCTAAGCTCTACAAGGAACGGACGAAACGGTATCACGACAAGCGTATCATTCACAAATCTCTCGAGCCTAGGATGGATGTTCTACTACATAACTCTCGTCTTAAGCTCATGCCGAGAAAATTAGTGTCGCGATGGGGCGGACCTTTCAAAGTCATTCAAGTATGGCTACACGGAGCGGTAGAACTCCTTGATCCACAGAAGAATGAGCATTTTAAGGTGAACGGACATAGAGTGAAGCCATACTTCGGCCAAAGTGAAGAAATCAATGTGTTCGAATGCATAGAGGTGCATGATGTCGAAAATTGAGTAAGATGGGAAGAAGTCGTGCTAATGACTATAAAAAAGCACTACTTGGGAGGCAACCCAACGATTTAGTTAGATTTTCATCTTTTTGTTTTTCAAATTTATTTTCCATATTTTTTTTTGCTTGGTTCAAGACTGACCGGTTTGACTTTAGATGTTAAAAATGCAGGGAAACGAGAGCATTATAAAAAAATCACATTCTGGGCAGGTTGGACATGGTCCGTGTCACAGGACACGGCCAGGTTAGCAAGATAGTGGATTTTGCATTTGTGGAGAAGTTGGACACAGGCCGTGTCACAGGACATGGTTGGGTCTCGAGACAGTAGATTTTGCATTTCTGTAGGAGTTGGACACGGGCCGTGTCATATGACACGGCCGGGTTGGCAAGGAAGAGTGTTTCTTCAATTTTCGAACAGGTACGACACATGCCATGTCACAAGACACGAGCCGTGTCAGTCGGGCGTATATAAGGGACACCAGGCCGTGTCCCTTCATTCTTCATCTTCCCCCAATTTTTTGTTCTCTCCCCCCGAACCCTAGCACCTATTACTCAATTTTTCTTCATTTTCAAAGGGATTGTGCAAAATCAAGCAAAGATACAAGAATCATTTACAAAATCATCATTATTCAACCGATTTCATTACTCCAAGCAGCCAATTGGACGAATCGGGCGCTTGCTTTTATTTTTTTCTCTTCAAATTCTCCGAATCCAAGGTATGTTTTTCATGTTTTTGATGATTCTTCTTGATTATGAACATGTTATGATGTCTGAATCACAATTCTTTGATTATCTAGGGTTCATGAATTAAATTGAAGATGATAATTTGGGGATTTTTTTATTGTTCTTGATTTTTGATGATTAAATTACTTGATTGGAGATTCTTGTAGTTAAGGGGTGTTTTACATGATGAAGACGATGAGTTCTAGAGGATTCGGATGATAAATTTTACTTGGGAGTTGTTTTGATCAATAAATGGTTATATTGGGGTTATTCCATAGTTTGTTATAAGTTTGGGGGAGGAATGCATTATTAATTCTTGAACAAATAATAAATTGAAAATTTTTGCAGAAAATGGCTAGAGGATGTGGACAAGGAAACTCTCAACGGGGAAGGGGTAGGCACGCCGGAGAACAAGAGCAACCGGCACGAGTGCCAATCCAAGGGGCTGTCGAAACCCCCGAATCTTACGAAATTGATCTCCCCAAAACGCGACAAGATAGGTGGGAGATGCTAGGCCAGAAAAAAATGCTTCCTACTCGATGGCCCGATGATGAATGTATGACCGCAATGGGCATAAAAGATGACGTCATGAAGTTCCTAGAAAGGGTGAAGTGGGCCTGGATGATGATGCAACAATGGCCAACTTATAGGTGTCTCACGATGGAGTTTCTTAGCACTCTTATAGTCAGAAGAGATCCGGTGACTCGTGAACCGGCCTCAATAATGTTCCGGCTTAACAATAACGAAGAGAGGTTAAACATGAGAGAGCTGGAAAACATCTATCACGCGGACAGGACGGACATTACCAAATAAACTGGTTCGCATGTGAAACCTATTGGAGATCTATGGCGGAATACCCGGGGAGCGAGGCACTATATTACATTGCAAAATCGGCCAAAGAATCGAGTCTTCGCAATCCAATACTCTGATACCTACACAAAGTGATTGCAAACACTATTTATGGCCGAAAGGAGACCTCGACTATTACATTGCGAGAATTATACATCCTGACCAACATGCTCGATAATACAAATCCAGCCACCGGGGCAATCATAGCCGAACATTTTAAGGATGTTGCGACGAAGCCGAAAGGGGAGATATGGATAGGGGTTTGATTACCCCTATCGCACTTCACTATAAGATTTCCTTAGCTCATAGGACTCCCCTACCAGGAAACAAGCTGCTCTCTCTCTCTGTGATGAAAGTTATGAACATCCTGGATACGAATCGCGCACAGCATTCCTCCAGAGCGACAATGACCATTTCTTTCTCCTGAATACACCTCTGACGACCATAAATAGTATTTGGGACATAGGAAATTTGCAGATGGCTACGGAAGCACACAGACGTGCACGGATGGAAGCTGGATTGGCTCCCCGGGTCACAGCCCTCTTGACCGAAATGTTCGACCTCAACGCACGATGGATGAAGACAGAGCTGAGAGAATGGAAGAGGAAGAGTCATATGAAAGAGGCCTAGATGAAGAAGAAGAAGAAGAAGAAGAAGAAGATGACGACGAAGAAAAAGAAAACCCCAGAGATCGGCCCGAGACGTCAAGGCAGGCCGAAACTAGACATGCCCCATCGCGTCCAACACTAAGGGAGGAGTTCGTAGCCTTCCAAGAGGAGTTCATAGCCTTCCGACAGGAGACTAGACAGAAGCGAGAGGAGGCTATACAAGAGCAGAACGAGATGTTGTCTCTTTTGATACAAATGCACGAGTGGTATGTCCAGCAAGGCCACTTCCCTCCGCCCCACCAGTAGAACCGGGCGTAAGTATTTCTTGACCCATGAAATCCTTTTATTTAAATACTATACCCCCTTTGTGCTTATATTCTTTAATTCAAGTTGGGGAGAGATTGGGTCAAGAAATACTTTGTTCCGTTGTTTTGTTTGGTTTTGGATATTATTTTGCTTGTTTGGTTATTTTTGCTTGTTTTTGTCGGTAGACTTCTTTTTGGTGTGTTTTTATAAACATTTGGTGTGTTTTGAAAATCTTGCAGTTTTGATAAAAACTTTGAAGAATGAACTCTTTTCTTGGATGCCTCGGGATTTATTTCGTTGTTTTGATATACAAATCGAGGATAATTTGAAGAGGAAAAATTGTTGATAATCGAAATGGATGTGAAGTTGAATAAGTAGTTTAATATCTTGGAGGTATGAACAAATCTACTTGTGAGCTTTTGAGCCATCGTGCATTTTCAAATATGCAAGTTTCATTGTCGAGTGTTTCATTCGTGTTTTAAGACTCTAGAACTTGCCTTGGTATGTTGTTTGAAACTACTAGTGTGTGTGTGCAATTGAGTGAAAATGATTTTAGGCGCCTTTGATCTTAACCCTTCGATTTTGGCCAACCCGACAATTGATTATTCCTTAAATAAACCCAATTGAGCTCATTGTCTATTTCATTGTCAAACCACATATTGAGCTTTTCCATTGCTATAATCCTTTGACCCATACTTGAGCGATTAGAAATTATTTTTGATGAGGATACAATTATTGTGGTGATATTGGGTGATAAATATTGTTGGTAGTGTTGAAATGGAGAAAATAATTACTCCGCTATTTTTGGGAACCTAGTAACCGGGTGCATTCATGTGACCCATGTTTACATCCGTGTAAAACAGTTACCTTAGATATGAGTATGCTTGGAAGCAGTTTGTGTATGTTTTTATCCTAGTAACTGGGTGTATTCATATGACTCATAGTTTACATTCACGTAAAATAGTTAATAAAACAACCAAAAAAAAATCGGGGCAATAAGGATGACATAAGGCTGTGATTCTCACTTTCAAAAGCGCTTGTTGCAAGTGTTACATAGTTAAGGGGTTGAAAGAGGCAAACTTCAAAAATCTTGAGCTTCTAAGTAATTATGGTGATTTAGTTCTATATTGCTCAAGTCAATCCACTTTAGCCATATTTATCCCACCCCGACCCAAGCCTACATTACAGCCGAGTAAAGTCCTTTTTGATTCACAATTTTGCATACACAAAAGAGTGGTAGAGATGTAGACGATTGGCAAGCCAATGGGGATCCTTATTTCATTGAATGAGTTCCGAGCGTATACTTATCCCTATATCACTTTGAGAGTGAGTGAATACACTTGACCGGTGAGGTTTATATTTGCTAAGTATTGACTATGATGTTAAGGAAGCACCCCGGAGATTTGAAAACTTTTAAAAACTCAACTTATTTTACTTAAAGCGTATTGATGAAATTTCCGAAGTGGTCCCTTGAGGTATGTTGAGTGATGAGTTCCCCTTGAGAGTGCATTGCTTGGGACGATCAAAGTTTAACTTTGGGGGGGATTTGATGAGTTGGTTTTTCATCGACTCATTCTATTCTATTGAGTCGTGTTTTTGTTTGCTTTTTAATGTTTTTGTTCTCTTTTACGCGTGGTGTGTTGTGTTTTTATTTTGTAGGTAGCCGGACAAAGATTGTGGTGAAATATGCACTTTTATAGCCAATATTGGAGTTTATGATGATCAAGAACAAGACGGGGCCTAAAACGATAAAGATTGAAGCAATATCGGTCGTATTTTCTAAATTCCAGAATCATCACTCCGAATTGGGATATGTTCTCCATTGATATATATTCCTCATGAAATTAGCTTCAAAACGGTATATTATATGCTAAATTCTTAGGTGTATTGATACAAGAACGAAGGATCAAGCCGAAGAAGACCAAACACCAGAGTCAAAACAAGAAAATCGACCCGGGCCGCGTTAGGCAACTCGACCGTGTCACAGGACACGGTCGGGTCATGAATCCAGTCGATTTTTCATTTCTAGTGCAGTACAACACGGTCCGTGTCATATGACACGGCGGGTCCGATGGACAGAGAACTTTTTGCCATTTCCAGGACAGTATGACACGGGCCGTGTCACTTTTCGGTGCAAGTCCATTTCTTTGATATTTTTACACGATTTGGAGGATTTTTCTTGGTCTTTTGGCTTTATAAAAGGGGCTGGAGACCTTAAGATGAGATATTCTGATTTTGTGTGAGATATTATGTGGAAAAATACATGATTTAGGATAAATCACCAAGAAGGGAGAAAAAGAGATTGTTCATGATCTTCATTGTATGTTCATTATTTGGAAGAATACATTTTATGAGTGATTATAAGTCCTTGTATCATTTGTTGTGAGTTCTTGAAGGAAGATCATCAAACCTTCATTGGGAATTCGATTTCGGCTTTTACAAGGGAAGTTTCTACCATGTTTTGTTTTACAATTTCCATTATTATTGTTGAAATAATCATGTGTAGCTAATCTTTTCATATGGGTTTTTAGATTGAGCCACACACATATTGTCGATTGTTAGATTCAATTGATTTTCCGGGTAGAGTTTATGATTGTTACTCTTTGTTTGTTCTTCGTATAAGAACTTTTGATTTAGATCATCAAACCTATTTCATAGTTGTTATTATTGTTAAATCGAGGGTTGTTGTCAGTGTTCGCCATCAAACGACCCGATAGAAGCGATTGTGAATGTTCTAAACCTTTTTTCGAGATCTTTTAGCGAATTACCCCATCATAGGTATTTGCTAGTCGATTGTTAGTAGTGATTCGTCCCCGTCAAAGGAGTTTCCCTTATTTTCGATAAGAAGAATCGTGATTTTTAGAATTACCGCCATCAAACGGATTTCTTTTAATCGTGAGCAATCGATAATTCCAAACCTTATTTCTTTGAGTATCGGAACTAATAATTAATTACGTGTGTGTCGGTGATTCTAAACTCCCATATCATTCTCATAATTGTAATCTCTTAATTATCCAACCTTGAATTCGGTGTTGTTAACGTTTCGTTTATTTTAATTTTCTGCTATGTGATTGTAATCCTATCAAATCTTTGGTGTATTTTACTTTATTTTACTTTCATTAATTCGACTATTTGCCGAACATTATCGAATTTCAAACTATTTCCAACTCCTCGAGAGATCGACCTCGGAGTTACTTGCCGCTTCCTACAAAAGCGATTCGTACACTTGCGAGTTTTTAATTTGTTCATCACTCTACTTGCCACGCGACAGAGAAATAATCGGAACGACTATACCTCGTTATCCTCCAAGGATACAGCTAGAACAAGTTTATAGGAGCTAATCTAAAATGTGATTATAACACTCCAACTGTATAACTCACAATCTCTCAATATGGTTCTTGAATTTTCTCCAAGGAAAAACAAGAAGAAATGAAGAAGAAAAAGAAGACTTTGGAAAAACTATTTTTCCTCTATCTCTTGCAAACTCACGGATGAATCGAGATGGTTGTAAGTGAGAATTAGTCTTCCATCCTTTTATTCTTCAATCAATCTCATCAAATCACCTTTACAATATAAAAAGGAGATTCCATGTCCCCTAAGGAAAAACAACTCATGATATTAAATCATGAAGTCTTCCACCACATTATGTGGAAGATAAGGGGGGCGGCCATCTAGAAGAATAGGAAGAGTTCGGTCCGTTTCGGACTGCCATGAGTCCAAACAGATAAACTCCAATCCTGATCCGATGTATTATATTAATTAATTAATCCAATTAATTAATCATATCAAATACAATATAATATAATTAATTTCTTCAAGAAATAATTATATATATGAATTAAATTAGTCACCCAGTAATTTATTTAATTCATTAGGTCGTAAATTAATTTATCCAATAAATTAATTTAGACATCCAATGTCCCAAAATTAATTAGACATCCAATGTCCAATATTTATAAAGAGAGAATAAGCTCGATTCATTCCATCGTCAATCCCATTGCGCGACTCGGTAGGTCCGTCTTAGTTAGCAATGGGATAAATCAAAGAGTAGTAGCACCACCTAGCCAGCCTGGCGGCCTACACTGTACCCCAACTGAGAATGAACGATTGGGATCATTCAAGAACCATTCTGTCGTGAATACCAATATACATATAAACCCTTGTTTCAAATGTCCTGATCAAGTTATATAGGGTCACGGTCAGTCAAACCCTATTGTACTTGACGTTATGCATGAGTTAATGCAAATCGAGATCATTGAGCTCTCGTGTATCCAATAAAACTAGCTCCAATGCTTTGGCCAAAGACTTATTATCTCATCTACCAATAACCGCATAGGACATATAACCCGTTCACTAACAGGAGAAAGAATTCTATCTTGGTATTCAGTAGGAACTGCTACTTTCCCGTCAAAACGCACGTCGAGGTTGACCCCCGCCTTCCGGTTTACAGGGTCGAACTACTCTAATGAAAATCTTGATGTCACAAGCACATTCCTACTAAATCCTCAATTCGAAGGTTCACGAATACTTATCACAACCTTTCGATTCCGTCATTGACTGTCCCGGAGTGAAATCCGTGTGACGAATCGAGGGTGAGTCAGTTTGAGTATACTAATCCAATTAGCATACCTATAGCGTGTGCTCCCACTACCCATTTGTAACACCCCCAATCCACTCAGGGATATTACACGCCGTAGACCCTCTCCTCGAGGATCTACCAGGCTGGTAACAACATTTAACATCTCGATAATGCCTTCAAGGCTAAAATGACTCAGTAGACCGATTTGGTCTTTACACAAATACATACAACTCAAATACAACTCATGCCCACGCAGGGGACAAAATACAACCACACCCGTACAACGGGAACAATATAGCAGCGGAAAAATAAAGTACAACTGAACCAATAAACAATATACGGTTCCTCATGTGATTAGTATCGATCATCTTTCATCATCCTTCGTGCCGACCCTGTGTTATGCTCCAAAACCTGAATGCAAAAACAGACATCCACCCCCGAATACTGGGGTTAGCAAACTCCACTGTTTTGCTAGTGCAAGAACAAAGTGCAAATACGAGCCATACAATTCACATTCCACGAATAACAATAACCAGAAATCCTCAAGGTTCCAAACGAAACGAAAAGCACTTCTCGAGGCAAGAATTTGAGAAAACATTTCAAAATCGAAATATCATAAATCAATGGAAATAATTTATAAAACGGTTTAGAATGCCATCGAGAGTTTTAATAGAAAACGATTTAGGATTATCAAATCCTACTTTTCAAAATCCAAAAGACAAAAGGGGTCACCGCCCCAAAGGTTTACTTTCCGAAAAATGACATTTACCAAACCGTTGGGATTTTAGCCCCAAACCCGTAAAATGACTTTTACAAAACCATTGGGATTTTAGCCCCAAATCTCATCAACTCACAGTACACAAGAACGACCACAAGGTTCGTTTCCCAACACCAAAATCCACAAATAAAGGATTTAAAACAAACAACAAAATACTCTTGTGCCATCCTAGTCAAGTAGGCCAAACGAACAACTTACCTCTTACACACTTAGTCAATGCATGCAATCATGAAAACCGTTCAAAAGCACTCATTTCAGGAAATGCCATAATCAAATCACATTTGCAAAATGCACCACAATTAACCGTGGATCCACCCCTCCGTGGACCCCTACCGAGACCCCGTCGGATCTAACCCGTAGTGGTTAAAAGCAAGCTCGCGGATCCACCCCTCCGTGGACCCCTACCGAGACCCCGTCGGATCTAACCCATAGTGAGCATACACACACACACGTTACTCATGCAATACTAATATGCTAAGAATGTAAGTTCATTAAGAATACTCACTAGAGATGGCCCTTAACTCGACACCATTATCAAACTCTTCAAAATACAATAACAAGATTAAATACGGAATACACGATTCCATAACTTTAAACAATAGGAGTATCATCATTAAATCCTTCAACGTTCAAAATAATCAAATCATAATAAATTCCCAAAACACAACGTTCACAAAACACACACGCGTTTTGAAAGAGAGCCTTTAACGAGGCCAAACCGAAATCTTTTGAAACTTCATTTCAAATAACCAAACAAACGCATCAAGACAACCACCGATCATCATATCCATAAAACGAGAAAAGTATGGGCAAGGTACTTGCCTCGAATAAGAACAACGCGGAGAATCGACCGAAGTAGGTTGGCCCGAACCGACTACGAACCCGCCGACTCCACCGAACGCCAACTCACGTTCATAAACTACGAAGGACAAATAATAACAATGAAATGAATTCCATAACACGACTCAAAGCCGTTGAATTCAAAGAACGAATAATGAAAGTTCAAGGATTTCAACCAAAACGGCCATGAACACGATTCGCTCCACAAAACACAAAACGGAATTCCAAGTTGAAATATGGATATACAATCCATAGAATATGTTTAACAACATCATTTAACCATAATCGATCCATCAAAACGGATGAAAACGAGATCGGGATAAATCCCCAAAAAGTCAATTCAAGGAAATCAAGAATTATACTTCGATTTGACGAAGAACAATGGATTAAATGATGTTAAACACAAGAATACTATCAAGATTAATCATACCCATCATGAATTAATCAACAACACGGAACGAATCGGACGAAAATGCAAAAATCCCCAAATTCACGAAATTAGGGTTCTAAGGAAGATTACCTTGATTCACTTGGATCAAAGGTTGATAACGGACGATCGATTGATGTTATGAACTCAAGGACTTCATGGATTTGTTGTTAAACAACATGGCTTCGCTACCCATGAATCGCCATTCGCGGAAGGAGAAGGAAGGGAATGAAAACGAAGTGAAATGTGACTTTCACCACATTTATATCGGGCCGATTAGCGTGCGCTAGCCTTCCCGGACTAGCGTGCGCTATCGGCGCAGATCGGCCGAGTACCCTCGGCCAGTGGCCCACACGACCCGGCACCACCGACCAAATTCTCGCCGACCATGACTGCCTCCCGACTCCCGCTAGCGTGCGCTACGGCCGAAGCTCGCGCGCGCTAGCCGACTGTCCAAGAGCCACCGGATCGAATCGCCGGCCAGTAACGACGCTAGCCGGCCGAGGCGTGCGCTACGCTGCCGACTAGCGCGCTACGCCGGCGTAGCGTGCGCTACCCGCCGATCCCGACCGAGTCCGAACCTCGAAACCCCACCGCCTGTGCCCGATAAGGCGTGCGTTAGGCAGAAGTAGCGTCGCTACACTGCCGGTTAGGCGCAGCCTTTCCGGACGAAGCGTGCGCTACGCCGGTTCCTGCCGCACCCGTCCGGCCAGTCCCGCCACCGTCCGGCCAGTCCCGCAACCGTCAGGGCTCGACGACCCGATTTCCGAAATCGCACGGAACGAACACGACGAAAAGTTCACGGACGACATAAACGACTCGAAATGAAAACGTAATACCATATTTAGTCATACGCGACCAAGAAACGGGTCGAGGCAACAATTACAGATACGGATACGTAACTTTCAAGAAATTACAAAATGGCCCAAACGCCTAAATCACGATACGTGATCGAATAACCAAACCGAAGTTCACAACACGTCTAACAAAGTTAAACGGACTTGCGGGAAACTCGAAACAGCAGTTTCGGTCGAGATTCGCAAGAATCGAACTCAAGTGCGGAAAAGTCGCTAAAAAGCACAGAACTCAACAAAACAACACCGAAACGAACTCGGATGACAAAAAGTGTAGAATTAATCATTCTCAGAATGACGAAACGGTCATGAGCGAGTCGTCAAAACGGACTCCGACCGAAAAAATAAATTTACCGAAAATCGAAAATTGCGGATATTACATTCTACCCTTCTTAAAAGAAGTTTCGTCCCGAAACTTAAAACAAGTAGGGAGAAGGAATATTCTGCCAAGGAAAACTCATCGAGATACACAAGAATGCGTAACTAACGCCCAACGGCGAAACGTTACAAACAACGCAATGGAATATACGGCGTGAAAACACGCTCCACGGCGACCAACACAACGTCGCCGTTAGCGATATAATAAAACCAACAAACGACAAGCGTCATCAAACGGATAATATAGCCAAGTCAATTATCCGACAATCACAAAACACAACGAACGAAAACCAATATGATTGACCAACCCAACGGTACATCAATCAAAACGCGAGTCAACCGTGAACAAACACGGAATCCCACCGCCTAAGGGTGGAAGATCGAAAACGAAACTAATTTCCCGAATGAAAGGAATTACGAAGGAGCACGAATGTTCACCAATCACGGAACGAGGTCAATAAAAGCGAACAATCAAACGATCAAACCACAACGATCGAGACAACAAAAATCGAAGAATCATGTTAGAATCACGAATAACAATAAAGTTCAAAAAACAACACCGAGGATGATCAGGTTAGAACTACAAGACATGCATTCCCATAAGGTCCACAGGAAAGGGAATAGCGATTAAAAAGTCACAACGACAAACGAGTTATTAGAAACAATACCACACTCGTTCGATAAACAAAAACTAGGGTGACAAGCTCGAAATGTCAACGAACATAAATGAGTCGACAGAGTCGAAAACATAAGGGTTCCAAATCCGATCCACTTCAAATAAAAGAACTAATAGAACCAGATGATGTCACTCCCAAACAAGGTTCACAAGAATCGAACTGAACCTGAAAAAATAACATCGATAACCAGATCGACCCACAACAAGATCACAGCTCGTTCGGACGATGAAATCAAAATATAGAACAAGTTCATAAAGTGCCAACGAACATGAGCGAATTGATAGACTGGAGAAAGAGAAAATACAGAAGTCAAAATAGTACGGGCATTACCTCCGACCTCGTCCACGAAATTCACAAAACGGGAGCAAGGTAACAAGACATTAAACAACCGACGCATAACGGAACCATCGCCGATGCACACGGTCATACCAAACCAAGCTCTAACAGCTCGCACATGCGCGACAACGCAGGAATCAGTACGAGGCGATAATATTCAACACCAACATCCCGCCTCTCACAGGGGGCTAACACAACAAATGTGTGGAAAGCGACTCAATGCTCACACCGCCAATTCGGTCATACTCGGGAGAAAGTATCAAAATGACAACGCGAACATCACACATACATACCCAGCCCTCAAACGGGAATGGATAGGTTTTAAAAACGAAAACCTCATTTTGAAAATAATTTGAAGAATACCGATTGATCTTGAGTATCACCTTTCAAAAAAATACAAACGTGAAACATCGTTATCGAGACATTGGAGAACCATTTCGCATTTGATAAGAATGAAGATACTTTCTCTTAATGAAAACTTTCAAAATATTCGACCTCGGGTCTAAATAAAAGTGTTTCTAAAATATTGAAAATATCTCAAAGCATTTTGGTCCTCGAAGTAGAAAACTTTTGAAATATATTGTGGCACCTTGGATGTACCACAAGAAAATAACTCATTTGAAAAGTATGTCTCGAAATTTATTTTTCTAAGATACTCAAGGTTTTCAAAATTCAATAGGCCGAATGCCCAAAACTCACACATATCGATGTTCACTAAAACAACTCCTAGCACACGCATCAAAAGTTTAAAATCAAGACAATATATGTCTTTAAATGGAAATAAACGATAAAATACCACATTCGTAACAAAACCACCGATAAAATGCTCTCCCGATGGCTAGTGAACAAGTCGAACGTGTATAAGCACAAAGCTTCCACAAGAGACTTGTAAAACGTGCAAATCGATTCGAAAATCATCAGCAACGGACAAAAACAACAATAAAAAGACATCACAAGTGACGACACTCCTCGTATAAATCAATTACGAGAGTCGACTAAATACATATCGTGAAATCAAAATCCATATAAGGATTCCATCACTTAACAAATAATCATAAAAATAGCTCGTGTCACACGAGGCACAACACAAAGAAGGGAGACTTACTTCCACAGGTCGCACGAAGATGATGATCGCCCCACGATACTAATCACGACCAACAAACTCAAACGACGCGTCGCGACACGACTCAGTCAGATGAAATCCGATGAAACAAGACTCAAACAACACGACTTGACCCGACAGCCTAGGTTTTCCTCAACCTAAGCTCCGATATCATTTATGTAACACCCCCAATCCACTCAGGGATATTACACGTCGTAGACCCTCTCCTCGAGGATCTACCAGGCTGGTAACAACATTTAACATCTCGATAATGCCTTCAAGGCTAAAATAACTCAGTAGACCGATTTGGTCTTTCCACAAATACATACAACTCAAATACAACTCATGCCCACGCAGGGGACAAAATACAACCACACTCTGCATAACGGAACAATATAGCAAATGGAAAAATAAAGTACAACTGAACCAATAAACAATATACGGTTCCTCATGTGATTAGTATCGATCATCTTTCATCATCCTTCGTGCCGACCCTGTGTTATGCTCCAAAACCTGAATGCAAAAACAGACATCCACCCCCCGAATACTCGGGGGTTAGCAAAACTCCACTGTTTTGCTAGTGCAAGAACAAAGTGCAAATACGAGCCATACAATTCACATTCCACGAATAACAATAACCAGGAATCCTCAAGGTTCCAAACAAAACGAAAAGCACTTCTCGAGGCAAGAATTTGAGAAAACATTTCAAAATCGAAATATCATAAATCAATGGAAATAATTTATAAAACGGTTTAGAATGCCATCGAGAGTTTTAATAGAAAACGATTTAGGATTATCAAATCCTACTTTTCAAAATCCAAAAGACAAAAGGGGTCACCGCCCCAAAGGTTTACTTTCCGAAAAATGACATTTACCAAACCGTTGGGATTTTAGCCCCAAACCCGTAAAATGACTTTTACAAAACCATTGGGATTTTAGCCCCAAATCTCATCAACTCACAGTACACAAGAACGACCACAAGGTTCGTTTCCCAACACCAAAATCCACAAATAAAGGATTTAAAACAAACAACAAAATACTCTTGTGCCATCCTAGTCAAGTAGGCCAAACGAACAACTTACCTCTTACACACTTAGTCAATGCATGCAATCATGAAAACCGTTCAAAAGCACTCATTTCCGGAAATGCCATAATCAAATCACATTTGCAAAATGCACCACAATTAACTGTGGATCCACCCCTCCGTGGACCCCTACCGAGACCCCGTCGGATCTAACCCATAGTGGTTAAAAGCAAGCTCGCGGATCCACCCCTCCGTGGACCCCTACCGAGACCCCGTCGGATCTAACCCATAGTGAGCATACACACACACACGTTACTCATGCAATACTAATATGCTAAGAATGTAAGTTCATTAAGAATACTCACTAGAGATGGCCCTTAACTCGACACCATTATCAAACTCTTCAAAATACAATAACAAGATTAAATACGGAATACACGATTCCATAACTTTAAACAATAGGAGTATCATCATCAAATCCTTCAACGTTAAAAATAATCAAATCATAATAAATTCCCAAAACACAACGTTCACAAAACACACACGCGTTTTGAAAGAGAGCCTTTAACGAGGCCAAACCGAAATCTTTTGAAACTTCATTTCAAATAACCAAACAAACGCATCAAGACAACCACCGATCATCATATCCATAAAACGAGAAAAGTATGGGCAAGGTACTTGCCTCGTATAAGAACAACGCGGAGAATCGACCGAAGTAGGTTGGCCCGAACCGACTACGAACCCGCCGACTCCACCGAACGCCAACTCACGTTCATAAACTACGAAGGACAAATAATAACAATGAAATGAATTCCATAACACGACTCAAAGCCGTTGAATTCAAAGAACGAATAATGAAAGTTCAAGGATTTCCCACAAAACGGCCAAGAACACGTTTCGTTCCGTCAAAACCCGAAAACGGTATTCCAAGTTGAAATATGGATATACAATCCATAGAATATGTTTAACAACATCATTTAACCATACTCGATCCATCGAAAACGGATGAAAACGAGATCGGGACAAATCCCCAAAAAGTCAATTCAAGGAAATCAAGAATTATACTTCGATTCGACGAAGAACAATGGATTAAATGATGTTAAACACAAGAATACTATCAAGATTAATCATACCCATCATGAATTAATCAACAACACGGAACGAATCGGACGAAAAATGCAAAAATCCCCAAATTCACGAAATTAGGGTTCTAAGGAAGATTACCTTGATTCATTGGATCAAAGGTTGATAACAGACGATCGATTGATGTTATGAACTCAAGGACTTCATGGATTTGTTGTTAAACAAAATGGCTTCACCCATGAATCGCCATTCGCGGAAGGAGAAGGAAGGGAATGAAAACGAAGTGAAATGTGATTGCTCGACCACATTTATATCGGGCCGACTAGCGTGCGCTAGCCTTCCTGGAATAGCGTGCGCTATCGGCCAGATCGGCCGAGTACCCTCGGCCGTGGCCCACACGACCCGGCACCACCGACCAAATTCTCGCCGACCATGACTCGTCTCCCGACTCGCTAGCGTGGCGCGCTACGGAAGCTCGCGCGCGCCAGCCGACTGGCCCAGAGCCACCGGATCAATCGCCCGGCCAGTAACGACGCTAGCCGGCCGACAGCAGGCGCTACGCCGCCGACTAGCGCGCTACGCTCGGCGTAGCGTGGCGCTACCCGCCGATCTGGACCGAGTCCGAACCTCAAACCCCACCGCCTGTGTCCGAGTCAGAAGGCGTTAGGCGGCAGAAGGCGCTACACTGCCAAGAAGGCCAGCAGCCTTCCGGACGTAAGCGTGCGCTACGCCGGTTCTGCCGCACCGTCCGGCCGGTGCCCGCAATCGTCCGGCAAGTCCCGCCACCACGGCCAGTCCCGCAACAGTCAGGGCTCGACGACCCGATTTCTGAAATCGCACGGAACGAACACGACGAAAAGTTCACGGACGACATAAACGACTCGAAATGAAAACGTAATACCATATTTAGTCATACGCGACCAAGAAACGGGTCGAGGCAACAATTACAGATACGGATACCCGTAACTTTCAAAAAATTACAAAATGGCCCAAAACGCCCGGAAATCACGATACGTGATCGAATAACCAAACCGAAGTTCACAACATGTCTAACAAAGTTAAACGGACTTGCGGGAAACTCGAAACAATAGCTTCGAGATTCGCAAGAATCGAACTCAAGTGCGGAAAAGTCGCTAAAAAGCACAGAACTCAACAAAACAACACCGAAACGAACTCGGATGACAAAAAGTGTAGAATTAATCATTCTCATAATGACGAAACGGTCATGAGCGAGTCGTCAAAACGGACTCCGACCGAAAAAATAAATTTACCGAAAATCGAAAATTGCGGATATTACACCATTAATGTTCGACAGACACTCTCAATGTCAAATAACACGTCATACAAGTCTTCACATAAACTTAACGCCCAATCAAGTTTCATCGACTTGTGAACGATTAAGTATTTGAGCTATAAACCTTTCCAGTACCGACCCCCTTATCCAATAAGGAGTGGAATGTTTTGCTTTCAAATACACAGACTAGTTTCTATATATATATATATATATATATATATATATATTTACGAGTTAGGAATGCCAGTAACTACCAGTAAATAAAGAAACATCTATTTGCCTTATGATAATGAATTACATAATAACAAGTATAATCCCCTCACTCAACATCATCTGAGTGACATTCGAGGGAATACTCCTAACAGTGGCAGTGGTGGTGCTCGAGTCGATGGAAGCGACGGTCGACATCTCCAAGCAAAAGTTTAGGTTTCGAAATTGTTAAGTTGAATTTGGACAGTCTTGATCTCCTCCAAATGGCAAGTCGTGTCTCGTCTTGCGATTGTTAGAAAGTTATTCGGGAAAAACTTGTTGGGCGAAACTAAATTACAACTGGAAAATAAAAGTACAACTCGAAGAACAGAAATTATAAAACTCGAACGAAAACAGTGAAATAGAAATGTAGGAGAATGAGAGTACACGGAAAAAATAACACATAATTGAAATTACAAAGAAACCAAAAACAAAACCATATGAACTAAAATAGCCGAGTCGAGGAAGACCTCTTTCCGCAAGACGAGATACGCCCCGGTAGTGCTATCGGTTTAGGCGTGTCGTCCCAAAGATAAAATGGCTTCATCTCAAAGGTAGTAGCACCACAAACCTACGAGCTCCAGCGAACTAGAACAAGGCGAGGACAGAACTTCGACTTATGAAATGTATGCAGAAAACTTTGTGTATGTTCTATATTTTCAAGTGCAGATACAAATGAGATGCATGCGTATTTATAAGTCATCTCACTCTGCAGGGAATTAACACAGCCACTAATGGTTGTCATAATGCAGACATTTATGTTGCATTATGCTCAGGAGTTTCGAAATTCAAAAAATGGCAGGAGTTACAGAATTCAAATCCTGCCATTTACTCCTCCTCACTATACCTAGGTTATAGCCGTGTTATGGCTGAATTTGAACAGTCAGGACGTACCTGGACTGTATTCAGCTCCTTAACCGCTCAAGAGATGTACCTGGACATCCTTATGTGCACATACGAGCCCAACAAGATTGTTGAGGTAGTCCAAAAAATTCTTTAAATAAGCCAAGACCTAGCCCACGACCAGGCCCAAAGACCAATTGCCAAGATCCAAGATCAAGATCAAGATCAAGGTCCACGGTCCGCGGCACGCGGCACGACCAATTGCCAAGATCCAAGATCTAAGATCCAAGATCAAGATCAAGGTCCGCGGCACGCGGCTCGCGACCGAGGACGAGGCGAGGCGGGCGGAGGCGGCGCGTGTACGCGTATGGGCTTCAAGCCCATTCACATGTGCCATTAATTAATACATGAATAATGAAAACTCTTTATAAACTTGACTAATGATAGCTCATTAATCAATCTGAGGTAGTCATCTCTCATTTATTCACAATTAAGTAACAAATTTTAATTCATTATTTCTCATTCACCGGGAATCGATTTAGAGAGAGTGAATATATCACAATCATTTACTCGAAACGTAAATCGATCCTATGATATTTAATTTCAAAAAATAAAATTAAATTCATTAACAATTCCAACAACTTCTCCTCCGTATCTAATCCCGTCTATGATCTATCCTTTACGTTCTCTAAGCAATTTCACACGAAAAAAAAAAACCTGCAAACCCGGATACCATCCACCTATTAACCAAACACATCTATGCTAAAATCGAACGCCACTTAATTGAACATCATATTTCAATGCAACAGTTCATAAAAATTGCTTCTAAATAGGGACTCCACGCGCTCATAAACGTGGCATTTCCATGTCCAAACTTCTGTTGTCCATAAATCTTATAGCAATCTGTTGTCCATAAATCTTGATACGGAGCATAAGAGAGATATGATATGACGGCAAGTAGAGAACAAAAACTTACCGTTAGATTACATCCTTGAATCTGCAAATGTAGATGACAAATTGAGCTTTGCTAAAAGCTTAAAATTTCACTTTATTCGTATATACAGATCAAGAAAATGCAAACCACTTATAAGCAACAATAGAAATTGTGGGTTGCCTAATGAAAATGCTTGTAGATAAATTTTTGGATATGATTGGAGAATTATGGTTGCGCGCAGAGCCAACCTCTCTTTTGTTAGAGCAGCGTTCATCGGGAGTGAAGTAGCCATATTCCGCTTAGGTAAGTCCCATGTGGATCAAACCATGGGCTCAGGTATGGTCTCGAGCTTTTTCGAATCATATATTTTCCTTTGTATTTATCACACAAGATTCTCACGCGCACTGTTCTGGGAATCTTCACGAAGCATTTCCTCCCTACCGTAATAAGTAGGGGCATGATCTGCGTACATCTTACCCTCCCCAGACCCTACTCTGAGCGGGATATACTGAGTATGTTTGATTTGGTTTGGTTTTTTGACTAGCGTGAAAACATAAATTACAGAATATAGGGTGCAAATATAACACACTCGCACATAAAATATAGATCATACTATCAACAAACTACCTTCTAAATCAGGCACCAACAGTCCAGAAGACAAGAATGTAAAATCAAATAAATCTCTCATTCAGTTTTCACCGCAAGGATTGTATAAATAGTTTCAGAATTATATTTTCCCCACACATGAGCAAGCTAACTAATGCAATAGAAAGAAAATAGGAATTCAAGAACATTTAATCAGCCCGTGGAGAAGAAAATAATATTTGGAGTTAAAATTCAACAATAGAGCAAGTTTAAATATATAATACAAAATGGATTAATTAGTTACGAGTTTTCATGAATAAATACGCCTACCTTGTTTCACGGATCTGTGTTCTTATATTTATTCATGCTGGGTCATTATACAGACCTCTACGAAACCCCTAGAAAACCCCTCTCTCCCCCAAAACCCCCATACCAAACCCCCTACAATATATATATATATATATATATCATTCAGTTTTCACCGCAAGGATTGTATAAATAGTTTCAGAATTATATTTTCCCCACACATGAGCAAGCTAACTAATGCAATAGAAAGAAAATAGGAATTCAAGAACATTTAATCAGCCCGTGGAGAAGAAAATAATATTTGGAGTTAAAATTCAACAATAGAGCAAGTTTAAATATATAATACAAAATGGATTAATTAGTTACGAGTTTTCATGAATAAATACGCCTACCTTGTTTCACGGATCTGTGTTCTTATATTTATTCATGCTGGGGTCTGTTATACAGACCCCCTACGAAACCCCCTAGAAAAAAACCCCTCTCTCCCCCAAAACCCCCTTACCAAACCCCATACAATATATATATATATATATATATATCATTCAGTTTTCACCGCAAGGATTGTATAAATAGTTTCAGAATTATATTTTCCCCACACATGAGCAAGCTAATTAATGCAATAGAAAGAAAATAGGAATTCAAGAACATTTAATCAGCCCGTGGAGAAGAAAATAATATTTGGAGTTAAAATTCAACAATAGAGCAAGTTTAAATATATAATACAAAATGGATTAATTAGTTACGAGTTTTCATGAATAAATACGCCTACCTTGTTTCACGGATCTGTGTTCTTATATTTATTCATGCTGGGGTCTCTTATACAGACCCCCTACGAAACCCCCTAGAAAAAAACCCCTCTCTCCCCCAAAACCCCCTTACCAAACCCCCTACAATATATATAAATATATATATATATATATATAGAAATATATATAAATATGTATATGGGAAATTACATCCAACTACCTTATTAGATTACTTCTTTACACTTTAAATTCCTATTGTTTCATAAATTACGGTGAATGACAAAAATCAATTAGTGTTGACTTCCATTAAAAAGACAAAAATACCCTCTATTTACTTGAATAAAACATTTCTTTTAAAATACATTTCATATGAAATAAATAAATTTATAAGTTATTAAAGTGTTTGACTAATAAATTTCTTTTAAAAAATATACTTTTTTTAGAAAATAATTATTTTCCATAAAATATATTATTTATTTTTTCGCGAAAATATTTTATTTTATTTTTTTTTCCAGAAAATAATTTCATTTCGAAAAAAAATATTATTTTGCCAAAAAATAACTTTTTCTCCAGAAAATATTTTTTAATTTTTTTGAAAAAATATTTTTTTATTTTTTCCAGAAAATATATTTTTTTATTTTTGCGCAAAAATATTTTATTTTATTTTTTTTCCAGAAAAATAATTTTATTTCGAAAAAATATTATTTTTCCAAAAAATAACTTTTCTCCAGAAAATATTTTTTAATTTTTTCGAAAAAATATATTTTATTTTTTTTCCAGAAAATAATTTTATTTTTTCGAAATAATAATATTTTTTTCCAGAAAATAATTTTATTTCGAAAAAAAATATTATTTTGCCAAAAAATATTTTTCCTCCAGAAAATATTTTTTTAATTTTTTCGAAAAAATATTTTTTTTATTTTTTTTCCAGAAAATAATTTTACTTTTTCGAAAAAATAATATTTTTTTCGAGAAAATAATTTTATTTCGAAAAAATATTATTTTGCCAAAAAATAATTTTTTCTCCAGAATTTTTTTTTTTATTTTTTCGAAAAAAATAAAAAAATCTATAAAATAATGTTTTTTTCAAAAAAATAAATTTTTTTCTCAGAAAATATTTTTTTTGAAAAATAATATATTTTTTTCCAGAAAATACTTTTTTTTTTGGAAAAAATATTTTTTTCTAGAAAGCTTGAAAATTTATTACACTTAAGTGGAATAGTGTTATTTATATTACAATGAGGCCCAAAGATGCCACCCACGTGAGGAGAAAAAAATGGGTAAAAAAGGAAAATAAAAGGGCAAATTCGAATATCAATACTCTCTCCAGGTGACATCATCCGAAAGTTTGACCTTCATTCTTCATCAGAATATAGTTTCTGGACAGTGCAAAGTTTGTCCTTCATTGTAATATATGAAACAATAGGGACTAAACTGTAATTAGGTCATCTAAAAAGGTAGTCAGATGTAAATCGCCCATATATATATATATATAAAATTTCAAAGACAAAAAAAAAGTTGAAAAAAAAAAATTATAAAAAAAAGTATTTTTTTTAAAAAAATTGTAACAAAAAGTTATTTTAAAAAATGTGTAATAAATAAAAATATTTTTTTGTTTGATTCGATTAATTTTTTGTTATATTTAGTACGAGTGGTCACGGTTTGGTTCGATTAATTTTTTTTGTAAAAGTTGTAATGTATTTTCAGGTGTTCAGTTCTCCCGAGCAACTAACTGATTGGGTGCAAAATATAGCTCGAGGTATTAGTTTGTTATTAGTGGCCCCCTTGTGATTGCCCGTGTGGGGGACAACGACTGTGCTCACTACATTTATGTGACGCTGGATGAAAATTGATCACTCCCCAATACTCACCCACAATGGGGGGCGTACAGACTAGGGGTGTTCATAAGCTGCAGACTTTCTGCTTCGCTGCACTTGAACTTCGGGAACCTATTTAGGCGGCCCATGGCCTGGCCCATAAAATCCGGTACCGCTTTTTGGGTACCCGACCAGTCGGTCACCTGGGTACCCGGGTACCCGAGTTTTTTTCATATATTAATTATTATTATAATAATTATACACATATATATGTGATTTTTTTGCTATATTTTTTTCAACTTTTAGTTGAACAAAAATATTTTATTTTTAAATTAGCAAGAATTGATCTAATTTTGAAGTCATGCGTTATGATTAAATCAAATATTAAAAAATTTTAACTTTAATTTAATTTATTTGCTCGATTGACTTCTACAAAAAAAAATTAAAAGTAAGAAATTGTTTACAATAATTATAACATTCATTTTATTATCATTGGTTCTAATATATTAAGACACTATATGAAATATTTAATCTGTTCACTTTCAAATTAGACTACTATATTATATTAATACATACTCAGTTTTGTAATTTTGATGTCATAATTTAAAATAGTTAATGAGATTTAAATTATAAAAAAATATGATTCATGAAAAGGAAAAAAAATTAGAGCTTAAGATTAATATGTACCAAATTTTACATAAGTATTTGTAATGTTAATATTATTAAATTGTAGTAAATACATACTAATTCTATACATAATATTTAAAATGGTTAAAATAAAATATGTAGTGAGAAAATAAAAAAAATAAAAAAAATAAAAAAGTTAATGGTCGGTGTACTCGGTAATTTTATTTGGCGGCCCATTACCCGGCCCTAACTCACATAATTAGCGGTGCCTGCAGGCCGTTAAATTCGGGTAATTAAAAAAATTACCCGGTAAAAAGTTCGCGGGTAGTCAGGTAATTGGGCCGGGTCAATCGGGTCGGGTAGTTTTGAACACCCCTAGTACAGACTTCCCAATACATCCGCATGGGAACTTTATATTCCAATCGATAACGCATGTATACTGAAATTATTGAGAATTTAAGAGCACAAACATAGTAAATGATTACTGATTTATGTTGTAAATATAAGAGCACAAACATAGTAAATGCACTACATTTGGTGGTGTTGTTTTTAAATAATGTGTTAACGTTGTTGTTTAATTGAATAATAATAATTGTTGTAGTTGTTTAATGTGTTAATGTTTAACGTGTTATTGTTGTTATTGTTTAATTTAATAGAAATACATTAGACGAATACAAAAAAACATAACACAAAAAACATAACAAATAAACACTAAAAAAACATTACACAAAAAACACATAACAAATAAACACTAAAAAAACATAACACACACCAAAAAAAGACAATAAAAAGACAAAAAAAAAACAAAACAAAAAAAAGGACAAACCTTCCTTAGGGAGGGTTTGCTTTGTAATATAGGGGGTCTTAATAACCCACCCCCTATAATATACACCCGAGGGCGGAGGGAGTGGTCACGGGAAGGCACGGCAAGGGATCCTTGTGGCACGGGAACACCGCCGCCTCCCCTCCCATCACCCGCGGGATGCTTCACGTGGGTGAAAGTTTCACGCACGGGATGATTTTTTTTTTTTTGAACGTTGCAAAGGAAGTGAGTGTTAAATTAATGATTAGAGGTAAAAAGGAAGTGAGTGAAGGGTGAGTGAAGTGTTGCCTCTAAAAATATGAGTGAGTGATGGAAAAAGTGGGTGAATGATGTGACATAATACGATTAGTCGAGAGTGAATGATGTGAGAGAGAATGGAAGAACCACTACCCCCGAGTAAAAAAACAAAAAGAACAAGAAAAATAAAAAGAACAAGAAAAAAAAGAACAGAAGATCTATATCTATAATGCACGGATTCTTCAAAATTGGGCAGTATGCAGTATCGGATACTGCATGGGTGCGGGTGCGATTCGCGTGGGATTCGCACGGGATTCGCCACGTGGCGAATCCGTGCAAAAAAAAATCGGACTCGCGTATCCCGCACAGATACGCGTATCTGTGCCGTGATACGCGAGTCCGATTTTTTTTTTTTAGATTTTTATAATTTTTAAAAAGTAAATCAAATAAATTAAAATACAAAAAGTAAATCATTTAATAAGTAATTACTTTTACCTTTAGCAGATTCACTGACAACATTAGAAAGCTCACGCTCAAAGCCATTTTGAATTGTTTTTTGTATGACTTGTTTTATGTATTTGAATTGATTTTATGGTGATATTTGAATTGTTGTTTTTTATATTTAACAAGTGTTATATATAATAAAATATAAAATAAACAGACGTATCCTTGCCGTATCGCACCCTAACATTTTCAAAAAACCGTATCTCCGCACCCGTATTTGCCCGCACCCGCACCCGCCCCCCGCACCTGTGCAACATAGATCTATATTGATAGAAAGTAAAGGCTGTAGCCTGTTTTTTGTAAGAAAAGAACGTAGTAGTTGTACTATTGTTCTTGTGTGAAATAAAAAAGAGTTTGTGTGTTTGATTCATATAAAGTATTAATATTTGTTATAAGGTTCATTACGTTTCTAACAAGTGGTATCGGAGACAAGGTTCGTTCAACAACAACAATAATATCAGAGTCTTAGTCCCAAAATATTTTGGGGTCGGCTAATATGAATCAATTTCTGAAAACGTCAAGTCATCTCCAAATTCCAATAAAACAGTCCTACGAAGAGGCAAAAGTGATAGGTGAAAAGTTTAGTACGTAAAAAAATGTAATAATAAATACGCAAAAATAAGTAAATAAAAAATAGTAATAATCATTATGCAAAAAAAAAAAAAAAAAACTCAAACATAATCAACCACCCGGATTCTCTCCCCCCACGTCATCCTATCCAAGGCCATAACTTCTCCAATCCCAAAAAACATCATACTATTCTCAATCACTCTTATCCATGTCTGTTTAGGTCTTCCGCTACACCTCACCGGCCTATGCACTCCCCATTCTTCAAGCCTCCGCACCGGTGCATCAATCGGCCTCCATCTCACATGTCCGAACCATCTTAACTGATTCTCCAACAACTTATCCTCTATAGGGGCCACTCATACTTCTTTCCTAATTACATCATTTCTAAGTCGATCATTTCTCGTATGGCCACACATCCATCGTAGCATACGCATTACCGCCAGACAAGGTTCGTTCGTGAAAAAAATAACGAATATGATGCAACCACAAATCCCGACATTGACGATTACAAATTACGGGAATTGGAGTATCCAAATGAATATTTTACTCGGTTCCTACGATAATTGGGATATTGTCGAAAGAAGGTATGACGAGCCCATAGATGCAATTGCTGAAGCAGCTCTATCGAATGCCCAAAAGACAACATTGAAAGAATCCCTGATAAAAGACAAGAAAGCTTTACTCACGATTTTGAAGGTATTGACGAGTCAACCTTCGAAGAAATCTCGGAAGCACAGACATCGAAAGATGCGTGGGAAATTATGCAAAAATCATTCCAGGGAGTCGAAAAAGTAAAAAAGGTACAGCTCCAAGTACTACGAGGTGAGTTCAAAAATATAAAAAAAAAGTTCTGAAAGCATCGGCGAATATGTCACTCATTCAAAAACTGTGACAAACGAGATGAAGAAAAATTGAGAAAGTCTCGATGACGTCAGAGTGATGGAAAAACTCCTCCGCTCACTGACAAGAAAATTCGATTATGTCGTTACTTCAATTGAAGAAGCAACAGACTTGTCTACAATTTCTATTGGTGAGCTTACTAGGTCTTCACAAGCCCATGAACAATAGATGGATCAGTATGATGATACAACTCAATTGGAGAAGGCTTTGCAAAGTAAGGTGTCCATTGGTGATAATTCAAGCAGTAGGAGTTATGTACGTGGAAGAGGTGGTTATAGAGGTGGCTACCTAGGTGGACGAGGATGTGGAAGGCAATCCTTCATCAGAGGCCATAATACTGAGGGTTATCAACTATCTAGTCGCGGTAAAAATTTCAGAGGCCGAGGAAGAGGCGAATTCCAACAACGCGGTGATAAGTCTCAATTTCAATGTTATAATTGTAGTAAGTATGGTCACTTCAATTATGAGTGTAGATCTCCACAAAAGGTAGGAAAAAGAAGTAATTTTGCAGCATCAACTGAAGACAAATGTGTGGGGTCTGCTATATTCCTCACTTACAAAAGAGATGAAAAGTGCAAGAAAAATATTCGGTATCTTGACTCGGGCGCTAGCAATCACATGTGTGGCCCAAAGGAACTGTTTACGGAGATAAACGATGTCGCCAATGGAGAAATTACTTTTGGTGACTAGTCAAAGACTCCAGTTAAAGAGAAATGTACTATTATGATCATCTTAAAGAATGGTGATAAAAAGTTTATACAAGGTGTATATTATATACATGCTTTGAAAAGTAATATCATCAGTCTTGGTCAAATTGTGGAGAAAGGATATGATGTACAAATGAGGTACAACTCTCTCATAATCAGAAATCAAGTCCAGGAATTGATTGTCAATGTGGAGATAACAAAGAACCGTATGTTCAACTTGATATGCAGACGAAGGTGCAGAATTACTTAAACTTAGTCATTAAAAATGACTAATGGTTATGGCATTTAAGATTGGGTCATTATGGATTTATTAGCTTGAAATTATTGTCAAAAAGAAAGATGGTGGATGGCTTGCCAGAAATTAACGGACCACATTAATTATGTGAAGCATGTGTCAGAGAAAAGCAACACAGATAGAGTTTTCTTGTTGGAAAATCATGGAGAGGTAGGAGTTCGTTGGAGATTGTCCACACTGGCATATCTAGTCCATTTGATACCGTTACTTGGCGGAGCAGGTATTTCCCCTTTATTGATGATTTTAGTAGGAAATGTTGGGTATATATTCTCAAAGAAAAAGCAGAGGCACCTGATAAATCCAAGGAGTTCAAAGCAATGGCGGAAAAACAAAGTGGTCAGTACTTGAAGATACTCAGATCAGACAGAGGACGGGAGTATACTTCAAACTTGTTCAACATTTCTGCAAAGCACATAGAATCTATCACCAATTGACAGCAACGTATACTCCACATCAAAATGGTGTTGTAGAAAGAAAGAATCATACAATTCTTGATACGGCAAGAAGTATGGTCAAGGGAAAGCATATGCCAAGAAGTTTTTAGGCTGTGTAACGCCCCGACTTTCTAGGGTAATTATTGGGGAAATAAATAAAAGGGTAATTTTGACGAAAAATAATTTCTTTTGAGAATATAAAATTCTCGCCTACAAAGTCAAGTCGCTACAATGACATAAAAATAAATACCTTTAAATAAGGTAACATTTCATCATAAATACGAGGTAAAACTTTGCGGCAGAAGAAAATAAATCATAATTTAAAATTTCTAGTCAAAGTTTCCCCAAATAAGTTTCAAAATATGACATAACAAAAAACATCATATATCAAATCCACTTTCATATGCCCTCTCGGCTCGCTCCTTCGTCCTTCCGGCTCGGTTCAACCTGCGGGATCAATAAAGGTGGGGGTGAGCTTCCTTCAGCTCGGGAAAATCTCACTGATTACAGTAATATACAATCTCATAGAAAACATAACATGAATAATCTATCACATTTTTCCTCAACATGAAAGCATACTCACAACATTACGTACAACATGAATCGAGCACGCATAACACGAATATTGAGGTTGCGCAGGTGCCCCCGCAACAACATGAAACATATATGCAATACCACATATAACATGAATCGAGCACGCATGTGAATATTGGATTGTGCAGGTGTCCCCACACAACATAAATCTCAAGATAACCTCTTACACGAATACAGGTGAGCCTGATTTACAACGTACGTCGTCAATTTATAAACATGAAATGAATATCACATATGCAGTCCAATTAAAGCAATTAAAGTGATAGTGAAAATGCCCACCTGAATAAATGATGATGTCTAACTTGAAATAAAGATGCTCGACTCACAGTACTAAGCCCGTAAATCCTCGATAAAGTCTATATATAATAATAATAATAATTATAATCCTTACAATTTATTATTTATATAATAAATGAAAAGATACAATTATCACTATATACTAACTAAAAATAAATTACAATTGCTTATTAATATTAATCGAAGAGATAATATTATAGATGACTGAAATTAAAATATTTATGCATAAATTCAGATTAATTATTAATATTAATTGAAAGTCAACATTTTAATGTCTTGGTCAGAATAGGACTGGAAGTGAAGTTTTTAAAGTTGACCTAGGTCAGATTGTAAGAATTGAAAAGGTGACTAGGTTAAAATCCAAACAATTAAAATGTCCGGGGTTACATTAAATGTCACTGAGAACCGTGAGGACTAAATTGAATAACCTACGAAAGTCCCAGGTACATAAACCCTTTCCATCCTCTCCGCCGACAGACTACTTCACTTCTCACCTCTCTTCCCGTTTCTCTCTCTCTTCGTTTCTTCTCGGCCGACTTGCAGAAAACAGACACACACACTTGACCGAAACACGCACATACACACAGTCGGCGCACATACGCGATGACCACCAATTGAAAAAACTCATGGTGTTGTGTAGTGGTACGGGTACAAGGGTCGAACAGCTACAATCGACGATGGTCCAGGCTGGGAAAACAGCGGCGACGGTGTTCAGAACGACTGAGTTTCCGACCGGTATACCGCGGGTTTTTAGATGCCGACTTCGGTGGCGATTGAAATCGCTGTGGATGGCCGTTCTTCGATGGCAGCTCGTCGCCAAGCTCCGATTCCTGTCAGGTATGGGTTCGAGTTTGAAGGTTGATGTTCGATTTGGTGTTTTGTAATTTAGATAAAAGTTTCGATTTTTCTAAAAATGGATTCTGGGTTTTGATTTAGCTTCAAAAATCCAGTTTTGGGTTTGAGGTTTGGCCATGAGAAAACAGTTCCTGATGCCAACTTTGTAGGTTTGGGCCGGATGAGTTTTTCGGTTCCGGTCATGAGGTTCAGTCGCAGTTTTGGTTCCGAGTTGAAAAGTGTGGATTATGCAGTTGGAACATAAATTTAAAGATGTGATGAAACTCGGGACAATATTGGTAGTGGTAAGTCATAGATTTGTTGTGTAAGAATCATAGATTTTGAATGGGTTTAGATTAATGCTCAGATTGCAACTCATAGTTAAAAAAAATGAAACGAAACATAAATTGTGAAAAGATTTGAGCGCTGGAGTATACCTCTTGCTGAGCAAATGAGGTGAGAACTCTCGGTGAGATGATCGACTGGAATGCCTTCACAATGAATAGTAATTTGCAGAAGGTGGAATTTTGGTGCCTGGAAGAGTGGCTGAAAACGATCGGCTGGAACTTATTGTGCAGAAAAGTTGAGGCTGCCTCGGTTGTTAGGATGAGTTTTCTGTGTACTGTTTTCTCTTATTCTTCTTCTTCTTCTTGTATTTCTGCGGATGCACATGTGTGTTGTGTATATATATATATATATATATATATATATATTTCTGATGGATGATGAACGATGAATTTTTGTAAGGGATTTATGCACTGTAGAATTTGTATTTATAGGTGTAGATTTTTAAGTGTTGTAGTTGAATTAGGTTTGTGGTGGATAAGTATTGAGGAGTTCTGATAAAGTGAGAACTCTGATGAGAGGGAACGATCGATGGAAAAGGAGGATTCTTAACTATGATTAGTTTGGTTAATTAAATTTAATTATAGTTTGGTTAAATTATAACTCATGGTTAAAACATAAATGGTATAATAATAATACTAATAATAGTAATTGTAGAATAACAATTAATTGGTAATGTTGATAATAAAAATCTGAAAATAATAAAGATATTAATAATAATATTAATACTTAATAAAAATGGTATTAATAATATTAATATTAATAATAATAATATTAGTATTATACTCGGATAATTAATAATACTATTATAAAAAAAGTAATGACCACTTAAATTTATATCCGATAAAATGACTCGGGCTAGGACTTGTGAAACGTCGAAATAAATGTTTATGACCCTCTAGATGAAATTAAATAAAATGAAATGTATTATAATATTATTATAAATAATAATATTGCATTATGAAAATAGCGGGTATTACATCCTACCCCTCTTAAATAAATTTCGTCCTCGAAAATAAATGACATACCTCGATTGAAGAAATTCGGATAACGAGCTCGAATTTCTTCCTCGCGCTCCCAAGTGGCTTCATCTTTACTATGGTTACGCCACTGGATCTTGACAAACACCTTCTCTTTGTTTCTTAACAGGCGGACTGATCGGTCGAGAATCAGTTCTGGTTGTTCTTCATAGGTAAGATCTTTGTTCATCTCCACGGCGGTATAGTTGATGACATGGCTGAGATCGTGCACATACTTCCTCAACAACGATACGAAGAAGACATTGTGCACAGCCGAGAGTTGCGGGGGTAAAGCCAAACAGTAAGCTAACTCACCGATCCGTTCAAGAATTTCGAACGATCCAATGTATCTTGGCCTCAACTTGCTCCTTGGACCAAAACGAACAATTCCCTTGGTAGGAGATACCTTCAGGAATACTTTGTCGCCAACACATAATTCGAGATCCTTCTTACGCTTGTCGTCGTAAGACTTCTGACGATCCTGTGCTATCTTGATCCTCTCACGAATCTTATCCACCATACCAACTGTCTGTTCGATCATCTCGAGCCCCAAAATTCTCCTTTCAACTACCTCATCCCAATACAGTGGTGATAGACACTAGCTACCGTATAAGGCTTCATACGGTGCCATACCGATCGTCGACTGATAACTGTTGTTGTAAGCGAATTCTACCAATGGCAACAGTCGCTCCCAATTATTTTCCATATCTAACACACATGCTCGCAACATATCCTCAAGGATTTGGATGGTCCTCTCGAACTGACCATCAGTCTGAGGAGGATAAGCCGTACTAAAATTCAACTGTGTTCCCAAGGTTTCTTGCAAACTCTCCCAAAAATGCGATGTGCGAGTATCCCTGTCGGATACTATAGAGACTGGCACTCCATGTAATTTAACTCAGGGATGTAAATTTGAGCATATTGATCCATTCGAAAGTTCATCTTAACTGGAATAAAATGAGCTGACTTTGTGAGTCGGTCGACAACAACCCAAATAACGTGATTTCCTCTTTCCATTCGAGGCAAACCTACTATAAAGTTCATCATGATGTGTTCCCATTTCCATTCTAGAATGTGAAGTAATTTAAGAAATCCAAAGGGGCGTTGGTATTATGCTTTCACTTGTTGACAAACTATGCACTTTTTGACAAAGTCGGCCACATCTCCTTTCAAACCTTCCCACCGAAATGTCCCCTTAAGGTCTTGGTACATCTTAGTACTCCTAGGGTGAGCTGTATAGGGCGTACTATGTGCCTCCTTCAATATCGTTTCTCTCAACTTGACAACATTGGGCACACAAATCCTCCCTTCATAGTACATTGTGCCATCATCGGACACACTGAATCCCTTATCCTTACCTAAAAGAGTACATTCTTTCATCTTGACCAAGAAGTCATCCTGTTCTTGACCTTCTTTGATTTGTTCCCTCAAGGTTGGTTGTACCACCAAACTAGCTAATAATGACTCAACTGGACTCGATGGTGTAGCCATCTCAAGGTTCATCCTTGCAAATTCCTTGACCAAGCTTTCCTCTTTGGTCAACAAACAAGTTAGGTCTCCTTTCGCCTTACGACCCAGTGCATCAGCAACTACGTTTGCTTTACCAGGGTGGTAATGAATCATACAATAGTAGTCTTTGACCAACTCTAGCCATCTGCGCTGCCTCATATTCAATTCCTTTTGAGTGAAAATATGTTTCAGACTTTTGTAGTATGTATAGATTTCACACTTACCTCCATACAGGTAATGCCTCCAAATCTTCAAGGCATGAACTACTGCTGCTAATTCCAAATCATGCATAGGGTAGTTCAGCTTGTGCGGTTTCAACTGTCTCGAAGCATAGGCAACTACCTTGCCCTCTTGCATCAATACACATCCCAAGCCTTGCTTGGATGCATCACTGTAGATGACGAACTCTTTCGTCGGATCGGGAATCGTCAAAACTGGTGCAGCAGTCAATCTTGGTTAAGTTCTTAAAAACTCTTTTCGCATTTCTCATCCCATAAGAAAACTTCTCCCTTTATAGTCAATTTTGTCATTGGTGCAACTATCTTCGAAAATCCCTCGATAAATCTTCGATAATAACCGGCTAATCCCAAGAAGCTGGGAACTTCATTCGCATTACTCGGTACTTTCCAATCATTGACTGCCTCAACTTTAATCGGGTCAACCTCAATTCCTTTAGAAGTGACCATATGTCCCAAAAATGCAACTCGGTTAAGCCAGAATTCACACTTGTTGAACCTCGCATACAACTTCTCCTTGCACAGTATTCCCAATACTGTTCTAAGATGCTACTCATGTTCAACCTTGCTCTTTGAATATACAAGTATGTCATCTATGAACACAATGACAAACTTGTCCAAATAAGGTTGAAATACACGGTTCATGAGGTCCATGAATACCGCTGGAGCATTAGTCAAACCAAATGGCATCACTATAAACTCATAGTGTCCATAACGAGTTTGAAATGCGGTCTTCGGGATATCATCATCCTTAATCCTCAGTTGGTGATATCCGAATCTCAAATCTATTTTCGAGAATACTCCCGATCCTCCAAGTTGATCTAATAGGTCCTCTATTCTAGGAAGTGGATATTTATTCTTTATCGTGAGTTGATTAAGTTCACGATAATCAATGCACATCCTCAAACTTCCATCCTTCTTCTTCACGAAGAGCACTGGCGCACCCCATGGCAAAACAATCGGTCGGATAAATCCCGAGTCGAGTAGTTCCTGGAATTGTACTTTCAGCTTTTGCAATTCCTTAGGTGCCATCCTATAGGGAGCCTTTGATATTGGTGCCGCTCCTGGCACTAAATCAATCGAGAACTCAACTTGACGATTCGGCGGAACTCCGGGCAAGTCTTCGGGAAAGACATATGGATACTCCTTGACGATAGGTACATCATCAACCATCTTCTCCGAAGTTGTTTTCCCCATCACATTCACTAAGAATCCTTGGCAACTACGCTTCTTCAACATTTTCATGGCTTTCATGGCTGAAATCCTTGCGCTTGTTATTTGCTGCAACTGGTGGTGCTCTTGCCTTCTCAACATCCAAACTGGCGGAAATTTCCTCGGCCCTTGCAACTGCTTCATTATAGCTCAGACGACCATGACCAGCCAAATGGTGATGAATCCTGTCACGAAGCCCATCCCAGAATTTTTGAGACTTCATGTTATCCATCTCGACCATGTGCGGAGTAAAACGGCACATGTGGTTAAACTTGCGCTCATACTCGGTGACCGACATTCCACATTGGGTCAGATCGAGGAACTCCTTCTGCATCTTGATTTTGTACGTCCTCGGGTAGTACTTTTACATAACCGTTTCTTTGAACTGGTCCCAAGTGAATGTGTCCTTCTCATCTTGAGTTTTGAGCCTCAACACTCCAATCCACCATGTGCTAGCAGCTTCCTTGAGCTGGAACACGGCACAAGACACCTTCTAAGAAGCTGTACACGCCATGTAGTTGAAGATGCTATCTAGATTCAACAACCACTCTTCTATGGCTGTTGGCCCATCACGACCAAGAAAGACGGGTGGCTTGAAATGGTTGAACCGCTTGATAACTTGAGCTTGAGCTTGCTTAGGGTTATTAGGCGGTAAGATGGTCACGCCTTGAAGTAAGGTGGCCAATCCAGCCAAAAGTTGATCTTGGGTTGGTGGAGCATTGCGGTTTCCGCGATTAGATATTAGTCTGCCAACGAGTTGTAAAACCCATTAGTCGACGCAGTGCGAGAAATAAAAAATGAGGAGATATGTAGAACGCATATAATAGTCGCAACACATAGAAAACTATAAATGCAATAAAAGAACTGATTTTCATTATATAATATGTTTGGAACATCCAATGGAAATTTCAACAATAATAGATATAATAACATGAGTTAAGCCTATGACTACTCCTCGTCATCACTGCTAATAATCTCTACAATGGGAATAGGGGGCCGTGGCTCAATCCACGAAATGACTTCATCTTCAGACTCGATATCTGCCATCAACACGTCCTTCATATTTTCGTCGAGATCTATCTTTGAGCTTTCATCAGGAACTTCTTCTGGATCTTCTTCGGGATCCTCCTCTGGGTCTTCTTCAGGATCCTCCTCTGAGTCTTCCTCGTCCGTAGAGTCGGCATCCCAATTTGCAGTTGGAATCGCCTCTCGAGCGAACAAATCCAATAAGCGTCCAGCGACGAACTAGAAATCATCCGCGGCCTCACGATCTTCTAGCGATCTCTTGATAGCCTTTTTCCAAAGCCGGAAGATGCAGCAACTCCAGTCTTCGGATAACTTCTCCATCAGGTGCTCTAGCTATCGAGTGACGGAGCCTTGTTTCCCAGATTGCAGCCACTTACTCAGCCTATTAATGACGTAGTGTGGTGCATTTTCTGGTAGACTAGGGTCGTCCCACTACATGCTAGAAGACGCGAGTCAAAAGTAGCTGGGACCTTTTTACGTGGCGTCATTCTAGGTTTGGCCATTCTAACAATTTGTACAAACATAAATAATTATGTAAATAAAATGAAATGACATATGCATGAATAATGACTGAAATTTGGTACCTCAGACGGAGTGACGAAGTGGCGAAGCTGAGAGCATATGATACTTTTATATTCTAGCGAGTCTACAGAAATGTAAAACCCTCTCTGATACCACTATGTAATGCCCCGACTTTCTAGGGTAATTATTGGGGAAATAAATAAAAGGGTAATTTTGGCGAAAAATAATTTCTTTTGAGAATATAAAATTCTCGCCTACAAAGTCGAGTCGGTACAATGACATAATAAATACCTTTAAATAAGGTAACATTTCATCATAAATACGAGGTAAAACTTTGCGGCGGAAGAAAATAAATCATAATTTAAAATTTCTAGTCAAAATTTCCCCAAATAAGTTTCAAAACATGACATAACGAAAAACATCATATATCAAATCCACTTTCATATGCCCTCTCGGCTCGCTCCTTCATCCTTCCGGCTCGGTTCAACCTGCGGGATCAATAAAGGTGGGGGTGAGCTTCCTTCAGCTCGTGGAAATCTCACTGATCACAGTAATATACAATCTCATGGAAAACATAACACGTTTCACATTTTTCCTCAACATGAAAGCATACTCACAACATTACGTACAACATGAATCGAGCATGCGTAACACGAATATTGAGGTTGCGCAGGTGCCCCCGCAACAACATGAAACATACACGCAATACCACATATAACATGAATCGAGCACGCATGTGAATATTGGGTTGTGCAGGTGTCCCCACACAACATGAATCTCAAGATAACCTCTTACACGAATACAGGTGAACCTGATTTACAACGTGCGTCGTCAATTTATAAACATGAATCGAGTATCACATATGCAGTCTAATTAAATAAATTAAAGTGATAATGAAAATTCCCACCTGAATAAATGGTGATGTCTGACTTGAAATGAAGATACTCGACTTCTGCCCTGTAAGTAAATCCGATAAAGTCTACATATAATAATAATAATTATAATCCTTACAATTTATTATTTATATAATAAATGAAAAGATACAATTATCACTATATACTAACTAAAAATAAATTACAATTTCTTATTAATACTAATCTAAGAGTTAATATGATAGATGACTGAAATTAAAATATTTATGCATAAATTCAGATTAATTATTAATATGAAAGCCAACATTTTAATGTCTTGGTCATAATAGGACTGGAAGTGAAGTTTTTAAAGTTGACTGGGGTCAGATTGTAAGAATTGAAAAGGTGACTGGGTCAAAATCGAAACAATTAAAGTGGCTGTGGTTAAATTAAATGTCACTGAGAACTGTGAGGACTAAATTGAATAACCTAAGAAAATCCCGGGTATATAAACCTTTCCATCCTCTCCGCCGACAGACTACTTCACTTCTCACCTCTCTTCCCGTTTCTCCCTCTCTTCATTTCTTCTCGACCGACTTGCAGAAAACACACACACACACTTGATCGAAACACGCACATACACACAGTCGGCGCACATACGCGATGACCACCAATTAAATAAACTCATGGTGGTGTGCAGTGGTGCGAGTACAAGGGTCGAACAGCTACAATCGACGATGGTCCATGCTAGGAAAACAGCGGCGGTGTTCGGAGCGACCAAGTTTCAGACCGGTATACCACGGGTTTTTAGATGCCGACTTCGGTGGCGATTGAAATTGCTATGGATGGCCGTTATTCGATGGTAGCTCGTCGCCAAGCTCCGATTCTGGTCAGGTATGGGTTCGGGTTTGAAGGTTGATGTTCGATTTGGTGTTTTGTAATTTAGGTAAAAGTTCCTATTTTTTTGAAAATGGATTCTGGGTTTCGATTTGGTTTAAAAATTCAGTTTCGGGTTTGAGATTTGGCCATGAGAAAACAGTTCCTGATGCCAAGTTTGCAGGTTTGGGCCGGATGAGGTTTCCGATTCCGGTCATGAGGTTCAGTTGAAAAGTGTAGATTATGCAGTTGTAACATAAATTTAAAGATGTGATGAAACTCGGGACAATATTGGTAGTGGTAAGTCGTAGATTTGCTGTGTAAGAATCATAGATTTTGAATGGTTTTAGATTAATTCTCAGATTGCAACTCCTGGTTAAAAAAAATGAAACGAAACATAAACTGTGAAAAGATTTGAGCGCTGGAGTATGCCTCTTGTTGAGCAAAGGAGGTGAGAACTCTCGGTGAGATGATCGACTGGAATGCCTTCACAGTGAATAGTAATTTGCAGAAGGTGGAATTTTGGGGGCTGGAAGAGTGGCTGAAAACGATCGGCTGGAACTTATTGTGCAGAAAAGTTGAGGCTGCCTCAGTTGTTAGGATGAGTTTTCTGTGTACTGTTTTCTCTTTCTTTCTTCTTCTTGTATTTCTGTCGATGCACTCGTGTGTTGTATATATATATATATATATATATATATATATATATATATATATATATATATATATATATATGGGGAAATTACATCCAACTACCCTATTAGATGGCCTCTTTACACTTTAGTCCCTATTGTTTCATAAATTACATCGAAGGACAAAAATCTGAATTGGGGTTGACTTCCATTAAAAAGACGAAAATGCCCCTCTATTTACTTGAATAAAATATTTCTTTTAAAATACATTTCATATGAAATAAATAGTTTATAAGTTATTAAAGTGTTTGACTAATAAATTTCTTTTAAAAAATATTCTTTTTTCAGAAAATAATTTTTTTCGAAATATAATTTTTTTCCAGAAAATATATTATTTATTTTTTCGCAAAAATATTTTATTTTATTTTTTTTCCAGAATATAATTTTATTTCGAAAAAAATATTATTTTGCCAAAAAATAACTTTTTCTCCAGAAAATATTTTTTAATATTTTTGAAAAAATATTTTTTTATTTTTTTTCCAGAAAATATATTTTTTTATTTTTGCGCAAAAAAATTTTATTTTTTTTTCCAGAAAAATAATTTTATTTTTTCGAAAAAATAATATTTTTCAAGAAAATAATTTTATTTCGAAAAAATATTATTTTGCCAAAAAATAACTTTTTTCCAGAAAATATTTTTTTAATTTTTTCGAAAAATTTTTTTTTTTTTTTTTTCCAGAAAATAATTTTATTTTTTCGAAATAATAATATTTTTTCCAGAAAATAATTTTATTTCGAAAAAAAATATTATTTTGCCAAAAAATATTTTTTCCTCCAGAAAATATTTTTTAAATTTTTTTGAAAAAATATTTTTTTTATTTTTGTCCAGAAAATAATTTTATTTTTTCGAAATAATAATATTTTTTCGAGAAAATAATTTTATTTCGAAAAATATTATTTTGCCAAAAAATAATTTTTCTCCAAAATATTTTTAATTTTTGAAAAAATAAAAATTCCATAAAATAATGTTTTTTCAAAAAGATAATTTTTTTCTCGTAAAATAATTTTTGAAAAATAATATATTTTTTCCGAAAATACTTTTTTTTGGAAAAATATTTTTTTCTAGAAAGCTTGAAAATTTATTACACTGCCCAAAATGTTATATATATTACAACGGCGCCAAGACGTGAGAGAAAAAAATGGGTAAAAAAGAAAAGGAAAAATAAAAGGGCAAAGTCGGAATATTAATACTCTCTCTCCAGTGACATCATCTGAAAGTTTGACTTTTGTCCTTCGTTGTAAATATAGTTTCTGGACAATGCAAAATTTGTGTCACATGGGAACTCACAGATCTTCCACACGGACACAAAGCAATTGGTGTCAAGTGGGTCACAAGACGAACACCAATTAAGATGGAGAAGTTGAAAAATACAAGGCAAGACTAGTTGCTAAAGGCTACAAGCAGATATACAAAACTGACTACAATGAGGTATTTGCTCCGGTTGCAAGAGTTGGTACTATAAGAATTTCTTAAAGCAATTGTAGCTCATAATCAATAGAAAATATAGGAGATGGATGTGAAGTCAGCATTCCTAAATGGTTATCTTGAAGAAGAAGTTTATATTGATCAGCCATCTTGATAGATTCAGAAAGGCCAGGAAGATAAAGTCTATAAATTGAAGAAAGCACTGTACGGGTTGAAGCAAGTTCCACGAGCTTCGCACACCAGATTTGATGAGTACTTTTAGAAGAATGGTTTTGTAAAGAGTCCATACTAGAATGCTCTCTATACAAAAAGAAATAAAGATGGAGATATCATGATCGTTGCTTGTACGTTGATGACATGATCTCCACTGGAAATAATTTTTGTATATTTGATGATTTTAAGAAAGTTAAGACTAACGAATTTGAGATGACATATATGTCAGGAATATACCTTGAATGCCACTCAGAGGATGATAGTGAGAGCATTGTATTGTAATATGAATATTATATAAATAAGACATTTATTATTTCTATATTATTATATATCACTAGCATTGTGATTTGGTATATAAATATTCCACTCCTTCTGGAAGTATTTAGGGCCCGAATACTTAATTGGTTCGTAACTCGATAAAACTTTACTGGGCAGTAAGTTTAGACTAGACATGTATAACCTGTACTTTGACATTTAGAGTGTTTGTCTTCACTAATGGTTATGGGAGCACACGTTATAGGTATGCTAACGGGATTAGTATACTCGAACTCATCTCACCTTGATTCGGTCATATGGATTTCACTCTGGGATTGTCAATGACCGAATCGAAAGGTTGTGATAGGTATACGTGAACCTTTGACTTGAGGTTTTAGTAAGAGATGTGCTTGTGACATTAAGTTATTAAATAGAGTAGTTCGACCCAATCACCGTTTGGTTGGATCAACATCAAAGTGCAACTTAGTGAGCAAATAGCAGTCTCTACCGAATACCAAGATATGATTCTTTCTCCTATAAGTGAGCAGATAAACGTCCTATGCAGTTAATGGCAAATAAGGTAATAAGTATAACACCCCTAATCCACTCAGGGATATTACACGTCGTAGACCCTTTCTTCAAGGATCTACCAGGCTGGTAACTAAAATTAAACATCTCAACATCGCCTTTAAGGCTAAAATGACTCAGTAGACCGATTTGGTCTTTCAATTAATACATACAACTCAATCTCAATATATGCCCACACAGGGGTCAAAATACAACATACTCCCGTGCAACAGGGAAAATACTGCAGCGGAAATAAAGTACAACTAAACCAATACGACATCGTACGGGTACTCATGTGATTAGTATCGATCATATTTCATCATCCTTCATGCCAACCCTGTGTTATGCTCCCCAAAACCTGAATGCAATACAGACATCCACCCCCGAATACTCGGAGGTTAGCAAAATTTTACTATTTTGCTAGTGCAAGTATAAAATGCAAAATACGAGTCATACAAATCATATTCCAAGAATAATAATAACCAGGAATCCTCAAAGATTCAAACATAACGAAAAAAATACTTTCCGAGGCAAGTGTTTGAGTAAAACTTTCCAAATTCGAAAGATCATAAATCACGAGAACAGTTTGTAAAACAGTTTAAAATGCCCTTTGGAGTTTTAACAAAAACCGTTCAGGATTATCGAATCCTTCTCTTTCCAAAACCAATAAGGGCCACAACCCAAGTATTTGATTTCTCAAATAAAAACCAACAACAATTCACAGGGTTCAAAGCCCACGTCACGTGTCTTCGACGGACATAAAGTCAACAAAACATAACCACCCAAGATACGAAATCTCGGTAACACATCCAAGGTACTCGACCTGGCAAAATACATCCAAAATCATATACATAACACCGTGAACACATGTCACGTCATCTCACCGTTGGATCAATCACTTGTTGTCTCCTGACCACATGATCGCATGCCATGTGTCACCGTAGGTATTCTTAGGCGCTCACGGTTGGATCAATCGCTTGTTGCATCATGACCACATGATCACAAGCCATGTGTCGCTGTAGTTTTTCTTAGGCTTTCACGGTTGGATCAATTGCTTGTTGCATCCTGACCACATGATCACATGCCATGTGTCACCGTAGACCCCGCCTATGTCCACACATTAAGACACATAACATAGTACACCATGGATATCCAAACAATTCACCCAGAGGCAACAAACACTTACCACGACGCAAACGTCAAACCACAACGCACCAAAATGAGGCCATATATGTACACACGTATTATCAAGCGCAACATCAACACCAAACATATCCATAGGATTCACATACTCAATTACAAAACACACCAATCACAAAATACACACGGGTTTTGAAAGAGAGCCTTTAACAAGGAAAAACCGAATCTTTTGAAAGTTCTTTTCAAACAACCAAACAAACACACTTAGACGATCACCGATCATCATATCCACAAAACAAGAAATGTATGAAAAAGGTACTTGCCTCGAAATTGGCACGCAAGTACTCCGTCGAACACGGCTCGCCCGGGAAACTTCGAAACCCTCGATGTTATAGAAAATGAAGACGACGGCGAACGAAAGGGTTCAACACGAGATCTTCGCAAGGAACTCGACCCTAACATCATATCATCAATAAATCAACGGTCTTACGAGGAAGAATAATCGTACAATGCCCGAAATCCCCTCTATGACATTCTACCGGACACCTTCAAGGCGTCGATTAGTAACACAACAAAACAACGAATCCTTAGCAATCAAACCATGGAACAACAAGGAAATTGGTAGAATACAACTTAATAATCAATTACCATCACTAATGTAGGTTAATTCGGATTAAGCGGACGAAATCGAATAAAATCCCCAATTTCCATAAAACTAGATTTGTAGGAAATATAACCTTGATTCGGTCGATCGGAGGAGGTTATGGGATGATTAATCGGCATTAGAAACTCAAGAACTTCGTGGATTGATAGAATAACATCATGTCTTCATGTTCTCCAAGTCTCGGCCGCGGAGGAGATGAAATGGGCGAGAAAACGAGTGAAGAAATAATCTGCCCGACCATATTAATACTGCCCAGCGACGCATGAGCAGACACGCACGAGCGGCCGGTCGTACGCCGGGTCGTGCGCGCCACTGCCAGGCATCTGCCGAGATGCACGAGCACCGAGCATGAGAACTCGCTCGTATGCATTCAGTCAGGGCCGCACGGGTGCTGGATCGTGCGCCCATATCACACGCCATGCTCGTGCGCACCTGGCCGGTCCCTGCCGCACCTGGCCGGCCAGTGCCCAGCCACTTTGACTCGACGACTCAAATTCCCAAAAACGTACGGAACGAACACGATGAATAGTATAACATTCACGAGTTAAGCACTAAACAAACACATGGTTCTGACAACCCGAAGGTTGAAAGGACGATACGAAGGCAAACGCCCCAAAATTTTGGGAAATTACGAAATGGCCCAAACTCCCGAAACATAATGACACTGAAACAAACTCGAATGTCAAAAAGTGCAGAAGTAATCATTCTCAGAATGACGAAACGGTTACAAGCAAGCCGTTAAAATGGACTCCTGCCAAAATTTTTTTTTACCGAAAATCGAAATCGTGGATATTACATACTAGCCTCCTTAAAAGAAGTTTCATCCCGAAACTTAAAACAAGTAGGGAGAAGAAATATCCCACCAGGAACATCTCAACGAGATACATAAGAACCGCGTAACTTACACCCATTGGTGAAACGTTACAAGAAACACAAAGAAACATACGGCGTGAAATCATGCTCAATGATAATAATCACAATGTCACAAGCAACACATAATAAAACCAAAAAGTGTCAAGTATCACCAAATAGATAGCAAAATCAAATCAATTATCCGAACAATCAATAAACATAAGGCACCTATTACAAGAAAACACGCACAGTCAAAAAATAGAAATTAAACGCACAACGATCCGCGAGGTTAACCACGAAGAACTCCAACCATGCCGAAATTCTCAAAAACCACACTAAGGCATCCCCGTGTCCTTTCGGAGTAGAGACGCAAACTCGATCTCCAAACCTCTCAGCTACCATCTCGCAATGCACGGCTCGGTGTCCCAAATGACCGTAATCGAAACAGCTGACTAATGGTGAACGACCATTCTTCGCGGTACGAGATCAGGCAACAACAATCGAACAACCACGATTGAAAAACAATGATTGAACAACAACGATCGAACAACAATGATCGAACAACAATGGTCGAACAGCAACGATCGAACAACAATGATCGAACAACAATGATCGAACAACAACGATCGAACAACAACGGTCGAACAACAATGATCGAACAACAACGATCGAATTACAACGGTCGAACAAAAATGATCGAACAACAATGATCGAACAACAACGATCGAATAACAACGGTCGAACAATGACTCCGAAGTTTACACTTCAACTCAAGTCATTAAAAGAGCTTGTAGAAACTAAAAGACGCTACTTTCGAACAAGGTTCACAAGAATCGAACCGAATTCGAAAAAGTTACAGCGATAACCATATCGATCCGAAACAATATCACGACTCGTTCGAATGATAAAAATCGAAATACAAAATAAGTTCAGAAAGTATCAACGAACACGAGCGAGTCGATAGAATTGAGAAAGAAAAAAAAGTAGAAGTCAAAATAATACGGGTATTACATTTAACCTCTTTTAAAAGAAGTGTCATCCCCGAGACTCACAACAACAGAAGCAAGGTAACAACACAATAAGCATCCGACAGAAACATCTTTGAAGGGCCTCTCAGAGCCGATCCTGATATCTGTGCTGAAGTCCGTGCCCTGGAAGACTCAGTAATCAACTCGCAAAACTATATTCTGTGTCCCTCGATCCCACACTTGTAACACGCTACTGGCGTGGAAGGAAAATTTGCACATACATGCCCCAGTATATTACGGTTGAAACATCTCGGCATACCGAATAAGCAACCACTCAGCACGACCAAAAATCATAATACATAACACATACAATGATTACCATCGTAAGGCAACCTACATACACAAAATTTCAACGACCCAAACGATAACCAGCACACAATTACGGAACATCATGAAACAATCACATATGTACATAATCATACAAACCAAGCTCTAGCAGCTCGCAAATGTGCGGTAAAACTCCAATCACCATGATGCACAAACATTTAACACCAACATCACACCTCTCACAGAGGGCTAACACAATGAATGCATGGCGAACGACTCAACACTTACACCACCAATTCAATCACAACCCGGGGGGCTAACACCGTAACGACAATGCTAACATCATTCATGCATTCCCTGACCACAAACAGGAATGAGAGGTTTTAAAAACAAAAACCACATTTTTGAAAATAATTTGGAAACACCAGTTGATCTTAAGTATCACATTTCGAAAAAGTAGTACAAACAACGTCATTGAGGCTTTGAAAAACCATCTTGCATTTGACAAAAATGAGGACATCTTTCTTTTAGTTAAAAACTTTCAGAAATATTCGACCTTCGGGTCTAAGCAAATGCGTTTTGTAAATTACTGAAAATATCTCAAAATATTTTGGTCCTCAGAGTAGAAGAATTATGAAGCATATAGTTGCGCCAGTAGGCGCCTTGAAAATATAATCCATATTAAAAGTACGCCTCGAAGTTTATTCTCTAAGATACTTAAGACTTTCAAAAATCCATTAGGCCATAATGCCCTAAAACTCACATGTATCAAAATTCGCTTACACATTTCATAGTACATGCATCAAGTCATTTCGAAATCAAAACAAGGCATGTCTTTTACAGAAAACAAACAGTTAAATAATTACAGTTGAAAACCGCATAGGATCGGGGTGAAACCACTGATCCCATTCGAGGCCTCTAAGGACCCTCCCGAACTGGCCATTGTAATATCCGGATAATTTTTGAGTATTTTCAACTGTATTTGAACCTTGTAATATTCGACTTTGTGGTATCAATAATCGAAGTGTGATTTTTCTCGTATTCATATTCCAACAGTCATGATCATATTGGGAAGAGTTTGCAAATTCATGCATGCAGCTACGTCATAACGTACGCTAGCAAGTAAGCTTAACGTACGTTATGAGCTGAAGATAGCGTACGCTATGGACGAATCATAACGTACGTAACAGGCAGTCAAAAAGATCAGGTTGGTCAGCATATGGGCCAGCTTGGGATGGGGTCGGATAGGATAAGATTCCCGTGTGATCCGGATAGTTTTTCGATAAAGCAAGTCAATGAGGCATAACGTTCGCTAAAGAACTAAGATAGCGTACGCTACACAGAGCTTATTACGTACGCAAAAGGTAATGGTTAACGTACGTTAAGGGGGTCAGAAAATGAGGCAGTAGCTACTGTCGGATGTTAATGTATGCTAAAGTTTTCAGATAGCATACATTAAGACGATAACATACGTAAGGCTGTGAGCTTAACGCACGTAAAGGTCTGAGTTCTAAAAATATGATAGCACCCCTTTCATTTCTTATACTCTTTCATTTCCTATTGTCCGACCTCTTCCATCTCAAGAACTAATCCAAAGAATATTACCCCTTATATTAGTCTCTTTACCTGGTTTGGAAGATCGTAGACATCTCAGATTGGTGTTCAAGCCTACGGTGTCGAGTTCTATTCATCGTTATTCTTCATGAAAGGTATGTTAATACTCTTACAACTTCCAATTCTTGTTCTTAAGAATGCTATGAACATACTACTGAGACCATCGAGTTTGTATAACCTTTTAGGTTGTACACCATGACTTAGAAAATCTGAGGCAATCATGCTAGAATTTCTTTGAGTAAGAAGATTATAACCGAGCCTTGTTGGGTTGAAACCTAGGATATAGTTTTCTGAGATTTGTTGTATATTCTGGATGATCATTCTGAATCACTTGTATACCAATGATTTGTTAATATCATCACCTAGAATGGAGATATGCAAGCAGATGAATTCTAAGGATTTTCACTAAGATTAATTCATGAGTAGTATGAGGTGTTCTTCAAATGTAATTCATGACTTGTAGGGATTTCTTGACATGATGATCTTCATATTGATGATGGGAACGAAGTGTGTTGATGGGTAACAATTGCTATGGACTTAAAACTTTAGCAAGAAGGATCGTTTGTGGAAGAACGAAATTGTAGAGACGAACTAATCTAGAAACTCGGTTGGAATGTGTTAAATAACCAAACCAAGTATTGTAATTGATATTCAGAATTGGGGGTGTGGAGTCATGATAATTTGGATATCCTTGAATTCATAGGCGTTGACTTTTCATTTACATTATTGCCATTTGATTTGCATGAAGTATGTTATTAGTTCGACCGAGCATTCATCGAATAGTAGAACTGTGAACCGGCTAACTTAGAGTGTTAACTCGGACGTAATAGACGTTAGCTGTTCGTATGTTAGTTTTATTAAGTAAGTTGAGTTTTCGTTATTTTCCTATTGTTTAAGGTTCGAGGTTTGCAAACGGTTGATCGAATGAACGGCCTTCGAGTTTGTTGAAGTCGTGAAATATTTATTTCTTGCCATCTTTCAAAGGCCAGTACTTTAATTTTATGTTTTATGTATTAATGTTATACATGTTGTCGTGCATATGTGTCCTTGTGATATGTCCACGTGTTGGTCCGACGGGATCATCTTGGGATCTATGCTAGCGTGCGCTGGATCATTGGACAGGTTTTTCCACCTCGTGTTAGTCCAATAGGATCATCTTGGGATTTATACAGTGAACGCTGGATCATCGAAATTACCATGTGTATGTTGTATCATGTCATGTTTATCATGTTGCATATGGTATTGTGAGTCTTCTCGTGGTAGAGACTCGTTATTGTTGTCATTGAGGATGTTGTTATTATTCTACACGAGTTATTGAATATTTTGTTGTTGTATAATTATCGTACTTGTACTAGCATCATTGTGCTAACCCCTTCGGCGGTGGACATTTGTTTTATGTTCAGGATATAGGAGGATGGGGAAGCAACCACTTGAGCCGCATGACGACGAGGATGTGAGGTGGGGTAATCCTTTCCTAATCCACTTTTCTCCAAACCAGTTCGAGATGAATTCACTATAACTTTCAACCAGTGATAAACATTACAATGATTCAAACTAGTTACAACAGCTTCCAACCAGTGGAAACCCGTGGCCGTTGCAACGCACTTGACTGCCTAGCACCTCTTGATAGAAAACATATGGATGCCTCAACAACTCTCGATCTGTATATCACCTTCCAATAAAGAACTCGTGGATGCCTTATCAGTCGCGAAACTTCTGGAACCTCATTCACAGAAGTTCCCCGTACTCAGCTTTAAAGACGCAAGTGTTGTCTTCTCCAACTTCAAGAGCTTCTCAGAATATGATCTTTGAAAGTTTTCTCTTCATGATGTTATAGTTCTCTTGATAGCTTTGATTGCTTAGACTGCTTGTAAGTATTGTTCACATCATACTTTGCTCATTCTGATCTTCAGATATTTATAGTACGAATCTTGAGCTTCTCTTCATAGCCGTTGCATCACTGTAGCAAATTGGTCCGTTGGAGAGTGGACTTCTTTGTTTATCTTATCATTCCATTGCAGGTCTTGATTCCCTTTTCAACTCCGACCATTAATTCTTTTAGTCGCGCCGCTTTTCTTGATTTGTATATTCATAAATCTTCAGAATGCGAATCTCAAGGAATATTTTATTCCTAATTTTCAGGGAATCTTTTTAGTTTGTCTTCTTCCGCCTGTATGTGAATTTCCGTTATTATTGACTTCAACACTTGCTGACGTGGACTGAGTTTCTTAAACTTGGCTGATATCTTGTCTGAGAACTCATCTGATATCTCTTGGTCAAACATGTCAGATGTGCGGTCAACCCTTCTCTAATTTAAAACTTCCCTATGTAGAAGTTCTCTGAGATAAAGTCCTCTGATCTGACTGAATTTCTCTGACCTGACTGAAGTTCTCTGACCTGATGGATATTCTCTGATCTGATGGTCAAACTTTAGTTGATACTTGTTTTGACTAGACCTCGTCTGATAACTCATCTGTAGTTGGGTTTTGGTCAAACCTCTCTGATATTCCTATTTGACCAATACTTGTCTGATGTATCGCCTTCTTTAGAACTTAACTGCAGCTGGGTTTTGGTCAAACCTCTCTGATGTTTGCATTGATTGAAAACTCGTCTGATAGTGAACTTGCTTGTGAACTTCTCTGATATATTAGTAGTTCTATACTTAGTTGATTTTTGATCAGGACTTAGCCTAAATTTTAAGGCCTATAGAAGATACTCATTTGGTTCTTCTTTACAATGCCAAGTATTTAGAACATACATTTGAAAAAATCACAATACAGTGATGACATCATCAAAAATCTAACAAGTAGTCCTAACAATTTCCCCCTATCTTTCCTCATCAATTGTGTTAAAGGCAAAGCGAGACGCGAAAAGCCTTCAACAAATCTCCTATAATACCCAGCAAGACCCAGAAAACTCCTTACTTCCGTCACGTTTGTAGGTCTCGGCCATTTTGTGATAGCCTCAACCTTCGCAGGGTCCATAGTAATACCGTCCGCAGAAACAATGTGACCCAAGAAAGCTACTCGATCCAACCAAAACTCGCACTTCGAAAACTTCGCATATAATCTCTGTTGTCGAAGAACCTCCAGAACCATACTAAGATATTGCTCGTGTTCCTCCTCGGACTTAGAATACACAAGGATGTCATCAATGAAGACAATGACGAACTTATCGAGGAATTCGTGAAATACCCGGTTCATAAGGTCCATGAAAACTGCAGGAGTATTGGTCAACCCGAAAGGCATAACCAAGAATTCATAATGACCGTACCGAGTTCGAAAAGCCGTTTTAGGAACATCTTGCTCCCTCACCCGAAGTTGGTGATAACCGGACCTCAGATCAATCTTAGAGAAATGCCTCGCCCCTTGCAATTGGTCAAATAGATCATCAATGCATGGAAGAGGGTATGATTACGGATTGTGATACGGTTAAGTTCCCGATAATCAATACAAAGACGCATGCTTCCATCCTTCTTCTTAACAAACAATACGGGAGCACCCCATGGAGACACACTCGGACGAATGAATCCATTATCTAACAATTCTTGCAATTACTCCTTCAGTTCTTTCAATTCGATCGGTGCCATACGGTATGGAGCTTTAGATATGGGTTCAGCACCCGGAATCAGATCGATACTGAACTCAATTTCTCGAACAGGAGGAATACCAGGAAGTTCATCTCGAAACACATCAGTAAAATCACGCACAACGCGAATACCATCAATGCTCGGAACATCCACAGAAGTATCCTTGATAGAAGCAAGGAAACTAATACAGCCATGTGAAATCAGTGTTCGGGCTTTCATAGCCGAAATAATCTTTACGGATTTCAGAGGTTGTGAACCAGAATAGACAAAATCAGGATGATGAAGATTACCAAAGATCACTTTACGAGCATAACAATCAATGGTCGCTTTATGAGCAGCCAACCAGTCCATGCCCAGAATAATATCAAAGTCAATCATATCGATGGGAAGAAGGTTCGCAGGACGAATACGATCATCGAAACGAAGAGGGCAATTCACATACTCAACATCAATAATCACATGAGTTTTCATCGGAGTAGCAATAGATATACGGTTCATTAGTTGTGTTGGGGTTATGTTTATTTTATTTGCAAGTGAAGTAGATATTATGGAATGTGTAGCACGTGTCAAATAAAACAAAGACAAGACGATCTCGATATAAAGAAAGCCCGTATTAGTACTGAGGAACCAAATGCATGATCACGAGTCATAGAGTAGACCACCTGAATTTGGAAGTCCTATCATCAATCTTAGGTCCACCGTCTTCTTCTTAGGCAATCGATGACTTTATGATGAGTAGATCCACACCAAACAACCACCGGAAGCTCTATAACAAGGACCCGGATGAGTCTTTCCACAAGAAGGACATGTAGGAGGCGGGGTAGAGCTTCAATCTTCTTCGACCCGACGATCCCGATCGCATCTGCCGAGAGTCCCTACGCGGTTATTACTCGCCCTTGACGATCACCACCATACCTACCAAGATCCCGACGATCCTGGTTCCCGTAATCTGCATTGCCTATTATTATAACCACGGTCCCGACGACCCTCCGATCATACCCCGGTCTGTCGACCCCGAGAATCCCGCTTATGGTCCCGCCGACCATGACTACGAGAATCCACCTGTTACCATCCCTATCACGCTTATAAGACACCCGATCCGCATGTAGTAACTCAATGTTGCGGGCGGCATCTGCACTCGGCAACATCCTCAAAAGTAGTGTTAACGATCTTGTCCAACACCCACTTCTTCAAAGCCCACTTAAAATGACGTGCACAGCGCGACAAAGATCACCGGTAACCTCGGCCCAACAAAGCGGCCAAACGCAAGAATCTCTGCATAAACTCTCGGATGACTCGATCACCCCTGACGAATCGACCGTACTCTCTCTCATACCTTAAGCTGTTACGCCATAGGAAGATACATGCGTAAAATGCCTCAATGAAATCGGCCCACGAACAAGTCTCGGCAAAATCACCTCCTTTGCTTCGAACAAGAAGCGATCCACGATTCGAGCATCACCTTCCAATTTGAATGTAGCCAAACGAGTTTTAAACTCGTCACCAAATCGAACACGAAACAATTTCTCAACATGTGTGATCCAGTCCTCCGCTTCATGGGGAGTAGCAATGGACTTGAATGAGAGAGGCTTGAGCTTGTTAAACCTCTCGATCCACACATGGATACCGGTTGGGGAAGCATGAGGTGGGGTATTAGGTTGACCATTTGGTGGAGCGGAGGTCTAGCACCACCACTGGAAGGACTCGGCCCATTCTGAAGTTATTGGCCACTTCACCACTATTCGTGGAATAGCGGCTTCCACACGGCGTTAATCATAGCTTGGAAATCAGGGGCACCATTATCCCCATCAGTGTACTGAGTAAAGCGGGTGTTCACCATCTGAATGATCATGGAAAGGGATTAGCAAAACATAAGAGAAAATAAGCACGAAATGGAAGACGAAGCAGAAACCTATGTTACCCAAATCCTCACCAGTCAAACCTAAAGTCTTAAGGGTCAAATCCTAAGGTCCATAAGACTCGCAGGCCATGTTTATGTACTACAGGTCGCAGCCTGGGCTCTGATACCATAATTGTAACACCCCAACCCGACAAGGGTAGAAGTGCCACAAGGATGGTGACATATCAAAGCATACATACATAATATCATACACAGCGGAAGTCTTAAACATAATTCAATAAGAAAGACCAAGCCAACACAGCTTAAGTCAAAGTACATAAGTTAAATGATGAAGAAAATAATCCAAAGGAAAAATAAGAACATAATCCAAATCCAAAGTCATAACATAGGGTGGTCATCTAAGGTAAAAGCTTCATCATAAGCTCTAACTCTCATCCCATAGCAAAAGCCCAGCTCCTATCTTAGAAACCTGCCGCAGGGAAAAGGAAATGCGGTGAGCTTAAAAGCCCAGTGAGCAGATACATAAACAAAGCAACGATAATGAAACAGAATCGAAATATAGTGCATTGGGAATATCATAAGGAACAAACAAATGAATAATAGAAATGAAAGAATAGGATAGTCATCTACCACGAGCCCGAAACATATCATATCATATCATATAAGCCGTCAATATCATAATCTCATAATCGGAGGATACCTCTTAGGCAACTGAGACAATATGAGGGGTGTCCTCATGTATCATAAAGTGGAGTGATCGGCTCCCGGAAGTTGTGAAAGGCATGTATAGCACAGTACAGATCACGAGACGGATATCATAAACATAATCATAGTTAAATCTACTAAATGTAGCAGATCTAGGATGCATCCATACGCCCCCGTAAATCAGTTGGCCATAATAAATCATATCATAAGTGTGCACATAATATAACGAAGGGACGGTGTAGCCAAATCACTAGGGCCACACACTAGTCATGCCAGTGGTGCATCACAGACACGCCTATGGTACCTCCATAGGTAGGGAAACAGAAATGGCTCGGGTATCAAACTAAGAGTCAGGTCTCATATTATACAAAAGGTCATATGGCAATGTGTATCTCAGAATCGTATCAAAGTTCAATCAAAGGGAACATAGCAATGGCTTGGGGAATCTTAAGTGTACCATATTTCCAAAGTCATAATAGCATAATGGAGCCTTTACTGAAAAGGCAGAGTATCCGTACCTTATTGCAAGCACAGAAAATAGAAACAAACTCAGAAAACAGATGTGGCTCAGGACCTCTCCTTCTTCACACCTAGAGGAGAAGAGGGGGAAGCATAATTCATCCTTTAAATTCATATCTTTCCATTTTAAGTAACTTTCCATTTTTAGCAGGTTTCCATAAATAGAAAGTTGAATCATTATTAATGGAAATAAAGTATCTTTTAACCTTTTTACTTATTTGGTCCTTAGGGTTTCATAACTTTGCATTTTATACCCTTTACTTCCCAAAATTACACTTTAAACCTTTTAGTATTCAAAGTTACACATTAAACCCTTAACTTATCCATTTTACATAATGAACACTTATTTTATTAAGCTATTCGAATGGATACTCAAGTATTCATAATTTACACATTAAGTCCCTCAAGTTATTAAAGTTACATATTTAACCCTTAAATTTACAATTTCAATCTTTAATTATTAATAGTTACATATTAGGCCATTAAATTATCAAAATGACACATAACCCCCTGAATATATTAAATTACTCAAATCAGTCCCAAGTTTCTGAAAATTACATGTTTAGTCCCTCTCTTTTAATTATTTTCAAAACAAACCCTAATTAGGTTTAAAATACATTTTAATCCATTTAATTGCAAAACTTACACTTAACACCCACAAGTTATATTTTATTCGAATTATATACAGCTCAAATAAAGTTCCAGAATTAACCCTTAAGTTTTAAAGTTTACAAAACTCACCCAAAACATTTATATACAAATCGTATAAACCAAAAACAAAGGAATTAGAAACCCTAATCCTTCTAATCAATTCTCAATCATCATCTCATCATTAATATCATTAATTAACACCATTTCCAGCCCTAAACCAAAACCCTAGATCCCACGATTTATTTATCCTTTTTCTCTTTATACGATTTATACAAAATTCAATAAATCAAAATAATTTCGAAACACATGTTTTAAGCCATGACAATTCTTTCCAACATTTTTCCAGATCATATTACATCATAATAAGTGTATAATAATTTTATTAATAATTATTCTGGATCGGAGCATATATTTCACATTTAAACACGTTTTTAGGGTTTTAAATCACGAAAACGATGTAGAGCATGCATGGATCGAATCAACCATTTTATTTGATGTTTATATGATGTAAGGTACCTGAGAAAAAATACCAAACCAAGGATTGAACGTGTGGAAAAGGCTGCACGATTTGTTGTATACGCGTATGAGCAAAAACGAACCAAAAATCCACACGACTCCAAAAGCTTCTCCATGACCTTTCTATCATTTTTCCCAGAGTATATATGATATGAGGATTATGAGAAAAATCATAAACGAATTTTAGGGAGGTCGAACAGATCATAAACGAATTACCTTGTTTATAGGGCTCGACAAAAGAAAACCAAAGCCACGATCGATCCAAGCTTCAACAATTCAAAAGGGTATTTTTCTAGGACTTCTTGGATGTTGTTTGATCACAGAAAAATGCCTAGGAGTGATGGGGTTGTCGAATGGAGGCCAAAGAAATTTTGTGTGTGTTTGTTTTTGGATCGGCAATTAGGGTTAGGGAATAAAAGATATGGATTGACTCTTTAAAATAGGAATCTGTGTGAATGGGGGGGGGAAAGACCAGAATTTCGGATTTTTGGTTGGTAGAAATATTCTTGTGATTATCTTCCTTATTTATCAACATTTAAACCATTTAAATCAATATTAAAATTACTTATTATTAATTCGGTCCATAGAGGGGTAATTTGGTAATTTCACCACTTGCATAAATGTTAAATGTAATTGTTAAAATTATTTGGATACATAACTTGTGCATTGTTTGAAATTTGGGACTTATTTGGAGACCTCATAAGCTTTTAATTAAATTTTAAATATGTAGGGGCATTTTGGTCTTTCACATGTTCTCGATTTTAGGTGTTACAACTTCTTCCCTCTAAAAAAAAAAATTTCGTCTCGAAATTTGAAAGAGATCAGAAATGAAACGAATCGAAACATAACGGAGACATACTGATCGTAATACAAAATGAGGATAACTAGCTCGAATAGACTCCTCGGTTTCCTGTAGCTTCCGCTCCGGGTGGTTCCGCCAAAGAATCTTAACGAAAGGAATAACTTTACGCCTCATAACTCGCTCTTGGCGATCAAGAACGACTTCCGGCTCCTCCTAAGAGACATATCTGATCGAACTGATCGAAAGGATAGGACACCACATGCAAAGGATGGTAATTGTATCCCCTCGTAAGAGATACATGAAAGACGTCGTGAACATGTGATAAGCTGAGGAAGAGCCAAACGATACGAAACCTCTCCAATGCGCTCCAAAATTTCAAACGGTCCAATGAATCGAGGACTAAGCTTGCCCTTGATCCCAAACGCTTAACTCCACGAAACGGCGAAACTTTAAGGAATACCCGATCACCAACCCGAAATTCTAAGTCACGCCGATGCTTATCAAGATAACTCTTTGACGCGCACGTGCTTCCTTCAATTTTTCCCTAGCAACATCCACTTTCTCGAGCAATCGAACTAACTCCGGACCTTCAATAATGCGCTCACCAACCTCATTCCAACAAACCGGAGCTCTGCACTTCCTACCATACAACATCTCGAAAGGAGCCATACGAATACTCGCGTGCACCGTTGTTGTATGCAAACTCAACCAAACACAAATATTCGTCCCAGCTACTACCCACTCTAAAGCACATGCCCTCAACATATCCTCTAATGTCCTGGATGGTCCTCTCCGACCGACCATCCGTATGAGGGTGAAAAGCCGTCTTGAACTTAAGGCGCGTACCCATGCCTTATGCAAGCCCTTCCAGAAACGAGATGTAAACCGTGGGTCTCTATCTCGATATGATAGCCGTAGGCATACCATGAAGCCTAACGATCTCCTTTGAAATATGTCCGCCAACTTACTAACTCGTAGTCCACACGAATAGGGAGAAAGTGAGCAGACTTGGTTAGTCGATCAACAACCACCCAAATCGCATCATGCTTCTTACGGGTAAGAGGTAAACTGTAACGAAATCCATGGAAATCTCTTCCCACTTCCACTTCGGAATATCCAATGGTCGCAATAACCCACTCGCTCTTTGATGCTCAATCTTTACTTGCCGGCAAGTCAAACACTTCGATACAAACAACGCCACATCATGTTTCATACCACTCCACCAAAAATGTTGTTTAAGATCCCTATACATCTTGGTAGAACCAGATGAATAGTGAACGGGAACTATGAGCCTCGATAGAATAATCTCTCGAAGTTCGGATCGTTAGGAACGCAAAGACGATCCTCAAACCAAACCACACCAAATTCGTCAACTCGAACTCCGATTGCTTTTCCTTCCTCAACATTTTGAACTATAGACCACGTTCACCATCCTCCTTCCGAGCTTCCTTTATTCGCAAGATGAGATTGGACTCAACTTTAAGACTAGCCCAATAACCATCCCGACCTCGAATACAAAACTCCACATCCGTAAGCTCTAAGTCATGCGTAACACGAGGATCAAACTCTAAACTCGCAACCATACCGGACTTCCTACTAAGAGCATCCGCGACTACATTCGCCTTACGGGATGATACCGAATATTAACATCATAGTCCTTCAGGAGTTCTAACCACCGCCTCTGTCTCATATTTAGTTCCTTCTGAGTGAAAATGTATTTAAGACTCTTGTGATCGGTGAAAATGTCACAAGACTCTCCATACAAATAATGGCGCCAAATCTTTAGCGCGAAAACCACAGCTGCTAACTCTAGATCATGTGTTGGATAATTCACCTCGTGAGGTTTCAACTGCCTCAAAGCATAAGCAATCACCTTCCCGTGTTGCGTCAACACACATCCCAAACCTTTCTTCGATGCATCACTATATATTTGAAAACCACCTGAACCAGATGGAAGAGTCAAAATAGGTGCAGACACTAAACATTTCTTCAACTCCTCGAAACTACTTTCCCTCTCATCAGTCCAAACAAACTTCTCTCCTTTCCTCATCAATTGTGTTAAAGCAAAGCGAGACGCGAAAAGCCTTCAACAAATCTCCTATAATACCCAAAGAAGACCCGTAAAACTCCTTACTTCCGTCACGTTTGTAGGTCTCGGCCATTTTGTGATAGCCTCAACCTTCGCAGGGTCCATAGTAATACCGTCCGCAGAAACAATGTGACCCAAGAAAGCTACTCGATCCAACCAAAACTCGCACTTTGAAAACTTCGCATATAATCTCTGCTGTCGAAGAACCTCCAGAACCATACTAAGATGTTGCTCGTGTTTCTCCTCGGACTTAGAATACACAAGGATGTCATCAATGAAGACAATGACGAACTTATCGAGGAATTCGTGAAATACCCGGTTCATAAGGTCCATGAAAATCGCAGAGCATTGGTCAACCCGAAAGGCATAACCAAGAATTCATAATGACCGCATCGAGTTCGAAAAGCCGTTTTAGGAACATCTTGCTCCCTCACCCGAAGTTGGTGATAACCGACCTCGATCAATCTTAGAGAAATGCCTCGCCCCTTGCAATTGGTCAAATAGATCATCAATGCGTGGAAGAGGGTAACGATTCACGGATTGTGATACGGTTAAGTTCCCGATAATCAATACAAAGACGCATGCTTCCATCCTTCTTCTTAACAAACAATACGGGAGCACCCCATGGAGACACACTCGGACAAATGAATCCATTATCTAACAATTCTTGCAATTGCTCCTTCAGTTCTTTCAATTCGATCGGTGCCATACGGTATGGAGCTTTAGATATGGGTTCAAGACCCGAATCGATCGACATCGAACTCAATTTCTCGAACAGAGGAATACCAGAAGTTCATCCGGAAACACATCAAGAAAATCGCGCACAACGCGAATACCATCAATGCTCGGAACATCCATTAAGTATCCTTGATAGAATCAAGGAAACCAATACACCCATGTGAAATCGGTGTTCGGGCTTTCATTGCCGAAATAATCTTTACGGATTTCGAGGTTGTGAACCGGAATAGACAAAATCGGATGATGAAGATTACCAAAGATCACTTTACGAGCATAACAATCAATGGTCGCTTTATGAGCAGCCAACCACCCGTCGAATAATATCAAAGTCAATCATATCGATGGGAAGAAGGTTCGCAAAGACGAATACGATCATCAAACGAAGAGGGCAATTCACATACTCAACATCAATAATCACATGAGTTTTCATCGAGTAGCAATAGATATACGGTTCATTAGATTTGTAGGGGTTAAGATTATTTTATTTGCAAGAGAAGTAGATATTATGGAATGTGTAGCACCGGTGTCAAATAAAACAAAGACAGTACGATCTCCAATATAAAGAAAGCCCGTATTAGTACACGAGGAACCAAATGCTGATCACGAGTCATAGAGTAGACCCCGCCCGAATTTGGAGAAGTCCTATCATCAATCTTAGGTCCACCAAGATTATTCTTAGGGCAATCGATGACTTTATGATGAGTAGATCCACACCAAAACAACCACCGAAGCTCTATAACAAGGACCGGATGAGTCTTCCCACAAGAAGGACATGTAGGAGGAGAGGGTAGAGCTTCAATCTTCTTCGACCCGACGATCCCGACCGCCGATCTGCCGAGAGTCCCTACGTCGGTTGTTATTACTCGCCTCGACGATCACCACCATACCTACCAAAGATCCCGACGATCCCGGTTCATGTAATCCCGCTGTCTATTATTATAACCACGGTCCCGACGACCCTCCGATCATACCCCGGTCCCGTCGACCCCGAGAATCCCGCTTATGGTCCCGCCGACCATGACTACGAGAATCCACCCCGTTACCATCCCTATCACGCTTATAAGACACCCGATCCGCATGTAGTAACTCAATGTTGCGGGCGGCATCCCGCACTCCAAAGAACATCCTCAAAAGTAGTGTTAATGATCTTGTCCAACACCCACTTCTTCAAAGCCCACTTAAAATGACGTGCCCGACGCACAAAGATCACCAAGAACCTCCGCCTAACAAACGGCCAAACGCAAGAATCTCTCGCATAAACTCTCCTGATGACTCGATCACCCCGACGAATCGACCGTACTCTCTCTCATACCTTAACCGCTCGCCATAGGAAGATACTGTCTGTAAAATGCCTCAATGAAATCGGCCCACGAACAAGTCTCAGCAAAATCACCTCCTTTGGCCTGAACAAGAGCAGTCCACCAGTTATGAGCATCACCTTCCAATTTGAATGTAGCCAAACGAGTTTTAAACTCGTCACCACATCCCAGAACACGAAACAATTTCTCAACATGTGTGATCCAGTCCTCCGCTTCATGGGGAGTAGCAATGACTTGAATGAGAGAGGCTTGAGCTTGTTAAACCTCTCGATCCACACATGGATACCACTGGGAAGCATGAGGTGGGGTATTAGGTTGACCATTTGGTGGAGTAGGAGGTCTAGCACCACCACCGTAAGGACTCGGCCCATTCCCGAAGTTATTAGCCACTTCACCACTACTCGTGGAATAGCGGCTTCCACGGCAGCTGTTAATCATAGCTTGGAAATCGGGCACCATTATCCCCATCGATGTCCGAGTAAAGCGGGTATTCACCATCCGAATGATCATGGAAAGGGATTAGCAAAACATAAGAGAAAATAAGCACGAAATGGAAGACGAAGGTAAACCTATGTTACCCAAATCCTCACCACCAAACCTAAAGTCTTAAGGGTCAAATCCTAAGGTCCATAAGACTCGCAGGCCATGTTTATGTACTACAGGTCGCAACCTGTCTCTGATACCATAATTGTAACACCCCAACCCGACAAGGGTAGAAGTGCCACAAGGATGGTGACATATCAAAGCATACATACATAATATCATACACAGCGGAAGTCTTAAACATAATTCAATAAGAAAGACCAAGTCAACACAGCTTAAGTCAAAGTACATAAGTTAAATGATGAAGAAAATAATCCAAAGGAAAAATAAGAACATAATCCAAATCCAAAGTCATAACATAGGGTGGTCATCTAAGGTAAAAGCTTCATCATAAGCTCTAACTCTCATCCCATAGCAAAAGCCCAGCTCCTATCTTAGAAACCTGCCGCAGGGAAAAGGAAATACGGCTGAGCTTAAAAGCCCAAGGAATGATACATAAACAAAGCAACGATAATGAAACAGAACCGAAATATAGTGCATTGGGAATATCATAAGGAATAAACAAATGAATAATAGAAATGAAAGAATAGGATAGTCATCTACCACGAGCCGAAACATATCATATCATATCATATAAGCCACAATATCATAATCTCATAATCGAGGGGATACCTCTTAGGCAACTGCACAATATGAGGGGTGTCCTCATGTATCATAAAATGGAGTGATCGGCTCCTTAAGTTGTGAAAGGCATGTATAAGACACAGCACTACCACTGCATGATATCATAAACATAATCATAGTTAAATCCACTAAATGTAATGTATCTAGATGCATCCATACGCCCTACGTAAATCGATGGCCATAATAAATCATATCATAAGTGTGCACATAATATAATGAAGGGGACGGTGTAGCCAAATCACTAGGGCCACACACTAGTCATGCCGGTGGTGCATCACGGACACGCCTATGGTACCTCCATAGGTAGGGAAACAGAAATGGCTCGGGTATCAAACTAAGAGTCGGTCTCATATCATACAAAAGGTCATATGGCAATGTGTATCTCGAATCGTATCAAAGTTCAATCAAAGGGAACATAGCAATGGCTTGGGAATCTTAAGTGTACCATATTTCCAAAGTCATAATAAGATAATGGAGCCTTTCTTGAAAAGGCAGAGTATCCGTACCTTATTGCAAGCACGTAAAAATAGAAACAAACTCAAAAAACAGATGTGGCTCAGGACCTCTCCTTCTTCACACCTAGAGGAGAAGAGGGGGAATCATAATTCATCCTTTAAATTCATATCTTTCCATTTTAAGTAACTTTCCATTTTAGCAGGTTTCCATAAATAGAAAGTTGAATCATTATTAATGGAAATAAAGTATCTTTTAACCTTTTTACTTATTTGGTCCTTAGGGTTTCATAACTTTGCATTTTATACCCTTTACTTCCCAAAATTACACTTTAAACCTTTTAGTATTCAAAGTTACACATTAAACCCTTAACTTATCCATTTTACATAATGAGCACTTATTTTATTAAGCTATTCGAATGGATACTCAAGTATTCATAATTTACACATTAAGTCCCTCAAGTTATTAAAGTTACATATTTAACCCTTAAATTTACAATTTCAATCTTTAATTATTAATAGTTACATATTAGGCCATTAAATTATCAAAATGACACATAACCCCCTGAATATATTAAATTACTCAAATCAGTCCCAAGTTTCTAAAAATTACATGTTTAGTCCCTCTCTTTTAATTAATTTCAAAACAAACCCTAATTAGGTTTAAAATACATTTTAATCCATTTAATTGCAAAACTTACACTTAACACCCACAAGTTATATTTTATTTGAATTATATACAGCTCAAATAAAGTTCCAGAATTAACCCTTAAGTTTTAAAGTTTACAAAACTCACCCAAAACATTTATATACAAATCGTATAAACCAAAAACAAAGGAATTAGAAACCCTAATCCTTCTAATCAATTCTCAATCATCATCTCATCATTAATATCATTAATTAACACCATTTCCAGCCCTAAACCAAAACCCTAGATCCCACGATTTATTTTTCCTTTTTCTCTTTATACGATTTATACAAAATTCAATAAATCAAAATAATTTCGAAACACATGTTTTAAGCCATGACAATTCTTTACAACATTTTTCCAGATCATATTACATCATAATAAGTGTATAATAATTTTATTAATAATTATTCTGGATCGGAGCATATATTTCACATTTAAACACGTTTTTAGGGTTTTAAATCACGAAAACGATGTAGAGCATGCATGGATCGAATCAACCATTTTATTTGATGTTTATATGATGTAAGGGACCTGAGAAAAAATACCAAACCAAGGATTGAACGTGTGGAAAAGGCTGCACGATTTGTTGTATACGCGTATGAGCAAAAACGAACCAAAAATCCACACGACTCCAAAAGCTTCTCCATGACCTTTCTATCATTTTTCCCAGAGTATATATGATATTAGGATTATGAGAAAAATCATAAACGAATTTTAGGGAGGTCGAACAGATCATAAACGAATTACCTTGTTTATAGGGCTCGACAAAAGAAAACCAAAGCCACGATCGATCCAAGCTTCAACAATTCAAAAGGGTATTTTTCTAGGACTTCTTGGATGTTGTTTGATCACAGAAAAATGCCTAGGAGTGATGGGTTGTCGAATGGAGGCCAAATAAATTTTGTGTGTGTTTGTTTTTGGATCGGCAATTAGGGTTAGGGAATAAAAGATATGGATTGACTCTTTAAAATAGGAATGCCGTGTGAATGAGGGGGACACCAGAATTTCGGATTTTTGGTTGGTAGAAATATTCTTGTGATTATCTTCCTTATTTATCAACATTTAAACCATTTAAATCAATATTAAAATTACTTATTATTAATTCGGTCCATAGAGGGGTAATTTGGTAATTTCACCACTTGCATAAATGTTAAATGTAATTGTTAAAATTATTTGGATACATAACTTGTGCATTGTTTGAAATTTGGGACTTATTTGGAGACCTCATAAGCTTTTAATTAAATTTTAAATATGTAGGGCATTTTGGTCTTTTCACATGTTCTCGATTTTAGGTGTTACAACTTCTTCCTCTAAAAGAAAAAATTTCGTCCTCAAAATTTGAAAGAGATCAGAAATGAAACGAATCGAAACATAACGGAGACATACCTGGATCGAATACAAAATGAGGATAACTAGCTCGAATAGACTCCTCGGTTTCCTGTAGCTTCCCGCTCTAGGTGGTTCCGCCAAAGAATCTTAACGAAAGGAATATCTTTACGCCTCATAACTCGCTCTTGGCGATCAAGAACGACTTAGGCTCCTCGGAAGAGACATATCTGATCGAATCGATCGAAAGGATAGGACACCACATGCAAAGGATGGTAATTGTATCCCCTCAAGAGATACATGAAAGACGTCGTGAACATGTGATAATCTGCGGAGGAAGAGCCAAACGATACGAAACCTCTCCAATGCGCTCCAAAATTTCAAACGGTCCAATGAATCGAGGACTAAGCTTGCCCTTGATCCCAAACGTTTAACTCCACGAAACGGCGAAACTTTAAGGAATACCCGATCACCAACCCGAAATTCTAAGTCACGCCGATGCTTATCAAAGATAACTCTTGACGCGCACGTGCTTCCTTCAATTTTTCCCTAGCAACATCCACTTTCTCGAGCAATCCGAACTAAATCCGACCTTCAATAATGCGCTCACCAACCTCATTCCAACAAACTGAGCTCTGCACTTCCTACCATACAACATCTCGAAAGGAGCCATACGAATACTCGCGTGCACCGTTGTTGTATGCAAACTCAACCAAACACAAATATTCGTCCTGATTACTACCCACTCTAAAGCCCATGCCCTCAACATATCCTCTAATGTCTGGATGGTCCTCTCCGATCGACCATCGGTCTGAGGGTGAAAAGCCGTGCTGAACTTAAGGCGCGTACCCCATGCCTTATGCAAGCCCTTCCAGAAACGAGATGTAAACCGTGGGTCTCTATCTGATATGATAGCCGCAGGCATACCATGAAGCCTAACGATCTCCTGCTGAAATATGTCCGCCAACTTACTAACTCTGTAGTCCACACGAATAGGGAGAAAGTGAGCAGACTTGGTTAGTCGATCAACAACCACCCAAATCGCATCATGCTTCTTACGGGTAAGAGGTAAACCTGTAACGAAATCCATGGAAATATCTTCCCACTTCCACTTCGGAATATCCAATGGCTGCAATAACCCACTCGCTCTTTGATGCTCAATCTTTACTTGCTGGCAAGTCAAACACTTCGATACAAACAACGCCACATCATGTTTCATACCACTCCACCAAAAATGTTGTTTAAGATCTCTATACATCTTGGTAGAACCAGGATGAATAGTGAACGGGGAACTATGAGCCTCTGATAGAATAATCTCTCGAAGTTCCGGATCGTTAGGAACGCAAAGACGATCCTCAAACCAAACCACACCAAATTCGTCAACTCTAAACTCTGACTGTTTGCCTTCCTCAACATTTTGAACTATAGACCACAGTTCACCATCCTCCTTCTGAGCTTCCTTTATTCGCAAGATGAGATTGGACTCAACTTTAAGACTAGCCCAATAACCATCCTGACCTCGAATACAAAACTCCACATCCGTAAGCTCTAAGTCATGCAACACGAGGATCAAACTCTAAACTCGCAACCATACCAGACTTCCTACTAAGAGCATCCGCGACTACATTCGCCTTTACGGATGATACCGAATATTAACATCATAGTCCTTCAGAGTTCTAACCACCGCCTCGTCTCATATTTAGTTCCTTCGAGTGAAAATGTATTTAAGACTCTTGTGATCGGTGAAAATGTCACAAGACTCTCCATACAAATAATGGCGCCAAATCTTTAGCGAAAACCACATTGCTAACTCTAGATCATGTGTTGGATAATTCACCTCGTGAGGTTTCAACCGCCTCAAGCATAAGCAATCACCTTCCCGTGTTGCGTCAACACACATCCCAAACCTTTCTTCGATGCATCACTATATATTTGAAAACCACTGAACCAGATGGAAGAGTCAAAATAGGTGCGACACTAAACATTTCTTCAACTCCTCGAAACTACTTTCCTCTCATCACCCAAACAAACTTCTCTCCTTTCCTCATCAATTGTGTTAAAGCAAAGCGAGACGCGAAAAGCCTTCAACAAATCTCCTATAATACCCAAAGAAGACCCAAAACTCCTTACTTCCGTCACGTTTGTAGGTCTCGGACATTTTGTGATAGCCTCAACCTTCGCAGGTCCATAGTAATACCGTCGCGTAAACAATGTGACCCAAGAAAGCTACTCGATCCAACCAAAACTCGCACTTCGAAAACTTCGCATATAATCTCTGCCGTCAAGAACCTCCGAACCATACTAAGATGTTGCTCGTGTTCCTCCTCGGACTTAGAATACACAAGGATGTCATCAATGAAGACAATGACGAACTTATCGAGGAATTCGTGAAATACCCGTTCATAAGGTCCATGAAAATGCAGGAGCATTGGTCAACCCGAAAGGCATAACCAAGAATTCATAATGACCGCATCGAGTTCGAAAAGCCGCTTTAGGAACATCTTGCTCCCTCACCCGAAGTTGGTGATAACCGACCTCAAATCAATCTTAGAGAAATGCCTCGCCCTTGCAATTGGTCAAATAGATCATCAATGCGTGGAAGAGGGTAACGATTACGGATTGTGATACGGTTAAGTTCCCGATAATCAATACAAAGACGCATGCTTCCATCCTTCTTCTTAACAAACAATACGGAGCACCCCATGGAGACACACTCGGACGAATGAATCCATTATCTAACAATTCTTGCAATTGCTCCTTGATTCTTTCAATTCGATCGGTGCCATACGGTATGGAGCTTTAGATATGGGTTCAAGACCTTAATCGATCGACATCGAACTCAATTTCTCGAGCAGAGGAATACCAGGAAGTTCATCCGGAAACACATCGGTAAAATCGCGCACAACGCGAATACCATCAATGCTCGGAACATCCGAAGTATCCTTGATAGAATCAAGGAAACCAATACTGACCATGTGAAATCGGTGTTCGGGCTTTCATAGCCGAAATAATCTTTACGGATTTCGAGGTTGTGAACCGAATAGACAAAATCAGGATGATGAAGATTACAAAAGATAACTATAAGAGAAAAACAATCAATGGTCACTTTATGAGCAGCCAACCACCATGCCGAGAATAATATCAAAGTCAATCATATCGATGGGAAGAAGGTTCGCGGACGAATACGATCATCGAAACGAATAGGGCAATTCACATACTCAACATCAATAATCTCATGAGTTTTCATAGTAGTATCAATAGATATACGGTTCATTAGTTGTGTTGGGTTTATGTTTATTTTATTTTCAAGTGAAGTAGATATTATTGAATGTGTAGCACGGTGTCAAATAAAACAAAGACGAGACGATCTCCAATATAAAGAAAGCCCGTATTAGTACTGAGGAACCATTTGCTGATCACGAGTCATAGACTAGACCCCGCCTGACTTTGCAGAAGTCCTCTAATCACACTTAGGTCCACCAGTCTTATTCCTAGGGCAATCCATGACTTTATGATGAGTAGATCCACACCCGAAACAACCACCGTAAGCTCTATAACAAGGACCGGATGAGTCTTCCCACAAGAAGGACATGTAGGAGGAGGGTAGAGCTTCAATCTTCTTCCGACCCGACGATCCCGATTGCTGATCTGCCGAGAGTCCCTACGTCGGTTGTTATTACTCGCCTGACGATCACCACCATACCTACCAAGATCCCGACGATCCCGGTTCATGTAATCCCATTGTCTATTATTATAACCACGGTCCCGACGACCCCTCCGATCATACCCCAGGTCCCGTCGACCCCGAGAATCCCGCTTATGGTCCCGCCAACCATGACTACGAGAATCCACCTGTTACCATCCCTATCACGCTTATAAGACACCCGATCCGCATGTAGTAACTCAATGTTGCGGGCGGCATCCGCACTCCAAAGAACATCCTCAAAAGTAGTGTTAACGATCTTGTCCAACACCCACTTCTTCAAAGCCCACTTAAAATGACGTGCCCGACGCACAAGATCACCAAGAACCTCCGCCTAACAAACCGCCAAACGCAAGAATCTCTCGCATAAACTCTCCGGATGACTCCCGATCACCCCGACGAATCGACTGCATTCTCTCTCATACCTTAACCGTTACGCCATAGGAAGATATCTCAGAAATGCCTCAATGAAATCGCCCACGAACAAGTCTCAAAGAAAATCACCTCCTTTGGCTTCGAACAAGAGCATCCACGATTATGAGCATCACCTTCCAATTTGAATGTAGCCAAACGAGTTTTAAACTCGTCACCACATCCTGAACACGAAACAATTTCTCAACATGTGTGATCCAGTCCTCCGCTTCATGGGGAGTAGCAGCGGACTTGAATGAGAGAGGCTTGAGCTTGTTAAACCTCTCGATCCACACATGGATACCAGTTGGGGAAGCATGAGGTGGGGTATTAGGTTGACCATTTGGTGGAGTAGGAGGTCTAGCACCACCACCAGAAGGACTCGGCCCATTCCTGAAGTTATTGGCCACTTCAGCCACTACTCGTGGAATAGCAGCTTCCACAGCAGCGTTAATCATAGCTTGGAAATCAGGGGCACCATTATCCCCATCAGTGTACTGAGTAAAGCGGGTATTCACCATCTGAATGATCATGGAAAGGGATTAGCAAAACATAAGAGAAAATAAGCACGAAATGGAAGACGAAGCAGAAACCTATGTTACCCAAATCCTCACCAGTCAAACCTAAAGTCTTAAGGGTCAAATCCTAAGGTCCATAAGACTCGCAGGCCATGTTTATGTACTACAGGTCGCAACCTGTCTCTGATACCATAATTGTAACACCCCAACCCGACAAGGGTAGAAGTGCCACAAGGATGGTGACATATCAAAGCATACATACATAATATCATACACAGCGGAAGTCTTAAACATAATTCAATAAGAAAGACCAAGTCAACACAGCTTAAGTCAAAGTACATAAGTTAAATGATGAAGAAAATAATCCAAAGGAAAAATAAGAACATAATCCAAATCCAAAGTCATAACATAGGGTGGTCATCTAAGGTAAAAGCTTCATCATAAGCTCTAACTCTCATCCCATAGCAAAAGCCCAGCTCCTATCTTAGAGACTGCCGCAGGAAAAGGAAATGCGGCCGAGCTTAAAAGCCCAAAGTGAATGATACATAAACAAAGCAACGATAATGAAACAGAACCGAAATATAGTGCATTGGGAATATCATAAGGAATAAACAAATGAATAATAGAAATGAAAGAATAGGATAGTCATCTACCACGAGCCGAAACATATCATATCATATCATATAAGCCAATATCATAATCTCATAATCGAGGGGATACCTCTTAGGCAACTGAGACAATATGAGGGGTGTCCTCATGTATCATAAAATGGAGTGATCACCCCGAAGTTGTGAAAGGCATGTATAAAGACACAGATCACCACCAGACAGATATCATAAACATAATCATAGTTAAATCCACTAAATGTAATGCATCTAGGATGCATCCATACGCCCACGTAAATCGATTGGCCATAATAAATCATATCATAAGTGTGCACATAATATAACGAAGGGGACGGTGTAGCCAAATCACTAGGGCCACACACTAGTCATGCCAGTGGTGCATCACAGACACGCCTATGGTACCTCCATAGGTAGGGAAACAGAAATGGCTCGGGTATCAAACTAAGAGTCAGGTCTCATATCATACAAAAGGTCATATGGCAATGTGTATCTCAGAATCGTATCAAAGTTCAATCAAAGGGAACATAGCAATGGCTTGGGGAATCTTAAGTGTACCATATTTCCAAAGTCATAATAGCATAATGGAGCCTTTACTGAAAAGGCAGAGTATCCGTACCTTATTGCAAGCACAGAAAATAGAAACAAACTCAAAAAACAGATGTGGCTCAGGACCTCTCCTTCTTCACACCTAGAGGAGAAGAGGGGGAATCATAATTCATCCTTTAAATTCATATCTTTCCATTTTAAGTAACTTTCCATTTTAGCAGGTTTCCATAAATAGAAAGTTGAATCATTATTAATGGAAATAAAGTATCTTTTAACCTTTTTACTTATTTGGTCCTTAGGGTTTCATAACTTTGCATTTTATACCCTTTACTTCCCAAAATTACACTTTAAAACTTTTAGTATTCAAAGTTACACATTAAACCCTTAACTTATCCATTTTACATAATGAGCACTTATTTTATTAAGCTATTCGAATGGATACTCAAGTATTCATAATTTACACATTAAGTCCCTCAAGTTATTAAAGTTACATATTTAACCCTTAAATTTACAATTTCAATCTTTAATTATTAATAGTTACATATTAGGCCATTAAATTATCAAAATGACACATAACCCCCTGAATATATTAAATTACTCAAATCAGTCCCAAGTTTCTGAAAATTACATGTTTAGTCCCTCTCTTTTAATTAATTTCAAAACAAACCCTAATTAGGTTTAAAATACATTTTAATCCATTTAATTGCAAAACTTACACTTAACACCCACAAGTTATATTTTATTCGAATTATATACAGCTCAAATAAAGTTCCAGAATTAACCCTTAAGTTTTAAAGTTTACAAAACTCACCCAAAACATTTATATACAAATCGTATAAACCAAAAACAAAGGAATTAGAAACCCTAATCCTTCTAATCAATTCTCAATCATCATCTCATCATTAATATCATTAATTAACACCATTTCCAGCCCTAAACCAAAACCCTAGATCCCACGATTTATTTTTCCTTTTTCTCTTTATACGATTTATACAAAATTCAATAAATCAAAATAATTTCGAAACACATGTTTTAAGCCATGACAATTCTTTACAACATTTTTCCAGATCATATTACATCATAATAAGTGTATAATAAATTTATTAATAATTATTCTGGATCGGAGCATATATTTCACATTTAAACACGTTTTAGGGATTTAAATCACGAAAACGATGTAGAGCATGCATGGATCGAAACAACCATTTTAATTGATGTTTATATGATGTAAGGGACCTGAGAAAAATACCAAACCAAGGATTGAACGTGTGGAAAAGGCTGCACGATTTGTTGTATACGCGTATGAGCAAAAACGAACCAAAAATCCACACGACTCCAAAAGCTTCTCCATGACCTTTCTATCATTTTTCCCAGAGTATATATGATATTAGGATTATGAGAAAAATCATAAACGAATTTTAGGGAGGTCGAATGGATCATAAACGAATTACCTTGTTTATAGGGCTCGACAAAAGAAAACCAAAGCCACGATCGATCCAAGCTTCAACAATTCAAAAGGGTATTTTTCTAGGACTTCTTGGATGTTGTTTGATCACAGAAAAATGCCTAGGAGTGATGGGGTTGTCGAATGGAGGCCAAAGAAATTTTGTGTGTGTTTGTTTTTGGATCGGCAATTAGGGTTAGGGAATAAAAGATATGGATTGACTCTTTAAAATAGGAATGCCGTGTGAATGAGGGGGGGGGGGGGGAGACCAGAATTTCGGATTTTTGGTTGGTAGAAATATTCTTGTGATTATCTTCCTTATTTATCAACATTTAAACCATTTAAATCAATATTAAAATTACTTATTATTAATTCGGTCCATAGAGGGGTAATTTGGTAATTTCACCACTTGCATAAATGTTAAATGTAATTGTTAAAATTATTTGGATACATAACTTGTGCATTGTTTGAAATTTGGGACTTATTTGGAGACCTCATAAGCTTTTAATTAAATTTTAAATATGTAGGGGCATTTTGGTCTTTTCACATGTTCTCAGATTTTAGGTGTTACAACTTCTTCCCCTCTAAAAAGAAAAAATTTCGTCCTCGAAATTTGAAAGAGATCAGAAATGAAACGAATCGAAACATAACGGAGACATACCGGATCAGAATACAAAATGAGGATAACTAGCTCGAATAGACTCCTCGGTTTCCTGTAGCTTCCCGCTCCGGGTGGTTCCGCCAAAGAATCTTAACGAAAGGAATATCTTTACGCCTCATAACTCGCTCTTGGCGATCAAGAACGACTTAGGCTCCTCGGAAGAGACATATCTGATCAATCGATCGAAAGGATAGGACACCACATGCAAAGGATGGTAATTGTATCCCCTCGAAGAGATACATGAAAGACATCGTGAACATGTGATAATCATGAGGAAGAGCCAAACGATACGAAACCTCTCCAATGCGCTCCAAAATTTCAAACGGTCCAATGAATCGAGGACTAAGCTTGCCCTTGATCCCAAACGTTTAACTCCACGAAACGGCGAAACTTTAAGGAATACCCGATCACCAACCCGAAATTCTAAGTCACGCCGATGCTTATCAAAGATAACTCTTTGACGCGCACGTGCTTCCTTCAATTTTTCCCTAGCAACATCCACTTTCTGTAGCAATCGAACTAACTCCGACCTTCAATAATGCGCTCACCAACCTCATTCCAACAAACTGGAGCTCTGCACTTCCTACCATACAACATCTCGAAAGGAGCCATACGAATACTCGCGTGCAGTGTTGTTGTATGCAAACTCAACCAAACACAAATATTCGTCCCGATTACAGTCCACTCTAAAGCCCATGCCCTCAACATATCCTCTAATGTCTGGATGGTCCTCTCCGTGACCATCATGTCCGAGGGTGAAAAGCCGTCTTGAACTTAAGGCGCGTACCCCATGCCTTATGCAAGCCCTTCCGAAACGAGATGTAAACCGTGGGTCTCTATCGATATGATAGCCGTAGGCATACCATGAAGCCTAACGATCTCCTTTGAAATATGTCCGCCAACGTACTAACTCTGTAGTCCACACGAATAGGGAGAAAGTGAGCAGACTTGGTTAGTCGATCAACAACCACCCAAATCGCATCATGCTTCTTACGGGTAAGAGGTAAACCTGTAACGAAATCCATGGAAATATCTTCCCACTTCCACTTCGGAATATCCAATGGCTGCAATAACCCACTCGCTCTTTGATGCTCAATCTTTACTTGGCAAGTCAAACACTTCGATACAAACAACGCCACATCATGTTTCATACCACTCCACCAAAAATGTTGTTTAAGATCTCTATACATCTTGGTAGAACCAGGATGAATAGTGAACGGGGAACTATGAGCCTCTGATAGAATAATCTCTCGAAGTTCCGGATCGTTAGGAACGCAAAGACGATCCTCAAACCAAACCACACCAAATTCGTCAACTCGAACTCATTTGTTTGCCTTCCTCAACATTTTGAACTATAGACCACGATTCACCATCCTCCTTCGAGCTTCCTTTATTCGAAAGATGAGATTGGACTCAACTTTAAGACTAGCCCAATAACCATCCTGACCTCGAATACAAAACTCCACATCCAGAAGCTCTAAGTCATGCAGAACACGAGGATCAAACTCTAAACTCGCAACCATACCAGACTTCCTACTAAGAGCATCCGCGACTACATTCGCCTTACCGGATGATACTGAATATTAACATCATAGTCCTTCAGGAGTTCTAACCACCGCCTCTGTCTCATATTTAGTTCCTTCTGAGTGAAAATGTATTTAAGACTCTTGTGATCGGTGAAAATGTCACAAGACTCTCCATACAAATAATGGCGCCAAATCTTTAGCGCGAAAACCACAGCTGCTAACTCTAGATCATGTGTTGGATAATTCACCTCGTGAGGTTTCAACTGCCTCGAAGCATAAGCAATCACCTTCCCGTGTTGCGTCAACACACATCCCAAACCTTTCTTCGATGCATCACTATATATTTGAAAACCACCTGAACCAGATGGAAGAGTCAAAATAGGTGCAGACACTAAACATTTCTTCAACTCCTCGAAACTACTTTCCCTCTCATCAGTCCAAACAAACTTCTCTCCTTTCCTCATCAATTGTGTTAAAGCAAAGCGAGACGCGAAAAGCCTTCAACAAATCTCCTATAATACCCAGCAAGACCCAAAAAACTCCTTACTTCCGTCACGTTTGTAGGTCTCGGCCATTTTGTGATAGCCTCAACCTTCGCAGGGTCCATAGTAATACCGTCATGAAACAATGTGACCCAAGAAAGCTACTCGATCCAACCAAAACTCGCACTTGAAAACTTCGCATATAATCTCTGTGTCGAAGAACCTCGAACCATACTAAGATGTTGCTCGTGTTCCTCCTCGGACTTAGAATACACAAGGATGTCATCAATGAAGACAATGACGAACTTATCGAGGAATTCGTGAAATACCCGGTTCATAAGGTCCATGAAAACTGCAGGAGCATTGGTCAACCCGAAAGGCATAACCAAGAATTCATAATGACCGTACCGAGTTCGAAAAGCCGTTTTAGGAACATCTTGCTCCCTCACCCGAAGTTGGTGATAACCGGACCTCAAATCAATCTTAGAGAAATGCCTCGCCCCTTGCAATTGGTCAAATAGATCATCAATGCGTGGAAGAGGGTAACGGTTACGGATTGTGATACGGTTAAGTTCCCGATAATCAATACAAAGACGCATGCTTCCATCCTTCTTCTTAACAAACAATACGGGAGCACCCCATGGAGACACACTCGGACGAATGAATCCATTATCTAACAATTCTTGCAATTGCTCCTTCAGTTCTTTCAATTCGATCGGTGCCATACGGTATGGAGCTTTAGATATGGGTTCAGCACCTGAATCGGATCGATCTTGAACTCAATTTCTCGAGCAGGAGGAATACCGGGAAGTTCATCCGGAAACACATCGGTAAAATCGCGCACAACGCGAATACCATCAATGCTCGGAACATCCACGAAGTATCCTTGATAGAATCAAGGAAACCAATCTGACCATGTGAAATCGGTGTTCGGGCTTTCATAGCCGAAATAATCTTTACGGATTTGAGAGGTTGTGAACGAGAATAGACAAAATCGGGATGATGAAGATTACCAAAGATCACTTTACGAGCATAACAATCAATGGTCGCTTTATGAGCAGCCAACCAGTCCATGCCGAGAATAATATCAAAGTCAATCATATCGATGGGAAGAAGGTTCGCGACGAATACGATCATCGAAACGAAGAGGGCAATTCACATACTCAACATCAATAATCACATGAGTTTTCATCGGAGTAGCAATAGATATACGGTTCATTAGTTGTGTTGGGGTTATGTTTATTTTATTTGCAAGTGAAGTAGATATTATGGAATGTGTAGCACCGGTGTCAAATAAAACAAAGACGAGACGATCTCCAATATAAAGAAAGCCCGTATTAGTACACGAGGAACCATTTGCACGATCACGAGTCATAGAGTAGACCCTGCCTGAATTTGGAGAAGTCCTATCATCAATCTTAGGTCCACCAGTCTTATTCTTAGGGCAATCGATGACTTTATGATGAGTAGATACACACAGAAACAACCACCGAAGCTCTATAACAAGGACCGGATGAGTCTTCCCACAAGAAGGACATGTAGGAGGAGGGGTAGAGCTTCATCTTCTTCGACCCGACGATCCCGATTGCGTCTGCTTTGAGAGTCCCTACGTCGGTTGTTATTACTCTGCCCTTGACGATCACCACCATACCTACCAGTATCCCGACGATCCTGGTTCATGTAATCCTGCTGTCTATTATTATAACCACGGTCCTGACGACCCCTCTGATCATACCCCAGGTCCTGTCGACCCCGAGAATCCTGCTTATGGTCCTGCCAACCATGACTACGAGAATCCACCCTGTTACCATCCCTATCACGCTTATAAGACACCCGATCCGCATGTAGTAACTCAATGTTGCGGGCGGCATCCTGCACTCCAGCAACATCCTCAAAAGTAGTGTTAACGATCTTGTCCAACACCCACTTCTTCAAAGCCCACTTAAAATGACGTGCCTGACGCACAGCATCACTAGTAACCTCTGGCCTAACAAAACTGGCCAAACGCAAGAATCTCTGCATAAACTCTCCGGATGACTCCTGATCACCACAGCCAGATCGACCCGTACTCTCTCTCATACCTTAAGCTGTTACGCCATAGGAAGATCATGCGTCAAAATGCCTCAATGAAATCGGCCCACGAACAAGTCTCAGCAAAATCACCTCATTTGGCCTGAACAAGAGCAGTCCACCAGTTATGAGCATCACCTTCCAATTTGAATGTAGCCAAACGAGTTTTAAACTCGTCACCACATCCCAGAACACGAAACAATTTCTCAACATGTGTGATCCAGTCCTCCGCTTCATGGGGAGTAGCAGCGGACTTGAATGAGAGAGGCTTGAGCTTGTTAAACCTCTCGATCCACACATGGATACCAGTTGGGGAAGCATGAGGTGGGGTATTAGGTTGACCATTTGGTGGAGTAGGAGGTCTAGCACCACCACCAGAAGGACTCGGCCCATTCCTGAAGTTATTAGCCACTTCAGCCACTACTCGTGGAATAGCAGCTTCCACAGCAGCGTTAATCATAGCTTGGAAATCAGGGGCACCATTATCCCCATCAGTGTACTGAGTAAAGCGGGTGTTCACCATCTGAATGATCATGGAAAGGGATTAGCAAAACATAAGAGAAAATAAGCACGAAATGGAAGACGAAGCAGAAACCTATGTTACCCAAATCCTCACCAGTCAAACCTAAAGTCTTAAGGGTCAAATCCTAAGGTCCATAAGACTCGCAGGCCATGTTTATGTACTACAGGTCGCAACCTGTCTCTGATACCATAATTGTAACACCCCAACCCGACAAGGGTAGAAGTGCCACAAGGATGGTGACATATCAAAGCATACATACATAATATCATACACAGCGGAAGTCTTAAACATAATTCAATAAGAAAGACCAAGCCAACACAGCTTAAGTCAAAGTACATAAGTTAAATGATGAAGAAAATAATCCAAAGGAAAAATAAGAACATAATCCAAATCCAAAGTCATAACATAGGGTGGTCATCTAAGGTAAAAGCTTCATCATAAGCTCTAACTCTCATCCCATAGCAAAAGCCCAGCTCCTATCTTAGAAACCTGCCGCAGGGAAAAGGAAATGCGGCTGAGCTTAAAAAGCCCAGTGAACAGATACATAAACAAAGCAACGATAATGAAACAGAACCGAAATATAGTGCATTGGGGAATATCATAAGGAATAAACAAATGAATAATAGAAATGAAAGAATAGGATAGTCATCTACCACGAGCCCAGAAACATATCATATCATATCATATAAGCCGTCAATATCATAATCTCATAATCAGAGGGGATACCTCTTAGGCAACCAGACAATATGAGGGGTGTCCTCATGTATCATAAAGTGGAGTGATCAGCTCCCAGAAGTTGTGAAAGGCATGTATAGCACACAGTACCAGTCACCAGACAGATATCATAAACATAATCATAGTTAAATCCACTAAACAGAACAGATCTAGGATGCATCCATACGCCCCCACAGAAATCAGATTGGCCATAATAAATCATATCATAAGTGTGCACATAATATAACAGAAGGGGACGGTGTAGCCAAATCACTAGGGCCACACACTAGTCATGCCAGTGGTGCATCACAGACACGCCTATGGTACCTCCATAGGTAGGGAAACAGAAATGGCTCGGGTATCAAACTAAGAGTCAGGTCTCATATCATACAAAAGGTCATATGGCAATGTGTATCTCAGAATCGTATCAAAGTTCAATCAAAGGGAACATAGCAATGGCTTGGGGAATCTTAAGTGTACCATATTTCCAAAGTCATAATAGCATAATGGAGCCTTTACTGAAAAGGCAGAGTATCCGTACCTTATTGCAAGCACAGAAAATAGAAACAAACTCAGAAAACAGATGTGGCTCAGGACCTCTCCTTCTTCACACCTAGAGGAGAAGAGGGGGAATCATAATTCATCCTTTAAATTCATATCTTTCCATTTTAAGTAAATTTCCATTTTAGCAGGTTTCCATAAATAGAAAGTTGAATCATTATTAATGGAAATAAAGTATCTTTTAACCTTTTTACTTATTTGGTCCTTAGGGTTTCATAACTTTGCATTTTATACCCTTTACTTCCCAAAATTACACTTTAAACCTTTTAGTATTCAAAGTTACACATTAAACCCTTACCTTATCCATTTTACATAATGAGCACTTATTTTATTAAGCTATTCGAATGGATACTCAAGTATTCATAATTTACACATTAAGTCCCTCAAGTTATTAAAGTTACATATTTAACCCTTAAATTTACAATTTCAATCTTTAATTATTAATAGTTACATATTAGGCCATTAAATTATCAAAATGACACATAACCCCCTGAATATATTAAGTTACTCAAATCAGTCCCAAGTTTCTGAAAATTACATGTTTAGTCCCTCTCTTTTAATTATTTTCAAAACAAACCCTAATTAGGTTTAAAATACATTTTAATCCATTTAATTGCAAAACTTACACTTAACACCCACAAGTTATATTTTATTCGAATTATATACAGCTCAAATAAAGTTCCAATTAACCCTTAAGTTTTAAAGTTTACAAAACTCACCCAAAACATTTATATACAAATCGTATAAACCAAAAACAAAGGAATTAGAAACCCTAATCCTTCTAATCAATTCTCAATCATCATCTCATCATTAATATCATTAATTAACACCATTTCCAGCCCTAAACCAAAACCCTAGATCCCACGATTTATTTTTCCTTTTTCTTTTTATACGATTTATACAAAATTCAATAAATCAAAATAATTTCGAAACACATGTTTTAAGCCATGACAATTCTTTCCAACATTTTTCCAGATCATATTACATCATAATAAGTGTATAATAATTTTATTAATAATTATTCGGATCGGAGCATATATTTCACATTTAAACACGTTTTAGGGTTTTAAATCACGAAAACGATGTAGAGCATGCATGGATCGAATCAACCATTTTATTTGATGTTTATATGATGTAAGGGACCTGAGAAAAAATACCAAACCAAGGATTGAACGTGTGGAAAAGGCTGCACGATTTGTTGTATACGCGTATGAGCAAAAATGAACCAAAAATCCACACGACTCCAAAAGCTTCTCCACGACCTTTCTATCATTTTTCCCAGAGTATACATGATATGAGGATTATGAGAAAAATCATAAACGAATTTTAGGGAGGTCGAACAGATCATAAACGAATTACCTTGTTTATAGGGCTCGACAAAAGAAAACCAAAGCCACGATCGATCCAAGCTTCAACAATTCAAAAGGGTATTTTTCTAGGACTTCTTGGATGTTGTTTGATCACAGAAAAATGCCTAGGAGTGATGGGGTTGTCGAATGGAGGCCAAAGAAATTTTGTGTGTGTTTGTTTTTGGATCGGCAATTAGGGTTAGGGAATAAAAGATATGGATTGACTCTTTAAAATAGGAATGCCGTGTGAATGAGGGGGGGAAAGACCAGAATTTCGGATTTTTGGTTGGTAGAAATATTCTTGTGATTATCTTCCTTATTTATCAACATTTAAACCATTTAAATCAATATTAAAATTACTTATTATTAATTCGGTCCATAGAGGGGTAATTTGGTAATTTCACCACTTGCATAAATGTTAAATGTAATTGTTAAAATTATTTGGATACATAACTTGTGCATTGTTTGAAATTTGGGACTTATTTGGAGACCTTATAAGCTTTTAATTAAATTTTAAATATGTAGGGGCATTTTGGTCTTTTCACATGTTCTCAGATTTTAGGTGTTACAATAACTCCAATTCTAGCGAACATCAAGAATCCGTTAACAATGAACGAGAACAGACTGTGGAGATAAATGCCAATCCTGCCGTTCCCGATATACTACGCCAAGTGGTCAACCAGATGACTCAATTTGCTCAAGTAGTGGACATAATGCAAGTGGCGGTATGATTGCAGCCGGGGGAAATACATCAAGGCATCCTAGACTTGGGAAATCGAGGAGACAAATGGCTTCAGGAGGTGGCGAAGATGCACCCACCGAAATTTGATGGTTTTTCTGGGACACCAACATGGGATCACTGGTTGATAGAACTAGAGAAAGTATTTGTCGGGATTAATTGCCCAGATGACCAGAGAGCCCCCATTGCTCAGTATTTTCTAACAGGAGAAGCATCCGAGTGGTGGGAAGCCATCCAACCTGTTGATCATGATGCCGATTGGGGAGAGTTCAAACTTGTGATGGAAGCTCAGTACTGCCCTCGTCCGGTGGGAGAAGCTAAGGTTAGAGAATTTTTCTCCACACAGCCTTCAGATGTACCGGTGGCTCAGGCGATTAAGACATTTAATCATCAGTTGGCATTTGTTCGACACCTGGTTAGAACCGATGCAGAAATGATGATTCACTTTGATATGAGAATGAAGCTGGAAATACAGAGGTACATGTCAGGTTTCGAATGCACCACTCTCTGCCAGTATCAAGTCAAAGCTCTGGTGTATGAAATAAAAGAAGCATCTATGGAGAAGTTCTCTGAGTCCAAGAAGCAGAAAGTCTCTGGTAGTTTCACAGAGCACAAGAGTAGCGGCCCCCGCAAAGCCCAATCATCTTTTCATTCATTCAAGAGGCCTCCGCATCCATCCAAGGGTGGGAAGAAGTCAAGAGCAGTATCAGTCATGACAGATTCAGTCAGGAAATGTTTTAACTGTGGTCGGTCAGGACACTATCGACGTGATTTCTCACTCCCCGCCGGGATGTGGTATGATTGTGGACGAGAAGGACATCGTACGGTGTTATGTGAAGAGGCTGCAAAATCTTTTAGAGATCGTAATTCGCAGCCAGTCCCGAAAGAGGCGAGCATCCCTCAAATGCAACAAAGTGTTCAGCAGCCCCAAAATTTCGGCTGAGGTAGAGGCAGAGGACAATATGACCAAAAAAAAGCATCGAGTGCAGGGTCCACTCCTCCACGCCTTTATGAGATAAGAAGGGCAGACGATCAGAATGCAGTTTTCGCATCAGGTATCGTTCAGATCCGTTCTCAACCAGTTAGTGTTTTGTTTGATACAGGAGCTACACATTCGTTTATATCTTTGTCTTGTGTTAATCGCTTGAACATTTCTTGTTTCCATGAATGTGAGCCTTATGTTGTAGGTTTACCGAGTAGGGAAAGAATTGTAGGGAACTTAAAAACTAGAGATTTTCCTGGATCAATTGGAGGCAAAGAGTGGCCTTCAAATATGATTGTGATAGAGATACAAGGAGACGATCTAATTCTCGAAGATGATTGGCTTAACCGATATGGAGCTATTGTGAACTACCGAAAGAGGAATATCTCGATGATAGCCGAAGATGGTTCCGAATTATTATTCGAGGGATGGAGGCCAGGAAGCTCAGGAAAAATGATCAAAGCTATGAAAGCCGTTAAACTGCTAAAACAGGGCTATACTGGATACTGGTGTTACGCGATGAAGAAAGAAGAAGAAAAGTAGAGCTCTCATCCATTCCTGTTGTGAATGAATTTTCGGACGTGTTCCCCGATAAATTATCTGGACTACCTCTGCGGCGAGATGTAGAGTTTACCATCGAGCTAGAACCAGGAGCTGCACCAATTTCTAAGGCGCCGTATCGTATGGCACCTAGTGAGATGTATGAATTGAAGAAACATCTGGAAGAATTACTGGACAAAGGATATATTCAGCCAAGTGTTTCGCCCTGGAGTGCACCAGTTCTTTTTGCTCGAAAGAAAGATGGATCGCTTCGATTGTGTAGTGACTATCGGGATTTGAACAAGATGACGATCAAGAACAACTACCCGTTGCCATGGATTGATGATTTGTTTGACCAGTTGCAAGGAGCGACAGTATTTTCCAAGATCGATTTGAGATCCGGATATCATCTATTGAGGATTAAGGAATCTGATGTTCCGAAGTCAGCATTCAGAACTCGCTACGGACATTACGAGTTTGTGGTGATGCCGTTTGGTATCACTAATGCACCTGCTGTGTTTATGCAGTTAATGAATCGAGTGTTCATAGAGTATGTGGAAAACTTCATAGTTGTGTTTATTGATGATATTCTGGTTTATTCCAAGAGCCTCGAAGAGCATGCGCAACACTTACGGATCATTTTGGACCTCTTGAGAAGCGAGCAATTATATGCCAAACTTTCTAAGTGTCAGTTCTGGCTAAAGGAAGTGATGTTCCTCGATTATGTGGTATCAATGGAAGGAGTCCGAGTAGACCCCTAGAAATTCGAGGCAATTTTGGATTAGAAGTCTCCTATGAACGTGAAGGAAGTTAGAAGTTTCTTAGGACTTGCTGGGTATTATCGTCGGTTCGTGGAAGGGTTTTCCAAAATTACCCGTCCACTTACTCGATTGCTGCAGAAAACCCAAAAGTTTGAATGGAACGATATGTTCCAGGCTAGTTTTGATAAATTGAAGAAGACATTGACGACAACACCAATTTTAGCACTACCAAAAGGAACTGAAGGATTCATAGTTTACAGTGACGCTTTGAACCAAGGTCTCGGCTGTGTACTGATGCATAATGAGAAGGTGATCGCCTACGCTTCACGGCAATTTGAGAAATATGAAGTAAATTATACAACGCACGATTTGGAACTGGCAGTTGTAGTTTTCGCCTTGAAGATAGGAGACATTATTTGTACGAGACTCACTGTCAAATCTTCACAGGTCATAAGAGTCTAAAATTTATCTTCAGTAAGAAAAAGTTAAACATGCGGCAGAGGATATGGCTATAATTGATTAAGGGCTATGATTTGGAGATTCTTTATCATCCAGGCAAAGCGAATGTAGTGGACGATGCACTGAGCCGCAAACCAGTTTCTATTAGAATGCTGGAAACGGTCACGTCCTAGTCTAGCATTCAACAAGAGTTGATTCGCGAAGGAATTGAAATATGGTTGCAAGGAGTCCAAAGACAACTATGTGTGATGGAATTAACTTCGTCATTAATCGAAGAAATCAAATCTAAACAATTAGATGACCCTCTGATGATTCGGTTACGAGATGAAGTGAGCAAGGGTAAGGCCCCAGGATTTATAATTCATGAATACGGAGTTTTGAGATTTCAAAGTTGAATTTGTGTTCCCGATATTGATGTTTTGAAGCAGACAATCACAAAGGAAGCTCACAGTACACCCTATTCTATTCACCCGGGCACCAGTAAGATGTATAAGGATCTAAAGCAGAATTTCTGGTGGGGCAACATGAAGAAAGAGGTGGCGGAATATGTCTCGAAGTGTATAACTTGTCAGCAGGTTAATATCGAACATCAACAACTCGCCGGAATGTTGAAGCCACTTCCAATTCCTGTATGGAAGTGGGAAGATATATCAATGGACTTTATCACCAGTATGCCGAAGACCAGAACATGGATGAACATGATTTGGGTGATAGTTGATCGCCTAACCAAGTCGACTCATTTTCTGGGCATTAAGGATACTTGGGGACCAGAGAAGCTGGCATGAGTGTTTATTGCTGATATAGTCCGACTGCATGGTACGCCGAAGACCATTATTTCAGATCGGGATGGTCGCTTTGTGTCACACTATTGGAAGGCTGTTCATAAAGCCTTGGGAACCGAGATGAACTTTATCCCAGCTTATCATTCTCAGACTGATAGATAGTCCGAGAGGACTATTCAAACAGTAGAAGACATGCTGAGAGCTTGTGTCCTAGATTGGTCGACTGAGTGGGAAGTTTATCTACCGTTGATTGAGTTCACTTACAACAATAGTTGGCATGCTTCCATTAAGATGGCACCTTTCGAAGCGTTATATGGGAGAAGATGCATATCACCCCTCTGTTGGGATGATTCGTCAGATTCGATCGGGACGGAATCGGAGTTGATAGTACAGACTCAAAAGAAGGTAGCCTTGATTCGTGAAAGGCTGTTGACTGCCCAGAGTCGGCAGAAGTCTTATACAGACGTGCGCGGTCACCCGTTAGAGTTTGGTATTAGGGACCACATGCTTTTAAAGGTTTCTCCTACTCGGGGAATTTTTCGTTTTGGGAGGAAAGGAAAGCTGAGTCCGAGTTATATCGGACCATTCGAGATTCGTGAAAGAGTTGGGGAGTTGGCGTACAGATTGGCCTTACCGCCATCACTGACTCATGTTCGTAATGTGTTTCATGTGTCTCAGTTATGGAAGTACATAACAGATCCTAGTCATGTAATTGATTTCAGCGAGATCGAAGTTGCTAAGGATGGCACGTTCGAAGAGAAACCAATCAAGATACTCGAGAGTTGAGTCAAATAATTGAGTAATAAACCAATCACCTTGGTTAAAGTTCAATGGTCGCGACACGATGTCGAGGAAGCCATTTGGGAAATCGAGGATAGTATGAAGTCAAGATACCCATAATTATTTTCGTCTTAAGTTTCGGTACGAAACTCCTTTTTAGAGGGAGAGTATGTAATATCCAGATAATTGTTGAGTATTTTCATCTGTATTTAAACCTTGTAATATTCGAATTTGTGGTATCAATAATCGAAGTGTGATTTTTCCACTATTCATATTCTAATAGTCATGATCATATTGGGAAGAGTTTGCAAATTCATGCATGCAGCTACGTCATAACGTACGCTAGCAGGTAAACTTAACGTACGTTATGAGCTGAAGATAGCGTACGCTATGGACGAAGCATAGCGTACGTAACAGGCAGTCAAAAGGATCAAGTTGGTCGGTGTTTGGGCTAGCTTGGGATAGGGTCGGATAGGATAAGATTCCCGCGTGATCCGGACAGCTTTTCGATAAAGCAAGTCAACGAGGCATATCGTACACTAAAGGACTAAGACAGCATATGCTACATAGAGCTTATTAAGTATGTAAAATGGTAATGGTTAACGTATGTTAAGTAGGTCAGAAAATGAGGCAGTAGCTACTGTCGGACATTAACGTACGCTTAAGTTTCCAGATAGCGTTAAGACAATAACGTACATAAGGCTGTGAGGTTAATGTAGTAAAGGTCTGAGTTTTATAAATATGACAGCACCCCTTTCATTTCTTACATTCCTTCATTTCCTTTTGTCCGACCTCTTCCATCTCAAGAACTACTCCAATGAATAGTACCCCTTATATTAGCCTCTCTACTTGGTTTATTGGTGTTCAAGCCTACGGTGTCGAGTTCTACCGATCGTTTTCATCGTTATTCTTCGTGAAAGGTATGTTAATACTCTTCCAATCTCTGATTCTTGTTCTTAAGGATGCTATGAACATACTACTGAGACCATCGAGTTTGTGAATAACCTTTTAGGTTGTACACCATGACTTAGAAAATATGAGGCAATCATGCTAGAACTTCTTTGAGTAAGAAGATTATAACCGAGCCTTGTTGGGTTGAAACCTAGGATATAGTTTTCTGAGATTCGTTGTATATCATGGATGACGATTCTGAATCACTTGTATACCAATGATTTGTTAATATCATCACATAGAATGGAGATATGCAAGAAGATGAATTCTAAGGGTTTTCACTAAGATTAATTCATGAGTAGTATGAGGTGTTCTTCAAATGTAATTCATGATATGTAGGGATTTCTTGACATGATGATCTTCATATTGATGATGGGAATGAAGTGTGTTGATGGGTAACAATTTCTATGAACTTAAAACTTTGGCAAGAAGGATCACTTGTGGAAGAACAAAATTATAGAGATGAACTAATCTAGAAACTCGGTTGGAATGTGTTAAATAATCAAACCAAGTATTGTAATTGACATTCAGAATTGGGGGTGTGGAGTCATGATAATTTGGAAACCTTAAATTCATAGAGGTCGAATTTTCATTTTCGTTATTGCCATTTGATTCGCATGAAGTATGTCATTAGTTCAACCGAGCGTTCGTCGAATAGTAGAACCATGAACCGGCTAACTTAGAGTGTTAACTTAGCCGTAGTAGACCTTAGATGTCCGTACGTTAGTTTAATTATGTAAGTTGAGTTTTCGTTCCTATTGTTTAAGGTTTAGGGTTTGCGAACTGTTGATCGAAGGAATGGCCTTCGAGTTTGTCGAAGTCGTGAAGTGTTTATTTCTTGCCATCTTTAAAAGGCAAGTACTTTAATTTCGTTTTATGTATTTATGTTATACATGTTGTCGTGCATATGTGTCGTTGTGATATGTCCATCTCGTGTTGGTCCGACGGGATCATCTTGAGATGTATGCTAGCTTGTGCTGGATCATTGGACAAGTTTTTCCACCTGGTGTTGGTCCGACGGGATCATCTTGGGATCTATGCAGTGAACACTGGATCATCGGAATTACCATGTGTATGTTGTATCATGTCATGTTTATCATGTTGCGTATGGTATTGTGAGTCTTCTCGTGGTAGAGACTCGTTGTAATTGTTGTCATTGAGGATGTTGTTATTATTCTACATGAGTTATTGGATATTCCGTTGTTGTATAATTATCGTACTTATACTAGCATCATTGTGCTAACCCCTTCGGGGGTGGACATTTGTTTTATGTTCAGGATACAGGAGGACGGGGAAGAAACCACTTGAGCCGCATGACGATGAGGGTGCGGAGTGATGTTATGGCCGGAATAGTTTGTCAGTTGCGTTTGGTTTTTAAATAAAGTACTCGAGTATGCTGTCATTTTGCTGTCTTTGAAGTTTGTATTCGGATGTGGATTGATAGTATGTTTTAGACTGGTGATGTAATAATTATTTCTATAATTGGTATTTAATGTTTTTTTTTTAAATTCTTAGCCTTGTAGATCCTTATATCGAGGATTTACGGTGCTGTAATAATCCTGAACATCTTGGGGGTGTTACAGCCATAACCATAAATCAAATCACGCACAGGCATCGCCTAGGACCGGGGTGAAGCCACTGGTCCCATTCGAGGCCTCTAAGGACCCTCCCGAACTGGCTAGCGAACAAGCTTATGAATCCGGAGTGAAGTCACGGATTCCCCCGAGGCCTCGTCGGACCCTCCCAGAGTGAGCAAATCACACACATATACATTTCCATTCCATATTAAGCACAAAGGTTTCACGAGAATACTTGCAAAACGAGCAGATAGTTTTGAATTTATTAGCAGCATACAGAATCAACAGTCGAAAAAAAAACATTGGCCGCGACACCACTCCTCATATAAACAAAATATGATAGTCAAATAAACACATACCACGAAACCAAAAATCTACATAAAGATTCCATCACGTAACGAATAATCATAAAAGTAGCTCGTATCACACGAGGCACAAGACAAAGTTTGGATGATTACAAAATAACTCTTGAATTGGATAAAATCTGTAAAAATAAAATATATGTATATATATACGAATCAAAGTTTTCGGCTTTGATCATTTCGTTAGTTTCTCCAATTCTCTTTTCTTTTTCTACATCTCCCTTATTTTTCAACTCCTTCGTTTTATCTCCCCCTTTTTGTATGCTTTCTTTTTCGACTTCTTCGATTTTTCTCATTTTTATCAATTCATCTCCTTCTCCCCCTTTTTGTCTTCATCAAAAAGTGTAAAATAATGTAGAGACTATCAATTATCGAGTATAAATAATATGCATGATATGTGTAAAACTCCCCCTGAAAATATTATCTCCCCTTAAAAAAAAATTAAGTTTTGGGGATCCAACCTATAGTTGGTTTTTGTTTCGAGACGTGAACGATATTTGAAACGTTTGTTCCTTTAGGAACCCAAGTCTTTTTAATTTTTATCATTTGTCTTGGGCTTCTACAGTTTGAGATATGATGCCCGATTTTCAAAAATTTTTCACACCGGGGTATATTAAAATTTAAGGATTCGTTTTTAAAACGTGGTTTGAATCCCAACCCCTCTTTATTTAAAGTGTATTTTTGAACCGAGAGCATATTTTCAAATTTCTCATTTCCGAGAGAAAATTTCTTTGTCAAATTCTTGAGCTCGGTTTGAACTTTAACAAGATTATTCTTTAAAATCTTCTCATTTTCAACGCATTTTGAATGATCGATCTCGACAAATTTTCCTTTTTCTAGAATTTTGGAATTTTCATTTTCCAAAGATTTGTATTTAGATTGAAGGGATTTAATTTCTTTTAAAGAATTTTGATAATCGGTATGTAATAACTCGAATGCTTCAAAAAGTTCGTCGTAAGAATTACTTAATTGGCTTTCGACGTCGCTATCGTCGAATGAACTTCGGGCCATGAGCACGAGATTATTTTGATTTAGAAAATCTTCATCGGGATCTTCATCGCTCCCTGTTTCAACTAAAACCTCCTTGGGTTTTACACGACAATTTTTCGCAAAGTGGCCTGGTTTACCACATAATCGATAGGAATTGTCGAATTTCTTAGATTCGCCCTCTTGGATGTCTTTCTTTCTCCGGTTTAATAAGTGTTGAAACTTATTAATATTCTTGGCATAATATGCTGATTCTTCGTCGCTTTCATCCACCGGAATTTCTTTTTCTTTTCTCGGCACCTTAGCCTTGAAGGCTATCGATTTTTCCTTCGGTTTTGGTTTGGCATTCCGAGATTTTAGAATGATCTCGTAGTTGATAAGAGAACCAACAAGAGCACTAAAATCAAGATTGTTTAAATCTTTAGATTCCATAATTGCCGTAACCGTACCGTCCCATTCTCGAGGTAGTGATCGGAGAATTTTCTTTACTTTCTCACTACTAGAAAGTGGTTTTCCGAAACATGCTAATCCATTGGTGATGACCGAAAATCGGTCGAGCATAATCGAGATGGATTCGCCGTCCTTCATTTGGAATAATGCATAATCGTGAAGGAGCATGTTTATCTTCGTCTCTTTGACTTGAGACGTACCTTCGTGTGTTACCTCAAGTATTTTCCAAATTTCTTTGGCACTATCACACGATGATATCCGGTTGTGTTCTTCCAGATTTAAAGCACATTATAATAATTGCGTGGCTTTGCAATTATAATGATCGTTTTTCCAATCCGCATCGTCATACTCTTCAAAGGTTTTGAGAGTTCCGTTTGAGTTCGTCGGAATTTTGGGACCAAGGCAAATCACCTTCCATAATTCGATATCATAAGCTCGGATGAAAATAGACATTTTCTTCTTCCAAGTCATGAAATTTGATCCATCAAAAAATGGTGGTCGGTTGAGAGCAAGGCCTTCGACTGGAGCCATTTGAAACGCCATTTTAGATCTTCTCCTCGGATGTTAAGCCGCGTATTGGAGTACCGCTCCGATACCAATTGTTGTTATAAAATCGGATATTTGCGCCGTTTGTGCGGAAGCGTAAATAATTGCGGAAAATAAATCACACAAGGATTTATAGAGGTTCGGCTATTAACGAAGCCTACGTCCTCTCTCGATGTATCTTTTTCTTAGGATTAAGATCAAAACCTCTACGCCTCTCTTCTATCGGTCGAGGGATTACCGTTTACAAGCTCGTCTTCCATCGGTCCGAGTAAAACCGTTTATCCTTTTCTATTGGATAAGGAATCAACCACTCTAGCTTTCTATGGGTACTAGATAAACCTCACTTAGATATCGATTGCGATTCTAACAATGCCGGATACTCGATCCTAATAACACCGAATCCAATCGTATCTTTTCTTTTACCTCTCGTGTATAATGTTGAATGTATAAACACTCAAACTAACAATATAAGCTCAATATTACAACAACAATGTAAGTATATGAATATAAGATCAATGTCTTGAATGCTTGGAGTTGTTTTTATCAAACAATACCATAGGAATGCTATTTATAGGCTGTTTTGACTTGCTAGCGTGCGCTAGCCTTTCTCTATTAGCGTGCGCTAGTATCATTACCTATAGCGTGCGTTAGACTGTTCCCAGTTTTAGTCCAGTAACTTCTTTTCTTCCCTTAGCGTACGTTATGACTTTTTCCTTACGTATGTTACCATCTTGCTTTAGCGTGCGTTAATATTACAATGTAGCGTGCGCTAAGCAATATATCCGTTGCCTTCATTTGTCAAAGTATCCGTTTGATATGCTGACTTTGACCTGCTTTTCCCAACGATCTGATTAACTAGAATTCAAACTAATATTTAGCGTGCACTAAATATCATTCCTTGCGTGCGCTAATACTGACTTCATTGCATACGTCATTCTATGTTTGAATATCTTCCCAACGGTAACATGGCTCTATAGCGTGCGCTAGATATAAGGTGTAGCGTGTGCTACCTCATCAGCTAACCTCACTTCAGGTAACTTCGAACTTGGCTGATATGCAAATGACTTCTGTTAGCGTGCGCTAACGTGTGATGACTTGCGTGCGCTAAATGCAGTTCGGATTGCAACTTTTTGCGTCTTCATCTGCTTCGTCATTTTGCTTCGCCTTGATATTGTTTTGTTGTTTAGCAACTTTAATCATCAAAACACAAATTAAATAATGTGTGGAATAAATATTCCAACACGCGCCACTGCCAGGCTTATGCCGAGACGCACGAGCACCGAGCACGAGCACTCACTCATACGCATGCAGTCAGGGCCGCACGAGCGCCGGATCGTGCGCCCATATCATGCACCATGCTCGTGCGCACCTGGCCGGTCCCTGCCGCACCTGGCCGGCTAGTGCCCAGCCGCCATGACTCGATGACTCAAATTCCCGAAAATGTACGGAACGAACACGAAGAATAGTATAACATTCAAAACATGAGTTAATCACTAAACAAACATATGGTTTTGACAACCCGAAGGTTGAAAGGACGATACGAAGGCAAACGCCCCAAAACTTTGGGAAATTATGAAATGGCCCAAACTCCCGAAACATCATGATACGACAATGTATAATCAAACCGAAGCTCTCAACACGTATAACAACATTAATGAACTTACGAGAAACTCGATACAATAGTTTCGAATGAGATTCGCAAGAATCGAACTCAAGTGCGGAAAAGTCGCTAAAAAGCATGGAACTCAACAAAACGACATCGAAACGAACTCGGATGTCAAAAAGTGCAGAATTAATCATTCTCAGAATAACGAAACGGTTACAGCCGAGCTGATAAAACCGACTCTGCCAAAAAAGAAATTTACCAAAAATCGAAATCGCGGATATTACAATAAGTATTCGGCCAAAGTATTTAGAGCTAGTTGTATTTCATGCACTAGAACTCGGTGATCTCAGTTTGTATTAAAAAATGTATAGAGTCAAGTTACAATAGGTTTTAGCATTACTGTGACCCTAATACTTGATCGGGACATGTGGTTGAAGTGTCTATACATATGATATTCACGACATAATGGTTTTAGAATGATTCTATCCTTCGTTCTCGGTTAGGTTGCAGTGCGGGCCACTAGACTGGCTTAGTGTTACCCGGCACTCCTTGGTTCTTCCCATTGCCGACTGAGATGGACCTATGGAGTCGCACAAGGATATTTGATGGAAAAATATGTATTTAGTATATCTTCATTAATATTGGATATTATATATCTATCTTTATTTTCTGGATAAATCGATGTGGTCTTATGAATTGAAATTAATTATTGAGTGATTAATTTAATTTATAAATAAATATTTCTTGGATAAATATAATTATAATATTGTATTTGATATAATTAATTAATTAGATTAATTAATTAAGTATAAATACATTATAGGTATAACGAAGTGTGCTTAACGGAGTAGACTCGCGAACGTCCGGTACACGAACCGAGTGGCTCAGCTCATTTCTCTCACCAACATTGGCCGACCCTCTCTCCATCACTTTGTATGTGATTTCTTCCCCTTGTTTTGATGTGTTGCGTTGGGTGTCATATACTTAGTTCACGTGTTGAGGACAAATAGATGACATATCATAATCTCATTATTTGATCTCATCTTGATCATAAAATAAGATATATACACCTCACGAGTTGAATCACACACACACACACACACATACACTCTAAGACCATTCAGCCGAAGTGAGAAGTGAGAAAGGAGATAATTTTTTTTCTTGATTTCTTGTTCATCTTAGGGAGAAAGAAAGAAGAAGAAAAGAAGAGAAGAAAAATAATATACCAATTCTTAGCCGTGTTCTTAGAGAACAAATTCATATAGAATTTTTTGATCAATATCCACCACGTGGTGACATAGAGACGCCTGACATCTTCGGTGTGGAATCATTTATCAAGCATAAACGAATTAGATTCGTATTAGTGTTGGTGATACAAAAAGGAACAGAGGTTTTCGTTGCTCGGGAACTTTGCAAAGATTAGCTCAATTTTTCCTTCAAGATAAAATATCAAAGGACTATAATGGTGACTTCTTTAATATTATCTTCGTCTATTTATATTCGATATATGATGCTTGATCGATCCTCTTAGAGGTTTGACTTTTATTCGGTTAGATCGGTTTTGTTTTTCTGCTGCGTAACTCGATCTTAATTACCGAATCGCAACGGTGGTATCAAAGCGTAGGTTATGCGATCGTATATTCGATATTTTCATTTGGAATGCTCGATTGTATGATTTTATGATTTATAATCATAGTTGTTTTAATTGTAAGTGTTTAATTGTTTATCTAAAAATTTAGTTTTCCTGATTTTATGTGATAATATAACTCTATTTTTTTCTTAAAACCTGATTTATATATGTAATATAAAAATTAAAAAAAATTTGGATTCAGGATGAAAAGACGAGCCGAAAAAATAGCCGGAACCGACAGCTTGGAGCTACTGGATGCTTGCCGGTCGTAGCCGGCAGCATGCTGCCTGCAGTCGGCATGCAGCTGCCTGCACTCGGCAGGAAGCTGCCAAGAGGAACTGATCCTCTCGGCCAAGGCCCTGCTGTGAATTCGGGTTGCGGGCTGGGTTCGGCCATTTTGTTTCCGACTCCGTCTTTTATTTTTATAATCATTATATTAATTTTCCATAAATTAAATTGGATTTAAACTGACTAAAATACAAACATGGTATTTTTATATTAGGAACTAATTTAATGAAATATTTATTTTTGTCCGGAATAAGTTAAAATTAACGGTTGCGTGAAATACTTGGATTAGTTCTTATGGATGGATTAATTTTATATTGATTTGATCAGTATTTAGATTAATTGTCTATGTCATTAATTTTAATGTAATTGTTGTATTATTATCTGAATGGTGATGTAGTTCATGGATTTAGTTTTGAAATCTTTATTCGATGGGATTGTAATGGCTGTTCTGAGCCAATTTTAATAAATTAGCTATGACGAAGAGTCGAGGACAAGCCGCCATGAAGACGAAGATACAAGACTTGTAATTTGCTTACTTGTAATTAGGGGTGGGCACAAAAATTTAAAATTCCTATCCCGTCCCGGTCTCGTCCCAAAATTACCCGGGATGGGACGGGATCCAAAATTAAAAACACTAGGCCCGTCCCGTCCCATCCCATTAGAGTAACTACGGGACGGGACACGAGACAAAAAATCTGAGGCCCGTAAGGCCCGTCCCGTCCCGCTAAGTTTTTAACCCTTTTAAAACCATATATTTTTATTATTTGTAACCTTTTTTTAATTAATTTTTAATAATAAACGATTTTTATTTCTTACTATCTATATTTTATAATTATACACAAACCTAATCAACCAATATAAAGTTAGTAACTGATATTTTTTCAAAAAAATGGATATGTTGTATTCAATGTTAATAATTGTTATTTTAAAATTTTAATTTAGGCTATTAAATTAGTTTGTTGGATATTTTTCTCGAATTTAGATGTATAAAATTATAGATTTTCTTACTTTTTTGTAATTTATATTTTGAACTTTTTTATGCGGGACTAAACCCGTCCCGTCCCGTTCCATTCCGTCCCAACCGGGATAAGGCCCACGCGGGATGAAATTTTGAAATCACCGATCCCGTCCCGTCCCGCCCCACTTGTTATAACACGGGACGGGACGTGGGATGACCCCAGGCCCGTCCCATCCCGTCCCATGCCCACCCCTACTTGTAATTTTTTTATCGAGTCGATGATGACTCGGTACTTACGGTCCATGAACTACATATTGGTAGATTTAGGTTGTGTATATTTTTCATATTGTATGACAAACAAACAAATCGAAAAATTGTGATTATAAAATGATTAATATGCAAAGTGTAATATATAATCGTCTAATTCTCCCACTTACAAAGAACTAAGTTAAAAAGGTTACGAAGTTTCATACCTCAGTCAAACTCACGAAAAATTGAAATGTAAACCGAAATATTATTCTTCCGAGTATGTCGGGGTAATATTTTGGGGAAGGTTAATAAATTTCTAGAGTGCATTAGATGCCTTCGGTTGTGAAAAATCCTAGAAGCATATGGGTTTCCGGGTGAGATTCAATTGCCAGACTGATAGGAGTTGATGGTTTAAACATAGATAGTTATGCGAGCCATATATACCGTATGGGTTGAGGGCAAGTGAACTAGGGGTAAAAGAAGATCGAATCACCGCTGTGGTCAACCATGACTTCCGGATTCTACAGGGGACTATGAAATATCGATAAAATAGTGGAAGCCGAATTTTGAATAAAGAAAGACCTTAAGAATTCTTTACTCGTATTATAATTAAACAATCACTAACGAATCTCAAATTATTCTCTGCAATTAGCAAAGAAACAAATCTCTCAAAAATTACAATGAACCAAACTCATGATTTGACTTGAAGAGAACACTCTTACTGGACCCATCCTTATCCTGCAATCGCTTCCTAACTCCTTCTCTCAATTTATAATGAATTTCAACTGCAATGAGATTGCTTGCAGCTTAGCTGGGCTAATTTACAAACAGAGTGCGACAGTATCAAATGAAGACTAGCCCAAATGATGCACTTGTAATTTCTTCTGAGCCTTGGAGGTAGAGATTTTAAATGGCCTCGGGCCCACCAGGCCAGCCCGTTTAACCTACTAAAAAACAGGGTTATGGCCGTTAATTAGCAGCCCTATTAAATTCGGGCATTTTTGTCCCGAACTGATTAGCCCGCGGGCTTAACGGGCGGGCTGCTCAGGTTACCGGGCTGACCCGCCAGGCCAGCCTTAAAAATTAAAATTAAAAGTTATTATTAATAATATTAATAACCTAACCTTTTTTTCTCTTCAGTCTCTTTCCAATTCCATAGTCCGCAACCCGCCAATGACATATCCCCAACTTCCTCTCCCTGTCTCACCACCTTCTTTGTCGTGACTCCTTCCTGGCTTCCTCTCCGGTATCCTTCGACTAGCCCCATTATCGCCCGTCGTAAATTCTAGTGATAGTAGCACGTCGGTCTCATCGACTCATCCCATCATCACAGGTCGCAAATTCCAGTCACCGTCGCATGTCGGTCTCATCGACTCGTCGCCGTCCAACAACTTTTTTAAGTGAGTATTACAGTCGATGATTTCAAATATTATCTTATTCTAAAATATTAGCTTGTTGAATCTACTCTAGTCTTAATCTCCTTTTAATCTCCATTCTCCTATGTGAGTGTTTTTGTTTATCAATTCTCCTGTGTGTGTATGTGTTTATCCTAATTTGCTTCTACCCAGGCCGGCAGGCCGTTTTGCTTCTGCCCATGCCGTTTTGATTAGTTCCATTTCCACTTTTTTATGCAGTAATTGTAAACATGGATTCTGAAAGTCAAGTATTTCGTAATGAGGCTAATGATGTCTTTGGTGATGCTGAGCTAGAAATATTGGACTCTGGTACTTGTCATGTAACACCCCAAACTAGGCGACTATTACAGTGCCGTGGACCCCCGACTGGGACCCACTAGGCGAATGAAAAATAATGAATTAAATAATATAATTGTAGTGCCGAACCAATACTCCGATGAGGAGTTTCAAGTACAACATACCCAAGATAATACAGAATACATGTATATGTTATATGAAGATAAAATATACAACACTGAATAAAAATGAGTATTCAAACGAAAGTCTGCAGCGGAAATAAAATGAAGAAACACGAATGACTGAAAGGACTGGGGCCCCCTACTAGTATCCTTAGGAATCCTCGCCGTCAACATTCTCTTCCCGTGCTTTAGCCTTGCCATGACCTGAAAACAACATCCCCCAACGGGGTCAGTTACACAGAATAACAATCCTCAAGAGTTGAATAAACACAATCATGATATATCTTAATTATGAAATTAAGCTGAAGAGAGGCATCATAGTATGCCCGTAATGGTATGTGCAAGTGCACAAGACGAGTGTCCGGACACACCCGCCCTTGTACCTAATTAGTCTCACGGAGGTACGTTACCGTGTGCACAGTCCATTGTGTCGGTGAACCCGATCACATGACTATCATGTGCCCGACTAAAAATTCCACACATCCCCCACCCGGCCACGCAATATGAACCCAGAAGGCCACAAGAGCAAGAGTGACCAAAGAACATTAATGGATGACAATACGACAAAGGTCAAGAATGACTCACCGGGATGACACAATAATGAAATGAATGATAGCTCATTGAAATGATTGGAACCGTCGTTCCTCGTGAATGAAATGATTATTTTGATAATTACAAGTCTCAACATGATTAGTACATTATGAATGATTATGATTTATGAATGAACAACCACGAAAGGAATGAGTATCCTTTTAACCGAGTAAGAATTAACTTACACAACACCGGTGAAGAATGCCCTTCCTCGAACAAACGTCCTACAATGAGATGTCGTTTGCTCGAACAACCTTGAATAATATGAATACCAACAAACGCTCAATATACGTATCAAGCACGAATCACGACCAACTCAAAAATCGATACAATAGTATCCAAACTCATAGAGGCATTCTAATGAATACGTTGTAAACATTCATCATTGATTACAACCAATCCCAAATATAACGAAACCATTCTCCAAAATGAGTAGTTCAAACAAACAAAATGTCTTCAATGATATCAATAATCCCATAGGAATCCACAACTCGAGTTAACGACAACATCTAATCGAAAATCCCCAAAATATCAAAGTCAACCCTAAGGTGTTCTTGAATCAAACCCCTGTAACACCCCAAACTAGGCGGATATTACAGTGCCGTGGACCCCCGACTGGGACCCACCAGGCGAATGAAAACGGATGAATTACACAGGGTAAATGTAGTACCGAACCACATTTCAACATCAATTACTCCGATTAGGAGTTTCATACAACACACCCAGGATAAAATAGAATACATGTGTATTTTATGTGACGATAAAATACACAACACTGAATGAAATGAGTATTCGAACGGAATGTATGCAGCGGAATAAATAAAGGAAACATAAATGGCTGAATAAATAACTGAACAGACTGGGGCCCCTTTCTAGTATCATTGGGACTCCTCGCCGTCAACGTGCTCACCCTGCGCCTTTGCCTTGCCATGACCTGAGAAACAATATCCCCAAACGGAATTGATTATCTGAGAACAACAATCCTCCGAGTTGAATAAACATAATCATATAAATATGTAGTATAAACCACAAGTTTGATTAAAATGAAGCGGTTAGATTATAACCCAAACTTGTTGAAAACATACGCAATCCAACATCTTTGTATGAATCAACTAGCAGTGCGGCTCAAAGGGTGGCGCCACACTACGCCCGGGATGGAAATGTGTCCGTGCACAAGCCACCAACGAGTATCGATCAAATACCGCGTGGTCTTGTACCTAATCGGTCTCACGAGCAATCGACTCGTGTGCACTCCAATGCGAGGCTAACAACCAACACACGACATAAATGTGCCCGACATGAAAATCCTACACATACCAACCGCACGCCAGTATGACCGGAATGCCACGATATAACAAAAGTGACATCGGAAACGAATAAAGACTCACCGAGATAAAATGATGGTGAAATGAATGATAGACGACAAAATGATTTGGAACCGTCGTTCCTTGTGGTCAAGTGATTAATTGACAATGACAAGTTTTAATACGGTTATCACAATGATGAATGAGTTACGATTATGAATGAACAACAACAAAAGGAAATGAGTATCCTTATAATCGAGTAAGAATCAACTTACACAATACCGGTGACAATTATCCTTCCACGAACAACGTCCTAATTGAGATATCGGTCGCTCGAACAACCTTGAATTGTACAATATCCAACAACTCGTTCAATATACGAATCAAACACGAATATAACGAACTCAAGACGTCGATACAATTAAACCAAGTTCATTGGGGCATTATATCGAACACTTTGAGGCCAACTACGATTGATTACAACTAAACCTCAACAATACCAACCTCAAATCCCCAAGAAGTGTTTCAAATCAACAAAACATCTCCAATACGATCAATAATCCGTTATGAATATCCAAAAACGTGATTATAACAACAATTAAACGAAAACCCCCAATTTCAACTCGATAATCAAAGTGTTCTTGAATAATCCCTCAATAATCCAATGAATCCTTATACAAACTCATAATCATATACATATCCCTTCATATAACATGATTATAACGTCCAAAACATCATATCTCAACACAAAATCGAAATCCAAGGTGTTGAAGAAATTACCTCTTGAAGATCCAACCACTTCGATCCGATGAACACGAGTTAAAACGAGTATCCGAGCTATATGATCGAATGGAATTGAAGAAACTCAAGTACTCAAGTGTTTGATTAAGGAAGAATCCCTTTCCCAAGCTCTCTCTCGGACAAAAGGAAGAAGGAAGTGAAAATGAAGAAAATGAGGAAAAAGTGTCGGCCTAAACCATATATCTTGCCGGAAGTTACGGCGTAACTCGGCCCTCTTACGGCCGTAACTTTACAAGTCAACGGCCTTACGGCCGTAACGGCCAACTCAGACGGCCGTAACCGCTTCGTCCGAAAGCTCGCCGACACACTTACGGCCGTAACCGTTCCTTAGTTACGGGCGTAACTCGCTTCGTCAAAAACACCCGCCGACAGCCTTACGGCGTGCACGCACACCTTACGGCCGTAACTTTCGGATGATACGGCCGTATCCGCCAACCTTACGGGCGTAACTCACCTTCGTCAAAAATGGCGGACATCCTTCTGCCAGACGGCCGTATCCGTGAAGCCTTACGGCCGTGCCTCGACTTACGGCCGTATGCAACCCTTACGGCCGTAAGTCACCCTTGGTCGGCAACACCCGAAATTTACGAACACCACTTACGGCCGTATCTCACCTTCCTTACGGCCGTAACTCACCTTCGGCCAAAATGCTCGGGCGACTCTTTGGACCACTTACGGTAATGGCCGACCTTACGGCCGTACCCGTGACTTACGGCCGTATCCCGAACCTTACGGCCGTAACTCGATCTTGGCCAAGGTGAATCAATCCGATAATTCCGATTCCTCGCTACGGTGATGAATGATCCGACATATCATACGAATGTGAAAGTGAACAAGTCTAACACGAGCCAAAGATGATACTCTCAGTACAAGGCTATCAATCACAATGAAAATGATAATACTCCCGTCTCGATCTAAAAACGGAGATAAAATGACGATCGGTAACTGATATACGATTACAACATGCCAACATTGAACGCAAATGAGTGATTCATGAATGATGAGTGATTATTAATGAGTGAGAATTCTTGAGTGACAATTACAGATCGATAATTCTTGAATGAAAATGAATGAATTACAACCGGGTATTACATACTCCCCCCCTTAAAATAGTTTCGTCCCAGAAACTAAGGGTCAAACAACTCGGGATGACTCTCCCGCATACTCTCTTCGGTTTCCCAAGTGGCCTCTTCGACTCCGTGTCTGGACCACTGAATCTTGACCAAAGGGATCGTCTTGTTCCTCAACTGTTTGATTCGCCACTCCAACACTCGTCTGGGACGCTCCTCGTACGAATGATCATCTGCGATCTCGATTTCGTCAAGCTGAAGTATGTGGCTCGGGTCGGCAACATACTTCCGCAATCGAGAGGCGTGAAACACATTATGAATTCGGCTCAATGGAGGTAAAGCCAATCGATAAGCCAACTCGCCTACTCGATCCAAAATTTCAAACGGTCCAATGAATCTCGGACTCAACTTCCCGTTTTCCGAAGCGGAAAATACCTCGACTCGGGGATACTTTGACCAAAACGTGGTCACCGTCTCGAACTCTAGTGGTCGGCAGCGATTATACGCATAAGTTTGCGCCGACTCTGAGTGTCAACATACGACTCGATTAAAGCTACCTTCTCCCGGCTATAAGCATATCGGGCTCGGTGCCGATTGATTCGACAAGTCATCCCAACACAAAGGAGATCGACAACGACGACCGTATAAGGCCTCGTAAGGTGCCATCTTAATGGAAGCATGCCAGCTATTATTGTATGTGAACTCGATCAATGGTAGTTGGGCTTCCCAATCGTCCTTCCAATCGAGGACGCATGCCCTCAACATGTCCTCTAATGTCTGAATAGTCCTCTATGATTGTCCGTCGGACTGAGGATGAAAGGAGTGCGAGATTGAGTGAGTTCCCATAGCACGATGGTCGATTTCCAAAATGAGACACAAATCGTCCGTCACGATCGGAAGCGATACTCTTAGGAGTACCGTGCGGTCTCACTATTTCTTTGATGAACAAGCAGGCAGTCTCTCGGGACCCCACGTATCTTTGATCTCAAGGAAATGAGCTGATTTTGTTAAGCGGTCCACAATCACCCAGATCGTATTCATGCCACGACGACTAGTCGGAAAACTCGTGATGAAATCCATAGAAATGTCTTCCCACTTCCACTCGGGAATAGGAAGAGGTTTCGCATACCCGCCGACGGCGATGTTCAATCTTAACTTGTTGTGAGTTAAGCATCTCGAAACAAATTCTGCGACTTCTCGCTTCATATTACTCCACGGTAATTTTGTCTCAAGTCCTTGTACATCTTGCTTGGACCGGATGAACAGAATAAGGGTAGCATGAGCTTCCTTCAAAATCGAGTTTTTCAACTCGTCATTTGTCGATACGCACAACCGATTCTTAAATCTCAAAAGTCCATCCTCGTGGACCACGAATCCAGGGGCTTTCCTCGAGTCACATCCTCACGGATGCGCATCAATGAAGGTCGAACTCCGATTCTCTCGGATTGCCTCCTCGAGTGACGATGAAATCTCTAGCATACAAAGTTGTCCCCGAACTCTGAAGCCGGACCTCGATCTCGGGTCTAAGGAATTCCTTGAAGCTCCTACGAATCTGTTAGACGAGCAAACATCCGCTCTGAGCAGACTTGCGACTCAAGGCATCGGCGACAACGTTCGCCTTGCCCGGTGGTAAAGGATCTCGATATCATAATCTTTGATTAATTCCAACCACCGTCTCTCGCATATTTAACTCCTACGAGTAAATATATACTTTAAACTCTTATGGTCGGTGAATATCGGCGGTAACGCCATAAAGATAATGACGCCAAATCTTCAAAGCGAACACCACTACGCTAGTTCCAGTCGTGTGTCGGATAATTAACCTCGTAAGGTCTCAATTTCCGTGAAGCATAGGCAATAACCTTTCCATTCTGCATGAGCACACATCCGAGACCCCGTCCGGACGCATCACTATAAACCACAAATCCCTCCGTCCCTTGCGGCAAGGAAAGTACAGTCTTGACATTAACCGGCTCTTGAGTTCCTCAAAACTCACGACACGCGTCGGACCACGTGTATTTCTTATCCTTTCGCAAAGGTTCGTCAATGGTTGAGCAATTTTGGAAAATCCTTCCACAAATCGCCGATAATAACCCGCTAATCCGAGGAAACTCCGGATTTCCTTAACATTCTTCGGAGGTAACCGGTCTCGGATAGCCTCCGTTTTACGAGTCGACTCGAACTCCGTCAGCGAAATTACATGTCCGAGAAAAGTCACTTCGGACATCGAACTCGCACTTGGAAAACTTTCCAAAAGTTGCTCGTCTCAACACGTCGAGAACACGATGAAGATGAACCTCGTGATCCTCTCGGCTACGAGAATAAATCAAAATATCGTCGATGAAGACAACAACAAACTGATCCAAAAGTCGATGAAAACCCGATTCATCAATTCCATGAATACCGCAGTGCATTAGTTAGCCCGACGGCATAACTACGAACTCATAATGACCATAGCGTGTTCGAACGCCGTCCTCGCGATATCCGACTCTCGAATCCATGGCTGGTGATATCCGGATCTTAAGTCGATCTTGGAAAATCGAAGCTCCACGAAGTTGATCTAAAAGATCATCAATACGGGGTAAGGGATACTTATTCTTGATTGTCACTCTGTTCAACTCCCGATAATCGATACACAAACGAAATGAACCATCCTTCTTCTTGACAAACAACACGGGCGCTCCCCACGGAGACGCACTCGGTCGGATATAACCCTTCTCGAACAACTCCTCAAGTTGGTTCTTTAATTCCTGCATTTCGGTCGGGGCCATCCCGACGGTGCCTTTGATATCGGAGACGTACTGGGCTCCAACTCAATCGTGAATTCCACATCTCTCTGTGGAGGCAACCTGGGTAACTCGTCTGGAAAAACGTCGGCATACTCCTCACTACCGGAATATCCGTCGATATCGATGACTTCTCGGTTTGGTCATATAGCACCAATAACCAACACACCCCAGTCGAGTAATCGTCTTGCTTTCATCAAATTAATGACCTTACGAGCAGTAGGGATTACCTCCTGAAACACACATTCAACCCCATAAATGCGCAATGATAGTGATCATACGCTTACGGACACTAATGGTGGCATCATGACGATCCATCCAATCAATACCCAAGATGACGTCGTCCCTCGGCAAATCTACTACGATTAGGTCCGCCGCCATACACGACCATGGCCGAATCGGACAATTAAGATCTCACGATTACGATAATTCGTCTACCGTCGGGTAAACCAATGACATAAGGCTCACAACTAGTAGCACTACCCGGACGTAGTCTACTCAAACATGACTCGGAAATGAATGAATGCGATGCACGGTATCAAAAAGGGTACACACAGTGCAGGATAGAATATCGAGTGTACACGAGATCATTCGGGCCTCTGGATCATCGGTCTTTTTCATCTCGTAAATTCGGGCTTAGGCCCCGAACCAGATGCTCCGTCGATAGCTCTTGGCTCCGCCCTTGCTAGCTCCGTCGTCTTAAGCAGCCAGTGAAATGCTTTGATTATGCATCTTTGAATGTCACGGGGCACGAGATGGCCGGAGTGGGTTTAGAGTCCCTTCGGCAAAAACGGGCCCGATGCCCGGCAATTCCACGATTATGGTACGTGTGATGCACCGGACATTTGGTGCTGAAATGACCTGTTCTTCACGGTTGAAACAGTGTGGCGGCGGCGCCGCTCGAGCGAGATCCGCGGGTTTAGATGCGGGGAGGTCGCTCAAAAAAGTAGAGCCCGCATGTGGTTTCTTGAAAGTGGCGACTCCGTCGGGTGATTACGGTTCTTAGACTTCTTGCCGCGAGATGAAGGCTGCTTAGCAATTTCCTTAGCGATAGCTCGTAACTAAGAGCTTTCTCAATGAATTCGGCCAACGTGGTACGATTATGATTAAGCGATTGCGGGCGCATACGAGGTTTCACCTCTTCTGAAATACTTAATCTTATCCACCTCGGAATGAATGATAGATGAGGCGAACGGAAGAAGTTCTGAAACTTCTCGGCAATGGCGAGAACATCCTCGTCGATGAGGGTCGGGAGTGAGTAACTCTGACTTGGCCTCTCCGAGTGGGGCCGGATAGTACCTCTCCATCATGAGAGTTTTGGTGATCCCATGTACATGATCCTTCGGTGGGCTTCAACGACAACCACCAAGAATGAGCGCTCTTACCCGGGTAGTAAGCCGCAACAGAAACTTTTTGTCCTTAGGACACTCCACCATAGCAAACAACTTCTCGAAATGTTCGAGCCAATGAATAATATCTGCCGGCTCGAGGCAGGCCCTCGAAAGTCGGTGGCCTGCGCGAGAGATGTCGCCGATGATATTGCTCACATTCCTCTCTTGCCTGCGAGGTGGCGGCGGAGGAGCCTGTTGATTTTGAGTAGTGGAGTTATGCATCGTCTCCATCACCGTGCCATCTGGGTCATTTGGGCCATCATGCCCCGCATAAAAGCAAGTGGGTCCACCCGAACACCTTCGGATGGGCCGTGTCCCGGGTACGACTCCCGATAGTGAATGATCACGCCCGGTGAATGAGTGGCGGCATCGCTTTCGATGAATTGGCATTGTTTCGCATTTGCACGTGTGTTCACACGAGCTCTCGGGATCGGCCCGCACCACGGCCTCGTCCTCCTCGTCCTCTGCCACTCTTTCCATCTTGAAGTGGAAAGTTACATGATGATTATATCTCTCGCATGAATATCACATTATGACTATGACATGAGGTGATGAAAATGAGCATACTCTCTAACACGGTGATTACATGAGCGATTAATCGAGGTGACATGATTTCGATGAAATTATTGAAATGATTATCTTGAACAAGTTAACAAGATTTATTATATGATCTTCCAGATTAACAACCGAGTAATGAAATGAATTGAGTGATTAATGAGTTAAAATGACCGTTAAGTCAAAATTAAAATGATGTTTAAGCATTGTTAACTGATAAATTATGAATGAATGAAAATTGCCAGAAATTATACCATGGCGAAAGAAGTCTTACAGTTCTTTCGGTCTGATTGGCTCGGCATCTGCACAGGTCACACGTGACGCGAAAGTCCAATGATACTAGCCCGATGACGACGATTTCAAATGAGACATGACTCGGAAGGTAGTATTCAAAACCACGCTCCGATACCAACTCTGTAACACCCCAAACTAGGCGGATATTACAGTGCCGTGGACCCCCGACTGGGACCCACCAGGCGAATGAAAACGGATGAATTACACAGGGTAAATGTAGTACCGAACCACATTTCAACATCAATTACTCCGATTAGGAGTTTCATACAACACACCCAGGATAAAATAGAATACATGTGTATTTTATGTGACGATAAAATACACAACACTGAATGAAATGAGTATTCAAACGGAATGTCTGCAGCGGAATAAATAAAGGAAACATAAATGGCTGAATAAATAACTGAACAGACTGGGGCCCCTTTCTAGTATCATTGGGACTCCTCGCCGTCAACGTGCTCACCCTGCGCCTTTGCCTTGCCATGACCTGAGAAACAATATCCCCAAACGGGGTCGATTATCTGAGAACAACAATCCTCCAGAGTTGAATAAACATAATCATATAAATATGTAGTATAAACCACAAGTTTGATTAAAATGAAGCGGTTAGATTATAACCCAAACTTGTTGAAAACATACGCAATCCAACATGCTGTATGAATCAACTAACGGTACGGCTCAAAGGGTGGCGCCACACTACGCCCGGGATGGAAATGTGTCCGTGCACAAGCCACCAACGAGTATCGATCAAATACCGCGTGGTCTTGTACCTAATCAGTCTCACGAGCAATCGACTCGTGTGCACAGTCCAATGCGAGGCCAACAACCAACACACGACATAAATGTGCCCGACATGAAAATCCTACACATACCAACCGGCACGCCAGTATGACCCGGAATGCCATGATATAACAAAAGTGACATCGGAAACGAATAAAGACTCACCGAGATAAAATGATGGTGAAATGAATGATAGCACGACAAAATGATTTGGAACCGTCGTTCCTTGTGACTGAAGTGATTAATTGACAATGACAAGTTTTAATACGGTTATCACAATGATGAATGAGTTACGATTATGAATGAACAACAACAAAAGGAAATGAGTATCCTTATAACTGAGTAAGAATCAACTTACACAATACCGGTGACAATTATCCTTCCACGAACAACGTCCTAATTGAGATATCGGTCGCTCGAACAACCTTGAATTGTACAATATCCAACAACTCGTTCAATATACGAATCAAACACGAATATAACGAACTCAAGACGTCGATACGATTAAACCAAGTTCATTGGGGCATTATATCGAACACTTTGAGGCCAACTACGATTGATTACAACTAAACCTCAACAATACCAACCTCAAATCCCCAAGAAGTGTTTCAAATCAACAAAACATCTCCAATACGATCAATAATCCGTTATGAATATCCAAAACGTGATTATAACAACAATTAAAAAACCCCCAATTTCAACTCGATAATCAAAGTGTTCTTGAATAATCCCTCAATAATCCAATGAATCCTTATACAAACTCATAATCATATACATATCCCTTCATATAACATGATTATAACGTCCAAACATCATATCTCAACACAAAATCGAAATCCAAGGTGTTGAAGAAATTACCTCTTGAAGATCCAACCACTTCGATCCGATGAACACGAGTTAAAGCGAGTATCCGAGCTATATGATCGAATGGAATTGAAGAAAATCAAGTACTCAAGTGTTTGATTAAGTAAGAATCCCTTTCCCAAGCTAACTCTCGGACAAAAGGAAGAAGGAAGTGAAAATGAAGAAAATGAGGAAAAAGTGTCCCGGCCAAACCATATATACTGCCGGAAGTAACGGCCGTAACTCGGCCCTCTTACGGACGTAACTTTAAAAGTCAACGGCCTAACGGCCATAACCGGCCAACTCAAATGCGGCCGTAACTGGCTTCGTCAAAGCTGCCCGGCAGACTTACGGCCGTAACCGTTCCTTAGTTACGGGCGTAACTCGCCTTCGTCAAAAACACCCGCCGACAGCCTTACGGCCGTACCGCACACCTTACGGTCGTAACTCGGATGATACGGCCGTATCCGGCCAACCTTACGGGCGTAACTCACCTTCGTCAAAAATGGCCGGACATCCTTCCTGCAGCGTACGGCCGTATCCGGCCAAGCCTTACGGCCGTACCTGCCTCGACTTACGGCCGTATGCCGCAACCCTTACGGCCGTAAGTCACCCTTGGTCGGCAACACCCGAAATTTACGAACACCACTTATGGTCGTATCTCACCTTGCTTACGGCCGTAACTCACCTTCGGCCAAAATGCAGGCGACTCTTTGGACCACTTACGGCCGTGAAGCCGGCCTTACCTGCCGTACCGTGACTTACGGCCGTATCCCAGAACCTTACGGCCGTAACTCGATCTTGGCCAAGGTGAATCAATCCGATAATTCCGATTCCTCGCTACGGTGATGAATGATCCGACATATCATACGAATGTGAAAGTGAACAAGTCTAACACGAGCCAAAGATGATACTCTCAGTACAAGGCTATCAATCACAATGAAAATGATAATACTCCCGTCTCGATCTAAAAACAGAGATAAAATGACGATCGGTAACTGATATACGATTACAACATGCCAACATTGAACGCAAATGAGTGATTCATGAATGATGAGTGATTATTAATGAGTGAGAATTACTGAGTGACAATTACAGACTGATAATTACTGAATGAAAATGAATGAATTACAACCGGGTATTACAACCCCAACATTCATGAAATCCGAAATATACACCAATATATCCGTAGGAATACATGTATCCAAGGTAGATAATCCATATCTAACATATTCCAACATAATAGCAATCTTACACGAAGAGATCGGAAGGAAAATACTCAAAATCCAAAATTCTAGATCCAAGAATCATTACATTGATTTGGTGTGTTGGAGAGGATCAAATGATGATTAATCCAAATGATAAGCTTGAAGATAATGATAGATGGATTCAGCTCGAATAAATCTCTCCAAAACGTCCGAAATCACCCAAAACGCCCAAAAAACGAAATGATATGCGAGAAATGACGAAACCTGGGCTGACTGTCTTGTTTATACTGTTCCATTTTAGCGCACGCTAAGACATGATATTTAGCGTGCACTAGCGAGTTAACCAGACAGTACAGTGCCTACTGACTGCCTCGTTAGCGTGCGTTAACCCCAAAATGTTAGCGTGCGCTAACAGAATATGTGATGCCCAGTAACTGAAGTCCAGAACCTCCTGTTCTATGATCTGCTCGCGATAGCGTGCGCTACACCCAAAACTCATCATGCGCTACTACATCATTAGCGTACGCTAAAATCTACTCATAGCGTACGCTTTGAATTATTCCAGATCAGTCCAGTACCCACTGGACTCTGCCGGATCGACCTTAGCGCGCGCTACACTGACTGCATAGCGTTCGCTATCCAAACTTACTAGCGCGCGCTACTTACCATTCGTAGCATGCGCTACTACAACTTAACTGCAGTCCAGTGCCCACTGAACTATCTGCCTGAACCACGCTAGCGTGCGCTAATGCTGAGAGGTAGCGTGCGCTACCCGTACTCAATTAGCCCGCACTAAAAAGAGTACGTAGCGTGCGCTACTCCTCACACACAGCCCACTATAAAGATGGCAATGATGATAAACATGGCTCGATCCTACAACCAGGTAGAAAGATGAATATTAACTGATACACGATACAAATACTATGAACGGTGAATACAATGATTGAATATGAATGATGAATGATTATTAATGAGTGAAAATTACTCAGTGACAATTACTGAATGATAATTACTGAATTACAACCGGGTATTACATACCCCCCCCCTTAAAAGGAGTTTCGTCCTCGAAACTAAGGGTCAGACAACCCGGGATAATTCTCCCGCATACTATCCTCGGTTTCGCAAGTAACCTCTTTGACTTCGTGTCTAGACTACTGAATCTTGACCAAAGGAATCGTCTTGTTCCTCAACTGTTTGATTCGCCGCTCTAAAACTCGTATAGGATGCTCCTCATACGAATGATCATTCGTGATCTCGATTTCGTCGAACTGAAGTATGTGACTCGGGTCGGCAACATACTTCCACAACTGAGAGACGTGAAACACATTATGAATCCGGCTCAACGCCGGAGGTAAAGCCAATCGATAAGCCAGACTGCCTACTCGATCCAAAATCTCAAACGGTCCGATGAATCTCGAACTCAACTTCCCACGTTTCCCGAAAAGAAAAATACCTCGACTCGGGGATACCTTGACCAAAACGTGGTCACCCGCCTAGAACTCTAATGGCCGATGACGGTTATCTGCATATGATTTATGTCGACTCTGAGCGGTCAACAAATGGCTCTTGATCAAAGATACCTTCTCACGGGCGGCTATAAGCATATCAGGCTCGGTGCCGATTGATTCTGATAAGTCATCCTAACACAAGGGAGATCGACAATGATGACCGTACAAGTCCTCATAAGGTGCCATCTTAATCGAAGCATGCCAACTATTATTGTACGTGAACTCGATCAACGGTAGTTGGGCTTCCCAATCGCCCTTCCAATCGATAACACATGCCCTCAACATGTCCTCCAACGTCTGAATAGTCCTCTCTGATTGTCCGTCGGACTGAGGATGAAAAGTTATGCTGAGATTAAGGTGAGTTCCCATAGCACGATGAACTGATTTCCAAAAATGTGACATGAGTCGCCCGTCACGATCAGAAACGATACTCTTAGGAGTACCGTGCAATCTCACTATCTCTTTGATGAACAACTGGGCAAGTCTCTCGGGATGCCACGTATCCTTAATCTCAAGGAAATGAGCTGATTTAGTTAAGCGGTCCACAATTACCCAAATTGTATTCATGCCACGACGACTCGTCGGCAAACTCGTGATGAAGTCCATTGAAATATCTTCCCACTTCCACTCTGGAATAGGGAGCGGTTTCAGCATACCCGCCGGTCCTGATGTTCTGTCTTGACTTGCTGACAGGTTAAACATCTTGAAACAAATTCCGCGACTTCTCTCTTCATATTACTCCACCAGTGATTTTGTTTCAAGTCTTTGTACATCTTGCTACACCCCGGATGAATGGAATATGGGGTAGCATGAGCTTCTCTCAAAATCGAGTTTTTCAACTCGTCATTCGCCGTTATGCAAAACCGATTCTGAAATCGCAAAAGTCCATCCTCGTGGACTACAAATCCAGGGGCTTTCCCATGAATCACATCCTTCCGGATGCGTGACAAAAACAAGTTTGGACCCTGATTCTCCCTGATTGCCTCCTCAAGTGGTGATGAAATATCCAACATGCAAAGTTTCCCTTGCACTCGCTGTAACCAGACCTCGATCTTGGGTCGAAGGAATTCCTGCTGAAGCTCCTTATGAACTATTAAACGAGCAAGCATTTGCTCCTGAATGGACTTACGACTCAAGGCATCAGCGACCACGTTCACCTTGCCCGGGTGGTACAGGATCTCAATATCATAATCTTTGATTAGTTCCAACCACCGCCTCTGTCACATATTTAACTCCTTCTGAGTAAATATATACTTCAAACTCTTATGATCGATGAATATCTGAAAGGTAACGCCATAAAGATAATGGCTCCAAATCTTCAATACAAACACCACGGCTGCTAGCTCCAAGTCGTGGGTCAGATAATTAACCTCGTAAGGTCTCAATTGCCGTGAAGCATAAGCAATAACTTTCCCATTCTGCATTAATACACATCCAATACCGTGTCCGGACGCGTCACTATAAACCACAAATCTTTCCGTCCCTTGCGGTAAGGAAAGGACAGGTGCTGAAATCAAACGACTCTTGAGTTCCTCAAAACTCCGCTGCAACGTGTCGGACCACGTGTATTTCTTATCCTTCCGCAAAAGGTTCGTCATTGGTTGAGCGATTTTAGAAAATCCTTCCACAAATCGCCGGTAATAGCCTGCTAACCCGAGAAAGCTTCAGATTTCCTTAACATTCTTCGGAGGTTGCCAATCTCGGATCGCCTCCGTCTTCTGAGGGTCGACACGTACACCGTCTAATTAAATTACATGTCTGATAAACGTCACCTCGGACATCCAGAACTCACATTTGGAAAACTTTCCATAAAGTTGCTCTCGTCTCAACACGTCGAGAACCTGATGAAGGTGAAATTCGTGCTCCGTACGGTCACGAGAATAAATCAAAATGTCATCAATGAAGACAACCACAAGCTGATCCAAATAGTTGATGAAAACCCGATTCATTAATTCCATGAATACCGTAGGTGTATTAGTTAACCCAAACGGCATTACCACGAACTCATAATGACCATAGCGTGTTCGAAACGCTGTCCTTGCGATATCCGACTCCCAAATTCGCAACTGATGATATCCAGATCTTAAGTCGATCTTGGAAAATACTGAAGCTCCCTGGAGTTGATCCCAAGGATCATCAATATGGGGTAGAGGATATTTATTCTTGATCGTAACTCTGTTCAACTCCCGATAATCAATACTCAAACGAAATGAACCGTCCTTCTTCTTGACAAATAACACTGGTGCTCCCCACGGGGACACACTCGGTCGGATATAACTTTTCTCGGTCAAATCCTCCAATTGATTCTTCAGTTCCTGCAATTCGGTCGGGGCCATTCGATACGGTGCCTTCGATATTGGAGACGTACCAGGCTCCAACTCAATCCTGAATTCCACATCTCTTTGTGGAGGCAAACCAGGTAACTCGTCTGGAAATACATCGGCATATTCTCTCACTATCGGAATATCCCCCAACATTATTGATGATTTTTCAGTCTTGGTCATATAGCACCAATAACCAACACACCCCTGACTGAGTAATTTCACTACTTTCATCAAGTTGATGACTCTACCGGAACAACTGGGGTTACCTCCCTGAAATACACATTCGAGCCCATCGTCTGAAATGATAGTGACCATACGCTTATGGACACTAATGATAGCGTCGTAACGGTCCATCCAACAATACCCAAGATGATGTCGTCTCTTGATAAATCGACCATGATTAGGTCTGCTAACCAATCACGGCCATGAAGCTGAATCGGACAATCCTTAATCTCACGATTCCCGATAATTCTTCTACCATCAGGTAGACCAATGACATAAGGCTCACAACTAGTATCACTACCCAGACGTAGTCTACTCAAACATGACTCGGAAATGAATAAATGCGATGCACCAGTATCAAAAAGGGTACACATAGGTTGAAATAGAATATCGAGTGTACCTGAGATCATCCTGGCCTCTGTATTGTCAGTCTTCTTCATCTCATAAATTTGGGGCCTGACGGCCCCCGAATTGGACGCTCCCGTCTGATAGCTTTTGGTTCCGCCTTTGTTTGCTCCTGTCGTCTTAAACGACGCAGACTGAGTGGCCTGATTATGAACAGCTGACTGCTTCGGGGCCTGAGATGACGCCGGAGTAGGTTTTGAGTCTCTTCGGCAAAAACAGGCCTTATGCCCAGCAATCCCATAGTTATGGCATGTGATAGTCTGCCTCGGACACTTGGTGCTGAAATGACCCTATTTTTCAGAGTTGAAACAAGTGATGGCCGAACTGGCCACTCGGGACTGTGATTCCGCGGGTCTGGGCGCCACAGGAGGTAGCTCAGAGAAAGTAGAGCCCGCACGAGGCTTCTTGAAGGTTGCATGACCGCCTTCAGACTCATTACGATTCTTAGACTTCTTGCTAGCAGATGAAGGTTGTTGTTTAGCAATCTCTTTAGCAGTAAGCTCATAAGTAAGAGCTTTCTCGATGAATTCGGCCAGAGTGGTGCAATTGTGATTAAGAAACTACATCCGTATACGAGGTTTCAACCTCTTGCTGAAATACTTGGTCTTGTCCGCCTCTGAGTGAATAATAGATCAGGCGAAAGGAAGAAGTTCCTGAAATTTCTCGACGATGGCGAGAACATCATTGTCTGCTGAGGGGTTGGGAGTGAGTAATTCTGATATCTTGGCCTCTCTGAGTGGGGCCGGATAATACCTCTCCATCATGAGAGTCTTGAATTGATCCCAAGTACATGATCCGTCGGTGGGTTTCAATGATAACCACCATGAATGAGCGCTCTTACCCAGATAGTAAGCCGAAACTGAAACTTGGTGCCCTTCGGGACACTCTACCATAGCAAATAACTTCTCGAAATGCTCGATCCAGTGAACAATATCCGCCGGCTCAGATGAGCCCTCAAAAGTAGGTGGCCTTTGGCGAGAGATGTCGCCAATAATACTGCTTACACCCCGCTCTCGCCCCTGAGGTGGCGGCGGAGGAGCCTGCTGATTCTGAGCTGTTGAGTTTTGCATCGTCTCCATGAGGTGTGCCATCTATGTCATTTGGGCCATCATTCCCTGCATAAAAGCGAGTAGATCAACCAGAACACCTTCTGATTGAGCTGTGTCCCGGGTACGACTCCCTGACAGTGAATGATCATTTCTGGGTGAATGAGTGGTAGCGTCGCTGCTCGATGAATTAGAGTTGTTCCTCGTGTTCGCGCGTGTATTCAAACGAGCTCTAGGATTTCAGCCCGCACCGCGGCCTCTTCCCCCGCGTCCTCTGCCTGCTATCTCCATACTGAAGTAAGAAAGTCACATGACAATTATAGCTCTCATATGAATATCACATTATGAATACGTCATGAAATGATGAAAATGAGCATACACGCTCTAACAAGTGATTACATGAATGATTAACTGAGGTGATATGATTATCTGATGAAATTCTTGAAATGATTATCTTGAACAAGTTAACAAGATTAATGATACGATCCTTACGATCAACAACTGAGCAATGAAATGGACTGAGTGATTAATGAGTTAATATGATCGATATGATCAAAATGAAAATAATGATTGAGGATTGTTGACTGTTGAATGATAAATGAGCGATTCTTATTGCCAGAAATTATACCATGGCGTCAGAAATCTTACTATTCTTTGGTCTGAGGGGCTTGGCTCTTGCACAGGTCACACGTGACGCGAAAGTCCATTGATACTAGTATGATGAACGATGATTTCAAATGAGGCATAACTCGGAAGGTAGTATTCAAAACCACGCTCCGATACCAACTTTGTAACACCCCAAACTAGGCGACTATTACAGTGCCGTGGACCCCCGACTGGGACCCACCAGGCGAATGAAAATTAATGACTTAAATAATATAATTGTAGTGCAGAACCACATTATATCCTCAATTACTCTGATGAGGAGTTTCAAGTACAACACACGCAAGATAATAAAGAATACATGTATATCTTATATGAAGATAAAATATACAACACTGAATAAAAATGAGTATTCAAACGAAAGTCTGCAGCGGAAATAAAATGAAGAAACACGAATGACTGAAAGGACTGGGCCCCCCTACTCGTATCACTGAGACTCCTCAACGTCAACATTCTCTTCCCATCTTTAGCCTTGCCATGACCTGAAAACAACATCCCCCAACGGGGTCAGTTACACAGAACAACAATCCTCAAGAGTTGAATAAACACAATCATGATATATCTTAATTATGAAATTAAGCTGAAGAGAGGCATCATAGTACGCTCGTTATGGTATGTGCAAGTGCACAAGACGAGTGTCCAGACACACCCGCCCTTGCACCTAATTAGTGTCATGGAGGTACGTTACCGTGTGCACAGTCCATTGTGTCGGTGAACCCGATCACATGACTATCATGTTCCCGACTAAAAATTCCACACATCCCCACCCGAACACGCAATATGAACCCAGAAGGCCACAAGAGCAAGAGTGACCAAAGAACATTAATGAATGACAATACGACAAAGGTCAAGAATGACTCACCAGGATGACACAATAATGAAATGAATGATAGCTCATTGAAATGATTGGAACCATCGTTCCTTGGGAATGAAATGATTATTTTGATAATTACAAGTCTCAACAAGATTAGTACATTATAAATGATTATGATTTATGAATGAACAACCACGAAAGGAATGAGTATCCTTTTAACCGAGTAAGAATTAACTTACACAACACCAGTGAAGAATGCCCTTCCTCGAACAAACATCCTACAATGAGATGTCGGTCGCTCGAACAACCTTGAATAACATGAATACCAACAAATGCTCAATATGTTAGGAGTATGCCCTCGAATGCCACTCAGAGGTTGTTGAGTGAGGGCATTGTACTTGTAATTATGTAAACCATTTATATAGGGCAAATGAATGTTTCTTTATTTACTGGTAGTTACTGGCATTCCTAACTCGTAAATAAACATATAGAAACTACTCCGTGTATTTGAGAGCAAAACGTTCCACTCCTTATTGGATAAGGGGGTCGGCACTGGAAAAGTTATAGCTCAAATACTTAATTGTTCGCAAGTCGATGAAACTTGACTGGGCGTTAAGTTTATGTGAACACTTGTATGACGTGTTCTTTGACATGGAGAGTGCCTGTCGAACACTAATGGTTAGTGGGAGCACACGTTATAGGTATGCTAATTGGATTAGTATACTCGAACCGACTCACCCTCGATTCGTCACACGGATTTCAATCCGGGACAGTCAATGACGGAATTGAAAGGTTGTCATAGGTATTCGTGAACTTTCGACTTGAGGATTTAGTAGGGATGTGCTTGTGACGTCAAGATTTTCATTAGAGTAGTTCGACCCTGTAAACCGGAAGGCGGGGGTCAACGTCGACGTGCATCTTGACGGGCAAGTATCAGGTCCTACTGAATACCAAGATAGAATTCTTTCTCCCGTTAGTGAGCGGGTTATATGTCTTATGCGGTTATTGGCAGATGAGATCATAAGTCTTTGGCCAAAACATTGGAGCTAGTTGTATAAGATACACGACAGCTCGATGATCTCGATTTGCATTAACACATGTATAGCATCAAGTACAGATAGGGTTTGACTGACCGTGACCCTATAACTTGATCGGGACATTTTAAAGAAGGGTTTATACGTATACTGGTATTCACGACAGAATGGTTCTTGAATGATCCCAATCATTCGTTCTCAGTCGGGGTACAGTGTAGGCCACCAGGCTGGCTAGATGGTGCTACTACAATTTGGTTCCTCCCATTGCTGACTGAGACGGACCTACCGAGTCGTGCAATAGGATTGACGACGGAATGAATAAAGCTAATTCTCTCATTATGAATATTAGATATTGGATATCTAATTTGGGACATTGGATGTCTAAATTGATTTATTGGATAAATTAATTTACGGCCTAATGAATTAAATATATTATTGGGTGATTAATTTAATTCATGAATATAATTATTTCTTGGAGAAATTAATTATGTTATTTTGTATTTGATATGTTTAATTAATCGGATTAATTAAACGACACAAATACATCGGAACGGAATATGAGTTTATCTGTTTGGACTCTCGGGAGTCCGAAACGAACCGAACTCGTCTGTTTTCTAGCATGGGCCGCCCCCCACTTATAACCATGTGTGTGTATTGACTTGTCCCTATCATGGTTTTGGAATCTCATGTGTTGAGGGGACAAGCATCATATACATTATATGGGGGAATCTCACATGTGATATGTTTTGATTTTATGTGGGTTGAATAAGAAGGGGAAGAGGACTTTGATCTCACTCACTCATCTTTTGGAAGCCTTACTACGTGAGATTGAGAGAGAGAGAAAAAAGACTTCTCCAAGTATTCTTCATCTTTGTTCATCAACTTCTTCTTCATTTTTCTTGGAGAAAAATTGAGAGAAATTATTGAGAGATATATTATACACTTAGAGTGTAGTAATAAATAGCTTCATCATTTAGCTCTAGCCGTATCCTCGGAGGATAGCAAGGTGATCGTCGTTCCGGTCGTTTCTCCGGTGCGTGGCAAGTAGAGACGCGGTGCATTCGGCGTTGGATCGTTCAAGAGCTTGGGGAATAGCTCAAGAGAAGGTTATCCATCTAATCAACGGACTACAAGGGTGAGTTTCTATATCTCTTGTTAATTCGTTTTTGATATTCGTATATATGTAGCTCGATCGATCCTCGTAGGGATTCAGATCAAATTAATTTTCGTTTTACCGCTTCCGCTGGGCCTTCGTTTTAGGCACCGAATCCCAACAGTGGTATCGGAGCATAGGTCTTGCGATCGTATATACGATATTGGCATTTGGAATGCTCGATTAGATGGTGAATGATTTGGAATCATTTTAGTCATAATCGTGGTATATGTTTTTACGTTCGTTGTAGTTATATTTTTCGTAAGTTTATGTCTAAATATATATCTTAATTTCTTGGAAATATGATTTATATTGAAGATATGAATGTTGGAGAATATAGATATTGGATATCCGGTCGAAAAACTAGCCCCGAAATGCCGTTGGACGGTCCGGGAGGGGTCCGGGAGGGGGCAGCGCGGCCGAGGCTGTGCGGCCGGCACAGGCGGCCAGCATGCGTGGGCGCGGCACAGCTCGAGGCCGTGGCCTGTGGCTGCTGGCAGCCGGCCGGCTGCCGATCGTGACTCGGCATGCAGCTGTCTGGCATCTTCTGCCGTGATGACTTCGGCCATGGCAGCCTTTTCGCCCGGCTCGATTTTTCGTGTATTCTTGAAAATTAATCTCCCTCATGTTAAATTGGATTTAATATGATTAAAATGATTTATGGTATTTCATTTTATAAGGGAAATTTGATTAATTGGAATATTTATGGTCGACCGAATTATTTTGAACGTTATCATATTACCAATTGTGTGAATCGATTGGATCGGTTCGTATTGTTGATCGGATCAATGTATCTCTACGCTTTCCATTTATATAGTATTTATTGGATGAATGCTTTTTGAATGGGGATGTGGTTCGTGGACTTAGTTTTGAATCGTTCGTTTTATTCGATTGGGTTGTAAAGGCCGTTTTGAGCCTATTTATTTTACTAGAAATATTTGTATCTAGGATGCAATTTTAAATGTAAAATTTGTATGTAATGACGAAGACCGGAGGGAGATCCATTTCGAGAAGACAAAGATTCAAGACGAAGACTTGTAATTAGATTACAGAGTTTTTGTTTTCTAGGAACGGTCCATGAACCACATGTTGGTAGCAACTAGGTTGTGAATGGTTGTTTCATATTATATGAATGACACAAACGTGCTTAAACAATTAATGTGCAAAGTGTAATGCTAATCGCGAAAATTCTCCCACGATAAATTATTAAGTATATTAGGTTTCAAGGTTTTCCTTCCCTCCATCGAGTTTTCGGGAAATTGAAATCCAAACCCGATGTGCTATGCTTCCGAGTTATCGGGGTAGTCGTTCGGGGAGGACGGATAAATTACCGGGAACACATTGGATGCCTTCGGTTGGAACAAATTTTATCCCTAGAAACTTGATAGGTTGCCGGATAAGATTCAATTGTGAAACTGATTTGCGTCGATGGAATAAACTTAACTTGTTCACGAACCATAGAAACCGTATAAGTTGAGGGGAGTGAACAAGGGGAAAAAGAAGATCGAATTATCCATTAGATGGGTTGGTGTTGGACATCACTTTATGAAAATTAATAGACTAGAAACCTGTTCGGTTGCCCTCTATTAAGATTTATAAAGAACTCGATCACCACTATGAAGTAGAGCGACGATACTTCCGAATTTCACATGGGAGTGTGTTATTCCGATAAAATAGTGGGAGCTGGGTAACAAGAATAGAAAAGACCTTAATTCTATACTCAGAACATAATTGAATGAGTCACTAATTAATCTGTTATACTTAATGCAGACAAATCTCAATATGACAATGAATCCACTCGCAATTCTACTCGAAAAAAACACCTTAATAGGACCTAACTTTGTGGATTGGCTCCGCAATCTGATGATTGTCCTCAGTATAGAGGCACTGGAATACGTCTTGGAGACGGACATTCCGGCGCCTCCTGTGCGGACCCGAGCCAATCAGGAAGAGATTGAAAACCACTAAAAGTGGGTTAAGGATGACGTGAAAATCCGTGCTTATATGATGGCTTCCATGTCTAATGAGCTTCAGAGAGCTTATGAGAAAATGACTTCTGCTAGGCAGATTCTATCTCACTTAACCGAACTTTATGGTGAGCACAGCAGAACTGCTAGATATGAGATATCCAAGCAACTGTTCGGTGCAAGGATGAAGGAAGGTGAGAAGGTTGGGGAACACGTCCTCAAAATGATATCCATGATCGAGAGATTGGAGGCTCTTGATTTTAAAATGGATACTTCTCTCCAAACCGACCTTATCCTACAGTCTCTCCCTGATTCCTTCTCACAGTTTGTTATGAACTTCAACTGCAATGAGATTGCATGCAATTTAGCTGGGCTAATGAACAAACTTGTGACCGCTCAGTCACATATGAAGACTACGCGAATGAAGGAGTCTGCTCTTGTGATTTCTTCTGGACCTTGGAGGTCTAAGAACAAGAAGAAAAAGACCAAGAAGCAAAATGGACCACAAGTTAAAGACCTTAAGGGTAAGGGCAAGGCCCCAATGGTTCCAAAGAACAACAAGAAGAAGGATGCTTGTCTCAAGTGCGGTGAGCTGGGCCACTAGGCGAGAGACTGTCCGATTCTTCATGGCACTTCAGGTACAGAACTTTTAGTTTTGGAAACAAATTGTTCTGCTACTGTTTTTTCTACTTCCTCGATACTGGATTCTGGTGCTAGTTCCCATATTTGTACCGTGAATCAGGATCTGGAACAAAGTAGGAAGCTTGGAGCTGGAGAAGTTATGATCACAGTCGAAAGTAGGCATAGTGTCGAGGCAACCGACATAGGATCACTTCTTTTGGGTTTAGAATCTGGCTTTGTTTTAACTTTAGAAGATGTACTTGTTTTGCCCAAGGGGCACAAAAACATTGTATCCATTCCGGTCATGGACCGAAAAGGCTTTTCATTTTTCATTGGTGATGGTTCCTACAAAATTTATTTTAGAAATAAACTAGTGGGTACTGCTACATTGTTGAATGGATTGTATCATCTAAATCTCAGCAACAAAGTAGTTGTGAATACTATAACTAGAAAATGTGGTAGGGATGAAACCAATCAAGTTTTGAAATGGCATCTTAGACTTGGTCATCTTGGTCAGACCAAGGTTTACAAGATGGAAAAAGATGGACTTATGGGTCCATTGGGATCGGATCCCTTTCCTACTTGTGAATCTTGCCTTAAAGGCAAAATAACTAAGTCCCCCTTTACAGGGACTTTTGAAAGAGCCGCTGATAAACTGGGATTAATCCATACTGACGTTTGTGGTGCTTTGGAAGCAGCACGTGACGGATATCAATATTTCATTATGTTTACAGATGATCATACTAGGTATGGTTATGTATACTTAATGAAACATAAATCCGAGGCCTTTGAGAAATTCCAGGAATTCAAGGCCCTAGTCGAGAAAGAAACTGGTAATCATATCAAAGCACTTTGGTCGGACCGAGGTGGCGAGTATATGAGTACGGAGTTTGATGAGTTCCTTAAGGAACATGGAATAGTTTCACAACTAAAACCTCCAGGTACTCCTCAGTTAAATGGTGTGTCAGAAAGAAGGAACCGGACCCTGTTGAACATGGTCCGTTCCATGCTCGGCTACATTGACTTGCCGATTTAGCTGTGGGGGTATGCACTCCTGACTGCCGCGTGTATCTTGAATAGATGTCCTTCCAAATCCATTCCTAAAACTCCACATGAGATGTGGGAGGGAAGGAAACCAAGTCTTAATCATATTAGGATTTGGGGATGTCCCGCCTATGTCAAGAAGACTAAGGTGGAAAAGTTGGAAGCTAGGTCTGCGAATGGACATTTCATTGGATTCCCATCTGGGACGATGGGATATCTATTCTACATGCCCGAAGATCGAAGGATCGTTGTTGCTTTACAAGCACACTTCCTGGAAGATGAGTTCATTCAGGAAGGCGGAGCAGGTAGAAGTATTTCTTTAGAAGAATACAATGAAACTCCTCGAGAGACACCTGTGCAAGAAACTGGAACCGAACTTTCTGAAACACAAGTACAACCACCTCGTAGGTCTAGTAGGGTGTCTCATTTACCTGAGAGGTATGGGCTTGTGCACTTGGAGGATCTGGGTCTCCATGAGGTTCCAAGTGATAGCCAAGAGACCGACCCGACGACCTATGACCAAGCGATGGTGGATGTAGACTCCGCGAAATGGCGTGACGCTATGGAAGCTGAGATAGACTCGATGCATGTCAATCAGGTCTGGACTCTAGTAGACCGCCCCAAGGGCATAATGCCTATTGGGAACAAGTGGATCTACAAGAGAAAGACTGATGGTGATGGCAAGGTTGACGCCTATAAGGCCAGACTTGTGGCAAAGGGTTATACCCATAAGGAAGGGATCGATTACCACGATACCTTCTCGCCTGTAGCCATGATCAAGTCTATTCGCATTATGCTTGCTATAGCTGCCTACCACGATTATGAGATATGGAAAATGGACGTAAAGACGGCTTTTCTTAATGGATTCCTCGAGGAGGAAATCTATATGGAGCAGCCTAAAGGCTTTGTGTCCGAAGTCGATATTCAGAAAGTGTGCAAGCTTCAACGTTCCATTTATGGACTGAAGCAAGCGTCGTCTAGTTGGAACCTTCGTTTTGACAAAGCAATCAAAGAGTTTGATTTCGTGCAAAATGAAGAGGAACCTTGTGTATACAAGAGGGTTAGTGGGAGCAAGATCGCATTCTTAGTACTATATGTAGATGACATTCTACTAATAGGAAATGATGTGGGAATGCTTTACGTGAAAGCTTGGCTTTCGAGTAATTTCTCCATGAAAGACTTGGGAGAAGCAACCTATATTCTGGGTATTCGGCTCTACCGGGATAGAGCGAAGAGAACAATAGGCCTTTCCCAAGCCCTTTATATAGATAAGATCTTAAAGCGATTTAAGATGGATGATTCTAAAAGAGGGTTCCTACCGATGCAACATGGAATAAAACTCACCTTGAAGATGTGTCCTCAAAGTGAGGAACAACGCAAGGAAATGACTAATATACCATATGCTTCGGCCGTGGGTAGCCTTATGTATGCTATGTTGTGTACAAGACCTGACATCGCGCATGCTGTAAGCGTGGTGAGTAGGTTTCGTGCAAACCTGTAGGGAACATTGATCTTTGAAAGAACGTTCTCAAGTACTTGAGAAGAACTAGAGATATGGTTCTTATGTATGGTGGTGGAGAATTGGATGTGGTGGGATTCACTGATTCGGACTTCCAAGGACTGAAGGACGACTCGATGTCCACTTCTGGCTACATATTTACTCTTAATGAAGGAGCAGTATCTTGGCGTAGTGCCAAGCAAAGCGCGACTGCTGATTCCACTTGTCAGGCTGAGTATCAAGCAGCCTCGGAGGCTTCCAAGGAAGGGTTCTGGATTAAGAAGTTTCTGGAAGAACTTCAAGTGATACCATGTGCTAAGTTGCCTGTTCCGCTGTACTGCGACAACGACGGAGCTGTAGCGCAAGCCAAGTTGCCGAGGTTTCACAACAGCACCAAACATATTGAGAGGAAGTATCATCTCGTAAGTGAATTTGTTCGCAAGGGATACATTGTGCTGCACAGAGTAGACTCGGCCGACAACGTCGCCGATCCACTGACCAAGCCACTTTCTCAGACTAGCTTGGAGCGTCATCTGGAGAACATGGGTATTAGATACCATAGTGTGTGGCATTGAGTGCAAGTGGGAGATTGTTAGGAGTATGCCCTCGGATGCCACTCAGAGGTTGTTGAGTGAGGGCATTGTACTTGTAATTATGTAAACCATTTATATAAGGCAAATGAATGTTTCTTTATTTACTGGTAGTTACTGGCATTCCTAACTCGTAAATAAACATATAGAAACTAGTCCGTGTATTTGAGAGCAAAACGTTCCACTCCTTATTGGATAAGGGGGTCGGCACTGGAAAGGTTATAGCTCAAATACTTAATTATTCGCAAGTCGATGAAACTTGACTGGCGTTAAGTTTATGTGAAGACTTGTATGACGTGTTCTTTGACATGGAGAGTGCCTGGTGAACACTAATGGTTAGTGGGAGCACACGTTATAGGTATGCTAATTGGATTAGTATACTCGAACCGACTCACCCTCGATTCGTCACACGGATTTCACTCCCGGACAGTCAATGACGGAATCGAAAGGTTGTGATAGGTATTCGTGAACCTTCGACTTGAGGATTTAGTAGGGATGTGCTTGTGACGTCAAGATTTTCATTAGAGTAGTTCGACCCTGTAAACTGGAAGGCGGGGGTCAACCTCGACGTGCATCTTGACGGGCAAGTAGCAGGTCCTTCTGAATACCAAGATAGAATTCTTTCTCCCGTTAGTCAGCGGGTTATATGTCCTATGCGGTTATTGGCAGATGAGATCATAAGTCTTTGGCCAAAGCATTGGAGCTAGTTGTATTAGATACATATGATCTCGATTTGCATTAACGCATGTATAGCATCAAGTACAGATAGGGCTTGACTGACCGTGACCCTATAACTTGATCGGGACATTTGAAATAAGGGTTTATACGTATACTGGTATTCACGACAGAATGGTTCTTGAATGATCCCAATCATTCGTTCTCAGTCGGGGTACAGTGTAGGCCACCAGGCTGGCTAGGTGGTGCTACTACTCTTTGGTTCCTCCCATTGCTGACTGAGACGGACCTACCGAGTCGCGCAATAGGATTGACGACGGAATGAATAAAGCTAATTCTCTCATTATGAATATTAGATATTGGATATCTAATTTGGGACATTGGATGACTAAATTGATTTATTGGATAAATTAATTTACGGCCTAATGAATTAAATATATTACTGGTGATTAATTTAATTCATGAATATAATTATTTCTTGGAGAAATTAATTATGTTATTTTGTATTTGATATGTTTAATTAATTGGATTAATTAAACGACACAAATACATCGGAACGGAATATGAGTTTATCTGTTTGGACTCTCGGGAGTCCGAAATGAACCGAGCTCGTCCGTTTTCTAGCATGGGCCGCCCCCCACTTATAACCATATGTGTTTATTGACTTGTCCCCATCATGGTTTTGGAATCTCATGTGTTGAGGGGACAAGCATCATATACATTATATGGGGGAATCTCACATGTGATATGTTTTGATTTTATGTGGGTTGAATAAGAAGGGGAAGAGGACTTTGATATCACTCACTCATCTTTTGGAAGCCTTCCTACGTGAGATTGAGAGAGAGAGAAAAAAGACTTCTCCAAGTATTCTTCATCTTTGTTCATCAACTTCTTCTTCATTTTTCTTGGAGAAAAATTGAGAGATATATTATACACTTAGAGTGTAGTAATAAATAGCTTCATCACTTAGCTCTAGCCGTATCCTCAGAGGATAGCAAGGTGATCGTCATTCCGGTCGTTTCTTCGGCGCGTGGCAAGTAGAGACGCGGTGCTTTCGGTGTTGGATCGTTCAAGAGCTTGGGGAATATCTCAAGAGAAGGTTATCCATCTAATCAACGGACTACAATGGTGAGTTTCTATATCTCTTGTGAATTCGTTTTTGATATTCGTATATACGTAGCTCGATCGATCCTCGTAGGGATTCGGATCGAATTAATTTTTGTTTTACCGCTTCCGCTGGGCCTTCGTTTTAGGCACCGAATCCCAACACAATATACGTATCAAGCACGAATCACGACCAACTCAAAAATCGATACAACAATATCCAAACTCATAGAGGCATTCTAACGAATATGCTGTAAACATTCATCCTTGATTATAAACAATCCCAAATATAACGAAAGCATTCTCCAAAATGAGAAGTTCAAACTAACAAAATGCCTTCAATGATATCAATAATCCCATAGGAATCCACAACTCGAGTTAACGACAACATCTAATCGAAAATCCCCAAAATATTAAAGTCAACCCTAAGGTGTTTTTGAATCAAACCCCAACATTCATGAAATCCGAAATATTCAGCAATAAATCTGTAGGAATACATGTATCCAAGGTACATAATCTATATCTAACATATTCCAACATAATAGCAAGCTTACACGAAGAGATCGGAAGGAAAATACTCAAAATCCGAAATTCTAGATCCAAGAATCATTACCTTGATTTGATGTGTTGGAGAGGATGAAATGATGATTAATCCAAATGATAAGCTTGAAGATAATGATTGATGGATTCAGCTCGAAGAAATCTCTCCAAAATTTCCGAAATCACCCAAAACGCTCAAAAAAACAAAATGACATGCGAGAAATGACGAAACCTAGGCTGAGTGTCTTATTTTTATTATTCTAGCTTAGCGCACGCTAAGCCATGATATTTAGCGTGCGCTAACGAGTTAACTGGATAGTACGGTGCCTACTGACTGCCTCGTTAGCGTGCGTTAACCCCAAAATGTTAGTGTGCGCTAACAGAATATCTGATGCCCAGTAACTGAAGTCCAGAACCTCCTGTTCTATGATCTGCTCGCGATAGCGTGCCTACACCCAAAACTCAGCGTGCGCTACTAGATCATTAGCGTACGCAAAAATCTACTCATAGCGTACGCTATGAATTATTCCAGATTAGTCCAGTACCCACTGGACTCTGCCTGATCGACCTTAGCACGTGACACTGACCGCATAGCGTGCACTATCCAAACTTACTAGCGCGCGCTACTTACAATTCGTAGCGTGCGCTACTACAACTTAACTGCAGTCCAGTGCCCACTGGACTGTCTGCCTGAACCACGCTAGCGTGTAATGTTGAGAGGTAGTGTGCGCTACCCGTACTCAATAAGCGCGCGCTAATGAGAGTACGTAGCGTGCACTACTCTTCACACACAGCCCACTATGAAGATGGCAGTGATGATAAGCATGGCTCGATCCTCCAACCAGGTAGAAAGATGAGTAATAACTGATACACGATACAAATATTCTAAACGGTCAATACAATGATTGAATATGAATGATGAATGATTATTAATGAGTGAAAATTACTGAGTGACAATGACTGAATGATAATTACTGAATTACAACCGGGTATTACATGTCATACTAATGACACCTCTGAACAACTATCAAAAAATCGTAGAACAAATACTTCCAAGGTAGGGGAAAATTTTGATAAGCCGATTAATGGTAGAACCAAAAGCAAGTTTTGTGACACAACTTTTGCTTGGACCGGATCGAGTTATGGAACTTCTACCCTTATACGCCATACATATAAGTGTAAGGGTAATCTAAATCCCAAATTTAAAAATGTGGGTAGTATGATGTTGGACGTTGAAGGCAAATTAAGGTCTAGGAAGATTGATCCAAATCATGTGCATGAGATATTGTCTATGGTAATCATTGCACATGATCTTCCACTTTATTTTGTTGAATATAAATGGATAAAAGAGTTATTAAAATACTTGAATCCTGATATAAAAAATATTAGCCGGTTAACCACCATATCTGATTTATGTGAGATGTATCGTGTTGAAAAGGAAAAGTTAAGGCTGTTCTGTGTGCTAGTCCTAGTAGAATATGCTCGTCTGATTGTTGGATAGCTATTACTGGTGAGGGATATATTTCCATGACGACACACTTTCTTGATTCTAATTGGAAATTAAATTAGTAAGATTATCTCTTTTTGTCAAATGGAGCCTCCACATACTGGGTTTGATTTGGCAATTAAGGTGTATGACTGTCTAAAAAGACGGGGTATTGGCAAAAAGATATATTCTCTTACTTTAGATAATGCTTCGTCTAATGATTATATGCAAAATATTTTGAAGGATAAGCTTTCATTGCAAAATAGTCTTTTATGTGAGGGTCAATTTTTTCATGTAAGATGTGCTCATATCCTGAACCTTATTGTTCAAGATGGCTTGATAGTGGCAAATGAAGCTTTAAACAAAATAAAAGATAGTATTAAGTATTTTAAGGCATTAGAGGGGAGAAAAATAAATTTTTTGTGTGTGTTAGTCAAGTGGGGGGGGGGGGGGTATTGACACTTGAGTTGGTTTGCGCTTAGATGTACCTACTAGATGGAATTCTACTTTCACTATGCTTAAAAGTGCAATTAAATACAAGCGTGCTTTTGGCAGTCTTGAATTGAATGATAGGAACTACAAATTTGCTCCCGCAAGTGAAGAGTGGAAAAGGGGAGAGAAAATGTGTAAATTCTTGCGCCCTTTTTATGTGATCATAAATTTATTTTCGGGGACATCTTATCCAACTTCCAACTTGTATTTCATGCAAATATGGAAAATAGAGTGTCTTTTGAAACAAAATGTGGAGAGTGAAGATGAAGATATTACGGGTACATCTTTGAAAATGAAATAAAAATTTGATAAGTAGTGGAGTGACTACAACATGGTGCTTACATTGGGGCTGTACTTGATCTGTGGGCAAAATTGGGAATGATAAAATTTTGTTACATCCAACTTGATCCACATACTTGCGAAGATAAGATTGGTAATATTAGAAGAAACTTGTAAATGCGTTTTGGTGAGTATACAAAGTGGATATCATCTGTCAAACCAAGTGAAAGTAGCTCACAAAACTCTACAAATTTATCGTCTGGTACGCCTTTAGTAGGTAGGAAAGGAACAGAACCAGTTGCTGATTTTAACTTGTATGATGCAAGCATTTAGTTTCTTTTAAATGTTTTACTCATTTTAATGTTTTAAATTTAGTTGTACCAATCCCAAATCTTTTTTTTTCTTTTTTTAGGTTTTACAAGACTGGCAGAGCACAACATCAAATAGCCAAAATGAGAAGTCTATATTGGATAAATATTTGGATGAGCCTCCACTTGAGTTTAAATATATTCCAAATTTAGATGTTTTGTCATTTTGGAAAGATAATAAGGAGTGATGGACTGCATTATCGCATATGGCATGTGATATTTTAAGTATTCCAATCACCACCATGGCATCTGAATTGGATTTTAGCATAGGAGGCCGTGTTCTAACTAAGTATAGGAGTCGGCTACTCGGTAATCATGTACAAGCTATTCTTTGTACCCGTAGTTGGTTGCAAGGTTTTCTTGAAGGTAATGCCTTTATAGTTTTATTTTATTCATTACTTATTTTTTAAGTAATACTAATGCCACTTTTTATTCTTCTTTAGCTATAGAGAAAACTTTATTGCCACTTTTTTCATAAATAATGATATAATATTAGTTAATGAAGAAATCATTACTATTATTTTTTTAGATGAAGAAGAATGTGAAGATGATACTTTGTCCAAGGTGGAATCAACCGTGACCGAGGATGAGGATGATGCTTGAAATCATGTTTTGAGGATGATGCTCGCTTTGTGTTTTGAGGAGGATGATCGAGTTACTTTTGAGTTTATGGACATTTAATTTTATGAATTTAGCTATGTAATGCAACTATTTTTGGATTTTTAGATTTATAATTTTGGTTATGTAATGCAACTAAAAAGTAAAAACTATGTACGTCATGAGTTTATTTATGAATTTGATTTGTGCCTGGATGGTAAGTCTATGTGTGGATATTTTGGAAAAAAAATAGACTTTTTATATTCGAAGCCTGTTTAGCCCGTTTAGCCCGAAGCCCGCTAGGGTTAGGGTCAATATTTCTTAGCCCGTTTAAATCCGAGTTTTTTTGTCCCGGACCGTTTAGCCCGAAGCCCGTTAGGGATAGCCTGAAACTGCTAGGGCTACCCCGTTTACCATCTATACTCAGAGGTTTAAGAACAATAAGAAGAAAGGCAATAAGCAGTTCAAGCCCAAAGGGGGGATACAGAAAGATAAGGGTAGCGCTCCAATATTTCCAAAGAGTAAGGTGACTAAGAAGACAAGTGCATGACTAAACTGCGGTGAGCTAGGCCACTGGAGGAGGCACTGCCCCAAACTAGACCGCAATGCGCCTTCAGGTACAGAAGCTAGTTTCAAAATTAAATTGTTCTGTAACTGTTTATTCTACTTCTTGGATACTTGATTCTGGTGCAAGTTCTCATATGTGTACAATGAATCAGGATCTGTAACGAAGTAGAAGGCTTAGATCTAGCGAAGTGATGGTGACAGTGAGCAACGGGCATAATGATGAGGCTACTGGCATCGTATCACGTACGTTGCATTTCGAATCCGATTCATCACTTTGGATGATGTACTTGTTTTGCCCAAGAGGCACAAAAACATTGTATAAATTTCGGTCGTGGACCGTAAAGGATATAATTTCTTTATTGGGGATGGATCCTATCGTATTTATTTTAGAAATAAATTGGTTGGTATAGCTACATTACTAAATACTCCCTCCTTCCCACGAAACATGTTACAATTTGACTTTTTGGGGTCAATAAATTTCAAGTTTGACTAAGAATTAATTTCAAACCATAATGGTAAAATATTTGCGAAATTATATTATGAATCTTCACATTGTGAAACCACTGTGAACACTATAACTAGGAAGCGTGGCATGTAATATCCGCAATTTGGATTTCCGGTAATTTTATTTTTTGGCGGAAGTCCATCTTAGCGACTCTATTGTTACCGTTTCGTCATTCCGAGAATGATTAATTCTAAACTTTTTGTCATCCGAGTTCGTCTCGGTGTCGTTCTGTTGAGTTCCGTGTTCTTAAGCGACTTTTCCACGTATGAGTTCGACTTTGTAAAATCACCATTAATTTTTGGAAACTCCAAAAATTCTGATTATTTTCAATATTGTAGAGCATCAAGTTAGCTTTCCAATGGTTCAAACGGTGAGTTAATCGGAGTCCGGACGAGGGAGTTATTGTCTAAATAGCTAAGACACACACATGTTGCAGTTTTGGCCGACCCGCCTGTACCGGGGGCCGCGGCTCCTGCCGGCAAGGCCGCGGCACACTGCCGAGTCACTACCGTGGCACACTGCTGAGCACTGGGGGAAGATTTTGGCCCTGTGCCGTGGCACACTCGGCCGGGCCGCGGCACACAGTGCAGGCTGCACTATAATTTCGTTTTTTGAGAAGAAAAATTCATTTCTTCATCTTACTTCCGAGAGAGAGGGTTTGTGAGAGAAATATTCATCATCAATCACTTGAATACTCGATTTTTCATCATTTTCATTCGGTTGTGAAGCTCTGATCGTCGGTCTAACGCGTGTTCATCGAATCAAAGTGTTTGGATCTTCAAAGGTAATATTCTCAAACCTCTTGGATTTCGATTTGTGTTGAGATATGATGTTTTGGACATTATAATCATGTTGTATGAAGAGATATACATATGATTATGAGTATGTATGAATATTCATCGGATTATTGAAAGGTTATTCAAGAACACTTTGAATATTGAGTTGGATTTGGGGGTTTTCGATTAATTGTTGTTTGAAATCACGATTTTATATATTCATATTGGATTATTGATCATATTGAAGATGTTTTGTTGGTTTGAAACACTTCTTGGGGATTTGATATTGGTATTATTGAGGTTTGGTTGTAAACAATCGAAGATTGGCCACAACGTGTTCAATATAATGCCCCAATGAACTTGGTTTAGTCGTATCGACGTTTTGAGTTAGTTATACTCGTGTTTGATTCGTGTGTTGAACCGGATTATTGGTAATTGTGTTATTCAAGGTTGTTCGAGCGACCTACATCTCATTTAGGATGTTGTTCGGGGAAGGACATTCTTGATCAGCGTTGTGTAAGTTAATTCTTACTCGGTTAAAAGGATATTCATTCCTTTCGTTGTTGTTCATTCATAATTATAGTTCATTCATTATGTATTAATCGTATTGAGACTTGTAATTGTCAATTAATCACTTCAGTCACAAGGAACAATGGTTCCAATCATTTCATTGAGCTATCATTCATTTCGCTGTCATTTCATCTCGGTGAGTCATTATTGATTTCGATGTCACTTTTGTTATCTCGTGGCATTCCGGGTCATACTAGCGTGCCGGTTGGTATGTGTAGGATTTTCATGTCGGGCACATATTAAGTCGTGTGTTGGTTGTTGGCCTCACATTAGACTGTGCACACGAGAAGATCACTTCGTGAGACTGATTAGGTACAAGACCACATGTGTATTCGATCGATACTCGATGGTGGCTTGTGCACGGACACATTTCCATCCCGGGCATAGTGTGGCGCCACCATTTGAGCCGTACCGTTAATTGATTCATACAACATGTTTGATTGCGTATGTTTTCAACAGGATTTGGGTTATAATCTGACCGATTCACTTTTGATCTTATGTGTTCGACGGTTTGAGATTTTTGATCGAACTTGTGGTTTATACAGCATATATGATTGTGTTTGTTCAACTTTTGAGGATTGTTGTTCTGTGTAACTGGCCCCGTTGGGGGATTTTATTTTTCAGGTCATGGCAAGGCTAAGGCACGGGAAGAGAACGTTGACGGCGAGGAGTCCCAGTGATACTAGTAGGGCCCCCCAGTCCTTTTCATTCACTCGTGTTTTTTTTATTTTATTTCTACTGCAGACTTCCATTTGAATACTCATTTTATTCAATGTCGTATGTTTTATCTCCATATAAAATATACATGTATTCTGTATTATCTTGGGTGTGTTGTATGAAACTCCTCATCGGAGTAATTAATGATGTAATGTGGTTCGATACTACATTTACCCTCTGTATTTCATTCATTTTCACTCGCCTGGTGGGTCCCAGTCGGGGGTCCACAGCACTGTAATATCCGCCTATTTTGGGGTGTTACAGAGTTGGTATCGGAGCGTGGTTTTGAATACTACCTTTCGAATCATGTCTCATTTGAAATCATCGTTCATCAGACTAGTATCATTGGACTTTCACGTCACGTGTGACCTGTGCAAGAGCCGATCCATTCAGACCTAACAACAGTATGATTTCTTCATTTATCATTTTCATTTTAATCATGTTGATCATGTTAACTCATTAATCACTCAATTCATTTCATCACCCAGTTGTTGATCTTGAGGATCATATCATTAATCTTGTTAACTTACCTTAGTTAATCATTCATGTAATCACTGTGTTAGAGCGCGTATGCTCATTTTCATCATTTCATGATGTAAATCATAATGCGGTACTCATACGAGATCTATGATTATCATGCGACCTTCCTACTTGAGAATGGAGAGAGCTGTCAGGGGATGCACGGGGAGAGGCCGCGGTGCAGGCCGAAATCTGGGAAATAATCACTCACTGCCAGGAAGTTGTACCCATGACTCAGCTCGATCGGAAAATGTTCGGGTTGACCCACTCACTTTTATGCAGGTCATGATGACCCATATGCAATTGCTCAATCATCATTGCGCCACTCTGGCCGATTTTATCGAGAGAAGTCTCCCGTGTGAGCCTGCTGCTAAGGAAATTGCTGAGCAACAACCTTCATCTGTCAGCAGGAAATCAACGAAGCGTAATCAGTCCGAAGGCGGTCAGTCTACCTTCAAGAAGCCTCGAGCGGGCCCTAACGTTTTTGAGCGACCTCCTACGGCGCCTAATCCTGCGGGATCTCAGCCCCGAGCAGCCAGATCAGCCATCACCTGTTTCAACTGTGGAGCGTCGGGTCATTACAGCACTAAGTGTCTGAAACCATCTATCACGTGCCATAATTGTGTAAATGTTGGTCATAAGGCCCGTTTTTGCCGAAGGGACTCCAAGCCGACTCCGGTAGCATCTCAGGCCCCAAAGCATTTAGCGAATCAGAATCAGACTGCTTTGTCAGCGTCGTTTAAGACGACGGAAGCGAATAAAAGCGGAGCTCATATTTATCAGACGGGAGCGTCCGGTTCGGGGGCCGACAAGTCCCAGATTCACGAGATGAAGAGGACCGATGATCCGGAGGCTCGAACGATCTCAAGTATACTCGTAATTTTAGCTCAACCTGTATGTATCCTTTTTGATACTGGTGCACCGCATTCATTCATTTCTGAATCATGTTTGAATAGACTTAACTTGGATAGTCCTATTAATTGTGGGCCTTATATCATTGGTCTACCTGGCGGTAGAAGAATTTTTGAAAATCATGAGGTTTCGAACTGACCGAATTAAGCTTAATGACCGCGAGTGGTTGGTGGACCTAATCGTGGTGGATTTACCTAAGGACGATGTAATATTGGGTATTAGTGGAATGGATCATCATGATACCATCCTCAATATTCGTAAGCGTACGGTCACTATCATTTCCGTCGTTGGAGTCGAGTGTGTATTTCAGGGAGGTGATCCCCGTTGTTCCGGAAGAATCATTAATATGATGAAAGCAGTAAAATTACTCAACCAGAGTTGTTCAATCATTCATTATATCATTATCATCGATTGACCGTTCTATGGCAATCGAGATGTTCCATCATTCCTTATATCATTTTCATCGATTGGCCGTTCTAAGGCAATCGAGGTGTTCAACTATTCTTGGTATAATTGTTATCGTTTGACGATGTACTCCCAGACGAGCTACCTGTTTTACCTCCACCGAGGGATATGGAATTCACGATAGAGTTGGAGCCTGGTACGTCCCCATTATCGAAGGCACCGTACCGGATGGCCCCGACCTAAATGCAGGAATTGAAGAATCAATTAGAGGATTTGACCGAGAAGGGTTATATCCGACCGAGTGCGTCCCCGTGGGGAGCACTAGTGTTGTTTGTCAAGAAGAAGGAAGTTTCATTTCGTGTGTGTATTAATTATCGGGAGTTAAATAGGGTGACGATCAAGAATAAGAATCCTCTACCCCGTATTGATGATCTCTTAGATCAACTTCAGGGAGATTCAGTATTTTCCAAGATCGACTTCAGATCTGGATATCACCAGTTGCGCATTCGAGAGTCGGATATCGCGAGGGCGGCGTTTCAAACATGATATGGCCATTATGAGTTCGTGGAGTTAATTAATGCACTAATGCACCTGCGGTATTCATGGAGTTAATGAATCGGGTCTTCATCGACTTTTTGGATCAGTTCGTGGTTGTCTTTATTGATGACATTTTAATTTATTCTCGTGACCGGGAGGAGCACGAGTTTCACCTTCATCAGGTACTCGACGTGTTGAGACGAGAGCAACTTCTTGGGAAGTTTCCCAAATGTGAGTTCTGGATGTCCGAAGTGACGTTTCTCGGGCATGTAATTTCATCAGACGGAGTTCGTGTCGACCCTCAGAAGACGGAGGCTATCCGAGATTGGCAACCTCCGAAGAATGTTAAGGAAATCCGAAGTTTCCTCGGATTAGCTGGTTAATTATCCGACCCACGACCCGGAGCTAGCAGCCGTGGTGTTCGCATTGGAGATTTGGCGTCATTATCTTTATGGCGTTACCTATCAGATATTCACTGATCATAAGAGTTTAAAGTATATATTTACTCAGAAGGAGTTAAATATGAGGCAGAGACGGTGGTTGGAACTGATCAAAGATTATGATATCGAGATACTTTACCACCCGGGCAAGGTAAATGTTGTCGCCGACGCCTTGAGTCATAAGTCTGTTCAGGAGTAGATGCTTGCTCTATTAACAGTTCAGAAGGAACTTCAACAGGAATTTCTAAGACCCGAGATCAAGGTTTGGTTACAGCGAGTACAAGGGCAACTTTGTACGTTGGAGATTTCATCGCCACTTGAGGAGGCGATCAGGGAGAATCAGGGTTCAGACCCATTTTGTTATGCATTCGAGAGGATGTGACTCAGGGGAAAGCCCCCGGGTTTGTGGTCCACGAGGATAGACTTTTGCATTTTAAGAATCGGTTGTGCGTAACGGCGAATAACGAGTTGAAAAACTCGATTTTGAGAAAAGCTCATGCTACCCCTTATTCCGTTCATCCGGGGTCTAGCAAGATGTATAAAGACTTGAAACAAAATTACTAGTGGAGTAATATGAAGCGGGAAGTCGCGGAATTTGTTTCGAGATGTTTGACCTGTCAGCAAGTCAAGATAGAACATCAGCGACCGGCGGTATGCTGAAACCTCTCCCTATTCCAGAATGGAAGTGGGAAGATATTTCAATGGACTTCATCACGAGTTTGCCGACGAGTCGTCGTGGCATGAATACAATCTGGGTAATTGTGGATCGCCTAGCTAAATCAGCTCATTTCCTTGAGATTAAGGATACGTGAGGTCCCGAGAGACTTGCCAGTTGTTTATCAAATAGATAGTGAGATTGCACGGTACTCCTAAAAGTATCGTTTCCGATCGTGATGGACGATTCGTGTCTCATTTTTGGAAATCAGTTCATCGTGCTATGGGAACTCAGCTTAATCTCAGTACAGCTTTTCATCCTCACTCCGACGGACAATCGGAGAGGACTATTCAGACTTTGGAGGACATGTTTAGGGTGTTCTCGATTGGAAAGATGATTGGGAAGCCCAACTACCATTGATCGCGTTCACGTACAATAATAGTGGCATGCTTCGATTAAGATGGCATCTTACGATTTCTTGTACGGTCGTCGTTGTCGATCTCCTTTGTGTTGGGATGACCTATCAGAATCAATCGGCACCGAGCCCGATATGCTTATAGCCGCCTGTGAGAAGGTATCTTTGATCAAGAGTCGTTTGTTGACCGCTCAGAGTCGACAGAAATCTTATGCAGATAATCGTCGCTGACCATTAGAGTTCGAGACAGGTGACTACGTGTTGGTCAAGGTATCCCCGAGTCGAGGTATCTTTCGTTTCGAGAAGCGGGGAAAATTGAGTCCGAGATTCATTGGACCGTTTGAGATTTTGGATCGAGTAGGCGAGCTAGCTTATCGATTGGCCTTACCTCCGGCGTTGAGCCGAATTCATAATGTGTTTCATGTCTCTTAGCTACGGAAGTATGTTGCCGACTCGAGTCACATACTTCAGTTTGACGAAATCGAGATCGCAGATGATCATTCGTATGAGGAGCGTCCCATACGAGTCTTAGAGCGGCGAATCAAACAGTTGAGGAATAAGGCGATTCCTTTGGTTAAAATTTAGTGGTCTAGATACGGAGTCGAAGAGGCTACTTGGGAAACCGAGGATAGTATGCAGGAGAGTTATCCCGAGTTGTTTGACCCTTAGTTTCGAGGACGAAACTCTTTTTAAGGGGGGGTATGTAATACCCGGTTGTAATTCAGTCATTATCATTCAGTAATTTTATTCAGTAATTGTCACTATGTAATTTTTCACTCATTAATAATCATTCATCATTCATGTTAATTCATTCGTGTTCACTGTTCAGACTAATGTTGAGTCGTGTATTGATATCAGTCATTGTTTCAACCTTGCTTGAGAACCGAGATGAGAATATTATCTGGATCGTTATAATTACTTCATTAATCGATGTTGATATTGGAGTTCATGCCATTTCAAATTTCCTTCTTGTTCGAATCATGCTATTGTTGGGTACATTTGCGGTTCTTGTGTATCTCGTTGAGTTTTTCTAGCGGGATATTGCTTCTCTCTACTTGTTTTAAGTTTCGGGACGAAACTTCTTTTAAGGAGGGTAGTATGTAATATCCGCAATTTGGATTTCCGGTAATTTTTTTAACGTAAGTCCATCTTAGAGACTCTATTGTTACCTTTTCGTCATTCCTAGAATGATTAATTCTAAACTTTTTGTCATCCGAGTTCGTCTCGGTGTCGTTCTGTTGAGTTCCGTGTTCTTAAGCGACTTTTCCACGTATGAGTTCGACTTTGTAAAATCACCATTAATTTTTGGAAACTCCAAAAATTCTTATTCTTTTCAATATTATAGAGCATCAAGTTAGATTTCCAATGGTTCAAACGATGAGTCAATCGGAGTCCGTACGAGGGAGTTATGGTCTAAAGAGCTAAGACACACACATGTTGCAGTTTTGGCCGACCCGCCTGTACCGGGGGCCGCGGATCCTGCCGGCAGGGCCGCGGCACACAGCCGAGTCACTGCCGAGCACTGGGGGAAGATTTTGGCCCTATGCCGCGGCACACTCGGCCGGGCCGCGGCACACAGTGCAGGCTGCACTATAATTTCGTTTTTTTTAGAAGAAAAATTCATTTCTTCATCCTACTTCCGAGAGAGAGGGTTTGTGGGAGAAATTTTCATCATCAATCACTCGAATACTCGATTTTTCATCATTTTTATTTGGTTGTGAAGCTCGGATCGTCGATCTAACGCGTGTTCATCGAATCAAAGTGTTTGGATCTTCAAAGGTAATATTCTCAAACCTCTTGGATTTCGATTTGTGTTGAGATATGATGTTTTGGACATTATAATCATGTTGTATGAAGAGATATACATATGATTATGAGTATGTATCAATATTCATCGGATTATTGAAAGGTTATTCAAGAACACTTTGAATATTGAGTTGGATTTGGGGGTTTTCGATTAATTGTTGTTTGAAATCACGATTTTAGATATTCATATTGGATTATTGATCGTATTGAAGATGTTTTGTGGTTTGAAACACTTCTTGGGGATTTGATATTGGTCTTATTGAGGTTTGGTTGTAAACAATCGAAGATTGGCCACAACGTGTTCGATATAACGCCCCAATGAACTTAGTTTAGTCGTATCGACGTTTTGAGTTAGTTATACTCGTGTTTGATTCGTGTGTTGAACCGGATTATTGGTAATTGTGATATTCAAGGTTGTTCGAGCGACCGACATCTCATTTAGGACGTTGTTCATGGAAGGATATTCTTCATCGGCGTTGTGTAAGTTAATTCTTACTCGGTTAAAAGGATATTCATTCCTTTCGTTGTTGTTCATTCATAATTATAGTTCATTCATAATGTATTAACCGTATTGAGACTTGTAATTATATTAATCACTTCAGTCACAAGGAACGACGATTCCAATCATTTCACTGAGCTATCATTCATTTCACTGTCATTTCATCTCGGTGAGTCATTATTGATTTCGATGTCACTTTTGTTATCTCGTGGCATTCCGGGTCATACTGGCGTGCCGGTTGGTATGTGTAGGATTTTCATGTCGGGCACATATTAAGTCGTGTGTTGGTTGTTGGCCTCACATTGGGCTGTGCACACGAGAAGATCACTTCATGAGACTGATTAGGTACAAGACCACACGTGTATTCGATCGATACTCGATGGTGGCTTGTGCACGAACACATTTCCATCCCGGGCATAGTGTGGCGCCACCCTTTGAGTCGTACCGTTAGTTGATTCATACAGCATGTTTGATTGCATATGTTTTCAACAGGATTTGGGTTATAATCTGACCGATTCACTTTTGATCATATGTGTTCGACGGTTTGAGATTTTTGATCGAACTTGTGGTTTATACAGCATATATGATTGTGTTTCTTCAACTTTTGAGGATTGTTGTTTTGTGTAACTAACCCCGTTGGGGGATTTTGTTTTTCAGGTCATGGAAAGGCTAAGGCACGGGAAGAGAACGTTGTCGGCGAGGAGTCCCAGTGATACTAGTAGGGGGCCCCAGTCCTTTTCATTCACTCGTGTTTTTTTTATTTTATTTCCGCTGCAGACTTCCGTTTGAATACTCATTTTATTCAGTGTCGTATGTTTTATCTCCATATAAAATATACATGTATTCTGTATTATCTTGGGTGTGTTGTATGAAACTCCTCATCGGAGTAATTAATGATGTAATGTGGTTCGATACTACATTTACCCTATGTATTTCATTCATTTTCACTCGCGTGGTGGGTCCCAGTCGGGGGTCCACAGCACTGTAATATCCGCCTATTTTGGGGTGTTACAGAGTTGGTATCGTAGCGTGGTTTTGAATACTACCTTCCGAATCATGTCTCATTTGAAATCATCGTTCATCAGACTAGTACCATTGGACTTTCACGTCACGTGTGACCTGTGCAAGAGCCGAGCCATCCAGGCCTAAGAACAGTAAGATTTCTTCATTTATCATTTTCATTTTAATCATGTTGATCATGTTAACTCATTAATCACTCAATTCATTTCATCACTCAGTTGTTGATCTTGAGGATCACATCATTAATCTTGTTAACTTGTTCAAGATAATCATTTCAAGAATATCATCAGATAATCATGTCACCTCAGTTAATCATTCATGTAATCACTGTGTTAGAGCGCGTATGCTCATTTTCATCATTTCATGATGTAAATCATAATGCGGTACTCATACGAGATCTATGATTATCATGCGACCTTCCTACTTCAGAATGGAGAGAGCTGTCAGGGGATGCACGGGGAGAGGCCGCGGTGCAGGCCGAAATCCGGGAAATAATCACTCACTGCCAGGAAGTCGTACCCAGGACTCAGCTCGATCGGAAGATGTTCGGGTTGACCCACTCACTTTTATGCAGGTCATGATGACCCATATGCAATTGCTCAATCATCATTGCGCCACTCTGGCCGATTTAATCGAGAGAAGTCTCCCGTGTGAGCCTGCTGCTAAGGAAATTGCAGAGCAACAACCTTCATCTGTCAGCAGGAAATCAACGAAGAGTAATCAGTCCGAAGGCGGTCAGTCTACCTTCAAGAAGCCTCGTGCAGTCCCTAACGTTTTTGAGCGACCTCCTACGGCGCCTAATCCTGCGGGATCTCAGCCCCGAGCGGCCATATCATCCATCACCTATTTCAACTGTGGAGCGCCGGGTCATTACAACACTAAGTGTCTGAAACCATCTATCACGTGCCATAATTGTGGAAATGTTGGGCATAAGGCCCGTTTTTGCCGAAGGGACTCCAAGACGACTCTGGTAGCATCTCAGACCCCGAGGCATTTAGCGACTCAGAATCAGACTGCTTTGTCAGTGTCGTTTAAGACGATGGAAGCGAATAAAAGCGGAGCTCATATTTATCAGACGGGAGCATCCGGTTCGGGGGCCGGCAAGTCCCAGATTCACGAGATGAAGAGGACCGACGATCCAGAGGCTTGAACGATCTCAGGTATACTCGTAATTTTAGCTCAACATGTATGTACCCTTTTTGATACTGGTGCACCGCATTCATTCATTTCCGAATCATGTTTGAATAGACTTAACTTGGATAGTCCTATTAATTGTGGGCCTTATATCATTGGTCTACCTGGCGGTAGAAGAATTTTCGAAAATCATGAGGTTTCGAACTGACCGAATTAAGCTTAATGACCGCGAGTGGTTGGTGGACCTAATCGTGGTGGATTTACCTAAGGACGATGTAATATTGGATATTAGTGGGATGGATCGTCATGATACCATCCTCAATATTCGTAAGCGTACGGTCACTATCATTTCCGTCGTTGGAGTCGAGTGTGTATTTCAGGTAGGTGATCCCCGTTGTTCCGGAAGAATCATTAATATGATGAAAGCAGTAAAATTACTCAACCAGAGTTGTTCAATCATTCATTATATCATTATCATCGATTGACCGTTCTATGGCAATCGAGATGTTCCATTATTCCTTATATCATTGTCATCGATTGGCCGTTCTAAGGCAATCGAGGTGTTCAACCATTCTTGGTATCATTGTTATCGTTTGATGATGTACTCCCAGACGAGCTACCTGTTTTACCTCCACCGAGGGATATGGAATTCACGATAGAGTTGGAGCCTGGTAAGTCCCCATTAAATAGGGTGACGATAAAGAATAAGAATCCTCTACCCCGTATTGATGATCTCTTAGATCAACTTCAGGGAGCTTCAGTATTTTCCAAGATCGACTTAAGATCTGGATATCACCAGTTGCGCATTCGAGAGTTGGATATCGCGAGGGCGGCATTTCAAACATGCTATGTCCATTATGAGTTCGTGGAGTTAATTAATGCACCTGCGGTATTCATGGAGTTAATGAATCGGGTCTTCATCGACTTTTTGGATCAGTTCGTGGTTGTCTTTATTGATGACATTTTAATTTATTCTCGTGACCGGGAGGAGCACGAGTTTCACCTTCATCAGGTACTCGACGTGTTGAGACGAGAGAAACTTTTTGGGAAGTTTCCCAAATGTGAGTTCTGGATGTCCGAGGTGACGTTTCTCGGGCATGTAATTTCATCAGACAGAGTTCGTGTAGACCCTCAGAAGACAGAGGCTATCCGAGATTGGAAACCTCCGAAGAATGTTAAGGAAATCCGAAGTTTCTCGGATTAGCTGGTTAATTATCCGACCCACGACCTGGAGCTAGCAGCCGTGGTGTTCACATTGAAGATTTGGCGTCATTATCTTTATGGCGTTACCTGTCACATATTCACCGATCATAAGAGTTTAAAGTATATATTTACTGAGAAAGAGTTAAATATGCGGCAGAGACCGTGGTTGGAACTGATCAAAGATTATGATATCGAGATACTTTACCACCCGGGCAAGGTAAACGTTGTCGCCGACGCCTTGAGTCATAAGTCCGTTCAGGAGCAGATGCTTGCTCGATTAACAGTTCAGAAGGAACTTCAACAGGAATTTCTGAGACCCGAGATCAAGGTCTGGTTACAGCGAGTACAAGGGCAACTTTGTACGTTGGAGATTTCATCGCCACTTGAGGAGGCGATCAGGGAGAATCAGGGTTCGGACCCATTTTTGTTACGCATTCGAGAGGATGTGAATCAGGGGAAAGCCCCCGGGTTTGTGGTCTACGAGGATGGACTTTTGCGTTTTAAGAATCGGTTGTGCGCACCGGCGAATGACGAGTTGAAAAACTTAATTTTGAGAGAAGCTCATGCTACCCCTTATTCCGTTCATCCGGGGTCTAGCAAGATGTATAAAGACTTGAAACAAAATTACTGGTGGAGTAATATGAAGCGGGAAGTCGCGGAATTTGTTTCGAGATGTTTGACCTGTCAGCAAGTCAAGATAGAACATCAACGACCGGCGGGTATGCTGAAACCTCTCCCTATTCCAGAATGGAAGTGGGAAGATATTTCAATGGACTTCATCACGAGTTTTCCGACGAGTCATCGTGGCATGAATACAATCTGGGTAATTGTGGATCGCCTAGCTAAATCAGCTCATTTCCTTGAGATTAAGGATACGTGAGGTCCCGAGAGACTTGCCCATTTGTTTATCAAAGAGATAGCGAGATTGCACGGTACTCCTAAAAGTATCGTTTCCGATCGTGACGGACGATTTGTGTCTCATTTTTGGAAATCAGTTCATCGTGCTATGGGAACTCAGCTTAATCTCAGTACAACTTTTCATCCTCAGTCCGACGGACAATCGGAGAGGACTATTCAGACTTTGGAGGACATGTTTAGGGCATGTGTTCTCGATTGGAAAGATGATTGGGAAGCCCAACTACCATTGATCGAGTTCACATACAATAATAGTTGGCATGCATCTATTAAGATGGCACCTTACGATGCTTGTACGGTCGTCATTGTCGATCTCCTTTGTGTTGGGATGACTTATCAGAATCAATCGGCACCGAGCCCGATATGCTTATAGTCGCCTGTGAGAAGGTATCTTTGATCAGGAGTCGTTTGTTGACCGCTCAGAGTCGACAGAAATCTTATGCAGATAATCGTCGCCCATCATAGAGTTCGAGACAGGTGACCACGTGTTGGTCAAGGTATCCCCGAGTCGAGGTATCTTCCGTTTCGGGAAGTGGGGAAAGTTGAGTCCGAGATTCATTGGACCGTTTGAGATTTTGGATCGAGTAGGCGAGCTAGCTTATCAATTGGCCTTACCTCCAGCGTTGAGCCGAATTCATAATGTGTTTCACGTCTCTCATTTATGGAAGTATGTTGCCGACCCGAGTCACATACTTCAGTTCGACGAAATCAAGATCGCAGATGATCATTCGTATGAGGAGCGTCCCATACGAGTCTTAGAGCGGTGAATCAAACAGTTGAGGAATAAGGCGATTCCTTTGGTTAAAATTCAGTGGTCGGTTAAAATTCAGTGGTCTAGATACGGAGTCGAAGAGGCTACTTGGGAAACCGATGATAGTATGCACGAGAGTTATCCCGAGTTGTTTGACCCTTAGTTTCGAGGACGAAACTCTTTTTAAGGGGGGGTATGTAATACCCGGTTGTAATTCAGTCATTATCATTCAGTAATTTTATTCAGTAATTGTCACTATGTAATTTTTCACTCATTAATAATCATTCATCATTCATGTCAATTCATTCGTGTTCACCGTTCAAACTAATGTTGAGTCGTGTATTGATATCGTTCATTGTTTCAACCTTGCTTGAGAATCGAGATGAGAATATTATCTTGATCGTTATAATTACTTCATTAATCGATGTTGATATTGGAGTTCATGCCATTTCAAATTTCCTTCTTGTTCAAATCATGCTATTGTTGGGTACATTTGCGGTTCTTGTGTATCTCGTTGAGTTTTTCTAGCGGGATATTGCTTCTCCCTACTTGTTTTAAGTTTCGGGACGAAACTTCTTTTAAGGAGGGTAGTATGTAATATCCGCAATTTGGATTTGCGGTAATTTTATTTTTTTAACGTAAGTCCATCTTAGCGACTCTATTGTTACCATTTCATCATTCCTATAATGATTAATTCTACACTTTTTGTCATCCGAGTTCGTCTCGGTGTCGTTCTGTTGAGTTCCGTGTTCTTAAGCGACTTTTCCACGTATGAGTTCGACTTTGTAAAATCACCATTAATTTTTGGAAACTACAAAAATTCTGAATCTTTCCAATATTAGAGAGCATCAAGTTAGCTTTCCAATGGTTCAAACGGTGAGTCAATCGGAGTCCGGACGAGGGAGTTATGGTCGAGATAGATAAGACACACATATATTGTAGTTTTGGCCGACCCGCCTGTACCGGGGGCTGCGGCTCCTGCCGGCAGGGCCGCGGCACACTACCGAGTCACTGCTGCGGCACACTACTGAGCATTGGGGGAAGATTTTGGCCCTGTACCGCGGCACACTCGGCCGGGCCACGGCACACAGTGCAGGCTGCACTATAATTTCGTTTTTTTGAGAAGAAAAATTCATTTCTTCATCCTACTTCCGAGAGAGAGGGTTTGTGGGAGAAATTTTCATCATCAATCACTTGAATACTCGATTTTTCATCATTTTCATTCGTTTGTGAAGCTCGGATCATCGATCTAACGCGTGTTCATCGAATCAAAGTGTTTGGATCTTCAAAGGTAATATTCTCAAACCTCTTGGATTTCAATTTGTGTTGAGATATGATGTTTTGGACGTTATAATCATGTTGTATGAAGAGATATACATATGATTATGAGTATGTATGAATATTCATCGGATTATTGAAAGGTTATTCAAGAACACTTTGAATATTGAGTTGGATTTGGGGGTTTTCGATTAATTGTTGTTTGGAATCACGATTTTGGATATTCATATTGGATTATTGATCATATTGAAGATGTTTTGTTGGTTTGAAATACTTCTTGGGGATTTGATATTGGTATTATTGAGGTTTGGTTGTAAACAATCGAAGATTGGCCACAACGTGTTCGATATAATGCCCCAATGAACTTGGTTTAGCCGTATCGATGTTTTGAGTTAGTTATACTCGTGTTTGATTCATGTGTTGAACCGGATTATTGGTAATTATGTTATTCAAGGTTGTTCGAGCGACCGACATCTCATTTAGGACGTTGTTCGTGGAAGGAAATTCTTCATCGGCGTTGTGTAAGTTAATTCTTACTCGGTTAAAAGGATATTCATTCCTTTCGTTGTTGTCATTCATAATTATAGTTCATTCATAATGTATTAATCGTATTGAGACAATTAATCACTTCAGTTACAAGGAACGACGATTCCAATCAGTTCATTGAGCTATCATTCAATTCACTGTCATTTCACCTCGGTGAGTCATTATTGATTTCGATGTCACTTTTGTTATCTCGTGGCATTCCGGGTCATACTGGCGTGCCGGTTGGTATGTGTAGGATTTTCATGTCGGGCACATATTAAGTCGTGTGTTGGTTGTTAGCCTCATATTGGACTGTGCACACGAGAATATCACTTCGTGAGACTGATTAGGTACAAGACCACACGTGTATTCGATCGATACTCGATGGTGGCTTGTGCACGGACACATTTCCATCCCGGGCGTAGTGTGGCGCCACCCTTTGAGCCGTACCGTTAGTTGATTCATACATCATGTTTGATTGCATATGTTTTCAACAGGATTTGGGTTATAATATGACCGATTCACTTTTGATCGTATGTGTTCGACGGTTTGAGATTTTTGATCGAACTTGTGGTTTATACAGCATATATGATTGTGTTTGTTCAACTCTTGAGGATTGTTGTTCTGTGTAACTGACCCCGTTGGGGGATTTTATTTTTCAGGTCATGGCAAGGCTAAGGCACGTGAAGATAACGTTGACGGCGAGGAGTCCCAGTGATACTAGTAGTGGCCCCCAGTCCTTTTCATTCACTCGTGTTTTTTTTATTTTATTTATGCTGTAGACTTCCGTTTAAATACTCATTTCATTCAGTGTCGTATGTTTTATCTCCATATAAAATATACATGTATTCTGTATTATCTTGGGTGTGTTGTATGAAACTCCTCATCGGAGTAATTAATGATGTAATGTGGTTCGGTACTACATTTACCCTGTGTATTTCATTCATTTTCACTCGCCTGGTGGGTCCCAGTCGGGGGTCCACGACACTGTAATATCCGCCTATTTTGGGGTGTTACATGGCAGGGTTGAAACAAACCAAGCACTTAAGTGGCATCTTAGACGTGGTCATGTTGGTCGGATAAGGATTCATAAAATGGAGAAAAATGGACTTATGGGTCCATTGGGATCGGATCTCTGTCCAACTTGTGAATCTTGCCTTCAAGGCAAACTGACTAAGTCACCCTTCAGAGTGACTTCTAAAAGAGCCGCTAAAAAATCTTGGATTAATCCATACCGACGTATGTGGCAGTTTCGAAGTGGCACGAGATGGATTTCAGTATTTTATTACATTCAGCGCTAACCATACTAGGTATGGATTCGTCTACTTAATGAAACATAAATCTGAAGCCTTAGAAAAATTCAAAGAATTTAAGGCCCTACTTGAAAATAAAACTTGTCATCATATCAAAGTACTTAGGTCGGACCGAGGTGGTGAATATATGAGTACCGAGTTTGATGAGCTCTTAAAAGAACTGGGAATAGTGTCACAGTTCACTCCTACAGCTACTCCACAATTAAATGGTGTGTCAGAAAGAAGGAACCGAACCTTGTTGGACATGGTTCGCTCCATGCCTAACTATACTGATCTACCGACTTACCTATGGGGTTATGTAACACCCGAATATATTCCGGGATATTACAGCACTGTAAACCCTTCCCCAAGAGTTTACGAGGCTACAACAAGACATGTCCAAAAATAGACAAAACCATATAAAACAAAAGGCTTGACATATATTATAAAATACTGAATAAAATACAATCGACAAACTGATAAGACTTGCGGAACGTTTGACTTATTTAAAAAAATAATTACACGACATCATAAACTACACAATATGAAAGATATGACAAATGACTAAAGACTTCTCGGGTATCTAGTATCCTCGCGGGGTGTCATCAGTCGTCCATGTGGATGTTCCACCAATTCTACTATATCTGAATACATGAAGTATTCCCTCCGAAGGGGTTAACCGTGGAATAGCTAGTGCAAGTATATCGATTATGATATAATAGTTCTTGAAGGTTAAAGTAAGTATAACATCATTTTACAAAATTCAAGACTAGTATTCCGCAATAACTAAATCTCATATCATTTCGCATTTCGAACATATCTTTATAGTGGATCATACCAGAAGCAGCAACCCCTCAGACGACCCATCGGCCCGTTCCGGAGTGAACATATACTCACAGACAAACACATATACTTCACTTTCAATGTCAAAAACATATAATCATAAATATATATATACTTGCTTATATGGTCAGGTCTTTAATGTGGATCCATCGAAGTCTCCGAGATCCAGATTTCCATGTCTAAACAAGGTGTTGATATTCCGCTATCAATAATTTATTACCCCAATATCAATACAGCGTTTGATTCCCATAATTAGCGGCTATAACGATCAGAAAATTAATATCCTAACAAATAATGTTTCATAATATGATTCTTAAAAATAATATTTAATAATTTTGGTTGTGCAATAAAAATATTTTGCATCTTTAAAAAACTCTGTATTAATTTAATACGAAAATTATTAACAAAATATTTTTTTTTTGAAAACTCGTAGTCCTCATATAGAAAAATATTAATTATCATATTTATTAAGTTTTCTAGCCTTGAATACAATTATAATGTATTCAACCCGTTCAATATATACGAATTTGTATTATAGCAAAGTAGGATTGACTCGATTATAGTTCGATAAATAAAAAATTTCAATGGTTTGAAATATCAAAACAAAAATGGGGTTAAAAACATGTCACTCATTTACAAAATACACAAAATATCATCAAAAAATAACTTGCATGTTAAAAGAAATGTTGGTGGAAATGACTGAAAATAACAGGGCCGAGTCACTAAAAAACAGATCGTATTATCCCAATATTATGACTCAATACGTACGGTCGAAACAACCCTTATATGTATTTCTTTTAAAAAGTGCTCGAGATGTATGTGTAAAATAACTTACAACTTATGAGATAAACGAGTTCAAATATGGCAACCCAGTCTGGAATTCGTAGACTCGCTGGGGAATTTCGTCAAACATTTACTTGAAATATCCTGGACTAGGCTGCTCAGATTCTCTGGGTGTTTGAGCGTTTTAGAGGACTTAATAATCTCAAGACTAGAATATAAAAATACTTAACGGAAGAGGGGTACATTTTATACATAGATTGATAAACGGTATGAGACAAATTTAAAGATAAGACCGCTCTTTTTAGGTTTAAAGTTCACTAGTTAGTCAAAATCCGCATCATGACTGGGCATCATGCGCGGCGTCCCGTGTCTCTCGCGCGCAGGGTTTCCGGACGCCTGTCGGGCGCTGACGCACGGTGCTCGGCAGCTGGCAGTCCTCCACTAATTCGATTATAACTTCTTCGTTCGGAATTCGATTGGCTCACCGTTCGATCATAACTTCTCAAGCATCACATCAATACATACATGATCAACCGTGGAACCGCACCAGAGGCTACGGAACCCTCAGAGGACCCGTCGGTCCGTCCCAGAGTGGTTAACCCAAACTATCCGTGGAATCGCACCAGAGGCTACTAAACCCTCAGAGGACCCGTCGGCCCGTCCCAGAGTGGATATAAACAATCATGCCATTCATATATCTTACTTTCAAAGTCGAGAACATACAATCATAAACATATACTTGCCTTTGAGACATCGAGAAATCGAATGGAAAATAGTATGAGTTCGGTAGGTCCAAGAACGCACTTCCGGTACCTAAACGATTCGCAAGGGATATGATAATCAATAATCCATACTCAAATCACACTAAAAAACTCCCGAAACCCACCTACGATTCACGAAACTACAAGGGTAAACATCTAGAGGTTGGAAAATCACCAAAACCCTCTCACGTCCGAACAAGGAGCAAAACAGTCTATAAAATCATAGCGAAAACATGTACACGGGGCAAATACTTCATAATGTCAAGGTTCTCAAGCTCTAAAATAGATAAATCGGATGAATCTAAGAAAAAACCCCAAAAATCCCCAAATTAGGGTTCTAAGGATTTTTACCTTGATTTGGAAGATAGAAATGGATTAGATGTTGTGAAATCTTTGTTATCCAACTCAAGATGATGATTGTTGAAGATAGATCGCCTCAAATCGCCCCAAATCCCCTCTCCCGAGCTCTCCCGATCGGAAATGTGAAAAAAGAAGGAAAAATGACGAGTGCAGGGTCAACTGTCCCTTGTATGCTGTGCCCAGTCTAGCGCACGCTACACCTCAAAATTAGTGTGCGCTGAAGGGGTCACCCGGTAGTCCAGTGGCTTCTACCAGTCTTGTTAGCGTGCGTTAGGTATATCGTTGCATGCGCTAATCGCCTTCCTTTAGCGTGCACTAGCTGAAGCCTAACGTACGTTACTTGATAGTCCAGACAGTCTGAAAACCTCACTGCCTCTGCCGACCCAGCTCATTAGCGTGCGTTACAGACGTGTTAGCGTGCGCTACTGACCACGAATAGCGTGCGCTAGCTAACTCCTAGCGTGCGCTAACTGCTAGTCTAGAGAGAAAAATCAGCTACTGCCTCTACCCTGTCTGGTCCCTTGGCGCGCGCTAAGGCTCAAAGCTAGCGTGCGCTACTCAAGAATAATTAGCGTGTGTTAGCCTAGGCCTAGTGTGCGCTATCTCTCTGACCCAGAACACTTCCGAAAGGTCTAAACAACACGATCATGATCCAAACAAGGTACGAAACTCTATAACAACATCGACAACATCACAAAGAGTTTACAGAGCGACAAAATAGGAAGAACAGCAAGGGCAAACAGTCAATAAAAGTACGGGTATTACATATTCAGCGTAAGAATGGAATGTTTGCTTTTGTTTCTTTAGCGTAGGAAGGTCTCGCTCCTACTTTGGATAAAGAGTAGGCTTTGCAAAAATGAGTGGTGCGCATTTGATATGCATCTTGTTCTTTGGATGACATAATACTATTAACATCAACATTGTTCTTTATGTTGAGTTGTTGCCACATTTTCGCTCAAAAAGTAATGATGCTCGTACAAGTTCTTTAGTATATATATCATCATACTTCGACCAGGATGACCTAGTCTATCATGCCAAAGCCTATATGAGTCTATGTCCCAAAGTACATTGTTGGTGACAATATAGGATTTTAAAAACCTAATGGTAGTGAGGTACAGTCCACTAGATTGACTCATGAGTTATTCTAAAATGCATATACATCCACATTCATTAGAATTAATAAAGAAACTCTATTCCATTCTCATAGTGGGTTTCAATTTGAAAACCATTGCTACGTTTATTGTTGAAGCTAAGTAAGGTTCGAAGGGCTCTGAGTGCATACAGAGTATCGGTAACTTGTAATTGAGTGCCATTTAGGCATCAAAAATTGAGCATTGCCTCGCCCTTTGATGAGTTGGGAGGACCTAATCATCGTAGTTACCGAGGTTTGGCAAGCGACTAATTCGATGAATATAAGCCTAATTCTTAAGAACATTAAAGTCTCCTCGATTCATTTCTTAGAAAAGAGTGAAATTTCGAACCATAAGCATTCAAACATTATTCAGTACTTCGAAATAAAGCTAAGAATCTAACTTAAGCAATATTAATATCTTGTTCGTGAAACAACATTGCATCACGCCATTATTGAAAAGAAAACACCAACACAGTCGTCTTAAGGCAACTATACCAAATGTAAACGAGAAAGTAAACATAATACAAAGATTGAGTCTATAGACTATGGATCGTATGACTCAATTTGACGATTGGTGACCGTGAAATTGACATAGAGGGACCTGTCTAGATCATATTCCTCCATATAGTGAGTTCTCCTTTCTTTGGACTCTCTATATTTCTTGTAGTGAGATGCGACTTGCTTGTTTGCATGGCAGTTCTTGTACCATGTACAACATCTCCACAATGATAGCACAGTTCATTGCCAACTCGAGCCTTAGAGGCGATAGGATGGGTAGGTGCTATTTGGTTCCCTTGGATAGTAGAGCCGGGAGCACCAAGTCTTTGCATTATATTGGAAGAACCCCCACGTCCTTGACCACGAAGCCTATCATGTCCAGTCCCCTATTCATTGGGGTAGTTTCCATCCTTCACTTTGCCATAATTGACCTAGGGAATTTTCGTTGTCCCAACGGTCCTGATATTACTGCTCATTAACACTTCGTTATGCCTCTCAGCTACTTGCAGTAGGTTGATTAGCTTATTGAAGGCACTGATGCTTTTATTATCATACTCCAGCCTATACTGGTTCGTTAGTATAAGAGCGGAAGTAGGGAAGTTGAAAAAATATTTATGGATCATGTCATATTCTGTGATGTCCTTTCCACAAAAATTCAGGCGTTGCCTTGAGATAGAGCATATCTTTGATGAAATGGTTGACCCGTTTATAGTCAAGCAAGCGGATTTTATTCCACTGCATGGTCAATTCTGGGAGCAAAGTACATATGTTCCCAATCGGCCCTTAAGGGCATCCCACAGTTCTTTGGGGATTTCAACTGTAGATATTTTCATCTCAAGTTGGGTTCGATATGTCGCCTGAGGAACATTAATGCACTAACTTTGATTTTGTCAGACGGTGCATCGCCTGCGGTATCAAAGATTGTAGTACTATAGTCCTTAGCAACAAATGTGGTCTCGACGTAGGAGACACATCTATGGTACTCAAGATCTTTTGAGTCCAATATATCAAATTCGGGACGAGTTGGATCAGCTATCTTAATACAAGAAAACGGAAAATGATTTTTCACAGTTTACCATGAGTACATTCCATGATAAAATTTTCAATAATGAGAGCGTTATTATTTTGCGGAACCAAGATATGGTCAAAACTACTTTCGATGCTATTTAAGAATTACCCATGAAATTTCTTTATCATGGTTCGAGTTAAGTGTATACAGTAGATATAAGTCCTCTAAAATCTATCAATGATGAGGCCTAATTTGCATGCCATATCTATATATGTATGCAAATATATGTATATTTATAGATATAGACACATAATCCTTAGAATATATCTATACACATATATATGCAGTCAAAGAGGTGTCTTATGCCGCAATAATTATTAATTCAATGTGAATTTAATTTAATTGAAGTTGCTATGAGCGATTTGCTTTAATTTATTTAAAATTATTAATGCATCATGCTTTTGGTTTAATTAAGCATAAATAAATTACAGAGTATAAATATGCAATCAAGGATATATAAAAAGTCTAAAAATTGCACAATGCAGATAGTAGGGCTCGTATTGTGAACTTTACTTCGTGAATAGGGGCAGAAAAACAGACTGGAGAGAAAAAATGGGACTACCGAGCGGGTCGGGCTGGGTCAGCAACCCGGTCGAGTCTGTGTTAGCAACCGGGTCGAGTCTGGGTCAACAACCCCGTTGAGTCTGGTTAGCAACCGGTTCGAGTCTGGACGAGCGGGCCAGAAAAGTGCAGCGGGCGAGTAGGGCAGCCGAACTGCTGGGCTGGACGACGGGCCGGAGACAACCGACTTGGACAGATCGACGGGAGGCAGCGACGGAGGCAGGTCGTGGTGGTTCACGGGTCTGGGCGGTGATGGCGAGTGACTGAAGCAGCAGGCGATTGGATGAGCAGCGTTGTCGCGGTGGTTCGCGGAGGTCGACTGAAAACGGGCAGTCCCGGTGGTTTAGGGGGGTTGTGCGATGAGCGGTAGAGGAAGGTGACCGGTCGAGGTTGCGGGCGGCTGGGGAAGAAGGTGACCGGTCGTCGGTCAAAGGTAGTCGCGTCCAGGCGGGGGGGGGGGGGGGGAGATGACCGGTCGTCGATCGGGAGGGGTAGGTGGCGGTTAGGGTGTTTCTTTGGTTCCCGATTCTTCGTTTTTTTTTCGGAATTTTTGCAGAAAATCGGGAGGGATTTTTCCTTAGCTCAGTTGGGAACTACATGCTGATAACGTGTTGAAGGGAAAATAACTGAGACAATCAAGTAGGGCAAAAGTTGTATATTATTCCATTGATGAGATCCCTTTAAATAGAGAGAAATAAATACAAACAGGCCTCAGCCAAACCCTAACTAGGAAAACCCATAAACTAACAGACTTAGGCACACAATGGGTATTAGTCCTTGAATAATTCTTTTAAAGTTGCAAATATTCTACCTATCATCATACATGACAACAGACAACTTTAATTATGGTATGTGTTTCTCTTGCTTAAATGCCCCCTTAAATGCAACTGCTGATTTGAGAAAACATGATGGGTAATGTTTGTACACTTTTAAAAAAGGTACTAGTAGAAATGAGAGGAATGAAAGGATTATTGTGGGAAACATCATTACTTGATCCAGAAGAGGTACACATTTCTTGCATCAGTTAATATTCTAACATAATCCTGCCAGTCTCTACACTATAAGAATAAACTTCAAAGACTTCGGATAATATCTGAAGCAAAAACGTTATAATTACCGAAGTCTATGTTCGTGTAGTAAAAGGTATACTTTAGACTTTGCTTTTTATACGAAGTCTAATATCCTAATAACCAAAGTCTCTCACGATTTTTTTCTAATTATGATCCAAATGTGGGGGTAAGTGAAGTAAAAGAATACCTTTAACTTCGGTTATTTTATAATTGTCGTAGTAAAAAAAGAACTTTTTACTTCGGTTATGGTATAATATATATTAGTATTTTCTGCAGTAATATATATTAGTATTTCACATTTCAATTTAAAATTTATTGCCAAAATCTACATTCACCTATAACTAACCATCAACCACGAGCTCAATAATATAAGACTAAACAATTTCATATCATCCCATCTAAAAAATATTCCGATGTCCGTTGCTGGATAATATAAGAACCAACAATAATATAAGAACCAACAATTTCATGTCCGTTGCTAGATCTTTCAGATTTTTCGATACTTTGGTCCTTTTCCACCAAGTCATCATTTTCGTGCACATCATGCAAGTTGTCATCAGAAAGGTGTATTTCATCTCCCATTGTGTCTTCCATCTCTATTGCATTTTTCGCGCTATTCCATCTCTATTGCATCTTCCCTCATTACTCGACATAAGCCTAGCTCGGTCAATCCATTCGATCCATTGAAATCTCAACCCCAATTGTACCCCTTAATTTATCGACCGGATCAAACGACCAATGATATTCAACCTGGATCAATATCTCTGTTGGGATAAACATTCATGTTTTGATAATTGCCATCATAAAGCAAGTAGTCTCAAAGAAGTCAGAATAATGTCAAGTATGGAAGCTGTTAGAACTCGTCATAAAGCCCCAACATACAGCAAAGAGATCTTTGAACATTACATCCTACATAGCTTTCTTCATAAAGCAAAGAGACGTAGTATGTTGGATACATCATACAGGCTGAAGGTGTTTTACTTAGTTAAAGTAAAACACATCCAGCAAGACTGAATATAAAAAGGCTTTAAACCGTTGTGAGATAAACATTGTTTATTTATAAAGTATTTACGGTTAAAGCAGCATTTATTGATGATAGGATAGCATTTAATGCAGCTGCAGAGAGACTAGTCTGAACGCTCTGAATAACATTTAATGCAAAGACAGAAAGGATGTCTGAAGCATTAAATGCGATCTGCTTTAATTCAAACATTCAGCAGTCGTCAATCAAGAGACAGACCATCTCACTAACCAACAACAACTTCATTTATAACGGATACATTTCAAGGTTATAAACACCCCAAGCCAGAGAACTTACACACATGCGAATACACGAAAACAAACACAAATTATTCATTATCGCGAAAGCTCTGACAAATTACTTTGACATCCTAGCGATTACAAAGAAGTATATTTCCGTGAGCATACAGCAGTATCCAAGCGACGAAATATACAAGTCCTTAACGTAAACAGCACAACATACAGCGATTGATTATCAGAGATAAAGTTGTTGTTTGAGATTTGTTATACCTTACTGTTGAGATTATCATTAGCCCTGTGTGGACTAAGGATCCTTGCGTATTCTGACCTGTGTGGGAAGAATAGCATTGAAGATGAAGCTTCGATCTATGTGAGAAGAAGCGAGTCGAAAAAGAGCTCAAGCCAATATGTGTGAACGACCCAAAGTTACAGTCCCTGTATCAATCTGTGTGAATGATACAGAGACAGGTTTAGTTAAAGTCACGTAGTTGTGTACGTAGTGATTTTAATAAACTCCTTACTCCTTTGTGGAGGACCAGTGGACGTAGAGGGGTTTACCTCGAACCCCTTTAAACTGTGTATTGTTTACTTTCAGTATTTACTGTTTTCATTCTATTGTGATTTATCATGTATACACTGTTAAAACCCTGTACGTATCCAGCAAACATAAGAATACCTAGTAGTTGTACAACTTACTGTGCATATATATTCTCAGCTGTTAATTGTATACTTAGTAACCAACAAGTGGTATCGGAGAGGTTGATTCTAAAAAGAATCAATCGATTTTTAACTGAGTTAGATCCACAAATCACTAATTTTTGAAAACCTTATCATATTTTCATCATCTTATCTCTTTATCAAATGGATACCTCTATGATAAACAAGGTTCTTGTATTTTCCATTAACGAGTTTGATGACTGGAGAATTAGGATGGAGGCTCATCTTGCATCCATGCACGATGAGATGATATTCGTCATCTAAGAAGGTCCAATAAAGATAATGAAGGTTAATCCTGCCCCAAGGATAGAAGGACAACCTCATGCTGAAATGCTCGAAAAGGAGCACGAGCAATGGACAACAGACGATCGCAATCGTGCGATCCTTGACAATGTAGCTAAGAATGCGCTATTTTTCACTCTCAACAAAGGCACATTCTCAAAGGTAAAGTGTTGTAAGGCAGCTAAGGAAATCTGGGAGAAACTCAAGCTTATTTACGAGGGTACTGAGCTATCAAAAGAAAACAAAATTTCCAAACTTACTCAGCAATTTGAATCTTTTGAAATGATATCTTCTGAAACGCTTGAGGAGCTTGACCTCAGATTCACTGACATTGTCGGTGAACTTGAAGCATTGGGTAAGTGTATACCCAAAAGGAGAAAAATTTAGAAATCTTTAGATCACTCCCTGACTGATGGGACATTAAGACTACATCTATGCATGTATCCTGTAATCTTAATGATATTTCTACTTTTGACCTCTTCTCTGACCTCAAAGCTTTTGAGTATGATATTGACAGGAGAGAGAAGGCCGAAGAGTCACCTGCCAAGACTACAGCACTAGCTGTTGTGTCTGACAGGAGACACAGCTCTGCACCCAGCACATCCAAATCCTCACACAAGACTGCACCCAACACATCCTGTCACAATATGAAATGGCCCTGCTCATGCACAAATTCAAAAAGTTCATCAAACAGTCTGGAAAAACTCCATGCAGGCCCAAGCCTTTTCACAAGGTAAGTTCTAAATCTCCTTCCCCTGGTGATTCTAACTTACTCTACAGCTGTAGGAAACCCGGATATTATGCAAATAAGTGTCCACATCCGAAAGTGCAAAAGTTTCCAGAAGCTGAGCAACAAGAGAATGATGAAAGAAGACGTGTCTGGAAAAACAAGCTCAAGGCTCTGATTGGTGAATTATAAGCCTCGTCAGCGTCCAACAAGACCGAGAAGTGCCTTAAAGCTTTCACTGACAGTGACTCCTCCGACGATGAGATCAAAGATAAAGCATACATGTGCTTTATAGCTAAAGAAATACAGGACGATGAGGACAGCAATGACGAAATAAGCTAAACTTCAACTATTCATGTAAATGCATCGCATACCTTTGAAAACATGATGAGTGTAATACCCAGTTGTAATTCAGTAAATTATCAGTCAGTAATTATCATTCAGTATTTATCATTCAGTAATTGATACTCAGTAATTTCATTCACCATTGATCATTTGTCACTCATATTCAGTCATGGTATTCATCATTCAGAGTAATTGTATCGTGTATCAATCATCATTCATCACTAATCTGATTGGAGTTTCGTGCCGTGTTTATCATCATTGTCATTTTCGTTGCGAGCTGTGCGTGAGGAGTAGCGCACGCTACATACTCCTTTTAGCGTACGCTAATTGGGTATAGGTAGCGCACGCTACCACTCAGCTTTAGCGCACGCTAAGGTTACCCTGGCTGCAGTCCAGAAGGTACTGGACTGCAGGTGAGTTATAAGTAGCGCACGCTACGAATGGTAAGTAGCGCGCGCTAGTGGGTTGAAGTAGCGCACGCTAATATGAGGTGTAGTGCGCGCTAAGGACGGATCAGGTTGAGTCCAGTGGCTACTGGACTGCACTGGATTAATTCATAGCGCACGCTATGTGTTGTTGTTAGCGTACGCAACCGATATATTAGCGCACGCTAAGCAATGGTTGTAGCGCACGCTATCGGGGTCAGATCAGAGGTGAGACAGTTTTCTGGACTCCAGTGCCGGGCATCAATATTTCGTTAGCGCACGCTAATAATGAGTCTCAGCGCACGCTAGTAGTATGGCCGTAGCGCACGCTACAAGAAGGTACGTAGCGCGCGCTACCGTGTTCGGTCAGTGGGTACTGGACTACCCGAATTACTCGTTAGCGCACGCTACGCACAAGGGCTAGCGCACGCTAACCTGGACTGACTATAAATTGGACAGTTTAGTCAGAGTTCGTCATTTATTCATCTCATTTCATTCCTTCGATAATTTTGGGCGATTTCGAGCGATTCGGAGAGGATTCTTCGAGGTGTAATCATCAATCATCATCTTCAAGCTCATCTTTCGGATTAATCATCATTTCATCATCTTCATCGCATCGAATCAAAGGTATTAATCTCTTGGATCTAGAATTTCGTATTTTTGGGTTTTCCTCCCGATTTCTTCGTGTAAGCTTGGATTATCATTGGAATATGTTGGATATGGATTATCTACCTTGGATAAGTATATTCTTACGGATTTAATGGCTATTTTCGGAATTATTTCAAGAACCCTTGGGGTTGACTTTGGTTATTTTGGGGATTTCCGATTGTCGTTATTATAATCTCGAATTGTGGATTTCTATGAGATTATTGATGTCATTGATAATGTTTTGCTAGTTTGAATCAATCATGTTGGAGTTGGTTCGATAATTCGGGTTTGGTTTTAACCAACGGGTATCTCAATGTTTTCGTTAGAGTTCATCTACGAGTTCGGATATTGTTGTATCGACGTTTGGGTCGGTTATGATCGTATTTGATTCGTGTATTGATCGGTTGTTGGTAATTATTGTTGTTCAAGGTTGTTCGAGCGACCGACATTTCATTTAGAACGTTGTTCGTGAAAGGACATTCTTCATCGGTATTGAGTAAGTTAATTCTTACCCGGTTAAAAGGATATTCATTCCTTTTGTTGTTGTTCATTCATAATCGTAACCCATTCATCATTGTATTAACCGTATCAAAACTTGTCATTGTCAATTAATCACCTCAGTCATAAGGAACGACGGTTCCGATCATTTCATTGGGCTATCATTCATTTCACCATCATTTACTCTTGGCGAGTCATTATTCATTTTCATTGTCACTTTTGTCATATTGTGGCATTCCGGGTCATACTGGCGTGCCGGTTGGTATGTGTAGGATTTTTATGTCGGGCACATTATAGTCGTGTGTTGGTTGGTGGCCTCACATCGGACTGTGCACACGAGTTTATGGCTTCGTGAGACTGATTAGGTACAAGACCACACGTGTATTCGATCGATACTCGTTGGTGGCTTGTGCACGGACACATTTCCATCCCGGGCGTAGTGTGGCGCCATTCCTTTGAGCCGTACTGATAGTTGATTCATATAGCATGTTTGATTGCGTATGTTTCGACAGGATAATTCATAATTTCAGATATATCATGATTGTGTATTTTCAACCCTTGAGAATTGTTGTTCTGTGTAACTGACCCCGTTGGGGGATACTGTTTTTCAGGTCTTGGCAAGGCTAAGGCAAGGGGAGAGCACGGTGACGGCGAGGAGTCCCAGTGATACTAGTAGGGGGCCCCAGTCTTTTCAGTCATTATGTTTCTTTTATTTATTCCGCTGCAGACATTCCGTTTGAATATTCATTTCACTCATTGTTGTATATTTTATCTCCATATAAAATATACTTGTATTGATATCATCACGGTGTGTTGTATAAAACTCCTCATCGGAGTAATTGATGTTGTAATGTGGTTCGGTACTACATTTACCGTGTGATTCATTCATTTTCATTCGCCCGGTGGGTCCTAGTCGGGGTCCACGACCGTAATATCCGCCTAGTTTGGGGTGTTACAGAGTTGGTATCGGAGCGTGGTTTTGAATACTACCCTCCAAGTCATGTCTCATTTGAAATCATCGTCATCGGACTAGTATCATTGGACTTTCGCGTCACGTGTGACTGTGCAAATGCCGAGCCAATCGGACCAAGAATCGTAAGATTTCTAATGCCATGGTATAAATTCGCATTAATCATTCATTCATAATTCATCGATTAACAATCCTCAATCATCATTGTCATTTTGACCGGACGGTCGAGTTAACTCATTAATCACCAATTCATTTCATTGTTCAGTTGTTGATCAGGAAGATCGAATCATTAATCTTGTTAACTCATTCAAGATAATCATTTCAATAATTCCATCAGATAATCATGTCACGTCAATTAATCATTCATGTAATCGCTGTATTTGAGCGCGTATGCTCATTTTCATCATTTCATAATATAATCATAATGTGATACTCATGCGAGATATATAATCATCATATGACTTTCCACTTCAGTATGGAAAGGGCTGGCAGAGGACGTGGAGGACGAGGCCGTGGAGCGGGCCGAATCCCGAGAACTCGTGCGAATACACGTGCAAATGCCAGGAATAATGCTAATTCATCAAGCAGCGACGCTGCCACTCATTCACCTGGACGCGATCATTCACTGTCGGGGAGTCGTACCCGGGACACGGCTCAGTCAGAGGGTGTCCGGGTTGACCCACTCGCATTTATGCAGGGCATGATGGCCCAAATGACCCAGATGGCTCAGTTGATGGAGACGATGCATAACTCCGTCAATCTAAATCAGCAGGCTCCTCCGCCGCCACCTCAGAGGCAAGAGAGGGGTGTAAGCAATATCATTAGCGGTATCTCCCGCCAGCGACCACCTACTTTTGAGGGCTCATCTGAGCCGGCGGATATTGTTCATTGGCTTGAGCATTTTGAGAAGTTATTTGCTATGGTGGATTGCCCTGAAGGGCATAAAGTTTCAGTTGCGGCTTACTATCTCGGTAAGAGCGCTCATTCATGGTGTTTATCGTTGAAGCACACAGACGGAACATGTACTTGGGATTAGTTCAAGACTCTCATGATGGAGAGGTACTATCCGGCCCCACTCAGGGAGGCCAAGTTGTCGGAATTACTCACTCCCGACCTTTCGGCGGATGATGATGTTCTCGCCATCGCCGAAAAATTTCAGGAACTTCTTCCGTTCGCCTCATCTATCATTCACTCAGAAGCGGACAAGATCAAGTATTTCAGCAAGAGGCTGAAACCCCGTATGAGACTTCAGTTACTTAATCATAACTGTACCACTCTGGACGAGTTCATTGAGAAAGCTCTTACTTACGAGCTTACGGCTAAGGAAATTGCTAAGCAGCAACCTTCTTCTGCTAGCAAGAAGTCCAAGAACCGTAATCGATCGGCGGGAGTCGTGCCACTTTCAAGAAACCACGTGTGGGCTCTACTTTTCCGAGCGACCTCCCACGGCATCTAAACCCGCGGAATCTCGATCGCGCGGCGATTCGGCCATCACTGTTTGAATCTGGAGGAACAGGTCATTTCGGCACCAAATGTCCGGCGATCATCACGTGCCACATGGCTGGATTGCCGGGCATAGGGCCCGTTTTGCCGTAGGGACTCTAAACCCACTCCGGCGTCATCTCAAGCCCTGTGTCATTCAGTGGTGCAGAATCAGGCCACTCAGTCAGCGTCGTTCAAGACGACAGGAGCTAAAGGCGGAGCCAAGAGCTATCAGACGGGAGCGTCCGGTTCGGGGGCCGGCAAGCCCCGAATTTATGAGATGAAGAAGACCGATGATCCCGAGGCCCGAATGATCTCAGGTACACTCGATATTCTATCTCAACCTGTGTGTACCCTTTTTGATACTGGTGCATCTCATTCATTCATTTCCGAGTCATGTTTGAGTAGACTACGTCTGGGTAGTGCTACTAGTTGTGAGCCTTATGTCATTGGCCTACCTGATGGTAGACGAATTATCGGAAGTCGTGAGATTCAGAATTGTCCGATTCAGCTTCATGGTCGTGTATGGCCAGCGGACTTAATCGTAGTAGATTTGCCGAGGGACGACATCATCTTGGGTATTGATTGGATGGATCGTCATGATGCCATCATTAGTGTTCGAAAGCGTTTGGTCACTATCATTTCAGACGATGGAGTCGAATGTGTGTTTCAGGGAGGTAATCCCGGCTGTTCTGGTAAAGTCATTAATTTGATGAAAGCAGTAAGGTTACTCAATCAGGGATGTGTCGGTTATTGGTGCTATATGGCCAAAACCGAGAAATCATCAGTAATATTGACGGATATTCCGGTAGTGAGGGAATATGCCGATGTTTTTCCAGACGAGTTACCTGGTTTGCCTCCACAGAGGGATGTGGAATTCACGATTGAGTTGGAGCCTGGTACGTCCCCGATATCGAAGGCACCGTACCGGATGGCCCCGACCGAAATGCAGGAATTAAAGAACCAACTGGAGGAGTTGTTCGAGAAAGGTTATATCCGACCGAGTGCGTCCCCGTGGGGAGCACCAGTGTTGTTTGTCAAGAAGAAGGATGGTTCATTCCGCTTATGTATTGATTATCGGGAGTTGAACAGGGTGACGATCAAGAATAAGTATCCCTTACCCCGTATTGATGATCTCTTAGATCAACTTCAGGGAGCTTCAGTATTTTCCAAGATCGACTTAAGATCTGGATATCATCAGTTGCGGATTCGAGAGTCGGATATCGCGAGAACGACGTTTCGAACACGCTATGGTCATTATGAGTTCGGTTATGCCGTTCGGATTGACTAATGCACCTGCGGTATTCATGGAGTTAATGAATCGGGTCTTCATCGACTTTTTAGATCGGTTTGTTGTTGTCTTCATCGATGACATTTTGATTTATTCTCGTGACCGGGAGGAACACGAGTTTCACCTTCATCAAGTGCTCGACGTGTTGAGACGAGAACAACTTTATGGGAAGTTTTCCAAATGTGAGTTCTGGATGTCCGAAGTGACTTTTCTCGGACATGTAATTTCATCAGACGGAGTTCATGTCGATCCTCAGAAGACGGAGGCTATTCGGGATTGGCTACCTCCGAAGAACGTTAAGGAAATCCGAAGTTTTCTCGGATTAGCGGGTTATTACCGGCGGTTTGTGGAAGGATTTTCTAGAATCGCTCAACCCTTAACGAACCTTTTGCGGAAGGATAAGAAATACACGTGGTCCGACGCGTGTCAACGGAGTTTTGAGGAACTGAAGAGCCGGTTAATGTCAGCACCTGTACTTTCCTTGCTGCAAGGGACGGAAGGATTTGTGGTCTATAGTGATGCGTCCGGGCAGGGTCTCGGATGTGTACTCATGCAGAACGGGAAGGTTATTGCCTATGCTTCACGGCAATTGAGACCTTACGAGGTTAATTAACCGACCCACGACCTGGAGCTAGCAGCCGTGGTGTTCGCTTTGAAAATTTGGCGTCATTATCTTTATGGCGTTACCTGTCAGATATTCACCGATCATAAGAGTTTAAAGTATATATTTACTCAGAAGGAGTTAAATATGCGCCAGAGACGGTGGTTGGAATTAATCAAAGATTATGATATCGAGATCCTCTACCACCCGGGCAAGGCGAACGTTGTCGCCGACGCCTTGAGTCGTAAGTCCGTTCAGGAGCAGATGCTTGCCCGTTTAATAGTTCAGAAGGAGCTTCAGCAGGAATTCCTTAGATCCGAGATCGAGGTCTGGCTTCAGCGAGTTCAGGGGCAGCTTTGTATGTTAGAGATTTCATCGTCACTCGAGGAGGAAATCCGAGAGAATCAGGGTTCGGACCCATCATTGTTGCGCATCCGAGAGGATATGGCTCAAGGGAAAGCCCCTGGATTTGTGGTCCACGAGGATGGACTTTTGAGGTTTAAAAATCGGTTGTGCGTACCGGCGAATGACGAGTTGAAAGACTCGATTTTGAAAGAACCTCATGCTACCCCTTATTTTGTGCATCCGGGGTCTAGCAAGATGTACAAGGACTTGAAACAAAATTACTGGTGGAGTAATATAAAGCGAGAAGTCGCAGAATTTGTTTCGAGATGCTTAACCTGTCAACAAGTTAAGATTGAACATCAGCGACCGGCGGGTATGCTGAAACCCCTTCCTATTCCCGAGTGGAAGTGGGAAGACATTTCTATGGATTTCATCACGAGTTTGCCGACGAGTCGTCGTGGCATGAATACGATCTGGGTGATCGTGGACCGCTTAACTAAATCAGCTCATTTCCTTGAGATCAAGGAAACGTGGGGTCCCGAGAGACTTGCTCAACTGTTCATCAAAGAGATAGTCAGACTGCACGGTACTCCTAAAAGTATCATTTCCGATCGTGACGGACGGTTTGTGTCGCATTTTTGGAAATCAGTTCATCGTGCTATGGGAACTCAGCTTAATCTCAGTACCACTTTTCATCCTCAGTCCGACGGACAATCAGAGAGGACTATTCAGACCTTAGAGGACATGTTGAGGGCATGTGTCCTCGATTGGAAAGACGATTGGGAAGCCCAACTACCATTAATCGAGTTCACGTATAATAACAGTTGGCATGCTTCGATCAAGATGGCACCTTACGAGGCCTTGTATGGTCGTCGTTGTCGATCTACGTTGTGTTGGGACGACCTATCAGAATCATTGGGCACCGAGCCCGATATGCTTATAGCCGCCCGTGAGAAGGTACCTTTGATCAGGAGTCGTTTGTTGGCAGCTCAGAGTCAACAGAAATCATATGCGGATAACCGTCGTCGACCATTAGAGTTCGAGGCTGGCGACCATGTGTTGGTCAAGGTATCCCCGAGTCGTGGTATCTTCCGTTTTAGGAAGAGGGGGAAGTTGAGTCCGAGATTCATTGGACCGTTTGAGATTTTGGATCGAGTGGGCGAGTTAGCTTATCGATAGGCTTTACCTCCGGCGTTGAGCCGAATTCATAATGTGTTTCATGTCTCTCAGTTGCGGAAGTATGTTGCCGACCCGAGTCACATACTTCAGTTCGACGAAATCGAGATCGCCGACGATCATTCATATGAGGAGCGTCCTATACGAGTTTTAGAGCGGCGAATCAAACAGTTGAGGAATAAGACGATTCCTTTGGTTAAAATTCAGTGGTCTAGACACGGAGTCGAAGAGGCTACATGGGAAACCGAGGATAGTATGCGGGAGAGTTATCCCGAGTTGTTTGACCCTTAGTTTCGGGGACGAAACTCTTTTAAGGGGGGGTGTATGTAATACCCAGTTGTAATTCACTAAATTATCACTCAGTAATTATCATTCAGTATTTATCATTCAGTAATTGATACTCAGTAATTTCATTCACCATTGATCATTTGTCACTCATATTCAGTCATGGTATTCACCATTCAGAGTAATTGTATCGTGTATCAATCATCATTCATCACTAATCTGATTGGAGTTTCGTGCCGTGTTTATCATCATTGTCATTTTCGTTGCGAGCTGTGCGTGAGGAGTAGCGCACGCTGCATACTCTTTTTAGCGTACGCTAATTGGGTATAGGTAGCGCACGCTACCACTCAGCTTTAGCGCACGCTAAGGTTACCCTGGCTGCAGTCCAGAAGGTACTGGACTGCAGGTGAGTTATAAGTAGCGCACGCTACGAATGGTAAGTAGCGCGCGCTAGTGGGTTGAAGTAGCGCACGCTAATATGAGGTGTTGCGCGCGCTAAGGACGGATCAGGTTGAGTCCAGTGGCTACTGGACTGCACTGGATTAATTCATAGCGCACGCTATGTGTTGTTGTTAGCGTACGCAACCGATATATTAGCGCACGCTAAGCAATGGTTGTAGCGCACGCTATCGGGGTCAGATCAGAGGTCAGACAGTTTTCTGGACTCCAGTGCCGGGCATCAATATTTCATTAGCGCACGCTAATAATGGGTCTTAGCGCACGCTAGTAGTATGGCCGTAGCGCACGCTACAAGAAGGTACGTAGCGCGCGCTACCGTGTTCGGTCAGTGGGTACTGGACTACCCGAATTACTCGTTAGCGCACGCTACGCACAAGGGCTAGCGCACGCTAACCTGGACTGACTATAAATTAGACAGTTTAGTCAGAGTTCGTCATTTATTCATCTCATTTCATTCCTTCGGTAATTTTGGGCGATTTCGAGCGATTCGGAGAGGATTCTTCGAGGTGTAATCATCAATCATCATCTTCAAGCTCATCTTTCGGATTAATCATCATTTCATCATCTTCATCGCATCGAATCAAAGGTATTAATCTCTTGGATCTAGAATTTCGGATTTTTGGGTTTTCCTCCCGATTTCTTCGTGTAAGCTTGGATTATCATTGGAATATGTTGGATATGGATTATCTACCTTGGATAAGTATATTCTTACGGATTTAATGGTTATTTTCGGAATTATTTCAAGAACCCTTGGGGTTGACTTCGGTTATTTTGGGGATTTCCGATTGTCGTTATTATAATCTCGAATTGTGGATTTCTATGAGATTATTGATGTCATTGATAATGTTTTGCTGGTTTGAATCAATCATGTTGGAGTTGGTTCGATAATTCGGGTTTGGTTTTAACCAACGGGTATCTCAATGTTTTCGTTAGAGTTCATCTACGAGTTCGGATATTGTTGTATCGACGTTTGGGTCGGTTATGATCGTATTTGATTCGTGTATTGATCGGTTGTTGGTAATTATTGTTGTTCAAGGTTGTTCGAGCGACCGACATTTCATTTAGGACGTTGTTCGTGGAAGGACATTCTTCATCGGTATTGAGTAAGTTAATTCTTACTCGGTTAAAAGGATATTCATTCCTTTTGTTGTTGTTCATTCATAATCGTAACTCATTCATCATTGTATTAACCGTATCAAAACTTGTCATTGTCAATTAATCACCTCAGTCATAAGGAACGACGGTTCCGATCATTTCATTGGGCTATCATTCATTTCACCATCATTTACTCTTGGCAAGTCATTATTCATTTTCATTGTCACTTTTGTCATATTGTGGCATTCCGGGTCATACTGGCGTGCCGGTTGGTATGTGTAGGATTTTCATGTCGGGCACATTATAGTCGTGTGTTGGTTGGTGGCCTCACATCGGACTGTGCACACGAGTTGATGGCTTCGTGAGACTGATTAGGTACAAGACCACACGTGTATTCGATCGATACTCGTTGGTGGCTTGTGCACGGACACATTTCCATCCCGGGCGTAGTGTGGCGCCATTCCTTTGAGCCGTACTGATAGTTGATTCATATAGCATGTTTGATTGCGTATGTTTCGATAGGATAATTCATAATTTCAGATATATCATGATTGTGTATTTTCAACCCTTGAGGATTGTTGTTCTGTGTAACTGACCCCGTTGGGGGATACTGTTTTTCAGGTCATGGCAAGGCTAAGGCACGGGGAGAGCACGGTGACGGCGAGGAGTCCCAGTGATACTAGTAGGGGGCCCCAGTCTTTTCAGTCATTATGTTTCTTTTATTTATTCCGCTGCAGACATTCCGTTTGAATATTCATTTCACTCATTGTTGTATATTTTATCTCCATTTAAAATATACTTGTATTCAGTATCATCCTGGGTGTGTTGTATAAAACTCCTCATCGGAGTAATTGATGTTGTAATGTGGTTCGGTACTACATTTACCTGTGTGATTCATTCATTTTCATTCGCCTGGTGGGTCCCAGTCGGGGGTCCACGGCACTGTAATATCCGCCTAGTTTGGGGTGTTACAATGAGTGAATTAAAAAACATTCAAAACGCCCATGAGACTTTAAAATGAGATAACATACAGCTCCAAATTTCAAACTTAGAGCTGAAAGATGAAAATTACTTGCTGAAGAATAATTATGAAAACATGTCTATTGATTGCGAAAACAGCAAGGTCACATTGGAAAAACTCATGGAAAGCAATCATCAACTTGACCACGATCTAAATGAGACCAAGTCTCATAATTAGAGCAAGACAAATGATTTTGCTTTACTCGTAGCCGAAGTAAAAACCCTCGAGAAGCGATAAGGAGAATTAGAGACCATCCTGAAATCATTCGAGAAATTATCTAAACGAATGGACGAAATTCTAAGAACTGGGCAACATGCTCATGATAAAAGTGGCTTAGGTTATAACTCACTCTCCAATAAGGTAAAATCTAGTACAGTATTCGTCAGGGGTGTGGAACCCATTCCTGTACCTAAAGAGACTCCAAGTCCCACAAAGGTTACAGCTGCCCCTCATATAGAGAAGGTTGCGATTCCGCTACCTAGCTCATATCATAGACAGCGGAAACCTCAGCGTCCTAGACCTGTAAGGCATGATCAACTGCATGCTCCCCGAGCATATCAAAAGCACCAATAGCCATTCAGAAAGAAGGTTGTATCTCAAAGGCAAGCACCCGTGTACTTTCAACAGTACAATGCGCCTAAATATTGGATACAGGAGCCGTGTTATACATCCAGAAAGTACGTCGCCGCGCAGTATCGTCAACAGCTCTGGGAATCCAACTAGAGACCCAGAAGGAAAGTTGTAAGGTCTAAGAAAATGGCTCCATCTCGTAGACGACAATTGTACTGGAACAATAATAATAACCTTAGATTTTACATGCATAATAATCAAGGTTACGATAACTACGTGCCTGCCCCACGTAGACATCGCAAAATTGGACCAAAAGTAACCTACAACAAACTAATTATTCTTAGGCAAATTTGGGTATCAAAACGCACTAACATACACGGACCCAACAATCAAAGGGGACCTAAATCAACTTTAATTATGTGCTTACAGGATATCAAAGAGAATGACATTTGGTACTTTGACAACGTATGTTATCGGTACATGATAGGGGATATCAGCATGCTGTCAGATTATGTAGAAGGTCGTGGTCCAACTATGCGCTTCGGTTATAAGTCCAAAGGAAGAACAAGAGGTATGAGAACGCTGCTTGTAGGAAAGTTCAAAGTTACTGATGTAGCTTCTGTTGAAGTCCTACAGTATAATCTACTTAGTATCAGCCAATTCTGTGACAAACAGTTCTCGGTGAAAATATATATAGACCATTGTAGAGTGAAGGACATCAAGACAAAAGAAGTTGTTCTCACAGGAATCAAGTCAAGTAACATGTATACTGCTGACTGGAAGCCTACGAGCTCCACTATTCCTTGTTTTGTTGCCAAAGGCACTGCAAATCAAAGTTGGTTATGGCATAAGAGGATGTCTCATATCAACTTCAAGAGAATAAACAAACTCTCCATACAGGCAATGGTTAGAGGCTTGCCCGATATGTCATTCCATAAAGACAGCGTCTGCGGACCCTGCCAGAAAGGCAACAAGTCAAAACCACCCAGAAAAGCAAATCATACATGTCCACTCACAGGGTTCTGGATATGCTACATATGGATCTCTATGGTCCTGTAGACCCAGTAAGTTTGGGAGGTAAGAAATACTGTCTCATTATTGTTGATGACTATTCTAGGTACGCTTGGACAATCTTTCTAAGCGAGAAGAAAGAAACCACAATAAAGTTGCCAAAGCACATGAGAAAGCTGCAGAATGAGAAAGGGTTTAGTATCATGTCTATTCATTCGGACAGAGGTATTAAATTCACAAATCGCACAATACTGTTTGGATAATGGAATACAGCACGAATACTCAGCAACCCGGACTCCCCGACAAAATGGCGTTGCCTAGCGAAAGAATAGGATGCTCAAGGAAGCTACAAGAACCATGATTGCCGCGAGCAAGTTGCCGCAGCGGTTCTGGGGCGAAGCAACAAATACAGCGTGCTATACACAAAACCACTGTATCATCAACAAGCATCACGACAAAACAACCTATGGGGTATTGAATAATAAAACTCCATTAGTTTTGTATTTTCACATCTTTGGATGACGGTGTTATGTTTTGAATAATGGGAAAGATCAACTCAAAACCTTTGATGAAAAGTCAGATGAAGGATTATTTATAGGATACTCCTCTGTCAACAAATCTTTTAGAATCTTTAACAAATGGAAGCTGACAATCGAGGAATGTGTCCATGTAGTGTTCGATGAACCTCACTTTGACCCTACAGGAGTAGAAGACTTAACCCAGAATATCCGAACACTTTCCATTGATGACCCTCAGACTCTAATAGAACCTATTGTAGACTTAGAGATCAATCCCGCAGATGTAAGATCAAAAGTAGTCGAAGCCGATGCCGTACCAGCTGAAGATGAAACTACAACACCTCGTGATATAGTACGAGATGCCGAACAATAACCTGACAGGAGATGGTTGAGAGATCACCCATAGGAGTTAATTATAAGTTTTATTGATGCTGGTGTATCTACCCAAAGAAGAATATAAAGTACACAAGGAACTGTACTATGTGCGCAAGAAGAATCCGATTATGAGAAATCTCCTTTTTGTGTATGGAAACCTCAAGCTGAACTTATGAGACTAGCTATATGCACTCTAGTTGTATTCTGAGCTCAATCCGTACCTGTTTCTACCAATGTAGCTTTGAATAATTCTCACAGGATCACTTCTATGGAAGAAGAGCTTAATGGTTTCGAAAGAAATAATGTATGGTATCTAGTACCCAGGCCAGAATGTCAAGTTGTAATTGGAACCAAATGGGTATTTAGATACAGAAGGATGAGAATGGACTTGTTATCAGGAACAAATCCTGTCTAGTCGCACAAGGCTACAGATAGGAAGAAGGCATAGACTATGATGAGACATTTTCCCCTGTATCCAGACTAGAAGCCATCAGGATATTCCTGGCTTTTGCCGCCCATAAGAGTTTATAGTATATCAAATGGATGTTAAGAGCGCATTCCTTAATGGAGACCTCACCTAATAAGTCTATGTTGAACAACCACTAGGGTTTGTCAACACTAAAGGCGTAGACCTAGTATACAGACTACGGAAAGCTCTGTATGGACTTAAGCAAGCACCAAGATCATGGTACGAAACCTTGTCCTTGTACCTTGCCGATAATAGATTTGAGAAGGGTGCTGTGGACAAAACTCTATTTAAGATACATGAGATGACCTATTAGTGGTTCAAATATATGCAGATGATATTATATTTGGTTATACTAACCTTGCTTTATGTCAATGGTTCTCTCATATCATGCAAAGTAAATTTGAAATGAGTATGATGGGGGAACTTAGTTATTTCTAAGGATTACAGGTGAATCAATTGCCTACAGGAATCTTTATCACCAGGAGAAGTACAACAAGGAGCTACTCAACAAGTTTGGGATGAACAACTCCAAATCCTCGTCAACCCCCATGAGCACTTTCGTGCAAATTAGTGCTGGTAGATCAATCACTCTACAGGAAGCTTATAGGCTGACTCCTGTACCTAACGGCTAGCAGGCCCAATATCCAGTTTGCTGTAGGAGTGTGTGCTTGGTATCAAGTAGCACCTAAGGAGTCACACTTCACAACAACCAAACGAATCCTTAAGTACGTAAAAGGAACAATTGATGTAGGATTGTGGTATCCTAAGGAAGGAGGATTCGATTTGGTTGGCTACAACGACTCCAATCTCGGAGGCTGCAAGTTGGATAGGAAGAGTACAAGCGGTACTTGTCACTTTATTTGACCTAGACTTATGTCATGGTTCAGTAAGAAACAATTGGCCAACTCACTTTCTACAGCTGAGTCGGAATACTATGCTGCTGGAAGTTGTTGTACGCAGATTCTATGGATGCAACATCAGCCACAAGATTATGGAATCAGTGCCAGAGAGATGCCAATCATGTGTGATAGCACGAGTGCAATTGCAATAACACACAATCCTTTATTGCACTCGCGAACTAAGCATGTAGATATATAGCATCACTTCATCAGGAACCATGTTGAGAATAAGGATGTTTGGATCGAAAAGATTCATACAAACATTCAGTTGGCCGACATCTTTACAAAACCTCTTAGCATGACCATATTCTGCATGCTTCGTTAAGCATTGGGAATGCTACAGCCAGGCTCCCTGTAAGTTTTAACGCTTTTACTTATGAGGAGGAATGCTGTAAGACCCAAAAATACAGTATCCACATTAATTAATTATATACTAAGAACCAGTCAGATAACACTGTAGGACAAAGAAGGCATGAAACCTTCCTACAGCTGACGTGTGTATTAATTAAGGGGGAATACAGTACGACTCATGAATATACTATTAACCCAGATATTGGTGTAAGAATTGAATCCTGTATGTACCTTTTAAGGGGGACGCTGTATTTTCGCAGATACAGCACATACACTATAGGATGTCAATTAATATAATATATTATAATACTGTTCGTACAAAAACGTTTTTTAGCCCATGTGCCATGTCTACATTTCAAACGTTTTATTCACTAATGCTTTAAAGACATCTGGACTTCAATGCCTCAAATAATGTGATTTTAATAATTTCAAAACTGCCGTTTTGTGCAATAAGGGGAGATGAACTTTCAGAAGTGGGACCGGTTATCATTTCAAAAACAGATGGATAGGACATACCAGTTACTCTGAATCCATCCTGTACATTCATCCTAAAAAGCGATGGTTCTCATCCTTTAAATCTGACCGTTAACTGTATGTAACCTTAATCTTACTGCACACTATAAAAGGACTGTAGCTTGCTCCCTTAGACTCTTTATGCTTTCTGCAGTTTAAAACGAGTCTCAAGCAAAACAGCCTACATTTTTCTCTGCATTTTCTTCATTTCTCTGCGATATTCTCAAGTTTTCTTCAAACTTTTTCATCTAAAATGTCTACTTCTCAGACTTCCTTCCTTTCCATGAGGAAGAAAGAGACTATCATCGACGGACGCATTTTCGCTAGGTCCGTGGTGATGGAAAGAATTAACGTCTAAGGAGAAGACTTCATCAGAATGGAAGTGCTTGTTTCACGTGTGAAACAGCAAGGTCTCTACCGCCTTGCTAGTCGCCATGCCGAATTGTATGATAAGCATATTGTCGAAGAATTATACTTGGATGCATCGATTGATTAAGCATCTAAGAGAAAAGGAGGTGAAGTTTCTGACATATCCGCAACCGTCCAAGGGATTCAGGTCTCTGTGAATAGAGATTTGCTTGAAAATCTTTACAGGCTGCCGTCGGATAGACAGAAGATGGAAGAATTAGAGACCTTCGGGTCGGAGGAATTGCTGAATGCCTACTGTGTAATATCCGCAATTTCGAATTTCGGTAATTTTCTTTTTTTTGGCGGAAGTCCGTTTTGACGACTCGCTCATGACCGTTTCGTCATTTTGAGAATGATTAATTCTGCACTTTTTGTCATCCGAGTGCGTTTCGGTGTCGTTTTGTTGAGTTCCGTGCTTTTTAGCGACTTTTCCGCACTTGAGCTCGATTCTTGCGAATCTCGTCCGAAACTGTTGTTTCGAGTTTCTTGCAAGTTCATTTAATGTTATTATTCATGTTGCGAGCTTTGGTTCGGTGTTTCGATCACGTATCGTGATTTTCGGACGTTTTGGGCCATTTTTGTAATTTCTTAAAGTTTGGGGTAATTACTTCCGTTGTCGAATTCCGACACTTCGGGTGGTCGGAATCGTGTGTTCTCTTAGCGCTTGGATTCATCTTGGCGAGTACTTCGTAACCGTATCTTCGAGTTTTACTCAGGTTCGGGTTTCGGGGTCGTCCGGGCCGTCGGAGTGGCCACGGCCGAGTCACGGCCGGAGCAGGGCCTGGCCTGGCCGAGTTACGGCCGTAAGGTGCCGGTTACGGCCGTAAGGTGTGCGAGTTACGGCCGTAAGCGTGATCGGGTACGGCCGTACGAGCGCTGGGCGGATTTTTGACGAAGGCCGGTTACGGCCGTAAGGTGTGCGAGTTACGGCCGTAAGTGTCCGGCAGGTGCTGGGCAGATTCTTGACGAATGCCGGTTACGGCCGTAAGGCTTGCCGAGTACGGCCGTATGGGCCGAGTTACGGCCGTAAGTCACTGCCGGTTACGGCCGTAAGTGTCCGGCAGTGACCGGCTATATAAGGCCTGGCAGCCCGTTTTTACTCATTTTCCTCACTTTTCTTGCGGCTATCGGACGGGTGCGACGGGGAATCGAGTTCTTGGCCGATTCTAATCATTTCCAAGGCATTTTGGAAGATTCTTGTGGATTATATCATCATCCAATCCGTGTTCTTCGTCAAATCAAGGTATATTCTTGATTTTCCTTCAAGTTGACTTTTTGGAGAAATTGTTCTTGATTTCGTTTCTAATCCGATTTTGATACATCGGTTGGTGTAGTATGATGTTATTAATCGTGTTCTATGGGTTGTATATCCATATATCGAGTTTGTTTAACTCGATTGACGATTCGAGTGTTCTTGGGAATTATTGAACATTTAGTGTTCGATTAAATGTCCCAATGAGTTTCCCTTCGATAGTTTGTTGGGATTTCCGTTGTTTTGGCCTTGATTCTCGTCGTAACCATGTGTTATTGTTCCTTCCGGAGGTTTATAGGTGTTCGAGGATTCCGATGTTGAATCCCGTTTGGTGATTGATGATTCGTGTGGTGTTATTCTCGTAATACTCGTGGTGCTATCGCGTTCTTGATATTGTTCGGGGGTTCGGGGCTATTCGACCGCGTCCTATCCGTCGTCTTATTGCGATCGTGATTTCGAGGCAAGTACCTTGCCCATACTATTCTTGTTTTATGGATATGATAATTAGTGATCGTCTAAATGTGGTTGTTTGATCGTTTGAATTGAACTTTCAAAAGATTCGGTTTAGCCTTGTTAAAGGCTTGCTTTCAAAACGCGTGTGTTTTGTAAATGGCGTGGTTTGTGAATAACTATGTGAATTCTATGTATATGCTTGGTGTTAATGTTGCACTTGGTATTGTGTGTGGACGTATATTATTTCATTTCGGTGCGTTGTGGATTGACGTGGTGTTGTGCTAAGTGTTTGATGCCTCTGGGCGAATTGTTTGAATATCCTTGATGTGATATGTTATTTGTGTGAATGTGTGGATATGGTTGAAGGTCTACGGTGACACATGGCACGTGATCATGTGGTCAGGATGCAACAAGTGATTGATCCAACCATGAGAGCCTGAGATAATCTACGGTGGCACATGGCATGCGATCATGTGGCCAGGATGCAACAAGCGATTGATCCAACCGTGAGATGTGTGTGATTTGTTTCGCTAGCCAGCTCGGGAGGGTCCGTCGAGGCCTCGAGTGGGATTTGTGGCTTCGTCCCGGTCCTAGGCGATGCGCGTGCGTGATTACGTTGTGTTGATTTTTATGTCCGTCGAGGACACATGATGTTGGGCTCGGGCCCTGTGAATTGTTGTCTGTTTACTATTTGCGAAAACAAAACCTTTGGGCTGTGACCCCTGTTGATTTTTGGAAAGAGAAGGATTTGGAAATCCTAAATTGTTTTCTATTAAAACTCTCGATGGCATTTTAAACTGTTTTATAAATTGTTTTCCCTTGATTTGTGATCTTTCGGTTTTGGAATGTTTTACCAAACTCATGCCTCGGGAAGTGCTTTTCATTACGTTTGGAACTTTGAGGATTCCTGATTATTATTGTTCTTGGAACTTGTATTGTATGGCTCGTATTTTTGCACTTGTACTTGCACTAGCAAAACAGTGGAGTTTTGCTAACCCCCGAGTATTCGGGGGGTGGATGTCTGTATTGCATTTAGGTTTTGGAGCAGAGCACAGGGTCGGCATGAAGGATGATGAAAGATGAACGATACTAATCACACGAGGACCTGTTGATGTCGTATTGGTTTAGTTGTACTTTATTTTCCGCTGCTATATTTTTCCCGTTGTATGGGTGTGATTGTATTTTGACCCCTGCGTGGGCATGAGTTGTATTCAAGTTGTATGTATTTATTGAAAGACCAAATCGGTCTACTGAGTCATTTTGTCTTGAAGGCATTGTCGAGATGTTAAATGTTGTTACCAGCCTGGTAGATCCTCGAGGAGAGGGTCTACGGCGTGTAATATCCCTGAGTGGATTGGGGGTGTTACAGAATGGTATCAGAGCTTAGGTTGTGGAAACCTAGGCTGTCGGGTCAGTGGTGTCTGTTGAGTTTTGCCTTGTCGGATTTTGTCTGACTAAGTCGTGTCGCGACGCGTCGTCTGAGTTTGTTGGTCGTGATTAGTATCGTGGGCGATCATCATCTTCGTGCGACTTGTGAATGTAAGTCTCCCTTGTTTGTGTTGTGCCTCGTGTGACACGAGCTATTTTTATGATTATTTGTTAAGTGACGGAATCCTCTTACGAGTTTTTATTTCGTGATATGTGGTTATTTGACTCTCATATTTCGTTCATATGAGGAGTAGTGTTGATGGATTGTGCATGTTGAACTTTATTTCTTTTATCCGCTGCGTGAGTTCTTTTGTAATGACTTCCGGTATTTTACCGACTGAGTTTTATTTCGAAAACCGATTCCCTTAACCGAGTTTGTGGCATTATGGCCTTGATCGTTTTGGCGAAATTCTTATGACGGTATTTAGTATTTTATAAATGGCTTTTGTGAGTTTTTGAAGTATTACCGTCATCGGCCTTTTTAACGTTGTAAATGGTTTTTAGCCTGGTGAGTTCCGGTACGGGACCCATGGCGCTATAATGTTTTGCGTAATTACCTGAAGTTTTTGGGTATTCTAGCCTATTGAATTATCTTTGAAAACCTTGGGTATCTTAGAAAATTAAGATTCGAGACATACTTTTAAAACGAATTATTTTCTTGCGGTGTTTTCAAGGTGCTTTCTAATGCCGCAATACATTTCAAAAATTTTCCAGTTGAGGACCAAAAACATTTTGAGATATTCTCAAATGCAGTTACTTAGACCCAAGGGTCGAATATTTTTGAAAGCTTTTCACTAAAATAAAGGTGTCCTCATTTTTGTTCAAACGCAAGATGATTTTCAAAATCTCGATAACGATGTTTCACGTTTTTACTTTTTTTGGAAAGGTGATACTCAAGATCGACCGGTGTTTTTCTAAATTATTTTCCAAATGAGGCTTTCGTTTTTAAAACCTATCCATTCCCGTTTGAGGGCTGGGTATGTATGTATGATGTTGGCTTTGTCGCTATGATGTTAACTCCCGAATATGATCGAGTTGGTGGCATGAACGTTGAGGCATTGCCACGTATTTGTTGTACTAGCCCTCTGTGAGAGGCGTGAACTGGTACTTAATGGTTGTCGTCTCGTGGTGGATTGCGTGTACCACACGAGTGTGAGATGTTGAAGCTTGGGTTGTACGTTGGTGTACATATGTGATTGTTTCATGATGTTTGTATTACGTGCTGGTTATCGTTCAGGCCATTGAGGTCGCCAAACGATACCGTCGTTGTTGTAGTGTTTGTGTGTGTATTACTTTACGATGGTAATCGTTATATATGTTATGTGTTATGATTCCTTGTTGTGCTGAGTTGGCATCTCCGGTATGTTGTTTTGCGGTGTTATATTCCATTGTATCTAGCATTTGTATTTTCGGTATGCCGAGCCGAGGCATTTCAACCGTGATGTGCCAGGGGAATGTGCGTGCAATTTGTCCTTCTCGTCAGTAACACATTTCGAGTGTGGACTCGAGGGTCACCGAATCTGATTTTGCGACCGCTACCGAGACTTTCGAGTTCGCGCTTCAAAGACAGATATCAGAATCGGCTTTGAGAGGCCTTTGAAGGATGTTTCTGTCGATTGCCTGTTGTGTCGTCTCCTTGATTTCGTTATTGTGAGTAGCGGGGACGACCTTCTTTTATAAGAGGTCGAATGTAATACCCGTATTGTTTTTGGACTTCTTCATTTCCTCTTTCTCAAGTCTATCGACTCGCTCGTGTTTGTTGATACTTTCTGAACTTGTTCTGTATTTTGGTTTCATCACCCGAACGAGATGTGATCTTGTTGTGGGTCGATCTGGTTATCGCTGTGACTTTTTCGAGTTCAATTCGATTCTTGTGAACCTTGTTCGGAAGTGACATCATTGGGTTCTATTAGGTTCTTTTATTCGAAGTGGATCGGATTTGGAACTTCTGTATTTTCGACTCTGTCGACTCGTTTATGTTCGTTGACATTTTCTGAACTTGTCCTGCCCCTTGCTTTTGTTGATCGAACGAGCGTGGTATTGTTTCGGAATAGCTCGTTTGTCGTAATGACTTTTCAATTTCTATTCCCTCTCATGTGGATCTTATGTGAATGCATATGTTGTTGTTTTCACCGGATCATATATTGTCTCGAGTCGAGATGTGAACCTTGGAGTTGTTGTTTGAATTTTTATTGTTCTTCGTGATTCGAACATGATCGTTCGATTTTTGTTGTCTCGATCTTTGTGGTTCGATCGTTTGATTGTTCGGTTTTTGTTGATCTCATTTCGTGATTGTTGAGCGTTCACACTCCTTCCTAATTCCCTTAAGTTCAGGAAATTAGTCTCGTTTCGATCTTCCAACCCTTGGGCGGTGGAATTGCGTATTTGTTCAGCGTTTGACTCGCGTTTGGATTGATGAACCGTTAGGTTGGTCAATCGTATTGATTTTCGTTCGTTGCGTTTTGTGATTGTTCGGATAATTGACTTGACTATATTATCCGTTTGATGACGCTTGTCATTTGTTGGTTTTATTATATTCCTAACGGCGACGTTGTGTTGGTCGTCGTGGAGCGTGTTTTCACGCCGTATGTCTCTTTGCGTTTCAAAGATTTCGCCATTTGGGCGCGAGTTTTCAATTTTTGCGTATCTCGTCGAGTTTTCCTGACAGGGTATATTGCTTCCCCCTACTTGTTTTAAGTTTCGGGACGAAACTTCTTTTAAGGAGGGTAGAATGTAATATCCGCAATTTCGAATTTCGGTAATTTTCTTTTTTTTGGCGGAAGTCCGTTTTGACGACTCGCTCATGACCGTTTCGTCATTTCGAGAATGATTAATTATGCACTTTTGTCATCCGAAAGTTTGGTGTCGCTTTTGTTGAGTTCCGTGCTTTTAGCGACTTTTCGCAAGATTTGAGCTCGATTCTTGCGAATCTCGTCCAAATCAAGTTGTTTCGAGTTTCTCGCAAGTTCATTTAATGTTATTATTCATGTTGCGAGCTTTGGTTCGGTGTTTCGATCACGTATCGTGCTTTTCGGACGTTTTGGGCCATTTTTGTAATTTCCCAAAGTTTGGGGTAATTACTTCCGTTGTCGAATTCCGACACTTCGGGTGGTCGGAATCGTGTGTTCTCTTAGCGCTTGGATTCGTCTTGGCGAGTACTTCGTAACCGTATCTTCGATTTTTACTCAGGTTCGGGTTTCGGGGTCGTCCGGGCCGTCGGAGTGGCTAATACGAAGTCACGGCCGAGGCGGCTCGGCCGAGTTACGGCCGTAAGGTGCCGGTTACGGCCGTAAGGTGTGCGAGTTACGTCCGTAAGCGTGATCGGGTACGGCCGTACGAGCGTTGGGTGGATTTTTGACGAAGGCCGGTTACGGCCGTAAGGTGTACGAGTTACGGCCGTAAGTGTCCGGCAGGTGCTGGGCAGATTCTTGACGAATGCCGGTTACGGCCGTAAGGCTTGCCGAGTATGGCCGTATGGGCCGAGTTACGGCCATAAGTCACTGCCGGTTACGGCCGTAAGTGTCCGGCAGTGACCGGCTATATAAGGCCTGGCAGCCCGTTTTTACTCATTTTCCTCACTTTTCTTGCGGCTATCGGACGGGTGCGACGGGGAATCGAGTTCTTGGCCGATTCTAATCATTTCCAAGGCATTTTGGAAGATTCTTGTGGATTATATCATCATCCAATCCGTGTTCTTCGTCAAATCAAGGTATATTCTTGATTTTCCTTCAAGTTGACTTTTTGGAGAAATTGTTCTTGATTTCGTTTCTAATCCGATTTTGATACATCGGTTGGTGTAGTATGATGTTATTAATCGTGTTCTATGGGTTGTATATCCATATATCGAGTTTGTTTAACTCGATTGACGATTCGACTGTTCTTGGGAATTATTGAACATTTAGTGTTCGATTAAATGTCCCAATGAGTTTCCCTTCGATAGTTTGTTGGGATTTCCGTTATTTTGGCCTTGATTCTCGTCGTAACCATGTGTTATTGTTCCTTCCGGAGGTTTATAGGTGTTCGAGGATTCCGATGTTGAATCCCGTTTGGTGATTGATGATTCGTGTGGTGTTATTCTCGTAATACTCGTGGTGCTATCGCGTTCTTGATATTGTTCGGGGGTTCGGGGCTATTCGACCGCGTCCCTATCCGCTGCCTTATTGCGATCGTGATTTCGAGGCAAGTACCTTGCCCATACTATTCTTGTTTTATGGATATGATAATTAGTGATCGTCTAAATGTGGTTGTTTGATCGTTTGAATTGAATTTTCAAAAGATTCGGTTTAGCCTTGTTAAATGCTTGCTTTCAAAACGCGTGTGTTTTGTAAATGGAGTGGTTTGTGAATAACTATGTGAATTCTATGTATATGCTTGGTGTTAATGTTGCACTTGGTATTGTGTGTGGACGTATATTATTTCATTTCGGTGCGTTGTGGATTGACGTGGTGTTGTGCTAAGTGTTTGATGCCTCTGGGCGAATTGTTTGAATATCCTTGATGTGATATGTTATTTGTGTGAATGTGTGGATATGGTTGAAGGTCTACGGTGACACATGGCACGTGATCATGTGGTCAGGATGCAACAAGTGATTGATCCAACCGTGAGAGCCTGAGATAATCTACGGTGGCACATGGCATGCGATCATGTGGCCAGGATGCAACAAGCGATTGATCCAACCGTGAGATGTGTGTGATTTGTTTCGCTAGCCAGCTCGGGAGGGTCCTTCGAGGCCTCGAGTGGGATTTGTGGCTTCGTCCCGGTCCTAGGCGATGCGCGTGCGTGATTACGTCGTGTTGATTTTTATGTCCGTCGAGGACACGTGATGTTGGGCTCGGGCCCTGTGAATTGTTGTCTGTTTACTATTTGCGAAAACAAAACCTTTGGGCTGTGACCCCTGTTGATTTTTGGAAAGAGAAGGATTTGGAAATCCTAAATTGTTTTCTATTAAAACTCTCGATGGCATTTTAAACTGTTTTATAAATTGTTTTCCCTTGATTTGTGATCTTTCGGTTTTGGAATGTTTTACCAAACTCATGCCTCGGGAAGTGCTTTTCATTACGTTTGGAATTTTTAAGGATTCCTGATTATTATTGTTCTTGGAACTTGTATTGTATGGCTCGTATTTTTGCACTTGTACTTGCACTAGCAAAACAGTGGAGTTTTGCTAACCCCCGAGTATTCGGGGGGTGGATGTCTGTATTGCATTCAGGTTTTGGAGCAGAGCACAGGGTCGGCATGAAGGATGATGAAAGATGAACGATACTAATCACACGAGGACCTGTTGATGTCGTATTGGTTTAGTTGTACTTTATTTTCCGCTGCTATATTTTTCCCGTTGTACGGGTGTGATTGTATTTTGACCCCTGCGTGGGCATGAGCTGTATTCGAGTTGTATGTATTTATTGAAAGACCAAATCGGTCTACTGAGTTATTTTGTCTTGAAGGCATTGTCGAGATGTTAAATATTGTTACCAGCCTGGTAGATCCTCGAGGAGAGGGTCTACGGCGTGTAATATCCCTGAGTGGATTGGGGGTGTTACATACTGGAGATTGTTCATTGGGGATGAGGATGCACAGAACGTTCATCCTTCATGCCACAAAAAGAATTTTTGCCTGCCCTGTGTCTACTCCCATGACTTTGTTTCAGAATTGTTGAGAATCGAACTGGAGCGTTCGAAATGTGCACAAACCTTTGCTTCCGGATGATGGTAGCCATCATGTCAGGAGAACAGGTCAATTGGTACCAGATTGTGTTTAAAAGGATACTGGAGGAGGCTGCCAAACCTGAGTCTGCAAAGAAATCATTCGGCCTCATTCTGAACTATATCCTTACCAACTGCGAAATCAAACAATTCGAGCATGCCAAGAAGATTAGCCCCGGAAAATTCATAGGAGGGATAGCTTCCACTATGTTCAAGAAGTCGCCTATAATTGCTTAATGGCCAAACCCGAAATTCATGCCTATCTCGAGTGACCCAAGCGATGTCACTGAGCGGATCGCGAGCAAGGAAAAGTCAAGGAAAAGAAGTGTCCCTAACAGCCGACCGCCTCATGATGTCGAGAAGAAGAAAAAAAAGGCCAAGAAGTCTTCCAGGACTATGCCTACATCAACTACAACAGTTACTGTAGAGACCGCCTCTGTTCCTATTGCTGATCCTATCCTACAGGGCACAACCCCTTTGGAAGAAACAGTTGCTTCACAAACAGCAGATCCCGAGCATATGCCGGCTATGATGGAAGAACAACTGTTTGCCAAGCTGGAGGGCTCTGGCGAACCGGCTTCCCCCTTGGAGTAAAACGCCACAACTCTTGACACATGTACAGGATCCCTCTCTCACAGGGTACCATCCCCTGTTAGGGATCCCTCTCTGAAACAGGCTCACATACCTGTTGAGGATCCCATATGCACTTTAGACCCAACTACCATACGGAGTCCCTCCCCATCAGAAATAATAAATAATACTCTCCTTGAAGTCCAAGTAGAGCAATAGTATGAATGCTTCAACATACGAAAGTCATACAAGGTCCCCCCATACACCCTGTACAACTAGGCTGATTGGAAGGAAGAGGAATTATTCATTTTGGAGGTCACAGACACCCACAATGTTAAAGTCTTGATCCGATAGGAGGATCACTTTTTCCATGAGCTCAACCCTGACTACTTCAAGGCGAAAGAAAATGCTAGACTGAAAGGGAAATCGCAATTCGTTGACAAAGCTCCTCACCCAGCCACCACTCCGACCCTGAATCGGATGCTGACGATGATGCCCTACAGGCAGGTCCATGGATAATCCGTGAAGAGGCCAAAGAACAAGAAATGGACAATCACTAAAACCACCAGGGTCAGTGGACATCTGACAGAAATCAGTCCCCTCCCCCGCAACAGGAAGCTGCCAATGATCAACATCAGGAGGAATCAGTCCCTCCTGTCACCGCTGAAGAGCAAGCAGCACCTGAACAGGAAGCCTAACCTGTCCCGCAAGAAGAAGATGTCGCCCGCTCTGTCCGCCAAGAGAAATCAGTCCCTCTTCCAGATCAGGCGGAAGATGAGAGTTGGCATGAGGATTCAGTTCCTCCTGTACTCCCAACTACAAAAGAACAAACCGAACAGGAGGAATCAGTCCCTCCTATCCCCGATATTAGGGTTGTATACATCAAAGCATACTTTATGCTTTTATTACCTAATTTTCCGGTCTTTATCTATGAGAATATTTAATTCATTTGTCATATATTTTGTATATTTATTCACGCTATAGTTATGTAAATGTTGTCTAATTACTTTATATTGTAGATAATGTGGTGTGTCGTGTCACACAGAAGATCATATTATCGGTTCCTTATATAGTAATAATTAGTTCACAACCTATATAACATTCGACCGTTATGTGGAGAGGTTGTAGTATATACTTGAGATTGGTTGGTCTTGACCATTAGCATATATTAGCGTATTCGATATACGATGAACAGGATCGAGGTGAGATAGATTCTTCTGTACTGACTATAAGAAGAATGTACATCTCGGACAATTATTATTTCTTAATTCTAGTGATTAATATTTAATTATATATATTCAGTATTTATTGCTTTGATTTATCATGGGTGAGAGCAAAATGATTGACTCAATAAGCTCGATACTTTGGGCAATATTATTATTTATATAATAATTAATATTATAGCTAGAAATCGTGTCCCGACCAGTCGGGTTGATCATGTCCCTTGAGACACTCGAAAGGATTATTATATTAAACCATGCATGTGGAATTAATTTTCCGATATAATAATAAAGCTAGAGTGGTTTACTCATGTATACAACATTAATTAATTAAAAACTGTTTGTAGCTTCAATTAATTAATGGACATGGAATATCTTAAATATGGTAAATAATTAATTCAAAAAGGAGCCCAATTTTGTAATTTGGAATTTTGGTAGGAAGTGCAATATCAACCTTTTAATGGACTAAGTTGATATTAATAGAATCACTATATTAGGAAGAGTCTTAATATGGAAAGATGATATCTATTGGAAGTCCTTACCTTATTCTCCTTAAGGTCCATAGAGTAGCCCAAAACACCTATAAAAGGAGCACATGGGGTGGCCGATTTTTTCACTCTTCTTGGAACAAGAAATTTTCGTTTTTTCTGCTAATTTTGTGTTTAATTGTGGATCTTGACTTTTGTGTCTTGGATTCCATAATTTAGCTAACACTATATTTTTCTAAATACATAAATATTCAAGAAAATAGAGAGAAAAATTCGTGAGGTATTTCTTACAGAAATTTCGGTCGATCCCATACTGCAAGTCCAAGTTTGATCCGGTAGATTATTGCCCACACGATATCTGGATCTTAGGCGGGATATACTCTAGAAGATCTTGAGGTCGAAATACAAGAAGATCAAGGAGGAGTATGAAGGGGAGTTCGATCGACCCAGAAGGAATTCTCTACCACTTCGCTTCAAATGTATGAATTACCAATTCTACTGCGTAAATACGTATATTTAAATTGTTAATTAGTCTGTTTAATTAATTAATTGACAAGCCTAAATAGATCCGTAATTTTGTTGGTTAGTTTATGAAGCCAAATCTATTCAATTCATCAATCTCATTTCCACTGCGTTTTATATTCCAACAATTAGTATCGGAGTCGGTCTTTAGGTTCTGTTCAATTTAATTAATTTGTTATTAATTTGCTAGCAATTTAAATATTCATATGGTATGATGTTTGGAATATTTTTTTGCTAGAAATTTTCTTGCATGTGAATATGATCCAATCATCATGGCTATGTGATATTTTATTTATTTACGCGTTTTGGTAATTTGGCCCGGTTTTGAGGCATGTATAAAGTTTTTCCCGTGAGAAAATCCATAGGTATAATAGGATTTATTTTTCCTTGTAATTTTGTTGTAAATTCGATGTATTTTATTTGGTGTAAAATTGTAATCGAATTGGAATACACAAACTACTGAAGGAAAAGAAGTCCAGCGCGAAAAGGAGTCCTGATCGGACGAATCGACCGAGACCAAGCTGCTGCTGATTGGGACTCGGCCACTATAGGCGGTCTCGGCCGAAGGTCTGACCTGCCGCGGGTCGGCCAGGGGCAGGCTGCTGGGATGCAAGTCGGGTTGGGCAGCGGGTCGGCCTTGTTCGGGAAGGTTTGTTTCGGTGTATGGTCCTATTCGTCTACTCCGCCGTTCGTTGCGTCCGTTGGAGCACAATAATTTTAATTTGGAAATTTCTTGTGCAGTTAATTTTGCATGGAAGGAAGTTTCTAAATTTGGCAATTTTTGTGCTCCAATCGGGAGAAAGTGACGAGATGCTTGAAGCAGTGGGAGCAAAAGAGTCAAGAATTTTCTCGTTATTCAAAACGAGGAATCAAAGCCATGATAATTGGATTTAATTATCCAGTTTTAATAATTTGTTGGTTTTACTGTTTTGATGTATGACATATATGGATATATGCGTGATATGTTTCTTGCATGTTAGGACGAGAAATTAAAAACCTTATTTTTCAAAATAACTAAGTGATTTTAATAATTGATTTTTCAAAATCAAGTTGCCCTCCATAATTGGTTTAAATTGTGAAATAATTAGCATGCGCATTGACATTAGAGTCATTCTCCACATCAGATGTGCTGATGATTAGCTCACTAGTTTTGAACTTCGATTAGATAACAAAAAGGTGAATCTTATTTTTATGATAGGACCCCTCCATCTGTAGGACTATTATCATTAAATAATATTCTAAGGTTTGTTAAATTATGGTGTTCACTTAGGTGTATTAATAAATAAGCTCCCCATCGGAGTCTATGTTAATTTAATATATGGCCAAGAGGAACCAACTATTAATTTTACTTGTCAAAACGCATCTTGACTAGATAGTAAAATTAAAGATGTTAAAATCTACTTGAAAATTGTATGTGTAAACGTCCATACTAACGTGGCTTGCATGTGCGGTTTTTCGAGGTATTGGTTGATTGCATATATATTGTGTTTTAAGGTTTTTCAATATATTTTGCGTCGAATTATGTGATGAATGGTGTTTTAATTTTATTCTCAGATGTCTTTCAATCCACTAGCTGTTATTCTCAAAGAAAATAAACTTGACGGCACGAACTTTGCCGACTGGAAAAGAAATCTTGACATTGTCCTGACTACCGAGGGGCATAAATTTATGTTAACTGAGGAGAGCCCTCTGGAACCAGAACCGGATGCCACTCCTGAAGAGTTGGCTGAATTCCAAAAATGGAAAAAGTTTGATGAGATGGCTCACTGTTATATTTTGGCTGCACTGACAAATGTATTGCAGCATCAGCATCAGACGATGGCCTCAACCGCGGAGATGATGAAAAATCTCACCAAGATGTTTAGTCATCAGAACCGGGCGGCTAGGAAAAATGTAATGAGGGTGTTGATGACAACCTAAATGTCTTAAGGGACTCCAGTAAGGATCATATTCTGAAAATGATGTCTCATTTGAACGAACTGAGCGTACTGGGGTCCACTATCGATGCAGAGTCGCAGGTCGATATTATCTTGGGCAGCTTGTCAAGAGGCTTTGAGCAGTTCCGCCTTAACTACAATACGAATCGTCGGACTTACACTTTGGAGGAACTTCTGACAGAGCTTCAATCTGCTGAAGGTCTCTTCAAACAAGGTTATCATCAAACTCTTGCGGCAACCGACACTAGTTCTTCAAAACCCAAATGGTGAAAGAAGAAAAAGCAGGTTGGCCAGAAGCAAGTGACAACCTTCAAAGCTAAGGGAAAGGCTCCTCAGTACGAGGCAAATAAAAAGCCGAAGGGCAAATGCTATAAGTGGGGTGTGATGGGGGATTTCAAGAGTGACTTCCCTAAGAAAGGTACGTCTCATGCACTAGTAGTCAAAACATGTTTGGATGCATGTTCTATCACTTCGTGGATAGTAGATTCGGGCTCCACTAATCATGTTTGTTATGACTCGCAGGGGTTCCAAGTAACCAAAGTACTTAGTGCGGATGAGACTACTATTAGCTGGGGTGACTATTCCAGGCTGAAGGCTATTGTAGTGGGAGTCGTGCAGTTAAAAGTTAATGATATGATTCTAGTCCTAAATAATGTATTATTAGTACCTGATTTTAGAATGAATTTAATTTGAGTTTTTAAATTACGTTGTGATGGATATTTAGTTTCTTTTGGAGATAATGCAATTATTAAAAGAAATGGTGAATATATTTGCACGAGTACTTATAATGAAGGACTTTATGTCATTAATGCTGCACCAACTCCCTTGCATAATTATAAATCGCTTAATTCTTTGATTAATCCTAATAAAAGAAAAGAACCTTCGAGCATAAATCAAACATATTTGTGGCATTTACGATTGGGTCATATTAACCTTAGAAGGATTCAGAGAATGGTGAGCGATGGCCTATTGGATTCACTCCAAATTGAGTCATTTCCAATTTGTGTATCCTGTCTAGAAGGGAAAATGACTAAAAGGGCTTTCCAAAGCAAAGGAAATCGTGCACAAAATGTATTGGAATTGGTACACACTGATGTATGTGGTCCAATGAACATCCAGGCTAAGGGTGGTTTCGAATACTTCATCACGTTTATAGATGATTAATCGAGATATGGATACATCTATTTGATGCGACGTTAGTCTGAATCTTTTGATAAGTTCAAAGAATTCAAGGCTGAAACGGAGAAGTGTCATGGATAGAGTATCACGTCACTACGATCTGATCGTGGTGGCGAATATCTTAGTGGAGAGTTTTTGGATTTCTTGGCACATGAGGGGATTACTTCCCAGCTCACTGCGCTTGGTACACAACAACAAAATGGTAGTGCTGAACGAATGAGTCGTACTTTATTAGAGATGGTTAGGTCAATGGTGAGTTATTCTGAATTGCCTATTTCGTTTTGGTGATACGCCATGGAAACAGCGACGTACATTCTAAACTTGGTGCCTTCGAAATCAGTTCCAAAAACACCTACAGAATTGTAGAATGGGTGCAATCCCAGTCTAGGACACATTCGGATTTGGGGTTCACCAGCACACGTGCTGAATAAAGAAGTGGATAAGTTGGCATCTCGTATAGAAGCACGAGTGTTTGTAGGATATCCGAAGGGAATGAAGGGTGGATTATTCAACAGTCCTAAAGATCAAAAGGTCATTGTTAGCACCAATGCCCGGTTCTTAGATGAGGACTATGTAATAAGCCACAAGCCTAGGAGTGAGGTCATTCTACAGGAACTTAGGGGCGAGATTTCGACAATACCAATTATACAAACACCTAGTGTACCACGTATCGACACTATTGTGGATATGCAAACTAAGGACATGCCTCGTCGTAGTGGGAGGGTTGTTCGTCAACCTAATCATTTCATTAGCGAGGGAGCATCTTCGGACCACTTCCCGTACCAGGATGAAATGGATCCATGTACGTATAAGCAGGCAGTTCAAGACAAGGATGCTAAATCCTGGCAAACAACAATGGAATCCGAAATGGGATCTATGGATTCTAATCAAGTGTGGCAGCTAGTAGAGCTACCCAATAGGGTAAAACCTATTGGAAGTAAGTGGGTCAACAAGCGTAAGAGAGGATCGAAAGGGTAGGTTGAAACCTTCAAAGTAAGGCTCGTTGCAAAAGGTTACACTCAGAAGGAGGGAATCGACTACGATGAGACCTTTTCGCCAGTAGTCATGCTTAAATCGATCCACATTCTCTTAGCTATAGCTGCACATTTGGATATGGAGATTTGGCAGATGGATGTCAAGACTGTGTTCTTAAACGGGAGTCTTGATAAGGAAATCTATATTTGTCAACCTGAGGGATTCATTGATGAAGGAGAGGAGCACTTAGTGTGCAAACTTAAAAGAGCCATTTATGGTCTCAAGTAAGCATCAAGGTCTTGGAACATGCGATTTAATGAGGTCATTCAATCATATGGTTTTCAAAAGTGTCCTAGTCAGGTTTGCGTATGCAAAAAGTATGATGGAAACGTGCTAGTGTTTCCTGTACTGTACGTATATCATATACTTCTAATTGGAAACAATGTAAAGGTATTATTAGACATAAGGGTATGGCTGTCTGAGCAATTCGATATGAAGAATTTGGGAGAAGTTGGGCACATCCTTGGTATTAGGATCTTTCGAGATCGCAAGAAATGGATGTTGTGCTTATCTCAGGCATCCTAGATCGATACGGTGCTAAAGCGGTTTAGTATGGAGAATTCCAAGAAAGGTTTCTTACCTTACAGACATGGAATTCAACTATCTAAGGCTATGTGTCCTAGGACACGGAAGGAGATAGATGACATGAAGCTGGCCCCTTATGATTCGGCAGTGGGAAGCCTCATGTATGCTATGATTTGCACTAGGCCTGATATCTGTCATGTCGTAGGCATGGTGGAGAGATATCAGTCGAACCCAGGACCGGGGCATTGGATTGTTGTCAAGCATATACTCAAGCACTTGAGAAGGACTATAGAGCATATGCTTGTGTATCCATCGGATACACTTTATCCTTTGGGTTACACTGACTCAGATTTCAGTTCGGACAAAGATAAGTCAAAATCAACTTCCGGATATGTTTTCACTTTGGTATGTGGAGCCATCAGTTGGAGGAGTGTGAACCAAAAATCCATAGCGGACTCTACCATGGAGGCCGAGTATGTAGTAGCCTCAGAGGCAGCTAAATAGGCGGTATGGCTCAAGTATTTCCTAAAGGATTTGGGTGTGATTCCTAATTTGCCTAGGAGTATTACACTTTATTGTGATAATACCGGTGCTGTTGCAAATTTTAAGGAACCACAGGCCCACAAAGCAAGCAAACATATCTAGTGCAAATATCATCTCATTCGAGATTTTGTGAAGAGAGGAAAGAATATTGTCTCCAATATAGCATCTGAAGACAACCTAGCTGATCATTTGACGAAAGGGTTGCCCTCAATGTCATTTGGAGGGCATGTGGAAGGAATGGGGTTGAGATGTATGGCAGCATTGCTTTGAGTATAAGTGCGAGATAGATAGACATAGTCTAGATAGTATACTTCAAAAGCATGCTTTGAGTAAAAGTGGGAGATTGTTAGGGTTGTATACATCAAAGCATACTTAATGCTTGTATTACCTAATTTCCCGGTCTTTATCTATGAGAACATTTAATTCATTTGTCACATGTTTTGCATATTTATTCACGCTATGGTTATGAAAATATTGTCTAATTACTTTACATGTAAATAATGTGGTGTGTCGTGTCACACAGAAGATCACATTATCGGTTCCTTATATAGTAATAATTAGTTCACAACCTATATAACATTAGACCGTTATGTGAGAGGTTGTAGTATATACTTGAGATTGGTTGATTTTGACCATATATTAGCGTATTTGGTATACGTTGAATAAGATCGAGGTGAGATAGATTCTTCTGTACTGACTATAAGAAGAACGTACATCTCGAATAATTATTATTTCTTAATTCAAGTGATTAATATTTAATTATATATATTTAATATTTATTGCTTTGATTTAAAATGGGTGAGAGTCAAAATGATTGACTTAATATGCTCGATATTTTGGGCAATATTATTATTTATATAATAATTAATATTATAGCTAGAAATCGTGTACCGTCCAGTCGGGTTGATCATGTCCCTTGAGGCACTCGAAGCATTATTATATTAAACCCTGCAGGTGGAATTAATTTTCCGATATAATAATAAAACTCGACTGGTATACTCATGTATAACACATTAATTAATTAAAAGCTGTCACTATCTTAAATTAATTAATGAACATGGAATATCTTAAATACGGGAAATAATTAAATCAAAGAGGAGCCCAATTTCGTAATTTGGGATTTTGGTAGGAAGTGCAATATCAACATTTTAGTGGAATAAGTTGATATTAATAGAATCATTATATTAGGAAGAGTCCTAATATGGAAAGATGATATCTATTGGGAATCCTTACCTTATCCTCTTTAGGGTCCCTAGAGTAGCCCAAAACAGCTATAAAATGAGCAGATGGGGTGGCCGATTTGTTCACTCTTCTTGGAACAAGAAATTTTCTATTTTTCTTCTAATTTTGTGTTTAATTGTAGATCTTGACTTGTGTCTTGGATTCCATAATTTAGCTAACACAATATTTTTTTAAATACACAAATATTCAAGAAAAATAGAGAGAAAAATTCGTGAGGTATTTCTTTAAGAAATTCCAGTCGATCCCATACTACAAGTCCAAGTTTGATCTGGTAGATTATTGCCCACATGATATTTGGATCTTAGGCGGGATATACTCTAGAAGATCTTGAGGTAGAAATACAAGAAGTTTAAGGAGGAGTACGAAGGGGAGTTCTATCGACCTAGAAGGAATTCTCTACCACTTCGCTTCAAAGGTATGAATACCAATTCTACTGCGTAAATACGTATATTTAAATTGTTAATTAGTCTGTTTAATTAATTAATTGACAGTCCTAAATAGATCCGCAATTTTGTTGGTTAGTTTATAAAACCAAATCTATTCAATTCACCGATCTCGCTTCCATTGTGTTTTATATTCCAACACCCGAGACTGATCATGTTGCACTTTCTTCCAAAGCTCTTGCTTCCGAAGCTCCCACTGCCAAAGCACCTACTGCTAGAGAGCTCGCTTAAGATGCTCCTGCATCTCCTATCTTTGTGAGCTCCAAGTCAGATTCCAATGATGGTTTCCTACCAGATGACAGACCATGACGTCCTCGTCACCATTTGGTTCTTCGTCAACTTGAAGAACCAAAGGATTTCAAGATCGCGCACCCTGGCTCCCCGCGCACTGAAGCCCGCATCGAGCAACCTCATGCCATCGGCTAACAGACAGTGTTCCTACAAGACGCCATGAAGGCACTGCATGACATCGGGAAAGAACTCTATTGGATGAGATAAACTGCCCAGGATGAGCTCCCGAAACTGAAGTCTGCAATCAACGACGTTGAGGAAGCGTTCCACCTAAGGCCTAATGCATTGTGGCTAGCGCTTAATCAGCTCAAGCAGCATCAGGAGAAAATCCTTCGGCAAGAACAATAAAAACTCAGGATTGCTGAGTCCAAGATGGTTGCTGCCCTTCACCATACCAGTACCAGGATTACAGACCATGATAAAAAGATAGACGATATGTCTCTGGTGCTCGGTACTTTGGTTGAGAAAGTCAATACTCTGACGACCAAACAAGATGACTTTATGAAGCTCCTACAGGAGATTCATACCAAGGTATCAGGTATTAATGATGCCAAAAAAGGGTAAGAAGCCAGAGAGGCTTCCCGATGATGGAGATTGGAGAGAGAGAGAGAGAGAGAGAGAGAGAGAGAGAGAGAGAGAGAGAGAGAGAGAGAGAGAGAGAGAGAGAGAAATTGATGCATCGCTGGAAGATAGTGTTCCTGCTTGTAGCGACCACTTTTCTAAAATATAATTCTTCACAATTTTAAGAAGAATAAATAAAAATTTTGCAGCGGAAATACATTTCTAAACGACAAACTTAATAATTGCAAGTAATCTTCTCGAGTCATTGTTAAAACAAAACATACCTTGACATAAAAATAAAACAAATTGAACACTTGTTCATAAACATAGTTTGAGAAAATAACATTAAATAAATAAACATCTAATCATAGGCTTGATCATCCCACTCTCAATCGCATGCCACATCGAGCTCCTCAACCTGAAAGGGGTTAAATAGTGGGGTGAGCTTCCAACTCGCTCAGTGTGGAGAGTACGCAATATGTCTACATTAATTACTAAATATATTAGCAAGTATAAACAACATGACTGATAAATTCTGATGCCCGTCGGCTAGCCCGAAGGCTTTATGCACAATTAAGTGCTTCTGACTGATTTGCACATTTAAGTGCTTGATCGATTGCACATTTAAGTGCTTCGATGGTTGCACATTTAAGTGCTTCGATCGATTGCACATTTAAGTGCTTCTGACTGATTTCACGTGCACATACGAGACAATATATAAAGCAATTAAAATAAACAAAAGCGTAATAAATCCCCACACCTGGATAAAATTGCAGTTCTGAACTTGAATGTGATGAAATGCTTGACTCAACAATTCTAGGCCCATAAATTCTTGTTATTATCTACAGATAATGATAGTTTATTATTAATATAATACTATAATTGAAGATAAAATACAAGACATAATTTAAATTGAATATTAATATTATTTGAGGAATCTACGTATTTAATGGCTTGTGCCAAAAATAGGGCTGGAATTAACGAACCAGAGGCTGAATTGGAGTAAAACTGAAAGAACGAAATATCTGAGAACTGAAATTGAATAAATTAAAGAGTTGATTTGGGTTAATTTGCAAGAATCAAAAGTAACTGGGATTAAAATTGAAATGACTGGAAAGTTGGGGTATAAAACCCATTTTTTTCAAGGAACAAGTCGGCAGAAACCCTTTCCTTTTTCCTCCCGATTTCTCACTCCCTCTCGTCGGTCTCTCTCTCTCTCTCTCATGCTCTCTCTCTACTGTACATAATCGGCCGAAAAAAAAAATGAAGCAACACACGCACTCACGAATTGAAGAAGAAGAAACACACCCTGTAAATGGTGTTGATGGTTCGGCGGTGTAAGGTCTGGAGGTGCAGGTCCGGCGACGATGCAAGAAATGCGATCTCCAGCGGATAGCTCGCGCAAAAGTCTAATTCCGCCGTGCACGTTTGGTTTTGATTCTCAATTGGCTGAAGAATTGAAAGTGTTTTGAGTTCCTGAAATTTGGTTGATGGATTTGATTGTTGATTTCAGGCTCGGCTCGGATTTGGCCGAGGAAGAAGGTTGGTTATGGGGTGATATGACTGGTTTGGTCCGACTGAACAGGCGTGGTGGCTCTGGTGCTTTGACCGGAGACAGCAAAGATGTTATGGTTGTTATGATTTCGATTTCTTAATTTGGGATGTAGGTTCGGGGGAATTGTTGATGAATTGAGTTGATGGATTTTCACATAACTCGGATTGGGATTGGGTTGAAGTTTACCTGTTTATGTTTGTGGTGTATTTCTGGACAAGAAAATGTCGATGACAAGTTCTTGTGAATTTGTGAGGAAGATGAGGATATGATATGCATAAGATTTGCACAGTGTTTATGTGTGTGTTTTGATCGGCTGAGAGTGAGGTATTTAATCGGAAATTATTAATTAACCCCTCCCATGATGCATAACTCCCTCCCCATGATGCATAACTCCCTCCCCATGATGTCCATCACTCCACTTCCGTTAACTTCCAACTGAGAAGTGGAGTTCCCACTAATTCTGATTGTGGGAAAGGGTTGCAGGTTGGAGCCGTTGGGCTGGGGATTTGGGCTTGGATGAAAGTTAATTAAGATGATTCGTGTTAATGGATTGTTCTTGATGGACTTATAATATTTGGGCTGAATATTACAATGGGTTTGGCTTAGGCCGGTCCAAAATGAATAGATTAAAATTAATTAAAATGGATTGTGAAATCTTATGGATAACGATTAATATCGCTTAAAATTTGACTCGGGCCTAGAAATAACGACATGAAACACGATGAGAAATGACACGACATGAATCACATGACTTGACATAAATTATAATGACAAATGAATTTGCATGATCATGAAAATAATATGAATTAAACGATAAATTATTCGGGCATTAATTTAATAATATTGAATGTGTTTTCTATAATTCACAATAAATATATTTGCGAAATCGGGGCGTTACAACCTACCCCCCTTTAACAAATTTTCGTACTCGAAAATTATGTTACGTACTTTGAAAAATGAATGTTGGATACTTAGAACGGATCTCCTCTTCACGTTCCCAAGTTGCCTCATTTGGTCCATGACGACTCCATTGAACTTTCACCAATTTAATCTCTTTATTTCGTAACTGGTGTACCCTACGCTCCAGAATAGCTATAGGTACCTCCTCATAAGTCAGATTCTTGGCTACATGCAACTCTTTGAAATTGCATACATGATCAGGATCGTGTACGTATTTTATCAGCATGGAGACGTGAAAGACATTGTGCACTCCTGATAACTCCGACGGCAGTGCCAAACTATAAGCAAGGTCACCAACACGACCCAAAATCTCAAAAGGTCCGATATAACGAGGCTGTAGCTTTCCCTTTTTACCGAATCGTATTACTCCTTTCATCGGCGCTACTTTCAGGAACACCTTCTCTCCAATCTCAAATTGGATATCTTTCCTCCGTTTATCCGCATAAGACTTCTGCCGATCCTGGGCAGTCTTAATTCTACTTCTGATTTCGGCTATCTTCTCTACAGTCTGCTCGATCAATTCTGGACCCAAAATTTTTCCTTCTCCAACCTCACTCCAATAAAGGAGCGATCGACATTTCCTTCCATACATAGCCTCATACGGGGCCATTTGTATAGTTGCTTGGTAACTATTGTTATAAGCAAACTCCACTAACGGCAAAATATTCTCCCAATTCTCACCAGTATCAAGAACACACGCCCTCAACAAGTCTTCAAGTGTCTTGATAGTCCGCTCAGATTGACCATCAGTTTGCAGATGATATGCAGTACTGAAATTCAACTTAGTGCCCAAAGCACTTTGAAGACTCTTCCAAAATTTCGACGTAAATCGCGGATCTCTATCTAATACGATCGACACTGGAACACCATGTAGCCTCAAAATCTCCCGGATATAAATCTGTGCATATTGTTCCATACTGTAAGTCATCCTCACAGGTAGAAAATGAGATGACTTCGTCAAACGATCTACTATCACCCAGATAGCATCGTTCTTGCTCACTGTTCGTGGCAGACCAACCACGAAATCCATTGTGATATGCTCCCATTTCCATTCTGGGATTTCTAACGGTTGAAGTAAACCTCCTGGCCGTTGGTGTTCTGCCTTCACCTGCTGACATATCATACACCTTTCCACAAATACACCAATGTCCCGTTTCATTCCTCTCCACCAAAAGAACTTCTTCAGGTCGTGGTACATCTTTGTACCTTCTGTTAGGAATACTTGTTAGATTTTGATGATGTCATTAATTTAAAATCAAATGTTTATTTATTGGCGAAATGTAAGGAAGAACCAAATGAGTATCTTCCATAGGCCAAAATGTGTTAAGTATAAAACTGGCAAAATGTAAAGAAGAACCAAATGAGTATCTTCGTAGGCCAAAGTTAGTTAAGTGAAAATCGCTAAGTACTAAAGTACATCTAGTCTATCGAGAAGCACACGACTCCAACTGAGTAGCCCCGGTCAACTAAAAATTGTCGAGTAGTTTGACCAGATCGCTGAGGAACCTCGTGGAAGTCACCCGACTGACAAGTCTCAAACAAGATATACCTGAGACGACTTACCCGCAGAGAAGTAAGCCGCACATCGCCTACTCAACTACGGCCTAGTACTCCAAGTCCACGTCGCATGCTTTGAAAAGTCAAATATTACTAAAGCTCACATGCAACGTGAAGGGACAAATTGGAGTGATTCCCGCAAGAGATATGATTTATTTAAATCATCCTGACCCACCGTGAAAGACTTTAATCCTTTTATATTCAAAAGATTCGGCGCTCACATGCAGAAGTCATCACAACGGTCGGAAGATGAAATTAAATAATGGGAATCCAGCCTTGCAACGCTCGAAAAGATTAAACAATGAAGTCTCTCTCCAACGGACGGATTTGTTCAGATTTGCAACGGCTACAAGGAAGAAGCTCAGAGATCGTGATCTATATATATCCAGAGATTTGAAACTGAGCAAATAACCGGTGCGAACTTATACTCTAAGCGATCAAAGCAAACAAAGCAATCCTAAGCAAACAAATAGCATCGAGAAAAAGAGCAGATCCAAAAGTTCATATTCAAGGAAGCTCTTTAGTTGGAGAAGACAAACACTCTTGTCTTTAAATCTTGAGTAAGGGGTACTTCACTGGTTGAAGTAGCAGACTGTAAAGGCATCCGAGGATCGAGGATCAAGAGGTGCAAGGCAGTCGAGTTTGTGTACAACGGCACGGAATTCCACTGGTTGGAAGCTGTTGTAGTGCGTAGTGAATCACTGTAATATTTATCACTGGTTGAGAATTATAGTGAATTCATCTCCAACTGGTTTGGAGAAAAGTGGATTAGTAGAGGATTACCCCACCTCTGAGACCACTATAAATTGCCTGTGTTATTTACTGTTTTACTGCATCATACTCTAACTGCTGCATCCATTGTTAAGTGTTTCATTAAGTTAATATATATATTCGTCATCAGCTGACTTCCGCACATATCCAAGAACAAACGACTCCTAGTCATTTGTTTGATCATCAGCTGAAGAAACTCACTCTTCGAGAAAAAGAGTTCAAGAGTTTCAACAAGTCTATTCACCCCCCCCTCTAGACTTGTTTCTGGACGACTTGTGACCTACAAGTGGTATCAGAGAGGTTGGTTCATTTTTTTCACGAACCAGATCTATTAAGATATATATCTTATCTCTCACGTTATAATGGAACACATGCACTCTAGACTACCTGTCTTTTCAGTTGACGAGTATGATCTCTGGAAGATAAGAATGCAGGCACATTTATCTTCAATCCATGACGACATGTGGTGCATCATTGAAGATGGTCCATTCATTTTCGAGAAGGACAACACGCCCGAGGAAATCGCAGCTGGGAGGCCCGAAAAGATTCCTAAGAAGAGAACTGAGCTGACCCCAGAAGAGAGGAAGCTGGCCAATCTTGACAACAGGGCCAGAGATGTGCTGTACCAAACTCTTGACAAATCCACAATGGTCAAGATCAAAAATTGTAAGAATGCCAAAGAGATATGGGACACATTAGCTCTAATGTGTGAAGGAACGGAGCTGATCAAGGAGAACAAGTTGTCAATAGCTATCCAAAAGTTTGACAACTTTAAAATGAAGAATGGAGAATCAATAGACCAAGTGGACACACGGTTCATCAAATTATCAATGAAATCAACTCCCGGGCAAGACTTATGGCAACAGGAAATGGCACTCAAGGTCCTCGGATCTCTAAATCCAGAATGGAGCATGAAGGTGTAGCTATGAGAGAGTCCAAAGACCTGAATAAGATAAAGATTCAGGAGCTATTCTCTGATCTGAAGGCTTACGAGTTCGAACTTCCGAGTTCATCCTCGATCGAGCTGCAGAGAAGGGAATCGCATTTGGCACTGAGTCCCTGCTAAGAGCCTGCGATGTGAAACCTCCAAATCCGCTAGACTTTGAGGAGGAAATGGCTTTCATCATGCAAAGATTCATAACTTCAGGAAGAACTACTCCAAGTATAAGAAAAACTACAAGGAGAATCCTTAAGAAACCGTAAAGTCGGAAGCCGGAAAGTTGAATGTTACAATCACACAAGATAGACACATCCAAATGGATTGTCCCGAGCTCAAGAAGGATGAAACCAAAAAGGAGGTGGCGAAAGGAAGATGAAGAAAAGCTCTCATCGGAGAAGACCAGAGCATGTCGAATCAAGCGGCTTCTTTTACGATGACGACGAGGAATATGATTGCACGATGGCAAACTTGGCTGATGAAGAGGTAACCTCTAAACCTACCGGTTCGAATAATAGCTCGGCCATGTCGCAAGATATGGATTTACATGAATCGGTAGATCAATTATTCAAAGATTTTGAAACACTTAAATCGCACATCAAGTCAGACGTAGAGAAGACTAAGCCGCAAGATGAGAATAGGCGGTGAAAAATGATTTTGAAAAACTCACTAGATTTAAATAAGACCGAGACAAATACGGTGATTTTAAAAACTGTGCAAGTGCCAATACAATTGAGATAGACCGGCTAAATATTTTACTTAAAGAAAAGTCACCGCACTTGCTCATGCCAAAGCCGAGTTTACTAAGCCGGCACAGATAAATAAAACTCGGGCGCAGGAAATAACCTCCCGAAAGCGTCGTTAACCCCGGACGAATTGTGTACTAACAAGAGGCCACCGTATTCCGATCGTGCCTTGGATATGATCCTCACACTCCCTCTAGTTCTAAAACCACTTTCATCAAGGGAGAAACAATGGTCTCGATCACGAGCCCGTATAAACCGAGTTTCAAAAACAGCAACAATAAGTCAAACGTTTCAGTCGCAAATGTTACACTGCATACCACCTAGACAGCGACTAGGCAAAGGGCCTGTGCAAAAGCAAAGCACTGCACAACATGCCCACTATTACCAACAACTCCCTAAAAATAGATTTCATAATGGGAGGGGCAGATGGAAACCTCAAGGTTATCCAAATTACCAAAACGAACAAGTGTGGAGACCACAAAGGTTTAACAAATGGTCTCGGCCTAGATTTAGAAATGGCCCACACTATTTTGAGGAATATCCGATACAATCCAACCAGAGATTTAGACCTCGACCACAGCACCGTATAAGGGTTATAATAATAATAATAATTTCTATAATCCAAGGAGAAATCAATTCTCCAGAAACCCACTAACCCCAAAGGACCCACACAAATTTGGGTACCTAAATCTCTGCTTGTTTAATTGCGAAGAGGTGGAAGGACTACAACCACATCTCCTCAAGCGCAAATTTTGGAGGTGAAGAGTGGTTTGTAGACTCTGGATGCTCAAGACACATGACCGGGAACAAGAAGATGCTGACCAAATATATCAAAGAAAGAGGTCCCGATGTAACCTTTGGAGATAGCTCTAGAGGATGACAAAAGGCTTTGGAGAGCCGCACCGAGGAAACATTGTAATATCCAAAGTCCATTATGTCAAAGGTCTCAAATACAACCTCCTGAGCATAAGCCAGTTCTGCGATGAGAAGAATCTAGTAGTCTTCACCATCTTGAAGTGTATGGTGATAGACATCTTATCTGGAGAAATAAAGCTACAAGGTTTCAAGAAGAGATGTATACATGATTGATTGGAACACAGAACACCTAACTCCTGTTTTCTATCCAAGATCAGGCGAGAATGGATGGTCATGGCACAAAAGACTATGTCACCCGAACTTCAAAGCCATCAACAAGATTAGCTCGAAGTCGGTCGAGGACTTCCAAATGAAGCATTCAAGAAGGAAGCACTCGTGATGCATGTCGAAGGGAAAGCAGACTAAGGCGTCGTTCAAGCGGTACGGCTACAACGCTCACAACAAGGATCTTAGATCTACTCCACATGGATCTATTTGGTCCTATCAAGCCAAGGACTTTGAGCGGCGAAAGCATGCTCTTGTGATTGTAGATGATTATTCAAGGTACACTTGGATCATTTTTCTATACAAAAAGTGAAACCTTGACCAAGTTACTCGAGGCCGAGAAGGATCCGAATGAGAAATCCCTCTCCATAATCAAGATCGATCGATAGAGGAGGAGAGTTTCTCAACAAGGCGATAAGCGATTTCGTGATCGAATGGGATCCAAAGATGAGCTCTCTGCGGCAGACGCCTTGAGAATGGTGTTGCTTGAAAGAAGAAACAGTAACTGAAGGAAGCGGCAAGGTCCATGATTGCGAAGCGGACCTATTTAAGAGGTTCTGGGCTGAAGCTGTCAACACAGCCTGTCACACCCAGAACAGGAGTATGATAGTAGGGAGACATGGCAAAACTCCCTATGAGGAAACAACTTGAGCAAATTGAGAACAAGCTCAAGTCAGCAACCCTTGAAGAAGTCATTGTACATGACACTGGAATGGTGGACTCACCTGCAGATCAGCCTGATGATCCAATGCGGTGATGAAGACCCAATCTGCAGATCGACAGATCACCAAACCTATCTCGATCCAGCTTGTCGCCAAGAAGACCAAATGAGCCGACAAAGACTCATCTCGGTCAGAACCAACTGCCGCAGATGACAAGGCGGTAGCCGATCCAATTGCACAGAATCCAGCAGATGCAGATAACCACCAGAGCAATCCAACAGGGGGAACAAACCTTAAGAGGACGAGATCCCCAAATGGCTCAAGGATCATCCAATTCAGCAAATTATCGGAAAGTTGACTGATGGAGTCAAGACAAGACAGTCAACTCTACCAGCAGGAATGGCGATGTTCTCATGTTTCATGTCGCAAATTGAACCCAAGACGACAGAACAAGCCTTGGAAGATTATTCATGGATTAATGCCATGCAAGAGGAATTGGAGCAGATGGAGAGAAACAATGTTTGGGAACTAACAGACAGACCTAATCACAAGAAAGTTATTGGCACCAAATGGGTGTATAAAAACAAAAGTGATGAAGACGGAGCTGTTGTTAGGAATAAAGCCAGACTCGTAGCAAAAGGATATGCACAATGTGAGGGAATAGATTTTGATGAAACTTATGCACCTGTTGCAAGATTAGAAGCCATCGACTATTCCTCGCATATGCCGCATTCAAGGATTTTGAAGTCTACCAGATGGATGTGAAAAGTGCGTTTCTAAATGGAATCCTAGAAGAAGAAGTCTATGTAGAGCAACCCTGTGTTTTGTCAAAGGAGACAAAGTCTATAAGCTGTTAAAAGCTCTGTATGGACTCAAGCAAGCACCGAGAGCATGGTATGAAACACTGTCTGTGTTTCTTGAGAAAAATGGTTTTTGCAAAGGAAAAGTGGACAAGACCCTATTCAGGGTGGAGCACGAAGGCCACATTCTAATAGTTCAGATTTATGTGGATGACATCATATTCGGGTCAACCAATCCAGAACTATGTGAGAAATTCTCCAACCTCATGCAAGGAGAATTCGAGATGAGTATGATGGGAAAGCTTAACTTCTTTCTCGGATTACAAGTTAGCGAGATGGAAAAAGGAATTTTCATCAATCAGCAAAGTATACCCGAGATCTCATCAAGAGATATGGAATGGAATCACCAAACTCGCAAGAATTCCAATGAGCACAAGTACTCACCGGATGCGCACGAGGCAGAATATCGATTGACTCAACCCACTACAGAGGACTCATCGGATCTCTTCGTACCTAATCGCAAGGTGCCGGACATATCATATGCGGTTGGAGTTTGTGCAAGATTCCACCAAGCCGAAGCAATCACACCTAGATGCACCAAGAGAATAATTAAGTACCTAAAGTCTACCATTAATGTTGGGTGTGGTACCCCAAGGATGACAACTTCGAGCTATCAGATACTCGATGCGGATTTCGCGATGCAAAATCAATAGGAAGAGCACTAGTGGAACGTGTCAATTCCTAGGAACCAGGTCGATATCCTGGTTTAGCAAGAAGCGTGTTTCTAACTCTATCTCCACTCAGAGTCGAATACCTAGTGCAGTAGTAGTTGTGCACAGATCCTATGGATCAGACAACAATTAAGGGACTACAATATTATTGCCAACGAAGTTCCTATATGGTGTGACAACAATAGTGCTATTGCAATAACCAACAATCCGGTTTTGCACTCAAGGACGAAGCACATTGACGTTAAGCACCATTTCATTCGAGACCACGTGCTTAACAAAAGGGTTAGAGTTGAAAGAGTCAGCACAGACTACCAAATAGCTGACATCTTCACCAAACCCCTGCCAGAAGAGAGATTCCTAGAGCTGAGCAGAGATCTTGGATTACTAGATTGGGAATCTAGTTCTGAAGCAAGTTGAAGGAAGGACGAACCCCCCCCCAGAATCAGCCTAAGCTGATGCAGGCGAGAAGACGAAGGCCAGTCGAAGCAACTTAGCTGTACAGAGTACCAGGCGAGAAGTCAAACTCACCTGTAGCAGAGCGGTCAACAGTCAACGAATCAAACCAGCTAAGTCCTCTAAACTGATCTCTAATTTCAATTTTATCTGTCATATTTATAATATTATTTTGGCTTAAGAAATAGCATTTAAAATACATTTTATAAGCCAAATGGCAATTTTAAATACACGCGTCACACGCCCATTTAATTAACCTCTACGGTGGCCAATCAGAATCAACCGTCAATTTTCAAATGGGGCCACCGATTCAAATTTGAAATTCAAAAGAATATGAAAAGGCGTACCACCGTTTAAACTTATAATAAACTAATCCAAACGTCACTTCATCTTCTTTATAAGGAAGAAAACCCTTTCACTTTCCTCTTTACGCTTTCAGAAACCCTAAAAACTCACAGAGCAAAATACACACTAAATCCTAAAATCTTTTTGCAGAAATGACATCTGCTGACGGAGCAAACTTAAAGGCGATGAAGGACCAGGTTATCTTTTCCATGGTCGTCGATTTCGAGGGTTTACTGGAAGCGAATCTAGACGACTTTGATATGCTCGATTTAATCCGAGCGATGAAACTGAACGGCATCTACCCGTTTCTTGAAATCAACCCCCAACACTTGTTCAAAGAAGACGTGGTTGAATTTTACCGCAACGCGTACCTAATTCAGCACCAGATTCAGAGCACCGTCGGTGGAGTTCAAGTCACCATCGATACAGAGAAGATTCGCTCTGTATTCGGGATGAAAAATAGCGGTTTGGCGGTCGAAGCACTCAAACAATCACCCGCCGAGACATGGAAGACGATTGTCGGGAAAATGTCCGGAGAAGTTGAAGTTCACGGCGAAAAATAATGAGTTGAAAAGAGTTTACCGAGTCGCACTGGACATCACAAATAAAATAGTCTTGGGAATGGCAGGAAGATATGACCAACTATCATCCTCAAAGTTCATGGTATTGGGTGCGCTAATTCAGCGAGAGGAAGTTGACTGGGCCGATTACATTTTCAGGCAACTTGTTCGTGAAGTGAACAAGGTCGAATGGCTCGAGGGAGAGAAGAAGTTCAAGACTAAGTTGGCGTTCGGAACGCATCTTAGTTGGTTCTTGGAGCAGACTGGAGTGGCCAAGGGAAACATTGACCCTTTCCACCCGAACAAGAGGTTAGGTCATATGGACCATGATAAGAAAAAGGTTGGAGTCACTGGGAGGGCAGCCCAGATATTGAAGGACTTACCAGACTCAAGCTATTGCCCAAGGTACGATCTGTCAGACTCGGACCAACCTGCAGCTGAGGTCGGAACTGCAGTCGAGTCCGAGCATGAGTCTGATGATACTCCAATCGCCATCCGTTTCAAGAGAAGGGGACCAGCCCCAGAAGGACCTTCCAAACTGCAGTCATCACCTGAACCCTCTCCAAAGAGGCCAAGGAAGCTGCAGTTCAGTGAAGGAGATCAGCCTGAACATCATGCCAGTCCACCAGTTCAGTCCCCAGCTTACCCAGACTTGCCTGCACCAGGCACCGAAACAAGAATTGTACCTGTCATTACTCCTCCTGTATACATGACCGAAGAAGAGGAAGCAGGTCTTATCATATCTATCCTCGCGATTACTCATTCAATCATTAGAAAACAACACTTTTAATCTTTCCATAGAACAACTACTGACTTGTCAAGCCACAAGCGTAAAAACATTCATTAGTAAATATTTTTAAGGAATGGAAAACTCTTAAAACCATGTCCTTTTCAAATTTTCAAATTTTTATTGAAACTAGTGGTTGGGATTACCCCAAGCCACGGAGGATGTCCCGACCGATTTTTGCAAGGAGTCGACTTAACCTTACTCCTCCAGATAATCTGGTTCATGTCTCACTTTGAGACTAACATGGACCATTTTATCCACTCTATAATGTTGAGTGTTTTTGATGGTACTTTTGGAGAAGAGGAGGAAGAGAAAGAAGAAAAGGAGATTAGAATAGAAGAAGTTGATGAAGAGAATGAAATTATCAACTTGGTTGAGGAGGATGAAGAATCAAAAGAAGAACAAGAAGAAAACATACCAGTTGAAAAGGAGACAGAGGAAATTGAAAAAACAGAAGAAGTGGAAGATGAGGAAGATGAAGAAGAAGGAGAAGAGGTGGAGCAAGAAAAAGAAGAAGAAAATAAGGATGATGATGATGATGAAGGAGAGAAGGAAAAAGATGATGCTAAAGATGATGATGATGATGATCATGATGATGGAGGTGAAGGAGGAGCTGGTGTGGCGGCTGGAGAAGAGAGAGGAAAAGATGAGGAGAAAGAAAAAGAGAAATCTGATAAAGAAGAAGGGAAAGAGGAAGAAAGAGAAAAGGAGCCAGAGAAGGAGCGAGCACGCAACGAAGGCTGCAGATAGGATTGTTGTGCCTCCCGGTACACCGGCTAGATGCAGAGCGCAGAGGACTCAAGGTCGGGCACCCCGAGAGAAGACTCTATCGGCCTCCTGCTGCAGACGGGAGCCTGCGGTCGAGTGGCTCCCTTCTTTGAAGGCTCGGGAGAACACTCCCCATCGGCTCGATTATCTCCCAACATGACCGAGCTGATCAAGCAGATTGTCGAGAGACACCCTTGGGAGGCTGCTTGTCAACACAGTCACTCGACCTTCAACGAGATAAATGCCAAGATTGATACCTTGCCGCAAAGTCGGATCCTCGGCCTCCTCCTCCTACAAGCAATGAGAATGCCTTTTGGCATGTCACATTTGGATGAGCCGCATGGAGCACCGGTTAACAACCCTCATTGATCTTTGGCAAAAGGGGAAGAGAGGATGCGGGGAAGGGAGAGAATTCGAAGTAAGAAAAAGCAGGATGTTCCCGGCTTGAAGGGCCATCTAGCACGAAGAGGAAGGAACTGTAGAAGAAGAAGACAAGGTGACCCGGCTGAAGGGGAAGCGCAAAGGACCAGAGGCGGCTTGAACCTACTCTTGAGTGGGAAGGTGCGGAGCTATGGTATGTGGAAGATTTACGCCCACTTGAAGCTATTGAATTTTGGGAGGCTGCTAGGAAGAAGTTCATGAGAGACTTTTATGTCCGGGAACTTCTTCAGGATGACAAACTCTCTCCCACGGGAGATTTTCATCAACTGGATGGAAGCGATTCATCCCAAGCTTTGGGCTATCCTAAAGAAGCATGCAAAAGAACAAAAGCTTTTCCCATGATCCCTAAATTCGAGGTGAAGAAGCACCGATCCGCATGGATGGTGAACTTGATGAACTAAAACTCAGGAGGAAATCAAGCGAGTCCGCCTTGAAAACAAATTCGAGATCGCGGGAGGAGCAGGACTTCGCAGCTCTAGTGGTGAAAAGGAAGTATGGCCTTGCTCCAGTCAAGGTAAGACCCATTGGAGCCAAACCATTCAGACCTGCCAAGCAGCCTGTTCGCAGAGGCAGAGGAAGAGGCAGATGACCTTTTATATATTTTGAGTTCTTACTTGTAATTTTATTTTTCTGTACTTAAACATTCTTGTATAATTTCTATGATAAGTCAGAAAACTTTTATGAACAGTCTGTTGAATGACAATTTTCCAGTTGTCTCAATATTAGGTGATTTGATTTTGTCTTGCACTTAAGTGCAGACTTGGCCATTTGATTGCTTACTTAGTTTTGCCATCATCAAAATAGGGGGAATTTGTTAGGAATACTTGTTAGATTTTGATGATGTCATTAATTTAAAATCAAATGTTTATTTATTGGCGAAATGTAAGGAAGAACCAAATGAGTATCTTCCATAGGCCAAAATGTGTTAAGTATAAAACTGGCAAAATGTAAAGAAGAACCAAATGAGTATCTTCTGTAGGCCAAAGTTAGTTAGGCTGAAAATCGGCTAAGTACTAAAGTACAGTCTAGTCTATCAGAGAAGCACAGCCGACTCCAATCTGAGTAGCCCTGGTCAACTAAAAATTGTCAGAGTAGTTTGACCAGACTGCAGCCGAGGAACCTCAGGGAAGTCACCTGACCAGACAAGTCTCAAACAAGATATCTAATGAGACGACTTACTGCAGAGAAGTAAGCCGCACATCGCCTACTCAACTACAGCCTAGTACTCCAAGTCCACGTCAGCATGCTTTGAAAAGTCAAATATTACGGAAAGCTCACATGCAACGTGAAGGGACAAATTGGAGTGATTCCCGCAAGAGATATGATTTATTTAAATCATCCTGACCCACCGTGAAAGACTTTAATCCTTTTATATTCAAAAGATTCGGCGCTCACATGCAGAAGTCATCACAACGGTCGGAAGATGAAATTAAATAATGGGAATCCAAATTGCAACGTTCAGAAAAGATTAAACAATGAAGTCTCTCTCCAACGGACGGATTTGTTCAGATTTGCAACGGCTACAAGGAAGAAGCTCAGAGATCGTGATCTATATATATCCAGAGATTTGAAACTGAGCAAATAACCGGTGCGAACTTATACTCTAAGCGATCAAAGCAAACAAAGCAATCCTAAGCAAACAAATAGCATCGAGAAAAAGAGCAGATCCAAAAGTTCATATTCAAGGAAGCTCTTTAGTTGGAGAAGACAAACACTCTTGTCTTTAAATCTTGAGTAAGGGGTACTTCTCTGGTTGAAGTAGCAGATCAGAAGGCATCCGAGGATCGAGGATCAAGAGGTGCAAGGCCGAGTTTGTGTACAACGGCACGGAATTCCACCGGTTGGAAGTCATTGTAGTGCGTAGTGAATCACTGTAATATTTATCACTGGTTGAGAATTATAGTGAATTCATCTCCAACTGGTTTGGAGAAAAGTGGATTAGTAGAGGATTACCCCACCTCTGAGACCACTATAAATTGCCTGTGTTATTTACTATTTCTTCGCATCATACTCTAATCTTTGCATCCATTGTTAAGTGTTTCATTAAGTTAATATATATATTCGTCATCACCGACTTAGCACATATCCAAGAACAAACGACTCCTAGTCATTTGTTTGATCATCAGCTGAAGAAACTCACTCTTCGAGAAAAAGAGTTCAAGAGTTTCAACAAGTCTATTCACCCCCCCCCCCTCTAGACTTGTTTCTGGACGACTTGTGACCTACACCTTCCGGGTGAGCGGAGTATGGTGCATTGTGAGCTTCTTCAAGGATTTGCTTCCTAAGGGATGGATCCTTAGGAACACATAACCTCCCATCATAAGTCAAAACGTCGTCTTCGGAAACGACAAACTTCTCAATACTCCCAGCTTGTGCTCGATCCTTCATCTTGCATAAGAACTTATCACGTGGTTGAGCCTCCTTAATCTTATCCCTCAAGTTTGGTTGTAAGACCAAAGATTATAGGATTGCTTTCGAATGTTTTGAAGACTCAACTACCTCAATCCTCAACTGGGAGAACTCCTTTATCAAACTCTCCTGATCGGTCAAGCAAGCTAACTCGCCTCTAGTCTTCCGACTCAAGGCATCAGCTACCACATTAGCCTTACCCGGATGGTAATGAATAGTACAATCATAGTCCTTCACCAATTCTAATCATCGCCTTTGCCTCATGTTAAGGTCCTTCTGTGTGAAAAGATACTTCAAACTTTTATAATCAGTGTATATCTCACACTTTCCTCCGTAGAGATAGTGACGCCAAATCTTCAGCGCATGTACTACAGCAGCCAACTCCAGATCATGCGTTGGATAGTTCAACTCATGTGGTTTAAGCTGTCTCGATGCATAGGCTACTACTTTACCATGTTGCATCAGAACACAACCCAACCCCTGCTTTGAGGCATCACTATAAATAACAAAGTCTTCCGTCGGATCAGGAATCATTAATACTGGTGCCGAGGTTAGTCTCCTTTTCAACTCTTGAAAACTTTCCTCGCACTTGTCGTTCCATTCAAACCTCATGCCTTTCCTTGTTAACTGGGTCATAGGAGTGGCGATTTTCGAAAATCCTTCGATAAATCTCCTATAATAGCTAGCTAGGCCCAGAAAGCTGCGGACTTCGCTCGCATTCTTGGGTATTCCCCAACTACTCACTGCTATAACTTTATCGGGATCAACCTCAATTCCTTTTGAAGTCACCACATGTCCAAGGAATCCAACTCTGTTTAACCAAAACTCACATTTCTTGAATTTAGCATACAACTTCTCCTTGCGAAGTGTCTCCAATGTAATCCTCAAATGTTCTTGGTGTTGTTCCTTGTCCTTAAAATACACCAAGATGTCATCTATAAAGACGATCAGGAACTTATCCAAGTAAGGTTGGAACACCCTATTCATCAAATCCATAAAGACTGCCGGTGCATTGCTCAAACCAAAAGGCATCACTACAAATTCAAAATGTCCATAACGGGTTCTGAAGGCCGTCTTGGGAATGTCACACTCCCTAATCTTCAGTTGGTGGTACCCCGACCGTAAATCAATCTTCGAAAAGGTTCCAGCTCCCCTCAACTGATCGAATAGATCCTCGATTCTCGGTAGTGGGTACTTGTTCTTCACCGTGAGTCGATTCAGCTCTCGGCATCCGAAGTGACCCGTCCTTCTTTCTTACAAACAGCACTGGTGCACCCCATGGTGACACACTAGGACGAACAAATCCGAGCTCCAGCGGCTCTTGAATTTGGACCTTCAATTCTTGAATTTCCTTCGGAGCCATTCTATATGGCGCTTTGGATGTTGGGGCCGCCCCAGGGACCAAATCAATACTAAACTCTACTTGTCGGCCGGGTGGGACTCCCGGCAAATCTTCTGGAAACACATCCAAAAACTCCCGTACTATAAGTACGTGTAGGGACACCTCATTAGTACGAGTGTTGACCAAACTCACCAAGTAACCCCGACATTGCTCCTTCCTTAGACTTCTTAGTGCTTTCATAGACCGATTACTCTGGGTCTTGTCCTACTCTTAGTACCATTAAAAGTGATTGACTCGCCTTGGAACACCTCAATGTCACCTTCTTCTCACGGTACCTTATATCGGTATCGTGTCTATCGAGCTTGATCCATACCAAGGAACACGTCAAAATTCATCGAGCTAATCAAATACAAAGAAGCGTCAAATTCTCTTCCTCGTTCTAGGTTCCAACACTCTCTCTCTATTTTCTCTTGGTAATGTCGTGTGTATTACTGCTCCATCACTAATTACTTGAACCGAAACCAACTCAAAGTTGCATGCTCTACTGCCGGCCTCAAGCGCCGTAGCTTATCCACTGGCCCAAAGATCCTCCACCATTTGATATTGGCCACAAAGAATTCCTTGCACATAAGTGCACCCAATGAGCTCAAAGGTGCGCTCGAGCGACATGAACCATTCGTCAACAAATGCGGGTCCTTCTCGACCGTTGAATGATGGTGGTGTGAAATGTCGGAACTGTTGCACAACTTGTGCCTGAGTAGGAGCTGGCACGTTATTGTTCTGGTTATTCTGTCCTCCGTTATCACCACCACCAGCACCAAGGTTGGCATTCTCACCACCGAGATTATCTCCACCTCGGCTAGTTGGGCGTCCACGTCTACGAGTTGCCATTATCCTAAGGCATATCATTCTCAATGATCCTTCAGTACTTGCCCAACGAGAGAGACGAATAAGATGAAGAATTACATTGCATCTATGGGTTGAGAACCACAGATTTCTAGCAATGATGATTTACGCATGTCACACATATACTTATGAATTTATAAGAAAACAATTTCATGCCCAAATATTTTATCATAAAATTCTTATATACAAAATAGACTGAAGATGCATCTTTAATGCATGAATCATGGTTGATCCGGGAAGCGCATTTATCACATAATGAATGATCATAACTTAATGTACCTTGGAGTCGACGTGGAGCGCAGAGAGGTGGATGATCATAATTGCTAAAAATATTTGATTACTTGCGAAAATGAAATTTTAGTTTAGAAAAAGAAACCATTTTAACGAGTCTACAGAACCGTAAACCCGCTCCGATACCACTTATGTAGCGACCACTTTTCTAAAATATAATTCTTCACAATTTTAAGAAGAATAAATAAAAATTTTGCAATGAAATACATTTCTAAACGACAAACTTAATAATTGCAAGTAATCTTCTAGTCATTGTTAAAACAAAACATACCTTGACATAAAAATAAAACAAATTGAACACTTGTTCATAAACATAGTTTGAGAAAATAACATTAAATAAATAAACATCTAATCATAGGCTTGATCATCCCACTCTCAATCGCATGCCACATCGAGCTCCTCAACCTGAAAGGGGTTAAATAGTGGGGTGAGCTTCCAACTCGCTCGAGTGTGGAGAGTACGCAATATGTCTACGTTAATTACTAAATATATTAGCAAGTATAAACAACATGGTGATAAATTCGATGCCTGGCTGGCAGAAGGCTTTATGCACAATTAAGTGCTTGGTGATTTGCACATTTAAGTGCTTGATCGATTGCACATTTAAGTGCTTCGATCGTTGCACATTTAAGTGCTTCACCGATTGCACATTTAAGTGCTTCGATCGATTTCACGTGCACATACGAGACAATATATAAAGCAATTAAAATAAACAAAAGCGTAATAAATCCCCACACTGGATAAAATTGCAGTTCTGAACTTGAATGTGATGAAATGCTTGACTCAACAATTCTAGGCCCATAAATTCTTGTTATTATCTACAGATAATGATAGTTTATTATTAATATAATACTATAATTGAAGATAAAATACAAGACATAATTTAAATTGAATATTAATATTATTTGAGGAATCTACGTATTTAATGGCTTGTGCCAAAAATAGGTGGAATTAACGAACGAGAGGTGAATTGGAGTAAAGCTGAAAGAACGAAATATCGAGAACTGAAATTGAATAAATTAAAGAGTTGATTTGGGTTAATTTGCAAGAATCAAAAGTAATGGGATTAAAATTGAAATGACTGGAAAGTTGGGGTATAAAACCCATTTTTTTCAAGGAACAAGTCGGCAGAAACCCTTTCCTTTTTCCTCCCGATTTCTCACTCCCTCTCGTCGGTCTCTCTCTCTCTCATGCCCTCTCTCTACTGTACATAATCGGCCGAAAAAAAAATGAAGCAACACACGCACTCACGAATTGAAGAAGAAGAAACACACCTGTAAATGGTGTTGATGGTTCGGCGGTGTAAGGTGCGGAGGTGCGGTCCGCGACGATGCGGCGTGGCGATCTCCAATGGATAGCTCGCGGCAAAAGTCTAATTCGCCAGTACGTTTGGTTTTGATTCTCAATTGGGTGAAGAATTGAAAGTGTTTTGAGTTCTGAAATTTGGTTGATGGATTTGATTGTTAATTTCGTGCTCGGATTCGCCGAGGAAGAAGGTTGGTTATGGGGTGATATGACTGGTTTGGTCCGATGAACAGGCGTGGTGGCTCTGGTGCTTTGGCCGAGACAAAGAAAGATGTTATGGTTGTTATGATTTCGATTTCTTAATTTGGGATGTAGGTTCGGGGGAATTGTTGATGAATTGAGTTGATGGATTTTCACATAACTCGGATTGGTATTGGGTTGAAGTTTACCTGTTTATGTTTGTGGTGTATTTCTGGACAAGAAAATGTCGATGACAAGTTCTTGTGAATTTGTGAGGAAGATGAGGATATGATATGCATAAGATTTGCACAGTGTTTATGTGTGTGTTTTGATCGGCTGAGAGTGAGGTATTTAATCGGAAATTATTAATTAACCCCTCCCATGATGCATAACTCCCTCCCCATGATGCATAACTCCCTCCTCATGATGTCCATCACTCCACTTCCGTTAACTTCCAACTGAGAAGTGGAGTTCCCACTAATTCTGATTGTGGGAAAGGGTTGCAGGTTGGGGCCGTTGGGCTGGGGATTTGGGCTTGGATGAAAGTTAATTAAGATGATTCGTGTTAATGGATTGTTCTTGATGGACTTATAATATTTGGGCTGAATATTACAATGGGTTTGGCTTAGGCCGGTCCAAAATGAATAGATTAAAATTAATTAAAATGGATTGTGAAATCTTATGGATAACGATTAATATCGCTTAAAATTTGACTCGGGCCTAGAAATGACGACATGAAACACGATGAGAAATGACACGACATGAATCACATGACTTGACATAAATTATAATGACAAATGAATTTGCATGATCATGAAAATAATATGAATTAAACGATAAATTATTCGGGCATTAATTTAATAATATTGAATGTGTTTTCTATAATTCACAATAAATATATTTGCGAAATCGGGGCGTTACACTGCTGCTCTTGCTAGACTGGCCTCACCCGGGTCTAGTCAAGCTTCCATAGGATACAGCATATCTGGTTCTCGACCTGAGTTCCAGGATCCCAACTTTCCTTGGAAGAACAATGTGCGAAAGCCTGCCGAGATAATGCTACCCACTGACCGACAGCCTTCAGCCGATGATCTGAAGAACTGGAGAAATAATGAACTGATGAGATACTTTTGTATGCCCATCATGGAGTTTGTCCCATTCAACAAATTCAAGATGCTGCAGGATGCCACAAATGAGTTCTAAAGGCTGCTAGCGGAAGGAAATCTCCCTCTGCAAATAATGATGAAATACAAGCATCAAAAAGGTGAACGGATCACCCATCCTAAAGACTGGATACTTGTCTTTCATAAATCCCCAGAAAGAAGAAGCATTTATCAGGATCGAGGCAAGGACTCCCTGGACAACTGGTGGAAAGGAACCGTAAATGACCCTGACAAAAGACCTTGGAGACATTCTCAGTACAGGAGTTAGCCTGTCTGTATTTTTCATTGTATTGTTTCGGCTAAGTAGCTTGACAATACAGTATGTACTATTTTTTTTGCATTTGTCTTTCACGACTTGTAATTTTTCCCTGATTATCAATTAAAAAAAATTATTTCTCTTGAAAGATTACAACTCTATTTTACTGTTTGTTTACGAAGCTTTTGCAATATTTGAACAAGTATAAACTTGTTGAGCATTAAAGCTGTAAGAACTTATATGCGAAAAGTTTATAGGTTAAGTTGTATCCAACCTAGACCACACTGTAAGAATGTGCTTACGCGCCAATCATAAGTTCATTTGTAATAAAGTCATGTAGAAATTTTCATTCCTATTAACTTGCCTGCGAGTAGTTCATATTTCTAGACTAAGTATTAAAGATCAGATCAATCGGACAGAAGACTCGAAGATAGCCTCTCTGGATTCAAATAAAGACATCTAGAGAAGAGAGTTTTGGCATTATCAAAAAGGGGGAAATTGTTGGGATAAACATTCCTCTTTTGATAATTTCCAACATACAGCAAGTAGTCTCAAAGAAGTCAGAATACTGTTTAGTATGGAAGCTGTTAGAAATCGTCATACAACCCCCAACATACAGCAAAGAGATCTTCCAATAGTCCATCCTATAGAGCCTTCTTCATACAGCAAAGAGACGTAGTATGTTGGATACAACATACATGCTGAAGGTGTTTTACTTAGGAAAAGTAAAATACATCCAACAAGACTGAATATAAAAAGGCTTTAAACCGTTGTGAGATAAACATTGTTTGTTCATAAAGTATTCACGGTTAAAGCAGCATTTATTGCTGATTGGACAGCATTTAATGCAGCTGGAGAGAGACTAGTCTGAACACTCTGAAGAGCATTTAATGCAAATACAGAAAGGATGTCTGAAGCATTAAATGCGATCTGCTTTAATTCAAATATTCAGCAGCCGCCAATCAAGAGACAAATGTCAACATCTCACCAACCAACAATGGATTCATTTATAACGGATACATTTTCATGGTTATAAATACCTCCAAGCTAGAGGACTTACACACACGCGAATACACGACAACAAACACACAAGTATTTCATTATCGTGGAAGCTCTGACAGATTACTCTGACATCCTAGTGATTACAAAGAAGTATATTTCGTAAGCATACAGTAGTATCCAAGCGAAGAAATATACAAGTACTCAACGTAAATAGCACAACATACATCGATTGATTATTAGAGATAAAGCTGTTGTTTGAGATTTGTTCTACCTTACTGTTGAGATTATCATTAGCCCTGTATGGACTAAGGATCCTTGCGTATTCCGACCTATGTGGGAAGAATAGCATTGAAGATGAAGCTTTGATCTGTGCGAGAAGAAGCGAGTCGAAAAAGAGCTCATGTCAATCTGTGTGAACGGCCCAAAGTTACAGTCCCTGTATCAATCTTTGTGAATGATACAAAGAGATGTTTAGTTAAAGTCATGTAGTTGTGTACGTAGTGATTTCAATAAACTCTTTACTCCTGTGTGGAGGACCAGTAGACATAGAGGAGTTTACCTCGAACCACGTTAAACTGTGTTATTTACTTTCAGTATTTACTGTTTTCATTGTATTTGGATTTATCAAGTATACACTGTTAAACCCCTGTATGCATCAAGCAAACAAGAGAATACCTAGTTGCTGTATTTACAATAACCCACTTAGTATTCTAACGCATTTGAAAATCGTACAGCTTATTGTGCATCTATATTCTAAGCTGTTAATTGTATACTTAGTGACTAACAATCTCCATTTAACTAGTGATGGGAATCACAATCCAAATTCTTGAACGACTACCTTGAGCACAAACTCCAAGCCCGAATTCACTCTGTAGATCTGAGTAAACTGATTCACTCATAGACCAATTATAAAAACTTCCCTCTACGCCTCTGTCTTCCCCCTTCACAAATCTATTCACCATCCTCCGTAGTCCATAATCACCAGGAACTGACTATGACCTACTGGATTTAATCCCAGGCACGCCGTCTCCGACTGCCCTCGCCCATCAATTCTCCAACTATGTCTCGAAGGTTGCTATCGTTCCGAAGTCCAGAACTTTACGGTCATGGCAGTAGCACCGGATCTATCACGACTTCCACCTTCGTTCATTAAACACCATTGATGGTCATTCAAAACCCCTGGCCGCCAGAAACCATGCCTGCATCAGGAGGTTTTATTTTGAATCAGGCTTCAAACCTCGATCGGAAAACCCATGGTGCCATTTATGACCGTCTATTGTTCCCACTTCCCTTGTATTTTCCGCCTCCCTGAACCACCGCAGTATATACCTTATTCGCCTGAACTGCCGTCCGCCTCTGCCCGACCCGTTGGTAGTTCAGACCTCCTGCCAAGATAAGCACCATCATAGCCCCGACATCCTCCGATCTCGCCATCGTAAATTCGATCTGAGGTTGCCTTTGATGATGCTGGAGTCCAACACACTCAATGTACTCATCACCAATGTCTATCGTTTCCAGTGGTGAGAGGTGTCACTGTCAATGGGTGAAGTAGAAGGAGGAGCGATCCCCTTCTCAGTTCACACATCTGATGTATATTTTTCTCCTTTCAAAAAAATAGTCCGATCACTTTGTTTAAGAAAATGAATGGGAAATGGGCCACTATATTAAATTAAGTTAATGGGTTAATAAGGCCCAAACGGGTAATATGGTGGGAATGTCCTGTTCAAGAATGGCCCCAATGTCGAATAGTTAAGTTATTGCGCCAAACGAATAAATTCCCACTGCTTTGGGTAGTACCGAACGACAACAAATCACCAGTATTCTAGTCTAAATTCTCCCTCAAGCCGATGATTAGAAATTTAAAATCATACACAACTCTGAACATGCCAACGAGATGACACATGCGATGCAATAATTAAATTAGTAGTTATCCCCGCACGAAGCGCCTATAATGTACCATAAAAATTAATTCAAATAATAATAATAAATTTGATAGTCGGTAACCACACGATCAACAATTATAAAATGATTAAAATAAAAAGTGTGGGTATTACATACCAAGAGCAGGAGCCTGTTCTTAATCAAGGCCCTAATCTGAATGATCTTATCCAGATGTTAATTAATTTTTTCAACGAAGACATCCTAGTCCCCCGGTTTATATCCAAACCAGATTTAATTAACTTCCTAGGGATGAATTCAAAAGACCGCCACCGCACATCACCCCCACCCCCCATGCCTACCCCCATGCCCACACACCCCTCCCCCTCGAAAAAAATGAAGAAGATAGCATATGAAAGTAACCATGAATAATAGTAGCAAGTACCTCAAGTAGAGCCTCGGATAAGAAGGAAAAATCTCCTTCATTGAGAAGGCAGACTCATTGACTTTGTACGCTTCTGTTTTGTCTTTTGTAGCTGATGGGAAGATGAGCTTGCTTCACTAATATCCCGGAGCAGTTGTAGAGTTTATAAATAGGATTTTTAGCAGATGGCCAAAGATAGATGAGAAAGGAGTTGAAGAGTGTGACAGTGTGGAATGGTTTTTCTCTGGAGAATACGGGATAGAAAATGAGAAGTATGATTTCAAAGGAAAAGAAAGTAATAAACCCGTCGGATAAAAAAATATATTTCACATCGGTTAAGAAAAAACAATGTTAAAGTGACACATTAACATCGGGTTTTTTCGAACCGATGCAAAATCTGAGAAATTCAATTGAATTTCACATCAGTTTAAAAAAAACCGATGTGAAAATACACATTTCAAATCAGTTTTTTCGAAACCGATGTTAATTTATAAAATTCACATATGTTTTTATTAAAAAGATGTGAACGTCAAAGAAAATTACAATTACACCACCGCCTTCTTTTTTACATCGGTTTTCCTAAAAAACGATGTAAATTGGACGATGTTGAAACCTCGTTTTGTAGTAGTGAATGTCAGACCATCGAAGGACAATTTGTATAGACGCTCAAGGAGTTATTGGTTCAAGGAGATCTCCTTGTCCTGGACTATGCTAACGACACGGTGAGGATATAGCCCTTCTTCTCCGACACATACAAGAACTCAGCGTCAAGAAAGAATTCCTCTACGATTTGCTTATTGTAGTTTCCAGGATGCATATATCCAAATGGTGGAGACCAGTTTGCTTGACACGTGAGATGACTAAGTTCATCCCAGCCATGTCTTCATCTTTTGAGATAATACGCTCTTGCAGAACAGAGCGAGCAAAGATCCGATTGTTAATGATCATTTCCTTCTTCTTCACTGAAAGACATATTTGCAGAGATATATTGAAAGTAGGGTATAAATATTTGAAGGTACGTAGGTTGTATGCTGTAAGCTCTATAACTGCATAAAGCATAAAGAATTTGTGGATCAGCATATTGGCCCTTTTATAGTGTGCAGGGAAGCTAGGTTACAGTGAACAGTCTGATTTAAGGGATGGGAACTATCTTTGTATGAACATACAAGATGGATTTAGATCAAACTAGTATGTCTAATCCGCCAATTTTTAAAATTAATGTCGGTCCCACTTCTGAAATCGTTCGGCTTCCACTATTGCATGATACTACAGTATGAATTTTAAAATCGTGGCTTTTAAGGCATTGAAGTCAGGTTCCTTTTAAGTATTGAGAGATAATTTTTTTTTTAAATTAAGACAATGCACGTTGACTAAAAACAGTTTGTAATGTTCAAGGAGTATGAATTTAAATATGCTTAAAATATTAATTGATATCCTACACTGTATGTGCTGTATCCGCAAAATACAGCGTTCTCCCTCAAAAGGTACATACATGATTCAATTATTACAGCAATTTAGATTAATATTGTATTCTTGGGTCATACTGTATTGCCCCTTAATTAATACACACATTATGTGTAGGAAGGTAATAATGCCTTCTTTCCTATAGTAAGGATATAACTTGGAGTTCTGAGTGTACAACTAATTAAAGTGGATACTGTAGTCATGGGTCTTACAACATTTCCTTTCAATTGATAAGTAAAATGTAAAAATTTACAGGGAGTCGAGTTGTAGCATTCCCAATTCTTGGCGAAACATGCAGAATCTGGTGGTGCTGAGAGGCTTTGTAAAGATGTCGGCTAACTGGACGTCTGTATGAATCTTCTCAATCCGAACATATTTATTCTCAACATGATTCCTAATGAAATTATGCTTCATTTCAATATGCTTAGTCCTCGAATGCAATACAGGACTATGCATGATTGAAATTACACTCGTGCTATCGCACATGATTGGAGTTTCTCTTGCATTGATGCCATAGTCGTGTATAACTGCTGTTGCATCCATAGAATCTGCATACATCAACTTCTAGCAGCATAGTATTCCAACTCAGTTGTATATAGTGAGTTGTACCACCCCCAAAATCAATCGGGAATATTACAGCACCGTGGGCCCCGCGCTGGAACCCACAAGGCTAAAAATTATTTTCGCAAATGTTTCAAACATGCCTAAGAGGCAAAGACTGTAATATTTTAAATACCCAAATATACTTTCCGAAATATAATTCTTAAATACTGTCATAAAATACCATTTGAAAGTACAAGGCAAAATGCCAGATCTCGACAGTTTCATAATGTACGTTAAGCCACCACTCATACGTACTGCTAAAATATTTTAGGGAAGAGGGGATTAACGAAATAACCCCAGTTTAAGAAATACCCAAAAGACCATTTTAAAGTTTTACACGAGTTGGTAAGATACCGGAAAGCCATTTTAAAATACACACGCAGCGGATATAAACACAATTCAAAATATACATATGCAGCAAAATAGAACAATCAAACAAATACTCGGTTCTCAAAAACAACACCATAGCCAGTATCATCCGAGAAGCTCATCTCTTCACGACCGCTACTAGCGCAATCTCCGAGTACCTAAAAAGAAAGCCCACGGCGGGGTCAGCCACAATACTCAACAATGATAACGATCACATCATCACAAATAATTACATACCAATGTAATTACAAAGTAAGAATACTACCAATATAATATTACTGTCATAACCTTGCCAACTCGTGATAATCCATATCAACCCCATACTTACCATAATCCACATCTCGTGATGTCGACATGAAGACCCGAACCCAAGCTTCTGTACCAGTTCACAATCGATACCAAAATCCTCAAAATACCACCATGACTCATGAATACACGATACACAGTATTCGGACACTCCAATCATATCCATTGGTTAACACCATCAAAACTCAACTCTAATAATCGAGTACCAACCTAGACAAGTACCAACAACATATGAAAACAGATATCTCACAAATGATCAATTATCTATCAATACAATAACCCCAAGGTCACAACCAAGGGTCACGGAAGCATCTACACAAGAATACTCCGAAACGTGGGTGCCATTTAGGTGTTATCCCTCAACACATTACATACCATACAATATACCCCAAGGTCGCAACCAACGGTCACGGAAGCATCTACACAGGAATACTCCGGAACGTGAGTGCCATTTAGGTCTTATCTCTCAACACATCGGCCCAGTCACAAGAGTCTTTCGACCCCAATCATATCACAATAACAAGATAAAATATATATTAAGGCGTTTGCTAGAATTGGCTTTCTTGATTATCCCCAACAATAACCAACTCTTGACCATAACTACATAACTGTCCATCTCATACTATCACGGAACTATTCAGAATAACCAGAACCTACAATTGCCGTAACATACATCGATACTTGATGAAGCCGCATACCTTAGACTGTAGAACTTATATCTTCGTCTTTACCAGACAGTAATCCCAATGCTCAATTATACATCTTGACGTATGCAAATCATATACCTTATGATTACGCACCAAAAACCAAACACAACATATTAACTTCATCTCCAAAATTCTTATATACAGTCATGGCTATACGAATTATAAATGAAATGAAACCGAAACCATTCATTAAGTATTATGAACTGAACAAGTAGCTTGCCTCGATACCGACACGTCGATTATGAAGCCGTTGCCAAGTTCCTTGCCTTCGTCTACGAGCTCCTCGGCAATGACCAACACAATTCACGAACATCCTCGAACACGACCGGAAGGCATGGTTTTAATCGATGATCAATTTTCACAACCTATTACAATAATCGATTAACACACATTCGATAATAATCAACAACCAATATAACCAACCAATCAAACTCAACGGTCCAACAATACCTCGATCAATATACCAAACAAAATAATCCAACTCGACAAATACAAATTCATATCCACGATACAAGCCGCAAGTTGATAATCATGATTAACAATCAATACAATCGATGAACAAATCCAACGATTTCACAATATCCCGAATAACACAAATCCGAACAACCCAAATCAATCAACCACGAATCCATAATCACAATATGATTCCATAATCTGATAATCATATCAACGATCTGTTCGGAGTATGCCCTCGAATGCCACTCAGAGGATGTTGAGTGAGGGCATTGTATTTGTAATTATGTAAATCATTTATATAAGGCAATGAATGTTTCTTCATTTACTGGTAGTTACTAGCATTCCTAACTCGTAAATAAACATATAGAAACTAGTTAGTGTATTTGAGAGCAAAATGTTCCACTCCTTATTGGATAAGGGGGTCGACACTGGAAAGGTTTATAGCTCAAATACTTAATCGTTCCCAAGTCGATGAAACTTGACTGGGCGTTAAGTTTATGTGAAGACTTGTATAACATGTTCTTCGACATGGAGAGTGCCTGTCGAACGCTAATGGTTAGTGGGACCACACGTTATAGGTATGCTAATTGGATTAGTATACTCGAACTGACTCACCCCCGATTCATCGCACGGATTTCACTCCCGGACAGTCAATGACGAAATCGAAAGGTTGTGATAGGTATTCGTGAACCTTCGACTTGAGGATTTAGTAGGGATGTGCTTGTGGCGTCAAAATTTTCATTAGAGTAGTTCGACCCTGTAAACCGGGAGGCGGGGTTCATCCTCGACGTGCATATTGACGGGCAAGTAGCAGGTCCTACTAAATACCAAGATAGAATTCTTTCTCCCGTTAGTGAGCGGGTTATATGTCCTATGAGGTTATTGGCAGATGAGATCAAAAGTCTTTGGCCAAAGCATTGGAGCTAGTTGTATTGGATACACGAGAGCTCGATGATCTCGATTTGCATTAACGCATGCATAGCGTCAAGTATAGATAGGGTTTGACTGACTGTGACCCTATAACTTGATCGGGACATTTGAAAGAAGGGTTTATACATATACTGGTATTCACAATAGAATGGTTCTTAAATGATCCCAATCATTCGTTCTCAGTTGGGGTACAGTGTAGGCCGCCAGGCTGGTTAGGTGGTGCTACTACTCTTTGGTTCCTCCCATTGCTAACTGAGACGAACCTACCAAGTCGCGCAATAGGATTGACGACGGAATGAATCGAGCTTATTCTCTCATTATGAATATTAGATATTAGATTAAATTAATTGCGACATTGGATGTTTAAATTGATTTATTGGATAAATTAATTTACGGCCCAATGAATTAAATAAATTACAGGGTGATTAATTTAATTCATGAACATAGTTATTTCTTGGAGAAATTAATCATGTTATTATGTATTTAATATAATTAATTAATTGGATTAATTAATTGATATAAATACATCAAAACGGAATCGGAGTTTATCTGTTTGGACTCGCGGGAGTCCGAAACGGACCGAACTCCACCTACCCATCTAGATGCCCCCCCTTGTCTTCCACCTAATGTGGTGAAGACTTCATGCTTTAATATCATGAAATGTCTTGTCTTCTGGGGCATGGAGTCTCCCTTTTATATTGTAAAGGTGATTTCATTTGATTGATTAAAAGAATAAAAGGAAGACTTATCACACTCCTTGAAAAAGTGTTCCATACGTAAGGTTGAGAAGGAGAGAGAGCAGGAAGAGCTTTCTTTGTCTTCAAAGTATTCTTCATCTTCATTATATTTTCTTTGAAAAATATTATGAGGAATAATTGAGATAAATAAATTATACACTTAGAGTGTTATAATCAAACGCTTCATCATCAAGCCCTAGCCGTATCCTTAGAGGATAGCAAGGTCATAGTCATCCCGTTCGTTTCTCCGGTGCGTGGCAAGTAGAGACGCGGTATTTTCGGCGTTGGATCATTCAAGGGCTTGGAGCACTTTGGATGGTAGCTTGGGGAATAGCTCAATAGAAGAACACCATATAATCAACGGACTACGAGGGTATGATTTAGGATCTTCCTTTGTTTATTTTATATTCGTATATGCGTAGCTCGATCGATCCTCGTAGGGATTCGGATCGAATTAATTTTTGTTTTACCGCTTCCGCTGGGCCTTCGTTTTAGGAACCAAATCCCAACAGTGGTATCAGAGCGAGGTCTTGCAATCATATATACGATATTTAGCATTTGGAATACTTGTTTTGTGATTTAGAATAAGTTTGATAATCGTAGATATTTTATTGTTCGTCGTAGTGTCGTTTTTTTGTGATTTTATGTTATGGTATAAATTAATTTTTTCTTGGAAATATGATTTATATTAATAATATATAGATCAGGAATAATAGGATTTTAAAAATCTGCCCAAAAACGAGCTGTATGCAATCGTTGGATGATATACCGTCTGATTGCACGATAGTGGACGAGCGCGTTCTTTGTAAGCCGAGCCGGCCGAAGCGGAGTCCAGAGGCGGCCGAGCGCGTTCTTTGTAAGCCGCCGAGCCGCCGAGCGGTCAGAGCGGCCGAGCGCATTGCTGTATGTGGCCGAGCGTTACTGTATGCGGCCGAGGGCGTTGCTGTATCCGGCCGAGTGCTTGCTGGATCCGTCCGAGTGCTTGCTGGATCCGGCCGAGCGCTTGCTGTATCCGGCCGAGTGCTTGCTGTATTCTGCCGGGCGTGTCGTGACAGCGGTCGAGTGCTTGCTGTATCCGGCTGAGTACGTGCTGTATTCTGCCGGGCGCGTCCTGTAGGCTGCCGAGCAGGGTGCCTGGTGCTGCTTGGCAGTTTCCAGGCTGTCGGGCACTGGGTCTCGTTTTTCAGTATATTTTCGATAATTGATTTTCCCAGTATTAAAATCATTAATTTGGAATTTTTGATGAGGGAAAATTCAAAGAAAATATTTTAAGGGTTCACTATGGATGGAAATTAAATTGTCAATTATTGTTGAATTGATTTGATCAATTCTATTTATTGTTGATTATATATTGATTAGATCAATGTAATCTTCTCACTTTCCATTTATATAGTATTTATTGGATGAATGCTTTTGAATGGGGATGTGGTTCGTGGACTTAGTTTTTGAATCGTTCTTTTTTTTTTCGATTGGGTTGTAATGGCCGTTTTGAGCCTATTTATTTTACTAGAAATTGTTGTGTCAAGATTTAACACCTTCCGACCGGCGATCGCCTCCGAGGCCGAGCGACCGACTTACAGGCCGAGCGACCGACTTACAGGCCGAGCGACCGACTTACTGCCGAGCGACCAAGGCAAGCCTGCCGATCGGCGACCAGGCGACCGAGCCTTAACCCAGTGGACATGCTAGACTGGCCAACCAAAGGACCCAGGACGAATCCGGTGCCGAGCGATCGACATCAGGACGATCGCCTCTCAGTACTCGGCGACCGACCCTTGGCGATCGACCGTCTCTCGGCACCTGGCGACCTACCCTTGGCGACCGACCCTTGGCGACCTCCATCCACTGGCCGATGACGACCTCCGAAGACCATCCAGGGACGACCGCCTCATGTCGATCACCACCGATGGCCATCCAAGTCGGCAAAGGCCGAGCCTCAAGACTGGCACCATGTGCAAAGACCGGGACAAGATCCGCGAATCCCGGGCCATTGACCAAAGCCTGACAGATTCCCTCCACCAGCCGACAGGCCGCCGAAAGCTTGTCAGTAGGGCCACATGTTGACTGACTCCGGACACGTGATGGCTCCTTATTGGACCGCCCAGCTGGCGCCAGCCACTGCATTGGACTTTATTCGGACAACCAGCATCTTCCTTGGACTTTAGCCTGACAGCCCAGGAGATCGCCCCATTAAAGTATTGGCCGGCAGACGATCGGCAGAATATTAAAATGACCAGCAGGCGATCGGCAGCTAGAGGACAGTCATTTGTCCCTATATAAGCATGGCTCCCAAAGACTTGTAAAAGCATCGAACCTTTACCACAAAAACGCCGCACTCTCTTGCAATACATACGCAATGTAAACAATATACAAGACTGCAAATCTCCAACTCTTGACAACAACTTTCTTTCGGCCTTACTTCTCCCGGCCTTTTCTCCTCGAGCAGATTATCGGCGGGACGAAGAACACCTAGCTTCGCTCAAGAGCCGGATCAACAGAGTCTTTTTACACTCATTGTATTTAGATTTCTCTCATTAATACTTGTATCCACGAATATTTGTATTAATAACATCTCGCGAGAGCATTCAAGCCCGGGCCTAACAAACCCGGCAAATCTTGTATTATTTATCATCTCTCGGAAGTGCTCCCGCATTTGTTTGTTGTCCGTCTTCCAGCAGTATTAATCTTCGGATAAATATTTTGGGCAACAACAATTGGCGCTAGAGGAAGGACATCCAACCCTCGATTTTTTACACCTACCGTCCCGAAGAACACTCACTGTTCTCGGGGCAGATATTTGAAGTGACACTCACTGCACTTCAAAAGAAATCCTTCAGAAATCATGTCTTCCGCATCCGCGTCGAAGAAAGCCGGCCGCCACCGGCTGCACTTCGCCTGGCCCGCCCGAGCGCGGCCCGATGGTGGAAGGCAGCCGCCGCGGTCAAAGACGCTCGATCCCGTCCCGGGACGGCGGCCCGAGCCTCTCGCTCGATCAGTTCCGAACCAATGAACAGATCGAAGAGGCCATAGCCGCCCTTCAGGAACGACGGAGTGCTCTCGACGCGCCTCCTGCTGCCGCCCCCCCGGTCTCTCGCCGGAAGATCAAGCGGAAGCTCAAGGCACTACTGGCCGAGCAAGCGCCAGGAGGCCCTCGCCCGCAAGAAGAGGCGCTCGGCAGCCGGGGCACGTCTGTCTTAGATCGCTGGGCGGCGACCCGACACAGCGGCCGGGCATCGAGCCCGGCTACGAGGCAGCGGAGTTGGTGTCCGTCACCAGGAGTTCGGCCTACCCGGCTCCCACAAGACGATCCGGCCGCTGGCTCCCGCCGCTGATTCCCGAGGTCGGCGGCGGTGGGGTCCGGAGGTCGGTACACGATCGCCTCGGCCCCGCTCCCAAAGCCGATCCGCAAGCGGCCGAGCCGCGGCGATCGCCGCAATGCAACGTCGGATCGACGACATGAAGGCGCTCCTGCAATCCGGGCGGCCGTGAGGATGATCGCCCGCCGAGCGAGCCGCTCGCGATCGACATCGAGCTCGCCCGGTGCGGCACACGATCGCCCTCCTAAGACACCCGTACCAGGGGCGATCGGACCCCAAGCACACTGCACAAGTTCAACATCTACATGACCGGGTGTGGAGCATCGGACGCGACAGTGTGCCGAATGTTCCTCTCGACCTTTGGACGACCTCGCCCACCGGTGGTACACCTCGTTGCCACCTCGGTCCATCGGCTCCTTTAACGAGCTGGCGCATGTCTTCACGGAGCACTTCGCCACCCGGGTCGCCCGCCCAGAAGGTCGCCATCGCATGATGCAAATCGTGCAAGGAGAACAGAGTCCGACTCGGACTACATCGACCGGGTTGACACGATCATCCTCAACGGCGAGCCCGTAAGCGATGAGACCGCCCTCTACGCTGTCTAGGAGGTTTTCGTGGTTTCGCCTATGTTCGGCATCTCACGAAGACCCCGCCGACGACCTACGCAGCCTTTCCGGCTAGAGCCGCAGACTTCTGTCTGTGCAAAGGCTTCTTCTCGGCTAGAGTAGATCGGTCGGCGCCGTCACGACGACCTCCGTCTTCGGCCCGATCGCTACTACCCACAGAGCCGGAGGACTCGATCACCGCCTACATCCCATTCTAACACGAGGACTAGCCGCCGCCGATCGCTAATTTCAACCTACGAATAAAGCGATCGGCCGAGCGATCGCGCGATCTTCCGGCGATCGCAAAGATCATCAAGAACCCGTGGACACGATCGCCATCTGATCCAAAGATATAACATGACGGACTAAGGCATAAGATCGCCTCCACCGCACATCATAAAGCCATGGCCCTGGCAGTCGATGGAACCGGCTGCTTCGGTCATGCAAGGTCCCTTTCGGCCGAGATCGCCCGCCTTCGTTTAAACACGGGGCCAGCATAGTCGGAGGGCCCTCCAACATTAATCAGTGGACTCATTCCACAACCCCGTCTCAACGTACACCGTCGAGGTCGGCCATCTCCATGGCTGGCCGAGGTGGAAGCAGAGCTAACAAGCCGCGGGCGTGGAGTTGATTCATCCGACGCTGCCCCGCGCAAGGACTCCTCTAGACCGAGACCGCACGCCTTTCGTTTAAAAACAAGGCGAGGCGCAGCCTAACAGAGGACCCTCATAATAAAGTGAGCCACGAGGCACTCATTGTCTTTGTGCACCAAGACACGGTCATGGGGTCGGTCCATCGATCTCCGCGACTGTGCACGATTCCTCAAACAAGCGAAACCACCTAGTTTCCATGGGGGATCGGCCAATGTTGTTTTTTGCAGGTACAAGACCGAAAGATAGCTAAGCCAATCGACCATGATTAAGCCCAAGTCCGAGTCCTAAGTCAGTTCAGATCGCCCGTCCTCATCCATACACGATCACCAGCAAGAACCACCTCGCCCCATGTCTTCAACATAGGAGCAAGCTGGGGGGCAATTGTTGTGTCAAGATTTAACACCTTCCGACCGGCGATCGCCTCCGAGGCCGAGCGACCGACTTACAGGCCGAGCGACCGACTTACAGGCCGAGCGACCGACTTACTGCCGAGCGACCAAGGCAAGCCTGCCGATCGGCGACCAGGCGACCGAGCCTTAACCCAGTGGACATGCTAGACTGGCCAACCGAAGGGCCAGATTTAATCCGTGCGGCCGAGCGATCGACATCAGGACGATCGCCTCTCAGTACTCGGCGACCGACCCTTGGCGATCGACCGTCTCTCGGCACCTGGCGACCTACCCTTGGCGACCGACCCTTGGCGACCTCCATCCACTGGCCGATGACGACCTCCGAAGACCATCCAGGGACGACCGCCTCATGTCGATCACCACCGATGGCCATCCAAGTCGGCAAAGGCCGAGCCTCAAGACTGGCACCATGTGCAAAGACCGGACAAGATCCGCGAATCCCGGCCATTGACCAAAGCTTCGACAGATTCCTCCACCACCGACAAAGCCGCCGAAAGCTTGTCGGTAGGGCCACATGTTGACCGACTCGACACGTGATGGCTCCTTATTGACCGCCAGTGGCGCCACCACCGCATTGACTTTATTCGACAACCAAAGATCTTCCTTGGACTTTAGCCTGACACCAGAGAGATCGCCCCATTAAAGTATTGGCCACAGACGATCGGCAATATTAAAATGACCAAGAAAGCGATCGGCAGCTAGAGGACAGGTCCCGGCTGTCCCTATATAAGCATGGCTCCCAGCACTTGTAAAAAGCATCGAACCTTTACCACAAAAAACGCTGCACTCTCTTGCAATACATACGCAATACAGAAACAATATACAACACCTGGCAAATCTCCAACTCTTGACAACAGCTTTCTTTCGGCCTTACTTCTCCCGGCCTTTTCTCCTCGAGCAGATTATCGGCGGGACGAAGAACACCTAGCTTCGCTCAAGAGCCGGATCAACAGAGTCTTTTTACACTCATTGTATTTAGATTTCTCTCATTAATACTTGTATCCACGAATATTTGTATTAATAACATCTCGCGAGAGCATTCAAGCCCGGGCCTAACAAACCCGGCAAATCTTGTATTATTTATCATCTCTCGGAAGTGCTCCCGCATTTGTTTGTTGTCCGTCTTCCAGCAGTATTAATCTTCGGATAAATATTTTGGGCAACAACAGAAATATTTGTATCTAGGATGCAATTTTCAATGTAAAATTTATATATTATGACGAAGACTGGAGGAATAACCATTTTGAGAAGACGAAGACTTGTAATTAGATTACGGAGTTTTTGTTTTCTAGGAATGGTCCATGAACCACATGTTGGTAGCAACTAGGTTGTGAATGGTTGTTTCATATTGTATGAATGTCAAAAACGTGCTTAAATGAATTAATGTGCAAAGTCTAACATTAATCGCGAAAATTATCCCACGACAAATTAATTAAGTTGATAAGGTTTCAAGGTTTTCTTTCCCTCCATTGAGTTTTCGGGAAATTGAAATCCAAACCGGATGTGCTATGCTTCTGAGTTATCCGGGTAGTCGTTCGGGGTGGACGGATAAATTACTGGAAGCGCATTGTATGCCTTCAGTTGGAGAAAATTTTATCCCTAGAAACCTGATAGGTTGCCGGATAAGATTCAATTGTGAAACGGATTTCCACGAACCATAGAAACCGTATAGGTTGAGGGGAGTGAACAAGGGGAAAAAGAATATCGAATCATCCATTACATGGGTTGGTGTTGGACACCACTTTATGAAAATTAATAGACTAGAAACCTGTTCGGTTGCCCTCTATTAAGATTTATAAAGAACTCGATCACCACTGTGAAGTAGAGAGACGATACTTCCAGATTTCACATGGGAGTGTGTTATTCCGATAAAAATAGTGGGAGCTGGGTAATAAGAATAGAAAAGACCTTAATTCTATACTCAGATCATAATATAACAAGTCACTAATTAATCTGTTATACTTATGCAGACATAACTCTCAATATGACAATGAATCCACTCGCAATTCACTCGCAATTCTACTCGAGAAGATAACCCTGATTGGACCTAACTTTGTGGACTGGCTCCGCAATCTGATGATTGTCCTCAGTCTAGAGGCACTGGATACGTCTTGGAGACGGACATTCCGGCGCCTCCTGTGCGGACCAGAGCCAATCAGGAAGAGATCGAAAACCACGAAAAGTGGGTTAAGGATGACGTAAAAGTCCGTGCTTACATGATGGCTTCTATGTCTAATGAGCTTCAGAGATCTCATGAGAAAATGACTTCTGCTAGGAAGATTCTATCTCACTTAACCGAGCTTTATGGTGAGCACAGCAGAACCGCTAGATATGAGATATCCGAGCAACTATTCGGTTCAAGGATGAAGGAAGGTGAGAAGGTTGGGGAACACGTCCTCAAAATGATATCCATGATCGAGAGATTGGAGGCTCATGATTTTAAAATGGATACTTCTCTCCAAACCGACCTTATCCTTCAGTCTCTCGCTGATTCCTTCTCACAGTTTGTCGTGAACTTCAATTGCAATGAGATTGCATGTAACTTAGCTGGGCTAATGAACAAACTGGTGACCGCTCAGTCTCAGATGAAGACTCCGCAGTTGAAGGAGTCTGCCCTTGTGATTTCTTCTGGACCTCGGAGGTCTAAGAATAAGAAGAAAAATACTAAGAAGCAAAATGGACCACATGTTAAGGACCTTAAGGGCAAGGGCAAGGCCCGGACAGTTCCGAAGAACAAGAAGAAGAAGGATGCCTGTCTCATGTGCGGTGAGCTGGGCCACTGGGCTAGAGACTGTCCGATTCTTCATGGCACTTCAGGTACAGAACTTTTAGTTTTGGAAACAAATTGTTCTGCTACTGTATTTTCTACTTCCTGGATACTGGATTCTGGTGCTAGTTCTCATATTTGTACCGTGAATCAGGATCTGGAACAAAGTAGGAAGCTTGGAGCTGGAGAAGTTATGATCACAGTCGGAAGCGGGCATAGTGTCGAGGCGACCGACATCGGATCACTTCTTTTGGGTTTATAATCTAGCTTTGTTTTGATTTTAGAAACAAACTGGTAATCATATCAAAGCACTTCGGTCGGACCGAGGTGGCGAGTATATGTGCATGGAGTTTGACGAGATCCTTAAGGTACATGGAATAGTTTCACAACTAACACCTCCAGGTACTCCTCAGTTAAATGGTGTGTCAGAAAGAAGGAACCAGACCTTGTTGAACATTGTCCGTTCCATGCTGGGCTATACTGAGTTACCGATTTACCTGTGGGGGTATGCACTCCTGACTGCCACTTACATCTTGAACAGATGTCCTTCCAAATCCATTCCTAAAACTCCACATGAGATGTGGGAGGGCAGGAAACCAAGTCTTAATCACATTAGGATTTGGGGATGTCCCGCCTATTTCAAGAAAACTAAGGTGGAGAAGTTGGAATCTAGGTCCGCGAAGGGACGTTTCATTGGATTCCCATCTGGGACGATGGGATATCTATTCTACATGCCCGAATATCAAAAGATCATTTTTTCTTTACTAGCACACTTCCTAGAAGATGAGTTCATTCCTGAAGGTGGAGTAGGTAGAAGTATTTCTCTAGAAGAATAAAATTAAACTCCTCGGGAGACACCTGTGCAAGAAACTGGAACCAAACCTTCTGAAACACAAGTACAACCACCTCGTAAGTCTAGTAGGGTGTCTCATTTACCTAAGAGGTATAGGCTTGTGCACTTGGAGGAGCTGGTCTCCATGAGGTTCCAAGTGATAGCCAAGAGACCGACCCAACGACCTATGACCAAGCGATGGTAGATGTAGACTCCACGAAATGGCGTGAAGCTATGGAAGTTGAGATAGACTCGATGCATGTCAATCAAGTCTAGACTCTAGTAGACCGCTCCAAGGGCATAGTCACTATTGGGAACAAGAGGATCTACAAGAGAAAGACTGATGGTGATGGCAAGGTTGACGCCTATAAGGCGAGGCTTGTGGCAAAGGGTTATACCCAGATAGAAGGGATCGACTACCACGATACCTTCTCACCCATAGCTATGATCAAGTCTATTCGCATGATGCTTGCTATAGCTGCCTACCACGATTATGAGATATGGTAAATGGATGCAAAGACGGCTTTCCTTAATGGATTCCTCGAGGAGGAAATCTATATGGAGCAGCCTAAAGGGTTTGTCTCCGAAGTCGATATTAAGAAAGTGTGCAACCTTCAGCGTTCCATTTATGGACTGAAGCAAGCGTCGCGTAGTTGGAACCTTCGTTTTGACGAGGCGGTCAAAGAGTTTGACTTCGTGCAAAATGAGGAGGAACCCTGTGTATACAAGAGGGTTAGTGGGAGCAAGATCGCATTCTTAGTACTATATGTGGATGATATTCTACTAATAGGAAATGATGTGGGAATGCTCAGTTCTGTGAAAGCTTGGCTTTCGAGTAATTTCTCCATGAAAGACTTGGGAGAAGCAACCTATATTCTTGGAATTCGACTCTACCGAGATAGAGCGAAGAGAACAATAGGTCTTTCCCAAGCCCTCTATATAGATAAAATCTTAAAGCGATTTAAGATGGATGATTCTAAAAAAGGGTTCCTACCGATGCGACATCGAATAAAACTCTCCTTGAAGATGTGTCCTCAAAGTGAGGAACAACGAAAGGAAATGAGTAATATACCATATGCTTCGGCCGTGGGTAGCCTTATGTATGCTATGTTGTGTACGAGACCTGACATTGCGAATGCTGTAAGCGTGGTGAGTAGGTTTTAGGCAAACCCAGATAAGGAACATTGGACTGATGTAAAGAACGTTCTCAAGTACTTAAGAAGGACTAGAGATATGGTTCTGATGTGTGGCGGTGGAGAATTGGATGTGGTGGTATTCACTGATTGGGACTTCCAAGGATTGAAGGACGATTCGATGTCTACTTCTGGCTATATATTTACTCTTAATTGAGAAGCAGTATCTTGGCGTAGCGCCAAGCAAAGCGCGACTACTGTTTCCACCTGTCAGGCTGAGTATCAAGCAGCCTTGGAGGCTTCCAAGGAAGGGTTTTGGATTAAGAAGTTTCTGGGAGAACTTCAAGTGATACCATGTGCTGAGCTGCCTGTTCCGCTTTACTGCGACAACGACGGAGCTGCAGCACAGGCCAAGGAGCCGAGGTTTCACAACAGCACCAAGGGATACATTGTGCTGCATAGAGTAGACTAAGCCGACAACGTCGCTGATTCACTGACCAAGCTACTTTCTTAGACTAGCTTGGAGCGTCATCTGGAGAACATGGGTATTAGATACCATAGTGTGTGGCATTGAGTGCAAGTGGGAGATTATTAGGAGTATGCCCTCGAATGCCACTCAGAGGATGTTGAGTGAGGGCATTGTACTTGTGATTATGTAAATCATTTATATAAGGCAATGAATGTTTCTTTATTTACTGGTAGTTACTGACATTCCTAACTTATAAATAAACATATAGAAACTAGTCCGTGTATTTGAGAGCAAAATGTTCCACTCCTTATTGGATAAGGGGGTCGACACTGGAAAGGTTTATAACTCAAATACTTAATCGTTCGCAAGTCGATGAAACTTGACTGGGCGTTAAGTTTATGTGAAGACTTGTATAACGTGTTCTTCGACATGGAGAGTGCCTGTCGAACGCTAATGGTTAGTGGGACCATACGTTATAGGTATGCTAATTGGATTAGTATACTCGAACTGACTCACCCCCGATTCCTCGCACGGATTTCACTCCCAGACAATCAATGACGAAATCGAAAGGTTGTGATAGGTATTCTTGAACCTTCGACTTGAGAATTTAGTAGGGATGTGCTTGTAACGTCAAGGTTTTCTTTAGAGTAGTTCGACCCTGTAAACCGGGAGGCGGGGGTCAACCTCGATGTGCATCTTGACGGACAAGTAGCAGGTACTACTGAATACCAAGATAGAATTCTTTCTCCCGTTAGTGAGCGGATTATATGTCCTACGCGGTTATTGGCAGTTGAGATCAAAAGTCTTTGGCCAAAGCATTGGAGATAGTTGTATTGGATACACGACAGGTCGATGATCTCGATTTGCATTAACGCATGCATAACATCAAGTACAGATAGGGTTTGACTGACCATGACCCTATAACTTGATCGGGACATTTGAAAAAAGCATTTATACGTATACTGGTATTCACGACAGAATGGTTCTTGAATGATCCCTATCATTCGTTCCTCCCATTGCTGACTGAGACGAACCTACTGAGTCACACAATAGGATTGACGACGGAATGGATCGAGCTTATTCTCTCATTATGAATATTAAATATTGGATATCTAAATTAATTGGGACATTGGATGTCTAAATTGATTTATTGGATAAATTAATTTACGGCCTAATGAATTAAATAAATTACTGGGTGATTAATTTAATTCATGAACATAATTATTTCTTGGAGAAATTAATTATGTTATTATTTATTTTATATGATTAATTAATTAGATTAATTAATTGATATAAATACATTGGAACGGAATCGGAGTTTATCTGCTTGGACTCGCGGGAGTCCGAAATGGACCGAACTCCACCTACCCTTCTAGATGGCCGCCCACCCTTTGTCTTGCACCTAATGTGGTGGAAGACTTCATGATTTAATATCATGAAGTGTCTTGTCTTAGGGGACATGGAATCTCCCTTTTATATTGTAAAGGTGATTTCATGTGATTGATTAAAAGAATAAAAGGAAGACACATCTCACTCCTTGAAAAAATATTCCATACGTAAGGTTGAGAAGGAGAGAGAGAAGGAAGAGCTTTCTTTGTCTTCAAAGTATTCTTCATCTTCATAATATTTTCGTTGAAAAATATTATGAGGAATAATTGAGAGAAATAAATTATACACTTAGAGTGTTATAAAAAAAAGCTTCATCATCAAGGTCTAGCCGTATCCTTAGAGGATAGCAAGGTGATAGTCATCCCGTTCGTTTCTCCGGCGCGTGGCAAGTAGAGACACGATAATTTTCGCGTTGGATCATCCAAGGGGTTGGAGCACTTTGGATCATAGCTTGGGGAATAGCTGAAGAGAAGAACACCATATAATCAACAGACTACGAGGGTATGATTTCGGTCTTCCATTGTTTATTTTATATTCGTATATGCGTAGCTCGATGGATTCTCGTAGGGATTCAAATCGAATTAATTTTCGTTTTACCGCTTCCGCTGGGCCTTCGTTTTAGGCACCGAATCCCAACACGATCAACTTATCCTGATATCAAGGATTACATAACACACTCTATTCCGAATTCAACCTCCTAGATGAATTAACAAGATTCCTCCTTGTTCGTATTTGTAAATTCACAGTAAAATATTACTACTGACGTAATCGACAATCTGAACTATCCAAATAGTTCAATACCATTGATGATCGTGTTCTAAGATTAACCATAACCTTTCCGGGTTCATCCTTATTTTCATGGTTCAAATTCCATCAAGAACATATGAAATCAACTACTACAATCACATAATATTAGTCTTTAATTACCAAACCCATGTTTTATAATAAAACCATTATATATCCTATCACATATTCCCCTTTGATCTAATATATTACAAGAACACAAAGAACACCATGATTCCTTAATCATGTTCATGACAAACAACATAATCGAAGGAATATATCATCATATTCTCCAACATACAATTCACATAACCTCAAGAATCACAACAACACCACCATAAACCATCATCATACGAAGAAAAACATCAACAACAATATCAAAATTCGGATCAAAGAGAGGAGTTTTTTCAGCATATCTCTTGAAGAAGAACCACAAAGATCAAACAATTCAAGAAACGTCAAGGATTCCAAACCTCAAGCTTCTAATCAAATCATCATGGTCTTAACCAATGTTTAAGGGTCTGAACTAAGCTTAGAAGTGAAGAGGGACGAAGCTTGAGAGGAAAATTTTGTTTCCTCTCGTGAATAAATGAAAGACCAACCTTTGTTATATAATCTGCCCAGCATGTTACGTACGTTAACACCCATTATTAACATACGTAAGACCTTCTAACGTACGCTACATGTCCTATATAGCGTATGTTATCAGCATCCAGAGCTCACTGCCTCATTTTGTACCTTATGTTACGCACGTAACGCCTGTGCCATAGCATACGTAACACAGGGTTGACTTGCTACAGTAATATACTCATTTAACGTACGTAATGTTCTGCCCGTAACGTACGTAAGGCTCTACGTTGACTCGCCCCTCCACATCTGTGCCAAAAGTTGCCGACACCGGGCCCACTCGTCGTTCACAGCTCGGACCCTATCTGATTCTCTTCATAATGTTCGTTATGTGCTCTACTTAACGTACGTTATGCTTGTACCTTAACGTACGTAAGCTCATATGCTTAACGTACGTTACGCTTGTATTTTGACAAAGTGCTCTGGTCAGACGATTGCATCTCACCTGATGCTTTAACATACGTAATGCATGGTACTTAATGTACATTACACTTACCCATTTAGCGTACATAAGCTCCTCAGCTTAGCATACGTCATGGCTTCTGCACTTAGCCAATTCCAACTGTTCCTGTCCGTCTCGACATACTGAATACATATACACACATACTAAATACATATACTCATTCCAATAACATTCTCATGCAATACACCTGATGCACGATACCTTCAATAGCAATTGTCGACCAAATACGACAATTATACAAATACTCATACAGTATATCCGACATCGAAAGACTTATCAAGCATGTAATATCCTAGAATTAAAATAACCTCGATAGATACGCGGGTATAGCCGTCACAGTTCTCAAAATAATTCGTCCATACCGTATCGGTCCCACACCGTACAGTACAACTCAGATAAAATAATGCGAAAAATTCGTAGCGAAATTCTACATATCTTCCCATTTAGATCAGTTTCATCCTCGAAACTTAACATCCTATCATAATCAATATGTCATCAATCCTGAAATATCCTAAAATCATGTCACCATGCTCAAATAATCATCATCAAAACCAAATAACTGAAATAACATACTTACACGTCTGTGAAGTCGGTGATCTCCCGTGATACTAGCATACGACTTCCATACAAGGCCCCAACATAATACCAACATACACCAATATCGCAATTACCAATTTTGAAAAATATTTCAAAAATTTTGGAACCTCCCAAAACCGGTTTGACTCAAAAGCCAGAAGAATAATTTTCAAAAGTCACGCTACGACCGCACCGGTAGAGCCACATAACACACATTCCTGGGTTTTCGAAACCCAAGATCCGATACCATCTTCTGTAACACCGCCAAAACCAGCCGGGAATATTACAGTGTCGTGGGCCCTGCGCCGGAACCTACAAGGCTAAAAATCATTTTCGCAAACGTTTCAAACACGCCAAAGAGGCAAAGACGGTAACATTTTAAATACCCAAATATACTTTCCAAAATATAGTTCTCAAATACCGTCATAAAATAACATTTGAAAGTACAAGGCAAAATGCCAGATCGCGACAGTTTCAGAATGTACGTTAAGCCACCACTCATACGTACTGCTAAAATAGTTTAGGGAAAAGGGGTTTAATGAAGTAACCCCAGTTTACGAAATACCCAAAAGACCATTTTAAAGATTTACACGAGGTGGTAAGATACCAGAAAGCCATTTTAAAATACACACGCAGCGGATATAAACGCAATTCAAAATATACATATGCAGCGGAATAGAACAATCAAACAAATACTCGGTTCCCAAAAACAACGCCATAGACAGTATCACCCAGGAAGCTCATCTCGTCACGACCGCTACTAGCTCAATCTCCGAGTACCTAAAAAGAAAGCCCACGATGGGCACAATACTCAACAATGATAATGATCACATCATCACAAATAATTACATACCAATGTAATTACAAAGTATGAATACTACCAATGTAATCTTACCGTAATAACCTTGTCAACTCGTGATAATCCATATCAACCCCATACTTACCATAATCTATATCTCGTGATGTCGACATGAATACCGGAATCCAAGTTTCTGTACCAGTTCACAAACGATACCAAAATCCTCAAAATACCACCATGACTCATGAATGCACGATACATAGTATTCAGACACTCCAATCATATCCATTGGTTAACATCATCAAAACTCAACTCTAATAATCGAGTACCAATCTAGACAAGTACCAACAACATATGAAAACAGATATCTCACAAATGATCAATTATCTATCAATATAATAAACCCAAGGTCGCAACCAAGGGTCGCAGAAGCATCTACACAAAAATACTCCGGAACGTGGGTGCCATTTAGGTCTTATCCCTCAACACATTACATAACATACAATATACCCCAAGGTCGCAACAAAGGGTCATGGAAGTATCTACACAGGAATACTCCGGAACGTGAGTGCCATTTAGGTCTTATCTCTCAGCACATCGTCCCAGTCACAAGAGTCATTCGACCCCAATCATATCACAACAAGATAAAATATATATATATATATATATTAAGGCATTTGCTATAATTAGTTTTCTCGATTATCACCAACAATAATCAACTCTTGACCATAACTACATAACCATCCAATCTCATACTATCACGGAACTATTCAGATTAACCAGAACCTTCAATTGTTGTAACATACCTCGATACTTGATGAAACCGCATACCTTAGACTGTAGAACTTATATCTTCATCTTTATCAGACGGTAATCCCAACGCTCAATTATAAATCTTGACATATGAAAATCATATACCTTATGATTACGCACCAAAACCAAAACCCAACATATTAACTTCATCTCCAAAATTCTTATATACAGTCATTGTCATACGTATTATAAATAAAATAAAACTGAAACCATTCATTAAGTATTACGAACTGAACAAGTAACTTGCCTCGATACCAACACGTCGACGATGAAGCTGTTGCCAAGTTCCTTGCCTTCGTCTACGAGCTCCTCGTCCCTGACCAACACAATTCACGAACATCCTCGAACACGACCGCAAGGCATGGTTCTAATCGATGATCAATTATCACAACATATTGCAGTAATCGATTAACACATGTTCGATAATAATCAACAACTGATATATCCAACCAATTAAACTCAATGGTTCAACAATACCTCGATCAATATACCAAACCAAATAATCCAACTTGATAAATACGAATTCATATCCACGATACAAGCCGCAAGTTGATAATCATGATTAACAATCAATATAATCGATCAACAAATCCAAAGGTTCCACAATATCCCGAATAACATAAATCTGAACAACCCAAATCAATCAACCACGAATCCATAACCACAATACAATTCCATAATCTAATAATCATATCAGCGATCAACTCATCCCGATAACAAGGATTACATGACATACTTTATTCCGAATTCAACCTACTAGATGAATTAATAAGATTCCTCCTTGTTCATATTTGTAAATTCATAGTAAAATCTTACTACCGATGTAATCGACAATCCGAACTATCCACATAGTTCAATACCATTGATGATCATGTTCTAAGATTAACCATAACCTTTCTGGGTTCATCCTTATTGTCATGGTTCAAATTCCATCAAGAACATATGAAATCAACTACTACAATCACATAATATTGGTCTTTAATTACCAAACCCATGTTTTATAATAAAACCATTATATATCCTATCACATATTCCCCTTTGATGTGATATATAACATGAACACCAAGAACACCATGATTCCATAATCATGTTCATGACAAACAACATAATCTAAGGCATATGTCATCATATTCTCAAACATACAATTCACATAACCTCAAGAATCACAACAAAACCACCATAACCATCATCGTACGAAGAAAAACATCAACAACAATATCAAAATCCGGATCAAAGATAGGATTTTTTTCAGCATACCTCTTGAAGAAGAACCACAAAGATCAAACACTTCAAGAACCATCAAGGATTCCAAAGCTCAAGCTTCTAGTCAAATCATCAAGGTCTTAACCAATGTTTAAGGGTGTGAAATAAGCTTAGAAGTGAAGAGGGACAAAGCTTGAGAGGAAAAATCTATTTCCTCTCGTGGATAAATAAAAGACCAACCTTTGTTATACAATCTGCCCCTCATGTTACGTACGTTAACACCCATTATTAACGTACGTAAGACCTCCTAACGTACGCTACATGTCCTATATAGCGTATGTTATCAGCATCCAGAGCTCACTGCCTCATTTTATACCTTGTGTTACGCACGTAACGCCTGTGCCATAGCGTACGTAACACAGGGTTGACTTGCTACAGTAATATACCCATAACATACATAATGCTCTGCCCGTAACGTACGTGAGGCTCTATGTTGACTCGCCCGTCCACATCTGCACCAAAATTTGCCGACACCGGGCCCACTCTTCGATCACAGCTCGGACCCTGTCTGATTCTCTTCATAACGTACGTTATGTGCTCTACTTAACGTACGTTATGCTTGTACCTTAACGTACGTAAGCTCCTATGCTTAACGTACGTTACGCTTATATTTTGACAAAGTCTCTGGTCAGATGTGCTTTAACATACGTAATGCATTATACTTAACGTACGTTACACGTACCCATTTAACGTACGTAAGCTCCTTAGCTTAGCGTACATAATGGCTTCTGCACTTAGCCAATTCCAAATGTTCTTGTCCGTATCGACATACTGGATACGTATACACACATACTAAATACATATACTCGTTCCGATAAGATTCTCATACGATACACCTGATGTATGATACCTTCAATAGCAATTGTCGACCAAGTACGACAATTATACAAATACTCATACAGTATATCCGACATCGAAAGACATATCAAGCATGTAATATATTAGAATTAAAATAACCTCGATAGATATGCGGGTACAGCCATCACAATTCTCAAAACAATTCGTCCATATTGTATCAGTCCCACACCGTACAATACAACTCAGATAAAATAATGCGAAAAATTCATAGAGAAATTCTAGGATATTACATGAGTTGGCCAATTGTTTCTTACTACACCATGACATAATTCTTGGTCCAAGAAAGTGACAAGTCCCGCTTGTACTATTCCTATCCAACTTACAGCCTTCGAGATCCGAGTCATTGAAGCCTACCAAATTGAATCCTCATTTACCACAATCCTACATCGATTGTTCCTTTTACGTACTTAAGGATTCGTTTGGCTGTGTTTACATGTGACTCTTTAGGTGCAACCTGATACCGAGCACACACTCCTACAGTAAATTGGATATCGGGCCTGCTAGCTATTAGGTATATGATTGGGAGTGGACAATGATTGGGAGGTGTTCATCCTGAACTTGTTGAGCAGTTCCTTGCTACATTTCTCTTGGTTGATTAATATACCTATAGGAAGTTGTTTCACTTGCAACCATAAGAAATATCTAAGTTCTCCCATCATACTCATTTCAAATTTACTTTGCATGAGAGTAGACAACCTTTGACATAAAGCAAGGTTAGTTGAAGCATAGATAATATCATCTACGTATATTTGAACCATAAGAAGATCATCACCTTCCTGGAATTTGAAAAGGGTTTTGTCGATTGTACCTTTCTCAAATCAATTATTGATTAGATACAGTGATAAGGTTTTATACCAGCGCTTTGTTTAGCCTGTACACAAGGTCTCCCCTTCTGTGTTGGAAAACCCTGGAGGTTGTTCAGCATAGACTTCTTCGGCGAATTCTCCATTCAGAAATGGGTTTTTAACGTTCATTTGGTATAAAATAAAGTTCTTGTGAGCGGAAAATGCTAGGAATATCCTGATGGCATCTATTCGAGCTACAGTGGCAAAGGTTTCATCATAGTCGATTCCCTCTTCCTGTTTGTATCCTTGGGCTAATAGTCTATATTTGTTCCTCATACCAAGTCTATTTTTGTCCTTTTTGTTTCTGAATACCCATTTGGTTCCTGTGACTGCTTGATAGGTTGGTCTAGGAACTAGGTACCAAACATTGTTCTATTTGAAACCATTGAGCTCTTATTCCAATGAAGTGATCCAATGAGAATTATTGAGAGCCTCATTAGTCGAGAAAGGTTCAGATTGGTCTAGGAGTATAGCTAGGGTGCACATAGCAAGTCATCTAAGTTCAGCTTGGTATCTCCATATAGGGAATTGAGATTTCTCAGAATCTGTCTCTTTCTGTGCACAGAGTACAATGCCTTACGTACTCTGTATTTTTCTACGGGTGGTTGCAACGGCATATATATCTCCAGTTATTAGCTCCTGGGGGTGATCTCTCAACCACCTCCTGTTTGGTTCTAGTTTGGCATCCCGTGCTGTAACTTATTGAACTATCGCCTTAGCTTCTACAGAATCAGCTTCGCCTGCTTCTTGTTCTTACATCATCAATTCATTTCTACGTTCACAACAAGTTCTATTGGAGTTTGGGGTATTTTATCAATAGAGAGTGTCTGGATGCTCTGGGTTGGGTCTTCTATTCCTGTAGGGTCACAATAGGGTTCATCAAAAACTACGTGGATAGATTCCTCGATTATCAGCTTTCGTTTGTTAAATATCATGAATGCTTTGTTGATAGAGGAGTATTTAACAAAAATACCATCATCCGACTATTTGTAGAAGGTCTTCAATTGATCCTTCCCATTGTTGAGCACGTAACACCTGCATCCAGATATGTGTAAGTATGCAACCACTAGAGTTTGTTGTTCCATACTTCATAAGCTGTTTTGTTGTGATCCTTGTTAGTGATACAACGTTTTTGTGTATAGCATGCTGTATTTGTTACTTCTCCCCAAAAATGCTGTGACAACTTGCTTGCCGCTAACATGGTCCTTGTTGCTTCTTTCAGCGTCCTGTTCTTATGCTCGACAACACCATTTTGTTGAGAAGTTTGGGCTACTGACTATTCGTGTTGTATGCCATTGTCCGCACATTATTGCTTTATAAAGTGATTTGTGAATGATGTGCCTCTGTCGGAATGAATGGATACCATACTCAACCCTTTCTCATTTTTCAGCTTTTTCAGATGTTCCGGTAGCTTTGTGGTAGTTTCTTTCTTCTTGTTCAGGTAGATGGTCCATTCATACGTAGAAAAATCATGAACGATAACAACACATTATTGCTTACCACCTAGGATAACAGGGTCTTAAGGACCGTAGAGATCTATGTGTAGCAAATCCAAGACCCTGTGGGTGAAAAGATATGATTTGCTTTTCAATGAGGGCTTGACCTGCTTGCCTTTCTGACAAGGTCCACAAATATTGTTTTTATGAATGGGCAAGCCTCTGACCATTCTCTATCGAGCTAGCTTGTTGATAGTCTTGAAGTTGAAGTGCGACATCATTTTGTGCCATAGACAACTTTGATCTGCAATGCATTTGGCAACAAAACAAGGAATTATGGAGCTTGTGGGCTTCCAGTCAGCAATACACATGTTACCTGACCAGCTTCCTGTGAGGACGATTTGCCTGGTCTTGGTGTCCTTCACCCTATAATGATATACATAGAATTTAACTGAGAATTGTTTATCACGGAACTGGCTAATGATAAGTAAATTTTACTGTAGTCCTTCAACATAGGTTACATTGATGACTTTGGATTTTCCTACAAGCAGGGTTACTTTCCCTCGTTTTCATCCATTGGATTTATCACCGAATCATAAGTTTGGAATGTGACCTTCTAAGAATCTGACAGCTAGCTAATATCTCCTGTCATGTGGTGAGAACATCCGCTATCGAAATACCATATGTCATTCTCCTTGGTATCCTGTAACAAACAGATTAAGTAGATTTAGGCCCCCTTTGATTTTTGGGTCCTTGGTTATTAGTGCCCTTTCGGTACCCATATTTCCCTAACAGTAATTGCTTTGTTGTAGGTTACATTTGTTCTTGTTTTGCGATATTTATGTGGGCCAGGCACGTAGTCGCTGTAATCCTGATTATTATGCATGTAGAATCTGGTGTTTTGGTTCCAGTACGCGTGCCATATCGGAGGAGGAACCATTTTCTTCCACCTTAATGCTTGCCTTCTAGGTTTCCAGTTGAATTACCAGATTTATTAATGATAGAACTGTGCTGCAGCCTGCTTAAAGGATGGATACTTGGATTCCTATACCCAGTATCTAAAGGCATTGTACTGTTGATAGTATTGTGGTGCATCTTTGATACTTAGGTACAACCTTCTTTCTGACTGGCTTCTGACGCTATTGGTATGCTCAGGGAGCAAACTGTTGATGACTGGCATTGCATCTTATTGTTGGATTTTACGTGTATCTAATACAATAAATATGAGCAAGATGCAGCGAAATACATGCAGTAATTTAATTGATTTATTTAAAGTTCTTCGAATTACCTTAATTCGAAGAATATATCTGAACCCGGACCAGAAACTAATTAAATCCTCTTCCTCTTTCGACGATCCATGCACGAACAACTGGTACAAGTCGAATAGCTAGATCCGTATGAATAATGTTGATAAACAGTACAACAAATAATTCCTTGCTAGAAGGATTTGTACTCTTGATCAAAATAAACTAAGGGAAGAAGACGGAGATGGCCGAAATGAATTCCCGGACTAAAATCAATTCGGCCGAACAGTAGAGAAAGGGGTGCCGATTTTTGTCTTACAAAATTATGGTTGTGTAATTATTCTTATGACAACTCCTTGTCCAAGACCCTTTATTTATACTAAGTAAACCCTAGAGTCAAACTCTAGTATTTGCTTAGTTGCCCCTCAACTTATTGAATAAGACAATAGATATAATTTCTTATATCATATATTACTTATTATTTACTCCTCTAGTATATATAATATCTAATATTATATTTTTCTTTCCCAGTTGATATAATTAAATAATATAATATATAATATCCTATATTAAATATTACTTACTATTTAATTTCCCTAATAAAAATAATATCCAATATTATATATATTAATTAACCTTGCTTAACTTTAGTTATCGTATGTGTGACCCAAAAGGCTTGGCAAATATTTAATACCTTATTAAAAAATAAGTCATAAGCGGTCTCTAGCAAGACATTATGACTATCCAAATAGTATAAGTTTATAGTCCATTAAACAATTTAACGTTTCAAATCACTTTGTCGCGCGATATCATATTTGAACTAAGTCATGGAAATTGTCGTACTTATTATGTTCAAATGCTTTCTCAACTTTAAGTAGACTGACTGAATCAAATGACTCTTAGTTTGAGCATGGGCATGCATTTCCTTCAGTCCTACATAGCGCGAGGCCCAACAGATATATCTCTCACTAAAGAGAGGGACAAATCCCAATCTTGATTATTCATTGCCCTCTACATGACTCCCACTAATCTCGATCGCTAACTTGATGATCACCATGTTTCAGATGACATTAGATTACGTCAAGGCATAGCAGCTATCATATTGGACTCTATGATAATCTCAGGTTCAAGGATTTATTGACATACTGTTATATTGAGATTCACTTATGACATTTCCATGCAGTGCTCTAAATACGGGTCTATCCAGAATTGGTTCTCCAACCAATGCCCATAAGTTTGATCCGTACCATATGCATAATCACCCGATGATTATCAATCAAACTTATACTAGTATATTAATCACTTGAGTCTCCACTCAATGCGATTGGCCCTGGGACATTTGAATAATCTTATTATTCGTGAATAACAATTATTCGATTATTATAATATTAAAACATGCACATTATAATAATCAACGAGAAATAAATAATATCAAATAACTTTATTTAAATATGACAATTACAAATCTAGGCATATTGAATATCCTAGAGCACTATTCCCGACAATCTCCCACTTGTACTAGGACCATTCATTCATGACTTTTAGTCCTATGATCTAGCATGTTCAACATGCTTTCCTTGTGAGAGAGGCTTTGGTAAGTGTATAAGAAACATTCTCTTCCATTGCTACTTTCCATATTGTGAGAATGTGTTTGGATCTCTAATCGGTCCTTGACTCTGTAACTCGTGCAATTGCACCATTATTATCGCATTAAAGACTTATAGGACGTAAAAGGTTCCACATATCCCCTCAGCTGCATCCGATGCTACAAGGTACTCAGCTTGAGTTATAGAATCTATGAGCGTGCTTACTTGGAACATTTCCAACTCACATCATCTCCACACAAAGCCATCTGCGATCTTAAATCGTCTCTATCGATTTTGAAACTTTCATCGGTGTAACCATTTATAGCAAGCTCGTTTCTCACGCCTTCATAAATTAGGAACGCATCCTTAGATCTTTTTAAGTACTTTAGGATGGTTTTCACTGCTCTCCAGTGACTTTCATTTGGATTTGATTGGTATCGACTTGTCATGTTAAGGGCAAACGATACAACTGGTCGTGTACAAGGTACTTTGACTCAAACCAATGATTCCCTTTGATCTGTCTCCATAGATTTTTATCCCAAGAATGTAAGCAACTTCTCCTAAGTCTTTCATTGAGAAACAACTTCTCAACCAAGTCTTGACTGTCTGCAAGGTGGATGTGTCAATTCCAATGAGTAATATGTCATATACATATAAGACTAAGAAAATAACTATGCTCCCACTAACCTTTTTGTACATACATGGTTCATCTTCACTTTGAATAAACCCAAACTCTTTGACAGTTTCATCAAAATGAAGATTCCAGCTCCGAGAAGCCTGCTTCAACCCATAAATGGATCTTTGAAGCTTGAAAATCTTTTTAGAATTCTCTGGATGAACAAAATCCTCAAGTGTGCCATGTACACATCCCCGAGTAAGTTTCAATTAAGAAACGCTGTTTTGACATCCATTTGCCATATTTCATAATCATAGTATGCGGGAATGGCAAATAAAATTCTAATTGATTTAAGCATGACTACTGGCGAAAAAGTCTCATCATAATCAACACCATGAATCTGTCTATAAGCTTTTGCCACTAATCTAGCTTTATAGGCTTGCAGATTATCGTCTATGTCTTTCTTCTTTTTGAAGACCCATTTTTACCTAATGGTTTTAACACCCTCAGGTAGATATATCAAGTTCCAAACTTGATTGTCATACATTGACTGCATCTCTGGCTTCATGGCTTCTAGCCATTCCTTAGACTCTAGTCCTGAAACAAATTCTGTATAGGTACTAGGCTCATCATCTATGAACGATGCGTCATCATCCTCTGTTACGTGATACCCATATCTCTCAGGTTTCATGTCGTATCCTATCAGATCTGCGACGGACTTGTGTACTTTGAACTGCTCTTCAACTGATTGTTGAAGCAATGTCTTCTTGTGGTTCTCGAGTTTCCTCGAGAATTACTCTTATCCCACTGTCTCTTTTGGAAATAAATTCCCTTTCTTAGAAGACAGCATTTCGAGCAACAAACACTTTGTTCTCTGCTGGAATATAAATGTAGTATCCTTTAGTTTCCTTAGGATATCCCATAAATAAACATCTTTCAGATATGGATTCCATTTTGTCAAACACTTGGCGCCTTACGAATGCTTCGCAACCCCAGATCTTTAGAAAAGACAAGTTTGGTCTTTTACCAGTCCATTGCTCAAATGGTGTCTTTAGATGGAACACGTTTAAGGGTGAATGCAGCTGTTTCTAAGGCGTGGCCCCAAAGTGATAATGGAAGCTCCGTTCGACTCATCATGGACTGAACCATATCTAGTAAAGTTCGATTCCTCCACAACTTCTACGATAATCATCGAATTATTGGCTCAAGTATTTGCCACATCGATCCGATCGAAGGGCTTTAATTATCTTGCCAAGTTGATTCTGTACTTCGCTCTGGAATATTTTAAACATTTCAAAAGATTCATATTTATGCTTCATAAGATAAACATATCCATATCAGCTAGAATCATCGATAAATGTGATGAAGTATTGGTATCCGCCTCTGGCATGAGTGCTCAGAGGTCCGCATACATCAGTATGTACTAGGCCTAATATATCGCTAGCCATTTTTCCATGACTGGTGAAAGGATTCTTCGTCATCTTGCCCAATAAACAAGATTCACATGTCCCATATGATTTATAGTCAAAAGATTCTAAAAGTCCATCATTATGGAGTTTAGAAATGTGTTTCTCGTTTATGTGACCAAGTTGACAGTGCCATAAGTAAGTCGGATTAGAATCATAGAGCTTAGGTTTCTTGGATGTAATGTTATCGACTTCCAAAGTGTTGGACTCATTTAGATCAATATTGTAAAGGCCAGTATATAACATTGCAGTACTATAAAGCAAGTCATCAAAGAAAATACGAATAATATTATTCTTAATAAGAAAACTGTAACCTTCACAATCTAATGTAGAAACTGAAATAATATTCCTATTCATAGTAGGAACACAATAGAAATTGTTCAAAACGAACAAAATCCCATTGGATAAAACTAGATCATAAGTTCCTACGGCTAATGCAGCAACTCTTGCTCCACTGCTGACTCTTATATCCAGTTCCCCTTTATTCAGCTCTCTACTGCTTGTCAACTCCTTCACATTTGTAAAAATATGAGATCCACATCCAGTATCCAATACCCAGGAGTTAGAACTAGATAAGTTAACTTCCATAAAAAATATACCTGTGGCAGTCTCACTATCCTTGGTATGCTTTATCTCTTTCAAGTAAACCTTGCAATTTGTTTTCCAGTGTCCTGGTTTATCGCAATGATGGCAATTTCCATCTTTGGGAGCTTTGCCCTGAAAACCAGATTAGTAGGGTCTTTAGATTTGGCAACCTTTGCCTTACCTTTGCCCTTGCCTTTGTTCTTGAAGGACTTCACTTTGCTGACCATCATCACGTGGCTTGGTTTCTTCTTAATATTTTGCTCAGTCATTTTAAGCATCCCATTCAGCTCAGCAATGGACTTCTCCATCTCATCATATTATAGTTCACAATGAACTGACCGAAGCTATCGAGTAATGATTTTAGGATCATATCTGTGGAGTGTTCCTTAGAAAGTGGAAAACTGAGCCTATCAAGATGATCAATATATCCTTTCATATTGAGTACACGAGCGCTGGCAAATGTCCCCTCAACCATTTTGCAAGCATACAAGGATTGATAGGTGTCATACTTGTCTTGCCTAGCATGCTTCGATAAAGTTTCCTTGAGGTGATCATTAAGCTCATAAGCTTCCATTTCTTCCAGATTCTTCTGAAGTTCTGGACAAATGGCAGCCAGCATAAGACAACTGACATCAATGAAATTATCATAATGTTTCTTCCATTTGTCTCTTGTTGCTTTGTTTGCATTGTCAGCAGGGTCATCGGGAATTTCTTCCTCAATGACGTACAACTTTCTTTCTTGCTTGAGAACTATTATCAAGCTGTGGATCCAATCCAGATAGTTGCTGCCGCTTTCTTTGAGCTTGTCCTTTTCAAGGACGGATCGCAGTGAAATGGTGCACGTGTTGTTGGATGCCAATCTATTATCTACAAAATTCAATATGCAAAGTATTTAGTCACATTATTTTATTTCTCGAAAAATACTCCCACTAAAACAAGGTACCCTCAATTTTACAACATTTGTAATTTTAGTTGGCTAAGACCCCATTTTGCACAGTTCTAAACTCAACTTTGCCATAACGCCTAGAATTGAGCTACTTTAGGTGGATAACTCTTTATCCATTACATCATATGTAACTCTTAGATTATATTTATGGGATTTGGCATCTTATGCCCAAGAATGTTATAATCCCATCTTATGCCTTAAGGTTCAAAACTATTTTGAATTCTTAGTTCATTAAAATATATAGGCATCACAATTACCCATTCTACCTTACTATGATAATCCGAGCACCCAGCTTTGGCATGACCTGCTGAAGATGATTTAAGTCTTGATAGATGTTTTAATTAAACAACATTAAGAAATTTTAAAGAAGGGTTTTATCCTATATTGTTAGGAATATGCCCTCGAATGCCACTCAGAGGAAGAGAGAGTGAGAGTATTGTATTGTTACTATGAATAATAAATAAGATATTTATTATTTTTATATTATTGTATATCATAGGCATTGTGATTTGGTTTATAAAATAATAGTCCTTGCATTTGGGAGCAAAAATTCCACTCCTTATGGAGATTAGGAGATAGACACTAGAAGTGTTTAGGTCTCGAATGCTTAACTGGTTCGCAAGTCGATAAAACTTAACTGGCCAGTAAGTTTAGACAAAACTTGTATAACGTGTACTTGACATATGGAGTGCCTGTCTTCTCTAAGGGTTAGTGGGAGCACACGTTATAGGTATGCTAATGGGATTAGAATACTCGAACACGACTCACCTCGATTCGGTCACATGGATATCACTCTGGGATTGTCAATGACTGAATCGAAAGGTTGTGATAGGTGTACGTGGACCTTTGACTTGAGGTTTCAGTAGGAGATGTACTTGTGACATTAAGTTAGGGCTTGTTTACTTTTTACTTAATCAGCTTAATGCTTAATCAGCTTAATCGATCAGCTATATTTTGCTGTTTACTTTCAACTTAATGATCTTAATAATGTCTTTTTCATTAAGCAACTTTTGGGGTGTCCTTACCATTAAGCCAGAAATACTTCCCCAATATACCAAAATTACCCTCTCTAATAATAAAATAATTGAGTATATATAGTATAAATCTAAAATATATATTAATATTATATATTTAAAATTCATAAAAATCTATTTATTGATAAAAAAATTAATATAATTACATATATTAAAATATAACTTAATATATTTATAAAAATATTGTCTGATTATTTAAATATACCTGAAAATTATAATATAATTTATGAATATATATATATATATATATATTATAATATAAATTAAATATATATTATGTTATATTATATAAATTGATTTTTTTTATATTGACTATTAAAAAAATTAATATAACTATATATATTAAAATATAACTTAATATATTTATAAAAATACTGTCGATTATTTACATATACCTAAAAATTATAATATGATTTATGAATATACATATTATAATATAAATTAAAATATATATTATGTTATATTATATAAATTGATTTTTTTTATATTGACTATTAAAAAAAATTAATATAACTATATATTAAAATATAACTTAATATATTTATAAAACTATTGTCTAATTATTTAAATATATCTGAAAATTATATAATTTATGAATATATATTATAATATAAATTAAAATATATATTAAGTTATATTATTTAAATTGATTTTTTATATTGACTATTAAAAAAATTAATATAACTATATATATTAAAATATAACTTAATGTATTTATATAAATATTTTCCGATTATTTAAATATACCTAAAAATTATAATATGATTTATGCATATATATTATAATATAAATTAAAATATATATTATGCTATATTATTTAAATTGATTTTTTTATATTGACTATTAATAAATTAATATAACTATATATATATTAAAATATAACTTAATATATTTATAAAATATTATCTGATTATTTAAATATACCTGAAAATTATAATATGATTTATGAATATATATTATAATATAAATTAAAATAAATATTATGTCATATAATTTAAATTGATTATATAAACTAAAATGCTCAATCCGTCCTTTATCAAAAAGGACTTAATTCATATTGAGGGGTAAAATGGTCATTTCTGTCATTCAGATAGTTCATTCAGAAAAGAAAGAAACAACAAGATATTTTTTCAAATCAGACAGATTAATTCACTCAAACAGCTTAATTCATTCACGTATTAATGGAAAAAAAGCAAACAGCCCCTTAGTCATTAGAGTAGTTCGATCCAATCACCAGTTGGTGGGGTCAACCTCGAAACGCAACCTAGTGGGCAAGTAGCAGTCTGTACTGAATACCAAGAAAGAATTCCTTCTCCTGAAGTGAGCAGGTAAATGACCTATGCGGTTGACAAATGAGATCGTAAATCTTTTGTCAAAGCAGTTAGAGCTAGTTGTATTTGATACACAAGAGCTCGGTGATCTAGGTTTGCATTGATAAAGTGCATAGAGTCAAGTTACAGTAGGGTTTGACTTTACCGTGACTCTAATACTTGACCGGGACATATGATTAAAGGGTTTATACGTATACGGTATTCACGACATAATGGTTTTGGAATGATCCTGTCATTCGTTCTCAGTTAGGTTACAGTGTGGGCATGAGACTGGCTAAGTGGTGCTAACACTCATTGGATCCTCCCAATGCTAACTGAGATGAACCTAAAGAGTCGCGGCACAGGAATTGACGATGGATTATATTTAGCATATTCTCTCTTGGTTAATATTGGACATTGGATGTCTAATTTAATTTATTGGATAAATTAAATTGGTCTCGTGAATTAAATAAATTACTGGTTAATTAATTTATTCATATAATTTCTTAAAGCAATTATTTTTGATATAATTAATTAATTGGTTTAACTAATTGTAATAATTTTGAAATGTACCAAGATTTATCTATCGGACTAGATACACGAGGGTCCGTTTCACGGACCGAAATGGACCAACTCTATAAATATTCATCATGGACGCCCCCCACCTATCACCACTGTTGGTGATTGATCTTTTTTGTCTTCATGCATTTTTGATATTTGGTGGGGTTTAGATTAGATATAATGTTTTAAGCTCTTGATGAATAATTGAGGTGTGTGATTTGTGTATTAAAATCGACACCATATTTTATTCCTTGAGGTGTGAAGGATAAGCCATGAGTTTACAAGAGTTGGAGAGAGTTCATTTTATTTTTCTTCATCATTTCTAAGAGAAAAAGTGAAGAGAAGAAATGAGTGAAAAATAGTTTACATCACTTAGAGTGTTTGTAAAATTATAAATAAGCTTAATATATATTTTCTTCTAGCCGTGTTCTAAGAGAACAAGAAAATATAAAATATTTTTCGATCAACTTATAACGCGTGATACGTAGAAGCATGGTGATTTTGGTGCTCAGGAATTTCCAAAAGCTCGTTTGATTGGATTCGTGTTGTGCTCGGAATCAAGGAGATATTATCAAAGGTATACGAGGGTATGATATCTAAATTTTAGCTTCGTCTATTTATATTCGTTTATACGATGCTTGATCGGTCCGTTTTGGGGGTTTGGTTTTATCCGGCTGTACCAGTATATTTTCCGATGCGTACCTCATTTTTAATCACCGAAACCCAACAGTGGTATCGGAGCGTGGTCTTGCGATCGTATATCCGATATTAGCATTTGGAATGCTTGGTTATTTATTTATGATTTGGAATCATAATTATTTTAACTGTTAATGTTTAATTGTTCATCTAAAATCTATTTCTCATGATTTTATGTTATAATATAAATCTATTTTTCCTTTGAAAAACTGATTTAAATGTGTAATATAAAAATTAAAAAAATATTATTATTGGATTCGGGACGAAAGAACGAGACGGATCGCTTGCAGTGAAGTCTGCCGAGAGAGCGGCAAAGACTGGTCAAGCTACTGGTCAAGCGGCCACGGCCGTGTGCTTGGCCCGACCTTGTGTTTTCCGACTCCATTTTTATATTTCGTTCGGTAAATTAATTTTCCGCAAATTAAATTGGATTTCATTTGACTAAAATATAATTATGGTATTTTTATTTTTAAAGAAATTAATTTAATGAAATATTTATTTTATCCGGAACAAATTAAAATTAACAATTACGTGAATTAATTAGATTAATTCTAATTGTTAGATTAATTTTTATTGATTAGATCAATATTTAAATTAATCATATTACCATTTATTTAATGTGATTGTTGCATTAATTTTGAATGGGGATGTAGTTCATGGACTTAGTTTTGAATCGTTTGTTTTGTTCGATTGGGTTGTAAAGACCGTTTTGAGCCTATTTATTTTACTAGAAAATTTGTATAGGATGCAATTTTTCAAATGTAAAAATTTATATGTAATGACGAAGACCGGACGAAGATCTGCTCGAGAAGACGATGATTCAAGAGCGAAGACATGTAATTAGATTATGATGTTTTTATTCTAGGAATGGTCCATGAACTGCATGACAAACAAACAAACCGACAAACCGCGCTTATAAACTGATTAATGTGCAAAGTGTAACATATAATCTAGTTGATACTTCTACTTATAAACACTAAGTTATAAAGGTTACGAGGTTTCCTACCCTCCGTCAAACTCATGGAAAATTGAAATCTAAACCGGAATATTATTCTTCCGAGCATATCGGGGTAATATTTTTGGGGAAGATTGATAAATTCCAAGTGTGCATTAGATGCCTTTGGTTGTGAAAGATCAAACCAATAGAAACCGTACGGGTTGCTGGATAAGATTCAATTGTCAGGCTAATAGGATTTGACAGTTTAAATTAGATAGTTCAGCGAGCCATAGAAACCGAATGGGTCACGGGCAAGTGAACTAGGGGTAAAAGAAGATCGAATCATCCATTAGATGGGTTGGTGTTAGACACCACTTTATAAATAATGATAGAATAGAAACCGGATGGGTTGCCCTCTATTAAACTTTGTAAAGAACTCGATCACCACTATTGTAACACCACAAAACTAGGCGGCTATTACAGTGCCGTGGACCCCCAACTGGGACCAACCAGGCGAATGAGAGTTAATGAAATTAACAACGTAAATGTAGTACCGAACCACATCATATTACCAAGTACTCCGATGAGGAGTCTAAGTATATTACACCCAGGAAGAATACTGAATACATGTATATTTTATGTGAAGATAAAATATACAACATTAAATGAAAATGAATATCCAAACGAAAATCTGTAGCGGAAATAAAGATGAAAAGACATGAATGACTAAAACGGACCGGGGCCCCCTACTAGTATCACTGGGACTCCTCGCCGTCAACGTTCTCTTCCCGTGCCTTAGCCTTGCCATGACCTGAAAACAATATCCCCCAACGGGGTCAGTTACACAGAACAACAATCCTCAAGAGTTGAATAAACACAAACATGATATAACTTAATTATGAAATGAAGCTGAAGAGAGGCATCATAGTACAACCCTAATGGAATGTGCACGTGCACAAGACGGATGTCCGGACACACCCCCCATTGTACCTAATTAGTCTCACGGAGGTACATTACAGTGTACACAGTCCAATGTGTCGGTGAACCCAACACATGACCATGATGTGCCTGACTAAAAATTCCACACATCCACACCTGGCCACGCAATATGAACCGAGAAGGTCATATGAACAAGAATGACCATGAAGAATAATAATGAATAACAATCCGACAAAGCCAAGAATGACTCACCGAGATGAAATGATAGTGAAACGAATGATAGCTCAATGAAATGATTAGAACCGTCATTCCTCGTGAATGAAGTGATTAATTGATAATTACACGTCTCAATACGGTTAATACATTATGAATGAATTATGATTATGAATGAACAACAACGAAAGGAATGAAAATCCTTTTAACTGAGTAAGAATTAACTTACACAACCGGTGAAGAATGTCCTTCCTCGAACAATGTCCAAAAAGGGAAGTCGGTCGCTCGAATAACCTTGAATGACAATTACCAACAATGCTCAATATACGAATCAAACACGATTATAACCTACTCAAACGTCGATACAACAATATTCAAACTCGTTGAGGCATTCTAACGAACACTTAGGAAACACACAACCTTTGAAAATATCCAATCCCGAACATATCGAAACCAACACCAAAATGAGTATTTCAAACCATCAAAACACTTCAATGATATCAATAATCCCATAGGAATCCACAATTCGAGTTAACGACAACATCTAATCGAAAACCCCCAAAATATCAAAGTCGACCCCAAAGTGTTCTTGAATCAAACCTCAACAATTCATTATACACTGAATAATCCATGGGAAAACATTTATCCAAGGTATATAATCCATATCTAACATATTCCAATAACAATCCAAGCTTACATGAAGAAATCGGAAGGAAAAACCCAAAATCCGAAATTCTAGATGCAAGAAGATTATTACCTTGATTAGATGTGATGGGGATGATGAAATGATGATTAATCCGAATGATAAGCTTGAAGGTGATGATTGATGATTGCACCTCGAAGAATACTCTCCAAAACGCCCGGAATCGTCCAAAATCGCCGAAGCAGTGAAGAGAAATGACAAATGACGAAGAAAGGACTGGACTGTCCTATATATAGCAAGTCCCAGTTAGCGTGCGCTAGCTCCTGTGCGTAGCGTGCGCTAACGGGTGCACTGGGTAGTCCAATACCCTCTGCTCGCAATGGTAGCGTGCCCTACAGCCATTTAATTAGCGTGCGTTAACACAAATGGTTAGCATGCGCTAACGAATTATCTGATGCCCAGTACTGGAGTCCAGAACCTCCTATTCTCTTATCTGATCGCGGTAGCGCGCGCTACACACAAGCTTCAGCGTGCACTACTTACACCGATTAGCGTACGCTAATCTACTCGTAGCGTGCGCTAGGCATTTATCCAATGCAGTCCAGTAGCTACTGGACTCTACCTGATCCGTCCTTAGCGCGCACTACAGCGGCTGCATAACGTGCACTACTCCGACCTACTAGCGCGCACTACTTACCATTCGTAGCGTGTGCTACTTATAACCCAACTGCAGTCCAGTACCTTCTGGACTGCCTGCTTGAAACATACTAGCGTGCGCTAGTGTTGAGAGGTGGCGTGCGCTACCCGTACTCAATTAGCGCATGCTAAAGAGAGTACGTAGCGTGCGCTACTCCTCACACCCAGCACACTATGAAAATGACAACGATGACAAACACGGTACGATTCTCCAACTAGATTGATGATGAATGACGATTGATACACGATACAATTACTCTGAACAATGAATACAATGATTGAATATGAGTGACAAATAATCATTAATGAGTGAAAATTACTGAGTGACAATTACTGAACGATAAATATTGAGTGATAATGACTGAATTACAACCGGGTATTACATACACCCCCCTTAAAAGAGTTTCGTCCCCGAAACTACGGGTCAAACAACTCGGGATAACTCTCCTGCATACTATCCTCGGTTTCCCAAGTAGCCTCTTCGACTCCGTGTCCAGAACACTGAATTTTAACCAAAGGAATCGTCTTGTTCCTCAACTGTTTGATTCGCCGCTCTAAGATTCGTATAGGATGCTCCTCATATGAATGATCATCGGCGATTTCGATTTCGTCGAACTGAAGTATGTGACTCGGGTCGGAAACATACTTCCGTAACTGAGATACGTGAAACACATTATTAATTTGTCTCAACGCCGGAGGTAAGGCCAATCGATAAGATAACTCGCCTACTCGATCCAAAATCTCAAACGGTCCAATGAATCTCGGACTCAACTTCCCCGTCTTCCCAAAACGGAAGATACCACGACTCGGGGATACCTTGACCAAAACATGGTCACTTGTCTCGAACTCTAATGGTCGACGACGATTATCTGCATAATATTTTTGTCAACTCTGAGCGGTCAACAAACGACTCCTGATCAAAGCTACCTTCTCACGGGCGGCTATAAGCATATCGGGCTCGGTGCCGATTGATTCTGATAAGTCATCCCAACATAAAGGAGATCGACAACAACGACCATACATGGCCTCGTAAGGTGCCATCTTAATCGAAGCATGCCAATTATTATTGTACGTGAACTCAATCAACGGTAGTTGGGCTTCCCAATCATCTTTCCAATCGATAACACATGCCCTCAACATGTCCTTTAAAGTCTGAATAGTCCTCTCTGATTGTCCGTCGGACTGAGGATGAAAAGTTGTACTGAGATTAAGCTGAGTTCCCATAGCACGATGAACTGATTTCCAAAAATGAGACACGAATCGTCCGTCACGATCGGAAATGATACTTTTAGGAGTACCGTGTAGTCTCACTATCTCTTTGATAAACAACTGGGCAAGTCTCTCGGGACCCCACGTATCCTTAATCTCAAGGAAATGAGCTGATTTAGTTAAGCGGTCCACAATTACCCATATTGTATTCATGCCACGACGACTCGTCGGCAAACTCGTGATGAAGTCCATTAAAATATCTTCCCACATCCACTCTAGAATAGGGAGAGGTTTCAGCATACCCACCGGTCGCTGATGTTCTATCTTGACTTGCTGACAGGTCAAACATCACGAAACAAATTCCGCGACTTCTCGCTTCATATTACTCCACCAGTTATTTTGTTTCAAGTCTTTATACATCTTGTTAGACCCCGGATGAACGGAATAAGGGATAGCATGAGCTTCTCTCAAAATCGAGTTTTTCAACTCGTCATTCGCTGGTACGCACAACCGATCCTTAAATCGCAAAAGTCCATCCTCGTGGACCACAAACTCGGGGGCTTTCCCCCGAGTCACATCCTCTCGAATGCGTAACAAAAATGGGTCAGAACCCTGATTCTCCGTGATCGCCCCCTCGAGTGGCGCTGAAATATCTAACGTACAAAGTTTCCCTTGTACTCGTTGTAACCAGACCTCGATCTCGGGTCTCGGAAATTCCGGCTTAAGTTCCTTCTGAACTGTTAATCGAGCAAGCATCTGCTCTTGAACAGACTTACGACTCAAGGCGTCGGCGACAACGTTCGCCTTGCCCGGGTGGTAAAGTATCTCAATATCATAATCTTTGATTAGTTCCAAACCACCGTCTCTGTTGCATATTTAACTCCTTCTGAGTAAATATATACTTTAAACTCTTATGATCGGTGAATATCTGACAGGTAACGCAATAAAGATAATGACGCCAAATCTTCAATGCGAAAATCACGGCTGCTAGCTCCAGGTCATGGGTCGGATAATTAACCTCGTAAGGTCTCAATTACCGCGAAGCATAAGCAATAACTCTACTGTTCTGCATTAGTACACATCCGAGACCCTGTCCGGACGCATCACTATAAACCGCAAATCCTTCCGTCCCTTGCGGTAAAGAAAGGACAGATGCTGAAGTTAACCGGCTCTTGAGTTCCTCAAAACTCTGTTGACACGTGTCGGACCACGTGTATTTCTTATCCTTCCGTAAAAGGTTCATCATGGGTTGAGCAATTTTAGAAAATCCCTCCACAAATCGGCGATAATAACTCGCTAATCCGAGGAAACTTCGGATTTCCTTAACATTCTTTGTAGGTAGCCAGTCTCGGATAGCCTCCGTCTTTTGAGGGTCGACACGAACTCCGTCTGATGAAATTACATGTCCGAGAAACATCACTTCGGACATCCAGAACTCACATTTGGAAAACTTTCCAAAAAGTTGCTCTCGTCTCAAAACGTCTAGCACCTGATGAAGGTGAAACTCGTGTTTCTCCTGGTCACGAGAATAAATTAAAATGTCATCAATAAAGACAACCACGAACTGATCCAAATAGTCAATGAAAACCCGATTCATTAACTCCATGAATACCGCAGGTGCATTAGTCAACCCAAACGGCATAACCACAAACTCATAATGACCGTAGCGTGTTCGGAATGCCGTCCTTGCGATATTCGACTCTCGAATTCGCAACTGATGATATCCAGATCTTAAGTCGATCTTGGAAAATACTGAAGCTCCCTGAAGTTGATCCAAAATATCATCGATACGTGGTAGAGGATATTTATTCTTGATCATCACCCGGTTCAATTCCCGGTAATCAATACACAAGCGGAACGAACCATCCTTCTTCTTAACAAATAACACAGGTTCTCCCCACGGGGACGCACTCGGTCGAATATAACCCTTCTCGATCAAATCCTCGAATTGATTCTTCAACTCCTGCATTTCGGTTGGGGCCATCCGGTACGGTGCCTTCGATATTGGGGACGTACCGGGCTCCAACTCAATCGTGAATTACACATCTCTCTATGGAGGCAAACCAGGTAACTCGTCTGGAAATACATCGGCATATTCTCTCACCACAGGAATATTCGTCAACATTACTGATGGTTTCTTGGTCTTGGTCATATATCACCAATAACCGACACACCCCTGATTGAGTAATCTCACTGCTTTCATCAAGTTAATGACTCTCCCAGAACAGCTGGGATTACCTCCCTGAAATATACATTCGACCCCATCGTCTGAAATGATAGTGACCATACGCTTATCGACACTAATAACGGCATCGTGACGATCCATCCAATCAATACCCAGAATGACGTCGTCTCTCGGTAAATCTACCACGATTAGGTCGGCTAACCAATCACGACCATGAAGCTGAATCGGATAATCCTTAATCTCATGATTCCCGATAATTCTTCTACCATCAGGTAGACCAATGACATAAGGCTCACAACTAGCAGCACTACCCAAACGTAGTCTACTCAAACATGACTCGGAAATGAATGAATGTGATGCACCAGTATCAAAAATGGTACACATAGGTTGAGATAGAATATCAAGTGTACCTGAGATCATCCGGGCCTCTGGATCGTCGGTCTTCTTCATCTTATAAATCCGGGGCTTGCCGGCCCCCAAACCGGATGCTCCCGTCTGATAGCTCTTGGCTCCATCTTTATTAGCTCATGTCGTCTTGAACGACGCGGACTGAGTGGCCTGATTCTACACTGCTGAATGTCTCGGGGTCTGAGATGACGCCGGAGTAGGTTTAGAGTCTCTTCGGCAAAAATGGGCCCTATGCCCAGCAATCCCACAGTTATGGCATGTGAAAGTCTGCCTCGGACACTTGGTGCTGAAATGACCCTGTTCTTCACATTTGAAATAGGGGATGGCCAAACTGGCCGCTCGTCACTGATATTCCATGGGTCTAGGCGCCAAAGGGGGTCGCTTAGAAAAAGTAGAGCCCGCATGTGGTTTCTTGAAAGTGGCCTGACTGCCGTCAGACTGATTACGATTCTTAGACTTCTTGCCAGCAGATGAAGGTTGTTGCTTGGCAATTTCCTTAGCAGTAAGATCATAAGTAAGAGCTTTCTCAATGATTTCGGCCAGGGTGGTGCAATTGTGATTAAGCAACTGCATCCGCATACGAGGCTTCAACCTCTTGCTGAAATATTTGATCTTGTCCACGTCGGAGTGAATAATGGACGAGGCGAATGGAAGTAGCTCCTGAAATTTCTCGGCGATGGCGAGAACATCATCGTCCGCTGAGAGGTCGGGAGTGAGTAATTATGACAACTTGGCTTCCCCGAGTGGGGTCGGATAATACCGCTCCATCATGATAGTCCTAAATTGATCCCATGTACAAGATCCGTCGGTCGGCTTCAACGATAACCACCATGAATGTGCGCCCTTACCAAGATCATAAGCCGCAACTGAAACTTTGTGTCCCTCAGGACAGTCCACCATAGCAAACAGTTTCTCGAAATGTTCAAGACAGTAAATGATATCCGCCGGCTCAGATGAGCCCTCAAAGGTAGGTGGTCTCTGGCGAGAGATGTCGCCAATGATACTGCTCACATCCCTCTCTTGCCTCAGAGGTGGCGGCGGAGGAGCCTGTTGATTTTGAGTAGTTGTGTTATGCATTGTCTCTATTAGTTGTACCATCTGAGTCATTTGGGCCATCATGCCCTGCATAAAAGCGAGTGGATCAACCCGAACACCTTCTGACTGAGCTGTGTCCCGGGTACGACTCCCCGATACGTCCAGGTGAAAGAGTGGCAGCGTCACTGGTCGATGAGTTAGCATTATTCCTGGCATGAGCACGTGTATTCACATGAGCTCTCGGGTTTCGGCCCGCACCACGGCCCCTTCCCCCGTGTCCTCTGCCAGCTCTTTCCATACTGAAGTGGAAAGTCATATGATTATTATATATCTCGCATGAATATCACATTATGATTATATTATGAAATGATGAGAATGAGCATACGCGCTCAAACACAATGATTACATGAATGATCAACTGAAGTGACGTGATTATCTGATGAAATTCTTGAAATGAATATCTTGAACAAGTTAATAAGATTAATGATATGATCCTCAAGATCAACAACTGAACAATGAAATGAACTGAGTGATTAATGAATTAACATGATCGACTTGATCAAAAATGAAAATGATGAAAGAGGATTGTTGACTGTTGAATGATGAATGAGTGATTCTATTGCCAGAAATTATACCATGGCGTCAGAAATCTTACTGTTCTTTGGTCTGAGGGGCTCGGCTCTTGCACATGACACACGTGATGCGAAAGTCCAATGATACTAGTCTGATGAATGATGATTTCAAATGAGACATGACTCAGAAGGTAGCATTCAAAACCACGCTCCGATACCAACTCTATAACACCCCAAAACTAGGCGGCTATTATAGTGTCGTGGACCCCCAACTGGGACCCACCAGGCGAATGAGAGTTAATGAAATTAACAACGTAAATGTAGTACCGAACCACATCATATTACCAAGTACTCCGATGAGGAGTCTAAGTATAATACACCCAGGAAGAATACTGAATACATGTATATTTTATGTGAAGATAAAATATACAACATTAAATGAAAATGAATATCCAAACGGAAATCTGCAACGGAAATAAAGATGAAAAGACATGAATGACTGAAACGGACTGGGCCCCCTACTAGTATCACTGGGACTCCTCTCCGTCAACGTTCTGTTCCCGTGCCTTAGCCTTGCCATGACCTGAAAACAATATCCCCCAATGAGGTCAGTTACACAGAACAACAATCCTCAAGAGTTGAATAAACACAAACATGATATAACTTAATTATGAAATGAAGATGAAGAGAGGCATCATAGTACACCCCTAATGGAATGTGCACGTGCACAAGACGGATGTCCGGACATACCCGCCATTGTACCTAATTAGTCTCACGGAGGTACATTACCGTGTGCACAGTCCAATGTGTCGGTGAACCCAACACATGACCATCACGTGCCCGACTAAAAATCCCACACATTCACACCCGGCCGCACAATATGAACCAAGAAGGTCATATGAACAAGAATGACCATGAAGAATAATAATGAATAACAATCCGACAAAGTCAAGAATGACTCACCGAGATGAAATGATAGTGAAACGAATGATAGCTCAATGAAATGATTGGAACCGTCGTTCCTCGTGAATGAAGTGATTAATTGATAATTACAAGTCTCAATATGGTTAATACATTATGAATGAATTATGATTATGAATCAACAACAACGAAAGGAATGAAAATCCTTTTAACCGAGTAAGAATTAACTTACACAACCAGTGAAGAATGTCCTTCCTCGAATAATGTCCAAAAAGGGATGTCGGTCGCTCGAATAACCTTGAATGACAATTACCAACAATGCTCAATATACGAATCAAACACGACTATAACCGACTCAAACGTCGATACAACAATATCCAAACTCATTGAGGCATTCTAGTGAACACTTAGTAAACACACAACTTTTGAAAATATCCAATCCCGAATATCGAAACCAACACCAAAATGAGTATTTCAAACCATCAAAACACTTCAATGATATCAATAATCCCATAGGAATCCCCAATTCGAGTTAACGACAACATCTAATCGAAAACCCCCAAAATATCAAAGTCGACCCCACAGTGTTCTTGAATCAAACCTCAAAAATTCATGAAATCCGAAATATACACTGAATAATCCATGGGAAAACATTTATCCAAGGTAGATAATCCATATCTAACATATTCCAATAACAATCCAAGCTTACATGAAGAAATCGGAAGGAAAAACCCAAAATCCGAAATTCTAGATGCAAGAAGATTATTACCTTGATTAGATGTGATGGGGATGATAAAATGATGATTAATCCGAATGATAAGCTTGAAGGTGATGATTGATGATTGCACCTCAAAGAATACTCTCCAAAACGCCCGGAATCGTCCAAAATCGCCGAAGGAATGAAGAGAAATGACAAATGACGAAGAAAGGACTGGACTTTACTATATATAGCAAGTCCCAGTTAGCGTGCGCTAGCTCCTGTGCATAGCGTGCGCTAACGGGTGCACTGGGTAGTCCAATACCCTCTGCTCGCAATGGTAGCATGCGCTACGTACCTTTTATAGCGTGCGCTACAACCATTTAATTAGCATGTGTTAACACAAATGGTTAGCGTGCACTAACGAATTATCTGATGCCCAGTACTGGAGTCCAGAACCTCCTGTTCTCTGATCTTATCGCGGTAGCGCGCGCTAAACACAAGCTTCGGCGTGCGCTACTTACACCGATTAGCGTATGCTAATCTACTCGTAGCGTGTGCTAGGCATTTATCCAATGCAGTCCAGTAGCCACTGGACTCTGCCCGATCCATCCTTAGCGCGTGCTACACCGGCTGCATAGCGTGCGCTACTCCGACCTACTAGCGCGCGCTACTTACCATAAGTAGCGTGCGCTACTTATAACCCAACTGCATTCCAGTACCTTCTGGACTGCCTGCTTGAAACATACTAGCGTGCGCTACTGTTGAGAGGTGGTGTGTGCTACCCGTACTCATATAGCGCATGCTAAAGAGAGTACGTAGCGTGCGCTACTCCTCACACACAGCACACTATGAAAATGACAACGATGACAAACACGGTACGATTCTCCAACTAGATTGATGATGAATGACGATTGATACACAATACAATTACTCTGAACAATGAATACAATGATTGAATATGCGTGACAAATGATCATTAATGAGTGAAAATTACTGAGTGACAATTACTGAACAATAAATATTGAGTGATAATGACTGAATTACAACTGGGTATTACAACTATGAAGTCAACGGTGACTTCCAGATTTCACATGGGAGTGTGTAAATACCGATAAAATAGTGGGAGTCGAGTTATGAATAAATAAGGTCCTTAAATTCTTTACTCGGATCATAATTGAACAATCACTAACGAATCTTAAACTATTCTCTGCAGTTAACAAATATCTCTCAAAATGACAATGAACCCACTCACTATACTACTTGAGAAGAACTTCATGACTGGTCTGAACTATGTGTACTGGCATCGGAACTTGAAACACCTCCTGGCTCTACAAGGAGTCAAAACTAACGACTTGGAACCCTCAGTTCCACCCATCAAACAATGAAGCTTTACAGCAGAAGGACCATAGTGTTGCAGTTTATAAACTCCAGCTCCTGTACTGACAACAAGATCATCAGACTTCTTCCGTTTCTTATACTCGGCACACCTTCATTGATAACAAGGTTAACTCGAAGGCTAATGTACAATTCTGATACTCTCTCAACGTAATGCAATCGAATCCTGCCATATACCGGTGAATCTCCAGTATCATATGCAACACCCGAGAATCGAGGGCAATACATACGAACCACCTCTTGAACCCATTGATATGCTCTAATATTCTGTATTACCGCAGTGTTATGCTGAACCGCCTGGGTCAACAGAGTCACCTGTGTTGCTACTTGTTGCAATAAATTCTCATGGTCATCGGTACCACATTCTCTACCCCTCGGCATACTAAACAAATAACCACATAGCACAACAAAAAATATATTACATACTCACACAACAATTATCATCACCAGACAACACACCTAAAATAAGCTCATAGGTGATCGGGTTTACGACTGCGAATGTTAGACCCCACGGTTAAAATGCAGTCCCAAAGCTTCTGCCCAGCTAGCTTAGCGTGCGCTTCTCATGCCATATTAGCGCGCGCTATCTTCATATTTGGCATGCGCTACCTGCTCCTGTTCAGTAGCACAATCGTGAACACATCCCGAACGGTATTAGAATCGAAGGTTAAAAATAAACGACAATATACAAATCCAAACCCCAACGTTTCGCATATATATACAATATCACACAAGCAAGCATCAACAGAAATTAACATCTAAAACTGAAATCCCACCTCTAAGTAAAGAGAGCTATCACCACGAGTGCATACAGAACGACTTAACATTCACACCATCAGCTTGATAACAATTCTGAACTCTATTGCCCAAACAACAATGTCATTAACATCATATACTTCCTGATTGTTCACCATGAACCGAATAGTTAAAAGCGAGAGTCACGTCTTGAGTAGATTTGTAAGACCTCATTTGAGTTTAAAATTTAAGTTTCGAAAAATTATAGTACAAGATGAAATAGAAATACCAATAGCTTGAATTCTCAAAAATTTCATCCTTGAGGTGATCATACGAAAATAAAAAATTTTCCTCCCTTGGGGGCTGTTTTAAAATGAACTTATGCAACTCCCCATAAGCATTCAAGCCTTAAAATACCAAAGTCATTACTTTCGTAAAAATGGTTTATACAAGATATATACACTGGCACCACTCTTCAATCCAGCACAACACGAGAATCAAACAAGCATAGATCACGTGTTCACAATTCACATTCAAACTCCACCTAATAACACAAATTCACACAAACTCGTATAACACGAGGCACAACACTTGGTAGGGAGGCTTATATCCATGGATCGCACGAAGATGATGGTTGCACCACGATACTAATCAGGACCGACATCTCAGACGACGCATCGTGACATGACTCAATCAGACACAATACGACAAGACAAGACTCGACAATACATGACTGGACCCGATCACCGAGGTTTCCGCAACTTAAGCTCCGATACCATAAATGTAACACCCCCAGAAACTATCTGGGAATACAACATATCGCAGACCCTTTACGTGAGAATCTACCAGGTTAAACACAGAATAGGACATCACATATCTTGCCGACATGGCTAAATTACGAATCATTAGACAGACCTGGTATTTCAACAATAACATACAACTCAAATATAAATAACTCTGACAGGACTCATACCCACGCAAGGGTCAAATACACTCACAAATAGAAATATACGACAATGGAGAAGATCAAACAATGAACTCCAACTCACTACACTCAAAACTTGTCTTCATGTAATTAGTATCATTCGCCCTCCATCATCCTTCGTAACGATCATCTGTTTAGCTCCCCAAGGAGCTGTATGTACCTGGACGCAATACAGACATCCACCCCCCCGATTACTCGGGGGTTAACAAAATTTCACTATTTTGCTAGTGCAAGTATAAAGTGCAAATACGAGCCTTACACAACATATTTCGAGAATACAAAAACTTGAATAATCCATGGCTCCACACCGAAATACTTCCGAGATTTCTCATTTGATAAAATAGTTCAAACCGTAAAAGTAGAAATGAAACGGGTGGTCGCTTTGAAAGTCAATACAAGATCTCGGGAGTTTTTAAAACATTTGGGATTGAAGAGTTCTCAACTAATCGAAAACCACTTAGGATCACAGCCCAAACATTATTTTCCAAAATACAAGCCGATCACGAAACACAGGATCCACGACCCCAACTATCCACATCAATTCACTCCCAAGGATAAATTACACACAACACTTAATTCTTGTGCCAATCTAGCCAAACAGCAAGACTCTATATATATAACGTATCTCGACCCCGAGAACAGAGCATTGTGATATTCCGGACATATCACAATTAATTATCGAGAAAACTCTGTGGTAATTCTCATGACAAGACTACTCAGCCAAGTCCTTGTGTGCCCCAACGAGCAATCCCCAGGTGAGAATACCCTACCTCGAAGGTAACCCTCGCGTAAGGCCACCCGGCCAAGTCCCTGTGTGCCCCATCGAGCAATCCCCAGGTGTGAGTACCCCGAGAACATCCTCACAGCACACAAAAATCACAATCATACAATTCACAGTTTGCAGAACCACAACCTCAAGAGTCAATCGCAATATATATAGTCTAGGTACCTTACTAGAATGGACAGATTGTCCAATACATACTCACGACCAACTAACGATACAATTAACACTAGAATCCAACGGTGCAACTAATACCAATCACATAGCAACGAGAGATAATGTAGGTCACAATTTGTCCAGGAATAAGTCTAGGGGGGGGGGGGTGAATAGACTTATTGAAACTCTTAAACTCTTTTTCACAAAGAGTAAGTTTCTTCGGCTAAGAGATATGCAAATGACTTAGAGTCATTTATTCAAAATACGTGTGGAAGTAAGCTAATGACGAATACAAAACAACTAATGAAACACTTAATAATGAATGCAGCAGTTAAAATATGATGCTATAAAACAGTAAAGTACGCAGGCAGTTAAAGTGGTCTCAGAGGTGGGGTAATCCTCTACTAATCCACTTTTCTCCAAACCAGTTGGAGATGAATTCACTATAATTGTCAACCAGTGATAAATATTACAATGATTCAACCGAACTACAACAGCTTCCAACCAGTGGAAATCCTTTCCGTTGTAACACACTTGACTGCCTTGCACCTCTTGATCCGCGATCCTTGGATGCCTTTACAGTCTCGAACTTCAACCAGTGAAGTACCCCGAACTCAGGATTAAAGACACGAGTTTTTGTCTTCCCCAACTAAGAGCTTCTTCAAGTATGAACTTTTGAGAACCGCTCTTTTCACGATGCTATATTTTGCTTTTAGATTACTTTGAATGATTCGATTGCTTGAGAGTATGTTCGCACCGGTAGTTGCTCAACTTTAAATCTTCGGATATATATAGGTGTTAATCCTTGAGCATTCCTTCATAGCCATTGCAAATCTGTAACAAATCAGTTCGTTGGAGAGAGACTTCTTTGTTTATTCTTTTCTGAACGTTGCAAGGCTGGATTCCCATATTTTAATCCATCGATCGACCGTTGTGAAGACTTTGCATGTGAGGCACCGAGTCTTTTGAATATAGTAAGATTAAAGTCTCCAAGGTATGCCTGGATGAATTATTTAATTCATATCCTTGCGGGTATCCCTCCAATTTGTCTCTTCACGTTGCATGTGACTTTCCGTAATTTTTGACTTTTCAACGCATGCTGACGTGGGCTTGGAGTACTTGGCTGATCTCAAGTAGGCTGATCTACCGTCATCTTCTCTGCAGTCTGGACCTCTCTGATGGTGACTGTTCGGGACTCGCCTGATCAGATGACTTGTCTGAGGTCACTTGACTGCAGTCTGGTCAAACATCTTTGATTAATTTTGTTGACCAGAACTTCTCTGACTTGACTCGGTTGTACCTCTCTGATGAACTCAGCTGTACTTGTACTTAGCCGATTATGAGCCTAACTTATTTTGGCCTATAGAAGATACTCATTTGGTTCTTCATTACATTTTTGCCAAGTAATAAGTATTTGAATTTCAATTAATGACATCATCAAAATCTAACAAGTATTCCTAACAAATTCCCCCTATTTTGATGATGGCAAAACTTAAGTAAATATTCAAATAAACAAGTTTGCACTTGAGTGCAAGACACAAACTAAAATCAGTCTAGTTTTGAAATAACTGGGAATTGTCATTCAAAAGACTGTTATAAAAATTTCTGTATTGATTACAAATACATGTCCTTAAAAAAAATTACAGAAATTTTTTACAAGTACAATAAATGAAGATCATCTGCCTCTGCCTCTGCCTCTTCGGATAGGCTGCTTGGCAGGTCTGAGTGGTTTAGCTCCAATTGGTCTTATCTTGATAGGAGCAAGTCCATACTTTCTCCTTACAACAAGAGATGCAAAATCTTGCTCTTCTTGAGATGAGAACTTATTCTCAACACATAATTTCTTGATCTTCCTTTGGAGAGCTAGTTCATTCAATACATTGTTCTCCAAAGTGGGAGGTTTTTTTGCCCGGAAAGGAGGGATCATGTGATAAGCATTGCATGTCTCAGCATGTTTTAGAAGGATGGTCCAGAGTTGTGGATATGCTTCCTCCATGAAATTGATGAAGATCTGCTGTGGGGAGCAATTATTATCCTGGAGTATTTCCCAGATATATTAATCTCTGTTGAACCTTTTCCTTGCAGATCCCCACATAACTAAAGCTTCGGGAGGTAAAAATTCTTCAACGTACCACAACTCTTTGCCTTCCCATTCTAGAGTAGGCTCGGATCCTCCTCTGATCCTCCTTCTTTTGCCTGTAGGCTGATCTCTGTTCAGATTCTGCTTCTCCCTTCCTCTTAACTGAAGATGTCCCAGCAGTGATCAATGGGATATCTTGCTTCTTCTTAGATCTCAGCTCTTCCCTTATTTCTCCGTGATTGCTGCCTTCCCCCTGAATCATTTCTTCCCCCTTTTTGCCAGCATCAACCAAAGTGGTCAACTGCTGCTCCATTCGATGCATCCAGTCAGACATGCCAAATGGCATTCTGTTATTTGTAGGAGGAGGAGGTTGAGGGACTTCCCGCTGCAGCAAGGTATCGATTTTTGCATTGATGGATTGGAGATCAGGGGTGACCTGAGATGAAAGAAACTCCCCAATAGTATCCTTAACTATTTGTCTTATCAGGTCGGTCATCGCAGGTGAGATTTGTGATGGTGGAGAGTGCTCGCCTGAGCCTTCGGCGAACGATCCACTTGACTGCAGGCTCCTATATGCACCTGGCACTCCAAATGGGTCTGTTCAGGTGTCCCCGATCTGGAGTCCTCAGCCAACTCTGCGTCTAGGCTGGTATACTGAGCAGGCGCCCCAGCCTTGTCTGCAGCCTCTATTTCTGGCTCCTTCTCTTTTTTTTTTCTTCTTCTTTTTCTAACTCCTTCTCTCCTTCTTCTTCCTTTTCTTCCTCTTCAACATTCTCTTTCTCTTTTTCAGCCACTTGTTCTCCTCCTTCATCCTTATCACATCATCATCATCATCATCATTATCATCCTTATCATCTTTTTCATTATCTTTTCCATCATTCTCATCATCCTCCTTTTCTTCTTCATCATCCTCCTGATCGACCTCTTCCCCTTCTTCTTCTTCTTCTTCATCTACTAATTCCTCTATTTTTTAAACTTCTTCTCCAGTTTCTATTTCAACTAAAATATTTTCTCCTCCTTCCCTTTCTTCCTGCCTCTCTTCTTCATCATCTATGACAATAACTTCATCTTCTACTTCTTCTCCATTCACTTCCTCTATTCTTATTTCCTTTTCTTCTTCCTCCTCATCTTCTTTCCCAAAAGATCCATAAAAAATGTTGTACATGATAGAATGGATGAATTGGTCTATGTTAGTTTTGAAATTGGACATGAACCAATTCTCCTGAAGAATCAAAACTGTGTCTGATACTTTGCAAAAGTGTATCAGCACATCCTCTGTGGCTTGGGGATATCCCCAACCACTGGTTTCAACATAGGTTTGAAGTTTAGTAAAAGATAGTGATTTAAAAACATTCCACTCTTCAAAAATATGAACAAAAGAGTGTTTTAGAGCTTGTGGTTTAACTAACTGTAATTGCTCTAGGGATAAGTTGAAAAGATTGTTGTCCAGCACGTGAAAAGTGTAGTTTGCTTCAGGCATGGAGATAATTAAACCTGCTTCTTCCTCTTTTGAAATGAATACTGGAATGAGGAGAGGAACGATCTGAGTCTCCAGGCTGCCCGGAGCAGGCTGGTCCTCCAGGTGGATAGGCGACCTGGCTGCAGGACTGGAAAAATGTTCTGGCTGCTCCTCCTGGCTAAACTGCAGTCGCCTGGGCCTTTTTGGAGAGGGTTCCGGTGAGGAATGCATGAAGGATGGCTCACCAGGGGCTGGTCCCCTTCTCTTGAACCGAACAGCAATCGGCGTGTTGTCTGACTCCGAGTCTGACTTGGCTGCAATTGGGTTGTCGTCTGCAGGTTGGTCCGACTCGTCTGGTGAAGGCCTGTAGTAAGTCCTTGTATCAGACAACTCTTTTATCATTTGGGCTTCTCTTCTATTGCCTCCTAACTTTCTCAACGTCTCTTGGTCTAGGTGACCAAGTCTATTGTTGATGTGAAAGGGGATAGTATTACCCTTTACCACACCCATCTTCTCCAAGATCCAACTTAGCTGCGATCCAAACGCCAGCTTGGATCTGAATTTTTTCTCATCCACAAGCCATTCGGCCTTGTTGACCTCGCAAACTAATTGTCTGAAAATGTAGTCAGACCAATCAGTCGGCTCATCCTGAATAAGTGCTCCCAGCACTGTGAATTTTGCCGACGACAGTTGGTCGTAACTGCCGGCCATACCCATAACAATTTTGTTGGTGATATCCAACACATACCGATACACCCTTTTGATTTCGCTCCTTTTGGCGGTGAGCTTCAGCTTCGCCGGCTGATCGTCTACCTTAATCTTCATCCAGGTGTCGGTTTATGTCTGCTTGAGGGCTTCGACCGCTATGCCACGATGCTTCATACCAAAAACTGTATGAATCGCCTCCGGCGATATGTCAACTTGCACTCCGCCGACAGTGCTCCTAATTCCTGCCTCAATCACATGGGCTTCGCGGTAGAATGCAATGACGTCCTCCTTGTACAGGTGTTTGGGACTGATATCCAGAAATGGGTAGATCCCATTTAGCTTCATCGAACAAATAAGGTCAAGGACGTCGTAGTTTTCCAGATTTGATTCCAAGAGACCTTCAAAATCAACGACCAGGGAAAAGATGATCTGGTCCTTGACAGCCTTCATGTTTACGCCTTCAAAATAAGCTTCCATTTATGCAAATAAGAGATTTCTTAGTGTATTTGGAGTTCAAAGGATTTTTGCTCTGTAAATTAGGGTTTTTTGAAAGACTGGTAAAGGTAAAGGTAAAGTGAAGGGTTTTTCCGTCCTTAAAAAGAAGATGAAACGACGTTGGTATTAAATTATTATTTATTTTAAATCGGTGGGCTGCCTTTTGAGATTCCTTTTTAAATTTCAAATTCTAATCGGTGGTCCAGGTTTTGAGTTTAAGATTGGACGATTAGATTTTAATTGGTCACGGTGGAGGTCGATTTAACCTGTGATTGCCACGTGTATTATGCCACTTGTGAACCAAAAAATAATATGATATTATTATACATATAGCAGATAATAATAAAATATTCAGAAGTCGGTTAAGATTAGGAAACTTAGCGGGTTGACTGTTGACTGTTGACTGCTCTGCATCAGGTGAGTTGACTCCTTTGACTTCTTGCCTGAGATTTGATCAGCTAGGTTTCTTTGTCCGTCCTTCGTCTTCTTGTTTGCATCAGCTAGGGTCTGATTCCTATGATCAGCTGGGTCCGTCCTTCCTCTGATCTGCTTCAGCTTGCTTTTTCTTATGTACTAGATTCCTAATCTAGTAGACCAAGTTCTCTGCTTAGTTCCAAAAATCTTTCTTCTGGCAAAGGTTTGGTAAAGATATCAGCAATTTGGTAGTCTGTGCTGACTCTTTCAACTCTGACTCTCTTGTTAAGCACGTGGTCTCTAATGAAGTGGTGCTTAACATCAATGTGCTTGGTCCTTGAATGCAAAACTGGGTTGTTGGTTATTGCAATAACACTATTGTTGTGACACCAGATAGGGACTTCATTGGCAATGATATTATAGTCCCTCAGCTGTTGTCTGATCCATAAGATCTGGGCACAACAACTACCTGCAGCTAGGTATTCTGACTCTGTGGTGAAGATAGAGTTAGAAACCTGCTTCTTGCTAAACCAGGATATCAGTCTGGTTCCTAAGAATTGGCATGTTTCACTAGTGCTTTTTCTATTAATTTTGCATCTTGCGAAGTCTGCATCTGAATATCCTGGCAGCTCGAAGTTATCATCCTTAGGGTACCATAGTCCAACATTGACTATAGACTTAAGGTATTTAATTATTCTCTTGGCTGCATCTTGGTGCGACTGCTTTGGCTTAGATTGAAATTACACGCATACTCCTACGGCATAAGATATGTCTGGTCTGCTTGCAGTGAGGTATAGCAATGACCCAATAAGTCCTCTGTAGTGGGTTGAATCCACTGATATGCCTGCCTCGTCTGCATCTAGGTGAGTACTTGTGCTCATAGGAATTCTTGCTGGATTGGCTGATTCCATTCCAAATCTCTTGATTAGATCTCGGGTATACTTGGCTTGATTGATGAAAATTCCATTTTCCATCCGCTTAACTTGTAATCCGAGAAAGAAGTTAAGCTTTCCCATCATACTCATCTCAAACTCTCCTTGCATGAGGTTTGAGAATTTCTCACACAGCTCTGGGTTGGTTGAGCCAAATATAATGTCATCCACATATATCTGAACTATCAATATGTGGCCTTCGTGCTCCACTCTGAATAAGGTCTTGTCCACCTTCCCTTTGCAGAAACCATTCTTCTCAAGAAACACAGATAGTGTTTCATACCAGGCTCTAGGTGCTTGCTTAAGTCCATAGAGAGCCTTCAACAGCTTGTAGACTTTGTCTCCTTTGACAAAACCTGGGGGTTGCTCTACATAGACTTCTTCTTCTAGGATGCCATTTAGAAATACACTCTTTACATCCATCTGGTAGACTTCAAAATCCTTGAATACAGCATATGCGAGGAATAGTCTGATGGCCTCTAATCTTGCAACAGGTGCATATGTTTCATCAAAATCTATTCCTTCACACTGTGCATATCCTTTAGCAACAAGTCTGGCTTTATTCCTAACAACAGCTCCATCTTCGTCGCTCTTGTTTTTGTACACCCATTTGGTGCCAATAACCTTCTTGTGATGCAGTGCATGCATTAGTTCCCAAACGTTGTTCCTTTCCATCTGTTCCAGCTCCTCTTGCATGGCATTGATCCATGAATAATCTTCCAAGGCTTGTTCTGTTGTCTTGGGTTCTATCTGAGACATGAAGCAAGAGAACATAGCCATTCCTGCAGGTAGAGTAGACTGTCTTGTCTTAACTGCATTAGTCAGCTTCCCGATGATTTGCTGGATTGGATGGTCTTTGAGCCACTTGGGGATATCATCTTCTTCAGGGTCTGTTCCCCCTGTAGATATGCTCTGGTGGATGTCTGCATTAGCTTGGATCTGGTCTCCTTGGTCTGCAACTGGATCAGCTACCGTCTTGTCATCTGCAGGTTGGATCTGATCTGCAGATGAGTCTTTATCAGCTACAGCTGGGTCTTCATCAGCGGCAACTGAATCAGATAGGTTTGGTGTTCCTGTCTGATCTGCAGTTGTGTCTTCAGCAGCTACAACTGCGTCTTTAGGCTGGTCTGCAGATGAGTCTACCATTCCAGTGTCATGTACAATGACTTCTTTGAGGGTTGCTGATTTGAGCTTATTCTCAATTAGCTCAACTTGCTTTCTGTACTCAACAGTAGATTTGTCAAATACAACATGAGGTGTTTCTTCCACAACTAAGGTTCTTTTGTTAAATACTCTATATGCCTTGCTTCTTTGTGAGTATCCCATAAAGAGACCATCATCAGTTTTAGCATCGAAAGCATTTAGTTGTGTTTTACCGTTGTTGTGGATGAAACACTTACAACCAAAAACATGAATGTAAGCAACAGTAGGAGTTCTGTTATTCCAAACCTCAAAGGGAGTTTTTCCATGTCTCCCTACTATCATACTCCTGTTCTGAGTATGGCAAGCTATGTTGATGACTTGACTAGAATCTCTTGGCGAGTCCGCTCGCAATCATGGACCTGGCTGCTTCCTTCAGGGTTCTGTTCCTTCTTTCAGCAACACCATTATGCTGTGGGGTCCTGGCTGCAGAGAGCTCATGCTGGATTCCATTCTGATCGCTGTAATCAGTGATCGCCTTGTTGGGAAATTCTTCTCCTCTGTCTGACCTGATCTTGATGATGGAGAGGGATTTCTCATTCTGAATCCTTCTCACCAGCTCAGGTAGCTTGGTCAAGGTTTCGCTTTTCTTGTGCAGGAAGATGATCCAAGTGTACCTTGAATAGTCATCCACTACTACAAGTGCATGCTTTCTGCCGCTTAGAGTCCTTGGCTTGATAGGACCAAATAGATCCATATGGAGTAGATCTAGGATTCTTGTTGTGAAAGTCGTATGCTGGAATGGATTGAATGATGGTCTCGTCTGCTTCCCTTTCTGACAAGCATCACAGAGAGCTTCCTTCTTGAATGCTTCATCTGGAAGTCCTCTGACCAGCTTCTGAGAACTAATCTTGTTGATGGCTTTGAAGTTCAGGTGACATAATCTTTTGTGCCACAGCCATCCGTTCTCAGCTATTGTCTTAGATAGAAAACAGGTGTTGGGAGTTCCTGTGTTTCAATCTATCATATAGACATCTCTCCTTCTGAATCCTTGTAGCTTCACTTCTCGAGAGAGGATATCTATCACCATACATTTCCAAATGGTGAAGACTACTAGATTCTTCTCATCGCAAAACTGGCTTAGGCTCAAGAGATTATACTTGAGCCCTTTGACATAGTGAACTTTGGAAATGACAATATTTCCTTGGTGCATCTCTCCAAAGCCCTTCGTTTGTCCTCTAGAGCTATCTATAAAGGTTACATCTGGACCTCTCTCTTTGGTGTATTTGGTCAGCATCTTCTTGTTCCCAGTCATGTGCCTCGAGCATCCAGAATCTACAAACCATTCTTCTCCTCCAAAGTTTGAATTTGTGGAGATGTGGTAGTAGTCCTTTCACCTTTTCTGCAATCATACAAGCAGAGATTTAGGTACCCAAATCTGTGTGGGTCCTTTCGGGTTAGATGGTTTCCTGGAGAATTGATTTCTCCCTGGATTATTAAAATTGTTATTATTATTACCCTTGTAAGGTGTGTATGGTCTAGGTCTGTATCTTCTGTTAGGATTGTATACTGGATATTCCTCAAAATATTGATAGTGTGGGCCATTTCTAAATCTTGGCTGAGACCATTTATTAAATCTTTGGGGTCTCCACACTTGTTCATTTTGGAAATTAGGATAACCTTGAGGTTTCCATGTGCCCCTCCCATTTTGAAATCTATTTTTGGGGAGTTGTTGATAATAGTGGGCATGTTGTCTGGGCTTCTGCTTCTGCCTTGGCCAATGTTTAGTCGCTTTTCTAGGTAGCTGCCTTGTGAACCCTGGCTGCAGCCTAGACTTGTGACTTGGATGTTGCTTGTTTTTAAATATCGGTTTGTATATAGGCTCAGCAGTGGAGAATATTGTTTCCCCCTTGATGAAAGTGGTTTTAGAACTAGAGGGAGTGTGAGGATCATATCCAAGGCCTGATCTGGAATATAGTGGCCTTTTACTAGTCACAATTCATCCACAGTTAAAGACGCTTTCAGGGAGGTTATTTCCTGCGCCTCAGACTTATTTACCTGAGCCAGTTTCGTAAATTCGGCCTTCACATGAGCAAGTGCAGCTGATTTTTCTCTAATTAAAATAGTTAGTCGATTTATCTCACCTCTAGTGACATCAGCCTGGTTTTTCAAATTAACTTCAGCCTGGTTTTCAAAATCAGATTTTACTTTATTCAGTTCTAGGCTGAGTTTTTCAAAATCATTTTTCAGCTGCCTATTCTCATCTTGCAGCTGAGTCTTCTCGGTTGATACAGATAGGTGTGCAGATTTCAGTGTCTCAAAGTCTTTAAGTAGCTGATTTACAGATTCGTGCAGATCCATATCTTGTGACATGGCTGAACTATTATTTGAACCAGAGGGTTTTAATGTTACCTCTTCATCAGCTAGGTTGGCCATCAGGCAGTCATATTCTTCATCATCATCAGAAAAGAATCCGCTGCTTGATTCTACACGCTCCTGATCTTCTCCGATGAGGGCCTTCCTTCTGTCTTCTTTTCTGCTCACCTCCTTCTTGCTCTCTTCCTTCTTAAGATCAGGACAGTCGATTTGGATGTGTCATGTCTTGTGATAATTGTAGCACTCCACCTTCCAGCTTACGGCTTTCTAGTTCCTTCTGGGATTCTCCTTATAATTTTTCTTGTATTTGGAGTAGTTTTTCCGGAAGTTGCTGAATCTTTGCATTATGAACGCCATCTCTTCCTCAAAATCTAATGGATTTGGAGGCCTTATATCAGATAAGCTCTTTGCGGGGGACTCGGCTGCAAAGGCTATTCCCTTCTCTACAGGCTCGGTTGAGGATGAACTTGGGAGCTCGAACTCATAAGCCTTCAGATCAGAGAACAGCTCTTGGATCTTTATTTTATTAAGATCCTTGGATTCTGTCATGGCCACTGCCTTCATACTCCATTCAGGATTGAGAGATTTTAGTACCTTCAGCGCCATTTCCCTGTTGCCATAAGATTTGCTGAGGGAATTGATATCATTGATGATTTCAGTGAACCTTGTGTCCACTTGGTCTATAGATTCTTCATTCTTCATTTTAAAGTTGTCAAACTTTTGAGTAGCGATTGACAACTTATTCTCTTTAATTAGCTCCGTTCCCTCACACATTAAGGCTAATGTGTCCCAGATTTCTTTTGTATTTTTGCAATTCTTGATCTTGACCATGGTGGATTTGCCAAGAGTTTGATATAACACATCTCTGGCCCGGTTGTCAAGGTTGGCCAGCTTTCTTTCTTCGGGAGTCAGCTCTGTCCTCTTCTTTGGGATCTTCTCTGGAATCCCTGCTGCGATCTCCTCTGGAGTGTTGTCCTTCTCGAAGGTGAATGGCCCACCCTCTATGATGCACCACATGTCATCATGGATTGAAGATAAGTGTGCCTGCATTCTTATCTTTCAAAGATCATACTCGTCAACTGAAAACATAGGTAGTCTAGAATGCATGTGTTCTATTATAAAATGAGAGTAAAATATATCTCTGATATAAATCTGGTTCGTGAAATAAATGAACCAACCTCTCTGATACCACTTGTAGGTCACAAGTCGTCCAGGAATAAGTCTAGAGGGGGGGTGAATAGACTTATTGAAACTCTTAAACTCTTTTTCACAAAGAGTAAGTTTCTTCAGCTGATAGATATGCAAATGACTTAGAGTCGTTTGTTCTCAATACGTGCGGAAGTCAGCTGATGACGAACAAAAAACAACTAATGAAACACTTAATGAATGCAGCAGTTAAAGTATGATGCTATAAAACAGTAAAGTACGCAGGCAGTTATAGTGGTCTCAGAGGTGGGGTAATCCTCTACTAATCCACTTTTCTCCAAATCACTTGGAGATGAATTCACTATAATTGTCAACTAGTGATAAATATTACAGTGATTCAACCAACCTACAACAGCTTCCAACCAGTGGAAATCCTTGCCGTTGTAACACACTTGACTGCCTTGCACCTCTTGATCCACGATCCTTGGATGCCTTTACAGTCTCGAACCTCAACCAGTGAAGTACCCTGAACTCAGGATTAAAGACACGAGTTTTTGTCTTCTCCAACTAAGAGCTTCTTCAAGTATGAACTTTTGAGAACCGCTCTTTTCACGATGCTATATTTTGCTTTTAGATTGCTTTGAATGCTTTGATTGCTTGAGAGTATGTTCGCACCGGTAGTTGCTCAACTTTAAATCTTCAGATATATATCGGTGTTGATCCTTGAGCATTCCTTCATAGCCGTTGCAAATCTGTAACAAATCAGTCAGTTGGAGAGAGACTTCTTTGTTTATTCTTTTCTGAACGTTGCAAGGCTGGATTCCCATATTTTAATTCATCGATCGACCGTTGTGAATACTTTGTATGTGAGGCGCCAAATCTTTTGAATATAGTAAGATTAAAGTCTCCAAGGTAGGCCTGGATTAATTATTTAATTCATATCCTTGCGGGAATCTCTCCAATTTGTCTCTTCACGTTGCATGTGACTTTCCGTAATTTTTTACTTTTCAACGCATGCTGACGTGGACTTGGAGTACTTGGCTGATCTCAAGTAGGCTGATATACCGTCATCTTCTCTGCAGTCTGGACCTCTCTGATGGTGACTGTTCGGGACTCGGCTGATCAGATGACTTGTCTGAGGTCACTTGACTGCAGTCTGGTCAAACATCTTTGATTAATTTTGTTGACCAGAACTTCTCTGACTTGACTCGGCTGTACCTCTCTGATGAACTCAGCTGTACTTGTACTTAGCCGATTATGAGACTAACTTATTTTGGCCTATAGAAGATACTCATTTGGTCCTTCTTTACATTTTGCCAAGTATTTAAACTTAACATAATTTGGCCTATGGAAGATACTCATTTGGTTCTTCCTTACATTTTTGCCAAGTAATAAGTATTTGAATTTATATTAATGACATCATAAAAATCTAACAAGTATTCCTAACAGATAATACCTTCCCAACCATGTCGAACGGCACAAGCTCCTCATAAAGGAGTTAAAACCTTTATCACACAACATTACATGATCATCGGTAAAGACATATTCCTACGCACACATCTTAACGAAAGGTTAGAACTTTTAAATCTAGAAACGACATAATCACACAAAACGACACCACACAAAGGTAAGCATTCTTACACTCAACACTTATGCATGTACTTAATAAGCATACTTAACCACAAAACAAACGAGTTATCTTTGAGGAAAATCTTTAGTGAAAAGTATACCGATTATTTTGGAAATTAGTTAAAAGCATTCATTTAGCACATATCGACAATTACCAACTATTATATCTACAAAACACATAATGTATGGGCAAGATACTTGCCTCCGAAGCACGAGCAACGGAACAACGAATGGACACGACCGAGCAACCACGAATCTTCCGATTCCAACAAACAAGCGGCAGCTCCGGAACACTACGAGAATAATTCCACAACGACTAACAATATCCTTCAAAATCCGACTCTAACTCACTGCGGAACAACAAGAACAACGAGGGTTCAAGGGTTCTCTCCAAGGAAACCAATTTCATGCTGCGGGTGAAACGAAATCAGTAAACAAGTTTTTAATCCATAGCTTACTACCAAAATAACAAGAGTTACATAATTGATTCATCACTCCCGAATGAAATCAAGAAATCAAGGAAAATCCTCAAAAATAACTCATCTTGGGTTCTAAAAAGAAACTACTTCGATCCGGAACGAAAACAAGCTAGATGATGTGATAAACACGAAGAAAACTTACCAAGGAGAAGCTTGATACTGAAGATCGACCAAAACCGCCCTAAAAACTCGTCGCGATGGATAGAAACGAAGAAAGAATGAGAAATGACGAAAAAAAGTTGTTGTCTAGTATTTATACTGGACGGCTATTAGCGTGCGCTAGCCTGGACTCTGTAGCGTGCGCTAATGGGTCAATGCTTCCTACACATTCTGCCCACAACACTAATACCGCGCGCTAGCCGGTCTCCGTAACGTTCACTAATGAGTCACGAATCCAGTCCAGTGGCTTTTGGACAGTTCTGCACCTTCCAGGTAGCGTGCGCTAGACTGACGATAGCGTGCGCTAAGACAGACGATAGCATGCGCTAACTACAAGCGTTAGCGTGCGCTATCTAGACTTCCAGTCCCAGTCCAGTAGCTTCTGTACTGCCCCGAACTACCAGTTAACGTGTGCTATCCCCAAGGTAGCGTGCGCCGACTCTGCACACTAGCGCACGCTACGTCACCTAGTAGCATGCGCTACACCTATATCGAACCAAACTCGTCACAACAACGATACTTCCCACTGGGATGACAAACACGTGACGATCTGAAAGAAACGATAATGAAGCCCGACATAATATTTGCACGACTTACGCAACGACAAGTCATACCCGATGAACACCATAACACGGTACACCATATTGTACCCAACATTGGGAAAAATCTCAAATAATCATCAACAGAATAAAATAACCGGCACAACCGACAAATAATTCAAAAAAACTGGAAACGACAATCTCGGTTATTACAGTATTCATCCCACACAGGTCAGAGATAGCGAAGCTTAGTCCACACAGGGCTAAGTAAACTAATGATAAGATTGGTATGATAGGATCGAACAACAGCTATATGCTTGATGAGCTTTCGGTGTAAGTGCACTGTTCGCATTGAGGATTTGTATATTGCTTCTCTTTTGATGAAGTTGTATGCTTGAGAAATATAGTGCTCTTGTAAGCTTGATAATCAGAATGTCAATTCTTTGAATCGTCAAGTGAGAAATGTCCTCTTCCTTGGGGCTATTTATAACCTTGGAAATAGATCCGTTATAAATGCAGTTGCTGGCCGGTTGGTGAGATTGAGACTGCCCTTATTGGCGACTTCCGAATGTTTCGAATTAAAGGTGATTCACATTTAATTCTTCAGACATTCTTTTTGACCAATATTAAATGCTCTTTACTGTAGTCTCTTCGGCCGCATTAAATGTTGTCCTATCAGTAAAAAATAAATTTTTGCTTTCTCAACGGCCTTTCCTAAGTAAAATACTTACAGCATATTTTGTTGTATCCAACATCTTCGTCTTTGTTGTATCTTGAAGACTATACTGTAGAATTAGACTCTTGACTTGCTAGAAGATCTTGCGCTGTATTATGTTCTCCTAACAGCATCCATACTTGATTGATATTCTGACTTTGATTTCTTGTTGTATGAGGCAATTATAAAAAACAGAGGCAGGATTTTTCCCAATAGATTTTTTTTTATAATCACAAAACCAACCTCGTTTCATTTCATCGCTACGTCAGTCCTCATATTAAACTTACCTTTTCCTCTATAACATATTGATAAACTCTGACTTATCAGTCACTATAATTATTGTGTATCAGCTCATCCCATTTAACCACACATACTAAATATAAGTCATTTCAATCATATATTTACCACATATAATATCTTCATTGATATTATCTCAAAATATCATAGTTTGCAATCCACAAGATCCCAATACCGGTCTGCATACAACCAAAACTAACCTATATGACGATGATTTTCATACTCATCAATCATCACTTTTCGGATTCACGATTCACCAAAATTATCGGCTCAACGTAGCACTACACATGATTCTTCGGCATGCTTGAAGTCATACTCCAACCACCTAAATCTTTCCTCAAATACATCCTTCGAAAATTATAGTTATCCCTTAGAAATAACATTTTTTATGCTATGAAAATATATTTATTGATATATGCCTACACTGTAATTATTTATTCATAGTATCAAAATATATTTTGAAAAAAAATGTCATTTGTTACATCTTCAAAATTCCCCCCTTTCGTCCAAAACATCAAAATGAAAATTTGGTTGAAATATGAAAAAAAAAAATAAGGCATTTAATTCGAAATAATAACGCACTTTCCATTTTCGGAAATGTTAAGCACCCTCATTTTTTTCAAATAAAAATATAAACTCCACTTTAGGAGCGTTAAGATATTATTCTCATTTGAAATCCCTACGTTCTCATATTACTAAAAGTATCAGTCCTATATATATTTGAATACCCACCATTGCCATTTAGTTGAAAGTATTAAAACTCTCCTTATATAAAAAACACCACAATTATATTCTCATTTAAAAATTTACAAGATTAATCCTTTCTTTTCAAAATACCAAAAACTTTACATGGGTACAAAATAACTGAATCCTTCTCGTTGCTTGAAAATAAAAATAACTTTTCAAATATATCCTTTGCCACCCAAAATATAGCAATTATTTTTTTTTATATAAAAAATATAGGCTAAAATGCTCATGGGTCCCTTAACTTAATTTCAGATAACAATTTAGTCATTTAATTTTTTTTTGTCCCAACTAAGTCCTTTATCTTTCTAATTTTAATCAAATTTAGCCTTTTCCGTTGGTATCCGTTAAATGTTGTCCAGGGTGGTACATTAAGTTGCACGCCATTATAAATATATGCGTGTGTCAAATCCTTGACCTATGTGTCAAAGCATCTCACAGTCAAAGCATTTCTCTCTCCTTTCTTGCCATTTTCGCCAAGCTTCTTGCCATTTTCTGCAAGTTGCATATGCTACCACGACATTACGGGCAGGCCCCAGTCGAGATCGGGTTCGCCCGATTCATCTACGAAAGCTTCTCTTAGTTCATCAAGTTCGATGTACCCACTGTCGTCTTGGTCAAAGAACTTGAATGCTTTGCGGATATGCTCATCGTTCTCTGTCCTCTGTAAGTGGCAAAAATAATACACATAATGATGTATGGTCCAAATTGACCGAAAAATAATATACATGCGTAAAGAAAAACATCCAAATTGACAAGATAGAAGGATGGGAAAACGACGTTTTCCTAACCAAAAGGAAATAGCCCGTATATGATAAATACTAAAGATTTCAAGAGAAGCAATGAACTGGAGTTGGCCAAGGATGAAAGACGAACTGGAAAAGGTTTTGGGATGCATACCGTCTTTGAAGGCAGTGATGTGTTTGCAAACCCTAGTTTTTAAATTTAGGACACTAAACACTGTTGCATGAAATAAAGAGTGTACCATGATCATGAGCGTCCAAAACTAAAACATGGATGATTCCTGGTATTGAGCCATAAGCGGACGCACATGAGGGGATGGTGGTGCACGTGCACCACAAAAAAAAGATACCAAAACGACGTCGCTTTGGCGTCTTTTCGGTTAAAACGACATCGTTTTGATGTCTTCTCGATTAAAACGACGTCGATTTTGTCGTTTTTTATTATAAAAGGTGCAAAATTAAGATTTTTTTGTCGTCCGTCATTTTTTTTTCTGTGGTACATCGGTGCACCAGTAGTTTTCGGATGCTGGATCCGTCTATGTATTGACCTGTACTTGAATTCATCCATTCTTATCCTGTACAGTAAACACCAGTTTGATTTTCTCAGCTCCCACGCAAATCTTGAATTTGAGGCTGAGGCACACATACATCAGGTATATATGGCAATGACGCAGCAGGTCCTCTTGACAAATTCCAATCATACCACTTGCCGACTTATTACGAATCCAGGCAAATTCATGACGTGCATGGCACTGAATTTTCTCATCCTCATTCTCATTTTGTTGGGTATCATATGATACGAGTTTCTCACCCGCTTCCATCCAGTAAAGAAACTTCCTATAAGATATAGTATACATAAAACTGGAAGTTCCCCCAGGACAGAATATTTGGACAGTGAGATTAAAAGATGTCGTTTTGTCCTTCCATTGACCTGTTTTTGACGAAAATATCTCAATATTCAAACTGTTGGATGAGAGAGAAATGCTTTGACTGTGAGAAGAATTTAACACGCATGTATGTTTATAGCCACGTAGGCAACTTAACAGCCACCTGGACAACATTTAACGGAGACCAACAGAAAAGGCTAAATTTGCTTAAAATTAGAAAGATAAAGGACTTAGTTGGGACAAAAAAAGATAAAGGACTAAATCGTTATCTGAAATTAAGTTAAGGGACCCCAGGAACATTTTAGCCAAAAATATAATATGAATACTCGCTTATTTAGGATGATAACTCATCTGCCAGAAATAATAATATAATTCATTTTGTCAAACTACTTAAAATTAATGCTTTTGCTTTTAACAGCACTTTACAAAAATAATTTATTTGAATTTGAAAGAATTATATAGGCATTAAGCTCAAAATGACTTATATATCATTGATTACCATCCTTAATTCAACTACTATACATCATAATCGTCATTAACCTCAAAGTCACAACCGGACAAAATTATTTCATAAATATTTCTCAGTTTGCGAGATTTTGATTATATTGACCCCCATCATAACTAATAGGGCGACTAAGACATCGTTCCTCCAAATCGTCTCAAAGATACTTTTTTTTCTTAACTCAAGGTCATTCCGAATTCGATAAAATTATATATATATATATATATATATATATATATACGAGTCCATAATATCGAGCATGATTACCTAAACCAGTCGCATCCATATCTCCTCTGGTAGGTTTCATAATTTCAAATATTTGTCTCTCGATGCAACAATTTATATCGATATCAATTGCACAATAAATCTCAATAACCATTCTTCAAATAGTAAAATCCTCAATTGTATCCATCATAATTTCCAACCCTTTGCAAAATCATAATATATAATTGAGGAGCCATACCTCCACAGGTCGCACGAAGTGTTGACAGCCCCACGATATTAGTCCCAACCGACTGACTCATACGACAAGACAGTCTGGGTATCCATAACCTAAGCTCTGATACCATATTCTGTAACACCCCAATACAGATTACGGCACCGTAAACCCTTCCCCAAGGGTTTACCAGGCTACAACACATGAAACCAACCAATGCATGTCCAAAGATAGACATGACCATATAAACAAAAAGCTTGACACCTATTCTAAAAATACTGAATAAAATACAACCGATGAACTAATAAGACTTGCGGAACATTCTGACTTATTTAAGAAAATAATTACACGACATCATAAATTACACAATATGAAAGATATGATAAACAACTCAAGTCTTATCAGGTATCTAGTATATCGTCGCGGGGTGTCATCACCTTCATGTCGTCCATGTGGATGATCCACCAATTCAACGATATCTGATACATGAAACATATTCCCCCCGAAGGGGTTAGCCGTGGAATAGCTAGTGCAAGTATATCGATTATGAAATAATATTTCTTGAACAACAAAGTAAGCATAAAATCATTTCACAAAATTTAAGACTAGTATTTTGGAATAACTAAATCTCATATCATTTCACATTTCAAACATTTACGTCATTAACTGTGGATCGTACCAGAAGCAGCGACCCCTCAGTGGAACCATTGGTCCGTCCCGAAGTGGTTAATCCAAAGATGTTCATGGACCACACAGAAGAAATGACCGCTCAGAGGACCCGTCGGTCCATCCCGGAATGAATATATACTCACACACAACACATATACTTCATTATCAAAGTCAAGAACATATAATCACAAACATATATTTGTCTTATATGGTCAGATCTTTAAAATGGATTCGTTGAAGGCTCTGAGATCCAAATTTCCACGCCAAAACAAGATATTGATATTGCGCTATCAATAATTTATTACTCCAATATTACTACAACATTCGATTCCCGCAATTAACGGGTATAGCAATCAGAAAGTTAATATCTTAACAAATAAGATTTCATAATATTATTCTTAAAAATAATATTTAATAATTTCGTTTGTGCAATGAAAATATATTTGCATCTTTAAAAAAATGCCGTATTAATTTAATACGAAATTATTATCAAAATTATTATTTTTGAAAACTCGTGGTCCTCATATAAGAAAAATATTAATTATCATCTTTATTAAGTATTCCAGCCTTAAATACAATATTAATGTAGTCAATCCGTTCAATATATATGGATTTGTATATAACAAGGTAGGGTGGACTCGATTATAGTTCGATAAATACAGAAATTTCAATGGTTTGAAATATCAAAACAAAAACCGGGTTATATACACATGTCATTCAGTTACAAAATACACAAAATATCATCGAAAAATAACTTGCATGTTAAAAGATATACATATTCAAAGTAGGCAACTTGAATAACTTCCAAAAAAAATAATGCTGGAAATGACTGAAAATAACAGGGCTAACTCACTAGAAAATGGATCATATTATCCCAGTATTGTGACTCAATACTTACGGTACAAACAAAACTTATAGTTACATGTATTTTCTTTACAAAATGATCGAGATGTATTTGTAAAATAACTTGCAGCTTCTGCGATAATCGAGTTCAAATAAGGCATCCAGTCTGGAATTCACAGACTATCTGGGGAATTTCGTCAAACATCTACTGGACGTCTCCTGAACTAGGCTGCTCATATTTGTTGACTCAAAGTATTTTGATGATGATCGTATTCAAAACATTTAACAAGACGTATCTCATCGAGGTGTTATTTTGAAGGAAACTGGCCTTAGCGCACACTACATGCTCCAGAGCAGTGCACGCTATCGAGGTATATATACAGACAAGTCAACTTAGCTGCAGTCTAGTCGGAACCTACCTGATGGATAGCGCAGGCAAAAGCTTCATTATTTACGTACGCTAAAATACTAATATTAACGTACGCTATACCACATTATTAATGCACGCTATCACATCTCAAGTCAGAGGACAGTAAGGTCTGGAAAGAAAAAGGAAAAGGATTTGCACACGCTACGGATGCTCATTTACGTATGCTACTACGAGGTCTTCGCGTACGTTACAATTCAAGTCTTGCGCATGCTACCGGAAATCATGTCTAGTAGTCCAGTAGCCACTGGACTCAAATGTGGAAATCTCTTACGTACGTTACTCAGGCTAACGTACGTTATCTGGAAGTTGCGCACGCTACATTATACACGTTAGCGCACACTAAATCAGTCAGAATTCTACCGTTGGATATTTTACCATTGGAACGAAGAAGTCAAAGAAGATCCGTGAAATCTGGAAAAGCTGATATTAAACAATTACTAGCGCACGCTATGTACAATTGCTAGCGCACGCTAAGTACATATTTAGCCGTTGGAAAAGAGACGTTGGGGAAACAAACCGACATGTCCTAAAGTCAAGATTGAAGACCTGTTGACCAACCGTTAGCGCACGCTATGAGTATATGACTAGCGCACGCTAGACATGTAATTTTACCATTGGAACAGTTTTGTGACCGTTCACATAGGCCAAGTCAGAGATCGACTGCGCACGATGTAGAGGTATTATTAGCGCACGCTAATAATACAAATATCAGAATTTAAAGAAGGGCTGACGCCTATAAATACCCATATTATTTGGGTATCTCATACACAACTTCAAGCATCAAAGCATACAAGCAATCAAAGCATTCTTGAGCTCAAATCTCTATATATTACTATATTCTAAGTTGTGAGAAGAAAGATACAAAGAGTGAAACACATTGTCATATTTATTATATTTTGTATTCTTTCATTTCGTTGTGAGTGTCGCATCACTCATACTTGAGCGTAAGAGAAATGAATTAAGAGTCACTAATCTGGTGTTATTAGGATCTTTGATCCGGCATTGTTAGGATTACACTCCAATATTCGTAGAGTGAGGATTATCTAGTTCCGATAGAACACTAGATAAACTAAGTTTATATTTGAGAGTGGTTGATCTTGGACCAATAGAAGACAAGCGGTTGTAACGGTTGTTGTACTCGGACCGATCGAATACGAGTCAAGTGTGTGGTTGTTCTTGAGCCAATAGAAAAAGAAGTCGGAGAGAGGACGTAGGCAAGTTGCCGAACCTCTATAAATCTTTGAGTCTTTTACTTTCCGCACTATTTCTTTTTATTCGCAAGAAAGTTCGATATTCCGCATTACCACTATTCAACCCCCCCTTCTAGTGGTGAATTTATCTCTTCAGTTAGTATCGGAGCGGGTCTCTTTTTAAAGGTTTAACCACCTAAGGGAAAAATATCCGCAAATGGCACTTCTTGGCCAAATCAAAGGAAATGCTCTCGACCGTCCTCCTTTCTTTGACGGTTCCAATTTCATGACATGGAAAAAGAAAATGGCTATCTTCGTTCAAGCCTACAATATTGAAATTTGGAAAGTTATTGCCCTTGGTCCGAAGCTTGCAAAGAAAGAGGATGGATCGTTGAAAAAGTTCGACGAATTCAACGATGAGGACTGGAGGAATATGCACATCAATTCACGAGCTACTCAATTTCTCTATTGCGCCCTTAATCCCGAAGAACTCCATAGGATATCTTCATATGAAAGCGCAAAGGAAATTTGAGAAATCCTCGAAGTAACTCATGAGGGAACCACCCAAGTTAAGGAGACTAAAATCAACATGCTTCTTCATGACTATGAACTCTTCTCCATGAAGGACGAGGAAACGATCACCAATATGTTGGATCGATTCTCGGCTATAACCAATGGAATTGCATCATTCGGAAAGCCTATATCTAGTAGCGACGAAGATAAGAAAATTCTTCGCTCGTTGCTACGAGAATGGGTTGCTACGGTTACCGCGATCATGGAGTCCAAAGATCTCAACAATCTCGAGTTTAGTACCCTCATCGGGTCACTCATCAATTATGAGATCGTTCTCAAGTCTAGAGGCACCAAACCAAAGCCTCGTGAAAAAGTAGTCACATTCAATGTTGATAGCGATGTTGAGGAAGATCTTCCCGAAGATGAAGATGACGAGGAACTTGCTCTCTACGCCAAAAATTTTAGAAGGTATAAAAGCCTAATTCAAAAAAGGCGAAGTTTCCTTGGTCGGGATGGCAAGCCGGAGCAAAAGAAGAGTGTCTATACTCCTATAAACAAGTTCGACAATAATTGTCGAAAATGCGGTCAAGCCGGTCACTATGCCAAGGAATGTCGAGGATCCTCTTTAAAGCCTCAAATGGAAAGATTCAAAAAGAAGGAGTAATCGCTTCTTGGAGTGATGACGAGGAGGAGATTGAAAGATATCTCGATGCTAATCTTGATTTTATGGCACTCGACTCCGAAAGCAATATCGAGGTAAGTTCTAAACTCAATGATGACGAATATGATGCATTTGACTTTTGTGATTCACAAGAAGTTCATTATGACGATGAGTTATTAAGTGCGGTTGAATCCTTGAACACGGAGTATGACGAGATGGTTAAATTAAATATATCTTTAAAGAGAAAAATAAAATCTCTAGAACTTAAAAATTCCTCTCTTCAAAACAAAGGCAAAACTATTGAGCTCGACCATACCTTATGCCTTGAAAAGGAAAACGTTTTGAAAATCGAGTTGACGAAAACTCAAAAGGAATTGAAATACATTTTGAACAAATTTACTCTCGAAAACGAGAAATTCGAAAAGCTTATAGCTATTCAAAAATCCCCTTTGCTAAAACACGGTCTTGGTTTCGATCCGTTTAAAAGGGAACAATCTCTTATCAACCTTGACAAAATAAAGAAAACCAAAACCAAGAATTCAAAAGCCCCTTTCAAACAACGAGTTCATGATGTTAATGTTCGTTCAAAGTTGAGAACCATCAAGGTTAAACAAATATGGGTTCCTAAAGGGACAATTATTCCCAATGCTATAAGTATAGTTAACTTTGGAGGACCCAAACGGGCTTGGGTACCGAAACAACCGAGAAATTCTATTTTTGTAGGTACCGGCACCAAAGAAAAGTAAGTGGTACATTGATAGCGGATGTTCAAGGCACATGTTCGGCTCTGAGGATTTGTTTGAAGACCTCGAATATCAAGAACAAGGACATGTGACCTTCGGTGACAACCAAAAAGGAAAAATTAAGGGAATCGGAAAAGTCGGTAAGGAACCTTCTCTCTCTATCAACAAAGTATTGTTTGTTGAAGGTTTGCATCATAATCTACTTAGTGTTTCACAACTTTGTGATGAAGGTTTTTAAATTCTCTTTGAACAAACGCATTGCACGGCATTTAGAAATAATAAAATTGCATTCATCGGTTTAAGATGTGGGAACATTTATATTGTTGATCTTAATGATAAAAGCTCATTCAATGAAAAATGTCTTATTACTTTGGATGATAATGCATATTTATGACATCGAAAATGGGGACATATATCTTTACCTATCATTTCCATTTTATCTAGACACGACCTTGTTAGTGGATTGCCCAAACTCAAGTTTGATAGAAAGCATTTGTGTGAATCATGCATAAAAGAGAAACACACTCGAGAATCTATCAAACCAAAATTCGAGGTTTCCACTAGCCGTATTCTCGAACTTGTGCATATGGATTTAATTGGACCATCTAGATATGTTAGTCTAAATTGTAATTTTTATACTTTGGTCATTGTTGATGATTATTCCCGTTTTACTTGGGTTAGGTTTATCGCTCATAAAGATGACACATTTTCCGAGTTTTCTAAATGGTGTCGTTTGGTGCAAAATGAGAAAAATCTTTCTATAATTTCAATCCGCACCGATTACGGAGGTGAATTTGATTGCACTCCATTTGAGCTTTTATGTGACAAATATGGTATTAATCATAATTTTTCGGCTCCTAGAGCACCTCAACAAAATGGGGTTGTTGAAAGGAAAAATCGATCTTTGGAGGAAATGTCAAGGACTATGCTTAATGAATACTCTCTTCCACAATACTTTTGGGCCGAAGCAATTTTTACGGCATGTTATGTGATTAACCGTGTTCATGTTCGTAGAACTAACCTTAAAATGCCGTATGAATTATGGAAGGGCAAAAAGCCAAATATATCGTATTTCCATCCTTTTGGTTGCAATGTGTTTATCCTAAACAATGGTAAGGATAACTTGGGGAAATTTTATGCTAAATCCAATTCCGGTATATTTCTTGGTTATGCTACAAATAGGAAAGCATATCGTGTTTATAACATTAGAAGAAATAAAGTTGAGGAATCCATTCATGTTAAATTCAACGATATGATCTCACCCCCGAGAAAGGTAGAATATTTTGATGATGCATGTATTTTTCCGGATTCTCATCCCTCAAACGAAATGGAGAAAATTTCAGAAATTCAAAAGAAGACAATCGAGAGTCTACCGAAAGATTGGAGGCACATCAAAGGCCATCAAAAAGATCTGGTAATTGGAAACATTGAAGATGGTGTTCAAACCCGAAGGAGAACCATCGAGTATATGGCTCATTGTGCTTTCGTATCCGAAATAGTTCCCAAGTATATATCCGAGGCTCTTGATGATGAAAGTTGGGTGATGGCAATGCAAGAGGAGCTTGTACAATTCATGCACAATAATGTATGGAATTTAGTTCCCGCTCCTAAAGATAAAACAATTATCGGAACTAAATGGGTGCACAAAATCAAGAGTGACGAAGACGGTTACCCAATTCGAAATAAATCTCGTTTGGTCGCTCAAGGGTATAATCAAGAGGAAGGTCTTGATTACAAAGAAAGTTTTGCTCTCGTGGCTAGACTCGAAGCCATCCATTTGTTATGTGCATTTGCCGCCCACAAAAAGATCAAACTATTTCAAATGGATGTGAAAAGTGCATTCTTGAATGGCTACATTCAAGAAGAAGTCTATGTCAAGCAACCTCCCGGTTTTGAAGATCATCAATTTCCGGATCATGTCTACAAGCTCAATAAGGCACTCTACGGGTTAAAACAAGCTCCCCGAGCATGGTATGATCATTTAAGTCAATTTTTAATTGCAAATGATTATAAAAGAGGTAAAGTCGATAATACCTTGTTTGTGAAAATATTGAATAATGATATACTTGTTTGCCAAATATATGTTGATGACATTGTATTTGGAGCTACTAACGAATCATTGTGCCAAGATTTCTCTAATCTTATGAAAGGAGAGTTCGAGATGAGTATGATGGGAGAATTAACATTCTTCCTCGGGCTTCAAATCAAGCAATGCGAAGATGGATTCTTTATTCATCAAACAAAGTACTCAAACGATCTCCTAAAGAAATTCAAAATGGAAAGTAGCAAGGTGATTTCAACGCCAATTTATTCATCATTAAAGCTTGAAAAAGTTGAAAATAGCAAATCCGTAGATCAAAAATTATATCGAGGTATGATCGGATCTCTGTTATATTTGACTGCTTCTAGGCCAGACATAATATTTGCTACATGTTTATGTGCTCGATTCCAAGCTAATCCCAAGGAATTACATTTAATTGCTTGTAAACGCATTTTTCGTTACCTGAAAGGGACTATCGGACTAAATCTATGGTATCCCTCCTGCTTAGACTTTAATTTAATTGCATATTGTGACGCCGATTTCGGCAGATGTAAAATTGATAAAAAGAGTACTAGTGGTACATGTCATTTTATTGGATCATGTCTAATATCTTGGGGAAGTAAAAAGCAAACCAGTGTGGCGTTGTCCACAGCTGAGGCCGAATATGTTGCTGCAGGGAGCACCTGTGCTCAGGTGTTATGGATTAAAAATCAACTCCGCGACTACGACATATATTTTTAAAATACCCATATTCTATGTGGTAATACTAGTGCGATTAATCTGAGCAAAAATCCTGTGCTGCATAGTAGAACTAAGCATATAGACATTAGACATCACTTTCTACGCGATCATGTGCAAAAGAAAGATATATGCTTAATTTTTGTCGGTACGAAGGACCAACTTGCTGATATTTTTACAAAACCTCTTCCTGAAGAATCATTTAATTCTATTCGTTTGCAACTTGGTATGGGACATCTAGACAATTTTTGAAATTAGTTTTCTACTCGAGAAATCAATATCCTTGAAACGTTCCATTCGCTAGCGCGCGCTAGCTTCATTTTTTTAACGCGCGCTGATTTTCGTTTTCGATAGCGTACGCTAACCTTCTATATTTTGCGTGCACTAATTAAAATTCTTCATATTCCGAATTTACTACTGGACTGTCCAGTGAACTACCCATCTACTCCTAACGTACGCTAATCTTTCATTCCTAGCGTACGCTAATTAAACCTACTCACTCCACTATATAAACACCGTTCAGCTCAGAAACACCCTTATTCTCTCATAACGTACGCTAACCATCGATCCCCTTTTCAGCAAAGAACCCTAGCCGAAACATTCAATCCACCCAATTCCGATTTCTTCTTCAAATCTTCCCATTACTTACAAATTCATGTCAAGCAAGGGCTGCAAAGCTATGGAGAAAACTTACAAAAATGTGAAACGCCCTCGCGATCCAGAATACGATGCGACCCGATTCGTGTCATACATCGCATCGAAGGTGTTTTCTAAAATTCTCCCTCAAGAACATATTACGGACTGCTACTTCTCAACTTTCCAAGTCTAGAATGGGTAAATGTTGTAATCACTGATTTTTTTACTTCCATTGGAATTTCCCGATTCGTTGAATGTAAAGATCCCATATTTCCTGAACTTGTCCGCAAATTTTACGCAAACCTTCATCTTGCTGAAAGTGAAGGCTCATCATCCCTAGTCTTAGGGAGTATTGTTGGAGGAACGAAAGTAAAAGTTTCCTCGGAAATTTTAACTCAAATTTTTGGTCTACCATCCGACGGGTTTTCATGTACTGGAAAATCGATTTCTGAAGAAACTGGAGTAAGGGAGATTGATGTGAAAGAATTCCTGAGTTCAAAAGCTGTAATAGTCATAACCGACGAATTCTTCGAGAACAATGATTTTGCGATTAACATCCGACTCCTTTTAGTTGCTCTCACAAAGTGTATAATGCCGAAGGTAAACACTCAACACAAGTTAGTCGGAGTCGACAAACACGTTGTCTACCGCGTGCTTAATGATGATAAATTTAATTTTGCTGATATCATCACGAGTTGGATGAAAGTGAAGGGCGACCTTTTTCGGTCGAAGAACTATGCGTCTCGATCCCACAAGGCTGGAATGCCGTATGGTTCCATCCTTACGGCGATATTCAGATTTCATCACGTGGATTTGTCAAAGGACAAAGCTGTCCCTATTTCTCTCGGTCATGAGATTTCGGACTACTCACTAAAAGCCATGCATTATGTCCGGACGACCAACCGAGGCTGGATCCTCTTCCCTTATCTTCGCGAAGATGACCAAGTGGAGAAAGGGTCACGTGTGCCTACACCAGAGGAGATAATCACTCGTAGAGGACCACACACCCTTCAGGAAATGCAAACCGGGGAATTCGTGAGGAAGCCCACTTCCAAAGGCAAGCGTCCGATAAAAGACTCCATCACCGAGGAAGAAGAATGTGACCTCGTTGCTCGGATGCGGAGCATTGAGACCTCTCAAATGAAAATATGTGAGGATGTTCGGTCCCTCCGATCGGAAGTTCAGGAAGTTCGCGGGCTGATTTCTGACTTCATCCGATTCATTCACCCATCATTCCCATTCCCATCCTCTTCCTCCGACCAAGATTCTTAGCCTCTAGGAATTTGATACTTGTTGTAGCAACTTCTCTTTCAAATGGTTTTGATGTCTCATGCTTTGAATGTTTGTGTAATGCTTGAACTACCTTTTAATGAAATTTACATTTTTCTTCATTTGGTTTCATGAAGTTTGGCATTTGTTGATTATGTGCTTTCGTTTTGGTTCATGGCATTTGGTTGGTATTATTTATACGTAACAACTCAGGGGGAGTCCATTTTGTTTATGTCAAAAAGGGGGAGAAAACACTCTAAAAACCGGAACATACTAATATGTCGAACAAGTTACCTTGATTTGAAATTATTTTTCAAATGTTTTTGCAGGTATAAATTAAATGTTTTCAAATCATCAAAAAGGGGGAGATTGTTGACTGAAAGTATTTTGATGATGATCGTATTCAAAACATTTAACAAGACGTATCTCATCGAGGTGTTATTTTGAAGGAAACTGGTCTTAGCGCACGCTACATGCTCCAGAGTAGCGCACGCTATCGAGGTATATATATAGACAAGTCAACTTAGCTGCAGTCTAGTCCGAACCTACCTGATGGATAGCGCACGCAAAAGATTCATTTTTTACGTACGCTAAAATACTAATATTAGTGCACGCTATACCATAATATTAACGCACGCTATCGCATCTCAAGTCAGAGGACAGTAAGGTTTGGAAAGAAAAAGGAAAAGGATTTGCGCACGCTACGGACGTTCATTTACGTACGCTACTACGAGGTCTTAGCGCACGTTACAATTAAAGTCTTGCTCACACTACCGAAAATCATGTCTAGTAGTCCAGTAGCCACTGGAATCAAATGTGGAAAGCTCTTACGTACGTTACTCAGGCTAACGTACATTATCTGGAAGTTGATTAGCGCACGCTACATTATACACGTCAGCGCACGCTAAATCAGTCAGAATTCTACCGTTGGATATTCTACCATTGGAACGAAGAAGTTAAAGAAGATCCGTGAAATCTGAAAAAGATGATATTAAACAATTACTAGCGCACGCTAAGTACATATTTAGCCATTAGAAAAGAGACGTTGGGGAAACAAACCGACATGTCCTAAAGTGAAGATTGAAGACCTGTTGACCAACCATTAGCACACGCTACGAGTATATGACTAGCGCACGCTAGACATGTAATTTTACCGTTGGAACAGTTTTGTGACCGTTCACATAGGCCAAGTCAGAGATCGATTGCGCATGCTATGGAGGTATTATTAGCGCACGCTAATAATATAAATATCAGAATTTAAAGAAGGGCTGACACCTATAAATACCCATATCATTTGGGTATCTCACACACAACTTCAACCATCCAAGCATACAAGCAATCAAAGCATTCTTGAGCTCAAATCTCTATCTATTACTATATTCTAAGTTGTGAGAAGAAAGATACAAAGAGTGAAACACATTGTAATATTTATTATATTATGTTTTCTTTCATTTGGTTGTGAGTGTTGCATCACTCATACTTGAGCGTAAGAGAAACGAATTAAGAGTCACTAATCCGGTGTTATTAGGATATTTGATCCGGCATTGTTAGGATTACACTCCAGTATTCGTAGAGTGAGGATTATCTAGTTCTGATAGAACACTAGATAAACTAAGTTTATTTTTGAGAGTGGTTGAGCTTGGACCAATAGAAGACAAGCGGTTGTAACGGTTGTTGTACTCGGACCGATCGAAGACGAGTCAAGTGTGTGGTTGTTCTTGAGCCAATAGAAAAAGAAGTCGGAGAGAGGACGTAGGCAAGTTGCCAAACCTCTATAAATCTTTGAGTCTTTTACTTTCCGCACTATTTCTTTTTATTTGCAAGAAAGTTCGATATTCCGCATTACCATTATTCAACCCCCCCTTCTAGTGGTGAATTTATCTCTTCAATATTCGCTAGGTGTTTGAGCTTTTTGGAGGACTTACGAATCTTAAGACCAGAATATAAAAAGACGTAACAGAAGAGGGGTACATTTTCTACAAAGATTGACAAATGGCATGAGACAATCTTAAAGATAAGACCATTCTTTATAGGTTCAAAGTCTTCTAGTTAGTCAAAATCCGCATCATGACTGGGCATCATGCGCGATGACCCGTGCCTCATGCGCTCGGGATTCCCGAATGCCTGTCGGACGCTGACGCACGCAGTGACGCACAGTGCTGGAAGCTGGCAATCCTCCACTAGTTCAATCATAACTTCTTCGTATGTAATCCGATTGGCTCGCCGTTTGACCATTGAGTACCAAACTCAATTCTCTACAATATTGTTAATTCTCGATATTTTTAAACTTTTCAAAAATTGGTGGTGATTTTCAAAGTTGATACTTGTCAACGACACTTCCCAAAAAATATCCAATCTTATTCCCTCTAGAACTTTAAATATTTCGTTCGTACTTTAGGCCAACCAAGATATAATTGCATCTTTAATATATTTATGACAACTCAGGAGCCGTATAATTAGTCTAGATAATTTCTCTAACTTTCGTTGAATAATTTATTAGAGAATACAATGTTGTATATTGGTGCATTCTACCAAGGATTGTTTGACGGCATTAGAAAATTCCATCCCATATCTTAAATTTCATTCACTCAAAATCACAAAAATAAATTCACCATATCAATATTCCAATAAAATCATCGATAAATATTGTTCGAAATTCTGGATATTACAGCTTATGTGCTCCTTACAGCTGCATATATCTTAAAAAGATGTCCTTCCAAATCTATTTCTAAGAGTCCACATGAGATGTGGAAAGGTAGGAAACCAAGTCTTAATCATATTAGGATTTGAGGATTTGCTGCTTATGTCAAGAAGACTACACTATAATTGCTTTACAAGCTTCCTTAAAGATGAGTTCATTCAGGAAGGAGGCACAGGTCAAAATATTTTTTAGAAGAAATAAAAGAAACACCCGATGAGACACCTGTACAAGATATTGGAACAAAATCTTCTGAAATACAAAAACAACCTCGCAGGTCTAGTAGAGATTCTCATTTACCTGAGAGGCATGACTATCTGCATCAAGAGGAACTGTGTCCTCATGAGATGACGGAATGTAGCCAATAGAATGATCCCTCTACTTATGACCAGGCTATGACAGATGTGGACTCCGCAAAGTGGCAAGAGGATACGGAAGCTAAGATAGATTCTATGCATGCTAATCAGGTCTTGACTCTAGTGGATCGTCTAAGAGCATAGTGGTTATTGGGAATAAATGGATCTACAAGTGAAAGATGTTAGGAGTATGCTCTCGAATGCCACCCAGAGGATGTTGAGTGAGGGCATTGTACTTGTAATTATGTAAATCATTTATATAAAGCAATGAATGTTTCTTTATTTACTGGTAGTTACTGGCATTCCTAACTCGTAAATATACATATAGAAACTAGTCCGTGTATTTGAGCGCAAAATGTTCCACTCCTTATTGGATAAGGGGGTTGGCACTGGAAAGGTTTATAGCTCAAATACTTAATCGTTCACAAGTCGATGAAACTTGACTGGGCGTTAAGTTTATGTGAAGACTTGTACAACGTGTTCTTTGACATGGAGAGTGCCTGTCGATCACTAATGGTTAGTGGGAGCACACGTTATAGGTATGATAATTGGATTAGTATACTTGAACCGACTCACCCTCGATTCATCACACGGATTTCAGTCCGGGACAGTCAATGACGGAATCGAAAGGTTGTGATAGGTATTCGTGAACCTTCAACTTGAGGATTTAGTAGGGATGTGCTTGTGACGTCAAGATTTTCAATAGAGTAGTTAGACCCTATAAACCGAGCGGTGGGGGTCAACCTCGACGTGCATCTTGACGAGCAAGTAGCAGGTCCTACTGAATACCAAGATAGAATTCTTTCTCCCATTAGTGAGCGGGTTATATGTCCTATGCGGTTATTGGCAGATAAGATCATAAGTCTTTGGCCAAAGCATTGGAGCTAGTTGTAGTGGATACATGAGAGCTCAATAATCTCGATTGCACTAATGCATGCATAGCGTCAGGTACAGATAGGGTTTGACTGACCGTGACCCTATAACTTGATCGGGACATTTGAAAGAAGGGTTTATACATATACTGGTATTCACGACAGAATGGTTCTTGAATGATCCCAATCATTCGTTCTCATTTGGGGTACAGTGTAGGCCTCCAGGCTGTCTAGGTGGTGCTACTACTCTTTGGATAAATTAATTTACGGCCTAATGAATTAAATAAATTACTGGATTATTAATTTTATTCATAGATATAATTATTTCTTAGAGATTTTAATTATTTTGTATTTAATATGATTAATTAATTGGATTAATTAATCGATATTAATACATCGGAACGGAATCAGAGTTTATTTGTTTGGACTCATGGGAGTCCAAAACGGACTGAACTCGCCTGATTCCTTCTAGAGGCCACCCCCCACTTTGATTCCTTCTCTTGGTCTTAGTCTTGCTTTTAGTAGGTGTATGACTAATGACCTTAGAGATATGATATCTCTTAAAATAAGGAAAAGGTTATTTTGTGGGATATGAAAGAAGAATAAAACGACAACTAGTCCTCACTCTTGAACCAGTTCATCCGTGAGTTTTGGCAAGAGTGAGAGAAAAGAGTTCTTTTTCTTCATCTTCTTCATTTCACTTCTTGATTGTTCTTGGAGAAAATCAAGATATTCATTGAGAGTGTGTGATTTATATACTTAGAGTATATTCATCTAATTCAATAGCTTCATCTCTTAGCTCTAGCCGTATCATTGGAGGATAGCAAGGTGATCGTCATTCCATTCGTTTCTCCGGCGTGTGGCAAGTAGAGACGCGGTCTTTCGGTGTTGGATCATCCAAGAGCTTGGAGCGGATTTGATTCGTGGAGAATAACTAAATCTTGGGGAATAGCTCAAGATAAGGAATTCATTTAATCAACAGATAACAAGGGTGAGTTTCTAATATCTATTGTGATTTCGTTTATATATTCGTATATACGTAGCTCGATTGATCCTCATAGGGATTCGGATCGAATTAATATTCCTTTTATCGCTTCTGTTGGGCCTTCGTTTTAGGCACCGAATCCCAACAGTGGTATCAGAGCGCAGGTCTTGCGATCGCATATACGATATTGGCATTTGGAATGCTCGATTGAAAGGTGAATGATTTGGAATCATTTTAGTCATAATCGTGGTATATGTTTTTTCATTCGATGTAGTTATATTTTTCGTAAGTTTATGTCTAAGTATAAATCTTAATTTATGGTAAATGTGATTTATATTGAAGATATGAATGTTGGAAAATATAGATATTGCATATCCGGTCAAAAAACTAGCCCCGAATTTCCGTTGGACGGTCCGGGAGTTGTCCGGAAGCAGGGGGCCGCGGCCCAGGGCTGTTGCAGCCCAGGTTGAAATTCTGGACTGGGGGCCGCGGCCCAGGGCTCAGGGGGCCGCGGCCCAGGGCTGCTGGGCAGCCCTACGGCTGCCCAATGTTGGCTTCGGGCGCGGTCCAGCCCTTTTCGGACCCATTTCAGGCTTGTTTTCTTTGTGTATTCCTAAAAATGATTTCCCACATTTTAAATTGGATTTAATATGATTAAAATGATATATGGTATTTCATTTTATAAGGGAAATTTATTTATTGGACAACTTGTGATCGATCAAATTATTTTGAACGTTTTCATATTATCGATTTTGTGAATCGATTGGATCGATTCGTTTTGTTGATTGGATCAATGTATCTATACGCTTACCATTTATATAGTATTTATTGGATGAATGCAGTTGAATGGGGATGTGGTTCGTGGACTTAGTTTTTGAATCGTTCGTTTTATTCGATTGGGTTGTAAAGGCCGTTTTGAGCCTATTTATTTTACTAGAAATATTTGTATCTAGGATGCAATTTTCAATGTAAAATTTATATGTAATGACGAAGACCGGAGGAAGATCCATTTCGAGAAGATGAAGATTCAAGACGAAGACTTCTAATTAGATTACAGAGTTTTTTGTTTTCTAGGAACGGTCCATGAACCACATGTTGCTAGCAACTAGGTTGTGAATGGTTGTTCATATTGTATGAATGCTACAAACGCGCTTAAATAAATTAATGTGCAAAGTGTAACATTAATTGCGAAAATTCTCCCACGACAAATTATTAAGTTTATAAGGTTTCAAGGTTTTCCTTCCCTCTATTGAGCTTTCGGGAAATTGAAATCTAAACTGGATGTGCTATGCTTCTGAGTTATCAGGGTAGTCGTTCGGGGAGGACGGATAAATTACCGGGAGCTTATGCCTTCAGTTGGAGCAAATTTTATCCCAGGAAACCTGATAGGTTGCCGGATAAGATTCAATTGTGAAACTGATTTGCGTCGATGGTATAAACTTACCTTGTTCACGAACCATAGAAACTGTATAGGTTGAGGGGAGTGAACAAGGGGAAAAAGAAGATCGAATCATCCATTTGATGGGTTGGTGTTGGACACCACTTTATGAAAATTAATAGACTAGAAACCTGTTCGGTTGCCCTCTATTAAGATTTATAAAGAACTCGATCACCACTATGAAGTAGAGCGACTATACTTCCGGATTTCACATGGGAGTGTGTTATTCCGATAAAAATAGTGGGAGCTGGGTAACAAGAGTAGAAAAGACCTTAATTCTATACTCAGAACATAATATAACATGTCACTAATTAATCTGTTATACTTAATGCAGACATAACTCTCAATATGACAATGAATCCACTCACAATTCTACTCGAAAAGAACACCCTGACTGGACCTAACTTTGTAGAATGGCTCCGTAATCTGATGATTGTCCTCAGTATAGAGGCACTGGGATACGTCTTGGAGACGGACATTCCGGCGCCACCTGTGCGGACCAGAGCCAATCAGGAAGAGATTGAAAACCACGAAAAGTGGGTTAAGGATGACATAAAAGTCCGTGCGTAGATGATGGATTCTATGTCTAATGAGCTTCAGAAAGCTCATGAGAAAATTACTTTTTCTAGGCAGATTCTATCTCACTTAACCGAACTTTATGGTGAGCACAGCAGAACTGCTAGATATGAGATATCCAAGCAACTGCTCAGTGCAAGGATGAAGGAAGGTGAGAAGTTTGGGGAACACGTCCTAAAAATGATATCCATGATCGAGATATTGGAGGCTCTTGATTTTAAAATGGATACTTCTCTCCAAACCGACCTTATCCTACAATCTCTCCCTGATTCCTTCTCACAGTTTGTTATGAACTTCAACTGCAATGAGATTGCATGTAATTTAGCTCAGCTAATGAATAAACTTGTGACCGCTCAGTCTCAGATGAAGACTCCACGGATGAAGGAGTCTGCTCTTGTGATTTCTTTTGGACTTCGGAGGTCTAAGAACAAGAAGAGAAAGACCAAGAAGCAGACTGGACCACATGTCAAGGACTTCAAGGGAAAGGGCAAAGCCCTGATGGTTCCAAAGAACAAGAAGAAGAAGGATGCTTGTCTCAAGTGCGGTGAGCTGGGCCACTGGGCTAGAGACTGTCTGATACTTCATGGCACTTCAGGTACATAACTTTTAGTTTTGGAAGCAAATTGTTCTGCTACTGTATTTTCTACTTCCTGGATACTGGATTCTGGTGCTAGTTCTCATATTTGTACCATGAATCAGGATCTGGAACAAAGTAGGAAGTTTGGAGCTGGAGAAGTTATGATCACAGTTGGAAGCGGGCATAGTGTCGAGGCGACCGACATAGGATGACTTCTTTTGGGTTTAGAATCTGGTTTTGTTTTGACTTTAGAAGATGTACTTGTTTTGCCCAAGTGGCACAAAAACATTGTATCCATTCCGGTCATGGACTGAAAAGGCTTTTCATTTTTCATTGGTGATGGTTCCTGCAAAATTTATTTCAGAAATAAACTAGTGGGTACTGCTACATTGTCAAATGGATTGTATCATCTAAATCTCATCAACAAAGTAGTTGTGAATACTATGACTAGAAAACGTGTTAGGGATGAAACCAATCAAGTTTTGAAATGACATCTTAGACTTGGTCATGTTGGTCAGACCAAGGTTTACAAGATGGAAAAAGATGGACTTATGGGTCCATTGGGATCGGATCCCTTTCCTACTTGTGAATCTTGCCTTAAAGGCAAAATGACTAAGTCCCCCTTCACAGGGACTTTTGAAAGAGCCGCTAATAAACTATGATTAATCCATACCGACGTATGTGGTGCTTTGGAAGCAGCACGTGACGTATATCAATATTTCATTACGTTTACAGATGATCATACTAGGTATGGTTATATATACTTAATGAAACATAAATCTGAGGCCTTTGAGAAATTCCAAGTATTCAAGGCCTTAGTCGAGAAACAAACTTGTAATCATATCAAAGCACTTTTGTCGGACCGAGGTGGCGAGTATATGAGTACGGAGTTTGACGAGTTCCTTGAGGAACATGGAATAGTTTAACAACTAACACCTCCAGGCAATCCTCAGTTAAATGGTGTGTCATAAAAAAGGAACCGGACCTTGTTGAACATGGTCCGTTCCATGCTGGGCTATACTGACTTACCGATTTACCTGTGGGGGTATGCACTCCTGACTGCCGCTTAAATCTTAAACATATGTCCTTCCAAATCCGTTCCTAAAACTCCACATGAGATATGGGAGGACAGGAAACCAAGTCTTAATCACATTAGGATTTGGGGATGTCCCGCATATGTCAAAAAGACTAAGGTGGAAAAGTTGGAAGCAAGGTCCGCAAAGGGACGTTTCATTAGATTCCCGTCTGGGATGATGGGGTATCTATTCTACATGCCCGAAGATTGAAAGATCGTTGTTGCTTTACAAGCACAATTCCTGGAAGATGAGATCATTCAGGAAGGCGGAGCAGGTAGAAGTATTTCTTTAGAAGAATACAATGAAACTCCTCCGGAGACACCTATGCAAGAAACTAGAACCGAACCTTCTAAAACACAAGTACAACCACCTCGTAGGTCTAGTAGGGTGTCTCATTTACCTGAGAGGTATGGGCTTGTGCACTTGGAGGAGCTGGGTCTCCATGAGGTTCCAAGTGATAGAGAAGAGACCGACCCAACGACCTATGACCAAGCGATGGTGGATGTAGACTACACGAAATGGCGTGAGGCTATGGAAGCTGAGATAGACTCGATGCATGTCAATCAGGTCTGGACTCTAGTGGACCGCCCCTAGGGCATAGTGCCTATTGGGAACAAGTGGATCTACAAGAGAAAGACTGATGGTGATGGGAAGGTTGACGCCTATAAGGCCAGAATTGTGGCAAATGGTTATACCCAGAAGGAAGGGATCGATTACCACGATACCTTCTCGCCCGTAGCCATGATCAAGTCTATTCGCATGGTGCTTGCTATACCAGCAGTCAACGATTATGAGATCTGGCAATGGACGTAAAGACGGCTTTCCTTAATAGATTCCTCAAGGAGAAAATCTATATGGAGCAGTCTAAAGGCTTTGTGTCCAAAGTCGATATTCAGAAAGTGTGCAAGCTTCAGCGTTCCATTTATGTACTGAAGCAAGCGTTGTGTAGTTGGAACCTTCGTTTTGACGAGGCGGTCAAAGAGTTTGACTTCATGCAAAATAAAGAGGAACCTTGTGTATACAAGAGGGTTAGTGGGAGCAAGATCGCATTCTTAGTACTATATGTGGATGACATTCTACTAATAGGAAATGATGTGGGAATGCTCAGTTCTGTGAAAGCTTGGCTTTCGAGTAATTTCTCCAAGAAAGACTTGGGAGAAGCAACCTATATTCTTGGAATTCGGCTCTATATAGATAAAATCTTAAAGCGATTTAAAATGGATGATTCTAAAAGAGGATTCCTACCGATGCGACATGCAATAAAACTCTCCTTGAAGATGTGTCCTCAAAGTGAGGAACAACGAAAGGAAATGAGTAATATACCATATGCTTCGGACGTGGGTAGCATTATGTTTGCTATGTTGTGTACGAGACCTGACATTGCGCATGCTGTAAGTGTGGTGAGTAGGTTTCAGGCAAACCTAGGTAGGGAACATTGGACTGCCGTAAAGAACGTTCTCAAGTACTTAAGAAGGACTAGAGATATGGTTCTGATATGTGGCGGTGGAGATTTAGATGTGGTGGGATTTATTGATTCAGACTTCCAAGGACTGAAGGACGATTCGATGTCTACTTCTGGCTACATATTTACTCTTAATGGAGGAGCAGTTTCTTGGCGTAGCGCCAAGAAAAGTGCGACTGCTGATTCCACCTGTCAGGTTGAGTATCAAGCAGCGTCGCAGGCTTCCAAGGAAGGGTTCTGGATTAAGAGGTTTCTTGGAGAACTTCAAGTGATACCATGTGCTGAGCTTCCTGTTCCGATGTACTGCGACAACAGCGGAGCTGTAGCACAGGCCAAGGAGCCGAGGTTTCACAACAGCACAAAACATATTGAGAGGATGTATCATCTCGTCAGAGAATTTGTTCGCAAGGGATACATTGTACTGCACAGAGTAGACTCGGCCGACAATGTCACTGATCCACTAACCAAGTCACTTTATCAGACTAGCTTAGAGTGTCATCTGGAGAACATGGGTATTAGATACCATAGTGTGTGGCATTGAGTGCAAGTGGGAGATTGTTATTAGTATGCCCTCGAATGCCACTCAGGGGATATTGAGTGAGGGCATTGTACTTGTAATTATGTAAATTATTTATATAACGCAATGAATGTTTCTTTATTTACTTGTAGTTACTAGTATTCCTAACTCGTAAATATACATATATAAACTAGTCCGTGTATTCGAGTGCAAAATGTTACACTCCTTATTAGATAAGGGGGTTAGCACTAGAAACGTTTATAGCTCAAATACTTAATCGTTCGCAAATCGATGAAACTTGATCGGGTGTTAAGTTTATGTGAAGACTTCTATGACGTGTTCATTGACATAGAGAGTGCTTGTCGAACACTAATGGTTAGTGGGAGCACACGTTATAGATATGCTAATTGGATTAGTATACTCGAACTGACTCACCCTCAATTCGTCACACGGATTTCACTCCAGGACAGTCAATGACGGAATCGAAAGGTTGTGATAGTTATTCGTGAACCTTCGACTTGAGGATTTAGTAAGTATGTGCTTGTGACGTCAAGATTTTCATTATAGTAGTTCGACCCTATATTCCGTGAGGTGGGGGTCAACCTCGACGTGCATCTAGACGAGCAAGTAGCAGGTCCTACTGAATACCAAGATAGAATTCTTTCTTGGATTAATACGTATACTGGTATTTATGACAGAATGGTTCTTGAATGATCCCAATCATTCGTTCTGAGTTTGGGTACTGTATAGGCCGCCAGGCTGGCTAGGTGGTGCTACTACTCTTTGGTTCCTCCTATTGCTGACTGAAATGAACCTACCAAGTCGCGCAATAGGATTGACGACAGAAGTATTCGAGTGCAAAATATTACACTCCTTATTAGATAAGGGGGTTAGCACTAGAAACGTTTATAGCTCAAATACTTAATCGTTCGCAAATCGATGAAACTTGATCGGGTGTTAAGTTTATGTGAAGACTTCTATGACGTGTTCATTGACATAGAGAGTGCTTGTCGAACACTAATGGTTAGTGGGAGCACACGTTATAGTTATGCTAATTGGATTAGTATATTCGAACTGACTCACCCTCAATTCGTCACACGGATTTCACTCCAGGACAGTCAATGACGGAATCGAAAGGTTGTGATAGTTATTCGTGAACCTTCGACTTGAGGATTTAGTAAGGATGTGCTTGTGACGTCAAGATTTTCATTATAGTAGTTCGACCCTATATTCCGTGAGGTGGGGGTCAACCTCGACGTGCATCTAGACGAGCAAGTAGCAGGTCCTACTGAATACCAAGATAGAATTCTTTCTTGGATTAATACGTATACTGGTATTTATGACAGAATGGTTCTTGAATGATCCCAATCATTCGTTCTGAGTTTGGGTACTGTATAGGCCGCCAGGCTGGCTAGGTGGTGCTACTACTCTTTGGTTCCTCCTATTGCTGACTGAAATGAACCTACCAAGTCGCGCAATAGGATTGACGACAGAATGAATCAAGCTTATTCTCCCATAATGAATATTAGATATTGGATATCTAATTTGGGACATTGGATGTCTAAATTAATTTATTGGATAAATTAATTTACGGCCTAATGAATTAAATAAATTACTGTGTGATTAATTTAATTCATAGACATAATTATTTCTTAGAGAAATTAATTATTTTTTATTTGATATGATTAATTAATTGGATTAACTAATCGATATAAATACATCGGAACGAAATCGGAGTTTATCTGTTTGGACTCACGGGAGTCCGAAACGGACTGAACTCGTTCGATTCCTTCTAGAGGCCGCCCCCCCACTTTGATTCCCTCCCTTGGTCTTAGTCTTGATTTAGGTAGGTGTATGACTAATGACCTTAGAGATATGATATCTCTTAAAATAAAGAAAAGGTTATTTTGTGGGATATGAAAGAAGAATAAAAAGACAACTACTCCTCACTCTTGAAACACTTCATCCGTGAGTTTTGGCAAGAGAGAGAGAGAGAAAAGATTTCTTTTTCTTCATCTTCTTCATTTCACTTCTTGATTGTTCTTGGAGAAAATCAAGATATTCATTGAGAGTGTGTGATTTATATACTTAGAGTATATTCATCAAATTCAATAGCTTCATCTCCTAGATCTAGCCATATCCTTGGAGGATAGCAAGGTGATCGTCATTCCGTTCGTTTCTTCGGCGCGTGGCAAGTAGAGACGCGGTCTTTCGGCGTTGGATCATCCAAGAGCCTGGAGCGGATTGGATTCATAGAGAACAACTAAAGCTTGGGGAATAACTCAAGAGAGGGAATCCATTTAATCAATGGACTACAAGGGTGAGTTTCTAATATCTCTTATGATTTCATTTATATATTCGTATATATGTAGCTCCATCGATGCTCGTAGGGATTCGGATCGAATTAATATTCATTTTACCGCTTCCGCTGGGCCTTCGTTTTAGGCACCGAATCCCAACAAAAGATGGTTATAGATACCTATAAGGCCAGGCTTGGGGCAAAGGGTGTAGTTCACAAGGCATCAGGTATAAGTCTAGAGGGGGGGTGAATAGAATTATATAATATTTTGCTTAAATAACAGTTTTCAAAAACTCGGCTGTAATAAATACAGCTAAAGTTACTCATCTGATAATAGTGCAGTTAACCTTTGTCAGCTGTAAAATGGTTTTGCGGATAGACAGTTGACTTTGAATGCAACAGTTAATATGAATGCAATAATTATGTATGATGTTAAAGACATTAAATCACACAACACTTTATAGTGGTTTCAGAGGTGGGGTAATCCTTTACTAGTCCACTTTTCTCCAAACCAGTTAGAGATAAATTTACTATAACTTTCAACCATTGAAATTAGTGTTACAATGAATTCTGTTACAACAGCTTCCAACCAGTGGAATCCCATGGCCGTTGCAACTCCTTCCCTTGGTTGCTTAGCACCTCTTGATCGAAAATCCGTGGATGCCTCAACAATTCGCAAGCTGCCTATCACCTTCCAATTAAGAACCCGTGGATGTCTTACAACCTTACACTTTCAAGAACCTTGTTTAAGAAAGTACCCCTTACTCAAACTTAAAGACAAGAGTGTTGTGTTCTCCAACTTTCAGAGCTTCTCAGAATTAGCTTTAAGATCTTTCTCTTCACGGTTCTATAGATTTGCCATGTGTTTACTTTGATTACTTTGATTGCTTTGTAAGTATTTTTCGCATCGTACTTCTGCTCAAGTGTTCTTTAGATATTTATAGTATGATCTGTGAGTTCTTCATAGCCGTTGCATCTTGTAACAAGTCCGTCCGTTGGAGAGTGGACTTCATTATTTAACTTTTCATATCTTTCTAAGGCTTTGTCTCTTTCTTCAAATCTGACCATTTGAAGGTGTATGTTGACGTTGTGTCACTTTTCTTTTATTACTATAATTAGAAAGTCTTCAGGGCGCGAATCTCGATGAATATTGTATTCCTTAAATTTTGGGAATAAATCACTTTGTCTCCTTGGCTTTTACATCTGCGTGTGTTTTGCCGTCATTGTTGACTTTTCAACATTTGCTGACGTGGACAGTTGATATCAAAAACTTGGCTGATATTTCATCTGTGATAAAACTCATATGATATTTCCTTTGGTCAAACCTGGCTGATATGCTGGTCAAACCTGGATGATGTTATGCCTAGACAAAATATTGCTGATACACGGTCTTGAAAGTTGGTTGCTATTTCGCTTGGTTAACCTCAACTGATATTACGTTTTGACTGACTCGGCTGATGTGTATTTGGTCAACCTTAACTAATATTACGCTTTGACCAAACTCGGCTGATATTTTGGCTGTTATGTCCTTGGCCAAAATTGTCTTCAGAGATATTCAGCTGCACTTATGACTTGGTCAAACCCTGCTGATATTTTCCTTTGACCGAAACTCGACTGATATTTTATCGATCAGACCTGGCTCATATCTTGCGTTGACCAAAACTTTGCTGATAATATGCCTGTTCTATACTTAGCAAAATTTCTATTTGATCAACATGATCAATACTTAGCCTAATCTTTTAAAGGCCTATAGAAGATACTCACTTGGTTTTTCTTTATAATGCCAAGTACATACATTTGAAGTAATTTTGAACAAAGTTATGACATCATCAAAATCTTAAAAATATATTCTTAACAAATTCCCCCTATTTTGATGATGGCAAGACTTAATGATCAAATATAGTAAAATCATCACATAGACAAGTAACATACTAAAATGTAAATACTTAGTCTGTTTGAGACAACTATAGGTTGTCATTCAAGTCGACTGTAATAAGCTTTCAATATGTGAGATTACAGTACATTCGTTAATGAAAGATTACAAACAATAAAAGATTACAAGTGATTGAAAAAAAAACATAAGTTCTCCCTCTTCCTCTTCCTCTTCCTCTTCCTCTGGTCCTTGCTGGACGGGAAAACTTCAATGGCTTTGGTCCAATGGGCCTATGAACTACTAAGATTAGCCCATAGGACCGGGGATAAACCATCGGTCCCATCCGAGGCCTCAATGGACCCTCCCGGACAGACTAAATCACAGATTCCTCCGAGGCCCCATCGGACCCTCCCGGAGTGAGCAAATTACACACACGTACATTACCATTTTATGTTAAGCATAAGGGTTTCATAAGAATACTTGCAAATGAACAAATCATTTGGGAAATCATTAGCAGCAGACAAAATCCAGTCAAAAATTTTTTGATTCGCCAATCAGGGCCTTGAGCTTGTTTTTACAAACCCGTCTTCTTTCGTCCTTTTCTTGTTGCTTATCTTCTAGCAACTTTTGCACCTTCGAATATGGACACTTATTTGCATAATGTACGGGTTTCTTATAGTTGTAGCATAAGTTAGAATCACCAAACGAAGGAGATTCAGAACTTACCTTGTGGAAAGGCTTAGGCCTGTATGGTGTCTGCAGTCTTCTGAGATGATTTGGATGTGTTGGGTTCATGATGTGGACCAGTCCAACATGATCCAAACAGTACAAACGGACCCGATTCAAATGACTATTGGACTTATGACAAGAGGTTGGATCAAACGATTCAAAATAGCTCTAAACGGATTGATAGGACACCATGTGAATAATGGGTCGAAGGGTAATGAGAGTGAATCAAGCTATTTAATTTCTCTCATACAAGTACTTTAGGATTTTATGCCTTTTTTTTTTGAATAAAACTCGAGTATTGTAACTTGAGTCGTGTGATTGTTCAATTTAATCGAGTCGTATGTATTTTATTTATCAAGTTGTATGTTTATTTGTTTTATATTTTTTTTTGAGTTGTATTTGTTTCGAAAATATAGTCCAAAATAATCAAGTCTCAAGGTTGTGAGTATAAGGCAAAAGGCAGACGAAAACCGGACAAACTAATAATTTCCGCGCATGAGAAGAGTATGTACCAGTTTTGGTATTTTGGTCATAACTTCCACGTCCGAAGTCCGATTAAGGTGATTCAAGTGGCCACGGAAAGATAAGAGAAAAATCTACGATTCTTGTTTTATGGTCGGATGTCCAAATTAGCTTCTATCGGTCGGTACAGTCCATGCAAATATTCAGCAATTTATTTCACCAAAGTAGAATCTTCCTACACTAATCTTTAACCACTTTGTGATCAAATCTTCACATTTATTTGGTCTTGATTCTCTTTGATTTGTTCTTTGGTTGATTTTATTTTATTTTATTTTATTTTAGTCTTCATAGGAAGTTACTTGGAAATTTTCTTTTTATTTTTATATTATTATTGTAGTAGGATTTTGGCTATAAATAGCCATCTTTGGTCATTTGTAAGGACACAACTTTGATGAAATATATTGTTATCACCTTGAGTGTTTTTTTTCTCAAATTCTCTATGTTCTTTCTAAGACTTGAAGAATTCTATAAATACTTGTACTTGTTAGTTCACTTTAATTGAAAAGTCGGGTTTTCAAGACATATTTGTTTTCGATCGTTTGTGACGATCAAAATCTTGTCTAACTTTCGCTTCTTTGTTTTTTATTGATCAATTTAGATTGAGTTCACTCCAATCAAGGAGCCGGGTTCGTATCAGTTGGTAATCAGAGACAAGATTTCTCAAGTAAGACCTTATCCTTTATTTTATTGTCGATTTTCTTTTCTTGCCAATATATAATATCACGCTTGATCGGTTGTACCGCCTTAGTGAATATATACTGATAAAATATCACGATTGGTTGGTTATACCACCTTAGTGATTAAGAAAAAATTATATATATCACATTGGTTGGTTTTACCACCTTGGTGACAAATTGACAAAGAAAGGTCTTCGCCTTAATATTCATCAAGAACCTAAATATTGAAAACTTGATCCATACTATTTTATTTCTTGTTCTTATTTCATTTCTTACCTTATCTTTCTTCACATTGATCTTAAAGTTCTTTGTGGACCATACTTCTTTCTTTCATTCTTTCCCAAAATTTCCTACGAGTATTTTGTTGATTCTTTGAGCTATTTATGAAAATTTGATAACACGAGTGGAAAAAGACGCAAGTGAGTGAGCACATTAGAGCGAGTAAAAGTAAAAAAAAAAGGAGTGATACACATTTTTGGTAACATGTCTGAAGAAAGTAGTAATGGGGGAAGATATGATGATAAATTTATGTGGGAAGCAATGACTAAGGAGATGACAAGATTGATGGATATAAAAAGTATAGGGGAAGAAGTGAGGGAGAACAAAAAGAATGCTAGTTCTTTAAAAACTAATGATAGAAGGGTAAGATTTTTTGAAGGAGAAGACTCTGAGGAGGATGATAGGCAATTCGAGGGGAGGAAATAACCGGTGGGATAATCGAGAAAATGATAACTTCAAAAATATCAAAATTAATATTCCATCTTTTCACGGTAAAAATGATCCAGAAATTTATTTGGAATGGGAAACTAAAATTGAATTGATATTTAGTTGTCATAATTTTTCCGAAGAAAATAAAGTAAAACTAGCGGTGATTGAGTTTTCCGATTATGCTATATTTTGGTGGGATCAACGTTGCCAAAATAGAAAACGGAATAGAGAACCTCAAGTGGAGAGTTGGAGGGAGATGAAGGCGATAATGAGGAAGAGGTTTGTTCCTTCTCATTATTATCGGGAACTTTACCAAAAATTGCAAAATTTAAGGCAAGGTAACCGTAGTGTGGAGGATTACTTTAAGGAGATGAAGGTATTGATGATGCGAACTAATATAGATGAGGATCGAGAAGCTAATATGGCAAGATTTTTGGGAGGCTTGAATCGAGAAATTCCCGACAGGTTTTAGAATTTCGGATTCAAGTAAAGAAAAATTTGAAAGTAAACTCATTATCTCGGGGATTTTGGAAGTAGAAATATTTTTGAACCTCGAATCCCAAATTACAAAACCTCTTTCGAAAATCGTTAAGGCCTCAGCCCGGTTCGTGTTTCAAAACACATTAGTTAAGATATCATCACGTGTCTGTGACCCGACACCAAAACGTTATCCATTCACTCACTGTTCGTACTCGTCAGGTAACGAACCATGGAGGCCACGACGGACCGTACCCGGTTCCACACATTCTCTGTCCGTAAGGCCACAACGGACTGTACCTGGACCACACACACTGTTCGTACACATCATATACTGAACTCTAGAGGCCAAAACGGACCGTACCTGGACCATACACACTGTTCGTACACATCATGTACCGAACTCCAGAGGCCACAACGGACCGTACCAGGATCACACACACTGTTCGTACACATCATGTATCGAACACCAGAGGCCACAACAGACCGTACTTGGACCACACACACTGTTCGTACACATCATGTACCTGTAATATCCGGAATTTCCACTACTGTTGTTTAAGATTATTTTATCCGAGTTATGTTGTACAGCGTGCAATCTGTACAGTATGGGTAAAATAATTGAAGGACCAAGACATCTGTATTGGTATAATTGTCGTACTTGGTCGACAATTGGATGTAAGAAGTATGTGTATTCAGTATGCCGTATGTTCGTATTCTGTATGGTGAGACGATTGGACAAGAATAGCTGAAAATGGCTAAGTGTAACATTATTAGCTGTAATATCCGCAATTTCGAATTTCGGTAATTTTCTTTTTTTCGGCGGAAGTCCGTTTTGACGACTCGCTCATGACCGTTTCGTCATTTCGAGAATAATTAATTCTGCACTTTTTGTCATCCGAGTTCGTTTCGGTGTCGTTTTGTTGAGTTCCGTGCTTTTTAGCGACTTTTCCGCACTTGAGCTCGATTCTTGCGAATCTCGTCCGAAACTATTGTTTCGAGTTTCTCGCAAGTTCATTTAATGTTATTATTCATGTTGCGAGCTTTGGTTCGGTGTTTCGATCACGTATCGTGATTTTCGGACGTTTTGGGCCATTTTTGTAATCTCCCAAAGTTTGGGGTAATTACTTCCATTGTCGAATTCCGACACTTCGGATGGTCGGAATCGTGTGTTCTCTTAGTGCTTGGATTCGTCTTTGCGAGTACTTCGTAACCGTATCTTCGATTTTTACTCGAGTTCGGGTTTGGGTCGTCCGGCCGTCGGAGTGGCCACGGCCGAGTCACGGCCGAGCGGACTGGCTTTGGCGAGTTACGGCCGTAAGGTGCGATTACGGCCGTAAGGTGTCGAGTTCTGGCCGTAAGCGTGATCGAATACGGCCGCACAATGGCGGATTTTGTGAAGGCCGATTCTGGCCGTAAGGTGTGCGATTACGGCCGTAAGTGTCCTATTTGGTGTTGGCGGATTGCAGCGAATGCGATTACGGCCGTAAGGCTGCCGAGTACGGCCGTAAGGTGTCGAGTTACGGCCGTAAGGCTGCCGATTCTGGCCGTAACCTGCCGGCTATATATAGCTGGCTCGGCGATTCACTTCTACGCGATTTTTCTTCCTTTTCGCGTCCGCGACGGAGGCTCGGGAAATCGAGTTCTTGGCCGATTCTAATCATTTCCAAGGCATTTTGAAGATCCTTGTTGATTATATCAACATCTAATCCGTGTATTTCGTCGAATCAAGGTATATTTCTTGATTATCCTTCAAGTTGACTTTTTGAGAAATTGTTCTTGATTTCGTTTATAATCCGATTTTGATACATCGGTTGGTGTAGTATGATGTTATTAATCGTGTTCTATGGGTTGTATATCCATATATCGAGTTTGTTTAACTCGATTGACGATTCGAGTGTTCTTGGGAATTATTGAACATTTAGTGTTCGATTAAATGTCCCAATGAGTTTCCCTTCGATAGTTTGTTGGGATTTCCGTTGTTTTGGCCTTGATTCTCGTCGTAACCATGTGTTATTGTTATTTAGGAGGTTTATAGGTGTTCGAGGATTCCGATGTTGAATTCCGTTTGGTGATTGATGATTCGTGTGTTATTCCCGTAATACTCGTGGTGCTATCACGTTCTTGATATTGTTCGGGTCGGAGCTATTCGACCGGCCCTATCCGTCATCTTGTTGCATCAGTAGTTTTGAGGCAAGTACCTTGCCCATACTATTCTTGTTTTGTGAATGTGATAATTGGTGATCGTCTTTATATATTTGTTTGATTGTTTAAAACGAGTTTTCAAAAGATTTGGTTAGCCTTGTTTAAAGGCCCTCTTTCAAAATCGTGTGTGTTTTGTGATTGGTGTGTTTCTCTAACGAGTATGTGAATCTTATGGACATGTTTGGTGTTGATGATGCACTCGGTATTTGCGTGTGGACGTATATTGTTTCATTTCGGTGCATTGTGGTTGACGTGTTGTTTTTACTAAGTGTTTGATGCCTCTGGGCGAATTATTTGAATATCCTTGATGTGATATGTTATTTGTGTGGATGTGTGGATATGGTTGAAGGTCTACGGTGACACATGGCACGTGATCATGTGGTCAGGATGCAACAAGTGATTGATCCAACCGTGAGAGCCTGAGATAATCTACGGTGGCACATGGCATGTGATCATGTGGCCAGGATGCAACAAGCGATTGATCCAACCGTGAGATGTGTGTGATTTGTTTCGCTAGCCAGCTCGGGAGGGTCCTTCGAGGCCTCGAGTGGGATGTCGGTGGTAGCGTCCCGGTCCTAGGCGATGCGCGTGCGTGATTATGTTTCGTTGATTTTTCGTCCGTTGAGGACACGTGATGTTGGGCTCTGGCCCTGTGAATTATTGTCGGTTTTCTATTTGTGAAAACAAAACCTTTGGGCTGTGACCCTGTTGATTTTTGGAAAGATAAGGATTTGAAAATCCTAAGTTGTTTTCTATCAAAACTCTCGATGGCATTTAAACGGTTTTATAAATTGTTTCCCTTGATTTATGCTCTATCGGTTTTGGAGTGTTTTACCCAAACTCATGCCTCGGGAAGTACTTTTCGTTACGTTTGAATCTCTGAGGATTTTCTGGTTATTGTTATTCGTGGAATGTGAATTGTATGGCTCGTATTTTTGCACTTGTACTTGCACTAGCAAAACAGTGGAGTTTTGCTAACCCCCGAGTATTCGGGGGGTGGATGTCTATTTTTGCATTCAGGTTTTGGAGCATAGCACAGGGACGGCACGAAGGATGATGAAAGATGAACGGTACTAATCACGCGAGGATCCGTTGATGTCGTATTGGTCTAGTTGTATTTTCTTTTCCGCTGCAGTATCTTTTCCCCGTTGTATGGGAATTTGTTGTATTTTGACCCCTGCGTGGGCATGAGTTGTATTTGAGTTGTATGTATTTATTGAAAGACCAAGTCGGTCTACTGAGTCCTTTTAGCCTTAAAGGCGAGGTTTAGATGTTTGATTTTAGTTATCAGCCTGGTAGATCCTCGAGGAGAGGGTCTACGGCGTGTAATATCCCTGAGCGGATTGGGGGTGTTACATAAATGGTATCGGAGCTTAGGTTGTGGAAACCTAGGCTGTCGGGTCAGTGGTGTCTATTGAGTTTTTGTCTCGTCGGATTTTATCTGACTGAGTCGTGTCGCGACGCGTCGTCTGAGTTTGTTGGTCGTGATTAGTATCGTGGGCGATCATCATCTTCGTGCGACCTGTGAATGTAAGTCTCCCTTGTTTGTGTTGTGCCTCGTGTGACACGAGCTATTTTTATGATTATTTGTTAAGTGACGGAATCCTCTTACGGGTTTTGATTTCGTGATATGTGGTTATTTGACTCTCATATTTCGTTCATATGAGGAGTAGTGTTGATGGATTGTGCATGTTGAACTTTATTTCTTTTATCCGCTGCGTGAGTTCTTTTGTAATGACTTTCGGTATTTTACCGACTGAGTTTTATTTCGAAAACCGATTCCCTTAACCGAGTTTGTGGCATTATGGCCTTGATCGTTTTGGCGAAATTCTTATGACGGTATTTAGTATTTTATAAATGGCTTTTGTGAGTTTTTGAAGTATTACCGTCATCGGCCTTTTTAACGTTGTAAATGGTTTTCAACTTGGTGAGTTCGAGACGGGACCCATGGCGCTATAATGTTTTGCGTAATTACCTGAAGTTTTTGGGCATTCTAGCCCATTGAATTATCCTTGAAAACCTTGAGTATCTTAGAAAATTCAAATTCGAGACGTACTTTTAAAACGAATTATTTTCTTGCGGTGCTTTTAAGGTGCTTTCTAATGCCGCAATAAATTTCAAAAATTTCCAAGAGGACCAAAAACATTTTGAGATATTCTCAAATGCAGTTGCTCAGACCCAAGGGTCGAATATTTTTGAAAGTTTTCACTAAAAGAAAGATGTCCTCATTTTTGTTCAAACGCAAGATGATTTTCAAAGTCTCGAAAATGATGTTTGTTCAACTTTTTTTGTAAAATGATACTCAAGATCAACTCGTGTTTCCAAACTGTCTTCAAAAGGGTGGTTTTCGTTTTAAAACCCATCATTTCCTGCTTGTGGTCGGAGAAGGTGTGTATGATGTTGGTATTGTTGTTAGGGTGTTAGCCCTCCGAATTGTGATTGAATTGGTGGCGTGAGCGTTGAGTCGTTGCCACGCATATATTTTGTTAACCCTTTGTGGGAGGTGTGATGACGATCTTTAATGTTGTCATTTCGTGGTGGCTTGCGTGTTATCGCACCTGTGTGAGCTGTTAAAGCTTGGGTTTGTGCGTTTATGCACATGGGTGATTGTTTCATGAGGTTTGTGATTATGTGCTGGTTATTGTTCGGGCCGTTAAGGTCGCCGAACGATGCCGTCGTTGCTGTTATATTCATGTGTGTGTTGCCTTGCGATGGTAATCGTTGTATGTGTTATGTGCTATGATTTTCTCACAGTCGAATGGTTACTTATTCAAGATGCCGAGGGGCCGAGGTCGTGGTCGTGGCGACCGGATGCGTGATCGGATCATGCCACGGTGATGGTATTGTATTGGTGTTGCTACTATTTTGCACAGTAGCCACTCATATGACTCACTGACTCAGGCGATTCAAATGTTACAGATGTGACCCAAAGACACTCGGTGCAAATCGGTGGCTTCGAGAAGTGGTTCGTATGAATCCCCCTGTTTACCGGGTGCCGCAGATGCATTAGCAGGATGGTTGGCTTTTCCAGTTGGAAAAGATATTCGAGGTAGTTGATTGTCCTAAGAACGTAAGGTACCTGGCCGCCAAGATCTTCTCGACAAAGATGCCGCTTAGTGGTGGGAGGCTATTAAGCCTCGAGATCGCGTTGTCACGTGGGCGAGTTCCGTAAATTCATGGGAGATGAGTTTTGTCCGAACCGATCAGAAATCGAGGATTAATGAATTCTTTTCGCGAAACCGCAGGATATACATTGTCTCAAGCTATTATTGATTTTAGCAAACGGCTCGGCTATGTGCGTAATCAAGTAAGGACAGAGGAGGACAAGATTTGTCATTTTAGTAGGCGGATGAAGCCGAGATTCACAAGACATGGCAGTCTCGCTTGTACTTCCCGAGAGATTATCGAATAGGGCGTTAGCCTATGAGCTATCCAGTTATCGACCGAGAGTATGTCCGACTCAAGAAACAAAACCGTTGGGAACTTTTCAGAAATCAGAGTGGGCCCCTTGAGGTTGGGACTTCGCTTTCGTCATCCCAAAATGGTTCCTAGATCGCGTGATCGAGGAGTAGTACCCTGCGGTGAGTAATGTGAGCACTTCAAGATATGTTATAACCGTAGTCGAGGCCATACTGCGAAGAATTGTCGTTCACCGTTAGTCACCGTTTCGAGTGTGGCTGTGTGGGTCACCGATCCGTACATTGCGAGACGGTAGCCGAGAGGTTTGGGGATCGAGGTTGCGTCTCTGTTCAAAGGACACGGAGATGCCTAGTGTGGTTTTGAGGATTTGTGTGATCAATTATTTATGATTGCCCTTGTGGGTCGTTTTGTGTTTATTCTCTGCTTTCTCGATCGTGCGTGTTTTCTTGTAACAAGTACTTTGTGTTTTGTGATTGTTTGGATAATTGACTTGATTGTATTATCTCGTTTGAAGACGCTTGTCACTTGTTGGTTTTATTATGTCTCTACCGTGGCGCCGTGTTGGTCGTCTGGAGCGTGTTTTCACGCCGTATATTCCTTTGCGTTGCTTGTAACGTTTTGCCGATGGGCGTAAGTTACGCATTTCTTGTGTATCTCGTTTAGTTTTCTGGCGGATATTGGTTCTCCTACTGCTTTAAGTTTCGGACGAAACTTCTTTTAAGGAGGGTAGAATGTAATATCCGCAATTTAATTTTGGTAATTTTCTTTTTCGGCGGAAGTCCGTTTTGACGACTCGCTCATGACCGTTTCGTCATTTCGAGAATAATTAATTCTGCACTTTTGTCATCCGAGTTCGTTTCGTGTCGCTTTTGTTGAGTTCCGTGCTTTTAGCGACTTTTCCGCACTTGAGCTCGATTCTTGCGAATCTCGTCCGAAACTATTGTTTGAGTTTCTCGCAAGTTCATTTAATGTTATTATTCATGTTGCGAGCTTTGGTTCGGTGTTTCGATCACGTATCGTGATTTTCGGACGCTTTGGGCCATTTTTGTAATCTCCCAAAGTTTGGGGTAATTACTTCCATTGTCGAATTCCGACACTTGGATGGTCGGAATCGTGTGTTCTCTTAGTGCTTGGATTCGTCTTTGCGAGTACTTCGTAACCGTATCTTCGATTTTTACTCAGTTCGGGTCGGGTCGTCCGGCCGTCGGAGTGGCCACGGCCGAGTCACGGCCGAGGCTCGGCCGAGTTACGGCCGTAAGGTGCGATTACGGCCGTAAGGTGTCCGAGTTACGGCCGTAAGCGTGATCGGGTACGGCCGCATTTGAGCGCCGGGGCGGATTTTGACGAAGGCGATTACGCCGTAAGGTGTGCGAGTTACGGCCGTAAGTGTCACCATGGCCGGGCGATTTTTGACGAATGCCGATTACGGCCGTAAGGCTGCCGAGTACGGCCGTAAGGTGTCCGAGTTACGGCCGTAAGGCCTGCCGGTTACGGCCGTAACCTGCCGGCTATATATAGCCTGGCTCGGCGATTCACTTCCTACGCGATTTTTCTTCCTTTTCGGCGTCGCGACGGAGGCTCGGGAAATCGAGTTCTTGGCCGATTCTAATCATTTCCAAGGCATTTTGGAAGATCCTTGTTGATTATATCAACATCTAATCCGTGTATTTCGTCGAATCAAGGTATATTTCTTGATTATCCTTCAAGTTGACTTTTTGGAGAAATTGTTCTTGATTTCGTTTATAATCCGATTTTGATACATCGGTTGGTGTATTATGATGTTATTAATCGTGTTCTATGGGTTGTATATCCATATATCGAGTTTGTTTAACTCGATTGACGATTCGAGTGTTCTTGGGAATTATTGAACATTTAGTGTTCGATTAAATGTCCCAATGAGTTTCCCTTCGATAGTTTGTTGGGATTTCCGTTGTTTTGGCCTTGATTCTCGTCGTAACCATGTGTTATTGTTATTTAGGAGGTTTATAGGTGTTCGAGGATTCCGATGTTGAATTCCGTTTGGTGATTGATGATTCGTGCGGTGTTATTCCCGTAATACTCGTGGTGCTATCACGTTCTTGATATTGTTCGGGGGTCGGAGCTATTCGACCGCGTCCTATCCGTCATCTTGTTGCGACTGTAGTTTTGAGGCAAGTACCTTGCCCATACTATTCTTGTTTTGTGAATGTGATAATTGGTGATCGTCTTTATATATTTGTTTGATTGTTTAAAACGAGTTTTCAAAAGATTTGGTTAGCCTTGTTTAAAGGCCCTCTTTCAAAATCGTGTGTGTTTTGTGATTGGTGTGTTTCTCGAACGAGTATGTGAATCTTATGGACATGTTTGGTGTTGATGATGCACTCGGTATTTGCGTGTGGACGTATATTGTTTCATTTCGGTGCATTGTGGTTGACGTGTTGTTTTTACTAAGTGTTTGATGCCTCTGGGCGAATTATTTGAATATCCTTGATGTGATATGTTATTTGTGTGGATGTGTGGATATGGTTGAAGGTCTACGGTGACACATGGCACGTGATCATGTGGTCAGGATGCAACAAGTGATTGATCCAACCGTGAGAGCCTGAGATAATCTACGGTGGCACATGGCATGTGATCATGTGGCCAGGATGCAACAAGCGATTGATCCAACCGTGAGATGTGTGTGATTTGTTTCGCTAGCCAGCTCGGGAGGGTCCTTCGAGGCCTCGAGTGGGATGTCGGTGGTAGCGTCCCGGTCCTAGGCGATGCGCGTGCGTGATTATGTTTCGTTGATTTTTCTTCCGTTGAGGACACGTGATGTTGGGCTCTTGCCCTGTGAATTATTGTCGGTTTTCTATTTGTGAAAACAAAACCTTTGGTGTGACCTGTTGATTTTGGAAAGATAAGGATTTGAAAATCCTAAGTTGTTTTCTATCAAAACTCTCGATGGCATTTAAACGGTTTTATAAATTGTTTCCCTTGATTTATGCTCTATCGGTTTTGGAGTGTTTTACCCAAACTCATGCCTCGGGAAGTACTTTTCGTTACGTTTGAATCTCTGAGGATTTTCTGGTTATTGTTATTCGTGGAATGTGAATTGTATGGCTCGTATTTTTGCACTTGTACTTGCACTAGCAAAACAGTGGAGTTTGCTAACCCCCGAGTATTCGGGGGGTGGATGTCTATTTTTGCATTCAGGTTTTGGAGCATAGCACAGGGTCGGCACGAAGGATGATGAAAGATGAACGGTACTAATCACGCGAGGATCCGTTGATGTCGTATTGGTCTAATTGTATTTTCTTTTCCGCTGCAGTATCTTTTCCCCGTTGTATGGGAATTTGTTGTATTTTGACCCCTGCGTGGGCATGAGTTGTATTTGAGTTGTATGTATTTATTGAAAGACCAAGTCGGTCTACTGAGTCCTTTTAGCCTTAAAGGCGAGGTTTAGATGTTTGATTTTAGTTATCAGCCTGGTAGATCCTCGAGGAGAGGGTCTACGGCGTGTAATATCCCTGAGCGGATTGGGGGTGTTACATTAGCGCACGCTAATAATCAGGAGTAGCGCATGCTATCGTGCAGGTTTAGCGCACGCTACGGATATAAGATAACGCACGCTAATGCAGTCAGATCGGAAGGAATCTGCGTGTGGACCAGGCCACTTTCGGCGCACGTTCTGATAAGTCAACAAATGTTGTAATGTAGTGTTAGCGCACGCTAATGCATGTTGATTACCGCACGCTAACTGTATATTAGACAAAAAGGAATCTTATCCTCGTCAGCACTTTCGGCGTGTGGACCAGTCTTCGGAGCATACAGACAAACGAGTCAACTATGAGTAGTGCACGCTAAGGTAAGACACTTGCGTACGCTAAATAGAGGCATTTACGTATGCTATTGCATGTGCATTGCGTACGTAAATCACTTCATGCACTAAGACAGTTGTCTCTGGACTGCGATAGCGCACGCTAACAAAGGTCAGTTAGCGCACGCTAAGGCCGTAGCGCACGCTAAACATAAGGTTTAGCGCACGCTAGTAATGTATTCTATATAATGGACAAACGGGTATTATGAAGCATTTCGTCCATTCTTTCACCTTTAGACAATAGAGAGAGGTCTTAGAGAGAAGTTGAGGTCCCAAACACTTGAGTTGATCATTCCTAACAACATTTGAAACTTGGAAGTGATTGAAAACGGATTCAACCTTGGGATTCAATCCATTCCTTCAAAGAGGTAATTACTCTTCATCTTTGGATTTCGTTTTGGATTGAATGTTGATGTTCTTGAGTTGATGATTATTACATAAACAAGTTGATAAGCATGATTATGAGATAGATTACCGGATTATGATGATGTTATTGTTGACATGAAGATATTGATATGATTCTTGTGGTTTGAATAGTGTTGTTCGTTTTCTTGAGATAAGTGGATTAATCATTCTCCTCAGTTTCGGATGTTGATGTTATTGTCGATGATTACTCCATGTAATGATAGATTATGAAAGTGTTGTTACGTTCTTAATGTTTCATGATGTTGATATTGAGGAAGATGATATATGGATATAGAACTTGGATTATAAGTTGGATGATTGTTTATATGTTAAAGGATATCGGATTTCGTTGTTTTGATAGCTTTGAACATGATTCAGAATCACTTGGTGTTCTTGAAATCGCCATAAGTTGATCGGTATCTGAAAAACATGCATCTGACGGCATTAGCGCACGCTACGCCATCGCATAGCGCGCTAACGGGAGCAACTTAGCGCACGCTACGTTAGGTGATTAACGTGCGCTAAGAAGGCAGAAAGTGCAGTATTTTTGTGTTGTGGTTGTAAATTCGTGCTGGTTTGAGTAAGGTTGATCTGACTAGTGTTTAATCGAGATATTGTCGAGCCGTTGGGTTTGTAAATTGGTTTTATCGATTGTTAATTGTTGTCGAACTTGTTGTCTATCGATTACTGTAATAGGTTGAGAATATTGATCATTGATTACAACCGTGTGTTGCGGTCAAGCTCGAGAATGTTCATTGATTGCTTTGGTCGGGACTGAAGAACTTGTAGATGACGGCAATGGATTTGGTAACAGCTTCCTCGTCATTGTATCGGTATCGAAGTAAGTTATTACTTACTCAGTTTATAGTATTTAATGAATGGTTTCCGTTTCATTCGTTTATAATTCGTATAACAATGTTTATAATCGTAATCACAGGAGACTTGAGATTATAAATCATATTCGAGTTTTGGGAATCTAAATCATAATGTATATGATTTGCTTTTGTTATTGGTATACATGTATATCGAGGATATATCGTGATAAAAATGGAGATATGAATTATCTGCAATCCGTGATACTTTGGACCGTCGAGTATTGAGGATAATGGTTCGTGATGGTTTAGGCATTGAGATCGTTCTTGAAGGACTCGGGGCAAGTACTCTAATCATTTTTATTATTTGAGTCGATCATGTTGTGATACATTCGTGTATCGTTGTTGTCATGCATTTGTGCATTGTTGTTGTCGTATTGTGCAATCGTTGTTTTGTGCGATTGTGCATTGTTGTCATATGTCCACCATGCGTTGGTCCGACGGGATCATCATGGGAATCTATAGCCGTGTGCTACTGGATCACCGGATGTAATGCCACCATGCGTTGGTCCGATGGGATCATCATGGGAATCTATAGCTGTGTGCGCTGGATCGTTGGATTACCATATATTGTTGTTATTGTGCATATGTATATTATGGGTGGCCATAAGTATACATTGTCGTTATTGTTGTGATCATATTGACGTTGTCATATGAGTATGCATTTGTAGGTCTTGTGTTAGGACCATGTCCGTATGTTGTGTTGATCGATCTCGGATCGGATCGACGTGATGGTAATGGTATTTCGTATCTTGAGGTATGTTCCGTATTTCCTTGGTACTTGTCTTTGATGGACAATCGATTATCATATTGGAATTGTCGATGTTATCCGATGGATTGAATTGGCCAGAGTTGATATAATTTCCGTATCGCGAGTTATGATAATGTTTTGAGAACCTTGAGTATTGTTGAGATACCGCATGATATTTCGGTATTATTTTAATGTATTGTTAAGGATACGAATCGTGGATTCTCGTAAAGTTACGGTAAGATTACATTGGTCGTATTCTTACTTAGTATTTCCATTGATATGTAATTATTGATGAGATGTGATGGTTATCATTGTTGGATATTATGGTGACCCGTCGTGGGCTTTCTTTTTAGGTTCTTGGATTATCAAGCTTGTAGCGGTCGTGGAGAGATGAACTTCCTGAGGATACCGGCAAGGGCATGTATTTGTGTTTTGAGTTTCGATCGGTTGTTGTATTCATTTGCTAGAGTATTTTAATTGTTTGTCTTTATCCGCCGCGTGAGTATTTTTAAATGACCTTTTTGGTATCCGTAACTTAGGTTACTTTGGCAATCATTTTCTAAATCTATTACGCTTGCACGTGTGTTTATAGCTTAACGTATGTGTTTTTAAACTGTTGAGTTTTGGCATTTTGGGCTTTGTGGTTTCAAATGAGTTTTTACGACGGTTTGATAAACGAGTTTTATAAATCTTCGAATGTTTTTAATAGATAATACCGTCGTTAGCCTCTTGGGCGTTTGTAAATGTTTGCGAAAATTTCCTTCAGCCTTGTGGGTTCCATCTCAGGGCCCACGGCGCTGTAATATTCCCGTTCGGATCTGGGAGTGTTACAGAATATGGTATCAGAGCTTAGGTTGAGAAAACCTAGGCAGTCGGGTTGAGTTGGGTCGTGTTTCTGTCGCGTCATTTGAGTTGTCGATTGAAAAATATTGGAGCCGTGAGTTTTGTTGTTCACTCGGGCTTATGCGTTGTGTGATTTGCCAGTGTAGTACTCGTCTTGTTATAAACTTTTCCAAATAGTATTAACGTGTTTCATCAGATAGAGCTGTGTTGTTTTCTCGAGTTGAACTGAGTTTGCAAAAAGTGTGTTTTGAAAATATCTGTGTCGAGTATTTTCTCGAGTCGAGACATGTGCCAGTATCACGGGGAATCGTCGGCTTCACGATCTGTAAGTATTGGATTTTTGAATTGCATTGAGATTTATTATCGTTCTAAGTTGATATGTTCTGAGGTTCAGAAAGATATTATGCGTTACAGTATAAGATGACAGAGTTGGGACAGGATTGATGATCTTGAGAAGTTATGATTTTGGAGATCAATATGTCGACTAAGTTTTGGAACGGAGTTTTGCATTTGAGAGAAATATTGTGGATTGTTCAGGAGAACATGTAATCATGTTAGTTCATCTTGAGATATATGAACTGTTTTTGAGCATTTGAAAATGATACTTTTCAAAATGAATGTTTTACAGATGTTTTACCGTAAACGATTTTTGGGCTGAGACCCAATAGATTTTTGAAATTGTTTTATAACTCAGGACTTGGGGTCCGAAAAAGAGTTTCCTACTTTTTAAACTTCTTGTAATGCGGAACGAGATACGGGCTAAGACCCTAATATTTCAAAAGATTTTTCTGTTTTCTTTAAAACTCCCGAGACTTGTAAAACACTTTATCAATCGTTTATCTATGTCGTTCCTGCCTTTCGGGGTTCTGGATTACTTGTTCAAAATAAACTTCTCGGGAAGTCTTTTGCTGTGTTGATTTTTTTCAATGCATTGTCATAGCATAATTGAGGTGATCCAGGATGGAAAATGATTGGCGTTGCGAGTCATATGTGGAAAAGGAGTTTTTGTCGAAGTTTATACATTGAGATTTTGGATTCTATCGTGTAGTTTTCTGATGGAATATCAGTGGGATTTGTGACGAGCCGGATTGGTATATAGGAGTACGGATGTGGTCAATCATTTGCATAGTTTTCATTTTAAAACTTCGAAATCGTGTGGATTCGAAGGAAATCATATCAAATACTTGGCACCAAAGGAGCCAGTTTATTTTTCGAGAATTGATTTGGTGGTCTTACCAAAATTTATGTTTTGAGTTTTGAAATTTTTGAAAGAACTTTCGAAAATTTGTCTCCTTGACAAGATTATATGATTTCAAACTGGTTTTGAAAATGTGATTGATGTACATACGCATTTAATGCATAATGCATATCGTGGTGAAGTTCTGAATGAGATTCACGAACTGGATAAGACATCAGTATGGTACGAGGAAAAGAGATTCGAACTTTAGTATGGCAGTTTGATTATCCGGTGATGATCGGTTGAGTTATCAGATTAGAGAAATATGTTGCGTGTTGTAGATTCATGCACATAATATTATTTTGGAAACTTGGGATATTGTGAAACCGGAACATATGTGCTATGTGATTCCATTGGTGCGGTAGTAGCGCAATTTTAACATAGTGATCTTTGATTGATTTCTTTGTAAGTACAAATTTGGGGATGGTGACCCCATGCTGGTTGTTTTGGATATTGAGTGGTCGTTCCCACTCCTTGTATGAATTGGTATGTTCGTCGATTTGCGATTTGTTGTTCGTATGCCGAGGGGAATGTTCACCAGTCGGTTGTGTTTCGTTGAGATCCACTGTATGTGATTGGTGTGTCGTTTTGAGAACTCTATATCGGTTTCCGTGGTTATGTGTTGACCGTGTTGGAGTTTATCATGGTGATGATATTCTCGATTGCGTTTCGACCTTTGGATTGGTCATATTAGAGTTCATCATGTCAATGATATTCTCGATTAATTTATGAGTTGATCATTGCTGGTGATCATCTGAGCGTTCAGATTTTGTGTTGATATTTCAGGATTCGTTGCCATTGTGTTGGGCAGTTGTTTCACAGATGTATCGTGTATTATTGATTTGTATCAGGATTTGGACTTGATTGTGTAATCAAGCAGACATGATTTGAAACGGATAGATCATTTCTTCCGAAGATGTTATAGTTTTGTTGAGATCCATGGAATTGTGATCGTAAGCGTGTTGAAGCTTTACAGTGAAGTCACTTGGTAGCATCTCAGGAGAGCGTCGACTTGGCGCATATGTAAGTATGCTATTTTGGTTATTCGGTAATAATGATGATTGATCGTTGTCGTGATGGTTTCGGGATATTTTGGTTGAACGATTTGTTTGTTTTTATGACGGATTGCAAGTTTCGAGGACGAAACTTATTTTAAGTGGTCTAGTATGTAATATCCGGAATTTCCACTACTGTTGTTTAAGATTATTTTATCCTAGTTATGTTGTACAGCGTGGAATCTGTACAGTATGGGTAAAATAATTGAAGTACCAATACATTTGTATTGGTATAATTGTCGTACTTGGTCGACAATTGGATGTAAGAAGTATATGTATTCAGTATGCCGTATGTTCGTATTCTGTATGGTGAGACGATTGGACAAGAATAGCTGAAAATGGCTAAGTGTAACATTATTAGCGCACGCTAATAGTCAGGAGTAGCGCACGCTATCGTGCAGGTTTAGCGCACGCTACGGATATAAGATAACGCACGCTAATGCAGTCAGATCGGAAGGAATCTGCGTGTGGACCAGGCCACTTTCGACGCACGTTCTGATAAGTCAACAGATGTTGTAATGTAGTGTTAGCGCACGCTAATGCATGTTGATTAGCGCACGCTAACTGTATATCAGACAAAAAGGAATCTTATCCTCGTCAGCACTTTCGGCGTGTGGACCAGTCTTCGGAGCATACAGACAAACGAGTCAACTATGAGTAGCGCACGCTAAGGTAAGACACTTGTGTATGCTAAATAGAGGCATTTACGTACGCTATTGCATGGGCATTGCGTACGTAAATCACTTCATGCACTAAGACAGTTGTCTCTGGACTACGATAGCGCACGCTAACAAAGGTCAGTTAGCGCACGCTAAGGCCGTAGCGCACGCTAAACATAAGGTTTAGCGCACGCTAGTAATGTATTCTATATAATGGACAAACGAGTATTATGAAGCATTTCGTCCATTCTTTCACCTTCAGACGATAGAGAGAGGTCTTAGAGAGAAGTTGAGGTCCCAAACTCTTGAGTTGATCATTCCTAACAACATTTGAAACTTGGAAGTGCAACCTTGGGATTCAATCCATTCCTTCAAAGAGGTAATTACTCTTCATCTTTGGATTTCGTTTTGGATTGAATGTTGATGTTCTTGAGTTGATGATTATTACATAAACAAGTTGATAAGCATGATTATGAGATAGATTACCGGATTATGATGATGTTATTGTTGACATGAAGATATTGATATGATTCTTGTGGTTTGAATAGTGTTGTTCGTTTTCTTGAGATAAGTGGATTAATCATTCTCCTCAGTTTCGGATGTTGATGTTATTGTCGATGATTACTCCATGTAATGATAGATTATGAAAGTGTTGTTACGTTCTTAATGTTTCATGATGTTGATATTGAGGAAGATGATATTTGGATATAGAACTTAGATTATAAGTTGGATGATTGTTTATATGTTAAAGGATATCGGATTTCGTTGTTTTGATAGCTTTGAACATGATTCAGAATCACTTGGTGTTCTTGAAATCGCCATAAGTTGATCGGTATCTGAAAAACATGCATCATGACGGCATTAGCGCACGCTACGTTTACTGCCTAGCGCGCGCTAACGGGAGCAACTTAGCGCACGCTACGTTAGGTGATTAACGTGCGCTAAGAAGGCAGAAAGTGCAGTATTTTTGTGTTGTGGTTGTAAATTCGTGCTGGTTTGAGTAGGGTTTATCTGACTAGTGTTTAATCGAGATATTGTCGAGCCGTTGGGTTTGTAAATTGGTTTTATCGATTGTTAATTGTTGTCGAACTTGTTGTCTATCGATTACTGTAATAGGTTGAGAATATTGATCAGTGATTACAACCGTGTGTTGCGGTCAAGCTCGAGAATGTTCATTGATTGCTTTGGTCGGGACCGAGGAACTTGTAGATGACGGCAATGGATTTGCAATGACTTCCTCGTCATTGTATCGGTATCGAAGTAAGTTATTACTTACTCAGTTTATAGTATTTAATGAATGGTTTCTGTTTCATTCGTTTATAATTCGTATAACAATGTTTATAATCGTAATCACAGGAGACTTGAGATTATAAATCATATTCGAGTTTTGGGAATCTAAATCATAATGTATATGATTTGCTTTTGTTATTGGTATACATGTATATCGAGGATATATCGTGATAAAAATGGAGATATGAATTATCTGCAATCCGTGATACTTTGGACCGTCGAGTATTGAGGATAATGGTTCGTGATGGTTTAGGCATTGAGATCGTTCTTGAAGGACTCGGGGCAAGTACTCTAATCATTTTTATTATTTGAGTCGATCATGTTGTGATACATTCGTATCGTTGTTGTCATGCATTTGTGCATTGTTGTTGTCGTGTATTGTGCAATCGTTGTTTTGTGCGGTTGTGCATTGTTGTCATATGTCCACCATGCGTTGGTCCGACGGATCATCATGGGAATCTATAGTCTTGTGCGCTGATCACCGATGTAATGCCACCATGCGTTGGTCCGATGGGATCATCATGGGAATCTATAGCTGTGTGCGCTGGATCGTTGGATTACCATATATTGTTGTTATTGTGCATATGTATATTATGGGTGGCCATAAGTATACATTGTCGTTATTGTTGTGATCATATTGACGTTGTCATATGAGTATGCATTTGTAGGTCTTGTGTTAGGACCATGTCCGTATGTTGTGTTGATCTGATCTCGGATCAGACTGACGTGATGGTAATGGTATTTCGTATCTTGAGGTATGTTCCGTATTTCCTTGGTACTTGTCTTTGATGGACAATCGATTATCATATTGGAATTGTCGATGTTATCCGATGGATTGAATTGGATAGAGTTGATATAATTTCCGTATCGCGAGTTATGGTAATGTTTTGAGAACCTTGAGTATTGTTGAGATACCGTACAGATATTTCGGTATTATTTTCATGTATTGTTAAGGATACGAATCGTGGATTCTCGTAAAGTTACGACGGTAAGATTACATTGGTCGTATTCTTACTTAGTATTTCCATTGATATGTAATTATTGATGAGATGTGATGGTTATCATTGTTGGATATTATGGCTGACCCCGTCGTGGGCTTTCTTTTTAGGTTCTTGGATTATCAAGCTTGTAGCGGTCGTGGAGAGATGAACTTCCTGGAGGATACTGGCAAGGGCATGTATTTGTGTTTTGAGTTTCTGATCAGTTGTTGTATTCCGCTGCTAGAGTATTTTAATTGTTTGTCTTTATCCGCTGCGTGAGTATTTTTAAATGACCTTTTTGGTATCTGGTAACTTAGGTTACTTTGGCAATCATTTTCTAAATCTATTCTGTCGGTACGTGTAAGCGATAGCTTAACGTATGTGTTTTTAAACTGTTGAGTTTTGGCATTTTGGGCTTTGTGGTTTCAAATGAGTTTTTACGACGGTTTGATAAACGAGTTTTATAAATCTTCGAATGTTTTTAATAGATAATACCGTCGTTAGCCTCTTGGGCGTTTGTAAATGTTTGCGAAAATTTCCTTCAGCCTTGTGGGTTCCATCTCAGGGCCCACGGCGCTGTAATATTCCCGTTCGGATCTGGGAGTGTTACAGTACCAAACTCCAGAGGCCACAAAGGCCACAACATACCATACCTGGACTACACACACTGTTCGTACACATCATGTACCAAACTACAGAGGCGACAACGGACCGTACCTGGACCACACACACTGTTCGTACACATCATGTACCAAAATCCAGAGGCCATAACGGACCGTACCTAAACCAAACACATACACACACACACACACTTCCCAACACATATCAAACAACGCAATACATCACCATGAACAACACGTCTTAAGACAAATATGTCCGACCATTCAATCATACACCAAAATACATGTCCAAGTGTATAATCAATCCAACAAAATAATCATAATCATCACAAAACATCAAACCCGAGCAATCAAGCCCAACAAAAATCACGCGATTAACATGACCAACACAACTTCACAACGTTAAACAAGCAAGAATATCATTAATACCAACAAATGTTCGAATAATCAATTCACATGAATCATATCCAAGAAGGTAAACCAAATCATCGTAAATTCAATATGTAAACTCTATTCACACGACACAAATCGTATAAGTAGAATACTTGCCTCATTAACCGATACCGAACACTCCGACAAACATGGTTCAACCGAGAAACCTGAAATCCCAAAGAAGACAACGAACGGAGGAGCTCCGACTCGAGTTCTTCACAAAGATTTCTTTCTTAAGACATATCATCAATAAATCAATGATCGTACGAGGAATAATAATCATATAACGCCCGAATCCCCCTCTAAGACCTTTTACCGAACACCTCAAGGCGTCGATTAGGCACTCAACAAAACGATAAATCCTTGACAATCAAACCATGGAACAACAAGGTAAATTAGAATACATCTTAATAATCATTAATCTGTCACTAATCTAGGTTACTATTAGACGGATGAAATCTAGCAAAATTCCCAATTTTCCCAAAACTAAGATTTTAGGAAAACTTACCCTGATTCGGTCGATCGGAGGAGGCTATGGAATGATTAATCAATTATAGGAACTCCATAAATTCGTGGATTCATATTATAACAACATATCCTCGGGTTCTCCACGACCCCAGCCGCGGACAGGAAGGAAGATAAATGAAAAACGAGTGCAAACATGACTGCTTAGTCATATTTATATAGATGCACATTAGTGCGTGCTAGGGTTTCCGGTTAGCGTGCGCTAACTGGCCGGCCCTAGTCCAGAACCTTAGGCCGGGGTCCACCCTCGTGCGCTAGATCCTTGCGTTAGCGTGCACTGACGATCTGCACCGACAATCCAGAGGCTTCTGCCCGACCACGATAGCGCGCGCTGGACGGGCGTTAGCGTGCGCTAGCCGTCCCGTCCAGAACCTTCTGGACTAATCTACTCGTCCAGGTATCGTGCGCTGGGTGGCCGAATAGCGTGCGCTATGCCGTCGGAGTTACCGCGTTCTGCCTTCCGGCAGTAGCGTGCGCTATACCGGTTCCTGCCGCACCTGCCCGGCCAGTGCCCAGTCGCTATGTTGATTCCTGCCGCATCTGCCCGGCCAGTGCCCAGCCGTCATGCTGGTTCTTGCCGCGCCTGTCCGGCTAGTGTCCAGCCGCCATGACCCGACGACTCGATTACCGAAAACGCATGGAACGAACACGACAAAACGCTCGCGGACAACATCATCGATCTGAAATGAAAACAACATATAACAAATCACCACATACGGCCATAAACATAAAATCAGTCGTTGAGAAAATAATATCAAGGCTCGAGAACCGAGAAATATCCGAAAATCCAAAATAACCGGAACAAAAATTGCGGGTATTACATTCTCTCCCACTAAAAATAAGTTTCGTCCCGAAACTTAAAACAAGAGCAAGGCGACTCTAGATAACACACGTTATCTGATATTGACAGCGCACAAGAGCTCCATGCAGTACAGAGTGACTGTGGTCTGATTCAATACGCGAGAATGTTTACGAAAAGTAGCAAACATGAATCACTGTGGTTGATAAAACCGAGCAGTACAAAAATCGAATCATGAGTCCAACGCTGAAAAAGTATGAAGTTCCAATAACTCAGAGATTTGGAAGACCAAATACGAAGATAACTTCCCAAAACTTAAGGGAATTACGAAGTGGGCTAGACGCTCAATAATCATGACACGAGACTAAACTATATCAATCAGGCGACGCCGATCGAATAACGATGATTGAACAACAATGATCAAACAACAACTCTGAAGTTCACACCTCAAATAAAGACATCAATAAGCTTGTTGGAACCACGAGGTGTCAATTTCGCACAAGGTTCACAGGAAATTGAACCGAACTTGAAAAGGTCACAACAATAAACAGATCAATCCGGAACAATATCAAGACTCGCTCGAATAACAAAGGCGAAAAACATCACATGGTCAGAAGTATCAACGAACAAAATTGATTTGAAAATACTACAAGATATGTCTTTTACGACACTCAATTTACATCGGTTTAATGTAAACCGATGTAAAAATAAAAAATGCGTCGATTTTACATCGGTTATCAGTAAAAACTGATGTAAATAAAAAATCGCCATCGGCAGTGTGCAGTCCCGTAGAAGAAGAAGGCTACCTATTATTAGGATCGATTTCGGCCCAGAAGTCTAGCTCTGCAGTCCGTTAATACAAGGTGAGTTTTGGCCAATCTTCATTCTCTTTCCCTGTTTTTTTTTAAATGGTTTGGGGAGTTGATTTTTCTTTTGTTCATTTTCTTCTTGGAAGATTTCTAGACTTGTATTTTGATTTCTTTGTTTTTGTTACTTGTTTATTTCCCTTTTTCCGGTGATAATGTTGTTAATTTTTTTATTTTGATCTGTTTTTTTCTAAAGATGTGTTGAAATTTAGGGAATGTTCTTTTACTTGCGTTTTGTTGCTCAATTAAGTTTTTATGCTTTAGTTTCTTAAGGAATGAAACGTGTATTCTATGAATCTGAGTGTACCTATATTTATCAGATTATCCGTTAGATTAGCAACAATAAAATTGAACTAATTAAATGTATTGTTAGCACTCAAGCAGAGGAACTGATCTTATTTGCCAATGTTATTGATGGCCTTTTAACATGTGTTCTTCGTCCTTGCAATATATTTGGACCTGGAGATAAACAACTTTTACCCTTGCTGGTGAATATGGCAAAATCCAACTGTGCTAAGGTCTGAAAGTTAGTTTATGTTGTCATAATTAGTTTGCTTATGATCTGTTTCTTTTAATTGTGGATTGATTGTTCTTTTAGTTAGATTTCATTTTCTACTTCGTGGGTTGACAGTAATTTGTCTGCAACATTTTCATGCTACTCTGGCTGCGCACACATGCTTAAGAGCTACAAGCTAATTTTTGGTTGCGCAAAATAAGTGCTTTCTGATATGAATGAAAGTCTTATATGTGGTCATAAGTGCTGATTTTATAAGTTGCGTATAAGTTATAGTCATAACTACTTATTTCATAAGTGTTGTTAATTAAAAAAGGAAATTGAGTTTTCCTTTTACAAGTTGGTTCGTCGTTGTATAAAGTGGGTTTGAAAAGATAAAACATAAATCTTATCATCTTTTGTGCTTAATGTCCTTCAATGTAGTTTTTCGATCGTCTTTAGAGTTGCAAAGCTCATTAAGGATTTATTCATATATTTGAATTTATGTTTTCAGCTTACCATTGATGTTGTTATCATGGGAATTGGATTTTTGGATGTGTGTTTCTGTTTGTTATATTTAGGATTTGATTATAATCCTACAAGGATTTTATTTTTAAATGAAGAGAATTCTGTAAATAATTTACACAGTCCTAGTAGGTCTTTTAGTTTTTCTTATATTTTAACAACTCATGTAGTTTTATTGATGCAAATTTTCTAATATTATATTTTGAAAATGGTGTTCCACAGAATAGGAAAAAATGAATCATAGTTGGATGAAAGCAAGTCGTATACGCGATGAGTACGAGAATGGAGTTGAACATTTTCTAGAATTTGCTCAACGCAATCAATCAGAGCCCAAGGATGGAAAATATTTTTGTCCTTGTATCAACTGTTTGAATGGGAGGAGACATGAAGTTGACCTTATTCGGGAACATCTTCTTTGTGATGGAATTAATAAAAATTATACAACATGCATATGGCATGGTGAAGTGGCAGATATTCCAACTAAGCACGCTGATGTAGATATAGATGATCGATTTGAAGACATGATTCGGGACGTCGGACATGAATATTTTCAACAACCACATGTGTACGACACTCTACAAAGTGACTCGGAGACCCCATTGTATCCAGGATGCCAAAATTTCACATGTCTGTCAGCAGTTTTAAAATTGGTCAATGTGAAGGCAAGAAATGGCTGGAGTGATAAGAGCTTCACTGAATTACTTGAGTTATTGAAGGAGATGCTTCCAGAAAACAACACATTGCCAAACCGTAACTATGATGCGAAGAAAATATTATGTAAGATGGGTATGGAGTATAAGAAAATACACGCAGGCCCCAATGATTGTATATTATATAGAAAAGAGTTTGAAGCATTGCACAAGTGCCCGAGGTGTGGAGTTTCACGATACAAATCGAAGTCCACTGATTGTGATAGTGATGAAGAAACGAAATGGGGTCCTCCAGTGAAGGTGTTATCGTATCTTCCAATAATTCCAAGGTTTAAGCGATTATTTGCCAATGCAAATGATGCAATGAACCTTTCGTGGCATGCAGATAAAAGGATATCTGATGGACAGCTTCGCCATCCAGCTGATTCTCCACAGTGGAAAAAGATTGATCAGCTCTTTCCTGATTTCGGGAGTGAGCCAAGAAATATTAGGCTTGGACTCGCTGCAGATGGAATGAATCCCTTTGCTAACTTAAGCACTAAACACAGTTCGTGGCCCGTTATGCTCATAATTTACAATCTCCCCCATTGGTTGTGTATGAAGTGAAGATATAGCATGTTATCTATGATGATTTCATGCCCGAGACAACCGGGAAATAATATTGATGTTTATCTAAGCCCCTTGGTTGAAGACTTACGAATGTTGTGAGAGAAATGGGTTGATGTGTTTGATGGATACCTCCAGGACAGTTTTAGATTACGTGCAATATTATACTGTACCATTAATGACTTTCCAGCATATGGGAACTTGAGTGGTTATAGTGTTAAGGGGCATCTAGCATGTCCTATATGTGAGGAAGACACAAGCTACATACAGCTGAAACATGGAAAAAAGACTGTCTACACTCGATATCGTAAGTTTCTCACATGTAATCACACGTACCGTAGATTGAAAAAAGCTTTTGTTGGATGTCAAGAGCACGGAATGGCATCGACACCCTTAACTGGTGCCCAGGTTTATGAGCGAGTCAAGAACATGAATACAATATTCAGAAAGACCCAAAAGAAGGATACTGAGAAAAACATATGGAAAAAAATTCGATATTCTTTGATCTTCCATACTGGCGCGATCTAGATGTGCGACACTGTATAGATGTTATGCACGTGGAAAAAAATGTGTGTGATAGTTTAGTCAGCATAGTTCTCAACATTAGAGGTAAGACTAAAGATGGTGTGAACGCTCGTAAAGATCTAGTTGAGATGGGAATACGACCGGATTTGTATCCTGAATCAGTAGGTAAGCGAACATACCTGCCCCCAGCATGTCATACTTTATCAAAAAAAGAAAGGACAAGTTTTTGCCAATGCCTTCGAGGCGTTAAAGTGCCACAAGGTTACTCTTCAAATATTAAGAGTCTTGTGTCATTGCAAGACCTTAAATTAGTTGGCTTAAAGTCTCATGATTTCCACGTACTGATGCAACAACTCCTACCAGTGGATATACGTGACATTTTGCCTAAAAAAGTTAGGCATGTTGTAACTCGTCTGTGCTATTTCTTCAATGCTTTATGTAGCAAAGTAGTTGACCCTTTAGTGTTGGATGATTGGGAAAAGGAGGCTGCTAATATCTTGTGTCAACTAGAGATGTACTTTCCTCCCTCATTTTTTGACATCATGGTTCACGTAATTGTTCATTTAGTAAGAGAGATAAGAGAGTGTGGCCCTGTTTATTTTCGATGGATGTACCCAATTGAACGATACATGAAAATACTGAAAGGGTATACAAGAAATCCAAATCATCATGAAGCATCCATTGTTGAAAGGTACATTGCAAAAGAAGCCATCGAGTTTTGTATAGACTACATGTCACAAGCAGAAGGTGTAGGGTTGCCGAAGTCTCGTCATGATGGAAGATGTGGAGGTAAGGGTACACGGGGTTTGAAAATTAAAACAAAGAGTCGCGAGGAAGTGCTTCAAGCTCATTTGTATATATTGAATAATACTGATGAGGTTCTTCATTACCTGTCTACTCATAAGGTTCTTGTGAAGTCCAAAAATTCTCAGATGAGTGAAAAATGGGTGTTGACCGAGCATAACAAGACTTTTTTGAAGTGGTTTAAATAAAAAGTTAGTCTTGATGATAGTGCTTCTGATACATTGAAATGGCTAGCACATGGGCCTAAGTTTGATGTCATAACTTGGAGTGGGTACAACGTCAATAAGTTCTCATTCTACATTAAGTCACAGGATGATAGGATTACTGTGCAGAACAGTGGAGTTACTCTTCAAGCTGAGTCCATGCACTTTTCTAGTTCAAAAGATAAAAATCCTATTATGGCTTGCACAAGTTACTTTGGAGTTATTGAAGAGATTTGGGAGGTTGATTATGTTAAATTTAGAATCCCTGCTTTTTAAGTGTAATTGGTCTGATAATAACGCTATTGTACAAGTTGATGAATTGGGATTTACATTGGTAGACCTTCAAAAGGTTGATTATAAATACGAGCCTTTCATCATGGCATACCAAGCACGACAAGTGTTTTACATAAATGACCTATGTAATGAAAGATGGTCGGTGGTTCTTCAGGGCAGAAGCGTAGACGTGTCTCATGAGAATAAATATTCAATGTTCGATAATTATGATACTCTTTCTTTCTCAACACGCATACCTCCCATTGATGGAAATGAAACGGATGGTATGCATGCCACTTGTAGTGATCATGACGAAGGCATATGGGAGAACATTCATATATAATTTTAAGTACATTTTCTTAATTTATCTTGTTGAATTGTAAGGGTTGTTAGTTTTTGAACTATATGTCTTGTCTACAATTAGCCCATAGTAAAAAGATTGTATGTTACTGCTGTTTTTTCCATTATCATCCGACAAAAACTTTTGTCTTTTCAGCCCGTCAGATCTATCTGGGCAGATTCGTGGTATGATTAGATTGGAATGGTTGGGGGTATAGTGGGTCTCGTCCTTCCACTTTTCTGATCTCTTGAATAATTTTTTTTTTTTTTTAAAAAAAAATATTTTGAGATTCAGAATCCCAATATCGAATTTTGGGTTCTTATACAAACACCTCCTATGATAACTAACTTTCATTAGTTTGCGAAACTTTCCAACATAACTTAAATAGACCAAACTAAATTTTCCTATAATAAAATTCTGTATTTGAACAATTTATTAATTGGCTAAATTAAATTGTTGTTCAAAATAATTGTGGTAAAATATATTGATCATCAGTATTTATTTTGTTCTTCGTTCGGTGTATTATTATTTAAAATCAATATATGATAAATTTAGATAATAAAAATCAAGAAATTAAAAATTGTTACATAAAAAAAATTAATGTGGTACTCCGAAACTGTAATGATATTATATATTTACAGTTCAATTAGTTCAGTGATATTTGTTTAAATCCTTAAAATGGATTTAACCAAGTGGTTAAGATAATGTGGGAATTGATAGTTATATTCCCTATTGATTTTATACTAAATAATATATATCATCATTGATACAATCAATTACCACATTCGGATAACGTCAAAGAATAATACAATTTAGAAAATAGTTGAATCGCAGAACAATAGCAAAGTAAATCTAAACACCGTGAATATACGATTGAGAGTTAAGATTATAACCAGTGATGCAGAAAATTAAATTAATTGCGAAACGTTAAAACCTATGAATTTATGGTTTGGATTTTCTAGAGAAACTTTTATAAGAATGATATCTGAATTTAGAATCACGGACACACATGTAATCAATCATTAGTTTCAATACTCAAGGAATTAATGGGTAGGAATCACCGATTGCTCACATTAAAAGAAAACCATTTTGGGGAGGTAAATCCTAAAAATCGCGATTGCTCTTTTAAAAAACGAGAGAAACTACTTTGATGGGTATGAATCATGTAACACCCCCAATCCGCTCAGGGATATTACACGCCGTAGAACCTTTCCTCAAGGATCTACCAGGCTGGTAACGACATATAACAACTCAACCATGCCTTTAAGGCTAAAATAACTCAGTAGACCGATTTGGTCTTTCAACAAATACATACAACTCATGCCCACGCAGGGGTCAAAATACAACCACACCCGTACAACGGGAAAATATAGCAGCGGAAAAATAGAGTACAACTGAACCAATAAACAAAGTACGGTTCCTCATGTGATTAGTATCGATCATCTTTCATCATCCTTCGTGCCGACCCTGTGTTATGCTCCAAAACCTGAATGCAAAAACAGACATCCACCCCCCGAATACTCGGGGGTTAGCAAAACTCCACTGTTTTGCTAGTGCAAGAACAAAGTGCAAATACGAGCCATACAATTCACATTCCACGAATAACAATAACCAGGAATCCTCAAAGATCCAAACGAAACGAAAAGTACTTCCCGAGGCAAGAGTTTGAGAAAACATTTCAAAATCGAAATATCATAAATCAATGGAAGTAATTTATAAAACGGTTTAGAATGCCATCGAGAGTTTTAATAGAACACAATTTAGGATTATCAAATCCTACTTTTCAAAATCCAAAGACAAAAGGGGTCACCGCCCCAAAGGTTTACTTTCCGAAAAATGACATTTACCAAACCGTTGGGATTTTAGCCCCAAATTCGTAAAATGACGTTTACAAAACTATTGGGATTCTAGCCCCAAATCTCATCAACTCACAGTACACAAGAACGGCCATAAGGTTCGTCTCCCAACATCAAAATCCACAAATAAAGGATTTAAGACAAACAACAAAATACTCTAGTGCCATCCTAGCCAAGTAGGCCAAACGAACAACTTACCTCTTACACACTTAGTCAATGCATGGACTCATGAAAACCGTTCGAAAGCACTCATTTCCGGAAATGCCATAATCAAATCACATTTGCAAAATGCACCACAATTAACCGTCGATCCACGTCTCTGTGGACCCCTACCGAGACCCCGTCGGATCAAACCCGTAGTGGTTAAAAGCAAGCTCACCGATCCACGTCTCTTGTGGACCCCTACCGAGACCCCTTCGGATCTAACCCGTAGTGAGCATACACACACACGTTACTCATGCAATACTAACATGCTAAGAGTGTAAGTTCATTAAGAATACTCGCTAGAGATGGCCATTAACTCGACACCATTATCAAACTCTTCAAAAACACCACAACAATGATTAAATACGGAATACACGATCCCATAACTTTAAACACAGGAGTATCATCATCAAAGACTTTAACGTTTAAAATAATCAAATCATAATCAATTGCCAAAACACAACGTTAACAAAACACACACGCGTTTTGAAAGAGAGCCTTTAACGAGGCCAAACCGAAATCTTTTGAAACTTCATTTCAAATAACCAAACAAACACATCAAGACGACCACCGATCATCATATCCATAAAACGAGAAAGTACGGGCAAGGTACTTGCCTCGAATAACCACAACGCAGAGAATCGACCGAAGTAGGTTGGCACGAACCGACTACGAACTCGCCGACTCCACCGAACGACAATCCACAGCAATGAACTACGAACGAAAACAATAACAACGAAAATGAATTCCAAAGTATGACCCATATCCGCTGAATTCAAAGAACAAATGACGAAAGTTCAAGGATTTCCCCCAAAACGGCCAAGAACACGATTCGTCCCGTCAAAACCCGAAAACGGAATTTCAAGTTGAAATATGGATATACAATCCATAGAATATGTTTAACAACATCATTTAACCATAATCGATCCATCGAAAACAGATGAAAAACGAGATCGAGGACAAATCCCCCAAAAAGTCAATTCGAAGGAAATCAAGAAATATACTTCGATTCGACGAAGAACAATGGATTAAATGATGTTGAACACAAGAATACTACCAATATTAATCATACCCATCATGAATTAATCAACAACACGGAACGAATCGGACGAAAATGCAAAAACCCCCAAATTCACGAAATTAGGGTTCTAAGGAAGATTACCTTGATTCGCTGGATCAAAGGATGATAACGGATGATTGATTGATGTTATGAACTCAAGAACTTCATGGATTTGTTGTTAAACAACATGGCTTTGTCACCCATGAATCGCCACCATGGACGGAGAAGGAAGGAAGTGAAAAGCGAAATGAAATGTGACTGCCACCACATTTATCTCGGGCGGACTAGCGCGCTAAGTCGCCGAGCTAGCGTGCGCTATCGGCCTAAAGCCGCGATCCAAGAGCTCGGACTAGATCGCCGTCCGGTAGCGTCGCAGCCTTTCCGGCCGTAGGCGTGCGCTACTCGCCACCAGAAGCGCACGCAGCGTCCGACAAGAGCGCGTGCGCTACTGCCGAGCTCCGACCGATTCGAACCCCAGGACTCCACTATCCAGACCCGCTAGCGTGCGTTAGGCCATCCGTAGCGTGCGCTACACTGCCGGTTAGTGCACGCAGCCTTCCGGGCCAGAAGGCGTGCGCACGCGGTTCGCCGCACCCGTCCGGCCGGTGCCCGCAATCGTCCGGCTGGGCCCCCCGCAACCGTCCGGCGATCCGCAACCGCTGTGGCTCGGCGACCCGATTTCCGAAAACGCACGGAACGAACACGACGAAAAGTTCGCGGACGACATCAACGACCCGAAATGAAAACATAATACCATAATTAATCATACGCGACCAAGAAACGGGTCGAGACAACAATTACAGATACGGATACCCATAACTTTCAAGAAATTACAAAATGGCCCAAAACGCCCGGAAATCACGATACGTGATCGAATAATCAAACCGAAGTTCACAACACGTCTAACAAAGTTAAACGAACTTACAGGAAACTCAAAGCAATAGCCAACGAGATTCGCAAGAATCGAACTCAAGCGCGGAAAAGTCGCTAAAAAGCACGGAACTCAACAAAACGACACCGAAACGAACTCGGATGTCAAAAAGTGTAGAATTAATCATTCTCGGAATGACGAAACGGACATGAGCGAGTCGTCAAAACGAATTTCGGACGAAAAAAGAAATTTACCGAAAATCGAAAATTGCGGATATTACATTCTACCCTCCTTAAAAGAAGTTTCGTCCCGAAACTTAAAACAAGTAGGGGGAAGAAATATTCCGCGAGGAAAAACTCAACGAGATACACAAGAATGCGTAACTAACGCCCAACGGCGAAATGTTACAAACAACGCAAAGGAATATACGGCGTGAAAACACGCTCCACGGCGACCAACACAACGTCGCTGTTAGGGATATAATAAAACCTAGAAATGACAAGCGTCATCAAACGGATAATATAGCCAAGTCAATTATCCGACAATCACAAAACACAACGAACGAAAATCAATATGATTGACCAACCCAACGGTACATCAATCAAAACGCGAGCCAACCGCTGAACAAATACGGAATCCCACCGCCCAAGGGTTGGAAGATCGAGAACGAGACTAATTTCCCGAAATTAAGGGAATTACAAAGGAGCCTGAACGCTCAACAATCACGAAACGAGAACAAAAACCGAACAAACAAACGATCGAGACAACAAAAATCGAACAATCATGTCCGAAACACGAAGGATAATAAAATTCAAACAACAACTCCTAGGATGATCTGGTGAGAACTACAAGACATGCATTCCCATAAGATCCACAGGAAAGGGAATAGCGATTGAAAAGTCACAACGACAAACAAGTTATTCCGAAACAATACCATACTCGTTCGATCAACAAAAGCAAGGGGCAGGACAAGCTCAGAAATGTCAACGAACATAAATGAGTCGACAAAGTAGAATATACAGAAGTTCAAAATCCGATCCACTTCGAATAAAAGAACTAGTAGAACCAAATGATGTTACTCCCGAACAAGGTTCACAAAAATCGAACTGAACCCGAAAAAGTCACATCGATAACCAGATCGACCCACAACAAGATCACAGCTCGCTCGAACGATGAAACCGAAATACAGATGTAATATCCGCAATTTTCGATTTTTGGTAAATTTCTTCTTCGGCCGGAGTCCGTTTTGACGGCTCGCTCATGACCGTTTCGTCATTCTGAGAATGATTAATTCTACACTTTTTGTCATCCGAGTTCGTTTGGGTGTTGTTTTGTTGAGTTCTGTGCTTTTTAGCGACTTTTTCGCACTTGAGTTCGATTCTTGCGAATCTCGTCCGAAACTGCTGTTTCGAATTTCCCGCAAGTCCGTTTAACTTTGTTAGACGTGTTGTGAACTTCGGTTTGGTTATTCGATCACGTATCGTGATTTCTGGGCGTTTTGGGCCATTTTGTAATTTCTTGAAAGTTACGGGTATCCATATCTGTATTTGTCATCTTGACCCTTTTCTTGGTCGCGTATGATTAATTATTGCATTACGTTTTCATCTCGAGTCGTTGATGTCGTCCGCGAACTTTTCGCCGTGTTCGCCTGCGCGCTTTTGGAAATCGAGGCATCGGTCGTGGCGGCCGAGCAATCGCCGGACCGGGCGGCATCGTCGAAGTCTTGGGCAATCGCCGAGCAGGCCAGTGTTATATGTCGAACAAATCAGACGCGTGTGCCGCGCACACCCATCCGTGCCGCGGCACGGTTGTGCCAGGCCAGTGCCGCGGCACACCTATCCGGTGCCGCGGCACACTCGTGTGTCTTCCGCGACCAAACCCAACTGTACCGTGTGCCGCGGCACACGCAGGCTGTGCCGCGGCACAATGCTAAAACCTGGGAGTAGATTTTCGGCCTGTGCCGCGGCACACTTCTGCTGTGCCGCGGCACACGAAGCGGTAATTGCGCAGACTCGTCCTTATTAGACGAGATCGGTCGTCTCCTTCCCCATTTTTCCACTGCATCGCGAGAGAGAGGATATAGAGGGGGAGAGTTCTTCATCCGGGGGTCGATTTTCATCATTTCTTTTCGGTTGTGAGGCTCGGATAATCAATCTAACGCGTGTTCTACGGATCTTAGTTCTTGAATCTCCTAAGGTAATATTCTAAAACCCTATTTTCGATTTAATTTGGGGGTTTTGGGTTTTTCTTCCGATTCGTTCCGTTTTGTTGGTGGATTCATGATGTATACGATTGATATTGTTAGTATCTTTAGTTTTCCTACGGATTCATGGATATTTTGTGGATTTTTACGGAATCGAGAGGGTTTGGTTGTGGTCCGCCCTCGTTGTTATTTTTATTCGAATATACATGAATCGTAGGCGGGTTTCCGGGTGTATTCCATTTCCGTAATCGTCTAGAGTTGGTTGTGATTGTGTTATTCGAATCGTTAGGTTCATTCGTCGGTTCCTCACGGTCGTGCTTGATTCTTCCGTTCCGTTCGCGTCACCGTCTATTAATCGAGGCAAGTATTTTTGGAAACCTTTATGCTTAACGTGAAATGGTAATGTATATTGTTTGTAAATTACTCACCTTGTGTTGGCGACGGGGTCAAGGAGGGAAATCTATCTTTGCCGCTGGATTTCACGAGTTTCGCATCGCTAGCCAACTCGTTAGGGTCCTTGCAAGGCCCCGAGTGAGAATGTATTTGCCGCCTGTTCTCACGGCATAGCGTGTGCGTGGTTTTGTTTTTACGTAATTGTAGCCAACTCGTTAGGGTCCCCGTGAGGCCCCGAGTGAGAATGTATCCGCCGCCTGTTCTCTAGGCTAAGTTTTTGACTGTTTATTTTCCTTAAATATACATGTCTTGTTTGTGTTTTAGATTTGATATTGGTGCATATGATATGAAATGTGTAAGCGATTGGTTTGACTTGAATACTTGTACTAGCGTAATTGCTAACCCTCTCGGGACCCGTTGTCGGGAAATTCTTGTTATGGATTTCGAGGTTATGTTCGATCAGACGGCGGGCTACTGGATGGTACGAGGATGTCGGCCAAGGTTGTTGACATGTGAAATCGAGTCTTGTTAATTTCTACCGTCTCTTTTGATGTGGTTGTTTTCCAAATTGTAAACTTATAGATTGTACTCGCGAGTACTTAGGCTTTTCCCTTCGGGTTGCGAATTGTCTTCGTTGGAGTTAATGTAATTGTCGGTGGATGTTTATTATGCCGGTTGTAGGGCGTGTTGTTTATGTTCTTGTGGTTGATAATTGTTTCCTTGCTAACCGAGATGGTTAGTCGAGTGGTGTTTTCTTGTGTTAGCTGGTGGGACCCATGTAGGGGTCCACGGCTCTGTAATACAACTCGAATATCTTGGTGGTGTTACAGAAAATGTTATCAGAGCCCTAGGTTTATGGATACCTAGGCTTGTTGGTTATTTGGGTCTAGTTGTGTTTTGTTTTGCACATTATCACACCGCTGCCGGCATCTCAGTACATCCAGTGCTCGTAAGTTCTCCTTACTCGATTCTCTTGTTTTCTCGTATTGAAATTCCACTTCTTGAACTGTGATTGCCTCTCTCGTACTTATCGTCGAGTTGTTTCTCGACCCATCCGGTTTGTGTACTTTTGATTTTTGTATTGCGCCATCCTTTATCTCTATGGAATATGTGCGCCGTTCTGGGCTTAACCGTTTGTCGTTTTGCGAGCCCTCCATCGCTAAACTTCCTAGCATTGGTGGGATCGTTGGTGATCGAAAGATCCGAGTTTTGATCCGTGGTATATTGTGAGAGGGCTTGACTCTCTAGTCTTTTGTTGTATGATGGAATCTGTGTTTGGTAATTGCGATATACTAAATGTATGTTGAGCCGAATGTACCGATGAGTTGGACACCGAAGGGTGCAGTATGATGTAGAAGTTTTGAACATTGATATGTTCCGGTATAGGTATTGATGGCAGAGTTTGTTGAGAAACTCACATAGTGGTTTCGACATACGTCCAATCGGTGATCTTTAGTTCTGTTGTCAAACTTGAAGAGATAGTTTGACATATGCTTGGAATTAGTATTTCCGAGTTGCGCTTTTTGAACTGGTAATTTTTGAATGTCGTATATGAGTGTGTCCGGGAATTGTTGGTACTTGGCTAATTATTGTTATTTACAACCAATGTGTTTCTATTAATAATAATACATGCGGCGTGCATGCTTGAAAATTTCATAGACTTGATCGTATTGTGGGTTTTTGAAAAGTGACATGAATTTGGGCGAGCCAGCCTTGTATTTTCAAATAAAACCTTGTATCGGTATTTAAAGGTTGTGTTTAAAAGTGTTTTAGGACATTTTATAAAATGCTACCGCTGTTAAGCCCTTGTCGTGTTTGAAGGGGTCTTGAAAACGATTTTTAACTTATTGGTTTTATTTTCGAATAACTAGAGTATACGATTTTAAAATCAGATTAGCCTGGGGAAACCTAGGTTGTCGAGTCAAGTTGTGTTTGTTGAGTTTTGTCTTGTCGGATTTTGTTTGACTTAGTCACATCGCGACGCGTCGTTTGAGATCATTGGTCGTGATTAGTATCGAGGGGTGGTCGTCACTTACGTGCGACCTATGGGTGTTAAACTCCCTTCCTTGTGTTGTGCCTCGCGTGACACGAGTTAATTGTATGATTAGTCGTTGAATGATGGAATCCTTCTGTAGATTTTGATTTCACGATATGTGTTTATTAGACTCTCGTATTTGGTTTATATGAGGAGTGTCGTCACTGCTGATGTATTTTCGAACCGTATTTTATCCGCTGTGTGAGTTCTTTCAAAACGGCTTTCGGTATTTTGCAAACTGAGTTTTATTTCGTAAAACTGATTCCTTGAATCAAGTTTTGGCATTTTGGCCTTGAATATTTCATGATGGTTTGACAAATGATTTTGTGAGCTTTGGAAAAATATTACCGTCATTGGTCTTTTTAGCATTTTCGAAATGACATGGGAAATTGTGCTTAGCATGGTAAATCCTTGTGAGAAAGGTTTACGGCCTGTAATTTTTCTGATATGTTCCGTTGTTGTCTCTGTGGGTCGTTAGCGCACGCTACGCTTTGCAGCTAGCGTGCGCAAGAGTGCGTTGGTAGCACGCTAAGGGGAGGATAGCGCATGCTACCTGGTAGTTCAGGGCAGTCCAGGAGCTACTGGACTGGGCCTGAAGTTCTCGTTAGCGCACGCTAACAAAGGTATTTTTGGTCGAGTTTTGTTTGGTGCCGTGATAGCGCACGCTAACCTTAATGATTAGCGCACGCTAATTGTGTCGATATAAATCTTTGGACACCGCCTAGAAGTTGCATTTTCTTCATTCCTTCTTCTTCCTCCATGAGTTTGAGACGTAGCGACTCGGTTTCGCATCTGGGCTGATTTTTCTTCCATCCAAAGGTGTTTTGAGTATCCTAGATGATTTTAACATCATCTAATCCATTGTTCTTCGCGAATCTAGGTATTTTCTTGAATCCCTAGAGTTGACTTTTTGGAGTTTTGTTCTTGATATCGTTTTCCATCCAGTTTTGATAAACCGATTGTTGTTTTAACGATGTTGTTAAATATATCCTGAGGATCGTATATTACCGTCGTGATTTTGAGCGATTTGATGCGTGTGATATGATGTGTTTAAGTGAATGTTGATACGTGCGAATTTTGGGCATTTTGGCCTATTGTATACGAAAAACCTTGAGTATCTTAGAAAATAAAACTCGAGACGTACTTTTAAAATGAATTATTTTCTCACAATGCTCTCAAGATGCCTACTAGTGCCACGCTATGTTTCAAAATTATTCTACTTTGAGGATCAAAACATTTTGAGATATTTCTAATGATTTAGAAACGCATTCGTTTAGACCCGAAGGTCGAAATAGCTGAAAAGTTTTAATTTAACGAAAGGTGTCTTCATTTTTTTTTATTAAACGCAAGTTGACTTCTTTTGAAAGTCTCGATGACGATGTTTGTACTACTTTTTGATATATGATACTCAAGATCAATCGATGCTTGCAAGTTATTTTCAAAAGATGGTTTTCGTTTTTAAAATCTATCATTCCTAATTGTGGTCCGGGAATATATGTGTAATGTTCGTGCTATCGTTAGGGTGTTAACCCCCGAGTTGTTGTTGAATTGGCGGTGTGAGCGTTGAGTAGTTCGCCACACAGTCGTCGTGGTAGCCTCTGTGAGGGGTGTGATATTGGTATTGGATGTTGTCGCCTCGTAGCGGTTTATGCGTTATCGCATATATGCGAGCTGTTAGAGCTCGGGTTGGTATGATTGTGTGCATCGGTGAGTGGGCCGCATTGTGTCGGTTGCTTATTGTACTGTTACATTGGTTTCGTTGTTGTGAGTTTCGGGGGCGAGGTCAAAAGTAATACCCGTACTATTTTGACTTCTATATCTTCTCCTTCTCCAGCCTATCGATTCGCTCGTGTTCATTGATACCTTCTGAACTTGATCTATACCTTGGTTTCACCATTCGAACGAGCTGTAATCTGGTTTTGAGTCGATCTGGTTATCGCTGTGACTTTTCCGAATCCGGTTCGACTATTGTGAATCTTGTTCGGAAGTAACATCTTTTGGTTCTAATAGTTCTTTTATTCAAAGTGGATCGGATTTTGAACTTCTGTATTTTCGGCTCTATCAACTCGTTTATGCTCGTTAACATTTCTGAACTTTCCCTATCCCTTGCTTTTGTTGATCGAACGAGGGTGGTATTGTTTCGGAATGACTCGTTTGTCGTTGTGACTTTTCAATCGCTATTCCCTTTCCTGTGGATCTTATGGGAATGCACGTCTTGCTGTTCTCACCAGATTATCCTGGGAGTTGTTGTTTGAATTTTATTACCCTACGTGTTTCGGACATGATCGTTCGATTTTTGTTATCTCAATCGTTTGTGTGTTCAGTTTTTGTTCCCGTTCGTGATTGTTGAGCGTTTAGGCTCCTTCGTAATTCCCTTAAGCTCGGGAAATTAGTCTCGATTTCGATCTTCCAATCTTTAGGCGGTGGAATTCCGCATTTGTTCGGCGTTTGGCTCGCATTTTGTTTGATGAACCGTTGGGTTGGTCAATCATATTGATTTTCGTTCGTTGTGTTTTGTGATTGCTCGGATAATTGACTTGATTGTATTATCCGTTTAATGACGCTTGTCACTCGTTGATTTTATTATCTCTACCGGTGACGTCGTGTTAGTCGCCTAGAGCGTATTTTCTCGCCGTATGTCTCTTTGCGTTCCTTGCGGCGTTTCACCGTCGGGCGCGAGTCTTCGGTTTTTGTATCTCGTCGAGTTTTCTTGGCAAGGGATATTGCTTCTCCTACTTATTTTAAGTTTCGGACGAAACTTCTTTTAAGGAGGGTAGAATGTAATATCCGCAATTTTCGATTTTTGGTAAATTTCTTCTTGGCCGAGTCCATTTTGACGGCTCGCTCATGACCGTTTCGTCATTCCGAGAATGATTAATTCTACACTTTTGTCATCCGAGTTCGTTTGGGTGTTGTTTTGTTGAGTTCTGTGCTTTTAGCGACTTTTTCGCACTTGAGTTCGATTCTTGCGAATCTCGTCCGAAGCTGCTGTTTGAATTTCCCGCAAGTCCGTTTAACTTTGTTAGACGTGTTGTGAACTTCGGTTTGGTTATTCGATCACGTATCGTGATTTCTCGGGCGTTTTGGGCCATTTTGTAATTTCTTGAAAGTTACGGGTATCCATATCTGTATTTGTCATCTTGACCCTTTTCTTGGTCGCGTATGATTAATTATTGCATTACGTTTTCATCTCGAGTCGTTGATGTCGCCCGCGAACTTTTCGTCGTGTTCGTTAGTGCGTTTTTGGAAATCGAGGCATCGGGTCGTGGCGGCTGAAAGCAATCGGACCGGTGCGGCATCGGAAGTCCGGGCAATCGCCGAAAGGTGCCCAGTTATATGTCGAACAAAGCATGCGTGTGCCGCGGCACACCCATCCGTGCCGCGGCACGGTGCGAGCCAGTGCCGCACACCTATCCGGTGCCGCGGCACACTCGTGTCTTCCGCGACCAAACCTAATCAGACAGGTGTGCCGCGGCACACGCAGCCGTGCCGCGGCACAATGCTAAAACCTGGGAGTAGATTTTCGGCCTGTGCCGCGGCACACTTCTGCTGTGCCGCGGCACACGAAGCGGTAATTGCGCAGACTCGTCCTTATTAGACGAGATCGGTCGTCTCCTTCCCCATTTTTCCACTGCATCGCGAGAGAGAGGATATAGAGGGGGAGAGTTCTTCATCCGGGGGTCGATTTTCATCATTTCTTTTCGGTTGTGAGGCTCGGATAATCAATCTAACGCGTGTTCTACGGATCTTAGTTCTTGAATCTCCTAAGGTAATATTCTAAAACCCTATTTTCGATTTAATTTGGGGGTTTTGGGTTTTTCTTCCGATTCATTCCGTTTTGTTGGTGGATTCATGATGTATACGATTGATATTGTTAGTATCTTTAGTTTTCCTACGGATTCATGGATATTTTGTGGATTTTTACGGAATCGAGAGGGTTTGGTTGTGGTCCGCCCTCGTTGTTATTTTTATTCGAATATACATGAATCGTAGGCGGGTTTCCGGGTGTATTCCATTTCCGTAATCGTCTAGAGTTGGTTGTGATTGTGTTATTCGAATCGTTAGGTTCATTCGTCGGTTCCTCACGGTCGTGCTTGATTCTTCCGTTCCGTTCGGCCACCGTCATTAATCGAGGCAAGTATTTTTGGAAACCTTTATGCTTAACGTGAAATGGTAATGTATATTGTTTGTAAATTACTCACCTTGTGTTGATTCGACGGTCAAGGAGGGAAATCTATGCCGCCGCCCGATTTCACGAGTTTCGTGCATCGCTAGCCAACTCGTTAGGGTCCTTGCAAGGCCCCGAGTGAGAATGTATGCTGCCGCCCTGTTCTCACGGCATAGCGTGTGCGTGGTTTTGTTTTTCTGTAATTGTAGCCAACTCGTTAGGGTCCCTCTGAGGCCCCGAGTGAGAATGTATGCTGCCGCCCTGTTCTCAAGGCTAATTATTTGACTGTTTATTTTCCGGAAAAAGACATGTCTTGTTTTGGTTTTCGAAATGATATTGGTGCATATGCTATGAAATGTGTAAGCGATTGGTTTGACTTGAATACTTGTACTAGCGTAATTGCTAACCCCTCTGGGGACCCGTTGTCGGGGAAATTCTTGTTATGGATTTCAGGTTATGTTCAGTCAGACGAGCGGGCGCTGGGATGGTACGAGGATGTCGGCCAAGGTTGTTGACATGTGAAATCGAGTCTTGTTAATTTCTACCGTCTCTTTTGATGTGGTTGTTTTCCAAATTGTAAACTTATAGATTGTACTCGCGAGTACTTAGGCTTTTCCCTTCGGGTTGCGAATTGTCTTCGTTGGAGTTAATGTAATTGTCGGTTGATGTTTATTATGCCGGTTGTACCGGGCGTGTTGTTTTATGTTCTTGTGGTTGATAATTGTTTCCTTGCTAACCGAGATGGTTAGTCGAGTGGTGTTTTCTTGTGTTAGCCTGGTGGGTCCCATGTAGGGGTCCACGGCGCTGTAATACACCTCGAATATCTTGGGGATGTTACAACAGAACAAGTTCATAAAGTGTCAACGAACATGAGCGAATCGATAGACTGGAGAAAGAGAAAATATAGAAGTCAAAATAGTACGGGCATTACCTCCGACCTCGTCCACGAAATTCACAAAACGGGAGCAAGGTAACAAGACATTAAACAACCGACACATAACGGAACCATCACCGATGCACACGGTCATACTAAACCAAGCTCTAACAGCTCACACATGCGCGACAACGTAGAAATCACCACGAGGCGACAACATTCAACACCAACATCCCGCCTCTCACAGGGGCTAGCACAACCAATGTGTGGAAAGCGACTCAACGCTCACACCGCCAATTCGATCATACTCGGGAGAAAGTATCAAAATGACAACGCGAACATCATACATGCATACCCAGCCCTCAAACGGGAATGGATAGGTTTTAAAAACGAAAACCTCATTTTGAAAATAATTAAGAAGAACACCGGTTGATCTTGAGTATAACCTTTCAAAAAGTACAAACGTGAAACATCGTTATCGAGACATTGGAGAACCATTTCGCATTTGATAAAAATGAGGACACTTTCTCTTAGTGAAAACTTTCAGAATATTCGACACTCGGGTCTAAATAAAAGTGTTTCTAAAACATTGAAAATATCTCAAAGCATTTTGGTCCTCGAAGTAGAATTTTTTTGAAATATATTGTGGCACCTAGGATATACCACAAGAAAATAACTCATTTGAAAAGTATGTCTCGAAATTATTTTTCCAAGATACTCAAGGTTTTCAAAAATCCAATAGGCCAGAATGCACAAAACTCACACATATCGATGTTCACTAAAACAACTCCTAGTACACGCATCAAAACGTTTAAAATCAAGACAATATATGTCTTTAAACGGAAATAAACGATAAAATACCACATTCAGAACAAAACCACTGACCCCATTCGAGGTCTCTAAAGACCCTCCATGGCTAGTGAACAAGTCGAACGTGTATAAGCACAAAGCTTCCACAAGAGAACTTGTAAAACGTGCAAATCGATTCGAAAATCATCAACAACGGACAAAAACAACAATAAAAAGACATCACAAGCGACGACACTCCTCGTATAAATCAAATACGAGAGTCGACTAAATACATATCGTGAAATCAAAATCCACATAAGGATTCCACCACTTAACAAATAATCATAAAAAAAATAGCTCATGTCACACGAGGCACAACACAAAGAAGGGAGACTTACTTCCACAGGTCACACGAAGATAATGATCGCTCCACGATACTAATCACGACCAACAAACTCAAACGACGCGTCGCGACACGACTCAGTCAGATAAAATCTGACGAAACAAGACCCAAACAACACGACTTGACCCGACAGCCTAGGTTTTCCTCAACCTAAGCTCTGATACCATTTATGTAACACCCCCAATCCGCTCAGGGATATTACACGCCGTAGAACCTTTCCTCAAGGATCTACCAGGCTCGTAACGACATATAACAACTCAACCATGCCTTTAAGGCTAAAATAACTCAGTAGACCGATTGGGTCTTTCAACAAATACATACAACTCAAATACAACTCATGCCCACGCAGGGGTCAAAATACAACCACACCCGTACAACGGGAAAATATAGCAGCGGAAAAATAGAGTACAACTGAACCAATAAACAAAGTACGGTTCCTCATGTGATTAGTATCGATCATCTTTCATCATCCTTCGTGCCGACCCTGTGTTATGCTCCAAAATTTGAATGCAAAAACAGACATCCACCCCCCGAATACTCGGGGGTTAGCAAAACTCCACTGTTTTGCTAGTGCAAGAACAAAGTGCAAATACGAGCCATACAATTCACATTCCACGAATAACAATAACCAGGAATCCTCAAAGATCCAAACGAAACGAAAAGTACTTCCCAAGGCAAGAGTTTGAGAAAACATTTCAAAATCGAAATATCATAAATCAATGGAAGTAATTTATAAAACGGTTTAGAATGCCATCGAGAGTTTTAATAGAACACAATTTAGGATTATCAAATCCTACTTTTCAAAATCCAAAGACAAAAGGGGTCACCGCCCCAAAGGTTTACTTTCCGAAAAATGACATTTACCAAACCGTTGGGATTTTAGCCCCAAATTCGTAAAATGACTTTTACAAAACTATTCGGATTCTAGCCCCAAATCTCATCAACTCACAGTACACAAGAACGACCATAAGGTTCGTCTCCCAACATCAAAATCCACAAATAAAGGATTTAAGACAAACAACAAAATACTCTAGTGCCATCCTAGCCAAGTAAACGAACAACTTACCTCTTACACACTTAGTCAATGCATGGACTCATGAAAACCGTTCGAAAGCACTCATTTCCGGAAATGCCATAATCAAATCACATTTGCAAAATGCACCACAATTAACCGTCGATCCACGTCTCTGTGGACCCCTACCGAGACCCCGTCAGATCTAACCCGTAGTGGTTAAAAGCAAGCTCGTCGATCCACGTCTCTTGTGGACCCCTACCGAGACCCCGTCGGATCTAACCCGTAGTGAGCATACACACACACGTTACTCATGCAATACTAACATGCTAAGAATGTAAGTTCATTAAGAATACTCACTAGAGATGGCCATTAACTCGACACCATTATCAAACTCTTCAAAAACACCACAACAATGATTAAATACGGAATACATGATCCCATAACTTTAAACACAGGAGTATCATCATCAAAGACTTCAACGTTTAAAATAATCAAATCATAATCAATTCCCAAAACACAACGTTCACAAAACACACACGCGTTTTGAAAGAGAGCCTTTAACGAGGCCAAACCGAAATCTTTTGAAACTTCATTTCAAATAACCAAACAAACACATCAAGACGACCACCGATCATCATATCCATAAAACGAGAAAGTATGGGCAAGGTACTTGCCTCGAATAACCACACCGCAGAGAATCAGCCGAACTAGGTTGGCACGAACCGACTACGAACTCGCCGACTCCACCGAACGACAATCCACAGCAATGAACTACGAACGAAAACAATAACAACAAAAATGAATTCCAAAGTATGACCCAAAGCCGCTGAATTCAAAGAACAAATGACGAAAGTTCAAGGATTTTCCCCAAAACGGCCAAGAACACGATTCGTCCCGTCAAAACCCGAAAACAGAATTTCAAGTTGAAATATGGATATACAATCCATAGAATATGTTTAACAACATCATTTAACCATAATCGATCCATCGAAAATGGATGAAAAACGAGATCGAGGACAAATCCCCCAAAAAGTCAATTCGAAGGAAATCAAGAAATATACTTCGATTCGACGAAGAACAATGGATTAAATGATGTTAAACACAAGAATACTACCAAGATTAATCATACCCATCATGAATTAATCAACAACACGGAACGAATCGGACGAAAATGCAAAAACCCCCAAATTCACGAAATTAGGGTTCTAAGGAAGATTACCTTGATTCGCTGGATCAAAGGATGATAACGGATGATTGATTGATGTTATGAACTCAAAAACTTCATGGATTTGTTGTTAAACAACATGGCTTTGTCACCCATGAATCGCCAGCCGCGGACGGAGAAGGAAGGAAGTGAAAAATGAAATGAAATGTGACTGCTCAGCCACATTTATACTGGGCCGGACTAGCACGCGCTAGGCTGCCGAGCTAGCGTGCGCTATCGGCCCAGGCCGCGATCCAGTAGCCTTCTGGACTAGACTGCTCGGCCAGGTAGCATGCGCAGCCTTCCGGCCGTAGCGTGCGCTACCTGCCGGCCGTAGCGTACGCAGCGTCTGACAGTAGCGTGCGCTACCTGCCGAGCTTGACCGATTCCAGAACCCCCAGGACTCCACTGTCCAAACCCGCTAGCGTGCGTTAGGCCATCCGGTAGCGTGCGCTACACCTGCCGGTTAGCGCGCGCAGCCTTCCGGACATAGCGTGCGCTACGCCGGTTCCTGCCGCACCCGTCCGGCCGGTGCCCGCAATCGTCCGGCCAGTCCCGCAACCGCCAGGGCTCGACGATCCGATTTCCGAAAACGCACGGAACGAACACGACGAAAAGTTCGCGGACGACATCAACGACCCGAAATGAAAACATAATACCATAATTAATCATACGCGACCAAGAAACAGGTCGAGACAACAATTACAGATACGGATACCCGTAACTTTCAAGAAATTACAAAATGGCCCAAAACGCCCAGAAATCACGATACGTGATCGAATAACCAAACCGAAGTTCACAACACGTCTAACAAAGTTAAACGGACTTACAGGAAACTCGAAACAGCAGTTTCGAACGAGATTCGCAAGAATCGAACTCAAGCGCGGAAAAGTTGCTATAACTTTGTCGAATTTGGGGGGTTTTCGGGATTCTAGAGATTAGTTCCGAATTGATCAATTATGTTACGATATTCCTTACCGATTGTGATTATTGGGTGATTTCAAATCCATTTTCCTTGATTTTAATCCGTGAATTATCAATACGGGGAGATTTTGCGTAAACCCTCGCCCGTATCGATTGATCGTTCATTATCGTAGTTTATAATCGGGGTTATGGGTGTATTCCAATAGAGTATTGTTGTCCGTTGGGACTGAACTATGTTGATCCTTCATTTAGGAACCGTCTTTTCCACCCGGACCGTTCGTAGTCGTGTTTCACTTCCACTTCTTCAAGAATGTCTCAAAGGCAAGTACTTTACATTTGTTTACAAGTTCTAGTATTTGAATTATGGCTGTATCGTGGTTGTTGTGGATGGATATGTGTATGTTCACCTAGGGACGGTCCGACGGGGCCTCTAGGGATACGTATTGCCGTGAGTGTGCATAACGTGAACTGTGGTTGGCCACCCAGGGATGTCCGGGGCTCTGCGGGGTACGGTGGTCGTGAGTCTCGTACCAACGGTTAACTTTGAATTGTGATTTGTTGGAGATAATGTGTTTTGTGATTGTACATTGTAAATATTCCGGAATATAAAATGTTTTCTAAAATGACTTTTTGGCGCATATATTCATCTGATTAGAATGTAGTTCAAATGGACTGTACTTGCACTAGCAGTTGTCGCTAACCCCATAAATGGGGGAAATACCTTTTGTATTTCAGGTATCGATCGTGGGGACAAACGAGCACTTGAGCCGTATGAGGATGATGGGCAAGCATGATACTGTTCAGTAGTCATTTGTTGGTGTTCAGTTCTGTCATTTATTATTGATGTCTTGTTTTGAGATTTCTGTATTATAAAATTGGTTTAAGTACTCGAGTACTTCCTTTTCAAAAATGTTAATGTTGTGTTCCCGTTTTGGGAAATGAATTGATGTTGTATTCTAGTTGTCGGATCGTAGTCTTTTATTTGAATTGTCGTTTTATTGATAATTGTATGTCGTCGTCGAATGTCTTGTTGGTACGTTAGCCTGGTGGATTCCACAGTGTGGGGTCCACAGCGCTGTACCCCGATCGTCTTGGGGGTGTTACAGAATATGGTATCAGAGCTTAGGTTTATGGATACCTAGGCTGTCGGTTATTTGGGTCTAGTAGAGTGTCGTTTTTGAACAGTATCACTGTCATGCCATCATCTCAGTACGCCGGTGCTCGTAAGTTTTTCCTAACTTGACTCGTTTCACCGTTCTGTTCTATTCCTGTCTTAGTATCTTGTTGCATTTTGCGTTTGAATTGTACTTACCCGTTACTTCTTCAGAATTCCTGCTGGTAGAGGACGAGGACGCGGTCGCGGATGCGGTAGGGGACGTGGCGCAGCCGGTGGGGCGGCCATGTCCAATCACTCGGGAACTGACTCGGCGATGCTTCTTTGTCAAACAGTGTTCCCCCTAGTTCCGGAGGTCAGCAGGACCCATCTACTAGCTCCGGTAATGCTAATGAGAATGTTGGAGTGGCTAATATTTTGCAACAAGTAGCGAACCAGATGACGCTACTGACTCAGGCCGTTCTGGTCGGCCAAGCTAATGCCAACCCGGTTCCGCCTACTGGATCCGGCAATGACAAGTTACTTCAGGACGTGATTCGTATGCGTCCTCCGCAGTTTGATGGTGCTTCCGACCCTTCCGGATGGGAGAGTTGGCTTTTTGAGATGGAAAAAGTATTTGAGGCTGCTAATTGTTCTGAGGAGAGGAAAGTACCCATTGCTCAGTACTTCCTCGCCAAGGAGGCAGCAACGTGGTGGCAAGCGGTGAAACCGCGTGACCGGGCAGCCACGTGGGCAGAGTTTCAGGATCTGCTGGAAGATGAATTTTGTCCATGGCCAGTGAAAGAGGGGAGGATCCGAGCCTTCTTTGAGGCTAATCCCCAAGATGTTCCTATTTCTCAAGCTATCAAAGACTACAATCAACAGCTGCATTATGTGAGAAACCAAGTCCGAGATGAGCTTGATAAGATCCGCCACTTTGATATGCGGATGAAACCGAGGGTGCGCCACTACATGTCTGGTCTGGGGTGCACGACTTTGAAAGATTATCAGAATAAAGCGATGGCTTATGAGATGTCGTTTTCTACGACAGAGATGGCGACCGAAGGAAAGAAGCAGAAGACCTCCGGTCAGTTTTCGGGAGGCAAGTCAGGAGGGTATCCGAAGGCTCAGTCTGGTTCGCGAGTCTTCGGGAGTCAGTCGCCATCAGTTGGGCGAGGAAATGGTTCTAGGTCTGCTCCTACCGGTTCTGTTCGTGGTCCTACGTGCCTCAACTGTAGTCATCCGGGCCACATGATGAGTGAGTGTGATAGGCCTCCGATTCAGTCTCTTGCTTGTGGTTGGATGGGTCATCGTGCCAAGTTTTGTACGGATGCAGCTCGGGCTCCAGTTACTCAGATATCAGCCCCAGCTGCGGGAGAGCCGAGTGTGAATCAGGCACTGATAGTTCCTCAGCCGCAGTAGAGTTTTGGTAGAGGTCGAGGACGTGGGCAGCCTTCTAGTGGGGGAGCTTCTAGTGCGGGGTCTGTTCCGCCCCGAGTGTATGACATGAGACGAGCAGGAGATCCTGACGCGATGGTGGCTACAGGTACCGTCCACATCCTTGATCATCCCGTTTCCGTATTGTTCGATTCTGGTGCTACGCATTCTTTTATATCTATGAATTGTGTGCGTCGTCTACATGTTGATTGCCTAGTTGCTTGTAAGCCTTTTGTTGTTAAACTTCCTAGTGGGGATAGCATCATGGGGGATCGTGAGATTAGAGATTTTTCTGTGAGTATCGCGGGGAGGGATTGGCCTTCTAATCTGATTGCGGTAGATATTAGAGATGAGGATTTGATTCTGGGTGAGGATTGGATAGACCGTCATGGGGCGATCATGAATTATAGAACGAGAACCGTTTCGATGTTAGCCTCTGACGGTACCGAGCATTATTTTGTGGGGCATATGCGGAGTATCCAGAGATTACTGATTAGCGCCTTGAGGGCGGTGAGACTTCTTCGGGGAGATTGCACGGGGTATTGGTGTTATGCTTTGAGATCGGGAGAAGGGGGAGTCGAGATCTCGTCTATTCTGGTAGTGTGTGAGTATCCTGATGTCTTTCCAGACGAGTTGCCGGGTTTGCCGCCGGACCGAGAAGTTGAGTTTACCGTCGATTTAGAGCCGGGTGCAGCACCGATTTCTAAGATGCCATACCGTATGGCGCCTGCTGAAATGCTGGAGTTGAAGAAACAGTTGGGAGAGTTGCTAGACATGGGGTATATTCGATCGAGTGCTTCACCTTGGGGCGCACTGGTCCTGTTTGTGAAGAAGAAGGATGGGTCACTTCGTTTGTGTATCGACTACCGAGAATTGAACAAAGTGACCATCAAAAACAAGTATCCACTCCCGAGGATTGATGACTTGTTTGATCAGTTGCAAGGGTCAACCGTGTTCTAGAAGATTGATTTGAGATCGGGGTATTATCAGCTCCGAGTGAAGGATACCGATATTCCGAAGATGGCCTTTCGGACGAGATATGCTCACTACGAGTTCATGGTTATGCCTTTGGGGCTAACCAACGCCCCAACCGTGTTCATGCAGCTTATGAACAAAGTCTTTGTCGAGTACCTCGATAAGTGTATAGTCATTTTTATCGATGACATCTTGATTTACTCGAGGAGCAATGAGGAGCACGCCCATCATTTGCATATCGTGTTAGATATTTTGAGAACTCAGCATCTTTTTGCGAAGTTCTCAAAGTGTGAGTTTTGGTTACGGGAGGTTATGTTTCTCGGTCATGTGATATCGGCTGAGGGTGTTCGTGTGGACCCACATAAGGTAGAGGCAGTGTTGGATTGGGCGCCGCCCAAGAACGTGAAGGAGGTCCGTAGTTTTCTGGGTTTGGCCGGGTATTACCGTCGTCGAGGGGTTCTCTAAGCTCGCTCGACCGTTGACTCAGTTGCTACAGAAGTCAGAGAAGTGTGTGTGGACCGATGAGAGACAGAATAGTTTTGCAGAGTTGAAGAAGCGGTTGATGACCGCTCCTGTTTTGGCTTTACCGAGTGGTAATGAGGGTTTATCAGTTTTCAGTGATGCTTTGGGCCAAGGGCTCGGATGTGTACTTATGCAGCACAGGAGGACGATTGCCTATGCTTTCCGTCAGCTGAAACCGTACGAGTTGAATTACCCTACGCATGATCTTAAGTTGGCCGCAGTTGTATTTGCGTTGAAGATCTGGCTTCATTACTTGTATGGCTCGTCGTGTCATATTTTCACCGATCACAGGAGCCTAAAGTACATTTTTACGCAGAAAGAGCTTAATATGAGACAGCGGAGATGGTTGGAGTTGATTAAAGACTACGACCTCGAGATTCTATATCATCCAGGTAAGGAAAATGTGGTGGCAGATGCCTTGAGCTGAAAATCAGTAGCGCTTCGGGCGCTTGAGTTGCTTACGGCCCAGTCAGGACTTCAGCGAGAGTTTATGAGGTTGAGCATTGAGGTTGTACTACCAGAGAGTTCCGGGCAGTTGCGTACTCTTGAGATTTCTTCATCTCTGGACGATGACATTAAATCGGGATAGTTGGAGGACCCGATGTTTATTCAGCTTCGAGAGAGTGTAGGGAAGGGGAAAGCCCCGGGATTCGTTATTCATGAGGACGGTGTGTTGAGATTCTGAGGTCGGTTGTTTGTTCCGAACGACTCGGGATTGAGACAGAGTATTATGCGAGAGGCTCATGCGTCACCTTACTCAGTCCATCCGGGCTCGAGTAAAATGTATAAAGATTTGAGGAAAAATTTATGGTGGAACGACATGAAGAATGAGGTAGTTCAGTTTGTGGCTAAGTGTTTGACTTGTCACCAAGTCAAGATTGAGCATCAGCGGCCAGCCGGGCTGTTGAAACCACTTCCCATCCCGGAGTGGAAGTGGGAGGATATCTCTATGGATTTTGTCACGGGTTTACCGAGGACGAAGACTGGTATGAATATGGTGTGGGTGATTGTAGACCGACTGACTAAGTCGGCGCATTTTCTGGGCATCAAGGATACTTGGGGTCCATAAAAATTGGCTCGTATTTTTATTGCGCAGATAGTGAGACTTCATGGTACGCCGAAGACCATTATTTCGGACAGAGATGGCCGATTTGTATCGCATTTTTGGCAGGCGGTACATAAAGCATTGGGGACACAATTACGTTTGAGCACTTCGTTCCATCCCTAGACCGATGGGCAGTCCGAGCGTACTATTCAGACGTTCGAGGATATATTGCGCGCGTGTGCGTTAGATTGGAGTAGTGACTGGGAGGAACATCTGGCCTTGATTGAGTTTACTTATAATACTAGCTGGCACGCGTCGATTAAGATGGCACCGTATGAGGCACTATATGGCCGACATTGCCGATAGCCAATATGTTGGGATGAGCCGTCCGATCTAGTTGGCACCGAGCCAGACCTCGTGTTAGAGACGAGGGAGAAAGTTGAGTTGATTAGAAAGAGAATGTTGGCTGCTCAAAGTCGACAAAAGTCTTATGCGGATGTTAGGCGTCGACCTTTGGAGTTTGCGGTGGGAGATCATGTTCTGTTGAGAGTGTCTCCGTCGAAGGGAGTTTTCCGTTTCGGGAAAAAGGGGAAGCTCAGCCTGAGGTATATTGGGCCTTTCGAGATATTGGAGAGAGTCGGTGAGTTGGCATTCCGTTTGGCTTTACCTCCGTCGCTGAGTTATGTTTATAGCGTATTTCACGTTTCCCAGTTGAGGAAGTATGTTCCCGACCCGTCCCACATTATTGATTTCAGAGACGTGGAGATCGAGAAGGATGTTACATTTGAAGAGAGGCCCGTCTAGATTTTGGAGCGTCGAGACAAGCAGTTAAGGCACAAAACCATTCCTTTGGTTAAGGTGTAATGGTCGAGGCACGGAGTAGAAGAAGCGACGTGGGAGTTAGAGGAGGATATGCGTTCGAGGCATCCCGAGCTTTTTGATACTTAAGTTTCGGGACGAAACTTTATTTTAGAGGGGGAGAATGTAATATCCGTAACTTTCCATTTTTATCGGCTTCCATTTTTGGTGTATGTCTATTTTTATCGACTCTCTTGTAATCGTTTCGACATTTTGAATCTACTTTATTCTTGGAGTTTTTCCATTTGGACGAGTTTTGGAGATGTTTTCACGTAATTTCATTTTATGACATGTTTTGCTGTATGAACATTCGATTCTCGTAAAACTCGTTCGTTTTCATTGTTTCTTGGTTTGTACAAGTTCGTATGATTGAGTTGGTCGTGTGGAGACTTTCGGTTCGTTGATCCGATGGCGTTTCGTGATTTTCGGTGACTTGGGCCATTTTTGTAATTTCCTAATAGTTTAGGGAATCCGATTTTCGTTGTCGCATTTCGGACCCTCTGGTGATCAGAATTATATTTTCTTTCAGCGCTTATCTCCATCGTCTTGTATGCTTCGTGTTTATGTTTCTGGATTCTGGCCTTGTCGTGCATTTTGTGTATTGTACTTTCGACAGCAGCGTACTGTTGATGTGAGCAGCAGTACTAAACTGCTGCGTAGGCAGCGCACGCTACTCCTGTTACCTTGCGTGCGCTACCGATGTGCAGTTAGCGTACGCTAACTCGCTATTGTTAGCGTGCGCTAGCGAGAGGTAGCAGTAGCTACTGGACCGGTTACAGCCCCGTTAGCGCGCGCTATATATGATAGTTAGCGTGCGCTAACTTCACATTTTATATAAATCAGCGGGCAGTCCAGAATGTTAGTTTTTCATTCCTTTTCTCTCGTTTCTTCTCCGGGCGACGCAAAGGGGCGAATTCCTTCAACTTCCATCCGAGAATCTTTCGTATTCTTCCAGGGTAGAATCGATCTATCATATCATAATCAGCATAATCATGCTTCATCAGCCGAATTCAAGGCATTCCTCAGGAACCCTAACTTTGTCGAATTTGGGGGTTTTTTGGGATTCTAGAGATTAGTTCCGAATTGATCGATTAAGTTATGATATTCCTTACCGATTGTGATTATTGGGTGAGTTCAAATCCATTTTCCTTGATTTTAATCCGTGAATTATCAATACGGGGAGATTTTGCGTAAACCCTCGCCCGTATCGATTGATCGTTCATTATCGTAGTTTATAATCGAGGTTATGGGTGTATTCCAATAGAGTATTGTTGTCCGTTGGGACTGAACTATGTTGATCCTTCGTTTAGGAACCGTCGTTTTCCACCCGGATTGTTCGTAGTCGTGTTTCACTTCCACTTCTTCAAGAATGTCTCAAAGGCAAGTACTTTACATTAGTTTACATGTTCTAGTATTTGAATTATGGTTGTATCGTGGTTGTTGTGGATGGATATGTGTATGTTCACCTAGGGACGGTCCGACGGGGCCTCTCGGGATACATATTGCCGTGAGTGTGCGTATCGCGAACTGTGGTTAGCCACCCAGGGATGTCCGACGGGGCTCTGCGGGGTACGGTGGCCGTGAGTCTCGTACCAACGGTTAACTTTGAATTGTGATTTGTTGGAGATAATGTTTTGTGATTGTACATTGTAAATATTCCGGAATATAAAATGTTTTCTAAAATGACTTTTTGGCGCGTATAGTTCAAATGGATTGTACTTGCACTAGCAGTTGTCGCTAATCCTTTAAATGGGGGAAATACTTTTTGTATTTCAGGTATCGATCGTGGGGACAAGCGAGCACTTGAGCCGTATGAGGATGATGGGCAAGCATGATACTGTTCAGTAGTCATTTGTTGGTGTTCAGTTCTGTCATTTATTATTGATGTCTTGTTTTGAGATTTCTGTATTATAAAATTAGTTTAAGTACTCGAGTACTTCCTTTTCAAAATTGTTAATGTTGTGTTCCCGTTTTGGGAAATGAATTGATGTTGGATTCTAGTTGTCGGATCGTAGTCTTTTATTTGAGTTGTCGTTTTATTGATAATTGTATGTCGTCGTCGAATGTCTTGTTGGTACGTTAGCCTGGTGGATTCCACAGTGTGGGGTCCACGACGCTGTAATATGCCCCGATCGTCTTGGGGGTGTTACAAAAAAGTCGAGAAATTGTATCTATAAAAATAGTTTACAATATAAGATTTCCAAAATAACACTTATCCTTCCCCGGCAACGGCACGTTCTTACACTACACCATAGATTGGCTATAGCAACCAGATTTCAAAAATTTCATCAGAAAACGTTGCTATTGATAGACCAGCTCGGATATATTGCAATGCATTTATAAAGTGTTACAATTGAAGCGAAAAAGTTGGAAATAGTGTAAAATTTACATTCTATTGCAACAATTTAAAAATTCGTTGCTGTACATAGCAATTTGGGGCCCAAAATTTAGGCGGGTACTAAGGAAATTGAGCGGGCTTTTGAAACATTAAAACACTAACCACATTATCTCAAACCCTCGCCGCTCCCTCACCCCAAACCTGCGTGCCCAGTCGACAATATCTGATAATCCGCTTCAGTATCTCTTGCAAGCGTTTGGTAAAGTTTCAGAGTGTGTTCAGAGTCATATCTCGCAGTTCCTTTTGCGACCCGGCGTATCTTCACCATTACTCAGCAAGAACCAGAGCCCTCTTGTGTCTCTCTCCTCGCACTACGCTGACTCCTATCTCCAACCGGCCAAAATTCTTGTAAAGGTTGCTTTGATCCTGCTTATGTTTTTATTTGGACATTTTAATCATTCCGTTATTGATGCCATTGCCGCAGCATGAACTTCTAGATGAAGTGTTTAACTGTTTGATACAAGTCCTGAATGAACTTTTTTTTTCTTTTTTTCTCATACTCCGATTTGGGGGGACTGGGGAGGTGGTTGTTGGTCGGCGGAATATTGAGGAACTTACGCATTTGATTTATTAGATCTTGTTGTTCTTATATTTATGGTGAAGAGATGAACTGTATATATTTGTGTTTAATGAGCAGATGATGTCCTGTGCTTGTGGGATATGTTTCTATCAGTTTCTTGTCTTTATTATTTATCTTCATTTCTATGACATGAAGTAGCCCTTCTCTTTCTTTTATTTAAAGGATTTGTAACGGGCCACTCAGGTTACATAAGTAAGCAATGAGAACTTTATGCAGAAGAGAAAATGGTCATTTATTCATTTAGCATATAGGGAGTGTTTGTAAACTCCAAAGAGAAGTGTTTCCCAGATTTTAGCCGGAAAAATATGTGCACTTATAGCCAAAACATATGAGTATTTCTAAGCCAGGAAATCGACCCAACCTTCCAACATATAGTCTTAAAGAAGTTATAAAAGATTAAATATGATTGACAAATGTAATGCTGAGAACTAGAAAACTTCAGAGTCCATAGGAAAACTTAACAGTGGTGTCTCAAGAGGCACAAGTCATATGGGTAGACAAAAGAGATATGCTGCTGATAATACATTTTTTATTCTGATCATATATAAAAAAATGAAAGATTTATGTTTGATCATCTTTTTGTGGTGTTATTTTTTGGGAAAGCCTTCCAGTCCAACAACAAAAGAAGAACTGGGAACAGCCACCTGGACGTTTCTTCACACTCTCGCTGCTCAGGTTTTCTCTTTTCTCCTTAATTCTATTCTATTATTTTTTTTCTTTTGAGATCTTAGTTATTTTGGCATATGTATATCCTTGAACTGAGCTGGTCTTAGTGACTCTTCCTTCCTATGAAAAAAATGGAGTTATTTCGGCAATGGTGTCGTCCCGTTGCAGCATGACCTATCCCTTCCAATTCTGAAATCTGCTTTCTTAAAATGTATGAATGTTAACCTAAATTTCGTTCGAAACCTCTGTGAAACCTAACTTTGTGCTGCCCATAATAACCATAAAACATAGAGTACTATTTATGCCGTAGTCCCTTACGAGCTTTGATAAACCAACTTCAAGAGTAGTCCTCTTCGGTTTGTTTGTCTTGCTAAAAAATATTTGTTTCCAAGTGAAGCAATCTTACATCTTGTCATAGAAATGGCTCACACATATGCGAATTCCGTGGGTTCTTATCTCTTGGGATGATTTTTGGATTGATGCTTAGGACGAAAAAGAACAAAAAAAAAGTAAATAGGGCTAGAAATCTTTTATAGCTTTCCCAGTAAATATAATTGCAATATTCCAATTGATGGGTAATTGCAATATAATTTGTTATATTTAAAATGCTATGCAGCGCAAATCCTGTACAGGCTGGATCTCATCACGAGTTTTCCCAATGGTTATGCCATGTGCACAATGTTGTTAATAGAAGGTACCTAATCCTGCTCTTTAGTTCTATGGGTTTAATTACGAGCGGTGTTTTAAATAGCGTCAGAAGGCTACAGCCGCATGTTTTCACAAAACTCGCATAGCATGTCAGAAATAGCGTGTGGAACTAAGATTGTGAGTATTTTGGGGAGGTGTAGCTGAAATAGCGTTCGCTATGGCTGTCAAAATGAAAATAACTACATCTATTGTTATTTGAAGTGTTTTAAGAATCTGAGTAACATCGGTATAATATTTCTCGGAACTATCGAACTTTGTAATTCTAAATCGAAGAACTTTGAATTGTTTTGAGTTAGAAGCTCTATCATTGTGTTCTCATCTAAGAAGATGAAGAACTTTCTCTTGTATGACTGTCTATTGATGAAATAGAATCTTCTTACCGACTTCTCCTGCAAGAACATTATTAAAATCAAGCCATTACCATAAAGCTTGTTGAAGCTTCTTTTTCTTTATCTTTGCTTTCAAATTTCGCTCGATATACCAACTGTTCTTGATGAAGTACTTTGGTGCTGAATCTTTTCTGATGTGGTTCGGGATAAAGATCTTATTTTTAAACCTTCTATATTGAGTCTCTTGGTTTATTAGCTTCCCGCTATTTTCTCCCTTTCGTAACGAGATGATGAAGATCTTCATCATCTCGATGAAGTATCGACACCATGCGAAATCATCTAGATGGTTTTTCTATCTCGCTTATCTCTCATGAAGCATCGACACCATGCGAAATCTCCAATTCGTTGGATTAGAAAAGAAAGGTTCTTGCTTTGGTGGTTCCAGCCTTGTAAATAAATAAGGCGGATATCTTGAGGGTGGACAGAATGGCGAATAAGGCATATGCCTTTGTTGTAGATCATTCTCCATATGTAATTACCTGTTTTTTTTCAAAGAATATCAATATAGAGTATCACAAGGCGTTGTTTTGATTTTGTCGAGGGCAAATATATCTCTTTGAAGCCATTGCATTATTTAATCTACTTTGTGATGAGCTAACTTTTTTTTTTTCTAATTTCAGATTGGGAGAAGTCCATAATGATTCAGAGAAGGATTTAGATGTGCTACTACTTCTATTGAGGACAGAGATGAAGATGAAGATGAAGATGAAGATGAAGATGAAGATAGATGAAGATGAAGATGAAGATGAAGAGGAAGAGGAATAGGAAGATGAAGAAGAGCCATAACTCATGTTTATATAATGTTTAACTAAGATATTGGTCTATGTATTACTAAGTTAGATTGTGTGTCACTTGAACTTAGTTATTTTGCTTCAACTTGGTCATTTTCCTAAACTTAGTCTGAGTGAATTTATTGATGTTGGAACAGCAGTAATATTGCTCGGTTGGATTGATGTTACGATATACCAATTGAAATAAATCTAATGGTCATGCCAGTTTTTTTATTTAGCATTGCAATAGAAGCTTAAATGTTGCCATATATGTCATATTCATTAATAAAATTAGATTGCATTTGATTCTAAATATGTTGCAATTGGGCATATATATGTTGCCTTAGGGTTGCCTGAATTCATATATTGCAACAATTAACACAAAAAAATCATTGCAAAAAAATGTTGCCATAGGTAGTCCAAGATATTGCAATGGTGTTAAACATGTTGATATAACCGTTAAATCGTTGCCATATACTATATTTGCAACGATAATATGCCGTTGCAATATGGTACCAAATTTGTTGCCATAAGGGCCCTATGGCAACCAGAGCAAAGTGCACGCTTGATTTTTGCATAATCGTTGCAATAGGCCCTATTGCAATGAATTTAGGGGATATTGCAACGTATTTTACACGTTGCTGTATGCAATCTATGGTGTAGTGTTAGTGTAACTATCGCAAGTGCACGATATCGTATCAAGTAGTAAGTGGACTTTTTGAGTCCGGTTTATCGATCCCACAAGGAAGTTTGGTTCTAATTTGAATTATACACTATTAGTTTATTTGTATAGATACTAAGATGAGTGAAACACACAATTAAAGAGTTTGGTTTAATAATTGCAAAGAAAATGCAATAATAGTTCTAATATTTTAAGGAAATAAAAAGATTGCAACAATAATAGATTGATTAACGATAAAATAAAATAGTTGGGATTAAAAACTTAGTTCGTCATTAGTTATAGAAGATGTATAGGAGATCATAAGATGAATTTACTTATTATGTTGTGTAGATTCGATTTTCCTTAAAAAGACGGTTTCTCTTTCGAACTATAAAACGCCCCTTATATATTAAATCAATCCACTATATTTCTATGTTGATTGGCTTCAATACATAGCATTAGGATTTATGAAAATAATTCAAAGAATCATCTAAGGTCTAGAGGTATGTTTCTATCCCCAAGAACAACTTAGAGTGAAGATCATTTGATCTAATCAAACATATTTTCTTTCGAAACATATGAAGACCATAAATATCGTATTTATTGGCCAAATAAATAAAGATTGTTAAAACAATGAAAATCACACACAATAATAAGTAATTCACAATAGATGTTTATACAAACATAAATAACATGACTAACCTTGTTTATAATCCCAACTAAAGGTAACTTAGCCCATGAAGGGTTTAATATACATAATACAAGCTTGAGTAGTCATTATTAGTTGAACAAGAGAAAGAACTGATCCTAACTCCCTTAGTAGATAAAGGAGAAAGAAGCAATAAACTCTCTGAACAATATATGCTATACCACTATTACACAAATCACTCAAGAACACAAGTGTGTTCTTCACACAAAAAGAAAATATTACAAAAAGTGGAAAAATTATAAGATGAATGATGAATGATGAAGGATCTAAGTGGTCTATTTATACACCTAAAGTCATCTAATAGCTCCAAAACTCCAGCATTATTACATTAGATCGGATCAATGCCAGCCATCCCCTCAATAATAAACCAAAAGTATAAAAAATTATACAAATGATCACAATCTGCCAAGAGTTACGGCCGTAACAATCAGGAGTTACGGCCGTAACTTGGATGACTTACGGCCGTAATATACATGAGTTACGGCCGTAAGTAGGTTACGGTTTTATGTCTTGTGAGTTACGCTCGTATGTTATGATGTTACGCCCGTATGGAGTTTCAGACTTCATTTTATGCCCAGATTTTCTCAGACTTTGCGCTTTTGCCCCAAATCTTCTTCGGATGATAACTTTTGATATATAACTCTGATTTTGAATCCGGAAAGACTGCCGAACTCGTCTCGGAAAGCCCTACAACATAAATACATAAAAATTCAACAAATAGAATATTTTATAAACATGTTATTTCTTGAGTAAATCAGTAATTCAATCCGATTAAGACTAGATTTACATCTATCATCCGATAAAAATAAAATTATTAAAAACTAATTAATTAAAAGAAAAAAATGAGTAGACTAGCTCAATTATGGGTGAAATTTATTGATATAAACCATGGATAAGTGTATAAAACTGACACTTATCAATAGACAGCTCGAGAGTTGTTGAGGCATCCACAGGTTTTCGATCAAGAGGTGCTAGACAGTCAAGGGAGTTTCAACGGCATGGATTTTCACTGGTTGGAAGTAGGGGTGGCATTTCGGAACCGAAAATCGAAAATCAAACCGAAAAAACCCGAAAAAATAACCGAAAAACTGAAATCGAAGAAGATCGAACCGAAAAACAAAAAAAGTAGAACCGAATCGAACTAATTTGGTTCAGTTCTCAGTTTGGGGTCGGGCGGAACCGAACCGGACCGAAATGGACCGAAGTCAAATTTCAACATACTAAAATGACCTTGTTTTTGTGATTTTGATGTGTTTCGAATTTTAGTATAATTTGTTTTCCTTTTGTAAGACCCTCATGGGTCCAAGAAGGACCGATAATATGCTCATGAATTTGTGATTCAATTAATTTAGGTTGAGAGAATGAGCTACTCTGATTTACGATTGTTATATATTTTGAGATATTTGGAAATTGCTATGCAACTCTAGCTTTTATCTTGAACATATATATAACTCGTGTTGGCTTGTTGTTATATATAACTTATTCTATTGCATATAATATTTGAATTTATATTGTGAAGAACCGAAAAAACATCAAACCAAATCGAAACCGAACCGAATATTTATAAAACCGAACTTAACCGAACCGAACTTCAAAAAGAACCGAACCAAACCGAAACCGAATATTTGGTTCGATTCTCGGTTTCGGTCAAAAACTGAACCGAATGGAACCGAGTCCACCCCTAGTTGGAAGCTGTTGTAATAAGGAAGAATTCATTGTAACCTTTATCATTGGTTGACAGTTATAGTGAATTTATCTCCAACTGGTTTGGAGAGAAGTGGACTAGTAGAGGATTACCCCACCTCTGAAACACTATAAGTGCCTGTGTGATTTATTGCTTTAGACATCATATATAACTGCTGCATACATATTTACTGTTCCATTAGAAAGTTATCTGCAGTCGACATAAGTCACCTGCATTATTATCAGCTGTGTCTTCCGCATTATCTGTTTGCAGTCGACATAAGTCACCTACACTTAACAGCTGAGAAACTCACCTGAGATTCAGAAAAGACTTTAATTAGTCTATTCACCCCCTTCTAGACTTATTCCTGATGACTTGTGACCTACAAAAACATGTTAGTCTATCTTTTTGTTTACTATGATGTTATACATGAATAAATGTAATTGTGACAAGGGCTTGAAGATATTGGTTAAGGTTATTCATGTTATAAGAATTGCTCGTTCAAACATGCTCGTGAGATGGATTATCATATTTTGTTAATGTTGTGGTTGATACATGGGTATTGATATGATTCTTATGGTTTCAAATATAAACATAGATTTTTTGATGAGAACCAATATTATGTTGATTGTACTGGTAGATTTCTTATGTTCTTGGTGAAACATGCACCATGATATGAGGATGAATCCAAAAAGATTATGGTTAATATTAGAACATGATTATCAATTGTATTGAACTATTTGGATAGTTCGGGTTGTTGATTATGTCGGTAGTATTATTTTACTGTGAATTTATAATTATGAACAAGGAGGATTCTTTTTAATTCATATAGGAGGTTGATTTTGGAATAGAGTATGTTATGTAATCCTTGCTATTGGGATAAGTTGATTGTTGATATGATTATCGGATTGTGGAATCGTATTGTGGTTATGGATTTGTGATTGATTGATTTGGGTTGTTCCTATTTGTGTTTAATCGAGATATTGCAGAACCGGTGGGTTTGTTGATTGGTTATATTGATTGTTGATTTTTATCGAACTTCTTGTTATCAATTATTACAATAGGTTGTGAGGACTGATCGTCGATTAGAATTGTGTGTTGCGGTCGAGTTTGAGGATGTCTTGATTTAATAGGAGTCAAGTATCTCGCAGACGAAGGTAAGGAAATTGGTAACGACTTCACTATCGTCGCATCAGTATCGAGGCAAGTAATTACTTGTTCAGTTTATAATATTAATGAATGGTTTAGATTTCATTCGTTTATAATTCATATAGAAATGAATATAATTGTGAATTCTAGAGATTTGGATTGTATGTTGTTTTCTTATTTTTGGAAGTTAAATCATAATGTATATGATTTACATTCGTTATTGGTATACTTGCAGATCGAGGGCACATTGTGGCAAAAATGAGGATATGAGTTATCTACAATCTACGGTATTTTGGATCCCCGAATATTGAGGATAAATATTGGTGATGGTTTTGACATCGAGATTGCTCTAGAAGGACTCGAAAACATACTCTAATCATTTTTATCATTTTGTGTCGATCATGTTGTGATACATTCGTGTATCGTTGTTGTCACGCATTTATGTATTGTTTTTATCATGCATATGTGCATTGTTGCCGTATGTCCACCTCGTGTTGATCTAGACAGAATCATCTTGGGATCTATGCTAGCGCGCGCTGGATCATTGGACGGGTTTTTCCACCTCGTGTTGGTCCTACAGGATCATCTTGGGATCTATGCAGTGAATGCTAGATCATCGGATTACCCATGTGTTGTTGTGCATATGTATATTGTTGGTTATCCACCTCGTGTTGATCTAACATGATCATATTGAGATCTATGTTGTGTGCGCTGGATCATCGGATTTCCATGAGTATATGTTGTTGTTATTGTCGTGGGATATTGATGTTGTCATATGAGTATGCATTTTTAAGTCTTTTGTAGGACCACATCCGTATGTTGTATTGATCTGATCTCTAATTACACTGACATTATTCGTCGTGGCATGGCATATATTGAGGTATGTTCTGTATTTCCTTTTTCGTACTAGTCTTTGGATGGACAATTGATTATCGTGTTAAGATTTGATGATGTTATACTATGGATTGAATTGGTCAGAGTTGGTATATTTCCGTAGTGGTGAGTTATGATGATGTTTTGAGAATCTTGAGTATTATTCGAGGTACAGTATAGATGTCGTGTATGAGTTCATTGTTTAATCGAAACTACGAGATGTGTGTAATGCCCCCAAAACCATCCGGGATATTACAGCGCCATGGGTCCCGCGCCGGAACCCACCAGGCTAAAAACCATTTCAAAAACATTTAAAAATGCCAAAAGGCGATGACGGTAATATTTTAGATACTCAAATATTTTCAAAAGCATAGTTCTCAAATACCGTCATAAAATACCATTTGAAAATACAAGGCGAAGTGCCAATTCTCGACAGTTCAAAATGTACGTTAAGCTACCACTTAAACATACCGATAAAATAATTTGGGAAAAATTTGACGAAAATAACCCAAGTTCGTAAAGTGCGAAAAGGGCCATTTAAAATACACACACGCAGCGGATAAAGATACCGAAAAGCCATTTTGAAATATACACACGCAGCGGATAAATGCAGTTCAAAATATACATTTGCAGCGGAATGAATAACCAGAAAAGAAATACTCGATACTCCAAAACATGCCACCGCCAGTATCACATCGGGAAGCTCATTCCTTCACAACCGCTACTAGCTCGATCTCCGAGTACCTAAAAATAAAACCCACGATGGGGTCAGCCACAATACTCAATAATGATATCGATCACATCATCATAAATAATTACATACCAATGTAATAATAATGTAAGAATACTACCAACGTAATCTTACCGTTATAATCTTACCAGTCCCCAATAATCAAATCCTTACCATAATCCACATTTCGCATCCTCGAATGACGAAATGAACTTAACAACTATTATCTGTATTGAATTTCAAAAATACCAACAATCCTCAAAACATTATCATAACTCACAAGTACGGAGTAATCCAATCTGTGCCAAATCCTGTCCGTCGGATTACACAATCAAATCTCAACCTGGATAAACCAATAATACACAACATATCTGTAGATCAACCACCAAATGATAATGATAACAAATCCTGAAACATCGACGTACAGTCCGAATGCTTATACGATCAATGACCAGATCAACCGATAAATCAACTGAGAATATCATCGACATGATAACTCCAATACGCCCAATAAAGGATCACGATAGTTGAGAATACCATCAACAAGGTAAATCTCGAATGCAATCAATGAAGGATCAATAATAACCGAGAATACCGTCAACAAGGTAAACTCCAAATGATCAACAAAGGACCAACAATAACCGAGAATACCATCAAAAAGGTAAACTCCAAATGATCAACAATAATGGATCTCAAGAAAATAACCTCGACTGTCGAAGAATACCCCTCGGGCGTATGAACAACCAGTCGCAAACCGTCGAACATACCCAACCATGAATGGAGGATGAACGACCAAACAATATGGCTCAAAGATGGAAATCATAGTACGCCCGGTCCGGAAATGTGTCCGTGCACAAGCCACTCCGGGTATTGATCACATACACGTGTGGTCTTGTACCTAATTAGCCTCCCGAACTACGTCTCGTGTGTAACACCCCCAAAATCATATGGGAATATTACACGCCGTAGACCCTTTCCACAAGGATCTACCAGGCTAAACATCCATAAACAACCAAATACTTGCCCGACCAGGGTCAAACAATAAAATAATCCAGACCGTTATGGTCACTTACACGTGAATACACAGACCGATGAGGTCACACAACCCAATCAACAAAACTGACCTAAACGACATTACCCACACAGGGGTCGAAATACAATATAGTGGAAGACTGAAATCAACTCTGACAATACAACAAAAATCAAACAACTCTCGACTCATGATTAGTATCGCAGCTCGTCATCCTCTTGTGCCAATCCTATGACTGCTCCCCTAAATCTGCATGTACCTGGACGCAAAACAGACATCCACCCCCGATTACTCGAGGGTTAGTAAAACTCCACTGTTTTACTAGTGCAAGTATCAAATCATACGAAATATAATAAGCAAGTAATAATTGTGAATCAAATATAACAATCAAGTATCAAAATATCCCCGAGAGGTTTTCACAAGGAAATATAAGCTATGAAGCATTCGAAAATAAGATTATCATCTCGGGAATTTTTGGAATGTCAAAACCTTTCGAAAATCTTAGGGTCTTAACCCAAATCTCAAAATTGTATTTCAACAATTTACAGTACGAAAACATTTCCATAAATCTCATGGGGCTCGGCCCAACATTCTTTTCTTAAAACTTTCTTACAAAAAGTTTGATTTACAAAACATGATTCGTGACACCGTGATCCCCTGTCACGTGTCTCCGTAGGTTCAACAACCCGCACGGACTTAACCAATCACAACAATCACAACAATCAATCATGCTCATGACTCCGTGACCGCTTGCCACGAGTCTCCGTAGGTTCAACAACCCACACGGATTGAGCAAACACAACAATCACAACAATCAATCATGCTCACGCCTCCGTGATCGCTTGCCACGAGTCTCTGTAGGTTCAACAACCCACACGGATTGAGCAAACACAACAATCACAACAACCAGTCCCGACCCCGTGAACCTGTGTCACGTGTCACCGTAGGTTCCGTCGAACCCGCACGGTTGGACGTCGTGTCTGATTCAATGGACCTGTGCCATGAATCATCGTAGGCCTCGTCAGACCCGCACGATTGGACCTCAGCACCACACACTAAGTTCTGATCCCATGGACCTGTGCCATGAATCCTCGTAGGCCCCGTCGAACCCACACGAGTGAACTTAGCGTTCCAGCACACAACATTCACATTCACATTCACATTACATATGACAATGAGCACAGTTAATCAATCACGTTGATCACCACAAAATCGTACATCACACGCACATAGCACAATCTCAACACTCGCAACAACTATCATCAATCAACGACATTTAACCAACATAACACACATTCGGTACACAATACATTGCACAACCAAATGTACAACCATCCCATATGTACGTCGCATTCCTGAAAAAATGGCACAACGCCTAACACGTATACTGATATAACACTATTATCGCAAAACCTTCAAATTACGGAAAACACAACCAACTCGAACGGAACATAATTACGAAGGCAAGAAAAATCATCATACATCTCATACGTAATTACTAGTCGCAAGATACAAGTCGTATAGTAAGATACTTGCCTTAATAACCGCTACCAAACGCTCCGAAGAACACGGTTCGATCGGGAAGCTCGGACCCCGAAGAAGAGAACGAACGGAAGGGTTCCGACTCGTGTTCTTCACAAGAATTCGACCCTAACAACATATAATCAATAAATCATCGATCATACGAGGAAGAATAATCGTAGAACGCCCGAAAACCCCTCTATGACATTCTATTGGACACCTTCAAGGCGTCGATCAAGAACTCTACCAAAACAACGAACCGATACGATCCAACCATGGAATAACAAGGGAAATGATATAATACATCTAAATAAACATCAATCCATCACAATCCTAAGTTAAATTGGATTAAACGGATGAAAACAACCAAAACACCCAAAATCCCCAAAACTAGATTTCTAGGAAATCTGACCTGATTCGCTCGATCAAAGGATGTTATATGACGGATGATTGATGATATGAACTCCAAGACTTCATGGATTGATTGTCCAACAACATCTCTCCATGATTCCTACACCTCCAGCCGCGGAAGATAAGGAAGAGAGTGAGAAAATGGGTGAAAAACCGGACTGTAGGGCCTTAAATAGGCTGCCTGCCGGCCGGGTTACGTACGTAACCGGCCAAGGCTTACGTACGTAACCGAGTCACTGCCCCAAATCTGCCAGCCCGTTACGTACGTAACCGGCCAGGGCCTTACGTACGTAACCGGCCTTACGTACGTAACTGCCGAGCACTACCGGCCGTAACTCGGCCAGTGCCGGCCTGGGCCCGAACGACGGCCCGAACGACCCCGAAACCCGAACCTGAATACGAATCGAAGATACGGTTACGAAGTACTTGCACAGACGAACTCGAGCACTAAGAGAACACACGATTCCGACCACCCGAAGGCTCGAAATTCGACAAAACGACACCGAAACGAGCTCGGATGACAAAAAGTGCAGATTTAATCATTCTCGGAATGACGAAATGCTCATGAGCGAGTCGTCAAAACAGACTTTCGCTGAAAAAAAGAAATTACCGGAAATCGAAATTACGGGTATTATATTCTACCCTCCTTAAAAGAAGTTTCGTCCCGAAACTTAAAACAAGTAGGGAGAGGAAATATACCCCCAGGAATATTTCAATGAGATGCACAAGAATGCGTAACTAACGTCCAACGGTGAAACATTACAAACAACGCAACGGAATATACGGCGTGAAAATACGCTCCACGACGACCAACACGACGCCACCCGTAGAGACATAATAAAATCAACAAGTGACAAACGTCATCAAACAGATAATACAATCGATTCGATTATCTGAACAATCACAAAACACAACGAACAAAAATCAATACGATTGACCAACCCAACGGTTCATCAATCAAAACGCGAGCCAAACGCTGAACAAATACGGAATTCCACCGCCCAAGGGTTGGAAGATCGAAACGAGACTAATTTCTCGAACTTAAGGGAATTACGAAGGAGTCTGAACGTTCAACAATCACGAAACGAGATCAACAAAACCGATCAATCAAACGATCGAACCGCAACGATCGAGACAACAAAAATCGAACAATCACGTTCGAATCACGAAGAACAATAAAATTCAAACAACAACTCCAACGTTCACATCTCGACTCGAGACAATATATGATCCGGTGAGAACAACATGTGCCTTCACATAAGATCCACAGGAAAGGGAATAGAAATTGAAAAGTCACAACAACAAACGAGTTATTCCGAAACAACACCACGCTCGTTCGATCAACAAAAGCAAGGGGCAGGACAAGCTCAGAAAATGTCAACAAACATAAACGAGTCGACAGAGTCAAAAATACAGAAGTTCAAAATCCGATCCACTTCGAATAAAGGAACTAATAGAACCAAAAGATGTTACTTCCGAACAAGGTTCACAAGAATCGAACCGGACTCGGAAAAGTCACAACGATAACCAGATTGACCCAAAACAAGATCACAGCTCGTTCGAACGATGAAACCGAAATACAGAACAACTTCAGAAAGTATCAACGAACATGAGCGAGTCGATAGACCTGAGAAAGAGGAAATGCAGAAGTCAAAACGATACGCGCATTACATTCGACCTCTTATAAAAGAAATGTCGTTCCCGCAACTCACAACAACTGGAGTAAGGTGACAACACAAAAAGCAAACGACAGAAACATCTCCCATGGGCCTCTTAGAGCCGATCCTCATATCTGTACTGAAGTTCGCGCCCCGAAAGACTCGGAACCCAACTCGCAAAACTGGATCCTGTGTCTCTCGGGTCCACACTTGAAAAGTGTTACTGACGAGAAGGACAATTTGCACGTACATGCCCCCGGCACAATATGTTTGAAATGCCTCGGCTCGGCATATCGAAAATACATATGCTAGATATAATGGAACATAACACCGTAAAACAACATACCGGAGATGCCAACTCAGCATAACAAAGAATCATAACACATATCATATACAACGATTACCATCGTAAAGTAATAAACACACAAACACTACAACAACAAAGGTATCGTTCGGCGACCTCAACGGCCCGAACGATAATCAGCACATAATTACAAACATTATGAAACAATCACACATGTACACAAACGTACAAACCCAAGCTTCAACATCTCACACTCGTGCGACAACACGAAAATCGCCACGAGGCGATAAATAGTAAACACCAGTTCACACCTCTCACACAGGGCTAGTACAATAATTGCGTGGCAACGCCTCGACGTTTATTCCACCAATTCGATCATACTCGGGAGGAACATCAAAATGACAAAGCAAAAATCATACATACATTCCCAAACGCAAACGGGAATTGATAGGTTTAAAAAAAAGAAATAAAAACCACCTTTTGAAAATAATTTAGAAAAACACCGGTTGATCTTGAGTATCACCTTTCAAAAAAAAGTACAAACGTGAAACATCGTTATCGAGACTTTGGAAAACCATTTCGCATTTGAGAAAAATGAGGACACTTTCTCTTAGTGGAAAACTTTCAGAATATTCGACCCTCGGGTCTAAGTAAAAGTGTTTATAAAACATTGAAAAATATCTCAAAACATTTTGGTCCTCGAGGTAGAAGAATTGAAACATATCGTGGCACCTTGGAAGTACCACGAGAAAACAATTCATTTTAAACGACGTCTCAAATTTATTTCTAGGATACTCAAGGTTTTCAAAGATAATTCAATGGGCTAGAATGCCCAAAAATCTCAGGTAATTACACGGAACATTATAGCGCTGTGGGTCCCGCGCCGGAACCCACCAGGATAAAAACCACTTACAAAAACGCCAAAAGGGCCGATGACGGTAATATTTCAAAAACTCACAAAAGCCATTTACAAAATACTAAATACCGTCATAAGAATTTCGCCAAAACGATCAAGGCCATAATGCCAAAAACTCGGTTAAGGGAATCGATTTTCAAAATAAAACTCAGTCGGTAAAATACCGAAAGCCATTACAAAAGAACTCACGCAGCAGATAAAAAAAAATACAGTCCAACATGCACAATCCAATTGAATACGTCTCACAGCATCTAGTTTAAACATATAACAAAACCATTCCTCGGAGTTTCCCACAAACTCAATCGTCGATACCTTTTCGAAATCCATCAAGGTTTACAACTTCCACACCATACCACACCACCCGGTGGTTCAAAGATAAAACAATAATGTGCCTAGTTCTATACACATACTATATGCCACAAGTACTAAACACAACTATATTACACAATACTGTTCAAATAAAATCATGCACCACAATTAACTCACTAAGATAAAATCGAGATACACAGGTACTTCGCATAAAAGAGGAGACTTACATCCACAGGTCGCACGGAGGTGACGGTCGCCCACGATACTAATCTCGTCCGACAACATAACCGACACATTGTGACTACGCACAACTCAACTTGTCACCTGATGACTCGAACGACATGACAACACATTACTCGACAAATCACGGCTTGACTCGACCCGACATCCTAGGTTTCCGCAACCTAATCTCTGATACCATGAATGTAACACCCCCAAAACCATATGGGAATATTACACGCCGTAGACCCTTTCCACAAGGATCTACCAGGCTAAACATCCATAAACAACCAAATACTTGCCCGACCAGGGTCAAACAATAAAATAATCCAGACCGTTATGGTCACTTACACGTGAATACACAGACCGATGAGGTCACACAACCCAATCAACAAAACTGACCTAAACGACATTACCCACACAGGGGTCGAAATACAATATAGCGAAAGACTGAAATCAACTCTGACAATACAACAAAAATCAAACAACTCTCGACTCATGATTAGTATCGCAGCTCGTCATCCTCTTGTGCCAATCCTATGACTGCTCCCCTAAATCTGCATGTACCTGGACGCAAAACAGACATCCACCCCCGATTACTCGGGGGTTAGTAAAACTCCACTGTTTTACTAGTGCAAGTATCAAATCATACGAAATATAACAAGCAAGTAATAATTGTGAATCAAATATAACAATCAAGAATCAAAATATCCCCGGGAGGTTTTCACAAGGAAATATAAGCTATGAAGCATTCGAAAATAAGATTATCATCTCGGGAATTTTTAGAATTTCAAAACCTTTCGAAAATCTTAGGGTCTTAACCCAAATCTCAAAATTGTATTTCAACAATTTACAGTACGAAAACATTTCCATAAATCTCATGGGGCTCAGCCCAACATTCTTTTCTTAAAACTTTCTTACAAAAAGTTTGATTTACAAAACATGATTCGTGACACCGTGATCCCCTGTCACGTGTCTCCGTAGGTTCAACAACCCGCACGGACTTAACCAATCACAACAATCACAACAATCAATCATGCTCATGACTCCGTGATCGCTTGCCACGAGTCTCCGTAGGTTCAACAACCCACACGGATTGAGAAAACACAACAATCACAACAATCAATCATGTTCACGACTCCGTGATCGCTTGCCACGAGTCTCCGTAGGTTCAACAACCCACACGGATTGAGCAAACACAACAATCACAACAACCAGTCCCGACCCCGTGAACCTGTGTCACGTGTCACCGTAGGTTCCGTCGAACCCGCACGGTTGGACGTACTGTGTCCTGATTCAATGGACCTGTGCCATGAATCATCGTAGGCCTCGTCAGACCCGCACGATTGGACCTCAGCACCACACACTAAGTTCTGATCCCGTGGACCAGTGCCATGAATCCTCGTAGGCCCCGTCGAACCCACACGAGTGAACTTAGCGTTCCAGCACACAACATTCACATTCACATTCACATTACATATGACAATGAGCACAGTTAATCAATCACGTTGATCACCACAAAATCGTACATCACACGCACATAGCACAATCTCAACACTCGCAACAACTATCATCAATCAACGACATTTAACCAACATAACACACATTCGGTACACAATACATTTCACAACCAAGTGTACAGCCATCCCATATGTACGTCGCATTCCTGCACAAATGGTACAACGCCTAACACGTATACTGATATAACACTATTATCACAAAGCCTTCAAATTACGGAAAACACAACCAACTCGAACGGAACATAATTACGAAGGCAAGAAAAATCATCATACATATCATACGTAATTACTAGTCGCAAGATACAAGTCGTATAGTAAGATACTTGCCTTAATAACCGCTACCAAACGCTCCGAAGAACATGGTTCGATCGGGAAGCTCGGACCCCGAAGAAGACAACGAACAGAAGGGTTACGACTCGAGTTCTTCACAAGAATTCCACCCTAACAACATATAATCAATAAATCATCGATCATACGAGGAAGAATAATCGTAGAACGCCCGAAAACCCCTCTATGACATTCTATCGGACACCTTCAAGGCGTCGATCAAGAACTCTATCAAAACAACGAACCGATACGATCCAACCATGGAATAATAAGGGAAATGATATAATACATCTAAATAATCATCAATCCATCGCTATCCTAAGTTAAATCGGATTAAACGGATGAAAACAACCAAAACACCCAAAATCCCCAAAACTAGATTTCTAGGAAATCTGACCTGATTCGCTCGATCAAAGGATGTTATATGACGGATGATTGATGATATGAACTCTAAGACTTCATGGATTGATTGTCCAACAACATCTCTCCATGATTCCTACACCTCCAGCCGCGGAAGATAAGGAAGAGAGTGAGAAAATGGGTGAAAAACCCGACTGCAGGGCCTTAAATAGGCTGCCTGCCTGCCGGGTTACGTACGTATCGGCCAAGGCTTATGTACGTAACCGAGTCACTGCCCCAAATCTGCCGGCCCATTACGTACGTAACCGGCTAGAGCCTTACGTACGTAACCGGCCTTACGTACGTAACTGCCGAGCACTACCGGCCGTAACTCGGCCAGTGCCGGCCTAGGCCCGAACGACGGCCCGAACGACCCCGAAACCCGAACCTGAATACGAATCGAAGATACGGTTACGAAGTACTCGCAAAGACGAACTCGAGCACTAAGAGAACACACGATTCCGACCACCCAAAGGCTCGAAATTCGACAACGGAAAGTAATTACCCCAAACTTTGGGAAATTACGAAAATGGCCCAAAACGTCCGAAATACACGATACATGATCGAAACACCAAACCGAAGTTCACAACATGAATAATAACATTAAATGAACTTACGCTAAACTCGAAACAACAGTTTCGGACGAGATTCGCAAGAATCGAACTCAAGTGAGGAAAAGTCGCCAAAAAGCACGGAACTCAACAAAACGACACCAAAACGAGCTCGGATGACAAAAAGTGCAGAATTAATCATTCTCGGAATGACGAAACGGTCATGAGAGAGTCGTCAAAATGGACTTTCGCCGAAAAAAAGAAATTACCGGAAATCGAAATTACGGGTATTACATCGTGTGCACGGTTGAATGTGGAAATATCAACACATAACCATCATGTGCCCGGCTAAAAATCTACACAATAACCAATCGGCACGCAGATATGACTCCAGATATGTCACGATGCAACATGACAACGAAACTCAAGGAAACACATATCCAATAAGGATTAAAAGACTCACCGAAGTGAACAACAACAGACTGACAATGAAAAGTCGACACGACTAATCAATATCCAAAACATCAATCATGGGATCATCATCCCCAAATGAATGACCAACACGATCTACGATCTCAATACAACCGTCCTGGGATCAACATCCCTCAATGAATAACCGATACGAAACTCATTACACGAAACCTCAACATATACAACAACTCAACATACTAATTATCCACATGACTGAACAAATACTTAGATTACCTCAAAGTCGAGGACCATATCCATCAACATCCCCCAATGAGATGATCAACACAACCATTAATACCAACAATAGTCCTGGGATCAACATCCCTCAACGAACAACCAGTACGAATCTCAATATACGAAGCCTCAAAATACAACATATACAACAACTCAACATAATAATTATCTCATAACTGAACAATACATAAATTACCTCAAAGCCGAAGACAACATCCTTTCCACGAACAACATCCCTGAACGAATACACAGTTATACAAATGATCTCAAATAAGGTACCATCCATTCAATACCAATAAACCTTTATCCCGATACTTATGTCATCACGATAACTATCCTCGATATTCGATATAATTTATCCTTGACCAAAGATAACTCGCATCTTCCCTGAACACAATTAAATCATATACCTTATGATTTAATACAACCAGAGCACGATATACAAACCATTATCCCAACAACTTACATTTCTAACAACATTGCTATACGAATTATAAATGAAATGAAAACGAAACTATTCATCAAATATTATAAACTGAACAAGTAGAAACTTGCCTCGATACCGATACCACGAAGTCGTAACCCAAAATCCATTGCCTTAGTCTACGAGCTCCTCAGCCCCGACCAAAAGCAATCTACTAACTCTTCGACTTCAACCGCAACACAACGGTCATAATCCACGATCAAAACATCACAACCTATTGTAATAATCAATTAACACACATTCGATAAAAATCAATAACCGACATAGCCAACCAACAAACTCAATGGTTCAACGAAACCTCGATCATAAACAAAACCGAACAATACAACTCAAATAAATACGAACCCATATCCACGATACAAGTCGCAACTCAATAATCAATATAACCGATCAATAAACCCAACGGTTCCACCATATCCTGATTACACACGAATCTGAACAACCAAATCAATCGATCACGAATTTAAAACCATAACACAATTCATAATCCGATAATCATATCAATAATCAATTTAACCAAGTCTAAGCATTACCGATTCCAAATTCAATCTTAAATACGATTACAAGTTTCCTCCTTGTAAATTCATAATAAAAATCAATTACCGATTATCAGCATTAATCCGAACAATCCGATCAATTCAACATTATAGAATACCATAGTCCAAAGGTTTCAAATATTTCCATTATCCGAATTGAACACTTGTTAAATACCTATGAATTCTCAAACTCAAAAGTGAGTCATAATCTTATCAAATCCGGAATCATATTCGTATTCCTATACGAATATTGTACTAAAATACATAACTAAGTTCTAAATGTGAATATTCCATATTCATATCCAAAACACCAACACCTTAAAACGTATTCATCAAATCAATGATCAATTCATCTCGACATTAAGGATTTTATAACATATTCGTTTCCCACCTCAACTCCAAATACGAAGACAAAATTCCTTCTTGTTCATACTTGTAAATTCGTAGAAAACAATTTACCGATTATTATCGTGAATAATCACATTCCAAAATTATCCTAAATCCTTCCAAAATCATAACATGTATAACTCACGAGTTCTTCAAGAACACGAATTATCCGAATCCGCGTTCATAATCCATAAAACAACATAATCCGATGTTTTCTAACATCTAACCAATCCTTAATCATGATTCAAGGTGTATATCATCATGTTCTTCAACATATGATCTTCTTAGCATCAAAAATCGAAGCAATACTACCAAGAACATCAAGAATATTATGATTCCATAATCATAACAACATAATCAAGACATAATCCAACATATCATCATCTTCCTTCAACATACACCTCATATAACCTCAAGAATCGAAACAACAACATCTTAATCATCTTCATACGAATCATTTATCAATAACAACATCAAAAATCCGAAATGAAAAGGAGGATTATCCAACATACCTCTTAGAAGATGGAATACACAAGAAATCACTTCAAGAATCATCAATAACTCCATATCCAAGCTCCGAATCCAAGCCCTCAAGCTCAAAATCGAATTAGGAGAGCCAAAATATCCCTCTCTCAATGTTTAGAGACGAAAAACGAAGAGAAATGCTGAAGTGAAATGAAAGACGTCCATTCCTTATATAAACTCCCCGTTCGTTACGTACGTAACATTCCTAAGTTAACGTACGTAACACCTCTTACGTACGCTATCTTGTCCTGGTTAGCGTACGTAATGCCATCCCAGACCCTACTGCCTCAAAACGTGAACTTCCTTACGTACGTAACCCATACCATATAACGTACGTAATATACCAGTTGACTTGCTATAGTACAATGGTCGTGTTACGTACGTAACACGTCCTGTATAACGTACGTAACACGTCCTGTATAACGTACGTAACACATACGTTGACTCACCTGTCAACTGTAATACCCGGTTGTAATTCAGTAATTATCATTCAGTATTTATCATTCAGTCATTATTACTCAGTAATTTCACTCATTATTGATCATTTGTCACTCATATTCAGTCATGGTATTCATCATTCAGAGTAATTGTATCAATCGTCATTCATCACTAATCGGATTGGAGTTTCATGCCGCGTTTATCATCATTGTCATTTCGTTGCGAGCTGTGCGTGAGGAGTAGCGCACGCTACATACTCCTTTTAGCGTACGCTAATTGGGTATAGGTAGCGCACGCTACCACTCAGCTTTAGCGCACGCTAAGGTTGTCATTTGCGATCCGGAAGGTACTGGACTGCAGGTGAGATTATTAGTAGCGCACGCTACGATTGGTAAGTAGCGCGCGCTAGTGGGTTGAAGTAGCGCACGCTAATATGAGGTGTAGCGCGCGCTAAGAGCGGATCAGTTTGAGTCCAGTGGCTACTGGACTGCACTGGATTATTTCATAGCGCACGCTATGTGTTGTTGTTAGCGTACGCAACCGATATATTAGCGCACGCTAAACTATGGTTGTAGCGCACGCTATCGTGGTCAGATCAGAGGGCAAACAGTTTCTGGACTCCAGTACTGGGCATCAATATTTCGTTAGCGCACGCTAATAATGGATCTTAGCGCACGCTAGTAATATGGCCGTAGCGCACGCTACAAGAAGGTACGTAGCGCGCGCTACCGTGTTCGGACAAAGGTACTGGACTACCCAAATTACTCGTTAGCGCACGCTACGCACAAGGGGTAGCGCACGCTAACCTGGACTGACTATAAATTGGACAGTTTAGTCAGAGTTCGTCATTATTCATCTCATTTCATTCCTTCGGTAGTTTTGGGCGATTTCGAGCGATTCAGAGAGGATTCTTCGAGGTGTAATCATCAATCATCATCTTCAAGCTCATCTTTCGGATTAATCATCATCTCATCATCTTCATCTCATCGAATCAAAGGTATTAATCTCTTGGATCTAGAATTTCGGATTTTTGGGTTTTCCTTCCGATTTCTTCGTGTAAGCTTGGATTATCATTGGGATATGTTAGATATGGATTATCTACCTTAGATAAGTATATTCTTACGGATTTAATGGTTATTTTCGGAATTATTTCAAGAACCCTTGGGGTTGACTTCGGTTATTTTGGGGATTTCCGATTATCGTTATTATTAACTTGAATTGTGGACTTCTATGAGATTATTGATGTCATTGATAATGTTGTACTGGTTTGAATCAATCATTTGGGAGTTGGTTCGATAATTTGGGTTTGGTTTTAACCAACGGGTATCTCAATGTTTTCGTTAGAGTTCACCTACGAGTTCGGATATTGTTGTATCGACGTTTGGGTCGGTTATGATCGTATTTGATTCGTGTATTGATCGGTTGTTGGTAATTATTGTTATTCAAGGTTGTTCGAGCGACCGGCATTTCATTTAGGATGTTCGTGGACGGACATTCTTCATCGGTATTGTGTAAGTTAATTCTTACTCGGTTAAAAGGATATTCATTCCTTTTGAGGTTGTTCATTCATAATCGTAATTCATTCATCATTGTATTAACCGTATCAAAACTTGTCATTGTCAAATAATCACCTCAGTCATAAGGAACGACGGTTCTAATCATTTCATTAAGCGGTCATTCATTTCACCGTCATTTAATCTTGGTGAGTCATGATTCATTTTCGTTGTCACTTTTGTCATATTGTGGCATTCCGGGTCACACTGGCGTGCCGGTTGGTATGTGTATGATTTTCATGTCGGGCACATTATAGTCGTGTGTTGGTTGGTGGCCTCACATTGGACTGTGCACACGAGTTGATGGCTTCGTGAGACTGATTAGGTACAAGACCACACGGGTATTCGATCGATACTCGTTGGTGGCTTGTGCACGGACACATTTCCATCCCGGACGTAGTGTGGCGCCATTCCTTTGAGCCGTATCATTTGTTGATTCATATAGCATGTTTGATTGCGTATGTTTCGACAGGATATTGTATAATCGCGGATAACTCATGATTGTGTATTTTCAACTCTTGAGGATTGTTGTTCTGTGTAGCTGACCCCGTTGGGGGATACTGTTTTTCAGGTCATGGCAAGGCTAAAGCACGGGGAGAGCACGGTGACGGCGAGGAGTCCCAGTGATACTAGAAGGGGGCCCCAGTCTGTTCAGTCATTTATTCAGTCATTTATGTTTCCTTTATTTATTCCGCTGCAGACATTCCGTTTGAATACTCATTTCATTCAGTGTTGTGTATTTTATCGTCACATAAAATACACATGTATTCTATTTTATCGTGGGTGTGTTGTATGAAACTCCTAATCGGAGTAATTGATGTTGTAATGTGGTTCGGTACTACATTTTACCCTGTGTAATTCATCTGTTTTCATTCGCCTGGTGGGTCCCAGTCGGGGGTCCACAGCACTGTAATATCCGCCTAGTTTGGGGTGTTACAGAGTTGGTATCGGAGCGTGGTTTTGAATACTACCCTCCAAGTCATGTCCCATTTGAAATCATTGTCATCGGACTAGTATCATTGGACTTTCGCGTCACGTGTGACCTGTGCAAATGCCGAGCCAATCAGACCAAGAACTGTAAGATTTCTAATGCCATGGTATAAATTCTGGCATTAATCATTCATTCATAATTCATCAGTTAACAATCCTCAATCATCATTGTCATTTTGACCGGGACGGTCAGGTTAACTCATTAATCAGTCAATTCATTTCATTGTTCAGTTGTTGATCAGGAAGATCGAATCATTAATCTTGTTAACTCATTCAAGATAATCATTTCAATAATTCCATCAGATAATCATGTCACGTCAATTAATCATTCATGTAATCGCTGTATTTGAGCTCGTATGCTCATTTTCATCATTTCATAATATAATCATAATGTGATACTCATGCGAGATATATAATCATCATATGACTTTCCACTTCAGTATGGAAAGGGCTGGCAGAGGACGTGGAGGACGAGGCCGTGGAGCGGGCCGAATCCCGAGAACTCGTGCGAATACACGTGCAAATGCCAGGAATAATGCTAATTCATCAAGCAGCGACGCTGCCACTCATTCACCTGGACGCGATCATTCACTGTCGGGGAGTCGTACCCGGGACACGGCTCAGTCAGAGGGTGTCCGGGTTGACCCACTCGCATTTATGCAGGGCATGATGGCCCAAATGACCCAGATGGCTCAGTTGATGGAGACGATGCATAACTCCGTCAATCAAAACCAGCAGGCTCCTCCGCCGCCACCTCAGAGACAAGAGAGGGGTGTAAGCAATATCATTAGCGATATCTCTCGCCAGCGACCACCTACCTTTGAGGGCTCATCTGAGCCGGCGGATATCGTCCATTGGCTTGAGCATTTCGAGAAATTATTTGCTATGGTGGATTGCCCTGAAGGGCATAAAGTTTCAGTTGCGGCTTACTATCTTGGTAAGAGCGCTCATTCATGGTGGTTATCGTTGAAGCCCACAGACGGATCATGTACTTGGGATCAGTTCAAGACTCTCATGATGGAGAGGTACTATCCGGCCCCACTCAGGGAGGCCAAGTTGTCGGAATTACTCACTCCCGACCTTTCGGCGGATGATGATGTTCTCGCCATCGCCAAAAAATTTCAGGAACTTCTTCCGTTCGCCTCATCTATCATTCACTCTGAGGCGGACAAGATCAAGTATTTCACAAGAGGTGAAACCCCGTATGAGACTTGATTGCTTAATCATAACCTGTACCACTGCGCCGAGTTCATTGAGAAAGCTCTCACTTACGAGCTTCGCTAAGGAAATTGCTAAGCAACAACCCTCATCACCGGCAAGAAGTCTAAGAACCGTAATCGTCGACGAGTCGTGCCACTTTCAAGAAACCACGTGCGGGCTCTACTTTTTCTGAACGACCTCCCATGGCGTCTAAACCCGCGGAATCTCAGTCACGAGCGGCCAGTTCGGCCATCACCTGTTTCAACTGTGAAGAACAGGGTCATTTCAGCACCAAATGTCCGAAGCAGACTGTCACGTGCCACAACTGTGGGATTGCTGGGCATAGGGCCCGTTTTTGCCGAAGGGACTCTAAACCCACTCCGGCGTCATCTCAGGCCCCAGGTCATTCAGGGGTGCAGAATCAGGCTACTCAGTCAGCGTCGTTCAAGACGACAGGAGCTAATAAAGGCGGAGCCAAGAGCTATCAGACGGGAGCATCCGGTTCAGGGGCCGGTAAGCCCCGAATTTATGAGATGAAGAAGACCGATGATCCCGAGGCCCGAATGATCTCAGGTACACTCGATATTCTATCTCAACCTGTGTGTACCCTTTTTGATACTGGTGCATCGCATTCATTCATTTCCGAGTCATGTTTGAGTAGACTACGTCTTGGTAGTGCTACTAGTTGTGAGCCTTATGTCATTGGCCTACCTGATGGTAGACGAATTATCGATAATCGTGAGATTCAGAATTGTCCGATTCAGTTTCATGGTCGTGTATGGCCAGCGGACCTAATCGTGGTAGATTTGCCGAGGGACGACATCATCTTGGGTATTGATTGGATGGATCGTCATGATGCCATCATTAGTGTCCGTAAGCGTATGGTCACTATCATTTCAGACGATGGGGTTGAATGTGTGTTTCAGGGAGGTAATCCCGGCTGTTCTGGTAAGGTCATTAATTTGATGAAAGCAGTAAGGTTACTCAATCAGGGATGTGTCGGTTATTGGTGCTATATGGCCAAAACCGAGAAGTCATCAGTAATGTTAACGGATATTCCGGTGGTGAGGGAATATGCCGATGTTTTTCCAGACGAGTTACCTGGTTTGCCTCCACAGAGGGATGTGGAATTCACGATTGAGTTGGAGCCTGGTACGTCCCCGATATCTAAGGCACCGTACCGGATGGCCCCGACCGAAATGCAGGAATTAAAGAACCAACTTGAGGAGTTGTTCGAGAAAGGTTATATCCGACCGAGTGCGTCCCCGTGGGGAGCACCAGTGTTGTTTGTCAAGAAGAAGGATGGTTCATTCCGCTTATGTATTGATTATCGGGAGTTGAACAGGGTGACGATCAAGAATAAGTATCCCTTACCCCGTATCGATGATCTTTTGGATCAACTTCAGGGAGCTTCAGTATTTTCCAAGATCGACTTAAGGTCTGGATATCATCAGTTGCGGATTCGAGAGTTGGATATCGCGAGGATGGCGTTTCGAACACGCTATGGTCATTATGAGTTTGTGGTTATGCCGTTCGGATTGACTAATGCACCTGCGGTATTCATAGAGTTAATGAATCGGGTCTTCATCGACTTTTTGGATCGGTTCGTTGTTGTCTTCATCGATGACATTTTGATTTATTCTCGTGACCGGGAGGAACACGAGTTTCACCTTCATCAAGTGCTCGACGTGTTGAGACGAGAACAACTTTTTGGGAAGTTTTCCAAATGTGAGTTCTGGATGTCCGAAGTGACTTTTCTCGGACATGTAATTTCATCAGACGGAGTTCGTGTCGATCCTCAGAAGACGGAGGCTATTCGGGATTGGCTACCTCCGAAGAACGTTAAGGAAATCCGAAGTTTTCTCGGATTAGCGGGTTATTATCGGCGGTTTGTGGAAGGATTTTCTAGAATCGCTCAACCCTTAACGAACCTTTTGCGGAAGGATAAGAAATACACGTGGTCCGATGCGTGTCAACGGAGTTTTGAGGAACTCAAGAGCCGGTTAATGTCAGCACCTGTACTTTCCTTGCCGCAGGGGACGGAAGGATTTGTGGTCTATAGTGATGCGTCCGGACAGGGTCTCGGATGTGTACTCATGCAGAACGGGAAGGTTATTGCCTATGCTTCACGGCAATTGAGACCTTACGAGGTTAATTATCCGACCCACGACCTGGAGCTAGCGGCCGTGGTGTTCGCTTTGAAAATTTGGCGTCATTATCTTTATGGCGTTACATGCCGATATTCACCGATCATAAGAGCTTAAAGTATATATTTACTCGAAGGAGTTAAACATGCGTCGAGACGGTGGTTGGAATTAATCAAAGATTATGATATCGAGATCCTCTACCACCGGGCAAGGCGAACGTTGTCGCCGACGCCTTGAGTCGTAAGTCCGTTCAGAGCAGATGCTTGCCCGTTTAACAATTGGAAGGAGCTTCAGAGGAATTCCTTAGACCCGAGATCGAGGTCCAGCGAGTTCGGGCGGCTTTGTATGTTAGATATTTCATCGTCACTCGAGGAGGAAATCCGAGAGAATCGTGGGTTCGACCCATCATTGTTGCGCATCCGAGAGGATGTGGCTCAGGGAAAGCCCTGGATTTGTGATCCACGAGGATGGACTTTTGAGGTTTAAGAATCGGTTGTGCGTCTGGCAAAGACGAGTTGAAAACTCGATTTTGAAAGAAGCTCATGCTACCCTTATTCTCGTGCATCCGGGTCTAGCAAGATGTACAAGGACTTGAAACAAAATTACCGGTGGAGTAATATGAAGCGAGAAGTCGCGAATTTGTTTCGAGATGCTTAACTGTCAACAAGTTAAGATTGAACATCGCCGATGGCGGGTATGTCAAACCTCTTCCTATTCCCGAGTGGAAGTGGGAAGACATTTCTATGGATTTCATCACGAGTTTGCCAACGAGTCGTCGTGGCATGAATACGATCTGGGTGGTCGTGGACCGCTTAACTAAATCAGCTCATTTCCTTGAGATCAAGGATACGTGGGGTCCCGAGAGACTTGCTCAACTGTTCATCAAAGAGATAGTCAGACTGCACGGTACTCCTAAAAGTATCGTTTCCGATCGTGACGGACGGTTTGTGTCGCATTTTTGGAAATCAGTTCATCGTGCTATGGGAACTCAGCTTAATCTCAGTACCGCTTTTCATCCTCAGTCCGACGGACAATCAGAGAGGACTATTCAGACCTTAGAGGACATGTTGAGGGCATGCGTCCTCGATTGGAAAGACGATTGGGAAGCCCAACTACCATTGATCGAGTTCACGTATAATAATAGTTGGCATGCTTCGATTAAGATGGCACCTTACGAGGCCTTGTACGGTCGTCGTTGTCGATCACCTTTGTGTTGGGATGACTTATCAGAATCAATCGGCACCGAGCCCGATATGCTTATAGCCGCCCGTGAGAAGGTAGCTTTGATCAGGAGTCGTTTGTTGATACTCAGTCGGCGAAATCATATGCAGATAACCGTCGTCGACCATTAGAGTTCGAGGCTGGTGACCATGTGTTGGTCAAGGTATCCCCGAGTCGTGGTATCTTCCGTTTTGGGAGAGGGGAAAGTTGAGTCCGAGATTCGTTGGACCGTTTGAGATTTTGGATCGAGTGGGCGAGTTAGCTTATCGATTGGCTTTACCTCCGGCGTTGAGCCGAATTCATAATGTGTTTCATGTCTCTCGCCATGCGAAGTATGTTGCCGACCCGAGTCACATACTTCAGTTCGATGAAATCGAGATCGCCGACGATCATTCATACGAGGAACGTCCTATACGAGTTTTAGAGCGGCGAATCAAGCAGTTGAGGAATAAGACGATTCCTTTGGTTAAAATTCAGTGGTCTAGACACGGAGTCGAAGAGGCTACTTGGGAAACCGAGGATAGTATGCGGGAGAGTTATCCCGAATTGTTTGACCCTTAGTTTCGGGGACGAAACTCTTTTAAGGGGGGGTGTATGTAATACCCGGTTGTAATTCAGTAATTATCATTCAGTATTTATCATTCAGTCATTATTACTCAGTAATTTCAGTCATTATTGATCATTTGTCACTCATATTCAGTCATGGTATTCATCATTCAGAGTAATTGTATCAATCGTCATTCATCACTAATCGGATTGGAGTTTCGTGCCGCGTTTATCATCATTGTCATTTCGTTGCGAGCTGTGCGTGAGGAGTAGCGCATGCTACATACTCCTTTTAGCGTACGCTAATTGGCTATAGGTAGCGCACGCTACCACTCAGCTTTAGCGCACACTAAGGTTGTCCTGGCTGCAGTCCAGAAGGTACTGGACTACAGGTGAGATTATTAGTAGCGCACGCTACGATTGGTAAGTAGCGCGCGCTAGTGGGTTGAAGTAGCGCACGCTAATATGAGGTGTAGCGCGCACTAAGAGCGGATCGTATTTGATTCGTGTATTGATCGGTTGTTGGTAATTATTGTTATTCAAGGTTGTTCGAGCGACCGGCATTTCATTTAGGACGTTCGTGGACGGACATTCTTCATCGGTATTGTGTAAGTTAATTCTTACTCGGTTAAAAGGATATTCATTCCTTTTGAGGTTGTTCATTCATAATCGTAATTCATTCATCATTGTATTAACCGTATCAAAACTTGTCATTGTCAAATAATCACCTCAGTCATAAGGAACGACGGTTCCAATCATTTCATTAAGCTGTCATTCATTTCACCGTCATTTAATCTTGGTGAGTCATGATTCATTTTCGTTGTCACTTTTGTCATATTGTGGCATTCCGGGTCACACTGGCGTGCCGGTTGGTATGTGTAGGATTTTCATGTCGGGCACATTATAGTCGTGTGTTGGTTGGTGGCCTCACATTGGACTGTGCACACGAGTTGATGGCTTCGTGAGACTGATTAGGTACAAGACCACACGGGTATTCGATCGATACTCGTTGGTGGCTTGTGCACGGACACATTTCCATCCCGGACGTAGTGTGGCGCCATTCCTTTGAGCCGTATCATTTGTTGATTCATATAACATGTTTGATTGCGTATGTTTCGACAGGATATTGTATAATCGCGGATAACTCATGATTGTGTATTTTCAATTCTTGAGGATTGTTGTTACGTAAATTTCCCGGCCCGTGGGGATACTGCTGTGTCATGGCAAGGCTAAAGCACGGGAGAGCACGGTGACGGCGAGGAGTCAGTGATACTAGAAGGGGGCCCTACTGCTCACCATTTATTTAGTCATTTATGTTTCCTTTATTTATTCCGCTGCAGACATTCCGTTTGAATACTCATTTCATTCAGTGTTGTGTATTTTATCGTCACATAAAATACACATGTATTCTATTTTATCCTGGGTGTGTTGTATGAAACTCCTAATCGGAGTAATTGATGTTGTAATGTGGTTCGGTACTACATTTTACCCTGTGTAATTCATCTGTTTTCATTCGCCTGGTGGGTCCCAGTCGGGGGTCCACGGCACTGTAATATCCGCCTAGTTTGGGGTGTTACATCAACATCCTCCGCCGAAAGTTGCCGATACAGGGTCCCACCTGCCGACCACGACTCGATCGTCTGATTCCCATGTTACGTACGTAATGTCTCGGTCATAACGTACGTAACTCTACCAATTTAACGTACGTAAGCTTCAACACATAACGTACGTAATGGCTTCCATACTTAGCCATTTACAGCAATTCCTGTCCAATGTCACGACATACCAAACACGAGCATACGGCAAAAATCAATACATATACTCAATCCAAAAATATTCTCATACCATATACCTGATATCCAAATTAGTTCAACCTGATACAGCAAATCCTCAATATAACTGTAAATCAAAACGTCAATTACGCAAGTATAACTGTCTCGATCCTCAATTTATTTTATCCATACTGTATAGATACCAAACTATACAGTATATCTCAGATAAAATAACGCGAAAAATTTATACTGAAAATCCGGGTATTACATACTACCCCCCTTAAAATAAGTTTCGTCCTCGAAACTTGCAACCTGTCGCCAACAACAGATAAATCCAAAATTTCCAACTCATCACAAAAACAATCACGCGTCGCCACAAGCAAATAACCAAACCAATATACTTACAGGTGCGTGAAGCCGATGATCTCCCGTGATACTAGCACACGACTCCCATACGAAGTCTCAACACAACCAACACACACTAATATCACAAATAGCAGTTTGAAAAGATCTCAAAAATTTTGGAAACTCCAAAAATCGATTTGACTCAAAAGTAAAAAAAAACTCATTTTCAAAAATCATGCTACTACCGTACCGGTTAGAGCCACATAACACACACGCCTGGGTTTCACAAAACCCAAGCTCCGATACCATCTTCTGTAACGCCCCCAACACCATCCGGGATATTACAGCACCGTGGGTCCCCCGCCGGAACCCACCAGGCTAAAAAGCATTTCAAAAACATTTAAAAATGCCAAAAGGCCGATGACGGTAATTATTTAGATACTCAAATATTTTCAAAAGCATAGTTCTCAAATACCGTCATAAAATACCATTTGAAAATACAAGGTGAAGTGCCAATTCTCGGCAGTTCAAAATGTACGTTAAGTTACCACTTAAACGTACCGATAAAATAATTTGGGAAAAATTTGACGAAAATAACCCAAGTTCGTAAAGTGCCAAAAGGGCCATTTAAAATACACACACGCAGCGGATAAAGATACCGAAAAGCCATTTTGAAATATACACACGCAACGGATAAATGCAGTTCAAAATATACATTTGCAGCGGAATGAATAACTAGAAAAGAAATACTCGATACTCCAAAACATGTCACCGCCAGTATCACATCGGGAAGCTCATTCCTTCACGACCGCTACTAGCTCGATCTCCGAGTACCTAAAAATAAAGCCCACGATGGGGTCAGCCACAATACTCAATAATGATACCGATCACATCATCATAAATAATTACATACCAATGTAATAATAATGTAAGAATACTACCAACGTAATCTTACCGTTATAATCTTACCAATCCCCAACAATCCAATCCTTACCATAATCCACATTTCGCATCCTCGAATGACGAAATGAACTTAACAACTATTATCTGTATTGAATTTCAAAAATACCAACAATCCTAAAAACATTATCATAACTCACAAGTACGGAGTAATCCAATCTGTACCAAATCCTGTCCGTCGGATTACACAATCAAATCTCAACCTGGATAAACCAATAATACACAACATATCTGTAGATCAACTACCAAATGATAATGATAACAAATCCTGAAACATCGACGTACAGTCCGAATGCTTATACGATCAATAACCAGATCAACCGATAAATCAACTTAGAATATCATCGACATGATAACTCCAATACGCCCAATAAAGGATCACGATAGTTGAGAATACCATCAACAAGGTAAATCTCGAATGCAATGAAGGATCAATAATAACCGGGAATACCGTCAACAAGGTAAACTCCAAATGATCAACAAAGGACCAACAATAACCGAGAATTTCATCAACAAGGTAAACTCCAAATGATCAACAATAATGGATCTCAAGAAAATAACCTCGACTGTCGAAACATACCCCTCGGGCGTATGAACAACCAGTCGCAAACCGTCGAACATACCCAACCATGAATGGAGGATGAACGACCAAACAATATGGCTCAAAGATGGAAATCATAGTACGCCCGGTCGGGAAATGTGTCCGTGCACAAGCCACCCCGGGTATTGATCACATACACGTGTGGTCTTGTACCTAATTAGCCTCACGAACTACGTCTCATGTGCATGGTTCAATGTGGAAATATCAACACATAACCATCATGTGCCCGGCTAAAAATCCTACACAATAACCAATCGGCATGCAGATATGACTCCAGATATGTCACGATGCAACATGACAACGAAACTCAAGGAAACACATATCCAATAAGGATCAATAGACTCACCGAAGTGAACAACAACAGACTGACAATGAAAAGTCGACACGACTAATCAATATCCAAAACATCAATCATGGGATCATCATCCCCAAATGAATGACCAACACGATCTACGATTTCAATACAACCGTCCTGGGATCAACATCCCTCAATGAATAACCAGATACGAAACTCATTACACGAAACCTCAACATATACAACAACTCAACATACTAATTATCCACATGACTGAACAAATACTTAGATTACCTCAAAGTCGAGGACCATATCCATCAACATCCCCCAATGAGACGATCAACACAACCATTAATACCAACAATAGTCCTGGGATCAACATCCCTCAACGAACAACCAGTACGAATCTCAATATACGAAGCCTCAACATACAACATATACAACAACTCAACATAATAATTATCTCATAACTGAACAATACATTAATTACCTCAAAGCCGATGACAACATCCTTTTCACGAACAACATCCCTGAACGAATACACAGTTATACAAATAATCTCAAATAAGGTACCATCCATTCAATACCAATAAACCTTTATCCCGATACTTATGTCATCACGAAAACTATCCTCGATATTCGATATTCTTTATCCTTGACCAAAGATAACTCGCGTCTTCCCTGAACACAATTAAATCATATACCTTATGATTTAATACAACCAGAGCATGATATACAAACCATTATCGCAACAACTTACATTTCTAACAACATTGCTATACGAATTATAAATGAAATGAAAACGAAACCATTCATCAAATATTATAAACTGAACAAGTAGAAACTTGCCTCGATACCGATACCATGAAGTTGTAACCCAAAATCCATTGCCTTAGTCTACGAGCTCCTCAGCCCCGACCAAAAGCAATCTACTAACTCTTCGACTTCAACCGCAACACAACGGTCATAATCCACGATCAAAACATCACAACCTATTGCAATAATCAATTAACACACATTCGATAAAAATCAATAACCGACATAGCCAACCAACAAACTCAACGGTTCAACGAAACCTCGATCATAAACAAAACCGAACAATATAACTCAAATAAATACGAACCTATATCCACGATACAAGTCGCAACTCAATAATCAATATAACCGATCAATAAACCCAACGGTTCCACCATATCCCGATTACACACGAATCTGAACAACCAAATCAATCGATCACGAATTTAAAACCATAACACAATTCATAATCCGATAATCATATCAATAATCAATTTAACCAAGTCTAAGCATTACCGATTCCAAATTCAATCGTAAATACGATTACAAGTTTCCTCCTTGTAAATTCATAATAAAAATCAATTACCGATTATCATCATCAATCCGAACAATCCGATCAATTCAACATTATAGAATACCATAGTCCAAAGGTTTCAAATATTTCCATTATCCGAATTGAACACTTGTTAATACCTATGAATTCTCAAACTCAAAAGTGAGTCATAATCTTATCAAATCCGGAATCATATTCGTATTCATATACGAATATTGTACCAAAATACATAACTTAGTTCTAAATGTGAATATTCCATATCCATATCCAAAACACCAACACCTTAAAACATATTCATCAAATCAATGATCAATTCATCTCGACATTAAGGATTTTATAACATATTCGTTTCCCACTTCAACTCCAAATACGAAGACAAAATTCCTTCTTGTTCATACTTGTAAATTCGTAGAAAACAATTTACCGATTATTATCGTGAATAATCACATTCCAAAATTATCCTAAATCCTTCCAAAATCATAACATGTATAACTCACGAGTTCTTCAAGAACACGAATTATCCGAATTCGCGTTCATAATCCATAAAACAACATAATCCGATGTTTTCTAACATCTAACCAATCCTTAATCATGATTCAAGGTGTATATCATCATGTTCTTCAACATATGATCTTCTTAGCATCAAAAATCGAAGCAATACTACCAAGAACATCAAGAATATTATGATTCCATAATCATAACAACATAATCAAGACATAATCCAACATATCATCATCTTCCTTCAACATACACCTCATATAACCTCAAGAATCGAAACAACAACATCTTAATCATCTTCATACGAATCATTTATCAATAACAACATCAAAAATCCGAAATGAAAAGGAGGATTATCCAACATACCTCTTAGAAGATGGAATACACAAGAAATCACTTCAAGAATCATCAATAACTCCATATCCAAGCTCTGAATCCAAGCCCTCAAGCTCAAAATCAAATTAGGAGAGCCAAAATATCCCTCTCTCAATGTTTAGAGATGAAAAACGAAGAGAAATGCTGAAGTGAAATGAAAGACGACCATTCCTTATATAAACTCCCCGCTCGTTACGTACGTAACATTCCCAAGTTAATGTACGTAACACCTCTTACGTACGCTATCTTGTCCTGGTTAGCGTACTTAATGCCATCCCAGACCCTACTGCCTCAAAACGTGAACTTCCTTACGTACGTAACCCATACCATATAACGTACGTAATATACCAGTTGACTTGCTACAGTACAATGGTCGTGTTACGTACGTAACACGTCCTGTATAACGTACGTAACACATACGTTGACTCACCTGTCAACATCCTCCGCCGAAAGTTGCCGACACAGGGTCCCACCTGCCGACCACGACTCGATCGTATGATTCCCATGTTACGTACGTAATGTCTCGGCCATAACGTACGTAACTCTACCAATTTAACGTACGTAAGCTTCAACACATAACGTACATAATGGCTTCCATACTTAGCCATTTACAGCAATTCCTGTCCAATGTCACGACATACCAAACACGAGCATACGGCAAAAATCAATACATATACTCGATCTAAAAATATTCTCATACCATATACCTGATATCCAAATCAGTTCAACATGATACAGCAAATCCTCAATATAATTGTCAATCAAAACGTCAATTACGCAAGTATAACTGTCTCGGTCCTCAATTTATTTTATCCATACTGTATAGATACCAAACTATACAGTATACCTCAGATAAAATAACGCGAAAAATTTATACTGAAAATTCGGGTATTACAATGTGCAATATGGTAATGGTTATTTTGATGAGGATTATCGCGAATTGGTGATGTTATGATGGTAAGATTACATTGGTCGTATTCTTACTTTGTAATTTCATTGGTATGTAATTATTGATGAGATGTGATCGTTATCATTGTTGAGTATTATGGCTGACCCCATCGTGGGCTTTATTTTTAGGTACTCAGAGATCGAGCTTGTAGCGGTCGTGAAGAGATGAGTTACCCAGGAGATACTGGCTATGGCGTGTGTTTGTGAATCGAGTACTTTGACTAGTTGTTATTTTCCGCTGCAAGTGTGTTTTAAAATGACTTGCTAGTATTCTACGAATTTGGGTTTATTTTGGAAAAACGTTTTCTAAATTATTTTGTCGGTACGTGTAAGCGATGTCTTAATGTATGCTTTTAAATTGATGAGTTTTGGCACTTTAACCTGGTATTTCTAAATGAGATTTTCCGACGGTATTTCAAAATGGATTTTATAGAGTCTTTGAATATTTTTTTAAAAAGATATTACCATCATCGATGCTTAGGCGTATCTGAAATGTTTGTAAAAATTTCTTTCAGCCTTATGGGTTCCCGTGCGGGGCCCACGGTGCTGTAATATTCCCGGATAGCTCTGGGGGTGTTACAATTGCTTCGTCAAGATTCTTTGGTTCCATGAGAGAAATAAATGCATAACTGTTTAAAAAAGCATTTATATTTATCCTTGTATGCACACCTTCACTGATTTCAGCGAGAAGTTGTTCTAACGTATGATCTTTCACATTTGCCCATTCTTTAGGAAGAGTATAAAATTTCTTCAGGTTTCTCGGGATTAATGTCAAGATTCTCTAGCTCCTTTGATGTTTTGAAAACTTCATTTGCTGGAATCATACCTGCATCATCAAATACAACGTTTCTCAGAGGTAAAACTGTATCAATGAATTTTACATGAATAGACTCTATTACTGAACCTCTTCTATAGTTGAAAACTCGATAAGCTTTAATGTTTAGTGAATATCCAAAAAAATACCAACATCAGATTTAGAATCGAATTTTCCTAAATTATCATTAACGTTGTTTTGAATGAAAACATTACAACCAAACGGATGAAAATAAGATAAATTAGGCTTTTTTTTACCTTTAAATATTTCATAAGGTGTCATCATCTTATTTCTACGAAGATGAACTCAATTTGTGACATAACGGGCATTGTTGACAACTTCGGCAAAAATATTTTGGAAGCTGGTATTCATTAAGCATTGACCGGCTCATTTCTTCCACGGTGCGATTTTTCCTCTCGACAACTCTATTTTGTTGAGGTGTCTGGGGTGCCGTAAAATTGTGTCCAATGCCATACTTGTCACACCATTACTCAAAATGATTTGAATCGAATTCTCCACCATGGTCAGTTCTAGTGGCGATAACTGGTAAATCCTTTTCTTTTGGTATTAGTTTACATCACTTGACAAATTCGTTAAATGCATCACTTTTATTAGCCAAGAATTTTATCCACGTAAATCGGGAAAAATCATCAATAATAACTAATGTATAAAGCTTACCACTCAAGCTAGTATGTCGAGATGGTCCTATTAAGTCCATATGAATTAGTTCAAGAATTCGGTTAGCAGAAATTTCTATTTTTGGTTTAAATGATCCTCTAGCATGTTTAACTTTATTAAAAGCTTCACAATATGATTTTTTCTAAAATTTAATTTGCTACCACGAACAATATGTAACGCCCCCAAAACCATCCGGGATATTACAGCGCCGTGGGTCCCGCGCTGGAACCCACAAGCTAAAAACCATTTAAAAAACGTTTAAAAATGCCAAAAGACCAATGACGGTAATATTTTAAATATTCAAATATCTTCAAAAACATAGTTCTCAAATACCGTCATAAAATACCATTTGAAAATACAAGACGAAGTGCCAATTCTCGACAGATCAAAATGTACGTTAAGCTACCATTTAAACGTACCGATAAAATAATTTGGGAAAAAGAGTTGACGAAAATAACCCAAGTTCGTAAAATGCCAAAAAGACCATTTTGAAAATATACACGAGTTGGTAAAGATACCGAAAAGCCATTTTGAAATATACACACGCAGCGGATAAATGCAGTTCAAAATACACATTTGCAGCGGAAATGAATAACCAAAAAAAGAAATACTCGATACCCCAAAACATGCCACTGCCAGTATCACCCGGGAAGCTCATCCCTTCACGACCGCTACTGGCTCGATCTCCGAGTACGTAAAAATAAAGCCCACGACGGGGTCAGCCACAATACTCAAAAATGATATCGATCACATCATCATAAATAATTACATACCAATGTAATAATATAGCAAGAATACTATCAAAGTAATCTTACCGATCCAAGGCATTCCATACCAAAACAACCCTTACCGTAATTCACATTCCGCATCCTCGAATGACGAAATGAAGTTAACAACAATTATATGTACTGTATTCCAAAAGTACCAATAATCCTCAAAACATCATCAAAACTCATAAGTGCGGAGATAATCCAATTTGTGCCAAATCATGTCCGTCGGATTACACAATCAAATCTCAACATGTATAAACTAATAATACACAACATATCTGTAGATCAACTACCATATGATAATGATAACAAATCCCGAACATCGACGTACAGTCCGAAGGCTTATACGATCAATAACCAGATCAACCAATACGTCACTGAGAATATCATCGACATGATAACTCCAATACGACCAATAAAGGATCAACGATAACCGAGAGTACCATCAACATGATAACTCCGACACGATCAACAAAGGATCAACAATGACTGAGAATACCATCAACAAGGTAAACTCCAAATGATCAACAAAGGACCAACAATAACCGAGAATACCATCAACAAGGTAAACTCCAAATGATCAACAATAATGGATCTCAAAGAAATAACTCCGACTGTCGAACATACCCCTCGGGCGTATGAACAACCAGTCACAAACCGTCGAACATACCCAACCATGAATGGAGGATGAACGACCAAACAATATGGCTCAAAGATGGAAGTCATAGTACGCCCGATCCGGAAATGTGTCCGTGCACAAGCCACCTCGGGTATTGATCACATACACGTGTGGTCCTGTACCTAATTAGCCTCACGAACTACGTCTCGTGTGCACAGTTCAATGTGGAAATATCAACACATAACCATCATGTGCCCGGCTAAAAATCCTACACAATAACCAATCGGCACGCAGATATGACTCCAGATATGTCACGATGCAACATGACAACGAAACTCAAAGAAACGCATATCCAATAAGGATCAAAAGACTCACCGAAGTGAACAACAACAGACTGACAATGAAAAGTCGACACGACTAATCAACATCCAAAACATCAATCCTGGGATCATCATCCTCAAATGAATGACCAACATGATCTACGATCTCAATACAACAGTCCTGGGATCAACATCCCTCAACGAATAGCCGATACGAAACTCATTACACGAAACCTCAACATATACAACAACTCAACATCTAATTATCCACATGACTGAATAAATACTTAGATTACCTCAAAGCCGAGGACCATATCCATCAACATCCCCCAATGAGACGATCAACACAACCATTAATACCAACAATAGTCCTGGGATCAACATCCCTCAACAAACAACCAGTATGAATCTCAATATACGAAGCCTCAACATACAACATATACAACAACTCAACATAATAATTATCTCATAACTGAACAATACATAAATTACCTCAAAGTCGAAGACAACATTCTTTCCACGAACAATATCCCTAAACGAATGCACAATTATACGAATAATCTCAAATATGGTACCATCCATTCAATACCAATAAACCTTTATCCTGATACTTATGTCATCACGATAACTATCCTCGATATCCGATATTCTATATCCTTGACCAAAGATAACTCACGTCTTTCCTGAACACAATTAAATCATATACCTTATGATTTAATACAACCAGAGCAAGATATACAAACCATTATCCCGACAACTTACATTTATAACCACATAGCTATACGAATTATAAATGAAATGAAAACGAAACCATTCATCAAATATTATAAACTGAACAAGTAGAAACTTGCCTCGATACCGATACCACGAAGCCGTTACCAAAATCCATTGCCTTCGTCTACGAGCTCCTCAGCCCCGACCAAAAGCAATCTACGAACTCTTCGACTACAACCGCAACACAACGGTCATAATCCACGATCAAAACATATCAACCTATTGCAATAACCGATTAACACACATTCGATAAAAATCAATAACCGACATACCCAATCAACAAACTCATCGGTTCAACGAAACCTCGATCATATACATAAAACCAAATAATCCAACTCAAAAAATACGAACTCATATCCACAATACAAGCCGTAACTCGATGATCACAAATAACAATCAATAACAGATCAACAAACACAACGATTCTACAATATCCCGATTAAACACAAATCCGAACAACCAAATCAATCGATCACAAATTCAAAACCACAATATGATTCCACAATCCGAAGATCATAACAATAATCAATTTAAACCAACAAGGGTCTAACATTACCGATTCCAAATTCAATCTTAAATACGGATACAAGTTTCCTCCTTGTAAATTCATAATATAAACCAATTACCGGTTATCATCATCAATCCGGACAATACGATCAATTAAACATTATAGATAACCATATTCCAAAGGTTTCAAATAATTCCATTATCCGAATTGAACACTTGTTAATTACCTATGAATTCTCAAACTCAAAAGTGAGTCATAATCTTATCAAATCCGGAATCATATTCGTATTCCTATACGAATATTGTACCAAAATACATAACTTAGTTCTAAATGTGAATATTCCATATTCATATCCAAAACACCAACACTTTAAAACGTATTCATCAAATCAATGATCAATTCATCTCGACATTAAGGATTTCATAACATATTCGATTCTGACTTCAATTCCAAATTAGAATCAACAAGACTCCTTCTTGTTATACTAGTAAATTCGTAAGAAACAATTTACCAATTATTATCATGAAGAATCACAATCCAATTATCCGAAATCTTCCGAACAATCATAACATGTATAACTCGCGAGTTCTTCAAGAACATGAATTATCCGAATCCGCGTTCATAATCCATAAAACAACATAATCCGATGTTTTCTAACATCTAACAATCCTTAATCATAATTCAAGGTGTATATCATCATGTTCTTCAACATACGATTTTCCTAACATCAAAAATCGCAATAATACTACCAAGAACATCAAGAACTCTAGGATTCCATAATCATAACCAACATAATCAAGATACAAACCATCATATCATCATCTTCCTTCAACATATAATTCATATATCTTCAAGAATCGTAATAACAAGATCATAATCATCTTCATACGAATCATTCATCAATAACAACATCAAAAAATCCGAAATTCAAGAAGGGATTATCCAACATACCTCTTAGAAGATGGATTACACAACAAATCACTTCAAGAATCAACAATATCTCCATATCCAAGCTCCAATCCCATGTTTCCAAGCTCATAATCGACTTAGGAAAGTCAAAATCTCCCTCTCTCAGAGTTTGGAGATGAAAAACGAAGTGAAAAGCTGAAGAGACATGAAAGACGGGCGTCCCCTTATAAAACAATCCAGCTCGTTACGTACGTAACCTTCCTTGGTTAACGTACGTAATACACCCTTATGTACGCTATATGACCTCGGTAGCGTACGTAACTCAGTCCAGAGTTAACTGACCTGATTTGCGTACTTCCTTACGTACGTAACACTTTCACCATAACGTACGTAATACGTACGTTGACTTGCTACAGTACAATGGTCGTGTTACGTACGTAACACGTCCTGTATAATGTACGTAACACGTACGTTGACTCACCTATCAACATCCTCCGCCGAAAGTTGCCGACACCAGGTCCCACCTGCCGACCATGACTCGATCCTGTCCGATGCCTTCGTTACGTACGTAATACCTTAGCCTTAACGTACGTAACCGTGCCAATCTTACTTACGTTAGCTCACCTTGTTAACGTACGTAACAATTCCATACTTAGCCAATTTCAGCAATTCCTGTCCAATGTCACGGCATACCAAACACGAGCATACTGCAAAAATCAATACATATACTCAATCCAAAAATATTCTCATACCATATACCTGATATCCAAATCAGTTCCTCAATATAACTGTCAATCAAAACGTCAATTACGCAAGTATAACTATCTCGGTCCTCAATTTATTTTATCCATACTGTATAGATACCAAACTATACAGTATACCTCAGATGAAATAACGCGAAAAATTTATACTGAAAATCCGGGTATTACATACTACCCCCCTTAAAATAAGTTTCGTCCTCGAAACTTGCAACCTGTCGCCAACAACAGATAAATCCAAAATTTCCAACTCATCACAAAAACAATCAAGCGTTGCCACAAGCGAATAACCAAACCAATATACTTACAGGTGCGTGAAGTCGATGATCTCCCGTGATACTAGCACACGACTCCCACACGAAGTCTCAATACGATACCAACACACACCAATATCACAATTAGCAATTTGAAAAGATCTCAAAAAGTTTGGAAACTCCAAAAATCGATTTGACTCAAAAGTCAGAAAATCATTTTCAAAAGCCACGCTACTACCGTACCGGTAGAGCCACATAACACACACGCCTGGGTTTCACAAAACCCAAGCTCTGATACCATCTTCTGTAACGCCCCCAAAACCATCCGGGATATTACAGCGCCGTGGGTCTCGCGCCAGAACCCACCAGGCTAAAAACCATTTCAAAAACGTTTAAAAATGCCAAAAGACCAATGGCGGTAATATTTTAAATATTCAAATATCTTCAAAAACATAGTTCTCAAATACCGTCATAAAATACCATTTCAAAATACAAGACGAAGTGCCAATTCTCGACAGATCAAAATGTACGTTAAGCTACCACTTAAACGTACCGATAAAATAATTTGGGAAAAAGAGTTGACGAAAATAACCCAAGTTCGTAAAATGCCAAAAAGGCCATTTTGAAAATACACACGAGTTGGTAAAGATACCGAAAAGCCATTTTGAAATATACACACGCAGCGGATAAATGCAGTTCAAAATATACATTTGCAGCGGAAATGAATAACCAAAAAAAGAAATACTCGATACCCCAAAACATGCCACCGCCAGTATCACCCGGGAAGCTCATCCCTTCACGACCGCTACTAGCTCGATCTCCGAGTACCTAAAAATAAAGCCCACGACGGGGTCAGCCACAATACTCAAAAATGATATCGATCACATCATCATAAATAATTACATACCAATGTAATAATATAGTAAGAATACTATCAAAGTAATCTTATCGATCCAAGGAATTCCATACCAAAACAACCCTTACCGTAATTCACATTTCGCATCCTCGAATGACGAAATGAACTTAACAACAATTATCTGTACTGTATTCCAAAAATACCAATAATCCTCAAAACATCATCAAAACTCATAAATGCGGAGATAATCCAATTTGTGCCAAATCCTGTCCGTCAGATTACACAATCAAATCTCAACATGTATAAACTAATAATACACAACATATCTATAGATCAACTACCATATGATAATGATAACAAATCCCGAACATCGACGTACAGTCCGGAGGCTTATACGATCAATAACCAGATCAACCAATACGTCACTGAGAATATCATCGACATGATAACTCCAATACGACCAATAAAGGATCAACGATAACCGAGAGTACCATCAACATGATAACTCCGACACGATCAACAAAGGATCAACAATGACTGAGAATACCATCAACAAGGTAAACTCCAAATGATCAACAAAGGACCAACAATAACCGAGAATACCATCTGTAATATCCGGATTTATTACGGTGTATTTCATCTGTATTCAACCCTGTATTATTTCGGATTGATGATTTTGATTATTGGAATATGATATTTCGTGCATTGATATCATTGTACATAAGTGTAGAAACTTGCAAAATTGCTCAAGCAACCTCGTGATAGCGCACGCTAAGAATGTATCTTAACGCGCGCTATCGGGCCATTACTAGCGCACGCTATGATGATAGGAGTTGCGTGCGCTAAGAACTCAATTATTGAGCGGGACAGCTAGCACATGCGCCAGCCGGGACATGGGTCCGGATAAGATTCCCGCGGACGCACCCGGACAATCCTGAAGTCAACCATTATTAGCGCACGCTAAGGAATGCTTGGTAGCGTGCGCTAACTTGTCAATAATGCAGAATATTATAAATGGGACAGCAACCGCTTTGGCTTTCATTTCCTTCGTCTATACTTCATCCTTGAGAGTCCAGAGAGCAAGAATCTCCCTTCTAAACACTTAGAACATATATTAGTGATCATTGAATGATTGAGTATCACTTGTGAGTGATCATTGAAGAGAAGTAACACCTTGGAGTGGCACATAACCAACCGGAGTCGGATTATACCTCGTGGTTCAGTGATTTCGGCATATTAAGGTATGTTCAACCTATCACCGCCTTAGATTTGGATTTACAATGGATACGATCATCATATTAACGAGGTATTGAATTTCATTAGTGAATTATTCAACAACATCATGTTTAGAAGATTGGAATGTCTACAATTACGATATTATTGTTGGAACCTTGAAGTTGGAATCCTAGTACTTCAAATGATGAGAGAAATATTCTGAAGTTAACAATCCGTATGATTTATGTTATCTTTGTGATCATGATTTGGAAGAGATGTTATAAGAACTTAAAGGAAGAATCATCTTAGGAAATATTCTTTCGTATAAGTCGGAATTGTTAGTTCACCTCAAGATGAAGTCCGAATATGTATAATGATAGTAGAATCTAATACATCAACCGAGATCAACAACTTCGCATGAGAATTGTAATCAAGATGGATTATGGTGTCATTATGATTATACGTATATTTGCATCTTGAAGTTGATATTATCCTGGAGATCATTCATAAAGGTTATGAACATAACATGAAGACAGATAACAAACATCAAATCATCAAGAATTCGCTTACTTCATCACTATTTGTGTAAATCACGCCCTCGGTGAATCGCCATGCACTATTAGCGTGCGCTAATATACGAGATTTAACGCGGCGCTATCGAGTACGTTTAGCGACGCAACGCTTTGGACTTAGCGTGCGTTAAATCATCACCGAGTCACCGGCCGATCGCTGAGGCACCGATAACGCCGTTAGCGACGCTAGGCGGTGTGTATCACAGACGCTAACGAGTAGCATTAACGTACGCTACATATGATTCGTAGCGTGCGTTAATCTGTCCAGACAGATTGCATATTAAGGACTTCCTACCGTAATTGTTGAATTGTTAGACGTTCGTACAGCACGAAATGAATTCTGTACTATTTCTTTTGTTAAGGTTCGAGCTTAACACGTGACTGATCGAAGGGGACGACCTTCGAGTATTTTGATATTCGTGGAAGTTTATTCTTGTCAACGAACCGAGGCAAGTACTCTAATTAGAATTGTTTGTATTATGACAATTATGATTGTATCGTGTAAATATGTTGTGTATATATGTCCACCATGCGTTGATCCGACGGGAATCATCATGGGAATCTATAGCTGTGTGCGCTGGATCGTTGGACAGGTAGTTCCACCATGTGTTGGTCCGACGGGATCATCATGGGAATCTATAGCTGTGTGCGCTGGATCGTTGGAATACCATCTGTATGTTGGAAATGTTATGATATGATATGTGTTGTGGATATTCTCGTTGGAGAAACTTGTTATGATATAATTGTTGATTATATCACTGTTGTATGATTATTATACTTGTACTAGCATCGTTGTGCTAACCCCTTCGGGGGTGAACATTTGTGTATGTTCAGGATCCAGGAGAGCGGGAAAACAACCACTGGAGATGCATGACGACGAGGGTGCAGAGTGATGTTTCGACCGGGTTTACTGTCTGTTATTTATTGGTTATTTTCAATAAGTACTCGAGTACGTTGTCGATTTATAATGTTTGGATTTTGATGATGTAATAATAACTCTTCATGGGATATTTGTAATTTCGGTTTTGAACCAGTCGGTTGAATTTTATTTCAGCAATTTCATAAACTGGTATCTGTTATTGTCATTTCTTTTATTCAGCCTTGTAAATTCTTATGTAAAGGATTTACGGCGCTGTAATATTCCTGAATATATCGGGGGTGTTACAGAATATGGTATCGGAGCTAAGATTATGGATATCTTGGCCGTTGGGTTAAAATAGGGGTCATTTATATCTTTTGAGGTAACCGGTCGTGAACGACATCACTGCACTGCCTACGTCTTCATGCGAACAGTGGTTGTAAGTTCCTAAACTCTATCTTGTTCTTTACATGTTGTGTCTCTTTATACTCGAATATTAGAACGATCATGTTTCTGTATATTAAGTACTTGTGCTTACGTATGTTGAGAGGCGGACGTGGACGTGGTCGCGGTCGTGGACGCGGACGAAGGAATCTTTGAAAGGGAGGCGTCGCCTTCTAATCAGCTAGTCATAGCTCGTGCAAGCCGCGGCAATCCATCAATAACGAACCGAACTCGTGTGCCGAAATCCTTCGTCAAGTCGTGAACCGGATGACTCGGTTCGCTCAGTGTCGTGGACCGAATGCAAGTGGCGGCAGAATTCAGCAGGTGATGGACAACAAAGGATTCGAAATGGGAAATCGAGGTGACCGATGGTTACAAGAAGTGGCAAAGATGCAACCACCCAAATTTGACGGCTTTTCCGAGACTCCCACTTGGGACCATTGGTTGAAGGAACTGGAGAAAATTTTTGCCGAATTAATTGCCGGACGATAGGAGAGCTCCTATTGCAAACTTTACGATAGGGAAGCTATCCGACTGCAGATCATGATGCCGATTGGACGGAATTTAAAATGATGATGGAAGCTCGATTGCCCTCGTCCCGTGAGGGAAGCCAAAATTCGGGAATTTTTCTCCGCTCAACCATCGACGAAACCCGTATCCTGCATTTATTAAGACGTTTAACCCGAAGCTAGCATTTGTTCGACATTTGGTCGTAATGATGCGGAGATGATGATTCATTTTGAAATGAGGATGAAACCAGAAATCCAGAGGTACATGTCCGGTTTTGAATGTACCACTCTCCGCCAGTACCAGGATAAGGCGTTGGCGTATGAAATAAAAGAAGCAGCAATGGAGAAGTTCATGGAGTCGAAGAAACAGAAAGTCTCTGGTACTTTTACATGGCACAAGAGCAGTGGTCCCCGCAAGGCCCAGTCTTCTTTTTCTTTCAAGAAGCCTCCGCACCCATCTAAGAGCGGAAAGAATTATGGAACAATGTCAGCCACGACGGATACAGCTAGGAAGTGCTTTAACTGTGGTCGCCCAGGCCACCTTTGGCGTGATTGTTTGCGCACTCCAGTTACATGTTTTGAGTGCGGACAGGAAGGGCACCGTGCGACGTTTTGTAAGGACGCCACTAAGTACAATGGAACCCGTTCATCACAGCCAGTTCAAAAGGAAGCCAGTGTCCAACAGACACAGCAAAGTGTTCAGATGCCTCAGAATTTTGGCCGCGGGCGAGGCAGAGGACAATGGGACCGAAAGGGGACATCGAGTGCCGGATCTGTTCCCCCACGTTTGTATGAGATGAGGAGGACATACGATCAGGATGCTTCTATCGCATCAGGTACTGTCCAAATCCTTTCCCAGCCAGTTAGCGTTTTGTTCGATACAGGAGCTACACATTCTTTCATATCTTTGTCTTGTATAAATCGTTTGAATATTTTCGGTTTTCATGCTTGTGAACCTTATGTTGTTGGTTTACCGAGTAGAGAGAGAATTGTCGTAAATTTAGAAACTAGAAATTTCCCCGTATCATTTGGGGGCAGAGAGTGGCTCTCAAATCTGATCATGATAGAAATGCAAGGAGATGACCTGATACTCGGAGACGATTGGCTTAATCAGTATGGATCAATTGTAGACTACCGAAGGAGGAATATTTCACTGATCGCTGATGATGGCTCAAATCTTGTTCGAAGGATGGAAACAGGAAGCTCGGAAAAATTGATCAAGGCAATGAAAGTGTCAAATTGTTGAAACAGTAATGCAGTGCTTGGTGTTACGCAATGAAGAAAGAAGACGAAATTGTGGAACTTTCATCCATTCCTGTTGTGAACGAATTTCCAGATGTATTTCCTGACGAGTTACCGGGACTACCTCCACGAAGGGATGTGGAATTTACCATTGAGCTCGAACCCGGAGCTACACTGATTTCCAAGGCGCCGTATCGTATGGCACCTACCGAGATGTACGAACTGAAGAAGCAGATGGAGGAATTACTGGATAAGGGCTATATCCAACCAAGCGTTTCACCCTGGGGAGCACCAGTTCTTTTTGTCCGAAAGAAGGATGGATCGCTTCGACTGTGTATTGACTATCGGGAGCTGAACAAGATGACGATTAAGAACAAGTATCCGTTGCCACGGATTGATGATTTGTTTGACCAGTTGCAAGGGGCAACAGTATTTTCTAAGATCGATCTGAGATCAGGATACCATCAGCTGAGGATTAAGGAATATGATGTTCCGAAATCAGCGTTCAGGACTAGCTACGGGCATTATGAGTTTGTAGTAATGCCGTTTGGTCTCACTAACGCACCTGCTGTATTTATGCAATTGATGAACCGTGTGTTCATTGAATTTTTGGATAAATTTGTGGTCGTGTTTATTGATGACATTCTGGTGTATTCTAAGAGTCCGGAAGAACATGCGCAGCATTTGCGGATTGTATTGGAACTTTTGAGAAACGAACAATTGTACGCCAAACTTTCTAAGTGTGAATTCTGGCTAAAGGAAGTAATGTTCCTCGGCCATGTAGTGTCAGTTGAAGGAGTCCGAGTAGATCCTCAGAAGATCGAAGCAATTATGAATTGGGAGCCTCCAAAGAACGTGAAAGAGGTCCGAAGCTTCTTGGGACTTGCTGGATACTATCGTCGATTCGTGGAAGGGTTTTCTAAAATCTCCCGCCCACTTACTCGACTCCTGCAGAAAACTCAAAAGTTTGAGTGGAATGAATTGTGTCATATTAGCTTTGATGAATTGAAGAAGAGATTGACGACGGCACCGATTCTATCACTTCCGCAGGGAACTGGAGGATTCATAGTTTACAGTGATGCTTCGAACCAAGGACTTGGATGCGTGTTGATGCAGAATGATAAGGTGATCGCTTATGCGTCGCGACAACTGAAACCTTATGAAGTGCATTACCCGACACATGATTTGGAGCTAGCAGCAGTGGTTTTTGCCTTGAAGATCTGGAGGCATTATCTGTACGGGACTCACTGTCAGATCTTTACGGATCACAAGAGTCTCAAGTACATATTTAGTCAGAAAGAGCTGAACATGCGGCAAAGAAGATGGTTAGAACTGATTAAGGACTATGACTTGGAGATTTTATATCATCCAGGCAAAGCAAATGTAGTGGCCGATGCACTTAGCCGCAAGCTTTGTCTCTATTCGAGATCTTGGAAACGCCGACATCCCAACTTAGCCTTCAACGAGAGATGATTCGTGAAGGAATTGAAGTGTGGTTACAAAGAGTCCAAGGACAATCATGCGTGATGGAGATAACTTCATCTTTAGCGAAGAAATCAAATCTAGGCAGCGAGATGATCCTCGATGATTCGGTTACATGATGAAGTGATCAAAGGAAAGGCCCCGGATTCATAATTCATGACGATGGAGTTTTGAGATTTGAGAACCGACTCTGCGTTCCCGATGTTGATGTTAAAGCAGAGGCGATTATGAAGGAAGCTCATAGTTCGCCTATTCTATTCATCCGGCACCATTAAAATGTATAAAGACTTGAAGCGAGAATTTACGGTGGGGCAACATGAAGAGGGATGTAGCGGACTATGTTTGAAATGCTTGACTTGTCGGAGTTAAGATCGAGCATCAACGGCTCTTTGGAATGTTGAAGCCGCTCCCAATTCCTGAATGGAAGTGGGAGGACATATCGATGGATTTTATCACTAATATGCCGAGAACCAAGACAGGAATGAACGTGATTTGGGTGATAGTTGATCGCTTAACCAAATCAGCTCATTTTCTAGGTATTAAGGATACGTGGGGACCAGAGAGGTTGGCACGAGTATTTATTTCGGAGATAGTTCGATTGCATGGTACGCCGAAGACCATTGTTTCTGATCGAGACGGCCGTTTTGTGTCTCACTTTTGGAAAGCAGTTCATAAGGCCTTGGGGACCGAATTGAACTTCAGTACAGCTTATCACCCGCACTCTGACGGACAATCTGAGAGAACTATACAAACGGTGGAAGATATGCTAAGGGCCTGTGCCTTAGATTGGTCAAACGATTGGGAAATTCATCTACTGTTGATTGAATTTACCTACAACAATAGTTGGCATGCTTCCATTAAGATGGCACCGTTTGAGGCATTATACGGAAGGAGATGCAGATCGCCCTTATGCTGGGACGATTCATCGGACTTGATCGGAACAGAACCAGAGTTGATCGAGCAAAATCGAGAGAAGATAGTCTTGATTCGTGAAAGGTTGTTAACTGCCCAGAGTCGCCAGAAATCCTATGCGGACGTACGCCGCCGCCCATTGGAGTTCTGTACTGGAGATCACGTACTTTTGAAGGTCTCTCCTACTCGGGGAATCTTTCGTTTCGGAAGGAAAGGAAAGCTGAGTCCTAGATATATCAGACCATTTGAAATCCTCGAGAGAGTTGGGGAGTTGGCATACAGATTGGCATTGCCGCCGTCATTGTGCCATGTTCATAACGTGTTCCATGTATCCCAATTACAGAGGTATATACCAGATCCCAGTCATATCATTGATTTCGGCGAGATCGAAGTCGCGCAGGATGGGACTTTTGAAGAAAGGCCGGTCAAGAAACTCGAGAGCCGAGTTAAACAGCTGAGGAACAAACCAATCGTTTTGGTCAAAGTTCAGTGGTCACGTCACGGAATGGAAGAAGCCACCTGGGAAATGGAAGCTGATATGAAGTCTAGATATCCCGAGTTATTTTCGTCTTGAGTTTCGGGACGAAACTCCTTTTTAGTAGGAGAGTATGTAATATCCGGATTTATTACGGTGTATTTCATCTGTATTCAACCCTGTATTATTTCGGATTGATGATTTTGATTATTGGAATATGATATTTCGTGCATTGATATCATTGTACATAAGTGTAGAAACTTGCAAAATTGCTCAAGCAACCTCGTGATAGCGCACGCTAAGAATGTATCTTAACGCGCGCTATCGGGCCATTACTAGCGCACGCTATGATGATAGGAGTTGCGTGCGCTAAGAACTCAATTATTGAGCGTGACGGCTAGCACATGCGCCACCGGGACATGGGTCGGATAAGATTCCCGCGGACGCACCCGGACAATCCTGAAGTCAACCATTATTAGCGCACGCTAAGGAATGCTTGGTAGCGTGCGCTAACTTGTCAATAATGCAGAATATTATAAATGGGACAAAGAACCGCTTTGGCTTTCATTTCCTTCGTCTATACTTCATCCTTGAGAGTCCAGAGAGCAAGAATCTCCCTTCTAAACACTTATAACATATATTAGTGATCATTGAATGATTGAGTATCACTTGTGAGTGATCATTGAAGAGAAGTAACACCTTGGAGTGGCACATAACCAACCGGAGTCGGATTATACCTCGTGGTTCAGTGATTTCGGCATATTAAGGTATGTTCAACCTATCACCAGTCTTAGATTTGGATTTCCAATGGATACGATCATCATATTAACGAGGTATTGAATTTCATTAGTGAATTATTCAACAACATCATGTTTAGAAGATTGGAATGTCTACAATTACGATATTATTGTTGGAACCTTGAAGTTGGAATCCTAGTACTTCAAATGATGAGAGAAATATTCTGAAGTTAACAATCCGTATGATTTATGTTATCTTTGTGATCATGATTTGGAAGAGATGTTATAAGAACTTAAAGGAAGAATCATCTTAGGAAATATTCTTTCGTATAAGTCGGAATTGTTAGTTCACCTCAAGATGAAGTCTGAATATGTATAATGATAGTAGAATCTAATACATCAACCGGAGATCACCAACTTCGCATGAGAATAGTAATCAAGATGGATTATGGTGTCATGATGATTATACGTATATTTGCATCTTGAAGTTGATATTATCCTGGAGATCATTCATAAAGGTTATGAACATAACATGAAGTCAGATAACAAACATCAAATCACTGAAGAATTCGCTTACTTCATCACTATTTGTGTAAATCTGCTGCCCTCCAGTGAACTGCCATGCACTATTAGCGTGCGCTAATATACGAGATTTAACGTGCGCTATCGAGTACGTTTAGCGTACGCAACGTTTTGGACTTAGCGTGCGTTAAATCATCAGCCGAGTCAGTCGGCTGATCAGTGAGGCACTGACAACGCCGGGTTAGCGTACGCTAGGCGGTGTGTACTGCGTACGCTAACGAGTAGCATTAACGTACGCTACATATGATTCGTAGCGTGCGTTAATCTGTCCAGACAGATTGCATATTAAGGACTTCCTACCGTAATTGTTGAATTGTTAGACGTTCGTACATCACGAAATGAATTCTGTACTATTTCTTTTGTTAAGGTTCGAGCTTAACACGTGACTGATCGAAGGGGACGACCTTCGAGTATTTTGATATTCGTGGAAGTTTATTCTTGTCAACGAACCGAGGCAAGTACTCTAATTAGAATTGTTTGTATTATGACAATTATGATTGTATCGTGTAAATATGTTGTGTATATATGTCCACCATGCGTTGATCCGACGGGAATCATCATGGGAATCTATAGCTGTGTGCGCTGGATCGTTGGACAGGTAGTTCCACCATGTGTTGGTCCGACGGGATCATCATGGGAATCTATAGGCGTGTGTCTGTTTGGATCGTTGGAATACCATCGTATGTTGGAAATGTTATGATATGATATGTGTTGTGGATATTCTCGTTGGAGAAACTTGTTATGATATAATTGTTGATTATATCAACTTTGTATGATTATTATACTTGTACTAGCATCGTTGTGCTAACCCCTTCGAGGGTGAACATTTGTGTATGTTCGGGATCCAGGAGAGCGGGAAACAACCCTTTGGAGATGCATGACGACGAGGGTGCAGAGTGATGTTTCGACCGGGTTTCTCATGCATTATTTATTGGTTATTTTCAATAAGTACTCGAGTACGTTGTCGATTTATAATGTTTGGATTTTGATGATGTAATAATAACTCTTCATGGGATATTTGTAATTTCGGTTTTGAACCAGTCGGTTGAATTTTATTTCAGCAATTTCATAAACTGGTATCTGTTATTGTCATTTCTTTTATTCCGCCTTGTAAATTCTTATGTAAAGGATTTACGGCGCTGTAATATTCCTTAATATATCGGGGGTGTTACAGAATATGGTATCGTAGCTAAGATTATGGATATCTTGGCCGTTGGGTTAAAATAGGGGTCATTTATATCTTTTGAGGTAACCGGTCGTGAACGACATCACTGCACTGCCTACGTCTTCATGCGAACAGTGGTTGTAAGTTCCTAAACTCTATCTTGTTCTTTACATGTTGTGTCTCTTTATACTCGAATATTAGAACGATGCTGTTTCCTGTATATTAAGTACTTGTGCTTACAGTATGTTGAGAGGCGGACGTGGACGTGGTCGCGGTCGTGGACGCGGACGAAGGAATGCTGAAAGGGAGGCGTCGCCTTCTAATCAGGCTAGTCATAGCTCAGGCGAGCCGCAGCAATCCATCAATAACGAACCGGAACCTGGTGTGCCAGAAATCCTTCGTCAAGTCGTGAACCAGATGACTCAGTTCGCTCAGGTCGTGGACCGAATGCAAGTGGCGGCAGGAATTCAGCAGGGTGATGGACAACAAAGGATTCCAGAAATGGGAAATCGAGGTGACCGATGGTTACAAGAAGTGGCAATGATGCAACCACCCAAATTTGACGGCTTTTCTGAGACTCCCACTTGGGACCATTGGTTGAAGGAACTGGAGAAAATTTTTGCTGGAATTAATTGCCCGGACGATAGGAGAGCTCCTATTGCCCAGTACTTTCTGATAGGGGAAGCTATCCGACCTGCAGATCATGATGCCGATTGGACGGAATTTAAAATGATGATGGAAGCTCAGTATTGCCCTCGTCCTATGAGGGAAGCCAAAATTCGGGAATTTTTCTCCGCTCAACCATCAGACGAACCCGTATCCCATACGATTAAGACGTTTAACCAGCAGTTAGCATTTGTTCGACATTTGGTCAGAACAGATGCGGAGATGATGATTCATTTTGAAATGAGGATGAAACCAGAAATCCAGAGGTACATGTCCGGTTTTGAATGTACCACTCTCACTTGATACAGGATAAGGCGTTGGCGTATGAAATAAAAGAAGCGGCAATGGAGAAGTTCATGGAGTCGAAGAAACAGAAAGTCTCGGTACTTTTACGAGCACAAGAGCAGTGGGCCCCGCAAGGCCCAGTCTTCTTTTTCTTTCAAGAAGCCTCCGCACCCATCTAAGAGCGGAAAGAATTACGGAACAATGTCAGCCACGACGGATACAACTAGGAAGCGCTTTAACTGTGGTCGCCCAGGCCACCTTTGGCGTGATTGTTTGCGCACTCCAGTTACATGTTTTGAGTGCGGACAGGAAGGGCACCGTGCGACGTTTTGTAAGGACGCCACTAAGTACAATGGAACCCATTCATCACAGCCAGTTCAAAAGGAAGCCAGTGTCCAACAGACGCAGCAAAGTGTTCAGATGCCTCAGAATTTTGGCCGCGGGCGAGGCAGAGGACAATGGGACCGAAAGGGGGCATCGAGTGCCGGATCTGTTCCCCCACGTTTGTATGAGATGAGGAGGACAAACGATCAGGATGCTGCTATCGCATCAGGTACTGTCCAAATCCTTTCCCAGCCAGTTAGCGTTTTGTTCGATACAGGAGCTACACATTCTTTCATATCTTTGTCTTGTATAAATCGTTTGAATATTTCCGGTTTTCATGCTTGTGAACCTTATGTTGTTGGTTTACCGAGTGGAGAGAGAATTGTCGGAAATTTAGAAACTAGAAATTTCCCCGTATCATTTGGGGGCAGAGAGTGGCTCTCAAATCTGATCGTGATAGAAATGCAAGGAGATGACCTGATACTCGGAGACGATTGGCTTAATCAGTATGGAGCAATTGTAGACTACCGAAGGAGGAATATTTCACCGATCGCCGATGATGGCTCAAATCTTGTTCGAAGGATGGAAACCGAAGCTCGGAAAAATTGATCAAGGCAATGAAAGTGTCAAATTGTTGAAACAGTGTACTGTGCAGTGCGGTGTTACGCAATGAAGAAAGAAGACGAAATTGTGGAACTTTCATCCATTCTGTTGTGAACGAATTTCCAGATGTATTTCTGACGAGTTCTGGGACTACCTCCACGAAGGGATGTGGAATTTACCATTGAGCTCGAACCGGAGCTACACCGATTTCCAAGGCGCCGTATCGTATGGCACCTACCGAGATGTACGAATGAAGAAGCGAGATGGAGGAATTCTTGGATAAGGGCTATATCCAACCAAGCGTTTCACCACCGGGAGCACCGGTTCTTTTGTCCGAAAGAAGGATGGATCGCCGATTGTGTATTGACTATCGGGAGTGAACAAGATGACGATTAAGAACAAGTATCCGTTGCCACGGATTGATGATTTGTTTGACCGGTTGCAAGGGGCAACGGTATTTTCTAAGATCGATACGAGATCGGGATACCATCAGTGAGGATTAAGGAATCGATGTTCGAAATCGCGTTCGGGACTCGCTACGGGCATTATGAGTTTGTAGTAATGCCGTTTGGTCTCACTAACTTTTCTTTGTATTTATGCAATTGATGAACCGTGTGTTCATTGAATTTTGGATAAATTTGTGGTCGTGTTTATTGATGACATTGGTGTATTCTAAGAGTCAGGAAGAACATGCGCGGCATTTGCGGATTGTATTGGAACTTTTGAGAAACGAACAATTGTACGCCAAACTTTCTAAGTGTGAATTACGGCTAAAGGAAGTAATGTTCCTCGGCCATGTAGTGTCGATTGAAGGAGTCGAGTAGATCCTCGGAAGATCGAAGCAATTATGAATTGGGAGCCTCAAAAGAACGGGAAAGAGCTCAGAAGATTCTTGGGACTTTCTGGATACTATCGTCGATTCGTGGAAGGGTTTTCTAAAATCTCCCGCCCACTTACTCGACTCCTGCAGAAAACTCAAAAGTTTGAGTGGAATGAATTGTGTCAGATTAGCTTTGATGAATTGAAGAAGAGATTGACGACGGCACCGATTCTATCACTTCCGCAGGGAACTGGAGGATTCATAGTTTACAGTGATGCTTCGAACCAAGGACTTGGGTGCGTGTTGATGCAGAATGATAAGGTGATCGCTTATGCGTCGCGACAACTGAAACCTTATGAAGTGAATTACCCGACACATGATTTGGAGCTAGCAGCAGTGGTTTTTGCCTTGAAGATCTGGAGGCATTATCTGTACGGGACTCACTGTCAGATCTTTACGGATCACAAGAGTCTCAAGTACATATTTAGTCAGAAAGAGTTGAACATGCGGCAAAGAAGATGGTTAGAACTGATTAAGGACTATGACTTGGAGATTTTATATCATCCAGGCAAAGCAAATGTAGTGGCCGATGCACTTAGCCGCAAGCGTGTCTCTATTCGAATCTTAAAACGCCGACATCCCAACTTAGCCTTCAACGAGTGTTGATTCGTGAAGGAATTGAAGTGTGGTTTCAAAGAGTCCAAGGACAACTGTGCGTGCTGGAGATAACTTCATCTTTAACCGAAGAAATCAAATCTAGGCAGGCAGATGATCCTCTGATGATTCGGTTACATGATGAAGTGATCAAAGGAAAGGCCCCCGGATTCATAATTCATGACGATGGAGTTTTGAGATTTCAGAACCGACTCTGCGTTCCCGATGTTGATGTTCTGAAACAGACGATTATGAAGGAAGCTCATAGTTCGCCCTATTCTATTCACCCGGGCACCAGTAAAATGTATAAAGACTTGAAGCAGAATTTCTGGTGGGGCAACATGAAGAGGGATGTAGCGGACTATGTTTCGAAATGCTTGACTTGTCAGCAGGTTAAGATCGAGCATCAACGGCCTGCTGGAATGTTGAAGCCGCTCCCAATTCCTGAATGGAAGTGGGAGGACATATCGATGGATTTTATCACTAATATGCCGAGAACCAAGATAGGAATGAACGTGATTTGGGTGATAGTTGATCGCTTAACCAAATCAGCTCATTTTCTAGGTATTAAGGATACGTGGGGACCAGAGAGGTTGGCACGAGTATTTATTTCGGAGATAGTTCGATTGTATGGTACGCCGAAGACCATTGTTTCTGATTGAGACGGCCGTTTTGTGTCTCACTTTTGGAAAGCAGTTCATAAGGCCTTGGGGACCGAATTGAACTTGATCTGACTTATCACCCGGTGACGAGACAATCTGAGAGAACTATACAAACGGTGGAAGATATGCTAAGGGCCTGTGCCTTAGATTGGTCAAACGATTGGGAAATTCATCTACCGATTGGGAATTTACCTACAACAATAGTTGGCATGCTTCCATTAAGATGGCACCGTTTGAGGCATTATACGGAAGGAGATGCAGATCGCCCCTATGCTGGGACGATTCATCGGACTTGATCGGAACAGAACCAGAGTTGATCGAGCAAACTCGAGAGAAGATAGTCTTGATTCGTGAAAGGCATTATCGCCTGCAGTCGCGAAATCCTATGCGGACGCACGCCGCCGCCCATTGGAGTTACATCGAGATCACGTACTTTTGAAGGTCTCTCCTACTCGGGGAATCTTTCGTTTCAGAAGGAAAGGAAAGCTGAGTCCTAGATATATCAGACCATTTGAAATCCTCGAGAGAGTTGGGGAGTTGGCATACAGATTGGCATTGCCGCCGTCATTGTGCCATGTTCATAACGTGTTCCACGTATCCCAATTACGGAGGTATATACCAGATCCCAGTCATATCATTGATTTCGGCGAGATCGAAGTCGCGCAGGATGGGACTTTTGAAGAAAGGCCGGTCAAGAAACTCGAGAGTCGAGTTAAACAGCAGAGGAACAAACCAATCGTTTTGGTCAAAGTTCAGTGGTCACGTCACGGAATGGAAGAAGCCACCTGGGAAACGGAAGCTGATATGAAGTCTAGATATCCCGAGTTATTTTCGTCTTGAGTTTCGGGACGAAACTCCTTTTTAGTAGGAGAGTATGTAATATCCGGATTTATTACGGTGTATTTCATCTGTATTCAACCCTGTATTATTTCGGATTGATGATTTTGATTATTGGAATATGATATTTCGTGCATTGATATCATTGTACATAAGTGTAGAAACTTGCAAAATTGCTCAAGCAACCTCGTGATAGCGCACGCTAAGAATGTATCTTAACGCGCGCTATCGGGCCATTACTAGCGGACGCTATGATGATAGGAGTTGCGTGCGCTAAGAACTCAATTATTGAGCGGGACAGCTAGCACATGCGCCAGCCGGGACATGGGTGTAACACCCCCAATCCGCTCAGGGATATTACACGCCGTAGAACCTTTCCTCAAGGATCTACCAGGCTGGTAACGACATTTAACATCTCGACAATGCCTTCGAGGCTACAATGACTCAGTAGACCGATTTGGTCTTTCCACAAATACATACAACTCAAATACAACTCATGCCCACGCGAAGACAAAATACAACTACACCCGCATAACGGGAACAATACTGACGACGGAAAATAAAGTACAAGCGAACCAACACACGATGTACGGTTCCTCATGTGATTAGTATCGATCATCTTTCATCATCCTTCGTGCCGACCACGTGTTATGCTCCAAAACACGAATGCAAAACAGACATCCACCCCGAATACTCGGGGGTTAGCAAACTCCTTTGTTTTGCTAGTGCAAATACAAAGTGCAAATACGAGCCATACAATTCACATTCCACGAATAACAATAACCGAGGATCCTCAAAGATCCAAATGAAACGAAAAGTACTTCCCGAGGCAAGGGTTTGAGAAAACATTTCAAAACGAAATATCATAAATCAATGGAAGTAATTTATAAAGCAGTTTAGAATGCCATCGAGAGTTTTAATAGGAAACAATTTAGGATTATCAAATCCTACTTTTCGAAAACCGAAAGACAAAAGGGGTCACCGCCCCAAAGGTTTACTTTACGAAAATGACATTAACCAACCGTTGGGATTTTAGCCCCAAATCGTAAAACGACTTTTACAAAACCATTGGGATTTTAGCCCCAAATCTCATCAACTCACAGTACACAAGAACGACCACGAGGTTCGTATCCCAACATCAAAATCCACAAATAAAGGATTTAAAACAAACAACAAAATACTCCAGTGCCATCCTAGCCAAGTAAGCCAAACGAACACTTACCTCTTACACACTTAGTCAATGCATGCAATCATGAAAACCGTTCGAAAGCACTCATTTCCGGAAATGAACAGTCCACAATTAGCCTCGAGAACAGGGCGGCAGCATACATTCTCGCTCGAGGCCTCATAGGGACCCTACCGAGTTGGCTACAATTACAAAAAAACAAAACCACGCACACGCTAAGCCGTGAGAACAGGGCGGCAGCATACATTCTCACTCGAGGCCTTGCAAGGACCCTAACGAGTTGGCTAGCGGTTCGAAACTCGTGAAATCGGGCGGCGGCATAGATTTCCCTCCTTGACCCGTCGAATCAACACAAGGTGAGTAAATTACACACAATACACGTTACTCATGCAATACTAACATGCTAAGAATGTAAGTTCATTAAGAATACCCACTAGAGATGGCCATTAACTCGACACCATTACCAAACTCTTCAAAAATACAATAACAAGCTTAAATACGGAATACACGATTCCATAACTTTAAACAAGAGGAGTATCCTCATAAAATCCTTCAACGTTCAAAATAATCAAATCATAATCAATTCTCAAAACACCGTTCACAAAACTCACGCGTTTTGAAAGAAAGCCTTTAACGAGGCCCAAACCGAAATCCTTTTGAAACTTCATTTCAAATAACCAAACAACACACTAATACGATCACCGATCATCATATCCACAAAATAAGAAAAGTATGGGCAAGGTACTTGCCTCGATACCACGAGCACGGAACCACGAGCGGATACGGCTCAGCGGGAAGCTTCGGGCGCCCGATGCTAACGAAAGGAATACGACGAGCGGAGCGGAAGAATCAAGCACGACCACGAGGAATCGCGAAAATGAACCTAACGATTCGAATAGCACAATCACAACCACTTCTAAGCGATTACGGAAAAGGAATACACCGGAAACCCGCCTACGATTCATGTATATTCATACAAAAATAACAACGAGGGCGGACCACAACCAAACCCTCTCGATTCCATAAAAATCCACAAAATATCCATGAATCCGTAGGAAAACTAAAGATACTAACAATATCAATCGTATACACCATGAATCCACCAACGAAGCGGAGCGAATCGGAAGAAAAACCCAAAACCCCCAAATTGATCGAAATAGGGTTTTAGAGCATTACCTTGGAAGATTCGAGTACTAAGATCCGTAGAACGCGTTAGATTGATTATCCGAGCCTCACAACCGAAAAGAAATGATGAAAATCGACCGGATGAAGAACTCTCTCCCTCTCTAACTCTCTCTCTCGCGACTCGGTGGAAAAAATGGGAAAGAATGAGGCATTCACGCTCAAAACCACATTTATAGTGCAACACAGAGAACCTATCGGCCGGCCTATCGGCCGATAGGCCAACCGATACCCCTACGGGATGCCGGCGGAGAGTCTATCGGCCCCCTATCGGCCGAAAGGCTCCTGGAAGTGCTCGGTCAAAAACTGAAACGACCATAACTCTCTCGTCCGGACTCCGATTGACTCACCGTTTGAACCATTGGAAAGCTAACTCGATGTTCTATAATATTGCAAAGATTTATAATTTTTGGAGTTACCAAAAATTAATGGTGATCTAACAAAGACGAACTCATACTTAGAAAAGTCGTTTAGAAATCCTGAATTCAACAAAACGACACCGAAACCCGAACCTGAATACGAACCGAAGATACGGTTACGAAGTACTCACAAAGACGAATCTAAGAGCTAGTAGAACACACAATTCCGACCACCCGAAGGCTCGAGATTCGACAACGGAAGGTAATTACCCCAAACTTTGGGAAATTACGAAAATGGCCCAAATGCCCGAAAATCACCATACGTGATCGAATAACCAAACCGAAGTTCACAACACGTCTAACAAAGTTAAACGGACTTGCGGGAAACTCGAAACAGCAGTTTCGGTCGAGATTCGCAAGAATCGAACTCAAGTGCGGAAAAGTCGCTAAAAAGCACAGAACTCAACGAAACGACACCGAAACGAACTCGGATGTCAAAAAGTGTAGAATTAATCATTCTCAGAATGACGAAACGGTCATGAGCGAGTCGTCAAAACGGACTCCGACCGAAAAAAAAGAATTACCGGAAATCGAAAATTGCGGATATTACATTCTACCCTCCTTAAAAGAAGTTTCGTCCCGAAACTTAAAACAAGTAGGGAGAAGAAATATTCCGCCAGGAAAAACTCAACGAGACACACCAGAATGCGTAACTAATGCCCAACGGCGAAATGTTACAAACAACGCAAAGGAATATACGGCGTGAAAACACGCTCCACGGCGACCAACACAACGTCGCTGTTAGGGATATAATAAAACCAACAAATGACAAGCGTCATCAAACGGATAATATAGCCAAGTCAATTATCCGACAATCGCAAAACACAACGAACGAAAATCAATATGATTGACCAACCCAACGGCACATCAATCAAAACGCGAGCCAACCGCTGAACAAACACGGAATCCCACCGCCTAAGGGATGGAAGATCGAAAACGAAACTAATTTCCCGAATCAAGGGAATTACGAAGGAGTCCGAATGCTCAATAATCACGAAACGAGAACAAAAACCGAACAAACAAGCGATCGAGACAACAAAAATCGAAAAATCATCTCCGAAACACGAAGGATAATAAAATTCAAACAACAACTCCAAGGGACACATCTCGACTCGAGACAATATATGAAACGGTGAAAACAACAGGATGTGCAGACACAGAAGATCCACGGGACAGGGAATAGCAATTGAAAAGTCACAACGACGAACGAGTTATTCAAAGCGATACCACACTCGTTCGATAAACAAAAACAAGGGCGGACAATCTCGAAATGTCAACAAACATAAATGAGTCGCAGTCGAAAACATAAGAGTTCCAAATCCGATCCACTTGAATAAAAGAACTAGTAGGACCAGATGATGTCACTCCCAAACAAGGTTCACAAGAATCGAATCAACCCGAAAAAGTAACATCGATAACCGGATCGACCCACAACAAGACCACGGCTCGTTCGGACGATGAAATCGAAATACGAGAACAAGTTCATAAAGTGCCAACGAACATGAGCGAATCGATAGACCGGAGAAAGAGAAAATACGGAAGTCAAAATAGTACGGGCATTACCCCGACCTCGTCCACGAAATTCACAAAACGGGAGCAAGGTAACAAGACATTAAACAATCGACGCATAACGGAACCATCACCGATGCACACGGTCATACCAAACCAAGCTCTAACGGCTCGCACATGCGCGACAACGCGAAATTGCCATGAGGCGACAACATTCAATACCAACACTCCGCCTTTCACGGGGCTAGCACAACCAATGTGTGGAAAGCGTCTCAACGCTCACACCGCCAATTCGATCATACTCGGAGAAAGTATCCAAATGACAACGCGAACATCACACATACATACCCGGCCCTCAAACGGAATGGATAGGTTTTTAAAAAAAAAAAAAAACGAAAACCTCAATTTGAAAATAATTTAGAAGAATCTTGGTTGATCTTGAGTATCACCTTTCAAAAAGTATAAACGTGAAACATCGTTATCGAGACACTGGAGAACCATTTCGCATTTGATAAGAATGAAGATACTTTCTCTTAATGAAAACTTTCAAAATATTCGACCCTCGGGTCTAAATAAAAGTGTTGAAAATATCTCAAAACATTTTGGTCCCCGAGGTAGAAAATTTTTGAAATACCTTGTGGCATCTTGGATGTACCACAAGAAAATAACCCATTTGAAAAGTATGTCTCGAAATTTATTACTCAAGGTTTTCAAAAATCCAATAGGCCAGAATGCCCAAAACTCACACATACCGACGTTCACTAAAACAACTCCTAGCACACGCATCGAAACGTTTAAAATCAAGACAATACATGTCTTTAAACGAAAATAAACGATAAAATACCATATTCAGAACAAAACCACTGATAAAATACCCTCCCGCACTGGCTAGTGAACTAGTCGAACGCGTATAAGCACAAAGCCTCCACAAGAGGTTTGTAAAACGTGCAAATCAATTCGGAAATCATCAACAACGGACAAAAGCAACAATAACAAGACATCACAAACGACGACATTCCTCGTATAAATCAAATACGAGAGTCGACTAAATATATATCGTGAAATCAAAATTCACATAAGGATTCCACCACTTAACAAATAATCATAAAAATAGCTCGTGTCACACGAGGCACAACACAGAGAAGGGAGACTTACTTCCACAGGTCGCACGAAGATGATGATCGCCCCACGATACTAATCACGACCAACCAACTCAAACGACGCGTCGCGACACGACTCAGTCAGACCAAATCCGACGAGACAAAACTCAATAGACACCACTGACCCGACAGCCTAGGTTTTCACAACCTAAGCTCCGATACCATTTATGTAACACCCCCAATCCGCTCAGGGATATTACACGCCGTAGAACCTTTCCTCAAGGATCTACCAGGCTGGTAACGACATTTAACATCTCGACAATGCCTTCGAGGCTACAATGACTCAGTAGACCGATTTGGTCTTTCCACAAATACATACAACTCAAATACAACCCATGCCCACGCAGGGGACAAAATACAACTACACCCGTACAACGGGAACAATACAAGAAATGAAAATAAAGTACAACTGAACCAACACACGATGTACGGTTCCTCATGTGATTAGTATCGATCATCTTTCATCATCCTTCGTGCCGACCCTGTGTTATGCTCCAAAACCTGAATGCAAAAACAGACATCCACCCCCCGAATACTCGGGGGTTAGCAAAACTCCACTGTTTTGCTAGTGCAAATACAAAGTGCAAATACGAGCCATACAATTCACATTCCACGAATAACAATAACCGAGGATCCTCAAAGATCCAAATGAAACGAAAAGTACTTCCCGAGGCAAGGGTTTGAGAAAACATTTCAAAAACGAAATATCATAAATCAATGGAAGTAATTTATAAAACAGTTTAGAATGCCATCGAGAGTTTTAATAGGAAACAATTTAGGATTATCAAATCCTACTTTTCGAAAACCGAAAGACAAAAGGGGTCACCGCCCCAAAGGTTTACTTTCTGAAAAATGACATTAACCAACCGTTGGGATTTTAGCCCCAAATCCGTAAAACGACTTTTACAAAACCATTGGGATTTTAGCCCCAAATCTCATCAACTCACAAGACACAAGAACGACTGTGAGGTTCGTATCCCAACATCAAAATCCACAAATAAAGGATTTAAAACAAACAACAAAATACTCCAAAGGCCATCCTAGCCAAGTAAGCCAAACGAACACTTACCTCTTACACACTTAGTCAATGCATGAAATCATGAAAACCGTTCAAAGCACTCATTTCGGAAATGAATACCCACAATTAGCCTCGAGAACAGGGCAAAGATACATTCTCGCTCGAGGCCTCATAGGACCCTACCGAGTTGGCTACAATTACAAAAAAACAAAACCACGCACACGCTAAGCCGTGAGAACAGGCGGCAAAGATACATTCTCACTCGAGGCCTTGCAAGGACCCTAACGAGTTGGCTAGCGGTACGAAACTCGTGAAATCCAGGGCGGCAGCATAGATTTCCCTCCTTGACCCCGTCGGGCCAACACAAGGTGAGTAAATTACACACAATACACGTTACTCATGCAATACTAACATGCTAAGAATGTAAGTTCATTAAGAATACCCACTAGAGATGGCCATTAACTCGACACCATTACCAAACTCTTCAAAAATACAATAACAAGCTTAAATACGGAATACACGATTCCATAACTTTAAACAAGAGGAGTATCCTCATAAAATCCTTCAACGTTCAAAATAATCAAATCATAATCAATTCTCAAAACACCGTTCACAAAACTCACGCGTTTTGAAAGAAAGCCTTTAACGAGGCCCAAACCGAAATCCTTTTGAAACTTCATTTCAAATAACCAAACAACACACTAATACGATCACCGATCATCATATCCACAAAATAAGAAAAGTATGGGCAAGGTACTTGCCTCGATACCACGAGCACGGAACCACGAACGGATACGGCTCAACCGAAGCTTCTAACGCCCGATGCTAACGAAAAGGAATACGACAACGAACGGAACGGAAGAATCAAGCACGACCACGAGGAATCGACGAAAATGAACCTAACGATTCGAATAGCACAATCACAACCACTTCTAAACGATTACGGAAAAGGAATACACCCGGAAACCCGCCTACGATTCATGTATATTCATACAAAAATAACAACGAGGGCGGACCACAACCAAACCCTCTCGATTCCATAAAAATCCACAAAATATCCATGAATCCGTAGGAAAACTAAAGATACTAACAATATCAATCGTATACACCATGAATCCACCAACGAAACGGAACGAATCGGAAGAAAAACCCAAAACCCCCAAATTGATCGAAATAGGGTTTTAGAGCATTACCTTGGAAGATTCGAGTACTAAGATCCGTAGAACGCGCGTTAGATTGATTATCCGAGCCTCACAACCGAAAAGAAATGATGAAAATCGACCCCGGATGAAGAACTCTCTCCCTCTCTAACTCTCTCTCTCGCGACTCGGTGGAAAAAATGGGAAAGAATGAGCCATTCACGCTCAAAACCACATTTATAGTGCAACACATGAGAACCTATCGGCCGGCCTATCGGCCGATAGGCCCAACCGATACCCCTACGGGATGCCGGCAGAGAGTCTATCGGCCCCCTATCGGCCGAAAGGCTCTGGAAGTGCTCGGTCAAAAACGAAACGACCATAACTCTCTCGTCCGGACTCCGATTGACTCACCGCTTTGAACCATTGGAAAGCTAACTCGATGTTCTATAATATTGCAAGATTTATAATTTTTGGAGTTACCAAAAATTAATGGTGATCTAACAAAGACGAACTCATACTTAGAAAAGTCGTTTAGAAATCCCGAATTCAACAAAACGACACCGAAACCCGAACTCGAATACGAACCGAAGATACGGTTACGAAGTACTCACAAAGACGAATCTAAGAGCTAGTAGAACACACAATTCCGACCACCCGAAGGCTCGAGATTCGACAACGGAAGGTAATTACCCCAAACTTTGGGAAATTACGAAAATGGCCCAAATGCCCGAAAATCACCATACGTGATCGAATAACCAAACCGAAGTTCACAACACGTCTAACAAAGTTAAACGGACTTGGGAAACTCAAATGATTTAGGTCGAGATTCGCAAGAATCGAACTCAAGTGCGGAAAAGTCGCCAAAAAGCACAGAACTCAACGAAACGACACCGAAACGAACTCGGATGTCAAAAAGTGTAGAATTAATCATTCTCAGAATGACGAAACGGTCATGAGCGAGTCGTCAAAACGGACTCCGACCAAAAAAAAAAGAATTACCGGAAATCGAAAATTGCGGATATTACAATGGGTCCGGATAAGATTCCCGCGGACGCACCCGGACAATCCTGAAGTCAACCATTATTAGCGCACGCTAAGGAATGCTTGGTACCGTGCGCTAACTTGTCAATAATGCAGAATATTATAAATGGGACAGCAACCGCTTTGGCTTTCATTTCCTTCGTCTATACTTCATCCTTGAGAGTCCAGAGAGCAAGAATCTCCCTTCTAAACACTTAGAACATATATTAGTGATCATTGAATGATTGAGTATCACTTGTGAGTGATCATTGAAGAGAAGTAACACCTTGGAGTGGCACATAACCAACCGGAGTCGGATTATACCTCGTGGTTCAGTGATTTCGGCATATTAAGGTATGTTCAACCTATCACCAGTCTTAGATTTGGATTTCCAATGGATACGATCATCATATTAACGAGGTATTGAATTTCATTAGTGAATTATTCAACAACATCATGTTTAGAAGATTGGAATGTCTACAATTACGATATTATTGTTGGAACCTTGAAGTTGGAATCCTAGTACTTCAAATGATGAGAGAAATATTCAAGTTAACAATCCGTATGATTTATGTTATCTTTGTGATCATGATTTGGAAGAGATGTTATAAGAACTTAAAGGAAGAATCATCTTAGGAAATATTCTTTCGTATAAGTCGGAATTGTTAGTTCACCTCAAGATGAAGTCGAATATGTATAATGATAGTAGAATCTAATACATCAACCGGAGATCACCAACTTCGCATGAGAATTGTAATCAAGATGGATTATGGTGTCATGATGATTATACGTATATTTGCATCTTGAAGTTGATATTATCACGGAGATCATTCATAAAGGTTATGAACATAACATGAAGAGATAACAAACATCAAATCATCAAGAATTCGCTTACTTCATCACTATTTGTGTAAATCTGCCCTCCAGTGAAGCGCCATGCACTATTCGCGTGCGCTAATATACGAGATTTAACGCGGCGCTATCGAGTACGTTTAGCGACGCAATGTTTTCGACTTAGTGTGCGTTAAATCATCACCGAGTCACGGGCCGATCGGTGAGGCACCGAAAACGCCGGGTTAGCGACGCTAGGCGTGTGTATCGCGACGCTAACGATTAGCATTAACGCACGCTACATATGATTCGAAGCGTGCGTTAACTGGCCCGCATGCATTGCATATTAAGGACTTCCTACCGTAATTGTTGAATTGTTAGACGTTAAAGTTACGAAATGAATTCTCAACTATTTCTTTTGTTAAGGTTCGAGCTTAACACGTGACTGATCGAAGGGGACGACCTTCGAGTATTTTGATATTCGTGGAAGTTTATTCTTGTCAACGAACCGAGGCAAGTACTCTAATTAGAATTGTTTGTATTATGACAATTATGATTGTATCGTGTAAATATGTTGTGTATATATGTCCACCATGCGTTGATCCGACGGGAATCATCATGGGAATCTATAGCTGTGTGCGCTGGATCGTTGGACAGGTAGTTCCACCATGTGTTGGTCCGACAGGATCATCATGGGAATCTATAGTTGTGTGCGCTGGATCGTTGGAATACCATCTGTATGTTGGAAATGTTATGATATGATATGTGTTGTGGATATTCTCATTGGAGAAACTTGTTATGATATAATTGTTGATTATATCACTGTTGTATGATTATTGTACTTGTACTAGCATCGTTGTGCTAACCCCTTCGGGGGTGAACATTTGTGTATGTTCAGGATCCAGGAGAGCGGGGAAACAACCACTGGAGATGCATTGTAATACCCCGTTGTAATTCAGTCATTATCATTCAGTAATTTCATTCGGTGATTGTCACTCTGTGGATTTTCACTCAATTATAATCATTCATTAATCATGTTCTTTCACCGTGTTCACCGTTCGGAAAAACTTCGAGTTGTGTATCGTTATTGTTCATTGTTTCAACTTTCCTCATATGAGTTTGATTTTGTTAGATCACCATTATATCTTTGCAATATTATAGAGCATCGAGTTAGCTTTCCAATGGTTCAAACGGTGAGTCAATCGGAGTCCGGACGAGAGAGTTATGGTCGTTTTAGCTCAACCGCTCATTTTTCAGTTTTGGCCGATCACTGCCGAACGAACTCCGCCGTGTCGTCCGACACGGCCCGTGCCGTACTCGTCCGGAAAGTGCCGAAGTGTCTGCCTCAGGACCCGACCGTGTCGTCTGGCACGGCCGAGTCGAACCCTTCCGAATAAGCCAGAAGCGACTGCCGACACGCCCGACCGTGTCGTCTGGCACGGTCGAGTCATGCCGAGTCGCTGTCGGACGGGTCACTGTCGGGAGGCCCTCCGCGCCGATCGGCACGGGCCGTGTCCGGCAGGCAGTCAACTCCCTTAAATTCGTTTTTTTTCAGCATTTCAGCCATTTTTCCCCTTTTCTTCACCTTCAACCGAGAGAGTAAGCTTGAGGGAGGGTTTTTCCTTCACAAATCATTTGGGTGTTTGATTTTCTTCATCTCCTTTCGATCGTGAAGCCCGGATAATCAATCTAACGCGTGTTCTTCGGATTAAAGTACTTGGATCATCAAGAGGTAATTCCTTCAACACTTTGGACTTTGATTTTGTGTTGAGATATGATGTTTTGGACGTTATAATCATGTTATATGAAGGAATATGTATATGATTATGAGTTTGTATAAGGATTCATTGGATTATTGAGGAATTATTCGAGAACACCTTGAAAATCGAGTTGGAATTGGGGATTTTCGACTAATTGTTGTTATAATCACGTTTTTGGATATTCATAACGGATTATTGATCGAATTGGAGATGTTTTGTTGGTTTGAAACACTTCTTGGAGATTTGATATTGGTATATTGAGGTTTGATTGTAAACAATCGGAGTTTGGTCACAACGTTGTTCGTGGACGGACATTCTTCATCGTTGTTGAGTAAGTTAATTCTTACTCGGTTAAAAGGATATTCATGCCTTTTGTTGTTGTTCATTCATAATCATAACTCATTCATCATTATATTAACCGTATCAAAACTTGTTGTTATCAATTAATCATTTCAGTCATAAGGAACGACGGTTCCAATCCTTTCATTGAGCTGTCATTTATTTCATTACCATTCCACCTCGGTGAGTCATTATTCATTTTCGATGTCACTTTTGTCATAACGTGGCATTCCGGGTCATACTGGCGTGCCGGTTGGTATGTGTAGGATTTTCATGTCGGGCACATTATAGTCGTGTGTTGGTTGATGGCCACACATTGGACTGTGCACACGAGATTGATTGTTTCGTGAGACTGATTAGGTATAAGACCACGCGTGTATTGATCGTTGGTGGCTTGTGCACGGACACATTTCCATCCCGGGCGTAGTGTGGCGCCACCCTTTGAGCCGTACTGTTAGTTGATACATATAGCATGTTTGATTGCGTATGTTTCGACAGGATATTTCATAATTTCAGATATAATCATGATTGTGTATTTTCAACCCTTGAGGATTGTTGTTCTTTGTAACTGACCCCGTTTGGGGATTTTGTTTTTCAGGTCATGGCGTGCAAACGCACGGGAGAGCACGTTGACGGCGAGGAGTCCTAGTGATACTAGTAGGGGCCCCGATCTTTCGATTATTCATGTTATTGTCCTTTATTTTCAGCCGAGACTTTCATTTGAATACTCCGTTTCATTCGGTGTTGTGTATTTTATCTTCATATAAAATACACTAGTATTCGGTGTTGTCCTGGTGTGTTGTAACTAAACTCCTCATCGGAGTAATTATTGTTGTAATGTAGTTCGGTACTACATTTATCTTGTGTAATTCATTCATTTTCATTTGCCTAGTGGGTCCCAGTTGGGGATCTACGGCACTGTAATATCCGCCTAGTTTGGGGTGTTACAGAGTTGGTATCGGAGCGTGGTTTTGAATACTACCCTCCAAGTCATGTCTCATTTGAAATCATCGTCATCGGACTAGTATCATTGGACTTTCGCGTCACGTGTGACCTGTGCAGATGCCGAGCCAATCAGACCGAAAGAACTGTAAGACTTCTAACGCCATGGTATAATTTCTGGCAATAGTCATTCATTCATCATTCATCATTTAACAATCCTCAAACATCATCATTCATTATGATCGGGACGATCATATTAACTCATCAATCACTTAATTCATTTCATTACTCAGTTAATAATCAGGACGATCATGTTAACTCATTAATTACTCAATTCATTTCATTACTCATTTGTCAATCTGGATGATCATATTATCAATCTTGTTAAGTTATTCAAGATAATCATTTCAAGAATTTCATCAAATAATCATTTAACTTCAAGAAATCATTCATATAATCACTAAGTTAGAGCATCTATACTCATTTTCATCATCTCATGACATAATCATAACGTGCTAATCATGCGGAAATATAATCATTATGCGACCTTCCTACTTCGGTATGGAGAGAGAGCTGTCGGGATGCACGGGGAGAGGCGCGGTGCGGACCGAAACCCGAGAAATAATCACTGCCGGGAAATCGTGCCTGGACTCGGCTCGACTTAAGATGTTCGGGTTGATCCACTCACTTTTATGTGCCATGATGACCCATGTGCGGTTGCTCAATCATCATTGCGCCACTCTTACGGATTAATCGAGAGAACTCTCGCGTATGAGACGGCTGCTAAGGAAAGTCTTGAACAACAACCTTCATCTTTCAAAGAAGAAATCAACGAAGCGTAATCAACCCAAAGGCGGTCATCAACCTTCAAGAAGCCTCGTGTGAGCCCTATCGCTTCGAGCGACCTTCTACGGCGCATAATCGTGGATCTCATTCCCGAGCGGCATTCGGCCATCACTGTTTCAATTGTGGAACGCCGGTCATTTCAGACCGAGTGTCCAAACCGTCTATCACGTGCTATAATTGTGGGAATTTTGGGCATAAGGCCCGTTTTGCCGAAAGGACTCCAAGTCGGCTCCGGTGGCATCTCAGCCCAAGCAACCAGCTTTGAGAATCGATCGCTTTGTCATCGCTGTTTAAGGCAATGGAAGAAAATAGAGTTGGAGCTCGTATTTATCGGGACGGAGCGTCCGGTTCGGGACCGCAAGTCCTGATTCATATGATGAGGAGGATCGACGATCCGTGGCGAACGATTTCGTATACTCGTAATTTTATTTCAACTTGTGTGTACCTTTTGATCTTTGGTACACCGCATTCATTCATTTTCGAATCATGCTTGAATAGACTTATTTCGGGATAGTCCTATTGCTTGTGGATCTCATACCATCGGTCTACTCGACGATGGAAGAATTTTCGAATCATACCTAAGTAAGCTTAGTAACCGCGATTGGTTGGTGGACCTAATCGTGGTGAATTTATCTTAGACGATGTAATTTCGGTATTAGTTGGTTTAACCATCTTAATACTATCCTCGTGTTTGTTAGCGTTTGATCGCTATTTTCCGTCGTTGGTTGTTGAATGTGTGCTTCAGGAAGTAATCCCGTTGTTCCGTAAGAAGTATTATTATGACGAAAGCGAGAAATTCCGCAATCGAACTATTCAATCATTCATTGTATCATTCTCATCGATTGGCCTTTCTAGACAATCGAGTTATTCAATCATTCCTTGTATTATTTCCATCGATTGGCTTTTCTAAGACAATCGAGTCATTCAATCATTCATTGTATCATTTTCATCGATTGGCCTTTCTAGGGCAATCGAGTTATTCAATCATTCATTGTATCATCTTCATCGATTGACCTTTCTAAGGCAATCGAGTTGTTCAATCATTATTGGTATCTCTTTTTATCGATTGACCATTCTAGGGCAATCGAAATGTTCAATCATTCGTGGTATCATTGTCATCGATTGACAATGTATTTCCCGACGAGTTATCTGGTTGCCTTCACATAGAGTAAGGGAATTCAGGAGTGAGTTGGAGCCGGTACGTCCCCTTTATCGAAGGCACCGTATCGGATGGCGCCGAACAGAATGCAGGAGTTGAAGATTCAACTTGAGGAATAATTCGAGAAAGGTTATCTCCGACGGATTGCGTCCCCGTGAGGAGCACCAGTGTGATCTGTCAAGGAGAAGGATGGCTCGTCTCGTGTGTGTATTAATTACCAGGAGTTGAAAAGGGTAATGATCAAGAGTAGTATCCTTTACCTCGTATTGATGATCTTTTAGATCAACTTCGTGGAGCTTCGATTTTCCAAGATCGACTTAAGATCTGGATATCACCAGTTGCGGATTCGAGAGTCGGATATCGCGAGGACAGCGTTTCATACACGCTATGGTCATTATGAGTTCGTAGTTATGCCGTTCGGGCTAACTATTGCACCTGTGGTATTCATGGGGGTTAATGAATCGGGTTTTCATCGACTTTTTGGATTAGTTTGTTGTTTTCTTCATCGACGACATTTTGATTTATTCTCGTAGCCGAGAGGAATACGAGGTTCATCTTCATCAGGTTCTCGACGTGTTGAGACGAGAGCAACTTTATGGAAGGTTTTCCAAATATGAGTTCTGGAGGTCCGATGTGACTTTCTCGGGCATGTAATTTCATCTGCCAGAGTTCGTGTCGACCCTCAGAAGACGGAGTCTATCCGAGATTTGCAACCTCCGAAAGATGTTAAGGAAATCCGATGTTTCCTCGGATTAGCTGGTTAATTATCCAACCCACGGACGGAGCTAGCAACCGTGGTTTTCGTGTTGAAAATTTGGCGTCGTTACCTTTATGGCATCACCTGTCAGATCTTCACCAATCACAAGAGTTGATGTATATATGTACTCAGAAGGAGTTAAATATGCGATAGATACGGTGGTTGGAATTAATCAAAGATTTTGATATCGATATCCTTTACCACCCGGGCAAGGCGAGCATTGTCGCCGACGCCTTGAGTCGTAAGTCCGTTCAGGAGCAGATGCTTGCTCGTTTAACAATTCAGAAGGAGCTCCAACAGGAATTCCTTAGACCCGAGATCGAGGTCCGCTTCAAAGAAATCTGTGGACAGCTTTGTATGTTAGAGATTTCATCATCTCTTGAGGATGCAATCAGGGAGAATCAGGGTTCAGACCCAGCATTGTTGCGCATTCTTGAGGATGTGGCTCAGGGGAAAGCCCATGGATTCGTGATCCACGAGGATGGACTTTTGAGATTTAAGAATCGGATGTGTGTACCGGCGAATGACGAGTTGAAAAACTCTATTTTGAGAGAAGCTCATGCTACCCCTTATTTTGTTCATCTGGGGTCCAGCAAGATGTACAAAGACTTGAAACAAAATTACTGGTGGAGTAATATGAAGCGAGAAGTCGCAGAATTTGTTTTGAGATGCTTAACCTGTCAACAAGTCAAGATGGAACCTCAGCGACCGGCGAGTATGCTGATACCGCTCCCTATTCCAGAATGGAAGTGGGAAGACATTTCTATGGAATTCATCACGAATTGCCGACGAGTCGTCGGGGCATAAATACGATCTGAGTGATCGCGAACTGCTTTACTAATTTAGCTCATTTCCTTGAAATCAAGGATATGTGGAGTCCCAAGAGACTGGCCCAGTTGTTCATCAAAGAGATAGTGAGACTTCACGTTACTCCTAAAAGTATCGTTTCCGATCGTAACGGACGGTTTGTGTCACATTTTTGAAAATCAGTTCATCGTGCTATGGGAACTCAGCTTAATCTCAGTACTGCCTTTCATCCTCAGTCCGTCGGACAATTAGAGAGAACTATTCAGACATTAGAGGACATGTTGAGGGCATGCGTCCTCGATTGGAAGGACGATTGGGAAGCCCAACTACCACTGATCGAGTTCACGTACAGTATAGTTGGCATGCCTCCATTAAGATGGCACCTTACGAGGACTTGTACGGTCGTCGTTGTCGATCTCCTTTGTGTTGGGATGACTTGTCAGAATCAATCGGCACCGAACCCGACATGCTTATAGCCGCCCGGGAGAAGCTAGCTTTGATCAAGAGTCGTATGTTGACATTTCGAGTCGGCGTAAATCATATGCGTGAAATCGTCGTCGACCACTAGAGTTCGAGACGGGTGACCATGTTTTGGTCAAGGTATCCCAGAGTCGAGGTATTTTCCGTTTCGGAAAACGGGGGAAGTTGAGTCCGAGATTCATTGGACCGTTTGAAATTTTGGATCGAGTAGGCGAGTTAGCTTATCGATTGTCTTTACCTACGGCTTTGAGCAGGATTCATAATGTGTTTCACGTCTCTCAGTTGCGGAAGTATGTTGCCGACCCGAGTCACATACTTCAGTTCGACGAAATCGAGATCGCGGATGATCATTCGTACGAGGAGCGTCCTGTACGAGTGTTAGAGTGGCGAATCAAACAGTTGAGGAACAAGACGATCCCTTTGGTCAAGATTCAGTGGTCTAGACACGGAGTCGAAGAGGCCACTTGGGAAACCGAGGAGAATATGCGGGAGTGTTATCCCGAGTTGTTTGACCCCTAGTTTCGGGGACGAAACTCTTTTAAGGGGGGGTGTATGTAATACCCGGTTGTAATTCAGTCATTATCATTCAGTAATTTCATTCGGTGATTGTCACTCTGTGGATTTTCACTCAATTATAATCATTCATTAATCATGTTCTTTCACCGTGTTCACCGTTCGGAAAAACTTCGAGTTGTGTATCGTTATTGTTCATTGTTTCAACTTTCCTCATATGAGTTCGACTTTGTTAGATCACCATTAATTTTTGGTAACTCCAAAAATTCTAAATCTTTGCAATATTATAGAGCATCGAGTTAGCTTTACAATGGTTCAAACGGTGAGTCAATCGGAGTCCGTACGAGAGAGTTATGGTCGTTTTAGCTCAACCGCTCATTTTTCAGTTTTGGCCGATCACTGCCGAACGAACTCGGCCGTGTCGTCCGACACAGCCCGTGCCGTACTCGTCCGGAAAGTGCCGAAGTGTCTGCCTCAGGACCCGACTGTCGCTCGGCACGGCCGAAGTCGAACCCTTCCGGATAAGCCGAGCGATCGCCGACACGCCCGACCGTGTCGCCCGCACGGCCGAGTCATGCCGAGTCGCTATCGGACGGGTCATCGCCGGAGGCCCTCGCGCCGCGACCGCCGGGCAGACACGCTCGAGTCCTCGCCGCCAATCGCCGGGCCACTGCAGACACGACCGTGCCGATCGGCACGGCCGTGTCCGGCAGCACCAACTCCCTTAAATTCGCTTTTTTCAAAGATTTCACCATTTTTCCCCTTTTCTTCACCTTCAACCGAGAGAGTAAGCTTGAGGGAGGGTTTTTCCTTCACAAATCATTTGGGTGTTTGATTTTCTTCATCTCCTTTCGATCGTGAAGCCCGGATAATCAATCTAACGCGTGTTCTTCGGATTAAAGTACTTGGATCATCAAGAGGTAATTCCTTCAACACTTTGGACTTCGATTTTGTGTTGAGATATGATGTTTTGGACGTTATAATCATGTTATATGAAGGAATATGTATATGATTATGAGTTTGTATAAGGATTCATTGGATTATTGAGGAATTATTCGAGAACACCTTGAAAATCGAGTTGGAACAGGCCCTTTTTTGAAGTTTCCTCTTGATAGGATGATGAGGTCAATCACGCCTTAACCTCAGTTGGGGGATTTTCGACTAATTGTTGTTATAATCACGTTTTTGGATATTCATAACGGATTATTGATCGTATTGGAGATGTTTTGTTGGTTTGAAACACTTCTTGGAGATTTGATATTGGTATATTGAGGTTTGATTGTAAACAATCGGAGTTTGGTCGCAACGTGTTTGATTTAATGCCTCTATGGACTTAGTTTAATCGTATCGACGTTTTGAGTTCGTTATATTCGTGTTTGATTCGTATATTGAACGGATTGTTGGTAATTATATTTATTCAAGGTTGTTCGAGCGACCGATATCTCAATTAGGACGTTGTTCGTGGACGGACATTCTTCATCGTTGTTGAGTAAGTTAATTCTTACTCGGTTAAAAGGATATTCATGCCTTTTGTTGTTGTTCATTCATAATCATAACTCATTCATCATTATATTAACCGTATCAAAACTTGTTGTTATCAATTAATCATTTGATCATAAGGAGCAGCGGTTCCAATCCTTTCATTGATTTGTCATTTATTTCATTACCATTCCACCTCGGTGAGTCATTATTCATTTTCGATGTCACTTTTGTCATAACGTGGCATTAGGGTCATCTTGGCGTGCGATTGGTATGTGTAGGATTTTCATGTCGGGCACATTATAGTCGTGTGTTGGTTGATGGCCTCACATTGGGTATGCACACGAGATTGATTGTTTCGTGAGGCGATTAGGTACAAGACCACGCGTGTATTGATCGTTGGTGGCTTGTGCACGAACACATTTCCATCCGGGCGTAGTGTGGCGCCACCCTTTGAGCCGTCTTGTTAGTTGATTCATATAGCATGTTTGATTGCGTATGTTTCGACAGATATTTCATAATTTCGTATATAATCATGATTGTGTATTTTCAACCCTTGAGGATTGTTGTTCTTTATGCGGCCCGTTTGGGGATTTTGTTTTTCGTGTCATGGCGAGCAAACGCACGGGAGAGCACGTTGACGGCGAAGAGTCCTAGTGATACTAGTAGGGGGCCCCGATCTTTCAGTTATTCATGTTATTGTCCTTTATTTTCCGCTGCAGACTTTCATTTGAATACTCCGTTTCATTCAGTGTTGTGTATTTTATCTTCATATAAAATACACTAGTATTCGGTGTTGTCCTGGTGTGTTGTAACTAAACTCCTCATCGGAGTAATTATTGTTGTAATGTAGTTCGGTACTACATTTATCTTGTGTAATTCATTCATTTTCATTTGCCTGGTGGGTCCCAGTTGGGGATCTACGGCACTGTAATATCCGCCTAGTTTGGGGTGTTACATGCATGACGACGAGGGTGCAGAGTGATGTTTCGACCGCGTTTACTGTCTGTTATTTATTGGTTATTTTCAATAAGTACTCGAGTACGTTGTCGATTTATAATGTTTGGATTTTGATGATGTAATAATAACTCTTCATGGGATATTTGTAATTTCGGTTTTGAACCAGTCGGTTGAATTTTATTTCAGCAATTTCATAAACTGGTATCTGTTATTGTCATTTCTTTTATTCAGCCTTGTAAATTCTTATGTAAAGGATTTACGGCGCTGTAATATTCCTGAATATATCGGGGGTGTTACACCATCAACAAGGTAAACTCCAAATGATCAACAATAATGGATCTCAAAGAAATAACTCCGACTGTCGAACATACCCCTCGGGCGTATGAACAACCAGTCACAAACCGTCGAACATACCCAACCATGAATGGAGGATGAACGACCAAACAATATGGCTCAAAGATGGAAGTCATAGTACGCCCGATCCGGAAATGTGTCCGTGCACAAGCCACCCCGGGTATTGATCACATACACGTGTGGTCTTGTACCTAATTAGCCTCACGAACTACGTCTCGTGTGCACGGTTCAATGTGGAAATATCAACACATAACCATCATGTGCCCGGCTAAAAATCCTACACAATAACCAATCGGCACGCAGATATGACTCCAGATATGTCACGATGCAACATGACAACGAAACTCAAAGAAGCACATATCTTATAAGGATCAAAAGACTCACCGAAGTGAACAACAACAGACTGACAATGAAAAGTCGACACGGCTAATCAACATCCAAAACATCAATCCTGGGATCATCATCCCCAAATGAATGACCAACATGATCTACGATCTCAATACAACAGTCCTGGGATCAACATCCCTCAACGAATAGCCGATACGAAACTCATTACACGAAACCTCAACATATACAACAACTCAACATCTAATTATCCACATGACTGAATAAATACTTAGATTACCTCAAAGCCGAGGACCATATCCATCAACATCCCCCAATGAGACGATCAACACAACCATTAATACCAACAATAGTCCTGGGATCAACATCCCTCAACGAACAACCAGTATGAATCTCAATATACGAAGCCTCAACATACAACATATACAACAACTCAACATAATAATTATCTCATAACTGAACAATACATAAATTACCTCAAAGTCGAAGACAACATCCTTTCCACGAACAATATCCCTAAACGAATACACAATTATACAAATAATCTCAAATATGGTACCATCCATTCAATACCAATAAACCTTTATCCTGATACTTATGTCATCACGATAACTATCCTCGATATCCGATATTCTATATCCTTGACCAAAGATAACTAACGTCTTTCCTGAACACAATTAAATCATATACCTTATGATTTAATACAACCAGAGCACGATATACAAACCATTATCCCGACAACTTACATTTATAACCACATTGCTATACGAATTATAAATGAAATGAAAACGAAACCATTCATCAAATATTATAAACTGAACAAGTAGAAACTTGCCTCGATACCGATACCACGAAGCCGTTACCAAAATCCATTGCCTTCGTCTACGAGCTCCTCAGCCCCGACCAAAAGCAATCTACGAACTCTTCGACTTCAACCGCAACACAACGGTCATAATCCACGATCAAAACATATCAACCTATTGCAATAACCGATTAACACACATTCGATAAAAATCAATAACCGACATACCCAATCAACAAACTCATCGGTTCAACGAAACCTCGATCATATACATAAAACCAAATAATCCAACTCAACAAATACGAACTCATATCCACAATACAAGCCGTAACTCGATGATCACAAATAACAATCAATAACAGATCAACAAACACAACGATTCTACAATATCCCGATTAAACACAAATCCGAACAACCAAATCAATCGATCACAAATTCAAAACCACAATACGATTCCACAATCCGAAGATCATATCAATAATCAATTTAAACCAACAAGGGTCTAACATTACCGATTCCAAATTCAATCTTAAATACGGATACAAGTTTCCTCCTTGTAAATTCATAATATAAACTAATTACCGGTTATCATCATCAATCCGGACAATCCGATCAATTCAACATTATAGATAACCATATTCCAAAGGTTTCAAATAATTCCATTATCCGAATTGAACACTTGTTAATTACCTATGAATTCTCAAACTCAAAAGTGAGTCATAATCTTATCAAATCCGGAATCATATTCGTATTCCTATACGAATATTGTACCAAAATACATAACTTAGTTCTAAATGTGAATATTCCATATTCATATCCAAAACACCAACACTTTAAAACGTATTCATCAAATCAATGATCAATTCATCTCGACATTAAGGATTTCATAACATATTCGATTCCGACTTCAATTCCAAATTAGAATCAACAAGACTCCTTCTTGTTATACTAGTAAATTCGTAAGAAACAATTTACCAATTATTATCATGAAGAATCACAATCCAATTATCTGAAATCTTCCGAACAATCATAACATGTATAACTCGCGAGTTCTTCAAGAACACGAATGATCCGAATCCGCGTTCATAATCCATTAAACAACATAATCCGATGTTTTCTAACATCTAAACAATCCTTAATCATAATTCAAGGTGTATATCATCATGTTCTTCAACATACGATTTTCCTAACATTAGAAATCGCAACATTACTACCAAGAACATCAAGAACTCTAGAATTCCATAATCATAACCAACATAATCAAGATACAAACCATCATATCATCATCTTCCTTCAACATATAATTCATATATCTTCAAGAATCGTAATAACAAGATCATATAACAACATCAAAAAATCCGAAATTCAAGAAGGGATTATCCAACATACCTTTTAGAAGATGGATTACACAACAAATCACTTCAAGAATCAACAATATCTCCATATCCAAGCTCCAATCCCATGTTTCCAAGCTCATAATCGACTTAGGAAAGTCAAAATCTCCCTCTCTCAAAGTTTGGAGACGAAAAACGAAGTGAAAAGCTGAAGAGAAATGAAAGACGGGCGTCTCCTTATAAAACAATCCAGCTTGTTACGTACGTAACCTTGCTTGGTTAACGTACGTAATACACCCTTACGTACGCTATCTGACCTCGGTAGCGTACGTAACTCAGTCCAGAGTTAACTGACCTGATTTGCGTACTTCCTTATGTACGTAACACTTTCACCATAACATACGTAATACGTACGTTGACTTGCTACAGTACAATGGTCGTGTTACGTACGTAACACGTCCTGTATAACGTACGTAACACGTACGCTGACTCACCTGTCAACATCCTCCGCCGAAAGTTGCCGACACCAGGTCCCACCTGCCGACCATGACTCGATCCTGTCCGATGCCTTCGTTACGTACGTAATACCTTAGCCTTAACGTACGTAACCGTGCCAATCTTACGTACGTTAGCTCACCTTGTTAACGTACGTAACAATTCCATACTTAGCTAATTTCAGCAATTCCTGTCCAATGTCACGGCATACCAAACATGAGCATACGGCAAAAATCAATACATATACTCAATCCAAAAATATTCTCATACCATATACCTGATATCCAAATCAGTTCAACCTGATACAGCAAATCCTCAATATAACTGTCAATCAAAATGTCAATTACGCAAGTATAACTGTCTCGGTCCTCAATTTATTTTATCCATACTGTATAGATACCAAACTATACAGTATACCTCAGATGAAATAACGCGAAAAATTTATACTGAAAATCCGGGTATTACACAATATCATTCTTAGCTAATTTTGAAAGTAAAGATAAAGCGGCGTGTCTCAATTTTCGATGCCAAATAATAGCATTTTCATTGTATGAAATTACACATTTTTGATTAAAGGATGATTCCACAATATAGATATTTATATACCTTAATCCATAAAAATTATTTTATCTTTTCTCATTGCGGTGCAATGGGTGATTTCAAAAATTAATTTTTATCCTGTATCACATAATTGGGAAACACCAAGTAAATTATGAAATAGACCATCAACAAAAGAACATTATCAATAGTTGGTAAAGGTTCCTTACACACTTTACCTATACCATTGATTCTATCTATTTATTATCATCTAATGTGACAAATCCTAGTTCTTCCCTTTCGCGCTAAGTGAAGAGATGCTCGTTTCCACTAATGTGATTAGAACATCCGCTATCAATGTACCATTTATTTGATGGTCATGTATACTTTGTTTGGAACTGTTGCCCCTTTAGGTACCCATATCTTTTTTTTTTGAACATTTGGGACAAGACGAGATTCCTGTTTTTAATTTTTCCATGTCCGTTGTATTTTTATTTAAGGACATTTTCATTGTAAAATAAGTATATCCAAGTCGTTGTTTTGACAATTTAAATCTTTGAAGAGATAATAGTTGTTCAAATTTATCATTTCCACAAGAGAAACTTTTGATATAAAGTTTAATTTCACTGTGTGTTTTGTGTAAATCGTCTCTCGGATTTTTCTCAGTTTCAAGACATGGGGAATGATCAATTAAAATATCTTTGCTTTTATTTAAAATTTCAGAATTTTCATCTTCCAAAGATTTTTATCTTCTTTTTCAAATCCTTATTATTTTACAAAGTTTTTCAAATTCATGATTTAAGGATTCAAATGCATCAAGAAGTACTTTATGAGATAAATCACTTACCTCACTTTCCGTGTCACTGTCGACTATTTCACGAACCATTTAGGTTGTTTTGCTCATGTGGTTTCTCGTCGTCCTCATCGTCGCTCCATGTGCGACATACACTTCATTTTTCTTGAATTTTTCATGTGGAGGTTTGGATGAGTTAACTGGAGTAGGAGCACGGCAATCTTTGCAAAATGTCTGGGGACACCACATCTTCGACGGGTATTGTTGAACTTTTTATTTAGAGGGAAGTGGTTCTTTTTAGATTCATCCCTAGGTTCCCGAGAAATATCCTTCTGGCCTCTATGTAAAATATTTTTATATTTTTTGATATTCTAGCATAGAGTGCACATTCTTGATCTTCTTCGTTGATCGGTTCATCTTCTGGATCATTCTCTTCTTGAGGTTTGAATGCTAGTGGCCTTTCTCGTTCCTTGAGCTTCAGATTAGAGTTCTGAGATTAAAGGACAACCTCATAATTAATAAGATATCCAATGAGTGCACTAAATTCCATAGTATTGAGATCCTTCGATTCTAAAATAGATGTTACTATTGCATCCCATTCTTTGGGTAGTGATCTTAGAATTTTCTTAGCTTTATCATTACTCGATATAGGTTTGCCAAATGAAGCTAGCCCATTTGTGATAGCAGAGAATCGGTCAAGCATGGTAGTGATGCTTTCGTCTTCATTCATTGTGAATAATTCATAATTATGAAGGAGCGTATTTATTTTTGTTTCTTTAACTTGGCTTGTACCTTCGTGAGTAATTTCCAGCATTTTCTAAACTTCTTTGGCCATCTCACAAGATGAGATCTTGTTGTGATTTTATGGATTAAGAGCACAGTAAATCAGTTGAGTAGCTTTAAAATTGAGGTGATCATTTTCCAGTCGGTCTTATCGTAGTCTTCAAAGCTTTTAAGAGACCATCAGTTTTCTTTGGAATTGTTGGTCCAGGAGCAATGATTTTCCAGATATCAATATCATGAGCTCGAATAAAGATAGACATTTTCTTATTTTAAGTTATAAAGTTTGAACCGACTAAGAAGGGAGGACGATTTAGAGAATTGCCTTCAAAAGTGGGAATGTAGGCCATTTCTGGATCTTTTCTCTAACGGGTGTTAGACCGATGAGAAAGAGACAGCTCCGATACCGATTATTGAGTTGGTAACGCCACTATAAGGGGTGTTGAATTGTATGGAGTATAGTTTTAAACTCTTTTCGCGCGGAAGCAAATATATGAAAAGAAAAGTGCGAAAAAAACAAGAAATTGTTCGAGAGGTTCGACTATCCAAAAGCCTACGTCCCTACCTAGTGTTATCGACTAGGACTTTCTCAAAACTTGAATGCACTTTATAGTTCAGTACCAACTCTTTACAAAAGCACTTTAAGAATTAGTGTCGAACTTTAATTTCTTGATTTCCGGGCTCAAGAACAACCACAATTTCAACCACTCTTGTTTTCCTGGGTACAAGGCAACCTCACAGAATTGCAAAGAATATTGCGAGTACAATTACTCGACTTACATAATTAATCGCTCAGAGTTATACAAGAATGTATATAGAAGAATGTTAGAACAATTCTTCTTGTATTAGTTACAATATATTATCTCACAAAGTATATGCTATTTTGAGGCTCAAATGAATCAGACAATTGCTTGATGTATTCAGAGAATTCTTGTGTAGTTAAACTCCTCCAAATACCTCTATTTATAGCATTTTGGAGCCTTTTCACCATTAGTATAGTTGCTATATTTAATGTATGTTATGTATCAACAGTTACCTTACTTCATTAGTATAACGTCCGCAACTCTAGTCCAGTAGCTTACGGCTTCATTCCTTGCATACGTTAAACATCATGTTTGCGTATGTTATTTATCTCCTCAGTTAGTCGTATGATATGTTGACCATCTAAATGTTATCAACGGTCCAATTTTGAATTCAGCTTCAAACGTTTAGCAGCTGTTAATATGTACCTGTAGCATACATTAATGAGTAGATGACTGTTCAATATGTTGACCTTCTGGAAACTGCACAACGGTTCATTTTCGTACTTAGCATAAGTTATTGTCAAGTATTAGCGTATGTTATTCTCCAGTCTTAGCGTATATTATGGTTGCCTTGTAACGTAGCTTGTCCACCTACGTAAACCTATTGTGTACGTTAATGAGTAGATGACCATTCAACATGCTGACCTTCTGCAAACTGCACAACAGTTCATTTTCGTACTTAGCGCACGTTATTTTCAAGTCTTCACGTACGTTATTGTCAAGTCTTAGCATACGTTATTGTCAAGTCTTAGCATATGTTATTGTCGCCTTGTAACGTAGCATGTCCACCTACATAAACCTGCATGATTTAATCACTTTCCACAAATACACATGTTACATATGTTGTGCTCTAGTTATTGCGTACGTTAGCTTTGTTGAATGTTTAACTAAGTGAAGGTCTTGAAATATGTTGCAAGTGAAATCTTGGTTAATAATTATTTTATTTTTATAAACATCATCAAAATATATGTGATAAAAATATTATTCCAACAACTATACATGTTGTGTGATTTACTACTTTAAACATCATACTTAACTGCTGTATTCATCGTAACTATTAATAAACCTGGCCAGCTAAGTCTTCCCCATATTTTCAACTGACATCTGAATTGCCGGCAGCTGAATTTACCCAGCTGCTGCAACTAAGTTTCATAAATAGTTCAGCTAATAAAATTTGAAAAGCTTATTCACCTCCCCCCGATAGACTTTTACCATACGTATTTGTGACCAACACAGCTATGATCCGACATATAGTGTTGAATCTTCAGTTTCATCCGCATATCCAAGTGGCAGATTTTATCTCTTTCATCATGAATATGGATGCGGTACTACATAATGTGATCCGTATCCACCCTCCCCAGTTCAGTGGTGCTACCGACCCAGTGGGTTGGGAGAGTTGTCTATTGAATTGTAGAAAGTGTTTGAAGCGGTTGATTGTCCGAAAACGAGGAAGGTACCTATTTCTCAGAACTTCCTTGATAAGGAATCCGCGACTTGGTGAAAAGATGTTAAACCGCATAACTACATTGCTACGTTGGATGAATTCAAACATATGTTGGAGGCCGAGTCTTGTCCTTGGCCAGTTCAAGAAAACAGGATCCGAGCCTTTTTCGAAGCTAAACCACAGAATATTCCCATCTCTCAGGAAATAATAGAATATAATCAACAGCTGATTTACGTGAAGAATCAAGTACGGGCTGAATGTGACAAGGTCCTCCATTTCGACTTACGTATGAGCATGAACATTCAGCGTTACATGGCTGGGTTTGCTTGCACTACTCTGAAAGAATACCAAGACAGGGCTTTGGAATATGACATGTTGTGTTCCAATAATAACACCATAGACGATCCGAAGAAGCAAAAGACCACCATAAATTTTTATGGCTTTAAGGGCGCCAACTTTCAGAGACCTCAGTCGGCTAACCATTCTGTCAGCAGTCGTCGTGTTCTTTAAAGGGAAGAAGAGTTTTCGTTATGCTTCGGGCACCTCAACTCGGCAGGTGACCTGTTTTAATTATGGTCATCCAGGCTACCTCAATCTTTAATGCAACTTCTGCAATACCCAATATTTATATTTCCTACTACTTTGAATTATTGGACGGTTGTGCGGGTTATTTTGTTGCGTTGATGATTATTTGGAATTTTGCCCTATGTTATGTACAGTATGTTATACCGTGATGTAGTGTTCGTCGATGAGACTTGTTGCCGCGTGCGCCTCTTTGGTTAAATGTGTGCTTGTGGTGTGGTACGTTATTGTTTTGAATCATAGACGGTGCGTTAGTGTAACCGGGATGTTGTCGAGTGCCCAACCCGACTGTCGGAGTCATTGAGATTCACTATTGTGTTCAGTGGTGGTGTTACATCCGTAATAGTTATGAGTTAAGGCCATAAGTGTTGCTGGTTACGGTCATAAGTGTCTTTTATTACGGCCGTAGTGAGTCCTGTGTTACGGCCGTAAACCTGTTGTTGTTACAGCCATAATGAACGTTCGTATTTTGGGCAGTAGTCCAGAATGGTACTTACGGCCGTAAGTATTGAGTGTTATGGATGTAAGGTTAAAGAGTTACGGCCATAAGTTGTGCCTGTTAAGGCCGTAACATGCCACTGGTTTATATACCAGAGGCAGCACCATTTGCGGGGACATAAGTCATTTCTTCCCCATTTCGTCCCCTTCGTTCCTTTTCGGGAATTTTGAGAGCAGGGGTGATTCTTGAGTTTGAGGAGGCGATCTTGATCAATTCGGGAAGCTTGATTCATATCTATCATCATCTTGCATTTATTCGTCCGGATCGGAGGTAATTTCTTGAAATCTCCTAGGGTTTACTTTCGGATTTTTCCTTCTTCAATTCGTTGTTCGTCCGATTTTGATGAATCTGTCGTTGTTATTGAGTATTGTTAATCACGCTCTATGGATTGTATATTCGTATCTCGAATTTGTTTAAGCCCAACCATGATTTTTGTATTCTATGGGAGCCTTGAGCATTTAATTTCCGATTAAATGACTCAACGGGTTTTTTCTTGGATTCCTGGGCATATTTCACATTGCTTCTGGTTGTTATGCTTATTGTAATCGTATTTTCGTTGTTTTCACCCGAAGGATTGTAGGTGTTCGAGATTTTCCGGTCGAGCCGTGGTCATCGGAATTGTCGGTATCGATTGTTGAGGCAAGTATCTGGTCCATACACTTCGTGTTTCGTAGATGTGATAAATGGTAATCGACTTTGTGTGTTTACTTGGAGTACTCATAACAAACTTTCAAAAGGATTAATATGATCCCTTTAATGACTTTGTTTCAAAAATGCTCAAGTACTTTATGAACGAATGAGTTCTATAGATATGTGCATTATGGATGCGAATTGATATATATTGCCTTCGTATTATGTGATTATAAAAGCCCCTTTCCCTTGTAAAGGGTTGAATGTTCGAATGTGTATTCGTTTGATGAGTGCGAATTGTTGTGTTTGTAATGTTTATTGACCCCTTGGTAAAAGGTGGTATTATTTGGTATTGTTCGAGAAGTATATCTCTTGAGATCATGTCCTACTCATGGTATCACCGACGAAAGGAGTCTACATGTTCGGGAAGAAGGGCAAGGTTAGCCCGAGGTATATTGGACCATTTGAGATTCTCGACAGAGTTGGTGAGCTGGCCTACCAGTTGGCGTTACCTCCAGCCCTTAGCCACGTTCACAGTGTATTTCATGTTTCTCAGCTGAGAAATGTATGTCCCAGACCCGAGCCCTATCATTGATTATGGGGACGGGATATCAGATGATGTCCCGTTTGAAGAGAGGCCGGTGAAGGTCCTGAAGCACTGTGTAAAGCAACTCCGTAAGGTTCGTTGAGACCTCTAGGATCCGTCCTTGCTAGTACGGGTCGAGTTTTACCATAGTGTTATCCAAATCGGGTATGCCTCGGGGAGACTCCGAGGTTCTTGCTTGCTAGCACGATGTCAGGATAACTTATGGGCGTATATTTAGATATGTTGCATACTCGTCATGGGTTCTTGCTTGCTAGCACGATGCCAGGATAACTATGAGTGTATGTTATATGTCCGTTGTGGAATTCTAATCATTGTGTTGTTTGTGTGACCCTTTTTATAGTAATGCGTGTTAACCACTCAGGGATGGGACTTCGAGTCCTCTGAGGGATCGCAACTTATAGCGCGAATCCCTGGTTAATCATGAGGTATGGATCTTCCGTTTGATTACCATTGGTTTATTCACTTGGGTACGCACGTAGAAGCTCTGAGGTTCATACTTGTTAGCATGGGACAAGAATAACCTTTGGGCGTATGATTGAGATGGACGTTTGGTTCGTGGACCCCGTATTTTATTATCAATATGGTAGATATGGATGTTTGATTCGTGGACCCCATAATTTATTTGTCGGATTATTAATTTGTGAAAACAAATGTTTCAGTTATGACCCTAAGAGGAATTTGTTAAGATGAGGATTCCTAAATCCTAAATGTATTTTCCGAAAACACCTGCGATCTTTAAAACGCTTTACAAGTTGCTTACTTGTTTTATTACTGCCTTTCAAGGCTTTGGGACTATCTTTTTCAAATAAAACATCTCGGGAAATCTATCGCTGTGTTTTGACTCGATGATTATTCAGGCTAATATATTCTTGGAATATGTTGTGTATGGCTCGTATTCGCACTTTATACTTGTACTAGCAAAATAGTGGAATTTTGCTACCCCCCGAGTAATCAGAGGGAGGATGTATGTGTTGTCTTCAGGTACATGCAGATTCTTGGGGAGCAAAACCACGTGATCGGTACGAAGGATGTTGTAAGAGAAATGATACTAATCACGTGAGGGCCAGTATTGACTATTCGATGTGGTCGAATTGTTTTATTCTTTACGCTGTATTGTTCTTGTAATATCTGGAAATTCTATTACTGTTGTTTAATGTTATTTTATCCAAGTTATGCTGTACAGCGTGGAATCTGTACAGTATGGATAAAATAATTGAAGGATTGAGATATCAGTATCGGTATAATTGTCGTACTTGGTCGACAATTCTATTAGGGAATATAGTGCGTCATGTATACGTAACCAGTATGTCGAGACGGACGAGAATAGCTGAAAGTGGCTAAGTGTAACATTATTAGCGCACGCTAATAATCACGAGTAGCACACGTTATCGTGCAGGTTTAGCGCACGCTACGGACATAACTTAGCGTACGCTAGTGAAGAACAGCTCAGAGGGAATCTTTGTGTGGACCAGACCACTTTCGGCGCACGTTTTGATAAGTCAACGGATGTTGTAATGTAGTGTTAGCGCACGCTAATGCATGTTGATTAGCGCACGCTAATTGTATATCGGACAAAAAGGAATCTTATCCTCGTCAGCACTTTCGGCGTGTGGACCAGTCTTCGAAAACATACAGACAAACGAGTCAACTCATATTAGCGCACGCTAAACGCAAGGACTTGCGTACGCTAGAGAGTGTAAGTTACGTACGCTAATGCATGGGCATTACGTACGTAAGCGCATGTACGAAGCTAGACATTAGTCTCTGGACCGCGATAGCGCACGCTAACAAAGGTCAGTTAGCGCACGCTAAGGCTGTTGTGCACGTTAAACATAAGGTTTAGTGCACGCTAGTAATGCAGTCTATATAAGGGACAGACGGGTATTATGAAGCATTTCGTCCATTCTTTCACCTTCAGTCGGTAGAGAGAGCTTTGGGAGGTTCTTGAGGTTCCCAAACATAGTGAGTTGGTGATCTTTAACAAGATTAAGATAGAAACCATGGATTAAAGCTTTGTTCTTGAAATCATTGGTGATTCTTAGAAATGGATTCAACCTTGGAAATCAATCCATAAAGGTAATCACTCTTCATCTTTGGATTTCGTTTTGGATTGATTGTTGATGTTCTTGAGTTGATAATTGTCATATAAACAAGTTGATAAGCATGATTATGATATGGATTACTGGATTATGATGATGTTATTGTTGATATGAGGTTATTGATATGATTCTTGTGGTTTGAATAGTGTTATTCGTTTTCTTGAGATAAGTTGGTGAATCCTTCTCCTCAGTTTCGGATGTTGATGTTATTGTCGTTGATTACTCTTTGTAATGGAAGATTAAGGAAGTGTTGTTACGTTCTTGATGTTTCATGTATTGATATTAAGGGAGATGATATATGGATATAGAACTTGGATTATAAGTTGGATGATTGTTTATATGTTAAAGGATATCAAATTCCATTGTTTTGAGCATGATTTAGAATCACTTAGTGTTCTTGATAATCGCCATATGTTGATCGGTATCTGAAAAACATGCATCTATACAGTATTAGCGCACGCTACGTTTACTGCCTAGCGCGCGCTAACGGGAGCAACTTAGCGCACGCTACGTTAGGTGATTAACGTGCGCTAAGAAGGCAGAAAGTGCAGTATTTTCGTGTTGTAGTTATAAATTCGTGATGGTTTGAGTAGGATTGATCCGACTAGTGTTTAATCGAGATATTGTCAAGCCGTTGGGTTTGTGGAATGGTTTTATCGATTGTTGATTGTTGTCGAACTTGTTGTTTATCGATCATTGTAATAGGTTGAGATTATTGATCGGTGTTTAAAACCGTATGTTGCGGTCGTGTTCGAGAATGTTCGTGAATTGCTTTGGTCGGGACCGAGGAACATGTAGATGACGGCAATGGATTTGGTAACAGCTTCCTCGTCGTTGTATCGGTATCGAGGCAAGTTATTACTTGCTCAGTTTATAATATTTAATGAACGGTTTCAGTTTCATTCGTTTATAATTCGTATATCAATGTTTATAATCGTAATCACAGAAGATTTGGGATTATAAATCGCATTCGAGTTTTGGGAATCTAAATCATAATGTATATGATTTACTTTTGTTATTGGTACACTTGTATATCGAGGATATATTGTGATAAAGACAAAGATATGAATTATCTGCAATCCGTGATACTTTGGACCGTCGAGTATTGAGGATAATGGTTCGTGATTGTTTAGACATTGAGATCATTCATGAAGGACTCGGGGCAAGTAATCTAATCATTTTTATCATTTGTGTCGATCATGTCGTGATACATTCGTGTATCGTTATTGCATGCATTTGTGCATTGTCGTTGTCGTATATTGTGTACTGTTGTTTTGTGCAGTTGTACATTATTGTCATATGTACACCTCGTGTTGGTCCGACGGGATCATCGGGGGATCTATGCTAGCGTGTGCTGGATCATTGGATTGGTTTTCCACCTCAGGTTTGTCTGACGGGATCATCGGGGGATCTAGGCAGTGAACGCTAGATCATCAGATTGCCATGTATTGTTGTTGTGCATATGTATATTATGGGTTTGCCATAAGTATACATTATCATTATTGTTGTGATCATATTGATGTTGTCATATGAGTATGCATTTGTAGGTCTTGTGTTAGGACCATGTCCATATGTTGTGTTGATCTGATCTCGGATTAGACCGCCGTGATGGTAATGGTATTTTGTATCTTGAGGTATCTTCCGTATTTCCTTGGTACTTGTCTTTGATGGACAATCAATTATCGTACTGGAATTGTCGACGTTATCCAATGGATTGAATTGGCCAGAGTTGGTATAGTTTCCGTATCGCGAGTTATGATAATGTTTTGAGAACCTTGGGTATTGTTGAGATATCGTACAGATATTTCGGTATTATCTTAATGTGTTGTTAAGGATACGAATCGTGGATTTTCGTAAAGTTACGACTGTAAGATTACATTGGTCGTATTCTTACTTAGTATTTCCATTGATATGTAATTATTGATGTGATGTGATGGTTATCATTGTTGGATATTATGGCTGACCCCGTCGTGGGCTTTCTTTTTAGGTTCTTGGATTATCAAGCTTGTAGCGGTCGTGAAGAGATGAGCTTCCCGGAGGATACTGACTAGGACATGTATTTGTGTATTGAGCTTCTGATCAGTTGTTGTATTCCACTGCTAGAGTATTTTAATTGTTTGTCTTTATCCGCTGCGTGAGTATTTTTAAATGGCCTTCTGGGTATCTGGTAACTTAGGTTACTTTGGAAATCATTTTCTAAATCTATTCTGTCGGTACGTGTAAGCGATAGCTTAACGTATGTTTTTAAATTGTTGAGTTTTGGCATTTTGGGCCTTGTGGTTTCAAATGAGATTTTACGACAGTTTTGATAAACGAGTTTTATAAAGTCTTCCAATGTTTTAAATAGATAATATCGTCGTTAGCCTCTTGGACGTTTGTAAATGTTTGCAAAAATTTCCTTCAGTCTTGTGGGTTCCATCTCGCGGCCCACGGCGCTGTAATATTCCCGGTCGGATCTGGGGGTGTTCCAGAATATGGTATCGGAGCTTAGGTTGAGAAAACCTAGGCATTTGGGTCGAGTTGGGTCGTGTTTTGGTCGCGTCATTCGAGTTGTCGATTGACTAATACTAGAGCCGTGAGTTTTTGTTGTTCATTCGGGCTATGCGTTATGTGATTTACCAGTGTAGTACTGGGGTTGTTGTAAACTTTTTCAAATGGTGTTAACGTGTTTCTTCATATATAGTTGTGTTGTGTTCTTGAGTTGAACTGAGTTTGCAAAATGTGTGTTTTGAAAATATCAGTGTCGTGTATTTTCTAGAGTCGAGACATGTGCCAGTATCACGGGGAATCGTCGGCTTCACGATCTGTAAGTATTTGGATTCTTGAATTATATTGAGATTTATTGCCGTTCTAAGTTGATATGCTTTGAGATTCAACAAATATTATGCGTTACAGTATAAGGTGATAGAGTTGGGACAGGATTGACGATCTTGAGAAGCTATGATTTTGGAAAATCAATATGTCGGTTAGATTTCGGAACAGAGTTATGCATTTGGGAGAAATGCTGTGGATTGTTGAGAAGAACATGTAGTCAGGTTAATTCGTTTTGTGATATATGAACTGTTTTTGAGCATTTGAAAATGATACTTTTCAAAATGAATGTTTTACGGATGTTTTGGCGTAGATGATTTTTGGGCCGAGACCCAATAGATTTTTGAAATAGTTTTATAACTCACGACTTGAGGTCCGAAAAAGAGTTTTCTACTTTTTAAACTTCTTGTAATGCGGAACAAGATATGGGCTGAGACCCTAATGTTTCAAAAGAAAGCTTTTCTGTTTTCTAAAACTCCCGAGAATTGTAAAACACATTATCAATCCTTATCTATTTTGTTTCTGCCCTTCGCGGTTTTAGTTTACTTGTTCAAATGAAACCTCTTGGGAAGTCTTTCGCTATGTTGATTTGTTTCAATGCATTGTTATAGCATATTTGAGGTGATCCAGGATGGATTAATGGTTGACGTTGCGAGTCATAGGTGGAAAAGGAGTTTTTGGTCGGAGTTTATATATTGAGATTTTGGAACTCTATCGTGTAGTTTTCCGATGGAATATCAGTGGATATTGGTGACGAACCGAACTGGTATACAAGAGTATGGAGGTGGTCAATCATTTGCATAGTTTTCATTTTAAACTTCGAAATCGTGTGGATTCGAAGGACACTATTATCGAATACTTGGCACCAGCGAGCCAATGTAATTTTTCGAAAATTTATGTTTTGAATTTTGAAATTTTTGAAGAATTTTCGAAAATTTGTCTTTTGACAAGGCTATATGATTTCGAACTGGTCTTGAAAATATAATCGATATACATACGCATTTAGTGCATAATGCATATCATGGTGAAGTTCTGAGTGTGACTTACGAACTGGATAAGACGTCAGTATGGAACGGTGAATAAAGATTCGAACTTCAGTATGGTAGTTGGTTATCCAGGGATGATCGGTTGATTTATCGGATAACAAGAATATGCTGCGTATCGTAGATTCGGGTGCAAAATATGATTTCGGAACTTTGGATTTTCTGAAACCGGGACATATGTGCTATGTGATTCCATTGGTATGGTAGTAGTGTGGTTTTACCATAGTGATTTTTAATGATTTCTCTGTAAGTGTAGATTTGGGGATGGTGACCCCATGGTGGTGGTTTTGGATATTGAGTGGTCGTTCCCACTCCATGTATGATTGGATATGTTCGTCGGTTTATGATTAGTTGTTCGTATGCCGAGGAGTATGTTCACCAGTCGGGTATGTTTATTGAGATCCACTGTATGTGGTTGGCGTGTCATTTTTGAGAATGTTATTCTTTCGTATATCTGTTTCTGTGGTTCTGTGTTGACCGTGTTGGGGCTCCTCGTGTGAAGGTATTCTCGATTATCGTTGATCGTTCGTTGGTTATATTGGAGTTTATCATGTTGATGATATTCTCGATTATGTTTTGACCTTTGGATTGGTCGTATCGGAGTTTATCATGTCGATGATATTCTCGGCTAATTTATTGGTTGAACATTGTTGGTGATCATATGAGCATTCAGATTTTGTGTCGATATTTTGGAATTTATGTCGTTGTTTTGGGCAGTTGTTTCACAGTTGTATTATGTATTATTCGTCTTATCAGAATTGGGACTTGATTATGTAATCAGGCATACAGGATTTGATTCGGGCAGATTGTTTCATCCGAAGATGATATATTTGGTTAGGACTTATGGAATTGTTATTGTAAGCGTGTTGAGGCTTTACAGTGAAGTCACTTGCTAGTATCTCAGGAGATCGTCGACTTAGCGCATATGTAAGTATGCTACTTTGGTTATTCGGTAATGATGATGATTGATCGTTGTCGTGATGGTTTTGGGATATTTTGGTTGAACGGTATGTTTGTTTGTTTTTATGACGGATTTCAAATTTCGAGGACGAAACTTATTTTAAGTGGTGTAGTATGTAATATCCAGAAATTCTATTATTGTTGTTTAATGTTATTTTATCCGAGTTATGCTGTACAGCGTGGAATCTGTACAGTATGGATAAAATAATTGAAGGACTGAGATATCAGTATCGGTATAATTGTTGTACTTGGTCGACAATTGTATTAGGGAATATAGTGCGTCATGTATACGTAACCAGTATGTCGAGACGGACGAGAATAACTGAAAGTGGCTAAGTGTAACATTATTAGCGCATGCTAATAATCACGAGTAGCGCACGTTATCGTCCAGGTTTAGCGCACGCTATGGACATAACTTAGCGTATGCTAGTGAAGAACAGCTCAGAGGGAATCTGCGTGTGGACCAGACCACTTTCGGCACACGTTTTGATAAGTCAACGGATGTTGTAATGTAGTGTTAGCGCATGCTAATGCATGTTGATTAGCGCACACTAACTGTATATCGGACAAAAATGAATCTTATCCTCGTCAGCACTTTCGGTGTGTGGACCAGTCTTCGGAAACATACAGACAAACGAGTCAACTGATATTAGCGCACGCTAAACGCAAGGACTTGCGTACGCTAGAGAGTGTAAGTTACATACGCTAATACATGGGCATTACGTACGTAAGCGCATGTACGAAGCCAGACATTAGTCTCTGGACCGCGATAGCGCACGCTAACAAAGGCCAGTTAGCGCACGCTAAGGTCATTTAAAACATTGCGCACGCTAAACATAAGGTTTAGCGCACGCTAGTAATGCAGTCTATATAAGGGACAGATGGGTATTATGAAGCATTTCGTCCATTCTTTCACCTTCAGTCGATAGAGAGAGCTTTGGGAGATTCTTGAGGTTTCCAAACACGGTGAGGTGGTGATCTTTAACAAGATTAAGATAGAAACCATGGATTAAAGCTTTGTTCTTGAAAGCATTGGTGATTCTTGGAAATGGATTCAACCTTGGAAATCAATCCATAAAGGTAATCACTCTTCATCTTTGGATTTCATTTTGGATTGATTGTTGATGTTCTTGAGTTGATGATTATCATATAAACAAGTTGATAAGCATGATTATGATATGGATTACTGGATTATGATGATGTTATTGTTGATATGAGGTTATTGATATGATTCTTGTGGTTTGAATAGTGTTATTCGTTTTCTTGAGATAAGTTGGTGAATCCTTCTCCTCAGTTTCGGATGTTGATGTTATTGTCGTTGATTACTCTTTGTAATGGAAGATTAAGGAAGTGTTGTTACGTTCTTGATGTTTCATGTATTGATATTAAGGGAGATGATATATGGATATAGAACTTGGATTATAAGTTGGATGATTGTTTATATGTTAAAGGATATCGGATTCCGTTGTTTTGAGCATGATTTAGAATCACATAGTGTTCTTGATAATCGCCATATGTTGATCGGTATCTGAAAAACATGCATCTATACAGTTAGCGCACGCTACGTTTACTGCCTAGCGCGCGCTAACGGGAGAAACTTAGCGCACGCTACGTTAGGTGATTAACGTGCGCTAAGAAGGCATAAAGTGCAGTATTTTCGTGTTGTAGTCATAAATTCGTGCTGGTTTGAGTAGGATTGATCCGACTAGTGTTTAATCGAGATATTGTCAAGCTGTTGGGTTTGTGGAATGGTTATATCGATTGTTGATTGTTGTCAAACTTGTTGTTTATCGATTATTGTAATAGGTTGAGATTATTGATCGGTGTTTAAAACCGTATGTTGCGGTCGTGTTCGAGAATGTTCCTGAATTGCTTTGGTCGGGACCAAGGAACATGTAGATGACGGCAATGGAGTTGGTAACAGCTTCCTCGTCGTTGTATCGGTATCAAGGCAAGTTATTACTTGCTCAGTTTATAATATTTAATGAATGGTTTCAGTTTCATTCGTTTATAATTCGTATAGCAATGTTTATAATCGTAATCACAGGAGATTTGGGATTATAAATCGTATTCGAGTTTTGGGAATCTAAATCATAATGTATATGATTTACTTTTGTTATTGGTACACCTGTATATCGAGGATATATTGTGATAAAGACAAAGATATGAATTATCTGCAATCCGTGATACTTTGGACCGTCGAGTATTGAGGATAATGGTTCGTGATGGTTTAGACATTGAGATCATTCATGAAGGACTCGGGGCAAGTACTCTAATCATTTTTATCATTTGTGTCGATCATGTCGTGATACATTCGTGTATTGTTGTTGCATGCATTTGTGCATTGTTGTTGTCGTGTATTGTGTACTGTTGTTTTGTGCAGTTGTACATTGTTGTCATATGTCCACCTCGTGTTGGTCCGACGGGATCATCGGGGGATCTATGCTAGCGTGCGCTGGATCATTGGACGGGTTTTCCACCTCGGGTTGGTCTGAGGGGATCATCGAGGGATCTAGGCAGTGAACGCTGGATCATCGGATTGCCATGTATTGTTGTTGTGCATATGTATATTATGGGTTTGCCATAAGTATACATTATCGTTATTGTTGTGAACATATTGACGTTGTCATATGAGTATGCATTTGTAGGTCTTGTGTTAGGACCATGTTCGTATGTTGTGTTGATCTGATCTCGGATTAGACTGCCGTGATGGTAATGGTATTTCGTATCTTGAGGTAAGTTCCGTATTTCCTTGGTACTTGTCTTTGATGGACAATCAATTATCGTATTGGAATTGTCGACGTTATCCGATGGATTGAATTGGCCAGAGTTGGTATAATTTCCGTATCGCGAGTTATGATAATGTTTTGAGAACCTTGGGTATTGTTGAGATATCGTACAGATATTTCGGTATTATCTTAATGTGTTGTTAAGGATACGAATCGTAGATTTTCGTAAAGTTACGACTGTAAGATTACATTGGTCGTATTCTTACTTAGTATTTCCATTGATATGTAATTATTGATGTGATGTGATGGTTATCATTGTTGGATATTATGGCTGACCCCGTCGTGGGCTTTCTTTTTAGGTTCTTGGATTATCAAGCTTGTAGCGGTCGTGAAGAGATGAGCTTCCCGGAGGATACTGACTAGGACATGTATTTGTGTATTGAGCTTCTGATCAGTTGTTGTATTCCACTGCTAGAGTATTTTAATTGTTTGTCTTTATCCGCTGCGTGAGTATTTTTAAATGGCCTTCTGGGTATCTGGTAACTTAGGTTACTTTGGAAATCATTTTCTAAATCTATTCTGTCGGTACGTGTAAGCGATAGCTTAACGTATGCTTTTAAATTGTTGAGTTTTGGCATTTCGGGCCTTGTGGTTTCAAATGAGATTTTACGACGGTTTTGATAAACGAGTTTTATAAAGTCTTCCAATGTTTTAAATAGATAATACCGTCGTTAGCCTCTTGGACGTTTGTAAATATTTGCGAAAATTTCCTTCAGCCTTGTGGGTTCCATCTCGGGGCCCACGACGCTGTAATATTCCCGGTCGGATCTGGGGGTGTTACAGTTCTCCCGTCTTATGGTCGGGTTGTTGTATTTTAACCCCTGTGTGGGTATGATTTTCTTGACAGAGTTGTATATAATGTTCACGTTGTATGTATTGATGAAATACCAAATCGGTCTACTATTTCATTTGTTTACCCATGTTGGCATTAGATATGATGTCTTGTGTTGGTATCCAGCCTAGTAGATCCTCTTAAAAGGGTCTGGGGCACTGTAATATTCCCAAACGGGTTGGCGATGTTACAGAATATAGTATCAGAGCTTAAGTTGTGGAAACCTAGGCTGTCGGGTCAAGTCAAGTATTGTTGAGTTTTGGTTTGTTGGATTTTGTCTGACTGAATCGTGTCGAGACGCATCATCTGAGTTGTCGGTCGTGATTAGTATCGTGATGCATCCATCATCTTCGTGCGACCTGTGGATGTAGGTCTCCTATTTTATGTGTATTATCTTTGTTTCATGACTCTGTTTACATGCGTGCCATGGAGATGAAATTCGTATTTGATACTTGTGGTATATTACGTGTGTAATGAACTAGATGTATCGATGAATTTGACCCCAAGTGGTGTAGTATGATGTGAAAACTTGAAACATTAATGTGTTTCAATAGGTGTATTGGTATTAGAGTTGGTTGATTACTCATATAGATGATTTCGACATGTGTTCGAATGAACGTTCATTATTTATGCCATTAAACTTGGAGAGATGGTTTGGCGTATGTTGAAATTAGTGTTCCCGAGCTGTGTTTGTTGAACTAATGATTTTCGTTGCCGTATGGGCATGTGTTTGAGAGTCAATTGTGATTGACTAATTGTTGTTTTTTACAACCAATATGTTCCTATTAGTAATTATATCCGTTGTGTGCGTGTTAGAAAATGATTTCCTGAAATCTCTTAGACCTGAGTGTATTTTGAAAAATTAGCTTTCGAAAATATTTTGACGATGCGGTCGAATAGCGGCGTATTATGGATTTTGAAAAGTGATATGAATTTTAGCAAGCCAGCCTTGTATGTTAAATGAAACCTTTCGGCGGCATTTGAGAATTGTGTTTTGAAGTGTCTTGAGATACTTTGAGAAATGTTTCCGTCATTAATCCCTTACCATGTTCGAGGGGGTTTTGAAAATGATTTTTACTTATCGGTTTTATCTTCCAATAACTTGAATATACGATTTTAAAAACCTTTCACACTATCAAATTTTTTTTAATCAAAATCCAAAATGTGTTTTTACTTTCAAAAAAATAAATAGTGAAAGAAGAAAAATCTTACTTGATTTAAACATTAAATTCGGAGTTGGAAAAGTTTCTAAATTGAGTCGGTTAGCGCATGGTAATTGAATTTAGAGTGTATGTTCTAAATGGATTCATTGGTTAAAGCGATATGATAGAATTAGAACTAAAGTAATTACTTGTGAGACCGAATGATTTGATTTATTGTCATGTTATCATTCTCGTTGGAGAACTATAGTTGTATGCATACATGTTATGATGGCATTGTTTGATTTGCTTATGGTTTCTATGATGTTATCCCGACGTGATTATGGATCCTTGGGAATGATTAGTACGGGTATGTGTGTTTTCCCACCCGGGAATGGTTCGGTGAAACCTCTGGGCGGAATGTTGGTTTGCAATTGTTTTCAAAGGTAGATGGTTAAAATTTATGATTCATGAATTTGGTAAAACAGCCCGAGGTGTCATAAGTATTTCCAAATTTTATTTTGTAAAAATATATAAACTAAAATACTTTCTAATGATGATATTAATATGGATACCTCGTGGAGTTTTAAAAAGAATGTGAAAAATGATTGGCTACCATGTGTAGTATATTATGACTGTGATTGTAAGAATAATGGTCGTTAATTTTTTGTTTATACGGTTATGTGAACCGTTAATTATGACCGTAAGTTTCGTTTGATGCAATTATAAATTTCTGCATTTGTGTATTTGGAGTGGATATTTTTACAATGTTACTATTTGTTAACTTATGTTTTTATGTTGCGCCGAGATTGGAACTTTGGTATTTTATTTTGTGATATTGTGTTTCATCGTGTTGAGTGGGTATTTGCTCAGTATGCCAAGGGGCAGAGGTCGCGGTCATGGCCGTGGTACAGAGGGTCATGGAGATCAGATGCGGAACCAAGAGAATATTGTCAGGAATGGCATAGGTGTTGATGTTGCTACTATATTGCAACAAGTAGCAACACGGATGACTCAATTGACCCAGGCGGTTCAACGTAACACAGATGTGACCCAGAATGTCGGCACAAACCAATGGCTATGATAAATGGTTCATATGAATACCCCTCATTTTCGCGGGTCTGCGGATGCATTAGGCTGGGATGGTTGGCTTTTCTAGTTGGGAAAGATTTTTGAGGCTGTTGATTGTCACGAAGAACGGAAAGTACCTATCGCTTAGAACCTTCTTGACAAAGATGCCCCTAACTGGTGGGAGGCTGTTAAGCCTCAAGATTATGTTTTCATGTGGATGAAATTCCATGAATTGATGGAAGCCGATTTTTACCTGAAACCGATCAGAGAGCAGAGAATTCATGATTTTTATGTGGCCAAATCACTAGAGGTACCGGTGTCTCAAGCTATCATCGATTATAGCAAATAACTCAGCTATGTGGGAGATCAGGTGAGGACCGAAGAAGAGAAGATTCATCACTTTGACATGCGGATGAGGCCGGAGATTCACCGGTATATGGCGGGATTCACTTGCTCTACGTTGAGAGAGTATCAGAATCGAGCATTGGCCTCTGAACTAGCCTCATCATCGACTAAGCATAGGCCCGAGTCAAAGAAGCAGAAGACGGTTGATGATTTCCCTATCAGTTCAGGAGTTCAAACTTCTAAACTGCAGCAAAAGTTCCTTCGCTCGATGATTAGAACCGAGAGTTCTAGGTCATCAGCTTCGACTCCTGGTAAGGCCAGAAGATGTTTAATCTGTAATGTGCCGGGTCATGTTCGTGCACGTTGTCCTTCCCCGCCAGTAACGTGTTACAAATACGGACTCGAGGGACACAGAATCCAGTTTTGCGAGATGGTTGCCAAGTCTTCCGGGATGCGGGCATCATCACAGATATCAAGATCGACTCTGAGGTATCCTTGTTAGATACTGTCTGTCTGTTACTGTTATGTTGTTGCCTTGGTTTGTGTTTTAAGTTTCGGCACAAAACTTCTTTTTAAGGGGGGTATAATGTAATACCAAAGATTTCTATTTCCGGCTACTTTGAATTATTAGATGGTTGTGCTGGTTATTTTGTTGCGTTGATGATTATTTGAAATTTACCCTATGTTATGTACGATATATTATACCATGATGTAGTGTTCGTCGATGAGACTTGTTTCCGTATACGCCTCTTTAGTTAAACGTGTGCTTGTGGTGTGGTACGTTATTATTTTGAATCATAGACGGTGCGCTAGTGTAACCGGACGTTGTCGAGTGCCCGACCCGACTGTTGGAGACGTTGAGATTCACTACTGTGTTCAGTAGTGGTGTTACAGCCGTAAGAGTTATGATTTACGGCCGTAAGTGTTGCTGGTTACGGCCGTAAGTGTCTTTTATTACGGCCATAGTGAGCCCTATTTTACGGCCATAAACCCGTTGTTGTTACGGCCGTAATAAACGTTCATATTTTGGGCAGTAGTCCAGAATGGTACTTACGGCCATAAGTCCTGAGTGTTACAGTCGTAAGGTTGAAGAGTTACGACCGTAAGTTGTGTCTGTTACGTCCGTAACATGCCACTTATTTATATATCAATGATAGCACCATTTGCGGGGACAGAAGTCATTTTTTCCCCATTTCACCCCCTCCGTTCCTTTTCGGATTTTTGAGAGTAGGGGTGATTCTTGAGTTTTAGGAGGCGATCTTGATCGATTCGGGAAGCTTGATTCGTATCTATCATCATCTTCCACTACATTCGTCTGGATCGGGGGTAATTTCGTAAAATCTCCTAGGGTTGACTTTCAAATTTTTCCTTCTTGAATTCGTTGTTCATCCGATTTTGATGAATCAGTTGTTGTTATTGAGTATTGTTAATCACGTTCTATGGATTGTATATTCGTATCTCGAATTTGTTTGAGCCCAACCATGATTTTTGTGTTCTAAAGGAGACTTGAGTATTTAATGTCCAATTAAATGACTCAACAGGTTTTTCCTTTGATTCTTGGGTGTATTTTGCGTTGCTTCCAGTTGTTATGCTCGTTTTAATCGTATTTTCATTCTTTTCGGCCGGAGTATTGTAGGTGTTTGAGGTTTCCCGGTCGATCCGTGTTCGTCGGAATTGTCAGTATCGATTGTTTAGGCAAATATCTTGTCCATACACTTCGTGTTTCGTAGATGTGATAAATGATAATCGACTTTGTGTGTTTACTTGGATAACTCATAACGAACTTTCAAAAGGATTGATATAAACCCTTTAATGACTTTCTTTCAAAAACGCTCAAGTACTTTACGAACCAATGAGTTCTATGGATATGTGCATTATGGATGCGAATTGATATATATTGCTTTCGTACTATGGGATTATAAAAGCCCTTTTCCCTTGTTAAGGGTTGAATGTTCGAATGTGTATTCGTTTGATGAGTGCGAATTGTTGTGTTTGTAATATTTATTAACCCTTTGGTAAAAGGTGGTAATATTCGGTATTGTTCGAGATGTATATATCCTCGTATTATGTGGTCATTTTTAAGTGGTGTTCTACCGGGTAGGGTTCGTTGAGACCTCCGGGATCCGTCCTTGCTAGTACGGGTCGAATATTCCATAGGGTTATCCAAACTGGGTATGTCTCGAGGAGACTCCGAGGTTCGTGCTTGCTAGCACGATGCCAGGATAACTTATGGGCGTATATTTGGATATGTTGCATACTTGTCATTGGTTATCCAAAACGGGTACTTCGTCGCGACGCTCCGAGGTTCGTGCTTGCTAGCACGATGCTAGGATAACTATGATTGTATGTTATATGTCTGTTGTGGAATTCTAATGATTGTGTTGTTTGTATAACCCTTGTTATCGTGATGTGTGTTAACCACTCAGGGATTGGACTTCGAGTCCTCTGAGGGATCGCAGCCTATAGCGCGAATCCATGGTTAATAATGAGGTATGGATCTTCCATTTGATTACCATTGGTTTATTCACTCGGGTATGCACGTAGAAGCTCTGAGGTCTATGCTTGTTAGCATGGGACGAGAATAACCTTAGGGCGTATGATTGAGATGGACGTTTGGGTCGTGGACCCCGTAATTTATTATCAATATGGTTGATATTTATGTTTGGGCCATAGACCCCATTATTTATTTATCGGATTATTAATTTGGGAAAAGAAATATTTGAGTTGTGACCCTAAAGAGGAATTTTGTAAAGATGAGGATTCCTAAATCCTAAATGTATTCTCCGAAAACACCCGAGATCTTTAAAATGCTTTAGAAGTTGTTTACTTGTTTTATTACTGCCTTTCATGGATTTGGGACTATCTTTTTCTAATAAAACATCTCGGGAAATCTATCGATGTGTTTTGACTCGATGATTATTCAGGCTAATATATTCTTAGAATATATTGTGTATGGCTCGTATTTGCAATTTATACGTGTACTAGCAAAATAGTGGAATATTGCTAATTCCAGAGTAATCGGGGGGTGGATGTCTATGTTGCATTCAGGTACGTGCATATTCTTTGGGAGCAAAACCACGGGTTCAGTACGAAGGTTGATGGAAGCTAAATGATTCTAATCACGTCAGGGCCAGTATTGAGTATTCGACGTGGTCGAATTGTTTTATTCTTTCCGCTGTATTGTTCTCCCGTCTTATGGGAGGGTTGTTATATTTTAACCCCTATGCGGGTATTAGTTTCTTGACAGAGTTGTATATGATGTTCACGTTGTATGTATTGATGAAAGACCAAATCGGTCTACTGTTTCATTTGTTTAGCCATGTTGGCACTAGATATGATATCTTGTGTTGGTATCCAGCCTAGTAGATCCTCTTAAGAGGGTCTGCAGCGCTGTAATATTCCCAAACGGGTTGGGGGTGTTACAACTTCCCACCTCTGAAATGTCACACTTGTGGTCAGATGGGACACAGGGCAGTTTATTACCCCGAACAAGATTAGACTCTTGATACTTGGGCTTCTGACCCAACACGTAGGGATCATAGTATGAATCAGCGACAATCAGTTAGCCAGTCACAGCAGGGTTACGGCAGCGGCCGTGGACGGGGTCAGACCATTAGAGAGGGAGATTTTTGCGTCGGTTTGGCACATCCATGAGTTTATGAGATGCGTCGAGCAGATGAACCTGATGCGGTGGTGGCCTTAGGTACCATTCATATTCTATCTCATCTAGTTCGAGTACTTTTTGATTCTGGTGCTACACATTCTTTCATCTCCTTGGATTATGTATGCCGTTTGAATATTAATTGTATGTCTGCTTGCGATCCTTTCATTGAAACTGCCTAGCGGGGATAGAATTGTGGGAAATCGGGAGATTAGAAATTATCCGGTGAGCATTCTAGATATTGATTGGTTGTCGAATTTGATTGTGGTCGATATCGAGGGCGAGGATTTTATCCTCGGTGAGGATTGGCTTGAGAGTGACCAAAAATTATGAATTACCGCACTAAGCTTATCACTATGATGACCAAAGATGGTTCTGAGTACTCATTTATAGGACGTAAATCGGGCCGACCTAAGTTGCTTATCAACGCCATAAAGACCGTAAAACTCTTGAATAAAGGTTGCACGGGCTATTGGTGTTATGCTTTGAAGTCATAAGGGAATGGAGTCGATTTCTCTTCGATTCCAGTTGTTAATTAGTATCTAGATGTTTTTCCTGATGATCTTCTGGGATTACCGCCAGATCGAGAGATAGAAATTTCTGTTGATTTAGAGCCTGACGCGGCTCCGATTTTTAAGGCGCCTTATCGTATGGAACCTTCAGAAATGCAAGAATTGAAGAATCAGTTGGGAGAACTGTTGGACAAAGGGTACATTAGACCGAGCGCTTCGCCTTGGGGTGCACCTATTCTTTTTGTAAAAAAGAAGGATGGTTCACTGTGTTTATGCATAGATTACTGTGAGCTAAACAAAGTGACCATCAAGAACAAGTATCCATTGCCTCGTATAGATGACTTATTTGATCAGTTGCAGGGAGCTACAGTATTCTCAAAGATTGATTTGAGATCAGGGTACTACCAGCTCCGAGTGAAAGAGTCCGAAGTTTCGAAAACTGCTTTTCAGACGAGATACGGACATTATGAATTTGTGGTCATGCCTTTTGGACTGACTAATTAACCGGCAGTATTCATGCAGTTAATGAACAAGATATGTATTGAATACCTTGACAAGTGTGTGGTCATCTTTATTGACGATATCTTGATTTATTCTCAAGATGGAGAGGAGCATGCCCAACACTTTCATTTGAAACTAGATGTTTTGAGAGTCGAGTACCTTTATGCAGAATTCTCAAAATGTGAGTTATGGCTGAAGGAAGATATGTTTCTCGTGTTGGGATTCGGTGCCTAAAACGAAGGCCCAGCAAAAGTGGTAAAATGAAAATTAGTTCGATCTGAATCCCTACGAGGATCGATCGAGCTACGTATATACGAATATAAAATTAAACACAAGATGATACGAGAGACATACCCTTGTAGCCTGTTGAGTAAATTGTATCCTTCTCTTGAGCTATTCCCCAAGCAATAGTTGCTCTACACAAATCCAATCCGCTTGAAGCTCTTGGATGATCCACGCTGAAATACCGCGTCTCTACTTGCCACGCACCGTAGAAACGAACGGGATGACAATCACCTTGCTATCCTCCAGGGATACGGCTAGAGCTAAGTGATGGAGCTATTGAATTTGATGAAAATACTCCAAGTATGTTTATCAAAATTTCTCTCAATATTTCTTGATGTTCCAAGAACAACCAAGAACCAAAATGCAGAAAATGAAGAAGAAGACTTGAGAGAACTATTTTCTCCCTCTTGAAACCTCTCAACTCTAACGTATGGAATCTCTCCAAGGATAAAAAAGGTGAGTTGTAATGAGAAGTCTTCCATCCTTTATTCAAGTCCCACCCACATGATACAAATCTTGCCACATGATGTCTAACCCCACAAAGTCATGATCATCCATTAATAAAACGAAGAAAGACAATGGGAAGGTGGGTGGAAGCAAAGGGGGCGGCCATCATGAAAATCGGACGAGTTCGGTTCATTTCGGACTCCCGTGAGTCCAAACATATAAACTCTGATTCCGTTCCGATGTATTTGTGTTGATTAATTAATCCAATCAACTAATCACATTAAATACATAATGACATAATTAATTTCTCCAAGAAATAATTATATTTATGAATTAAATTAATCGCTCAGTAATTTATTTAATTCGTTAGGCCGTAAATCAATTTATCCAATAAATCGATTTAGACATCTAATGTCCCAAATTAGATCCAATATCTAATATTCATAAAGAGATAACAAGCTTGATTCATTCCGTCGTCAATCCTATTGCGCGACTCAGTAGGTCCATCTTAGTCAGCAATAGGAGGAACCAAAGAGTAGTAGCACCACCTAGCCAGCCTGGCGGCCTACACTGTACCCCAACTGAGAACGAATGATTGGGATCATTCAAGAACCATTCTGTCGTGAATACCAGTATACGTATAAACCCTTGTTTCAAATGTCCCGATCAAGTTATAGGGTCATGGTCAGTCAAACCCTATCTGTACTTGATGCTATGCATGCGTTAGTGCAAATCGAGATCATTGAAATCTCGTGCATCCAATACAACTAGCTCCAATGCTTTAGCCAAAGACTTATGATCTCATATGCCAAAAACCGCATAGGACATATAACCCCTCACTAACGAGAGAAAGAATTCTATCTTGGTATTCAGTAGGACCTGCTACTTGCCCATCAATATGCACGTTGAGGTTGACCCCCACCTCCCGGTTTATAGGGTCGAACTACTCTAATGAAAATATTGACGTCACAAGCACATCCCTACTAAATCCTCAAGACGTAGGTTCACGAATAGCTATCACAACCGTTCGATTACGTCATTGATTATCCTGGAGTGAAATCCGTGGGACGAATTGAGGGTGAGTCGGTTCGAGTATACTAATCCAATTAGCATAGCTATAACATGTGCTCCCATTAACCATCAGTGTTCGACATGCACTCTCAATGTCAAAGAACACATTATACAAGTATTCACATAAACTTAATGCCCAGTCAAGTTTCATCGACTTGCGAATGATTAAGTATTTGAGCTATAAACCTTTCCAGTGCCGACCCCCTTATCCAATAAGGAGTGGAATGTTTTGCTCTCAAATACACGGACTAGTTTTTATATATATATTTACGAGTTAGGAATGCCAGTAACTACCAGTAAATAAAGAAACATCCATTGCCTTATATAAATGATTTACATAATTACAAGTACAATGCCCTCACTCAACATCCTCTAAGTCGCATTCGAGGGCATACTCCTAACAATCTCCCACTTTTAATCAATGCCACACACTATGGTATTTAATACCCATGTTCTCCAGATGACGCTCCAAGCTAGTCTGAGAAAGTAGCTTGGTCAGTGGATCAACGATGTGTCTACTCTGTGCAGCACAATGTATCCCTTGCGAACAAATTCTCTTACGAGATGATAATTCCAATCAATATGTTTGGTGTTTTGTGAAACCTCAGCTCCTTGGCCTGTGCTACAGCTCCGTCGTTGTCGGAGTACAGCGGAACAGGTAGCTCAGCATATGGTATCACTTGAAGTTTTCCCAAAACTTCTTAATCCAGAACCCTTCCTCGGAAGCCTCCGAGGCTGCTTGATACTCAGCCTGACAGGTGTAATCAGCAGTCGTGCTTTGCTTGGCGCTATGCCAAGATACTGCTCCTCCATTTAGAGTAAATATGTAGCCAGAAGTAGACATCGAGTCGTCCTTCTGTCCCTGGAAGTCCGAATCAGTGAATCCCACCACATCCAATTCTCCACCACCATACATAAGAACCATGTCTCTAGTCCTTCTTAAGTACTTGAGAACGGTCTTTACGGCAGTCCAATGTTCCTTACCTGGTTTTGCCTGAAACTACTCACCACGCTTACAGCATGCGCAATGTCAGGTCTCGTACACAACATAGTATACATAAGGCTACCCACGGTCGAGGCATATGGTATATTACTCATTTCCTTTCGTTGTTCCTCACTTTGAGGATACATCTTCGAGGAGAGTTTTATTCCATGTCGCATCGGAAGGAACCCTCTTTTCGAATTATCCATCTTAAATTGCTTTAAGATATCTATGTAGAGGGCTTCAGAAAGACCTATTGTACTCTTCACTCTATCCCGGTAGAGCCGAATACCAAGAATATAGGTTGCTTCTGCTAAATATTTCATGGATGAATTACTCGAAAGCCATGATTTCACAGAACTGAGCATTCCCACATCATTTCCTATTAGTAGAATGTTATCCACGTATAGTACTAAGAATGCGATATTGCTCCCACTAACCCTCTTGTATATATAAGGTTCCTCTTCATTTTGCACGAAGTCAAAATCTTTGACTGCCTCATGAAAACGAAGGTTCCAACTACGCGACGCTTGCTTCAGTCCATAAATGGAACGATGAAGCTTGCATACTTTCTAAATATCGACTTCGGACACAAAGCCTTTAGGCTGCTCCATATTGATTTCCTCCTCGAGGAATACGTTAAGGAAAGCCGTCTTTACGTCCATTTGTCATATCTCATAATCGTGGTAGGCAGCTATAGCAAGCATCATGCGAATAGACTTGATCATAGCTACGGGTGAGAAGGTATCGTGAAAATCGATCCCTTCCTTTTGGGTATAACCCTTTGCCACAAGCCTGGCCTTATAGGCGTCAACCTTGCCATCACCATCAGTCTTTCTCTTGTAGATCCACTTGTTCCCAATAGGCACTATGCCGTTGGGGCGGTCTACTAGAGTCCATATCTGATTGACATGCATCGAGTGTATCTCAGCTTCCATAGCTTCACGCCATTTCGCAGAGTCTACATCCACCATCGCTTGGTCATAGGTCGTTGGGTCGGTCTCTTGGCTATCACTTGGAACCTCATGGAGACCCAGCTCCTCCAAGTGAACAAGCCCATACCTCTCAGGTAAATGAGACACCCTACTAGACCTACGAGGTGGTTGTACTTGTGTTTCAGAAGGTTCGGTTCCAATTTCTTGCACAGGTCTCTCCTGAGGAGTTTCATTGTATTCTTCTAAAGAAATACTTCTACCTGATCCGCCTTCATGAATGAACTCATCTTTCAGGAAGTGTGCTTGTAAAGCAACAACGATCTTTCGATCTTTGGGCATGTAGAATAGATACCCCATCATCCCAGACGGGAATCTAATGAAACGTCCCTTCGCGGACCTCGTTTCCAACTTTTCTACCTTAGTTTTTTTGACATAGGCGGGACATCCCCAAATCCTAATATGATTAAGACTTGGTTTCCTGCCCTCCCGCATCTCATGTGGAGTTTTAGGAACGGATTTGGAAGGAAATCTATTCAAGATGTAAGCGGCAGTCAGGAGTGCATACCCCCACTGGTAAATCGGTAAGTCAATATAGCGCAGCATGGAACGGACCATGTTTAACAAGGTCTAATTCCTTCTTTCTAACACACTATTTAACTGAGGAGTACCTGGACGTGTTAGTTGTGAAACTATTCCATGTTCCTTAAGGAACTCGTCAAACTCCATACTCATATACTCGCCACCTCGGTTCGACCGAAGTACTTTGATATGATTACTAGTTTGTTTCTCGATTAGGGCCTTGAATTCCTAGAATTTCTCAAAGGCCTCGGATTTATGTTTCATTGAGTATACATAACCATACCTAGTATGTTCGTCTGTAAACATAATGAAATATTAATATCCGTCATGTGCTGCTTCCAAAGCACCACATACGTCGGTATGGATTAATCCCAGTTTATCAGTGGCTCTCTCAAAAGTCCCTGTGAAGGGGGACTTAGTTATTTTGCCTTTAAGGCAAGATTCACAAGTAGGAAAGGGAGCCGATCCCAATGGACCCATAAGTCCATCTTTTTCCATCTTGTAAATCTTGGTCTAACCAACATGACCAAATCTAAGATGCCATTTCAAAACTTGATTGGTTTCATCCCTACCACATTTTCTTTCACAACTACTTTGTTGCTGAGATTTAGATGATACAATCCATTTAACAATGCAGCAGTACCCATTAGTTTATTTCCGAAACAAATTTTGCAGGAACCATCACCAATGCAAAATGAAAAGCCTTTTCGGTCCATGACTGGAATGGATACAATGTTTTTGTGCCCCTTGGGCAAAACAAGTACATCTTCTAAAGTCAAAACAAACCCAGATTCTAAACCCAAAAGAAGTGATCCTATGTCGGTCGCCTCTACACTATGCCCGCTTCCGACTGTGATCATAACTTCTCCAGCTCCAAGCTTCCTACTTTGTTCCAGATCCAGATTCATGGTACAAATATGTAAACTAGGACCAGAATCCAGTATCCAGGAAGTAGAAAATACAGTAGCAGAACAATTTGTTTCCAAAACTAAAAGTTCTGTACCTGAAGTGCCATGAAGAATCGGACAGTCTCTAGCCCAGTGGCCCAGCTCACCACACTTTAGACAAGCACCCTTCTTCTTCTTGTTCTTCGAAATCGTTGGGGCCTTGCCCTTGAAGTCCTTGACATGTGGTCCAGTCTGCTTCTTGGTCTTTTTCTTCATGTTCTTAGACCTCCGAGGTCCAGATGAAATCACAAGAGCATACTCCTTCATCCCCGGAGTCTTCATCTGAGACTGAGCGGTCACAAGTTTGTTCATTAGCCTAGCTAAATTACATGCAATCTCATTGCAGTTGAAGTTCATAACAAACTGTGAGAAGGAATTAGGGAGATACTGTAGGATAAGGTCGGTTTGGAGAGAAGTATCCATTTTAAAATCAAGAGCCTCCAATCTCTCAATCATGGATATCATTTTGATGGCGTGTTCCCCAACCTTCTCACCTTCCTTCATCCTTGCACCGAATAGTTGCTTGGATATCTCATATCAAGCTGTTCTGCTGTGCTCACCATAAAGTTCGGTTAAGTGAGATAGAATCTGCCTGGCAGAAGTCATTTTCTCATGAGCTCTCTGAATCTCATTAGACATAGAATCCATCATGTACGCATGGACTTTTACGTCATCCTTAACCCACTTTTCATGGTTTTCAATCTCATCCTGATTGGCTCTACTCCGCACAGGAGGCACCGGAATGTCCGTCTCCAAGATGTATCACGGTGCCTCTATACTGAGGACAATCATCAGATTGCGGAGACAGTCCACAAACTTAGGTCCAATCAGGGTGTTCTTTTCGAGTAGAATTGCGAGTGGATTCATTGTCATATTGAGAGTTATGTCTGCATTAAGTATAACAGATTAATTAGTGACTTGTTTAATTATGATCCGAGTATAGAATTAAGGTATTTACTATTCTTGTTACCCAGCTCCCACTATTTTTATCGGAATAACACACTCCCATGTGAAATCCAGAAGTATCGTCGCACTACTTCATAGTGGTGATCGAGTTCTTTATAAATCTTAATAGCGGGCAACCGAACAGGTTTCTAGTCTATTAATATTCATAAAGTGGTGTCCAACACCAACCCATCTAATGGATGATTCGATCTTCTTTTTCCCCTTGTTCACTCCCCTCAACCTATACGGTTTCTATGATTCATGAACAAGTTAAGTTTATACCATCGACGCAACCGCCACAATCAATCTTATCCGGCAACCTATCAGGTTTCTAGAGATAAAATTTTCTCCAACCGAAGGCATCCAATGCGCTCTCGGTAATTTATCCATCCTCCCCGAGTGACTACCCCGATAACTCGGAAGCATAACACATCTGGTTTGGATTTCAATTTCCCGAAAGCTCGATGGAGGGAAGGAAAACCATGAAACCTTATAAACTTAATAATTTGTTGTGGGAGAATTTTCGCGATTAACGTTACACTTTGCACATTAATCATTTAAGCGCGTTTGTGGCATTCATACAATATGAAACAACCATTCACAACATAGTTGCTACCAACATGTGGTTCATGGACCGTTCCTAGAAAACAAAAACTCTGTAATCTAATTACAAGTCTCCGTCTTGAATTTTTGTATTCTCGAAACGGATCTTCCTCCGGTCTTCGTCATTACATATAAATTTTACATTGAAAATTGAATCCTAGATACAAATATTTCTAGTAAAATAAATAGGCTCAAAACGGCCTTTACAACCCAATCGAATAAAACGAACGATTCAAAACTAAGTCCACGAACCACATCCCCATTCAAAAGCATTCATCCAATAAATACTATATAAATGGAAAGTGTAGAGATACATTGATCCAATCAACAATACGAACCGATCCAATCGATTCACACATTCGGTAATATGAAAACGTTCAAAATAATTCGGTCGATCACAAGAATTCCAATAAATCAATTTTCCTTATAAAATGAAATATCATATATCATTTTAATCATATTAAATCCAATTTAAAATGTGGGAAATAAATTTTTAGGAATACACGAAGAAAACAAGCCCGAAACGGGTCCGAAAGGGGCTGGACCGCGCTCGAAACGTCACCAGTAAAGCAAGGTGGTCGCCAGCACTGGGCCGCGCCCGACCCATAAAGTTACCATCGTGGCTGCAACAGCCAAGGCCATGCCTCGAGCCCTGGGCCGTGGCCCCCTTATTCCGGACCACTCCCAGACTCTCCAACGGAAAATCGGGGCTAGTTTTTCGACCGGATATCCAATATCTATATTTTCCAACATTCTTATCTTCAATATAAATCAAATTTCCCAGAAATTAAGATTTATATTTAGACATAAACTTACGAAAAATATAACTACAACGAACGAAAAAACATATACCACGATTATGACTAAAATGATTCCAAATCATTCACCATCTTATCGAGCATTCCAAATGCCAATATCGTATATACGATCGCAAGACCTACGCTCCGATACCACTGTTGGGATTCGGTGCCTAAAACGAAGGCCCAACGGAAGCGGTAAAACGAAAATTAATTAGATCTGAATCCCTACGAGGATCGATCCAGCTACGTATATACGAATATAAAATGAAACACAAGATGATATGAGATACATACCCTTAGTCCGTTGATTAAATGGTATCCTTCTCTTGAGCCAATCCCCAAGCTTTAGTTGCTCTCCACGAATCCAATCCGCTTGAAGCTCTAGGATAATCCAACGCCGAAATACCGCGTCTCTACTTGCCACGCGCTGGAGAAACGAACGGGATGACAATCACCTTGCTATCCTCCAAGGATACGGCTAGAGCTAAGTGATGAAGGTATTGAATTTGATGAATATACTCCAAGTATGTTTATCAAAATTTATCTCAATATTTCTTGATGTTCCAAAAACAAGCAAAAACCAAAATGAAGAAAAGAAAGAAGAAGACTTGAGAGAATTATTTTCTCTCTCTTGAAACCTTTCTACTCTCACATATGGAATCTCTCCAAGGATCAAAAAGTTGAGTTCTAATGAGAAGTCTTCCATCCTTTATTCAACTCCCACCCATATGATACAAATCATTCCACATGATGTCTAACCCCACAAAGTTATGATCATGCATTAATAAATGGAAGAAAAGACAATGGGAAGGTGGGTGGAAGCAAAGGGGGCGACCATCATAAAAAACGGACGAGTTCGGTTCGTTTTGGACTCTCGTAAGTCCAAATAGATAAACTCCGATTCCTGTATGATGTATTTGTATCGATTAATGAATCCAATCAATTAATCAAATTAAATACATAATAACATAATTAATTTCTCCAAGAAATAATTATATTTATGAATTAAATTAATCACCTACTAATATATTTAATTCATTAGGACATAAATCAATTTATCAAATAAATCGATTTAGACATCTAATGTCCCAAATTAGATATCCAATATCTAATAGTCATAAAGGGAGAAAAAGCTTCATTGATTCCGTCGTCAATCCTATTGCGCGACTCGGTAGGTCCGTCTCAGTCAGAAATGGGAGGAACCAAAGAGTAGTAGCACCACTTAGCCAGCCTGGCGGTCTACACTGTACCCCAACTGAGAACGAATGATTAGGATCATTCAAGAACCATTTTGTCGTGAATACCAGTATATGTATAAACCCTTCTTTCAAATGTCCCGATCAAGTTATAGGGTCACAATTAGTCAAACCCTATCTGTACTTGACGCTATGCATACGTTATTGCAAATCGAGATCATTGACCTCTCGTGTATCCAATACAACTAGCTCCAATGCTTTGGCCAAAGACTTATGATCTCATCTGCCAATAACCGCATAGGACATATAACCCGCTCACTAACGGGAGAAAGAATTCTATTTTGGTATACAGTAGGACCTACTTCTTGCCCGTCAAGATGCACGTTGAGGTTGACCCCCACCTCCCAGTTTATAGGGTCGAACTAATCTAATGAAAATCTTGACGTCACAAGAACATCCCTACTAAATCCTCAAGTCGAAGGTTCACGAACACCTATCACAACCTTTAGATTCCGTCATTGACTGTCCCAGAGTGAAATCCGTGTGACGAATCGAGGGTGAGTCTATTCGAGTATACTAATCCAATTAGCATACCTATAACGTGTGCTCCCAATAACCATTAGCGTTCGACAGGCACTCTCCATGTCAAAGAACATGTTATACAAGTCTTCACATAAACTCAACGCCCAGTCAAGTTTCATCTACTTGCGAACGATTAAGTATTTGAGCGAAAAACCTTTCCAGTTCCGACCCCATCATCCAATAGGGAGTGGAACGTTTTGCTCTCAAATACACGGACTAGTTTCTATATGTATATTTATGAGTTAGGAATGCCAGTAACTACCAGTAAATAAAGAAACATCCATTGCCTTATATAAATGATTTACATAATTATAAGTACAATGCCCTCACTCAACATCCTCTGAGTGGCATTCGAGGGCATACTCCTAACATCTCGGCCATGTGGTTTCAGTCGAAGGGGTTCATGTGGACCCGCAGAAGATTGAGGATGTAACACCCCAAGATATTCGGAATAATTACAGCGCCGTAAATCCTTTATATAAGAATTTACAAGGCTAATTTAAAGAAAAGTAGAAATAATACAGAAGTACCATTAACGTTAAGATTACAAAACCAGTTTGAATAGTTCAAATAAGTCCATTATTACAACCACCTCGAAAACATCACGATAAACACGTACTCGAGTACTGAAAATAACCCCGAAAGACAAGATAACAGTAATTAACATCACTGAGCCCTTTCATCGTCATGTCTGAACTGTGGCTGCTTCCCCGCTCCTCGACTATTTGAACATCAAAACAAATGTCCACCCCCGAAGGGGTTAGAAAAAAGATTCTAGTACAAGTATCATGATACATAAATCGATTATGGAATAACTATGTGTTGTTGCCCAAAATATTATCCGAAGATGAATATTGCTGGAATGGTCGAGCAACAACAAATTGCAAGAGCACGTCCGTGGGGGTGTGAATAACACAAGATTTGCCGGGTTTGTTAGGCTCGGGCTTGAATGCTCTCGCGAGATGTTATTAATACTAATACGTTTGAGTACAAATATTAATGTAAGAATGCTATTACAATGAGTGTAAAAGATTCTATTTATCTAGCTCTTGAGCGCAGCTTTGCATGTTCTTGCTCTCGTTTCTGCCGACCGTCTCAGGATTGAGAGGTCCTGAGAGAGAGAAAAGCCAAGAGATAGTTGTTGCCAAGAGTGAGAAAGCCAAGTTAAGAGTTGAGCTTCTGAACTGGACCTCGACTGAGAATCAGAGAGTTTTCCAAGTGTAGGCAGCCTTCTATTTATAGGAGCTGAGATGCTCTGTTTCTGACGAGCGATTGCCTTTCTTGTAATATAATAAGGGGCGATCATCTTTATGTCACATGGGCTGTCTGCCTTGAAGTCCGCGGCTGCTGCTGCCAGCCAGCTGTGTGGTCCAATGAGGAGCTTGCATGCGTCCTGAGTTGTTGTCCCGGGCGGTCCTACTGTGCACCTTTCGGCGGGTCTGTCGGTAGGTGAAAATATGATGACAGGCTGTGGTCAACGATCCATGTCTTGCGGTGCCTTTCCCGGATCTGCACGTGGGTCTCTGTCTTGAGCTTCGGCCTTTGCTGACTAGACGATCGATGGCTTCGTGTGGCATGAGGCGGTCGGCATTGGCTGGGCACCAAAGTCGATCGCCAGATGTCGACAGACGATCACCTTGGATGTCGATCGCTCGGCACTGGGTCTTGACCTGGGACCCGAGATCGGCCAATCTGCCTTGGCTGTTGGGCTCTGGATCGGTCGCCTGGTCTCTGAGGCGATCGCCTGTTGAGACGTATAAATATCGACACAACAATTACCCCCCAGCTTGCTCTGATGTTGAAGACATGGGGTGAGCTGGTATTCCCGACAATCGTCGAGGATAAAGTCGGGCGACCCATTGTGTGGACTTTTGTTTCGGACTTGGGCAATTTGTTTGATTGGCGAGCTATCTTCGGTCTTGTACCTGCAATAAACAATTTTGGCCGATCCTTCGTAGAAAGCTGATTGTTTCGTCGCTGAGGAACCTTGCACAGTCACGAAGTTCGATGGACCGACTCCATGACCGTGTCTTATGCGTGAGCGACATTGTCTGTCTCGTGACTCATTTTATTGTGAGGGTCCTCTGTTAGACTGCGCCTTGCCTCGTATTTAAACGAAGGGCGTGCGGTCTTGGTCTAGAGGAGTCCTTGCGCGGTGCATCGTCGGATTAATCAACTCCACTTCCGCGGTTTGTTAGCTCTACTTCTACCTCGGCCTGCCATGAAGATGGCGACCCTCGACAGTGTACGTTGAGATGGGGGTAGGGATGCGTCGCATTGTCCGTGCTCACCAAGTTAGATGACGAACCTTTCAGGGCGGGCGAGCGTGTCCACTGATTAGTTTTGGAGGGCCCTCAGACTACGCCGACCTCGTATTTAAACGAAGGGCGGGCGATCGTTGCCCAAAGGGACCTTGCATGGCCGAAGCTGTCGGTTCCATCAACTACCAGGACCATGGCTGCACTCTTCTACCTCAGATCGTCATGTAGATGCCGACCTTCGACGGTGTACGTTGTGCGGGGGAGGCGATCTCGTGCGTTAGTCCATCATGTTAGATGGTGAACTGTATATGGCGAACGAGTCCTCCAGTTATGATGATGTTGCTTGATAATGGCGATCGGGCTGGAAGACTGGTGATTGTCGTTCGTCTGCCGATCGCGTTGCTCATAGGTGAAAAAGTAACCTTTGCCTGGCCAGAAAGTCTGCGGCTTTGGCGCGGAAGATCGCGTAGGTCGGGGGGATGTCCTTCGTAAGATGCCTGAACATAGGCGAAAGACCGTCGAATCCCCCTAGGACAGAGTATAGGGCGATCTCGTCGCTCACAGGCTCGCCGTTGAGGATTATCTCATCCACCCGGTTGATGTAGTTGTTAGGCGTATTTTTATACGCCTATTTATCATTATTTTGTATTATTTGGCAAGTAAATTTGCATAAATGAGCTTTTAATGCCTTATTCTTGTATGTCTGACAGGAGATTGGAGTCCGGAAGCTAAAACGAGGCAAAACGGGCGAAAACGTCGATTTTTGGCCTGGGGCCGCGGCAGGTACCAAGTGGGCCGCGGCACACGAAGAGGACCAGTAGACACAGAGCAAACTGTACTCTGCGCCGCGGCATAGACCAAGTGAGCCGCGGCCCAGAAGGAAAAATCTGCACCCAGGTTTTTAATCTGCGCGCCGTATGCCGCGGCACATATTAAGTGAGCCGCGGCACACGGGGCAGTTTTGGTGTACTCCGCGCGGGTTTGTGCCGTTTTGAAGCCAGTTCTCGACCAAATCACACGGACGCGATTTGGAGGCTGCTGGGAGCTATAAATAAGGGTTTAAGGCCCTAATTAATCATCTTTGATCTTGGAAAATCTGAGAATAGGCATATCGCAGAAGAGGAGGATAAGCAGAAGACATCAAGAGTAGAGGGCGGAAGCCAGAAGAACGGAGGAATCAGAGCTCTTCATCTGCGTTTGATTTTCATGCTTTCATTCATAAACTCTGTATTTTTATTTTTTAGCATGTCAGGCTAAAACCCTGTTCTAGGATTCTGATGAAACCTAAGTTTTGATGGATTTACTTTAGATTATCTATATAATTCCCTTTTTCTATTGAGTTTTCCCAATTGATTTTAATGCTTCACGCTAAATCATGAGGCTTAATGCATGCTAATTATAGATCGGTCAAAGGGAATCTTATCCTTGTCAGATCGGCATGTGGGGGCACATGCGGTACGTAGACTGTAGCAAGTCAACTGATGTTAGCACACGCTAAATGCAAGGACTTGCGTACGCTAGACAGTGTAAGTTATGTACGCTAATGCATAGGCATTACGTAAGTAAGCTCATGTACGAGGCAAGACAGTGGCCTCTGGGCTGCGATAGCGCACGCTAACAAAGTCAGTTAGCGCACGCTAGGGCAATAACGCACGCTATTTTATGAGAGTAGCGCGCGCTAGTAATGTTTATTATATAAGGGGACAGACGGGTTTTGAGATGTATTTAGTCCATTTTTTCTCCTTCAGTCGATAGAGAGAGCTTTGGGAGGATCTTGAGGTTCCCAAACACGGTGAGGTGTTGATTTTTAACAAGATTAAGATAGAGAGCATGGATTCAAGCCTTGTTCTTCAAGTTACTCATGATTTTTGGAATGGAGTTCAAGTGTTCTTCTTCTTGGGTCATCTAATCCAGGTAATATTCGTATCCCTTGTGAGTTGTTCGTTTTTAAGGATGATTACATGTGAGGAACATGTTGGATAATCATGTGACGATATTATTTGAGATTTTATGGGATTATGATAAGAGTTTTCGGATGTTATTTAAGATTCTTCATGTTAATGGTGATTCATTTAACTTGATGAGGTTGAATCATGGATTTCTGTATCATGATAATTTCAGTGGTCGATTTAGATGAGTTAAATCATGATATGAGGTTGTATTCCATGTTATGTATGAGATGATCCTTGTTATCGGGTTAGTTTGATTATGTGATTTGCATGATGAAAAAAATGATAAACATTATGATATATACCTCGGATTATGTTGTTTCGAACGTGATGTTGGATATTTCATGTTCTTGAAGAGCTCTGAAATTATAGGAAATGATGATTATGTATAGAAGGTATTGGTGTTTTGGATATGAATATGGGATATTCGTATCTAGAGCCAAGTTATGTGTTTTGATATAATATTCGTATAAGAATACAAATATGTTTTCGAGCATGTTGATGAATTTGGATCTGGAAGTTATTGTTAATCTTGGAGTATGATTTCCTTTTCATTCGGATTCGTAGTCGCAAGGTGTTAGTCGATGCTTGGAATGCATGCCACTGTGTAGCATTAGCGCACGCTAAGCTATCTGGCTAGCGCACGCTAACGGGAGCAACTTAGCGCACACTACGTTATGCATTTAACATGCGCTAAGTAGGCAGACAGTGTAGTATTTTCGTGTTGAGATTATGAATTCGTGATGGTTTGAACTGGATTGTTTAAGCCTGTGTTTAATTGAGATATTGTGGAACTGTTGGGTTTATTGATCGGTTATTGATTGATAATTATGATTTATCGGATTTCGGCTTGTATTGTTGATATGAGTTCGTAATTGTTTGAGTTGTATTGTTCGGTTTTGTAAATGATCGACGTATTGTTGAGCCGCTGAGTTTGATTGGTTGGTTATGTCGGTTGTTGATTATTATCGGGTGTGTTGTCATTTGATTATTTCATTAGGTTGCGATAATTGATCGTGGATTACGACCGTTGTGTTGCGGTTGAGGCTGAAGAGTTCGTAGATTGATTTTGGTCGGGGCTGAGGAGCTCGTAGACGAAGGCTATGGATTTTGGTAACAGCTTCGTGGTATCGGTATCGAGGCAAGTTTATACTTGTTCAGTTTATAATATTTGATGAGTGGTCTCGCTTTCATTTCATTTATAATTCATATAGCAATGATATGATAGATGTAAACTGTCGGGATGACGATTCGTTTATCATGCTGTGGTTTGGGACAAATCATAATGTATATGGTTTAATTAAGTTTGATTGAGGACAGAGCTGTGAGTTATCTTCGACCTATGATATGGAATGTCGGATAACGATGATAGTTATCGTGATGGCATGAGTATCGGGATAGAGGTTTATTGGTATTGAATGGACGGTACCTTATTTGAGATTATTCGTATAACTGTGTATTCATTCATGGATGTTGTTCGTGGAAAGAATATTGTCTTTGGCTTTGAGGTAATTCCAGTATTGTTCAGTTATGAGGATAATTGTTTTGAGGAATTATTGTATATGTTGTATGTTGATTCATATTGATTATTTTGTTGAGGGATGATGATCCCAGGGATGATTGTATTGATATCGTGATCTTGTTGATCATTTTTCGGGGATGGTGATCCCAGGATTGTTGTTTTGGATATTGATTAGTCGTGTCGACTTTTCATTGCCAGTCTGTTGTTGTTCACTTCGGTGAGTGTTTTGATCCTTATTGGATATGTGATTCTTTGAGTTTCATTATCATGTTGCATCGTGACATATCTGGAATCATATCTGCATTCCGATTGGTTATTGTGTAGGATTTTTAGCTGTGCACACTATGGTTATGTGTTGATATTATTCCGCATTAAACGTGCACACGAGACGTAGTTTCGTGAGGCTGATTAGGTACAAGACCACACGTGTATTTGATCGATACCCGGGGTGGCTTGTGCACGAACACATTTCCGGATCGGGCGTACTGTGACGTCCATCTTTTGAGCCATATTGTTGGGTCGTTCATAGTCCATGTATGATTGGATATGTTCGACGGTTTGCGACTGGTTGTTCATACGCCCGAGGGGTATGTTCGACAGTCAGAGTTATTTCTTTGAGATCCATTATTGTTGATCATTTGGAGTCTACCTTGTTGAGGGTATTCTCGGTTATTTTTGGTCCTTGTTGATCATTTGGAGTCTACCTTGTTGAGGGTATTCTCGGTTATTGTTGGTCCTTGTTGATCATTTGGAGTCTACCTTGTTGAGGGTATTCTCGGTTATTGTTGATCCTTTGTCGATCGTATTGGAATTCATCATGTTGGTGATTATTTCGGTTGTACTTTGAACTTGGGTTGGTCGTATTGGAGCTCATCATATCGATGATATTCTCAGTGATGTATTGGTTGATCATTGTTATTGATCGTATGAGCATTCGAACTGTACGTCGATGTTGTAATACCCGAGATTTCTGTTGTGTAATTGAACCTTGTGATATTGTAATTGTTGCATTTTGATCTGAGTAATATTCTCCGTATTTCATAATCCGGTGTTGTTGAGCGTATGATTTCATGAATGTGATCTAAATTGTGATTCTGCGCATGCAGCGCACGTTATCGACTAAGTGTAGCGTACGCTAATTTAGATCCGTAGCGCACGCTGTGCATGAACCTTAGCGCACACTATACGTAGTCAACATGATTGAGACAGGGTGGTAGGTGAGATCAGCCACGTATCTTGGTCGGATTATGTCGGGATGAACCTGGACGGGTTTCGGGAAATCCAAGTCAACGCGGTAGCGCACGTTAATGATATGAGTATAGCACACGCTAAACGCTGAGTACAGTGAAGTCAGTAAGCTTCGTATGACCGTTAGCGCACGCTATGTTTATGGACTAGCGCGCGCTAATAACCCTTTTCTATATATAGGACAGCACACTTTTTCATTTTTTTCAGATCTTTCACTCCCAAAACCGAATTCTTAGACTTAGAAAGTTACTTCCTCAATCCTCAACCTCTCATATCATCCTCCTAGCACGAGTTTGAAGATTGTAGATCATTGGAAATTGGTGTTCAAGCCCCCGGTGTTGGATTTCTTCAAGTTCCTTCGTGTTCTTCACTACTTTGAGGTAGGTGATTCTTCACCGATATTAGTGATATTCTGAAGGACGTTTTGATCATGATTTGGGATTATCTAGTCAGTTAAATTCGTACGTAGTCGAACATCATGTTGTTAGAAGGATATTTTCAATGTCTCGGTACTTCCTCATTGTTTAAACCATTGAACCTTTTAGTGTTTGAACTCGTAAGCATATTCATGTAGCTTCAAACCGATTATGACAAGTTTATGGAGATTATCAAGTTCTTATGTCTTTACATAATGGAATCATACGTTTTGGGACATGGAATGGATTGAAATTAGGATATTTTCTTGAAGATCAAGATGAATTATGGTGTTGTGATGATTATACATATCCTTGTATCTCGAAGTCGTTTAATCCGTAAAGATATTTCACAAACCGTATGAGCATGATATGCACGGAGATGACATATTTTAACACTGAAGATTTCTTGAGTTCCATCACCACTAGCTCAAGTTTTCTGCCCAGTAGTAAACTGCCATGCACGGTTAGCGCACGCTAAGATATGTATATTAACGTGCACTATCGGGAATGAGTAACGTACGCTACGTTTGGTACGTAACGTACGTTATGTCATCAGGCGAGTCAGTCGGCTGATCAGAGAGGACTGTCAGTACATAAGTTAGCGTACGCTAGACTTCATCGTTTATGTATGCTAACAGGTAGGCTTAGCGCACGTTACGTAGAGTGCGTAGTGTACACTAAGTAGTTCAGGCAGATTACATTTTTAGAGCTTTCGGCCGTAGACCGGGTTGTTAGACATTCGTACGACATAAGATGAATTTTATATTATTTCTTTTGTTAAGGTTCGAGCTTGCTACGTTGATCGAAGGAGACGGCCTTCGACTGTGTTGAGATCGTTGGAGTGATTTGTCCTGCCATCTTTGAGGCAAGTATCGTATTTTAAGCTTTTTGATATTGCATTGTTGATCATGTGTACGATTTATTCGTGTTGTTGAATATGAGATTATATTCTTTGAGTTGTCATAATATTTACGTCGATGAACGTGTTGATTTGCATATGTGTATGCATAATGGTAATGTTTGTGTTGTAAATGATCCGAGGGGATCATGAGGATCTATGCTGAGGGTGCTGGATCGATTGTCCACCATGCGTTGGTCCGACGGGATCATCATGGGGATCTATGCTGAGGGCACCGGATCGTTGGACGGGTTTTCCACCATGCGTTGGTCCGACGGTATCATCATGGGGATCTATACCGAGGGCGCTGGATCGTTGGATTACCCTGTATTGTGTTGATGGAATCGTGAGGAGTCACATCGTTGGATTCCGATGACGGAAGTCTGTTTTGCATGTTTTATGATGCATTGATGATTTATGTATTGCGATTCTTGTACTAGCATTGTTTTTCTAACCCCTTCGGGGGTGGACATTTGTTTTGATGTTCACATAGCCGAGGAGCGGGGAAGCAGCCACAGTACCGACATGACGATGAAGTGGCTCAGTGATGTGGATTATGTTGTCTTATTTCCGGTTATTTCAGTACTCGAGTACGTTTATGTTGTTGTTGTCTTGGGAACATTTTGTAATAATGAACTTATTTGAATTGTCGAACGGGTTTGAATTTCCTTTTATTAATGACACTTTTGTACTATTTCCGTAGTTTTCAAATTAGCCTTGTAAATCCTTATACAAAAGATTTACGGTGCTGTAATTATTCCGAATATCTCGGGGTGTTACAGATGTTAGGGATTTGTTATCATTATCATGTGGTAGTTGATCTACAGATATGTTGTGTATTACTGGTTTATCCAGGTTGAGATTTGATTGTGTAATCCGACGGACAGGATTTGGCACAGATTGGATTATTTCCGCACTTATGAGTTATGAGGACGATTTGAGGGGACTTGGTATTGTTTGAATACAGTACAGATAATTGTTGTTGAGTTCATTTCGTCATTTGAGAATGCGAAATGTGAATTATGGTAAGCATTGATTTGTTATGGATTGGTAAGGTTAAAACGGTAAGATTACATTGGTAGTATTCTTACTTTGTTATTACATTGGTATGTAATTATTTATGATGATGTGATCGATATCATTGTTGATCATTGTGGCTGACCCCGTCATGGGCTTTATTTTTTAGGTACTCGGAGATCGAGCTAGTAGCGGTCGTGAAGGGGAGAGCTTCACGGGTGATACTGGCTGTGGTATTTATTTGAGTATCGAGTATTCTTTTCTGGTTGTATTTCCACTGCAAATGTGTATTTTGAACTGTGTTTTTATCCGCTACGTGTGTATATTTCAGAATGGCTTTTTGGTATTTTTACCAACTCGTGTGTATTTTTAAAATGGCCTTTTTGCACTTTGCGAACTTGGGTTATTTCGTTAAACCCTTTTTCCTAACTACTTTATCGGTACGTTTAAGTGGTGGCTTAACGTACATTTTAAACTGTTGAGATTTGGCATTTCGCCTTGTATTTTCAAATGGTATTTTATGACGGTATTTGAGAACTATGTTTTTAAAGATATTTGAGTATTTTACCGTCATTGGCCTTTTGGCATTTTTAAACATTTTTGAAATGGTTTTTAGCCTGGTGGGTTGCGGCGCGGGACCCACGGCGCTGTAATATCCTGGATGGTTTTGGGGGTGTTACATCAAGTCACTTTATATATGCTATTTCCACCCTAACCAGAGATACTACATTACAACTAATAAAAATCATTTTTGATTCACGACATTGCATACACAACAAGTGGTAGAGATAATAGACGATTTGCATGCTTATGGGAGTTTTTACCTCATTGAACAAGCGTATGCGATAACATGTCCTCTATACACTTGAGAGAGAGCGATACATTATCCGTCTAGTTTTATGAATTCATGCTTTTGATTGGAGTATGTATGAAACTTTCTCGGGACTTGACAAACTTTAAAAAACTTGGTATAATTTACCCCTTAAGGTGTGGTAAAAAAATTAATTGGTATGTTCAATTGTACCAAATTTGATGTTTACTTGAAGACAAGCAAATCTTAAAGTGTGGTGTACTTGATTAGTGCATAATTGATCCAAAAATCAACATACAAAATATCCTTTTTTTCTCGCATAATCATACTGATTTGTGACAGAAAATAATTATTTTAAAGAAATGTCAAGACATGGGCTAATAATATTTATTTTATATATTACTGATATAAAACGTCAAAAAGGACGAAAAACAAAATCGAATTCAAAATCAAAAAATTTTAAAGGACAAAGTTTACAAAAGGTGATACAACATGGTGCTCAAACTGGGCCTTTCTTTCAATCGTTTCACACACGGCACCCGACTGGGCTGTGTCTTGCATCTTTTCTCATCCAGTGGGGAATTATGCACCGTGTCCTTGCACGTATTCTGGATAGAGCGAGTCACCCTATAAATGGCGATAAATTCGGTGCAAACTGGACCGTTTTTCATGCACCATGTTCAATGCAGAAGCCTTTGTTGAATATTCCACTTTTGACCATCGTATAAGCTCAACAACCATATATTTTATTTGGAGATCAATGATATGAAAAATCAAGACATGAATGGAAGATCAGTTGTGATTCAAATACCAAAGTAAAATCAAGATACTACAACATTTGAATTAAATAATCCATAAGTATTCTGAAAAATCACCTATAAAAGGACACCTTCATGCATGACGAAAATAATCGTCTTCTTGCCAAGAAACATCCGTCTTGACAAAAACTCTCTATAGCTTTATATCTATTTTTGATAGTTTAAAGTTGTTCTTTAATTTAGTTTGTAATTGAAAAGTGCTTGATCAATAAGCACTAAGAATTTCCATTTTTCATAGCTTGTAACTTTTGGAACTAAGTTTGTGGAGATTGCTTCTTGCAATTTGTTACATCATAATCAAGTAAGTTTCATCTATTACAAGTTCTATATATATTATGTATATCAATCATTCATATTTTTATTCTAGTATGTACAAAACAATGAGTGGCTAATCTTTCTTCCTAGGAAACTAGTAGAAAAATGCCTTTAGGTAACACCCATAAAGTGTTCCCTAAAGAGCCTAAAGTGTTCCTGTAGACCATAGGTAACACATTTTGGGTGTTATCTCTGCCCGTGTTCCCTATGATCTTAGGTAACACTTTTGATCAATTCTAGTAACACATTAAATTGTGTTCTCCAAAGTCATCTTAAGGAACACCTTAGTAAAACTTTAGAAATTTCTTAGGTAACACCTTGGTAACACTTTCAGATTGTTTAAGGAACACTATTGGAACACCTTTGTAACACTTTTAAATGTATCCATTTTTTTAAGTAACACTTTAAATACCTTAAGGAATATTTTTTATTTTATGGGTGCTAGCTTAGGTAACACCTTATTCATTATTAACTAACACTTGCTATTATTATTATTATTATTAATAATATTTATCAATACTATGAAAACTAGAAGAAACCATTTTTTCATATATAATTAACGAGAAAATACATTGATAAAACTCAAATAAAGAATCCAATAACAATAAGACATAGATCATAGTATGTCAAACACGTATCAAATAACTAAAAAAAACAATAACCTAAATGTTGTCTAATTTGTAACTTGTATAAAAAATAGCTCCCATATATCTTCAATTTGTTGTTGATATTAATGATGCCATTGTTGTTGTTGTTGTTGTCTTGAACTTCTATATGATTTCTTGAACGGGGTCGGCCTCTATGCATATGCATTAACAAGAGCAGGCAGCCCATCCAACAACTTTCTTGCTATATAATCGTTCGATCTCGCTTGCTTAAAGAAAGAATGTTTGAGTAGTTTTTTGGCAGTAGGTCGTTTTGAAGGATCCTTAACCAAGAAGCTAGCAATCATCTGCTTAAACGACTAAGAAAAAAAAATATGATTAATAATATGATCGTAAAACTAATATAGTTCAGCTTATTAGTGGCATACATTTGAGAACTTGTTATGTCGCTCATAGGCAAGTCCAGGCGGTGCATTTTGCAGAGTCATAAGCAACACCTACCAATATAAAAATAATTGGAGCTTAATAATAAGGGTCCATTTCAGATCAAAGTAAAACAACTTAGGATTATCAGTGGACCTTCATTGGCGGATGCTTTGAGAAAGGAGCATGGCCATGAGCAAGCTCCAATGCATTTATATCCCAAATGACCAAATATCCGCTTTGAGAAAAATGGATAAATTTAATAAACTTCGTGACCTATCTAATCTGGTACCCCAAAAAAATAGAAAGTGTGCATGTACAGACTTAATGTTACGTCCCCAACATCGGGAAGGACGAGGGCGCGACGCATCGGTCGATCAATCAATCAAAATGCAATAATAAATAGCGGAAGCAAAATAATGATTGGATAACATTTAAAACAACCATCTTAGCCCGATGTACTAAGATTTGCTGTGACAAAGCTGATAATCGAAATTACACTGTTCATAAGTTTGCAGCGGAAAAATACCAAACGAATTAAGTACGAAGCATAACTAACTATTACAAGTTGGGATAACAACAGAAATTCTAAGAACAGAAGTCCTAAAATCTTGAAGGCAATCATCTATTCGGCCTCTTCCACGAAGCCTTCTTCATCCTCTGCTGTTTGCTCATTCTCTGGTTTAAAAGGGAAAACGGTGGGGTGAGACAAAAGGTCTCAGTGAGTGGGTGATCGTGTGCGAGTGTGGCTCTTTCCTTTGAAAAAATTTTAAGTGATGCATGATTTTATCAATTATAAAAAAAAATGAGAACAATTACAATTATGTCGAAATTTTTATAAACAATCATTACTGTGTAGTTGTAATATTATAATCCTGTCCCGTGATGATATCAAGTCAAGCGATCGGTCAATCGATCAGTCAATCTGGGCCAATCCTGCCGATGTGGACTTTGGATTCTAGGCTCTACTTATCACTCCTAGCAAGATAGGCCGTCGCCCCAAGATATGGACCGTCGCCCCAAGATACTGAGCCTTCGCTCTCACACTTAGCGTGTGCTTCCTTATCTCTTATCTGGGCTCGGTATGTCCTTAGCTGTGGGTCAATACCCGGATCATACCATAATCGTGATTATACCCCAAGTCTACGACCCAGGTCCCTCGGAACACTTCGTTCCTCGGTTATGGGAATAGGAAACAACGGTAGCCTTGTTCACGAACCGCAACCGCGCTGCTCGATCCAAGGCTCGGTCTAACCGTCTCTGACATGATTTGGGACTCTAGAGGTGGCTCCTACAGCTCAAGAGGTGACCCCCATATTGTAGGTCGGCACTCTGTTTCATATGGACTCAAGAGGTGGCCCACGTCCGTCGACATGGCACTTTGTTCCGATAGAGTTAGAGGTGGACGCGTCCGTGGCACTTTGTTTGTATAACAATTAGTTCCCGGGCAGTCACAGTTGTCAATTTGATGCATTTCACAAGTATCACGTCAACGTTCGGTCAGTGAGGTTAATAGTGTCTTTGATTAAGTATGGAATATGGTCAATTTTATTCGTGGCCCGGTAATGTGGAATAGGACTTGTATATAAACTCGAAAATATTCTCAATAATTTATTAACGGTATGATGGGTTCAGATCAAATATATTAAATGGGTAGGTTCGACGAAACGAAACGAGAGTTTCGTAAATAGTTTGAAATGACGTTTTTACCCTTAGGTTCAAACCTAAGCGTTGGAGTATGAAACGAAGTAGGATGGTTATGAAATTTTATGAGGAAGCCAAAAATGATTTCTCGACTCCAGATTTAATGAAAATTCGGAAATTTCCAGTTTCGGGACTGAAATTTCCAGAAATTTCATTAAATCTGGAGTCGAGGAATCATTTTTGGCTTCCTCATAAAATTTACGATATTGCCCCAAAACTTGAGGAAATCGTTCCGAGGCATATAGGGCTATGAATTTAGCCCGGAATTTAACGAAATTTTACGAGATGACTTATAATGAACCTGGAATTACAGATTTGTGAAAATTCCAGAAAATTTCGGACCTGGTTCAGAAGTTTGGAATTCTTGCATTTTGACCCCGAAATTGTTTGAAAATTACAATTTGGACTATCAAGTTTAGATATCGAACTCTGAATTGCTTGAAATTTTATGGACAGCCTATACATGGTATAATATCTACTGTCCGAGGTCCAGAATGTTGTATTTTCGAAATTTTCAGTTTAGTCCTCAAACTTTAAGAAATTACAATTTATGCCCAAAGCTCCGTTTACTCGTTTCAAGTCCCGTTTTGGCCGAAAATAAATTATCCATATATCATAACATAATCATATAACACAAGCTTTCAGATTTTGGTAGGGTTTCAACAACACATAGAAGAAAATATATAACTTTCAAGTTATCACAAAATCGGCACCCGACTACCAAATCGGTTGTTGTTTAAATTCAATAAATCATATTGCATGTCGTTATAACCATAACATTCATCTTTAAGAACATGCATTTATACAAGAATTTCAGATTAGTACATATTTTCATATTTTTCATAATATTTGATGATTATGTTTAAGAAAAACGAATTTCACATAGTTATACATAAAATCATAACATGAAATTATAACATGAAGAATTTAACGTAGATCATATCAAAAGAATATTGAAATACTTCAGATTTAACACATGCATCACAAGAAAAAGAGTAGATTTCTACTTTAAAGTTTGAAAGAGTTTTCACCCACCTCGATCTTGTCGGATTTAGTCGGTTATAGGTCTTGAAAGTTGGAAAACGACTTCTCCTCTACTACTACATGGTTTGGACGATCCACATGCACTCCCAATGTGAGAATTAGGTTTGCATGTATTAAGATTAAGGTTAGATTATGGAGGCTTTTATAAGAAATTATGGAAATAGTTATAAGGGATGAGATTACCTATTTCTTGTTGAAATTTTTCTTCCTCCTCCTCCTTCTTCATCTTGGTTCGGCCTTCTCTCTCTCTTAGACTCTCAAATGCAGAATTTTTGGTTGTGTAGGAGGTGTAAAGGGTGGTTAGGTTAAGGTGTAAGTATTTAAAGTTGGGATAAGGAGGGTTGGGAAGTGAAATGTGTAGAAGATTTGTTACATGCGTCAAGATGTTTCATGCAAGTCTTGCATGTGATGAGTGAAGAATCTAGAGCTACACTCTTTCACTCTATCTTGGCCGCCCATATGTATGTATATATACATATATTATTTTTTTTTTGTTAAATTAAGAGTATAATTAAAATGGTAAAGGATTTAATTAGTTAGGTTGGGCTTTGAAGTGTAACTTCAAGTCTTATGATTTTTAATAAGTTGGGTTGAGTCCATTAGTGAGTCCACATGTAGTTAGGTGTTGAAAATTAGCCCAATAGGTGAATCAACACACTATTTTAATTTTTATTATTTGGTTTATTAAGTAAATTACAAAGTTAAAGAGCGAAATAAAATAAAATAGATGTAGGTTATATCATGACATAAAAGAACTATTATTAAATTACACCATGATTTGGTATATTGAACATGTGATAAGTTATCGAATTTAGGGGTTTTACACTTAAAGTCGTAACCATGCACTTGCTCCATAACCTCTCGAGCCATCCTACAATGTTACAGAACCTTTAGTCAACAACCACACCGAGCTAGGAAAATGGACATTGTAGAACCCCGATTGAGTAAAGGAAAATTTGAATAAGGATCATTTCAGTCCTTACCTTGCACAGCGCCGCGAAGAAAGAGCAGACGAGATTGAATCACATATAAAAAGCAAGCAACTGTGAGCGATCCTGAAATCAAAATTGATGGGGCATTTCAACATGGTAACAAAAGTATATTCAAGAAAAAAAACTAAAATGTTAGATCAGTGACAAAAATACAAAAACCAAAAACAGACATGAAAGATATCTGATATTTGAAGCCGCTCATATAAGTAGATTTCAACAAAAAAAGGTTCAGCGTTTATCATTCTTGCACCAAAATGCTCAACCTGAACTCGTACTGACCTGGTACAACAAAGAACTAAGATTTCGTGACATTGCTATTCCCACATCTAACATTAAATGCTGAAAATAAGTCATCATTACCTCCGGAAAATTTCCCAATGAAGATGTTACTTTTTGAGATAGTATGAAGTTGTGCACAGCATCAGTATAATCCATTACTGACATGATTGAAACTTTTCCTCTTCCTCCATTTGGATATTGTGAACCATAGCGGAATAAGTTTGAATCCAAACATACTACAGAATGAAACCCTATGGATGATAAATGTAAACAATTACCTTGAAAAAGCATGAACAGTTATTTTCTTTGCGGAAGTAGTATTCTGTAACACCCCGAGATATTCGGAATAATTACAGCGCCGTAAACCCTTTAGGTAAGGATTTACAAGGCTAATTTTAAAAGAAGTGTAAATATAAACCAATCGTACAACTGAAGTTCATATGCAGATTTGATTCGACCGATCAAATGAGTTAACTTATACAACCATATCGAAAAGACATTATTAAAACAGACATACTCGAGTACTAAATAGACCAAGAAGACGAATCACAATAACAATAAACATCAACCACATCACTGAGCCATTTCATCGTCCTGTCGGTACTGTGGTTGCTTCTCCGCTCCTCGGCTACCTGAACATCAAAACAATGTCCACCCCCGAAGGGGTTAGCAAAACAATGCTAGTACAAGTATCGTAATACATAAATCATCAATGCGTCATAAAACATGCAAAACAGACTTCCGTCACCGGAATCCAACGATGCGAATCCTCACGATTCCATCAACACAGTACAGGGTAATCCAGCGATCTAGCGCCCTTGGTATAGATCCCCATGATGATCCCGTCGGACCAATGCATGGTGGAAAACCCATCCAGCGATCCAGCGCCCGCAGCATAGATCCCCATGATGATCCCGTCGGACCAACGCATGGTGGACATTCGATCCAGCGCCCTCAGCATACATCCTCATGATCCCCTCGGATCATTTATACCATAAATTAATCAACTATGCATACATATAAGCATTTAAATATGTTCATCAATACGAACAAATAACAACGAATACCACGAGAAATTTCAGAAATACATCTCATATTCAACAACATGAACAAAGCCACAAGCATGATCAAAGTTTCCATATAAATCGAACTCAACATATGATACTTGCCTCGAAAATGGCAAGAACGAACCACTTCAATGATCTCAACACCCTCGAAGGCCGCCTCCTTCGATCAACGTAAAAAGCTCGAACCTTACCAAAAGAAATGATATATAAATCATCTCAAGTCGAACGATGGCCTAAAAATTCGGTCTACGGCCGAAAAGCTCAAAATAAACAATCTGCCTGGACTGCTTAGCGTGCGCTACGTACTCTACGTAACGTGCGCTAAGCCGCCCTGTTAGCGTACGCTATCGTATAAGTCTAGCGTACGATAGCCACGGACTAACAGGTTGACTCGGCTGATCTCATAACGTACGTTACGTACGTATCGTGCGTTAACTTAACCCCGATAGCGCACGTTAACTTACATATGTTAGCGTGCGCTAATCTTGCATGGCAGAATCGCTATGAAAACTGGGTTGAATGGTGATGAACTCATAAATTCTATGGTGATAATACAAGTCATCCTCGAGCATATCATGCTAATAAGGTTTGTGGAAGTTCTATGATTATGAGATACAAATATACGGATAATCATCTCAACATCATAATTCATCTTAGATCTTCAAGAAATATTCTAAGTTTCGTTCGTCTTACGTTCCAAAACGCATGATTCCAATGTGTAAAACGTAACAATCTAGGTAATATCCGATTACTGATCATAAATCGATTTGAAAATGCTTAGGAGTCCATACACTAAGATGGTTCAAAGGTTCATACGATATATAGTGCCGATACGTCAAAAGTATCCTTCTAACATGTGATGACCGATTATAAACGAAATAACTGGCTATCAAAACATGATCAACGTCCTTAAGAACATTACGAACATCGGTGAAGAATCACCTACCTCAAAGTAGTGAAGAACACGGAGGAAATCGAAGCAATCCAACACCGAAGGCTTGAACACCAATCTCCAACGATATACGATCTTCAATCACGAGCTAGGATGTTGATATGAAGTGTTTAGGATGAAGGAAGTTATGCCCTAAGTGTAAGAATTCGGGTTATGGGAGAAAAAAGAACTGAAATAGCGAATAGGATGCTGTCCTATTTATAAGAAATGGCTATTAGCGCGCACTAGTCCCTGCTCGTAGCGTGCGCTAACGGCTCACTGACTTAACTGTATTCAGCACTTAGCGTGCGCTACGCATATACCTGTAGCGTGCGCTAAGGCGTTGACTTGGCTTTTCCCGAAAGCCGTCCAGGTTCATCCCGACACGATCCGACAGGGGTCCCCTGGCCAGATCTCACCTACCGCACGTCTCAATCAAATTGACTACGCATAGCGTGCGTTAATAATCCTTTGTAGAGTGCGCTATTGAGTCTATGTTAGCGTACGCTACACATAGCCGACAGCGTGCGCTACATGCGCAGAATTACAATTTATAAATTACATACATGAAATCATAGGCTTGACAACATCGGATTATGAACTACGGAGAATAATACTCAGATCAAGTACAACGATTACAATATAACAAGTTCCAAGCACATATCGGAAATCTCGGGTATTACATCCTTCCTCCCTAAAAAGAAGTTTCGTCCCGAAACTTAAGATGAAAACAACTCTGGATATCTAGCCTTCATACTATCCTCCGTTTCCCAAGTGGCCTCTTCGACTCCATGTCGTGACCATTGTACTTTAACCAAGTGTATTGGTTTATTCCTCAATTGTTTGATCCGGCTCTCAAGTATCTTGATTGGTCTCTCTTCGAAGGTGCCATCATTAGCTATCGCGATCTCATCGAAATCAATGATGTGACTGGGGTCCGGTACATACTTCCGCAATTGGGATACGTGAAACACATTGTGAACGTGACTCAGCGATGGCGGTAAGGCCAACCTGTATGCTAAATCTCCAACTCTCTCGAGGATCTCGAATGGTCCGATATATCTAGGACTAAGCTTGCCTCTCTTCCCAAAACGGAAAATCCCTCGACTAGGAGACACCTTCAATAGCACATGGTCCCCAACGTCGAACTCTAGAGGACGACGACGTACGTCTGCGTAAGACTTTTTTCGACTCTGGGCAGTCAACAGTCTTGCTCGAATCAAAGCTATCTTCTCTTGAGTCTGAATAATCAATTCCGGTTCCGTCCCGATCAAATCCGAAGAGTCATCCCAACACAGGGGTGATAGGCATCTTCTCCCGTACAAAGCTTCAAATGGTGCCATTTTGATAGAAGCATGCCAACTATTATTATAAGTGAATTCAATCAAGGGCAAGTGAACTTCCCAATCCGTTGACCAATCTAATGCACAAGCTATAAGCATGTCTTCTACTGTTTGTATAGTCCTTTCGGATTGACCGTCCGTTTGGGGATGATAAGCCGTGCTAAAGTTGAGCTCAGTCCCCAAAGCCCTGTGAACTGCTTTCCAGATTTGCGACACGAAGCGACCATCTCGATCCGAAATAATGGTCTTCGGCGTCCCATGCAATCTGACTATCTCCGCAATAAATACTCGCGCCAATCTCTCGGGTCCCCATGTATCTTTAATTCCTAGGAAATGAGCCGACTTGGTTAGTCGATCAACTACAACCCAAATCATGTTCATTCCTGTTCCAGTCCTTGGCATACTGGTGATGAAATCCATCGAGATGTCCTCCCACTTCCATTCAGGGATTGGAAGCGGCTTTAACATTCCGGCAGGTCGCTGATGTTCAATCTTAACCTGCTGACAAGTCAAACACCTCGAAACATAATCTGCTACGTCCTTCTTCATATTCCCCCACCAGAAGTTTTGTTTTAAATCCTTATACATCTTATCACGCTAGGGTGAATAGAATAGGCGTATTGTGAGCTTCCTTCAGAATAGTCCTTCTCAAATCATCATCATCGGGAATGCAAAGTCGACTCTGAAATCTCAGAACTCCATCATCTTGTATCACGAATCCTGGGACTTTTCCTCTCTTTACTTCGTCACATAACCGAAGGATCAGAGAATCGTCCAACTGCTTAGACTTGATCTCCTCGACTAGTGATGAAGTCAGTTCCATCACATATAATTGCTCTTGAATTCCTGGTGCCCATACTTCAATCCCCTCGCGGATCAGTTCCCGTTGAATACTGGTTTGGGTGGTTAGTGCTTCCAACTCTCGAAGAGAAACGGCTCAAAGCATCAGCTACTACGTTTGCTTTCCCCGGATGATAGAGAATTTCCAAGTCGTAATCCTTGATCAATTCCAGCCACCTTCTCTGCCTCATGTTTAATTCTTTCTGACTGAAAATGTACTTTAGGCTCTTATGATCGGTAAAGATTTGACAATGAGTGCCGTACAAATAATGTCTCCAAATTTTCAATGCAAAGACCACAGCTGCTAACTCCAGATCATGAGTCGGGTAGTTAACCTCGTATGGTTTCAACTGTCGAGAAGCATAGGCAATCACCTTATCTCTTTGCATCAACACACATCCTGCACGATTTGAAGCGTCGGCCAGACACCATGAACCCATCGGTTCCATCCGGCAATGCTAAAATAGGTGTTGTCGTCGAGTCTCTTCTTAAGCTCATCAAAACCACTGGCATTTCTCATCCCACTTAAACTTTTGAGTTTTAATACTTGATTGAGTGAGCGGACGAGAGATCTTGGAAAATCCCTCTACAAAGCAGCGATAATATCCAGCAAGTCCTAAGAAACTCCGGACTTCTTTCACATTATTAGGAACTTCCCATTCTAAGATTGCTTCGACTTTCTTCGGGTCCACCTGAACTCCGTCAGCTGATATCACATGCCCAAGGAAAGTTACTTCCTTAAGCCAGAATTCGCATTTTGAAAGCTTTGCATACAGCTGTTCCTTCCTCAAAGTTCTCAAAACCACATGCAAATGTTCGACATGCTCCTCTGCGTCCCTTGAATATATCAAGATGTCATCAATGAAGACGACCACAAATTTATCCAAGTATTCCAAGAATACCCGATTCATCAATTGCATGAACACTGCAGGAGCATTGGTAAGTCCAAACGGCATCACTACGAACTCATAATGCCCGTACCGGGACCTGAAAGCAGACTTCGGTATATCCGATTCCTTAATTCTCAACTGGTGGTATCCTGATCGCAAGTCAATCTTCGAGAATACCTTCGCCCCTTGCAATTGATCAAACAAGTCGTCGATCCGAGGTATATGGTACTTATTCTTGATCGTCATCTTATTGAGCTCCCTGTAATCAATACACAGTCGGAGGGATCCGTCTTTCTTCCGGACAAAGAGAACGGGCACTCCCCAAGGAGAAACGCTAGGTTGAATATATCCCTTCTGTAACAATTCCTCCAGTTGCTTCTTGAGTTCATACATCTCGGTTGGCGCCATGCGGTATGGTGCTCTGGAAATAGGAGCTGCTCCAGGCTCTAATTCGATAGTGAACTCCACTTCTCTCTGCGGAGGTAACCCAGGTAGTTCGTCCGGAAATACATCTGAGAACTCATTCACAACCGAAATAGACGAGAGCTCTACTCCTTCCTCTTTCCTCATGGCGTAGCACCAAAGTCCATGACATCCTTGCTTCAGTAATTTCACTGCTTTCATCGCTTTGATCAATTTTCCCGAGCTTCCCGGTCTCCATCCTCGGAATAAGTGTTCAGATCCGTCATCAGCAATGATAGAAATGACTCTCTCTCGGTAATTCAGAATAGCTCCATAACGGTTGAGCCAATCGTCTCCGAGAATTAAATCGTCACCGTAGATGTCAACTACAATAAGGTTCGATAGCCAATCTCTCCCTCCTATAGTTACTGGAAAATCTCTAGCCTCTAGGGTTCCCACAATTCTCTCTCCACTCGGCAAACCCACAACATATGGTTCACAATCAAATAAGCACGAGATTTTCAAACGATTTACACAGTTTAATGATACAAAAGAATGTGTAGCTCCGGAATCGAATAAAACACTAACTGGTTGCAAAAGGATCTGAATTGTACACGATGCAACAAAGGTGTTCGATCATCGATTTCCTCATCTCGCAAAGCGCGGAGGAACGGACCCAAAGATCGGATGTCTCTCTCTTCCCAACGCTCACTGCTGAAATCTACTCTGCTGCGTCTGTTCACACTCGTCTCCTTCGAATCGGAGCCGGAGTGCGAGTACCAAAAGATCGGGTCGCATTCCCACAAAATGTTGGGCGGTGTCCTTCTGTCCACACTCAAACAGTCACAGCAGTACGAAACAATCACGTCGAACATGTCCCGCTTTGCCACAGTTATAACACTTCTTCCTGCGTCTGAAACAGTTGGTGCTGCCCGGAACTTCTTTCCACCTCGAGAAGGATGCGGAGGTCTCCTGGATGAATGAAAAGAGGACTGACCCCTGCGAGGCCCGCTACTCTTGTTCTCCGTGAAGTTGCCAGACACCTTCTGTTTCTTTGCTTCCGTCGATTTTTCTACTGCTGCCTCCTTCATATCATAGGCCAACGCCTTGTCCTGATACTGTCGCAAGGTGGTACATTCAAATCCGGACATATATTGCTGAATTTCCGGCTTCATTCGCATGTCAAAATGGAAAATACTTTCCGCCTCGGTCCTGACCAAGTGGCGCACATAAGTCAGCTGGTGATTAAAGGTCTTAATCACGTCCGTCACAGATGCTTCTGAATTTTGTTGTGAGAAAAATTCCCGAACTCGGGCTTCTCTAACTGGGCGAGGACAATACTGCGCCTCCATCATCAATTTGAATTCCGTCCAGTCAACATTGTGCTCCTCCGGTCGAATGGCCTCCCACCAGTCGAAAGCCTCCCCGGTCAGAAGATACTGGGCGACCGGAACCTTCCTATCGTTGGGACAGTTAATTCCTGCAAAAATCTTTTCTAATTCCTTCAGCCAGTGATCCCAAGAAAGCGTCTCAGCAGAACCGTCAAATTTCGGAGGATGCAATTTGATCACCTCCGTAAGCCATCTATCTCCTCGATTATCCACGTTATGCTGCTGTCCCATCGCCGTCTGCATGCGATCCACAACTTGAGCAAACTGGTTTATCTGGGCAACCACCTGCTGAAGCACTCCCGGCACGTTAGGATCTGCATTATTATTTGCCGATCCCTGCTGTCCCTCGGAATGGGAATCCGTTCGACTAGCGGTTATCTCTGGGGTAGATACCGACTCTCCTTGTCTCGCATTTCCCCGTCCGCGTCCACGACCTCCTCTCAACATACTGTAAACATAAATACTCAATATCCAGGGCAAACTTTCTAGAAGTACATCCATCAATGTTCACAAAACATGAATAAAATAAAACGGTAGTATTTGAGATTTAGGAACTTACAACCACGGTCCACACGACGATGCTGGCTCAGCAGTGATGTTACGAACGACCAATAATCAAATAACGTAAACAGACCCAACTAACCCGACTGCCAATATATCCATGAATCTTAGCTCCGATATCATATTCTGTAACACCCCGAGATATTCGGAATAATTACAGCGCCGTAAACCCTTTAGGTAAGGATTTACAAGGCTAATTTTAAAAGAAGTGTAAATATAAACCAATCGTACAACTGAAGTTCATATGCAGATTTGATTCGACCGATCAAATGAGTTAACTTATACAACCATATCGAAAAGACATTATTAAAACAGACGTACTCGAGTACTAAATAGACCAAGAAGACGAATCACAATAACAATAAACATCAACCACATCACTGAGCCATTTCATCGTCCTGTCGGTACTGTGGTTGCTTCCCCGTTCCTCGGCTACCTGAACATCAAAACAATGTCCACCCCCGAAAGGGTTAGCAAAACAATGATAGTACAAGTATCGTAATACATAAATCATCAATGCATCATAAAACATGCAAAACGGACTTCCGTCACCGGAATCCAACGATGCGAATCCTCACGATTCCATCAACACAGTACAGGGTAATCCAGCGATCCAGCGCCCATGGTATAGATCCCCATGATGATCCCGTCGGACCAACGCATGGTGGAAAACCCGTCCAGCGATCCAGCGCCCTCAGCATAGATCCCCATGATGATCCCGTCGGACCAACGCATGGTGGACATTCGATCCAGCGCCCTCAGCATAGATCCTCATGATCCCCTCGGATCATTTATACCATAAATTAATCAACTATGCATACATATATGCATTTCAATATGTTCATCAATACGAACAAATAACAACGAATACCACGAGAAATTGCAGAAATACATCTCATATTCAACAACATGAACAAAGCCACAAGCATGATCAAAGTTTCCATATAAATCGAACTCGACATATGATACTTGCCTCAAAAATGGCAAGAACGAACCACTTCAATGACCTCAACACCCTCGAAGGCCGCCTCCTTCAATCAACGTAACAAGATCGAACCCTAACAAAAGAAATGATATATAAATCATCTGAAGTCGAACGATGGCCTAACAATTCGATCTACGGCCGAAAAGCTCAAAATAAACAATCTGCCTGGACTGCTTAGGGTGCGCTACGTACTCTACGTAACGTGCGCTAAGCCGCCCTGTTAGCGTACGCTATCGTATAAGCCTAGCGTACGCTAGCCACGGACTAACAGTTTGACTCGGCTGATCTCATAACGTACGTTACGTACGTATCGTGCGTTAACTTAACCCCGATAGCGCACGTTAACTTACATATGTTAGCGTGCGCTAATCTTGCATGGCAGAATACTGCTAACAGAAAACTGGGTTGAATGGTGATGAACTCATAAATTCTATGGTGATAATACAAGTCATCCTCGAGCATATCATGCTAATAAGGTTTGTGGAAGTTCTATGATTATGAGATACAAATATACGGATAATCATCTCAACATCATAATTCATCTTAGATCTTCAAGAAATATTCTAAGTTCCGTTCGTCTTACGATCCAAAACGCATGATTCCAATGTGTAAAACGTAACAATCTAGGTAATATCCGATTACTGATCATAAATCGATTTGAAAATGCTTAGGAGTCCATACACTAAGATGGTTCAAAGGTTCATACGATATATAGTGCCGATACGTCAAAAGTATCCTTCTAACATGTGATGACCGATTATAAACGAAATAACTGGCTATCAAAACATGATCAAACGTCCTTAAGAACATTACTAACATCGGTGAAGAATCACCTACCTCAAAGTAGTGAAGAACACGGAGGAAATCGAAGCAATCCAACACCGAAGGCTTGAACACCAATCTCCAACGATATATGATCTTCAATCACGAGCTAGGATGTTGATATGAAGTGTTTAGGATGAAGGAAGTTATGCCCTAAGTGTAAGAATTCGGGTTATGGGAGAAAAAAGAACTGAAATCGCGAATAGGATGCTGTCCTATTTATAAGAAATGGCTATTAGCGCGCGCTAGTCCCTGCTCGTAGCGTGCGCTAACGGCTCACTGACTTAACTGTATTCAGCACTTAGCGTGCGCTACGCATATACCTGTAGCGTGCGCTAAGGCGTTGACTTGGCTTTTCCCGAAAGCCGTCCAGGTTCATCCCGACACGATCCGACAGGGGTCCCCCGGCCAGATCTCACCTACCGCACGTCTCAATCAAATTGACTACGCATAGCGTGCGCTAATAATCCTTTGTAGCATGCGCTATTGAGTCTATGTTAGCGTACGCTACACATAGCCGATAGCGTGCGCTACATGCGCAGAATTACAATTTATAAATCACATACATGAAATCATACGCTTGACAACATCGGATTATGAACTACGGAGAATAATACTCAGATCAAGTACAACGATTACAATATCACAAGTTCCAAACACATATCGGAAATCTCGGGTATTACATATTCAAGCAAACACCACATGGCCTTTCCATCCAATAAGGAAGATCGGCTTTCAACATTTAACTCGTAAGTTTCACATGTTGCCTGAAATGTAAGTTAAAATGTATCATGTTAAAAGAAACATAGGGAACAACAGTTCAAATGTATGAATACATCAAATAACTCACTTGCCTGCTCGCATTCACCATAACAAACACCAGAAAAGTACAGGGCTAACAAATGATCCTTTTTTATTTAGATCATAAGGAGCTTATGCTTTGGCCTCTGTGTAGTATATAACGTCTATAAGATACATCTCAGACCAGAACACTAACAGCAAGCCTCATATGAACAATAGTCTCTTTTTCTTCACATATCTATTTATTTTTTAGCTCGCTCTCCATAAAAAGAACAATATCAATCAATAATATTTATTCTACCCTCTCACTCTATGAAAAGATAACATGACCAGAAGATTAAGAACATCTGAATCCAACTAATAAATTCTAACCTAGTCACTCAACATTCCAGTTCCATAACATCAATATCACACAAGACAAAAGGAATTGAGAAAAATAAGAAGGTGATCAGAACAACAAACCTGCATTGTTAAAAACTTGTTTTTTTTTTAAATTCTACTACGTGAGTCTCATTTTTTCCTCCAATACTCGAACCAGATGATTCATCTGCTGAATGTTTCATTATGTTGGCAATTTTTATTCACAAACAATCTAGCAAGCAAAAATTTAAAATGCATGTCTTTTTTTGCCTCTTCTACTGACACCTATTTAATTATTTTAATGCGTGTATGTAGTTTATGTTAAATACATTCCCGAAAATGAATTTAATTCTTGGTTAAGATTCACCAAGTTCCATAAATACTCTCCCCAATTGTGTTTTCCCTGTCTAGCACATTCACAACATAGCATAAATTAAGCCCCACAAAAGAATAACCAACTTCAACCAACAAGAACCCTAATGGAAAAGCCTCATGAAATGTTAATTCCAGAGAATCCGAACAGAAATATCAGAAAACCCAAAAAAAACATCCACAAAAATACAACCAAAAATCAACGAGAATGACCACGGACATGAAAATCTGTTCATTCCAATAATTCGATTTCCGGTAGTTTTAAAACTAAACCAACAATTCAACATAGTTCGATCATATTCTTTTCAGCCGTAATCATAAAAATCAAGAAATAAATTGAAGGAAAGTAAAAAGGTACCTACTAATCAACACCCGAAAGCAAGAGCAAGTAGCAAAACAAGAAATACAACTGCCCCAAGAGCCAAGACGTCAAGATGTCATCAATAACAATAAATTTCAAATCTAGATTTAAATATCATTCCCAATTTACGAATCCAAATCCAAAAACTAGATAAATAAAATCATCATGCATAATTTTATCATGCTAGTTATTCCTTCCTCAAACAAATCCAAGGAAAAATGTTAATACATCGAAATATTTTTGCTCATGATACCAAAACATGCAGAACCGAAACAACCAAATCGAAAAGAAATAGAAAAATCACTCATTACTCACTCAATAATAAACGCAGAAGAAGATTACGCAGGCCACACAAGAAGGCCAGAGCTGGACTGGAGGCCTTTAGCGGCAGGTGCTTTAACCGGTTAGCTGCACGCCCAATTATGAGAAGAGCGAAATTAGCCAGTTGAAGGAAATCAACAACAACAAAAGAGAAAAACTTCCTTTTCTAAATTTCACCTGATTGATAAACATAGGTTTGGGGAGAAGATAAGTCAAACCACCAACGAGAGAAATAGGAAAAAGCCAAAACCTTAATTTCAAAGGCCAAAACAAAATACGAAGGTTAAGATAAAAACCTACCCGGGCACACGAGCAGAGAACAAGAGAAAAGATGAAAGTGAAATGAGAAATACAAACGGTGGCAATTTCTTTCTCAAAAACAAAGAAGAACAATAAAGATGGAGGTGGAAATCTCACGAAAAACTATCCTGCAGCACCTTCAACTTACAATAATCTATTTCAATATAGAATGAATCAGGGGCCATTTCATATTTCCCTAGAAACTTACAGGTGTCTATATTTCAGCAAATTTTATGGTTCTCAAAAATATTAAACGAGCAAAGAGTTATTACTGTTTGAATACAGGCTGTCCAATCTCGCAGCATGCTGAAGACTCACGAAAATGTTGTTGTATCCAAAACATCACTTATCCATTTTTCACTCCTCACAAAGAAATACTAAGCATAAAACTAGGTATACTAAGCCTTTAATATCAAGATTTTGATCAAATGTTGGTCTAACTATCCTAATAACTTTCAGATTCAAACTATACACATATCATCAAGAACACTAAGGTTTCAACAATAATTGTCTTCGCCTTTTAGACATATAATCAAGCAGTTGGTGATCGAGCTTTCACAAAGTCAGTTTTATCCCTCTTAATCGGGCTTGCAACAGCCACACAACAACTATAGAATCTAATAATCACACATTTTTAGATTTAGCCAACTCCTAAAAACTATGAAGACTCCATCATCAAAAGTCTTCCAAGTTACCTAATATGTTCTTCCCCAAAATTCGAAAATCCTAACTAAATGGGTAGAAAATATATACCTTGACTATAAATTCTTCTCCTTCTTCACTCCATCAAACTCCTTTGCTTCTCCTTCATCTCCTATCCGTTCTTCTCCTCTGGCCCTAGCCGAGCTCCCTCTTTCAAATCTCGTTCTACCCCTGATTCTTCTCTCTTTTCTTTCTTCTCCCTGTCGTTTTCTTTTCCAATTCCGAAAATAGCATGTAAGAGTGAGCACATATGGGGCGGAGAGTTCTATAGAGAGAGATGTAGAGATTAGAGAGGACGAGATCTAGAAGAATAGCTGGTGTATCGTGTATTTACCTAATCTGAAGAAGAAAGGAAGAGACCGGTTGGTTAAACAATAGGTCTCTTAGTTTTTACACTTTAGAGACCCGTCAACAAAAACAACGGGTCTCTTATTTCTTACATATTAGAGACCCGTTAACCCGAATAAATGGTCTCTAAAGTCTCTTACAAAAAAATAGCGGGTCCATTTGACATATTAGAGACATGTTGTTTAAAATATTAGGTGTCTTATATTAAAGAGACCCGTTATCTTTATCAACGGGTCATTTATTTTCGATCTCTTTGCTTTGTTTTTGTAGTAGTGAGGCTGCACCCTTTGCAGCGAAGCAGGAGAAAAGGCGATGTGAAGCAGGAGTCGGGCGACGAAAGATGTAGCCTTATTATATATGGACACAAATATATTAAATTTACATCTTTACCTATTAAATTTACATCTTTATCCCTAATGTAGGTGAAGTATATGAGCTCAGGGGTAAACTGGCCATTTTAGATATATTATTGACACTCAAGTGTGTACATATATTTTTAAAAAAAAATGTAGCTTAGGAGAATCGAACTCGCAGCAATCAATAGGTATTACAAAGACATTGCGATTTGAACAAGCCATCTACCTGTTATAAGGCTTCGCATTATATAAATTAATCATCAACCGTAAAATACTAGCTATGAGGCATTGAATTATATTTTAAACGTTTTATATTTCTAATTTGTTACCTTTAGTAATACCTAAGATAAATCGAATTTTATTATATATATCCTTATTGTTTTATATTTTTAATGTGTAGTTAATAATAATATTATTGTAACGCAAAAAAAGTGATAATATAACTTCAAATAATTATACATATTCTCAAAGTGTTACATAAGTGTTACTTAAATTATGTAACACACAAAAAGTGTTACCTGAAGTGTTACCTATTTTGAAGGTGTTACTTGGAGTGCTACCTAAACTAAGTATACACAAAAAAGTATTACGTGAAAGTGTTACCTATTTTGAAAGTGTTACCTTGAGTGTTACCTAATAAAAAAGTGTTACCTATGCACTCTCCAATATACAATTATCAAAAGTGTTACTTGCAGGGTGTTACCTAAAGTCATTTTTCTACTAGTGGGAGAAGGGGGATTTCTATTAGGTTATATATTAACTATTTGATTGATTTACACTAATTTTCGTTTATAAGGGACTAATTCGTTTAATAATGATCGATCATATCTTATTTCTACTAATGAACCCTCATTGATTGATTGATAAGTGATTATCTTGTTATCAACATTTTAAGGTTACGAAAGTGATTAAGACGCCTATGAATACATAAGGTATGAGGTAAAAAGTTGATTACTCGATAAACAATCGTTTTTCTTTTATATCCGTTAAGCCAATTCATCTACTTCATTAAAAACTTAATTTAATGAACCCGTAATTCCGTAGATTTTATTAAATAAATTTCCAACTTATTTTAGTTTTATTCATCTTTACTAGTTAAAATAGTCCAATATAAAAATAGTCTAGTTTAAAAATAGTCTAGTTAAAAATAGTCTAATATAAAATAGTCTAGTTCGCTATAAAATAGTCTAGTTTCTTTTATACTAGTTGCAAGAGAATTTCTTAATAGTTTCTAAATAATCTAGTTTCTTTCTAATATCAAGTTCAATAGTTTATATTGGAAATAATATTCACTTAGTTCTTGAGTAATGTTACCAAAATAGTGCATTAAATTTGGTTAATATAAAAACTCAAAAATCTGGTTTAGAATATTTAGTATTTATGTTTCGTGATTTAAACAAGATATTATACGAAGCCTTGTTAAGCAATCCTCGAGAGAAATCACCATGGTGGAACTTATCACAACTACTTCTACCTCGTATATGTAACACCCCCAAGACGTTTAGGGCATATTACAGCGTCGTGGATCCCACCATTTGGAATCCATCAGGCTAACGTACAAACTCGACATCATGACTAATGACAAACATCATCAACATACAAACAATTCCACACTTTAAGACATTCAAGACAAATGGACCGAACCCAACAGTGATAAATAAAATTCTTCCCAAACCGGATTCACAAGCAAATAAAAGTTTAAAGGGAGAAGGTACTTGAGTACTGAACAAATGACATAAATATTAAAATAAGAGAGACAACATGCAAACAGACGACCATTGAACAGAATCACTCTTGCCCATCATCCACGTACTGTCCACATGCTCGTTCGCCTCCATGATCTGTACCTGAAATACAAAAGTATTTCCCCCATTTAAGGGGTTAGCGACAACAGCTAGTGCAAGTACAATCCATTTGAACTACCATTTTAATCGGATGAAATATGTGCCAAAATCATTTTAGAAGACATTTTTATATTCCGGAATATTTAATGTGCACATGCACAAAATATAGTTCTCCAACAAAACATATCAAAGGTTAACCGTTGGTACGAGACTCACGGCCACCGCACCCCGCAGAGGCCCCGTTGGACCATCCCTGGGTGGTTAACCCCAGTTCGTGATATGCATATACATGGCACTACGTATCCCTAGAGGCCCCGTCAAACCATCCCTGGGTGAACATACGCATTCCCATCCACAACATACACGGAAATCCATAATTCAAATACTAGAATACGTAAACAAATGCAAAATACTTGCCTTTGAGACATCCTTGACGAGACTGAAAGTAAACGATGTCTAGGACCCGGAGTAACCACGGCCACTCCTAAACATAAGCTTAACACAACTCAGTCCTAAACGATAACAATAATCGAACGGAATATTCCCACAACCCCCGTTACAACCATAACAATACCTGTACATTTAATATAGGCGAGGCTTTTCACAAAACCTCTCCGAATCAACAATCCACGGATTAAACACGACGGGAGCGGATTGGAAATCATCCGATAGCATCAAGTGATAGGAAATATTGCAACACAAACGAACGATACGAGCTTAGGAAGACAAAACCCGAAAACCCCCCAAAATAGACAAAGTTAGGGTTCTAGTCGAAAATACCTTGGATTCGGATGGAGAAAGATGATTAAGGTAATATCTACAATTTCGATTTCTAGTAATTTATTTTTTGGCCGAAGTCCATTTTGACGACTCGCTTGTGACCGTTTCCTTATTCTGAGAATGATTAATTCTGCACTTTTTGACATCCGAGTTTGTTTCGGTGTCGTTTTGTTGAGTTCCGTGCTTCTTAGCGACTTTTCCGCACTTGAGTTCGATCCTTGCGAATCTCATTCGAAACTATTGTTTCGTGTTTCCCGTAAGTCCGTTTAACGTTGTTAGACGTGTTGTGAACTTCAGTTTGGTTATTCGAGCACGTATCATGATTTATCGATACTTTTTTGGGAAGAACAGGGTGCGCCGCATCACAAGGGGTTGCACGCCGCACCACACACCTTGCAGACTCGAGCCTGGCAGCAGCTGTACCACACGCCATGGCCCTCTGCGGGCTGTGCCGCGACACTACCTGGGTGCCTGCTCGCAAATTATGTCCGCGGGACGCGCCACACTCAGTCCGCGCCGTGGCATGCGAGTCAGATCAGCCCTTTTTCCAGCGAATTTTAGAGAGAAGTTCATTTTCATCTCCTTTCTCCTTCCTTCTATCCGTGGGCAAGTTCCGGGCAATTTTTTGGGCGATTTGGCATCTTCAATCTTAGATATTTCATTCTCCTCTAGATCTTGGTGTAGATTAACAACACCAATTTGTGTTCTTCGTCATTGATCCGAGGTAGTTTCTTGATTCTCTAGAGTTGACCTTTCTTTTTGGGAGTTTTGTTCTTAATTCCAAATCCAATCTGGTTTAGATGAATCGATCGGTGTTAGATGTTGTTAATAAACATGTTTTATGGATTGTATATCCCTATCTTCGATTCGTTTCAACCCGAGGGGTGATTTCGGTGTTCTTGAGGTGTAGTGAACATTTGATGTTCGATCAAATGTTCGAATGAGTTTTCCGTTGCTTGTTTGTTGTGATTTCCATTGTTAATGGTCTTGATTCTCATTGTAATCGTATCCTCGTTATTTTTACGGGAGGATTGTAGGTGTTCGAGGTTTCCCGGTTGAGCCATGTTTGTCGGAGTGTTCGGTATCGGTTACCGAGGCAAGTATCTTGCTATACGAATTGTGTCTTGTGAATAGATACTTCATGTTAGGGTTATGATGATTTGACTTGTCTTCGTGAATGTATATTTCATGTGATTTTATAATTGTGAACGATTGATGGTAGCGATGATATCCTCATTTGGATAATTTCTTGAGATTGTGCTGGTTGTGTTAATCGTGTGGTTCGAGTCGTGCGTGATTAATTATGGATGAGTGATCGCGATGATTATGATAATTGTGTGTTGATTTGATTACTTACTTGAATATGTATTATAGTGCGTTGTTGAATGAATTGACATATTGATGATAATGTGTGTTGCTCGTGGTGATGTGCTGAGTTGATCAATATGAGTTGTGTCGTGTCAATGCGTGTGATCCAGTTAGGGTCTGACGAGGCCTCTGGAGTTCGGTACATTATGTGTATGAACAGTGATCATGTGGTCCAGGTAGGGTCTGGCGAGGCATATGGAGTTCGGTACATGATGTGTACGAACAACGTGTATGGTCCAGGTAGGGTCCGACGAGGCCTCTGGAGTTCGGTACATGATGTGTACGAACAACCTGTATGGTCCAGGTAGGGTCTGACGAGGACTCTGGAGTTCCGTACATGATGTGTACGAACGTGTATGTTCCAGGTAGGGTCCAACGAGACCTCTGGAGTTCGGTACATGATGTGTACGAACAATGCGTGTGGTCCGGGTAGGGTCCGGCGTGGCCTTCTGACCGCGCTATCGTGACATGTCAAAATTAGTTATTTATATTTTTTCTTGGCTTACTTCTACTAACTAGTAGTATCGGCAAGTAAGGGTCGATCCAAACGGAGAACGGTAAATCAATTATACTATTTAAGGATTAAGTATTTTGTGCAATTAAAATAAAATAAAACGAAAAAGGGGGGGTTTGTTTCTGATCTTAACTAAAATAAATTGAGTAAAATAAATTAAATTAAAATAATAAAGGAGATAAAAAGTTGAAAATATCAATTGAGGAATAATCTAGTCCTTAGCTCTGTTATCCACCGTTTCGAATTAAATCAAGTTTCAATGCAGCGCTTATCTCTTCTCTAATCTCATGAACTCCTATTCCGAAGCCAACAACAAGCTCTGTTGACCCCAATTATTTCTTAAGTTTATTCAATTAAAACAAGCTCTTTAATCGAACCTATCTATGCGGTGGATTCAAAACAAGCTCTTCAAATCTCGCTCACTAGATGCATTAAACACCAAATTAATGGAATAGGCAAGATATTAAGTTCATAAGCTCGACTTAAGGGATCTCGATTTTGTGTTACTCAATTGGGAAAAATCAATTGTTTGCTACTTGTGAAATTAAAATTGCAACAATTACGGATTACAACTCAATTTCTAGCATAAGACATAAAACTCCTAATCTAGTTGGCCAAACCAAATCAAGAAATTAAATAGCATAGTCGTGAATTCAATAACACAAAAGTAATTCAAGAGAATTCGAGTTGAGAATACGCTGCGGGATTAAAACATGAATAATTCAAATACGATTTCAAACTTCACTAAGAACTAGAATAGAAAATTAGCCGGACATGTTGGCTTTAGAAAACAGCAATTTAATGATAGACATGAGAAGAAAGAAATTCAAATGGTGTAGTCTTCTTCTTCGCACGTCGGACTCAGCTCGGTTGCTCCGGCGAGAAACGGTTCGGTCGCTCCCTTTTTCCTTCTGCTCCAGCCGTGAATTGATGTTCCAAGATTGAAATTAATTCCAGCCCTCCTCTCCTTTTATAATTATTCCTTATCTCTTAGTTTCCTTCTTTAATTGGGACTCCTTCCTTTTTGAGTTTTAATTTCCTTGGAGTCTTTCTTCCCAAATCTATTCCAATTCCTTTTTCTAGCCTATGGACCGATTTATTGCCTTTTGGAACTGATTGGCGATTTTTGAGTCGTTTCTTGGGCCCCAAGTAAGATTATTTTTGTAACAGGACTGACACTGGGTCAGCGAACTGACACTGGACCACCCAGTGTCGCATGGCATTTTCTTCATTTAAGCCCAAATCACATTGGCTTGGTCCGTTTGATGATCCAAATTATTCCTTAAGCTTAACTCCATCAAACACCTAAATTAAACAACAAATTGACAAGTGAAGTAAATTGCATCTAAAATATAAATATATAGAAAATAACCAAGTGTGCCAATATAAAATTCATTAAAACCTTATAATTAACAATGATTTTAGCACACTATTTTCGTTCTATCAAATCTCCCCAAACTTAAACCAATGCTTGTCCTCAAGCATAATTCGAGTGAAAGAAATTCAAGAAGCGTGTATTGAAAAATCCAAGATGATAGCCATTTTCAAGGGAGAACAAATAATCATGAACAAGTATGAAGAAAATTAAAGTACCTCAACCAATCTCAACATCTTCATTGGCATCAAGTGAAAGAAAATTCGATGGCCTCACAAGGGATCACTCTCGCTCAAGTAGATATAAGGATTATTAAGCAATCACTCACGTCAAAACATGGTATGTCATTACCATATACTCGCATAAAAGTCAAATATCCACTACTTAGATGAACTCATGCATATAATCAAAAGGACTTTTATGGTTGTAACGGGGCTTTATGTATGGGTAGGATAAAAAGGATAAATAAAAGATTCCTTGGCCGAGACTAATCATGAAATTAAGTGCATAACAAATCCTACAAATAATGAATCACCATCCTTTCCTTGAGCACCCTTTTAGGCACATGTAATCACATAGCCACGAAAGATCAATAGAGGTCAGTGGATTTAACAACATCCGAGGGGGTATTTTTACTGCTGCCCCCCTATTTTATTTTATTTTATTTTTTTTTGTTTCGGCCTTTATTTTTTTTTCATCTTAATTTCAGCACTTTTTTTCTTTTCACTTCACCACCCACTTTTTGATAATTCCTAGTCCTTCCCTCGACTTGTTATACACCTAATTCACAACCAAATCTTGACCAAGGGTTCAAACGGATGAATTTTCACCAAAAATTAGATAATGGCTAATCAAATGTGCTAGATCAAAGAATAAGGCTTAGGTCCAAATGGACTTCTAATGGCGATTATGTCGAGGTGGGGAAATATAAGCCAAGTGGGTTATTCCTAATTTGCCTTTATCACTTTACTGCATGAGAACAATAATATAGTCTTGAGATGAATAATTGATTAAGTTTTAGCATGAACACAACACGCTCGACCCCACAAGAAGAAATAGTGAGCATATATATGTATATATATATATATATATATATATATATATATATATATATATATATTTTGCTCTACGGCTCAAAACTCACGAATAAAAAGGGCTTGTGCCATGAATCCCTCACACTTTTATCCAAATTCAAAATCAAGACTAGTGAACTACCATAATCAAAATCAAACTAATCAATCATATTCATTTCCTATGTCAGGCCATACTTAAATCCCCAATAAACGAACTTGATTCAATCACACAAATTTAGCTACGAACAATTTTAAATATATTACATCACACTTTCCAAATTCAATTAATCATTCCGACTCCAATTTCCCCAAACATAAAATTCAGCACACGACTCTAAAGAAAGGAAGGAAGAGAAAAAGAAAAATAAAAGATAGTAAAAAGTCTAGAGTAGGAATCACCGGGCTAATGGGGGAGAAGGGCTTCCAGCTGCTCAGTTCGGTCCTCCATCCCATGTTTCTTGTGCACCTCCGTCGCATTAGCTTCAACATCTTGACGCCGATCTCGAACGGGCAGCGCTTGGGGCTGATGTCGACTGAAAAAAGAGAAGGAGAAGTTAGGGGTTGCAGAGTAAAAAGAAGATACCGAGAAAGAGAGAAACGAAGAGAGAGAAAAAGAAAAAGAGAGAAGGAAGGGAATAAAAATAAAAATAAGGGAAGTAATAGAATAGAAAAAAATAAAAGGGATAGCATAAAAAAATAATAAAGAAAGGTAGAAATAAAATACGAAATGCAAGAAATAGATTACTACTTACGTAAAATATAATTAGCAGAAAAAATAAATAATAAAAAGAAAATTGGAATAAAAAAATAAAAGAAGTAAAAAAATTGGGTTGCCTCCCAACAAGCGCCTTTTTTTTACGTCGTTGGCTCGATGAAGAACTTCCCGTTTTAGTGAACACACCAAGGAGGTTTTGGTATGGGTCTCAATGGATATACGACTGATGACTCATCTTCTTGAACCGCACCAAACTTTCTCGGAATGTTTATTGAAAACTTTCCTCCCTTGAGATGCTCATCGAAGGCTAACTCTGGTTCACCTTTTCCATATAATTTCTCATATATTGGCTGTAATTCTCTTTGAAGCTCTGCAAAATCATTTTTTTTATCAGCCTCCAAGTCTTTAGTAAGCACCACTCTGAGTCTACCCCTGCAATGCAACTCAAACACTTCGTCGACAAGAGGGTCAATCACGCTTAATGCAAAAAGAGAGCAATATTCCTCAGGAAATTTCATAGCATCATAAATATTAAACCGTACGATTTGGTCATCAAATTCCATCGTGAGAGATCCTTCACGAACATCTATTTTGGTATTGGAGATATTTAGAAATGGCCTTCCTAACAAAATAGGTGTTGAATTTGATGACTCGTTCTGCATATCAAGAACGTAGAAGTCGGATGGAAATACGAGCTTATTGACTTGGACAAGAACATCCTCAATTACCCCTTCGGGATAAACAAGGCTACGATCCACCAATTGTATAATTATCCTTCTTTCTCGAAGTGGTCCTAGATTTAAGGAGGTGTATATAGAGCGTGGCATAACATTTATTGATGCTCCTAAATCTAGCATAGCTCGTTCAAAACCCATATTTCCAATTCGACAAGGAATAGCAAACATACATGGATCTTCCCGTTTTTGTGGCAATTTCTTTTGGAATACAGCGGACACATTTTCTCCCATCACCACCTTCCCATTCCCTTTAATCTCCGCTTGTTGGTGCATAATTCCTTAAGGAATTTTGCGTTTTTTGGAATTTGTTGAACTGCGTCGAGTAAGGGAATGTTGATTTTAACCTTTCAGAATACGTCGAGGATTTGCTCCTCTTTATTCACGATCGCTGCCTTTTTGACCCTAGATGGAAAATGTAACTCGTTAGTCTCAAAAGGGGCAGTTTTAGACGAATTTACTTTGCTGTCCGGCAGTTCTGCACTGGGTGCTGATTCTGCACTGGGTGTCGATTTTGCACTGGGTGTCCCAGTGTTGATCTGTTCAGTGGATTTTTCCTCCTCGTTTTCAGCTTTCTCCACCTTCTTAGGCTCCTTAAGCTGCTTCCCACTCCTTAGAGTTATAGCACTCACGTTTCTTGGGTTCGGCTCAGGTTAGGATGGCAATTTCCCACTATTTTGGCTCTCCATGCGGCTCACCGTGGTGGCTAGTTGACTCACTTGATTTTCTAGAATTTTGATACTCGATTTAGTGTCATGCTGGAACTGATTCATGCCCTGTTGTAGCTACATAGTGTTTTCCATAAGGGTCTTCATCATCTCCTCCAAGAATGGTGTAGGATTTTCGGTGGGTTGCTTGTAGAATTGTCCTCTATTTTGTGGAGGCGCCTCTTACTAGTTTTTCCATCGAAAGTTGGGGTGATCCCTCCATCCTGGGTTGTATGTGTTCGAGTATGGATCATTCTTCCTCCCATAAGAATTTTTAGCTCCAATTGCATTGGCGTGTGCCTCGATTTCATCAAGCAAAATCCGACATTTCTCCGTTGTATGCTCAGTGGTTTTGCAAATACGACAGGGTACGACTGGTGTGCTATTACCTACAGCAAGTTTCCTAACAAAAGTGGTTAGCTCATTCAATTTTTCCTCAAGGGACGAGTCATGGATCTCCTTCACCATCATGATCGGTGCATCGCGACATCCAAATTGATGTGAATTAGCCGCCATGTTGGATATGAGAGCCCTTGCGGTCGTGGGAGTTTTGTCCACTAGAGCTCCTCCACTTTCCGCATCTATCGTGTTCCGCTCCATAGGATTAAGTCCTTCGTAAAAATATTGAATAAGGAGCTGCTCGCTAATTTGATGTTGTGGGCATCGAGATACCAACTGTTTGAATCGTTCCCAATATTCATGCAATGTTTCGCCGGTCATTTGCCTTCCACCACATATTTCTTTCCTTAGGTTAGCCGCTCGAGAGGCTGGGATATATTTTTGTAGAAATAAGATCTCCATCTCGTTCCACATTGTGATGGTGGCCGATGGTAAATAAAATACCCAATCTTTTGCCGAATCTCTTAATGATAATGGGAAGGCTCTAAGTTTGATTTGTTCTTCGGTGACACCATTTGGCTTCATGCTTGAACAAACGACATGGAATTCCTTGAGATGTTTGTGTGGATCTTCTCCTGATAGACCATGAAATGCAGGTAGCAAGTGAATCAATAGCCGGGATCGTGATGCACAGTGGTTGTTGAGGTAGCTCTGGGTTGGCTAATTGCTTCAGCGTAATTTGCCATGACTCCAATTTCGTCCTCCGACTCACTGGGTGATGTTTCGAAAGAAAATGGTAAGTGCTCGAGTGCTTCTTTGGTTTCTTTTGCTTTTCGTCTGAAAATTCGGTCTCGTTTGGTGATTTCTGGAAAGTATTGTAAGTTTTTATCCCATCGGGACCTTGTATTCATGCAAAGCTAAAACAAACGGATTAGTGCAAAACTGACAATTGTAATGAATTTTCAGAACTGACACTGGGTCACCCAGTGTCGAAATTGCAAAAAGTTTTTAACCCAAAATAAGTAAAATTAATTTAACACCGTTCCCCGGCAACGGCGCCAAAATTTTGACCGCGCTGTCATGACACGTCAAAATTAGTTATTTATATTTTTCCTTGGCTTACTTATACTAATTAGTAGTATCGGCAAGTAAGGGTCGATCCCACGGAGAACGGTAAATCAATTATACTATTTAAGGATTAAGTATTTTGTGCAATTAAAATAAAATAAAACGAAAAATGGGGGGTTTGTTTCTGATCTTAACTAAAATAAATTGCGTAAAATAAATTAAATTAAAATAACAAAGGAAATAAAAAGTTGAAAATATCAATTGAGGAATAATCTAGTCTTTAGCTCCGTTATCCACCGTTTCAAATTAAATCAAGTTTCAATGCAGCGCTTATCTCTTCTCTAATCTCATGAACTCCTATTCCGAAGCCAATAACAAGCTCTGTTGACCCCAATTATTTCTTAAGTTTATTCAATTAAAACAAGCTCTTTAATCGAACCTATCTATGCGGTGGATTCAAAACAAGCTCTTCAAATCTCGCTCGCTAGATGTGTTAAAAACCAAAATAATAGAATAGGTAAGATATGAAGTTCATAAGCTCGACTTAAGGGATCTCGATTTTGTGTTACTCAATTGGGAAAAATCAATTCTTTGCTACTTGTGAAATTAAAATTGCAACAATTACGGATTACAACTCAATTTCTAGCATAAGACATAAAACTCCTAATCTAGTTGGCCAAACCAAATCAAGAAATTAAATGGCATAGTCATGAATTCAATAACACAAAAGTAATTCAAGAGAATTCAAGTTGAGAAAATACGCTGCGGGATTAAAACATGAATAATTCAAATACGGTTTCAAACTTCACTAAAAACTAAAATAGAAAATTAGCCGGACATGTTTGCTTTAGAAAACAGCAATTTAATGATAGACATGAGAAGAAAGAAATTCAAATGGTGTAGTCTTCTTCTTCGCACATCGGACTCGGCTCGGTTTCTCCGGCGAGAAATGGTTCGGTCGCTCCCTTTATCCTTCTGCTCCAGCCGTGAATTGATGTTCCAAGATTGAAGTTAATTCCAGCCCTCCTCTCCTTTTATAATTATTCCTTATCTCTTAGTTTCCTTCTTTAATTGGGACTCCTTCCTTCTTGAGTTTTAATTTCCTTGGAGTCTTTCTTCCCAAATCTATTCCAATTCCTTTTTCCATCCTATGGACTGATTTATTGCCTTGTGGAACTGATTGGGCGATTTTTGAGTCGTTTCTCTGGCCCCAAGTAAGATTATTTTCGTAACAGGACTGGCACTAGGCCACCCAGTGTAGCGCAGAATTTTCTTCATTTAAGACCAAATCACATTGGCTTGGTCCATTTGATGATCCAAATTATTCCTTAAGCTTAAAAACTCCATCAAACACCTAAATTAAACAACAAATTGTCAAGTGAAGTAAATTGCATACAAAATATAAATATATGGAAAGTAACCAAGTGTGCCAACATAAAATTCATTAAAAACTTATAATTAACAATGATTTTAGCACACTATTTTCATTCAATCAGAGTTCGGTACATGATGTGTACGAACAATGATAGTATAACAATGATTGTTTGGATAACATTTTAAAGTTGGGTCAAGGACTCATAATGATATTTTAATTAGTGTGTTTTGAAACGAGAGTCGGGCTGAGGCCCTAATGTTTTCGAAAAGGTTTTGTAAATTGGGACTCGAGGTCCAAAAGAATTTCTATTTTAAGAATTCCCAAGATGATGAGTTCCTTTTCAATAATTCTTGCTTGAGTTAAAAAATTTTAAAACTTCTCGGGACCATTTTGATAGTTGATTTGCTTAGCAAATTCATATTTGCTATTTACTTGTTGCATTGCGTATCGTATTATACTTGCACTAGCAAAATAGTGGAATTATGCTAACCCCGAGTAATCGGGGGGTGGATGTCTGTTTTATGTTCAGGTGCTTGCAGGTTCGGGGAGCAGTCACAGGATCAGCATAGGAAGTGACGGGCTACGATACTAATCGAAAGTTGGGAGTTTAGTCGAGTTGTGTGGTATCGTCAGAGTCATATTCCGCCTTCCGAGGTTTTGTTTCATTACCCATGCGTGGGCATTCTTTGTACAGAGTTGTATTTTCTCTGTTTACGTCAGTCGTACGACCTCTCCGATCCGGTTAGTTGTTTATAATTGACCTTAATGGTTCGTATCATTGTACTGGTTGCCCCGGTCGGGCAAACACTTGGTCGTTTTGTGATGTTTAGCCTGGTAGATCCTTGTGGGAAGGATCTACGACGTGTAATATTCCCATACGGTTTAGGGGGGTTGACATTTATCGTAGCAGAGCTTAGGTTGCGGAAACCTAGGCTGTCGGGTTAAGTCGAGTCATGAACTTTCGAGTAATGTGACATCACGTCATTCGAGTTGTCGGGTGACAAGTTGAGTTGTGCATAGGCATAATGTGTCGGATATGTTGTCGGACGAGATTAGTATTGTGGGTGACTGTCATCTCCGTGCGGCCTGTGGACGTGAGTCTCCTTTTTTATGTGAGGTACCTGTGATTCATGATATCATCTAATTGAGTTAATTGTGGTGCATAATTTTATTTGCACGATGTTGTGTAATATAATTTGTATTCGATACTTGTGACACATTGTATGTGTATAAAACTGGACGTGTTAATTTTTTACCTCTAAATCACCATGTGGGGTGCTATGATGTGAAAGTTGTGAACCTTGATGGGTTTCGAAGAAGGTATCGACGGTAGAGTTTGTAAGAAACTTCGATGAATGGTTTTGTTGTATGTTTAAACTTGATGCCCATGGGATGTATTTGATTGAAGTGGCGATCCTGTTTTCCGTTTGGGCATGTGGTTTTAAGTTCGATCGTTTTTGGAATGTTGTAATTATGCCCGCTGCGGGTAGGTTTGAAAACATTTTTTTGAAGGACTCTACTAGTTTGAACATTTTTGTGGAAATTGATTTTTGAAAATATTTTGATGCTGCGGTTAAACCACAGTTGTATGGATTTTGAAATCGGTTGAGTTTTGACAAGTTGGTCATGTACTTTCAAATGGCACCATCAGGCGGTATTTGGAAAATTTGTTTTATAATACTTCGGACATTGCAAAATATTACCGTCATTTTTGGTTATGATCGAAAGGATTTTGGTAAAATTTATGTTTTGCAAAATTAATTTCATTTTCGGAATTTAAAAAGTTATGTGTTTGTGTGTTGAGACTAAGTTGTTGCGACAAGTTTGTTAGGTTGTTATGCTCGTCGGAGAATGTTACAAGTGTTTGATTCCAATGATATGTATGTGGTTTTGACCGTGTTGTTTTGGTAAAAGTCGTACATCTCTGTTGATGTGACCGTGCGAATTTCTCTTGAACTTAAGTTTTATTATTGCGGTGTTAGTTCGTGTATTCATGTAATGACTTGGAGTTAATGTTTTATCGCATTGCTGTTTATTGTCCTATGTTGATGTTGTGATATTTGCTTTGTTGTGTTATTCTGAATGGTTGTCCATTCAGAGAGGTCGAGGCCGAGGACGTGGTCATAGTAGTGGTCGTACTCAGGAGCATGAGAGGGCGACTCGCTCATTGTCGAGCACAAATCAGCTCAGTACAGACGATCGGGATGACCAATCGCGTGATCAGCAGGAATCAACCAGAGGTAATGTTGGCATTGGAACCGCCACCATTCTTCGTCGGGTGGTTTAAATAAAAATAAAATGAGATTCAAACCGTACACCGTGATAGATTCCAGATGAGAATAATGGAGCTACTAAGTGGTTACGAGATGTGATGAGAATGCACCCACTCCATTTTGTAGGTTCTTCAGACTCGTTAGGTTGGGAGAACTGGCTCTTCCAGTTGGACAGAACATTCGATGTTGTAGCTTGTCCCGATGAAAGAAGAGTACCTATTGCTCAATACCTGCTTGACAAAGAAGTTGCACACTAGTGGGAGGCCGTAGCGCCTAGTGATTGTTCAGCTACTTGGGCTGAATTCAAGATGGCCATGGAGGCCGAGTATTGTCCACTGCCTATTAAAGAGTGCAGGATTGTCGAGTTTTTCTCGGCTACACCCCAAGATGTATCGATATCTCAGGCAATAGTCGATTATAATCGACAACTGTGTTATGTTCGGGATCAAGTGCGAAGTGAAGCAGATAAAGTTCGTTATTCCGATATGCGTATGAAACCTGAGGTTCGACAATGTATGTCTCCTTTTATGTATACAACGTTGAAGGACTATCAGGATCGAGCCTTAGCATTTGAAATGGCTACAATGTCTACCGAGTCTGTATCGGTAGCGAGGAAATAGAAGATTTCTGATGACACATTGGGAAGTGAGGGAATTGAGATTCCTATACCCCAACCCTCGTATTGTAGGTCACAAGTCGTCCAGAAACAAGTCTAGAGGGGGGGGTGAATAGACTTGTAGAAACTCTTGAACTCTTTTTCTCGAAGAGTGAGTTTCTTCAGCTGATGATCAAACAAATGACTAGGAGTCGTTTGTTCTTGGATATGTGCGGAAGTCAGCTGATGACGAATATAAATTAACTTAATGAAACACTTAACAATGGATGCAGCAGTTAGAGTATGATGCAAGAAACAAGAAATAACACAGCGATTATAGTGGTGTCAGAGGTGGGGTAATCCTCTACTAATCCACTTTTCTCCAAACCAGTTGGAGATGAATTCACTATAATTTTCAACCAGTGATAAAGATTACAGTGATTCACAACACACTACAACAGCTTCCAACCAGTGGAATTCCGTGCCGTTGTATACACACTGATCGCCTTGCACCTCTTGATCCTCGATCCTCGGATGCCTTTACACCGCTACTTCAACCAGTGAAGTACCCGTACTCAAGATATAAAGACAAGAGTGTTTGTCTTCTCCAACTAAAGAGCTTCCTTGAATATGAACTTTTGATCTGCTCTTTTCACGATGCTATTTGATTGCTTGAGATTGCTTTGTTTGCTTTGATCGCTAGAGTATATGTTCGCACCGGTGTTTTGCCTGGATTTCAAATCTTCGGATATATATAGATCACGATCTCTGAGCTTCTTCCTTGTAGCCGTTGCAAATCTTTGAACAAATCCGTCCGTTGGAGAGAGACTTCATTGTTTAATCTTTTCTGAACGTTGCAAGGCTGGATTCCCATTATTTAATTTTATCTTCCGACCGTTGTGATGACTTCTGCATGTGAGCGCCGAATCTTTTGAATATAAAAGGTTTAAAGTCTTCACGGTGGGTCAGGATGATTTAAATAAATCGTATCTCTTACGGGAATCACTCCAATTTGTCTCTTCACGTTGCATGTGAGCTTTCCGTAATATTTGACTTTTCAAAGCATGCTGACGTGGACTTGGAGTACTAGGCTGTAGTTGAGTAGACTGATGTGCAGCTTACTTCTCTGCAGGTAGGTCGTCTGGTACCGTATCGTTTGAGACTTGTCCGATCGTGACTTCCCGAGGTTCCTCTGCATGATCTGGTCAAACTTCTCCGACAATTTTTAGTTGACCGGGGCTACTCGATTGAGTCCTACTGTACTTCTCGATGGACTAGATGTACTTTAGTACTTAGCCGATTTTTAGCCTAACTAACTTTGGCCTATAGAAGACACTCATTTGGTTCTTCTTTACATATTGCCAATTTTATACTTAACATATTTTGGCCTATGGAAGATACTCATTTGGTTCTTCCTTACATTTTGCCAATTAATAAACATTTGATTTTAAATTAATGACATCATCAAAATCTAACAAGTATTCCTAACAAATTCCCCTATTTTGATGATGGCAAAACTAAGTAAGAAATCAAATGGCCAAGTCTCGCACTTAAGTGCAAGACAAAATCAAATCGATCTAATATTGAGACAATCTGGAAAATTGTCATTCAACAGATCGTTTCATAAAAATTTTCGACTTATCATTGAAATTATACAAGATTGTTTTAAGTACGTAAAAATAAAATTACAAGTAAGAAAATAATTTAAGGTCATCTCGCCTCTTCCTCTCGCCTCTTGAATAGCCGCTTGGCAGTCCGAATGGTTTGGCTCCGATAGGTCTTACCTTGACTGGAGCAAGGCCATACTTTCTCTTCACAACCAAAGGCCGCGAAGTCCCGCTCCCGCCGAGATCTGAATTTGTTCTCAAGGCGGACTAGCTTGATTTCCTCCCCGAAGTTGTAGCTCATCAAGTTCACCATCCATGCGGATTGGTGCTTCTTCACTCGAATTTAGGGATCATGGGAAATGCATTTTGCTCTTTTGCGTACTTCTTTAGAAACCCAAAGCTTAGGATGAACCTCTTCCATCCAGCTTTATGAAAATCTCCTGTGGGGAGAGTTTGTCATCTTGAAGTAGTTCCTGACATAAAAGTCTCTCGACGAACTTCTTCCTAGCAGCCTCCCATATTTCAAGAGCTTCAAGTGGGTAAATCTTCAACATACCATAGCTCCAGACCTTCCCATTCAAGAGTAGGTTCAAAGCCGCCTCTGGTCCTTCTGCGCTTCCTTCAGTGGTCACCTTGTCTTCTTGATCTCTGACTTCCTTCCTTTTTAGGCTAGAGGGTCCTTCAACTGGGACATCCCGCTTTTTCTTACTTCGATTTCTCTCTCTTCCCCGAATCCTCTCTTCCCCTTTTGCCAAAGATCAATGAGTGTTGTCAACTGTTGCTCCATGCGGCTCATCCAATCGGACATGCCAAAAGGCATTCTGTTGTCTGTAGGAGGAGGAGGCCGAGGATCTCTCTCAAGCAGGTGTCAATCTTGGCATTAATGGTCTCAAGATCGGGGTGACCTAAGTTGATAGCAGCTCCCCAATGGTGTCTCCGACAATTTGCTTGATCGGCTCGGTCATGGTAGGGGATAATCGAGCTGATGGGGAGTGTTCTCCGATCCTTCAAAGAATGGAGCCACTAGATGCGCAGGCTCCCGGCCGCGGCCGTAGGTCGATTGAGTCTTCTCCGGGGTCCCCGACTGGAGTCCTCTGCCCGCTCTGCGTCTAGGCTGGTGTACCGGGGAGGTACAACAATCCTATCTGCAGCTTCGTTGGTAGGCTCTGGCTCCTGCTCTGGCTCCTTTTCTCTTTCTTCCTCTTTCCCTTCTTCTTCTTCAGATTTCTCTTTTTCTTCCTTCTCATCTTCTTCTTTTTCTTCTCCAGCCGCCACACCAGCTCCTCCTTCACCTCCATCATCATTATTATCATCATCATTATCATCATTTTTCTCATCATCATCCTTCTCCTTTTCTCTTTCATCATCTTCATCCTTCTCCTTATCTTCTTCTTCTTTTTACTGCTCCACTTCTTCTCCTTCTTCATCTTCTTCATCATCCACTTCTTCTGTTTTCTCAATCTCCTCTGTCTCCTTTTCAACAGGTATGTTTTCTTCAGATTCTTTTTCTTTTTCATCCTCTTCAACCAAATTGATAATTTCATTTTCTTCATCAACTTCTTCTATCCTAATTTCCTTTTCTACTTCCTCCTCTTCCTCCTCTTCTCCAAAGCTACCATCAAAAATACTGAGCATTATAGAGTGGATAAAATGGTCCATGTTTGTCTCAAAATGTGACATGAACCAGTTATCCTGGAGGAGTAAGGCTAAATCTGACTCTTTGCAAAAATCAGTCAGAACATCCTCCGTGGCTTGGGGGTATTCCCAACCACTAGATTCAACAAAAATTTGAAAATTTGTAAAGGACATGGTTTTAAGAGTTTTCCACTATTTAAAAATATTTACGAAAGAGTGTTTTTCTGCTTGTGGCTTGACAAGCTGAAGTTGTTCTATAGAGAGATTAAAAGTATTATTTTCTAAAAGATTGAATGTGTAACTGTCAGGATAGATATAACAAGACCTGCTTCCTCTTCTTCGGTCATGTACACTGGAGGAGTAATGACAGGTACAATTCTAGTTTCGGTATTCAGTGCAGGTGGTCCGGATGAACTGGTGATCGAACTGATGGTGGTATGATGCTCAGTGCTCTCCTTCGCCGAACTGCAGCTTCCTTGGCCTCTTTGGAGAGGGTTCAGGTGATGACCGCAGTTGGAAGGTCCTTCGGGCCGGGTCCCCTTCTCTTGAATCGGATGGCGATAGGTGTATCGTCGACTCATTCTCGGACTCGATCATAGCTCCGATCTCACCGCAGTTGGTCCGAGTCCGATAGATCGTATCTTGGGCAAAAGCTTGAGTCGGCAAATCCTTCAACAACTGGGCTGCCCTCCCAGTGACTCCAACCTTCTTCTTATCATGGTCCATGTGACCAAGCCTCTTGTTTGGGTGGAAAGGGTCAATGTTTCCCTTGGCCACTCCAGTCTGCTCCAAGAACCAACTAAGATGCGTTCCGAACGCCAACTTAGTCTTGAACTTCTTCTCTCCCTCGAGCCATTCGACCTTGTTCACCTCGCGAACAAGTTGCCTGAAAATGTAATCGGCCCAATCAACTTCCTCTCGTTGAATTAACGCACCCAACACCATGAATTTTGAGGATGATAGTTGGTCATAGCTTCCTGCCATTCCCATGACTATTTTGTTTGTGATGTCCAAAGCAACTCGATAGACCCTTTTCAACTCATTTCTCTTCGCTGTAAACTTCAATTTCTCAGGGACATTTTCGAGCTTAATCGTCTTCCACGTTTCGGCGGGTGATTGTTTGAGTGCTTCGACCGCCAAACCGCGATGTTTCATCCCGAATACAGAGCGAATCTTCTCTGTATCTATGGTGACTGGTACTCCACCGACCTTGCTCTGAATCCGTGCTGAATCAGGTAAGCGTTGCGATAAAATTCAACCACATCTTCCTTGAACAAGTGTTGAGGGTTGATTTCGAGAAACGGGTAGATTCCGTTCAGTTTCATCGCCCGGATTAAGTCGAGCATATCAAAGTCCTCTAGATTTGCTTCCAAGAATCCTTCAAATCGACGACCATGGAGAAGATGACTGGTCCTTCATCGCCTTCAAGTTTGCTCCACAAAAGATGCCATTTCTGCAAAAAGATTTTAGGATTTAGTGTATATTTTGCTCTGTAAATTTTTAGGGTTTCTGAACGCGTAAAGAGTAAAGTGAAAAGGTTTCTTCTTTATAAAGAAGATGAAAGGACGTTTGGATTAGTTTATTATAAATTTAAACGGTGGTACGCCTTTTCATATTCTTTTGAATTTCAAATTTGAATCGGTGGCCCCATTTAAAAGTTGACGGTTGATTACGATTGCCACCGTAGAGGTTAATTAAATGGGCGTGTGACGCGTGTATTTAAAATTGCCACTAGGCTTATAAAATGTATTTTTAAATGCTATTTCTTAAGCCAAAATAATATTTTAAATATGACAGATAATAATTAAAAATTTAGAGATTAGTTTAGAGAACTTAGCCGGGTCTCGATTCGTTGACAGTTGACCGCTCACATGGTGAGTTTGACCTCTCGCCCGGTATTCTCTGACTAAGTTGCTTCGTCCGGCCTTCGTCTTCTCGCCCGCATCGCCAGCCGATTCAGGGGGTTCGTCCTTCCTTCAACTTGCTTCTAACTAGATTCCCAATCTAGTAATCCAAGGTCTCGCTAAGCTCTAGGAATCTTTCTTCCGGCGTGGGTTTGGTGAAGATGTCGGCTATTTGGTAGTCTCAGGCCGACTCTTTCAACTCTAACCCTTTGTTAAGCACATGGTCTCGAATGAAATGGTGCTTAACGTCAATGTGCTTCCCTTGAGTGCAAAATCGGATTGTTGGTTATTGCAATAGCACTATTGTTGTCACACCATATAGGAACTTCGTTGGCAATAATATTGTAGTCCCTTAATTGTTGTCCGATCCATAGGATCTCAGGCACAATACACTACTGACTAGGTATTCGACTCGTAGTGGAGATAGAGTTAGAAACACGCTTCTTGCTAAACCAGGATATCACCGGTTCCTAGGAATTGACACGCCCACTAGTGCTCTTCCTATTGATTTTGCATCCGGCGAAATCCGCATCCGAGTATCCCGATAGCTCAAGTTGTCATCCTTGGGGTACCATAGTCCAACATTAATGGTAGACTTTAGGTACTTGATTATTCTCTTGCCGCATCTAGGTGTGATTGCTTCGGCTTGATCGGAATCTTGCACAAACTCCAATCGCATATGATATGTCCGGCCTACTTGCGCTAGGTACGTAAGAGATCCGATGAGTCCTCTCGTAGTGGGTTGAGTCCACCGATATGCCCGCCTGCCTCGCATCTAGGTGAGTGCTTGTGCTCATTGGAATTCTTGCGGGTTTGGTGATTCCATTCCATATCTCTTGATGAGATCTCGGGTATATTTTGCCCGGTTGATGAAAATTCCTTTTTCCATCTCGCTAACTTGTAATCCGAGAAAGAAGTTAAGCTTTCCCATCATACTCATCTCAAATTCTCCTTGCATGAGGTTGGAGAATTTCTCGCATAGTTCTGGATTGGTTGACCGAATATGATGTCATCCACATAAATCGAACTATTAGAATGTGGCCTTCGTGCTCCACTCGAATAGGGTCTTGTCCACTTTTCCTTTGCAAAATCCATTTTTCTCAAGAAACACAGACAGGTGTTTCATACCATGCTCTCGGTGCTTGCTTGAGTCCATACAGAGCTTTCAACGACTTATAGACTTTGTCTCCTTTGACACAACACAGGGGTTGCTCTACATAGACTTCTTCTTCTAGGATTCCATTCAAACGCACTTTTACATCCATTTGGTAGACTTCAAAATCCTTGAATGCGGCATATGCGAGGAATAGTCGATGGCTTCTAATCTTGCAACAGTGCATAAGTTTCATCAAAATCTATTCCCTCACATTGTGCATATCCTTTTGCTACGAGTCGCTTTATTCCTAACAATGACTCCGTCTTCATCACTCTTGTTTTTATACACCCATTTGGTTCCAATAACTTTCTTGTGATTAGGTCTGCATGTTAGTTCCCAAACTTTGTTTCTCTCCATCTGCTCCAATTCCTCTTGCATGGCATTAATCCATGAATAATCTTCCAAGGCTTGTTCTGTCGTCTTGGGTTCAATTTGCGACATGAAATATGAGAACATCGCCATTCCCGCCGGTAGAGTTGACTGTCTTGTCTTGACTCCATCACCAACTTTCCGATAATTTGCTGAATTGGATGATCCTTGAGCCATTTGGGGATCTCGTCCTCTTCGGGTTTGTTCCCTGTTGGATTGCTCTGGTGGTTGTCTGCATCTGCTGGATTACGATGCCAGAATGGATCGGCCACGCCTTGTCATCTGCAGCTTGGTTACGATCGCAGATGAGTCTTTGTCGACTCCGGCTTGGTCTTCTTCCGCGGCAAATCGGATCGATAGGTTTGGTGATCCTGTCTGATCTGCATTGGGTCTTCATCACCGCAGTTGGGTCATCAGGCTGATCTGCAGTGAGTCCACCATTCCAGTGTCATGTACAATGACTTCTTCAAGGGTTGCCGACTTGAGCTTGTTCTCAATTTGCTCAAGTTGTTTCCTGTACTCAACAGTAGATTCATCAAAAACAACATGGGGTGTTTCCTCCACAACTAAGGTTCTTTTGTTGAAAACTCTATATGCCTTGCTTCTTTGGGAATATCCCATAAATAAACCATCATCAGTTTTAGCATCAAAGGCATTTAGTTGTGTTTTACCGTTGTTGTGGATGAAACACTTGCAACCAAAAACATGAAAGTAAGCAACAGTAGGAGTTCTATTATTCCAAACCTCATAGGGAGTTTTGCCATGTCTCCCTACTATCATACTCCTGCTCGGGTGTGGCAGTCGTGTTAACGGCTTGACCCCGAGAACCTCTTGGGTAGGTCCACTTCGCAATCATGGACCTTCCGCTTCCTTCAGGGTTCATTCCTTCTTTCAAGAACACCATTCTGCTGGGCGTCACGGCCGCAGAGCTCATCTTTGGATCCCATTCGATCGCTGAAATCGCTTATCGCCTTGTTGAGAAACTCTCCTCCTCTATCCGATCTGATCTTGATTATGGAGAGGGATTTCTCATTCTGGATCCTTCTCAGCACTCGAGTAACTTGGTCAAGGTTTCACTTTTCTTGTATAGAAAAATGATCCAAGTGTACCTTGAATAATCATCTACAATCACAAGAGCATGCTTTCGCCGCTCAAAGTCCTTGGCTTGATAGGACCAAATAGATCCATGTGGAGTAGATCTAAGATCCTTGTTGTGAGCGTTGTAGGTGACCGGCTTGAACGACGCCTTGGTCCGCTTTCCCTTCGACATGCATCACAGAGTGCTTCCTTCTTGAATGCTTCATTTGGAAGTCCTCCGACCAGCTTCCGAGAGCTAATCTTGTTGATGGCTTTGAAGTTCAGGTGACATAGTCTTTGTGCCACCCATCCATTCTCGGCTACGATTTTGGATAGAAAACAGGAGTTAGGTGTTCCCGTGTTCCAATCAATCATGTATACATCTCTTCTTCGGAAACCTTGTAGCTTTATTTCTCCAGATAAGATGTCTATCACCATACACTTCAAGATGGTGAAGACTACTAGATTCTTCTCGTCGCAGAATCGGCTTATGCTCGGGAGGTTGTATTTGAGACCTTTGACATAATGAACTTTGGATATCACAATGTTTCCTCGGTGCAACTCTCCAAAGCCTTTTGTCTGTCCTCTAGAGCTATCTCCAAAGGTTACATCGGGACCTCTTTCCTTGATATATTTGGTCGGCATCCTCTTGTTCCCGGTCATGTGCCTTGAGCATCCAGTCTACAAACCACTCTTCACCTCCAAAATTTGAGCTTGAGGAGATTTGGTTGTAGTCCTTCCATCTCTTACGCAATTAAACAAGCGAGATTTAGGTACCCAAATTTGTGTGGGTCCTTTGGGGTTAGTTGGTTTCTGGAGAATTGATTTCTCCTTGGATTATAGGAATTGTTATTATTATTATAACCCTTATAAGGTGCCGTGGTCGAGGTCTAAATCTCTGGTTGGATTGTATCTAGGATATTCCTCAAAATAGTGTGGGCCATTTCTAAATCTAGGTGAGACCATTTATTAAACCTTTGTGGTCTCCACACTTGTTCGTTTTGTAATTTGGATAACCTTGAGGTTTCCATCCGCCCCTCCCATTATGAAATCTATTTTTGGGGAGTTGTTGGTAATAGTGGGCATGTTGTGCCGGGCTTTGCTTTTGCAGGCCACCGCTAGTCGCTGTCTAGGTGGTTGTGCAGTGTAACTTTGCCGCCTAGACGTTTGACTTAATTTGTTGCTGTTTTGAAAGTCGGTTTATACACAGCTCGTGATCGAGACCATTGTTTCTCCATTGATAAACTTGGTTTCAGAACTAGAGGGAGTGTGAGAATCATATCAAAGGCCTGATTTGGTATATAATGACCTTTTATAAGTACACAATTCGCCCAGAGTTGAAGACGCCTTCAGGGAGGTTATTTCCTGCGCCTGAGTTTTATTTAACTGTGCCGGCTTAGTAAACTCGGCTTTGGCATGAGCAAGTGCGGTGACTTTTCTTTAAGTAAAATATTTAGCCGGTCTATCTCAATTGTATTGGCACTTGCACAGTTTTCAAAATCAGATTTGTCTCGGCCTTATTTAAATCTAGGTGAGTTTTTGAAATCATTTTTCACCGCCTATTCTCATCTTGCAACTTAGTCTTCTCTCTTGTCTGACTTGGTGTGCGATTTAAGTGTTTCAAAATCTTTGAATAATTGATTTACCGATTCATGTAAATCCATATCTTGTGACATGGTGAGCTATTATTTGAACCGGTAGGTTTAGAGGTTACCTCTTCATCAGCCCAAGTTTGCCATCGTGCAATCATATTCCTCGTCGTCATCGAAAAGAAACCGCCGCTTGATTCGACATGCTCTGTCTTCTCCGATGAGAGCTTTTCTTCCGTCTTCCTTTCGCCACCTCCTTCTTGGTTTCATCCTTCTTGAGCTCGGGACAATCCATTTGGATGTGTCCTATTTTATAATGATTGTAGCATTCAACTTTCCGACTTCCAACCTTTCCGGTTCCTTCTTGGGTTCTCCTTGTAGTTTTTCTTATACTTGGAGTAGTTCTTTACGATTCTTGAACCTTTGCATAATGAAAGCCATTTCCTCCTCAAAATCTAGCGGATTTGGAGGTTTCACATCGCATGTGCTCTTAGCAGGACTCATTTGCAAATGCGATTCCCTTCTCTGCAGGCTCGCTTGAGGATGAGCTTGGAAGCTCGAACTCATAAGCCTTTAGATCGAGAACACTCCTGAATCTTTAACTTATTCAGGTCATTGGAATCTCTAATAGCTACAGCCAACATGCTCCATTCTGGATTTAGAGATCTGAGGACCTTAAGTGACATTTCCCTGTTGCCATAGGTTTTGCCCAGGGAGTTGATTTCATTGATAATTTCAGTGAACCTTGTGTCCACTTGGTCTATTGATTCTCCATTCTTCATTTTAAAGTTGTCAAACTTTTGGATAGCTATTGACAACTTGTTCTCCTTGATCAACTCCGTTCCTTCACACATTAGAGCTAATGTGTCCCAAATCTCTTTGGCATTCTTACAATTTTTGATCTTGACCATTGTGGATTTGTCAAGAGTTTGGTATAGCACATCTCTGGCCCTGTTGTCAAGATTGGCCAGCTTTCTCTCTTCGGGGGTCAGCTCCGTTCTCTTCTTAGGAATCTTTTCGGGCCTCCCAGCTGCGATTTCCTCGGGCGTGTTGTCCTTCTCGAAAATGAATGGACCGTCTTCAATGATGCACCACATGTCGTCATGGATTTAAGATAAATGTGCCTGCATTCTTATCTTCCAGAGATCATACTCGTCAACTGAAAAGACAGGTAGTCTAGAGTGCATGTGTTCCATTATAACGTGAGAGATAAGATATATATCTTAATATAGATCTGGTTCGTAAAAAATGAACCAACCTCTCTGATACCACTTGTAGGTCACAAGTCGTCCAGAAACAAGTCTAGAGGGGGGGGTGAATAGACTTGTAGAAACTCTTGAACTCTTTTTCTCGAAGAGTGAGTTTCTTCAGCTGATGATCAAACAAATGACTAGGAGTCGTTTGTTCTTGGATATGTGCGGAAGTCAGCTGATGACGAATATAAATTAACTTAATGAAACACTTAACAATGGATGCAGCAGTTAGAGTATGATGCAGTAAAACAGTAAATAACACAGGCAGTTATAGTGGTCTCAGAGGTGGGGTAATCCTCTACTAATCCACTTTTCTCCAAACCAGTTGGAGATGAATTCACTATAATTTTCAACCAGTGATAAAGATTACAGTGATTCACAACACACTACAACAGCTTCCAACCAGTGGAATTCCGTGCCGTTGTATACACACTTGACTGCCTTGCACCTCTTGATCCTCGATCCTCGGATGCCTTTACAGTCTGCTACTTCAACCAGTGAAGTACCCCGTACTCAAGATTTAAAGACAAGAGTGTTTGTCTTCTCCAACTAAAGAGCTTCCTTGAATATGAACTTTTTGGATCTGCTCTTTTTCACGATGCTATTTGATTGCTTGAGATTGCTTTGTTTGCTTTGATCGCTAGAGTATATGTTCGCACCGGTGTTTTGCTCAGTTTCAAATCTTCGGATATATATAGATCACGATCTCTGAGCTTCTTCCTTGTAGCCGTTGCAAATCTTTGAACAAATCCGTCCGTTGGAGAGAGACTTCATTGTTTAATCTTTTAAAGCGTTGCAAGGCTGGATTCCCATTATTTAATTTTATCTTCCGACCGTTGTGATGACTTCTGCATGTGAGCGCCGAATCTTTTGAATATAAAAGGTTTAAAGTCTTCACGGTGGGTCAGGATGATTTAAATAAATCATATCTCTTGCGGGAATCACTCCAATTTGTCTCTTCACGTTGCATGTGAGCTTTCCGTAATATTTGACTTTTCAAAGCATGCTGACGTGGACTTGGAGTACTAGGCTGTAGTTGAGTAGACTGATGTGCAGCTTACTTCTCTGCAGGTAGGTCGTCTCGGTATTATCTTGTTTGAGACTTGTCCGATCGTGTGACTTCCCGAGGTTCCTCATTTGATCTGGTCAAACTTCTCTGACAATTTTTAGTTGACCAGGGCTACTCTGATTGGAGTCGGCTGTACTTCTCTGATGGACTAGACTGTACTTTAGTACTTAGCCGATTTTTAGCCTAACTAACTTTGGCCTATAGAAGACACTCATTTGGTTCTTCTTTACATATTGCCAATTTTATACTTAACATATTTTGGCCTATGGAAGATACTCATTTGGTTCTTCCTTACATTTTGCCAATTAATAAACATTTGATTTTAAATTAATGACATCATCAAAATCTAACAAGTATTCCTAACACGTATTAGTCGAGTTTAGGACCTTTTCGGTCAGCTGGGGAATCTAAAAGACCCAAGTCAGTTTCTTTAAGTTCTAGTAATGCTCCAAGGTGTTTCAACTGTAATGTGCTGGGCCACGAACGTGCACATTGTAAGAAACCGCCAGTGACTTGTTATAATTATGGACGCAAGGGGCATCGAGTTCAGTACTGTGAGATTTTTGCCAAGATGATAGGGGACTGGAGTTCCATTCTTACTTCTGGAGGGCCGAATGATGTCAAGTGATGGTGTTTTTGTGCTTGTTACGCGGATTGTTTCTCGTGTAGAGATGTATTATGTGCCGCTTTTATGTTTGGAACTTGATGACTGATATTTTTGTTTTGAATAAGTTTTCGAATGATTGTGAACCTACGGAGACGTGACATTGGACCAAAGGGTCATGAAATTGGTATTTAATTATGTGTCATTGTTTTTTGTTTTATATCATTGTGATGACCTTATTTTAAGTTTCGGGACGAAACTTATTTTTAGAGGGGTAGAATGTAATACCCATATTATTTTTGACTTCTACACTTTCTATTTCTCAATCTATCGACTCGCTCGTGTTTGTTGATACATTATGAACTTGTTTGGTATCTCGGTTGCAACTGTTCGAACAGGTTGTGACCTTGTTTCGGATCAATCTGTTTATCATTGTGACTCTTCTGAGTTCGGTTCGATTCTTGTGAACCTTGTCCGAAATTAACATCCTTTAGTTTCTATAAGTTTTTTTTAGTTGAAGTGTGAACTTCGGAGTCATTATTCGACAGTTGTTGTTAGATCATTGTTGTTCAATCGTGGTTGTCCGATTGCTATTGTCTGATCCCATACTGCGAAGAATTGTTGTTCACCGTTGGTCAGCTGTTTCGATTGCAGTTATTTGGGACACCGAGCCGTGCATTGCGAAACAGTAGCTGAGCGGTTTGGGGATCGATTGTGCGTCTCTACTCCGAAAGGACACGGTGATGCCTAGTGTGGTTTTTGAGGATTTCAGCGTAGTCCGAATTGGTTGTGGTTGTCCCCGTGGATCGTTTTGTGTTTATTTTTTGTTTTCTTGACTGTGCATGTTTTCTAATATTATGTACCTCCTGTTTTGTGATTGTTCGGATAATTGCCTTGATTATACTATCTGTTTGTTGACGCTCGTCAGTTGTTGGTTTTATTATGTCTCTGCTTGTGGTATTGCGATGGTTGTCATCGAGTGTGATTTCACGCCGTATGTTTCTCTATGTTGCTTGTAGAGTTTCACCTTTGGGTGTGAGTCTTTCGGTTCTTGTGTATCTAGTTTAGATGTGGCTGGTGGGATGTTGCTCCTCTCTATTTATTTTAAGTTTCGGGACGAAACTTCTTTTAAGGAGGTAGTATGTAATATCCGCAATTTCGATTTCCGGTAATTTCCTTTTTGCAGAAGTCCATTTTGACGACTCACTTGTGACCGTTTCATCATTCTGAGAACGATTAATTCTGCACTTTCTAACATCCGATTTCGTTTCGGTGTCGCTTTGTTGAGTTTCATGCTTCTTAGCGACTTTTTCGCACTTGAGTTTGATCCTTGCGAATCTCGTTCGAAACTATTGTTTCGTGTTTCCCGTAAGTCCGTTTGACGTTGTTTGACATGTTGTGAACTTCGGTTTGGTTATTCAATCACGTATCGTGATTTTCGGCACTTTTTGGGCACGAACAGGGTGCGCCGCGGCACAAGGGTTTGCGCGCCGTGGCACACACCTTGTAGACTCGAGCCTGGCAGCGGCTGTACCACGCGCCGCGGCCCTCTGCTGGTCGTGCCGCGGTACTACCTGGTGTAATACCGTGATTTTCAGTATAAATTTTTCGCGTTATTTTATCTGAGATATACTGTATAGTTTGGTATTTGTACAGTATGGATAAAATAAATTGAGAACCGAGATAGTTATACTGGTGTGATTATCGTTTTTGATTGACAGATATATTCAGGATATGTTGCATCAGGTTGAACTGATTTGGATATCAGGTATACCGTATGAGAATATTTTTGGATTCAGTATGTGTATTCAGTATGCCGTATGTTTGTATTTTGTACGTCGAGACGTCGGACAGGAACATTTGGATTTTTGGCTAAGTATAAAAGCCATTACGTACGTTAAGCCTTGGAGCTTACGTACGTAAAATTTGTTAGCTTACGTACGTTATATAGTGTACATAACGTACGTAACAAGAGGAATCGGACAGTGGGGCCCGTGGTCGGTGGCTTTCGGCGCAGATGTGGACAAGTGAGTCAACGGATGGAGTTACGTACGTTATACAGGGTGTATTACGTACGTAATACGAGTATAATATTGTAGCAAGTCAACGTACGTATTACGTACGCAACGGAATAAGTGTTACGTACGTTACGGGGCGGCTGGCCGAGTCGTGACCGAGAGGACCTGTAGTGGCCGAGCATGGTCGGCAGTGACTCGTAGGGATGGCCGAGCATGGTCGGCAGTGACTCGCATGGATGGGCGATCACGGTCGGCAGTGACTCACATGGATGGGCGATCACGGTCGGCAGTGACTCGCAGTGACTCGCAGAGATGGCTAAGACTGGCCGATTACGTACGTAAGGCAGTGGCCGGTTACGGCCGTAAGGGCCAGTTACGTACGTAAGCCAGCTGCCGGTTATGTACGTAAGGGTGCCGAACGAACTGGGCAGTGGGGTAGGCCACGACCGGCTGCGTACGTAAGGACACGCCGGTTTTGTACGTAACGTGCCGGCAGGTCTCGGCCTATATAAGGCTTGGACCGAGTCATCTTGGGCATTTTTCATTTTTTGTTCGTTTTTTCGCGATTCCTTCAGCAAAAGTGGATGGATTTGAGTAAGATCATCATGTAGCAACATGTTTTGGAAGTTTGAATCATGGATTAACATCATCTTCCACCCGGATCGAAGGTAAGAACACCTAAACACTTGGTTTTGGATATTTTTGGAGTTTCTTGATGTTTTGGCCGATTTGATTCGTTTTAACTCAGATATTGATGGAACCTTGTTGTATTCTTGAGATTATTCATTACTCTTGAAGTTTTTTGGAAAGAATTCGAGTATTTCTTTGAATAATCGATTGAATTGGACTATGCCTTCAAAGTGTTCGATGAAATGTCTCAATGAGAAGAACTTGGAAAATTCTACACGTTTTCGTATGAATGATGGTTGAAATGATATTTTTGTGATGATTCTTGGTAATTATGGGAATTTTGTTAAAGGAAGATAATGAATTGGTGATCAAATGATTCGATTATGTTGTTATGATTATGGATTCGTGGTATTCTCGATGTTCTTGGTGGTTTGTTGCGACTCATGATGTTATGAGAAGTATATATGTTGAAGAACATGATTATATACACCTTTAATTGTGAATAAGGATTGTTTAGATGTTAGAACACATCGGATTATGTCGTATTGGAGATTTTGAATATGATTTCGGAATTAGTTGTGTTCTTAAGGACTCTTGGATTATATATGAATTGATGAACATGTTTGAGTGATGATGGTGTTTTGGATATGAATATGGAATATTCATATCTAAAACTAAGTTACGTGTTTTGATACAATATTCGTATAGGAATACGAATATGATTTCGAGTTTGATGAGAATTATTATTCATGTTTGAATTTGGAAATTCATACGTATTGCATAAGTGTTCAAATCGAATAATGGAAATATTTGAAACCCTTGGAATATGGTTATCTATAATGTTGAATTGATCGGATTGTCCGGACTGATGATGATAACCGGTAATTGGTTTACATTATGAATTTACAAGGAGGAAACTTGTATCCGTATTTAAGATTGAATTTGGAATCGGTAATGTTAGACCCTTGTTGGTTTAAATTGATTATTGATATGATTATCGGATTATAAATTATGTTATGGTTTTAAATTCGTGATCGATTGATTTGGTTGTTCGGATTTGTGTCTAATCGGGATATTGTAGAACCGTTGTGTTTGTTGATCGGTTATTGATTGTTATTTGTGATCATCGAGTTATGGTTTGTATTGTGGATATGAGTTCGTATTTGTTGAGTTGGATTATTTGGTTTTAGGTATATGATCGGGTTTCATTGAACCGTTGAGTTTGTTGGCTGGGTATGTCGGTTATTGATTTTTATCGAATGTGTCTTAATCGGTTATTGCAATAGGTTGATATGCTTTGATCGTGGTTTATGACCGTTGTGCTGCGGTTGAGGTCGAAGAGTTCGTAGATTGATTTTGGTCGGGGCTGAGGAGCTCGTAGACGAAGGAAATAGATTTTGGTAACGGCTTCATGGTATCGGTATCGAGGCAAGTTTCTACTTGTTCAGTTTATAATATTTGATGAATGGTTTCATTTTCATTTCATTTATAATTCGTATAGCAATGTTGTTAGAAATGTAAATTGTCGGGATAATGGTTTGTATATCGTACTCTGGTTGTATTAAATCATAAGGTATATGATTTAATTGTGTTCAGGGAAGACGTGAGTTATCTTTGGTCAAGGATAAAGAATATCGAATATCAAGGATAGTTATCGTGATGACATAAGTATCGGGATAAAGGTTTATTGGTATTGAATGGATGGTACCTTATTTGAGATTATTTGTATAACTGTGTATTCGTTCAGGGATGTTGTTCGTGGAAAGGATGTTGTCTTCGGCTTTGAGGTAATTTATGTATTGTTTAGTTATGAGATAATTATTATGTTGAGTTGTTGTATATGTTGTATGTTGAGGCTTCGTATATTGAGATTCGTACTGGTTGTTTGTTGAGGGATGTTGATCCCAGGACTATTGTTGGTATTCATGGTTTTGTTGATCGTCTCATTGGGGGATGTTGATGGATATGGTCCTCGGCTTTGAGGTAATCTAAGTATTTGTTCAGTCATGTGGATAATTAGTATGTTGAGTTGTTGTATATGTTGAGGTTTCGTGTAATGAGTTTCGTATCGGTTATTCGTTGAGGGATGTTGATCCCAGGACTATTGTATTGAGATCGTAGATCGTGCTGGTCATTCATTTAGGGATGATGATCCCAGGATTGATATTCTGGATATTGATTAGTCATGTCGACTTCTCATTGTCAGTCTGTTGTTGTTCACTTCGGTGAGTCTTTTGATCCTTACTGGATATGTGTTTCTTTGAGTTTCGTTGTCATGTTGCATCGTGACATATCTGGAGTCATATCTGCGTGCCGATTGGTTATTGTGTAGGATTTTTAGCCGGGCACATGATGGTTATGTGTTGATATTTCCACATTGAACCGTGCACACGAGACGTAGTTCGTGAGGCTAATTAGGTACAAGACCACACGTGTATGTGATCAATACCCGGGGTGGCTTGTGCACGGACACATTTCCTGATCGGGCGTACTATGATTTCCATCTTTGAGCCATATTGTTTGGTCGTTCATCCTCCATTCATGGTTGGGTATGTTCGACGGTTTGCGATTGGTTGTTCATATGCCTGAGGGGTATGTTTCGACAGTCGAGGTTATTTTCTTGAGATCCATTATTGTTGATCATTTGGAGTTTACCTTGTTGATGGTATTCTCGGTTATGGTTGGTCCTTTGTTGATCATTTGGAGTTTACCTTGTTGATGGTATTCTCGGTTATTGTTGATCCTTCATTGATTGCGTTCGAGATTTACCTTGTTGATGGTATTCTCAATTATCATTGATCCTTTGTTGGTCGTATTGGAGTTATCATGTCGATGATATTCTCAGTTGATGTATTGGTTGATCATTGTTATTGATCATATGAGCATTCGGACTGTACGTTGATGTTTCGGGATTTGTATTCAATGTCATGTGGTAGTTGATCTACATAGATGTTGGGTACTATTGGTTTATCCAGGTTGAGTTTTGATTGTGTAATCCGATGGACAGGATTTGGCACGGATGAATTATTTCATGATTATGAGTGATGATGATGTTTTGAGTTTTTTTGATATTATTTGAATACAGTACAGTTGGTTGTGGTTGAGTTCATTTCGTCATTTGAGAATGCGAAATGTGGATTATGGTAAGGATTGGATTGTTATGGATTGGTAAGGTTATGTCGGTAAGATTACTTTGGTAGTATTCTTACTATATTATTACATTGGTATGTAATTATTTATGTTGATGTGATCGATATCATTATTGAGTATTGTGGCTGACCCCATCGTGGGCTTTATTTTTAGGTACTCGGAGATCGAGCTAGTAGCGGTCGTGAAGGGATGAGCTTCCCGATGTGATACTGGAGGTGGCATGTTTTGGAGTATCGAATATTTCTTTTCTGGTTATTCATTTCCGCTGCAAATGTGTATTTTGAACTGTGTTTATATCCGCTGCGTGTGTATATTTCAAAATGGCTCTTTGGTATTTTTACCAACTCGTGTGTGTATTTTAAAATGGCCTTTTGGGCATTTTACGAACGTGGGTTATTTTCGTCAAACTCTTTTTCCCAAATTATTTTATCGGTACGTTTAAGTGGTAGCTTAACATACATTTTGAACTGTCGAGAATTGGCACTTCGCCTTGTATTTCGAAATGGTATTTTATGACGGTATTTGAAAACTATGCTTTTGAAAATATTTGAGTATTTAAAATATTACCGTCAGTGGCCTTTTGGCATTTTTAAACGTCTTTGAAATGGTTTTTAGCATGGTGGGTTTCGGCGCGGGACCCACGACACTGTAATATCCCGGATGGTTTTGGGGGTGTTACACCTGGGCTCCTGCTCGAAAATTTCAGCTATGTGCCGCGGCACACTCAGTCCGCGCTGCAGCACGCGAGTCAGATCAGCCCTTTTTCCAGCGGATTTTTGGAGAGAAGTTCATTTTCATCTCCTTTCTCTTTCCTTCTCTCCGTGGGCGACTTCCGGGAGATTTGGCATCTTCAATCTTACAGATTTCATCCTCATAGAGTTCTTGGTGTAGATTAACAACACCAATTTAAGTTCTTCGTCATTGATCCGAGGTATTTTCTTGATTCTCTAGAGTTGACCTTTCTTTTTGGTAGTTTTGTTCTTAATTCCCAATCCAATCTGGTTTAGATGAATCGTCGGTGTTAGATGTTGTTACTAAAATATGTTTTATGGATTGTATATCCATATCTTCGGTTCGTTTCAACCCGAGGGGTGATTTCGGTGTTCTTGAGGTGTAGTGAACATTTGATGTTCGATCAAATGTTCGAATGAGTTTTCCTTCGTTAGTTTGTTGTGATTTCCGCTGTTATTGGTCTTGATTCTTGTTGTAATTGTATCTTCATTATTTTTGCCAGAGGATTGTAGGTGTTTGAGGTTTCCCGGTTGAGCCGTGTTCGTCAGAGTGTTCGGTATCGGTTATCGAGGCAAGTATCTTGCTATACGAATTGTATCTTGTGAATAGAGACTTCGTGTTAGGGTTATGATGATTTGACTTGTCTTCGTGAATGTATATTTCGTGTGATTTTATAATTGTGAACGATTGATGGTAGTGATGATATCCTCATTTGGATAATGTCTTGAGATTGTATTGGTTGCGTTAATCATGTGGTTCGAGTCGTGCGTGATTAATCATGGATAAGTGATCGCGATGATTATGATAATTGTGTGTTGATTTGATTACTTACTTGAATATGTATTATAGTGCGTTGTTGAATGAATTGACATATTGATGATAATGTGTGTTGCTCGTGGTGATGTGCTGAGTTGATAAATATGAGTTGTGTCGTGTCAATGCATGTGAGTCAGGTAGGGTCTGT